>OX276498.1:1380000-3780000 GCA_946251955.1 Acronicta psi | reverse complement strand
GTTGAGCAGTGGTAGATTGGATTTATGCCCAATGGCAATAGGCTCGCCCCGTTTACATGAGACCGAAACATTGCGAACTATCACCTCTGCCTATTTTATTTCTATTTATCTTCGAGGACGCCGGCAGGCACCAGGCCAGGACTGAACGCCCGTTCAGTCCTCTTGCTGGGATTATTTCGCCCAGTACGTCAACCATGAGTTTTATAGAATGGCTTTCGATAGGCTTTTTACGCATCAAAACGCTGTAATCTCATAGCAGATTTTAATTGCTTACGTAACCGCTAGAGGCGCTGCGAGGATTTTCCATACAAATATTTTACGGCGTCGCTAGCGAGTCTAGTGAGAATAAGTCAAGGTAGAGGCACAGTTTCCCATTTTTGGTGGATCACTGGCGTCATGGGTTACTGGCGCTCGGCGTCGCGCATCTTCCGGTTGCTTTGCAGAAGCCCAACAGTTGTTTGATGGATATTTCTGCAAGTCTCATCACCTCTGCCTAACACTCCGGGGAGTACAAACGTGATGATATTTCATAAATCTATACTAATATTATAAAGATTTGATTGTTTGTTTGTATTGAATAGGCTCCGAAACTACTGGACGGATTTGAAAAATTCTTTCTGTATTAGATAGGTAGCCTGTTTAACGAGGAAGGCTATAGGCTATATATCATTACGCTACGACCAATAGGAGCGGAGTATCAATTAAGAATGTTCGAAAATCGGGGGAAAAAATTATAAGGCCATGCGGGCGAAGCCGCTGGCAAAAAGCTAGTCTACTTCTACATCTACACTTCTACACTAATATTATAAAGAGGAAAGATTTGTATTTTTGTATGCAACGAATAAACTCAAAAAGTACTGGACCGATTTGAAAAATTCTTTCCATGTTAGATAGCCCATTTATCGGGGAAGGCTATAGGCTATATATCATCACGCTACGACTAATAGGAGCGGAGTAGTAATGAAAAATGTTGCAAAAACGGGGGAAAACATTATAAGACCACGCGGGCGAAGCCGCTGGCGGGAAGCTAGTATCTTATATACCTAGTTACCTATTTGTCGCGCATTGTATTAATATTATCTCTAGTTGAGTACAAGGTCACGAATTACGTAACATATCATATTTTGTAATATAACAACATTTATCTGATACATTATCAAAAGATATTAACACGTTACATTTCACGTGAGTGTTTGACTTAGTTTTGCATGAAACTTGGCTTTATCTTGCAGATATTTTCAATATTACTTGGTAGTTTCGTTGACAGTTTTACACAGCACCATATCTAGTCACAAACTAAGACTAGTATCTATCCTGTGCCCAAACAAAGCAGGGTCAAAATCAAAATAGTTTTATTTTCACATAGACCTTATGCAGGCACTTATGAAATGTCGAAACTAGGTGCACGGTTCCAAATTTGTCGTTTCCTATTGAGAAGAACCGGCAAGAAACTCCATGGTTACTCTTTTAAATTTTGGTTTTTTATAGTGACGTCTATATTACATACAATAGTTTAAGCATGTATGACAAGTATGAGAAAACAATCTAGAAACATTTGCAAAATCTAATACAGAATAAATGTTTAAGGAAATAAAATACAGTTAGGCTTGAAATATATGTCTAAAGAGTTTTCCCATTTACAAAGCGTGAAGCTAAAAAAAAATATATTATATAAAGCAACTATAAGTATAATATTTCACCAGGTAAGGTAAGATTATTTTCAGGGGGGTGCATTTTACTATTAACTAATATAAAATATATATAAAAGCAGTGATAGCCTAGGGGTATGACCACTCTCTCTCTAGAAAAATCTCGACTTCGAATCCAAGGCACGGACGTTTGACTTTTCGAAATCATGTGCGTAATTATCACTCGCTTTAACGTTTAAGGAAAACATCGTGAGGAAACCTGCATGCCTGACAGATTTTCTCGACGGCATGTGAAGTTTACGCATTAAGCCAGCGTGGTAGACTTAAGCCTAATCCCACATTCACATTCATACTGAGAGGAGAATCGTGCGCAGCAGTGGGACAGCATATGGGTTGACTTTTGCTCGTAACTACGTCTCCATTCAATGTATTTTCTTTTGGGGGGCATCCATCTATCTATCCTCACAAATATTATATTAGTAGGATAAGAAACACCCAGACAAATACAAACACTTATACGTAAATAATACTCATCACATAAATAGTTGTCTTGTGGGAATCGAACCCTTATGATCAGTAGTCCGGTACTCAATCCACTAGGCTAAAATATTGAATTTGAAAGGAGACAGTTTTTCTTAGGCCCACTGGTTTAATGCTACATAAACAAAATGTGTTTTCTCCCTTTAATAAGCGGCTTACAAGGCATTATCTGGTTAATATTTATATGTTAGGTATACTTATTTTAAGAGACGTCTTTGAAATTATAATATACCTATTAAGTATTTTTGACAGGCCTCTTACGGCTTGATTTTTAAGTTATTTTGGCGTTCACATTTTTGTCGTATTTCTCAGTATTTCGGTTAGACCATGACTAACTAACTATACCATTGTATTTTAAGATTTATAAGGAATATATCAATATATGTTTCATTACTGTACACCACATTATTTATGGTGGGCCTATTCTTCGAACAAAAAAATACATACGTAGAAATCTTAAATGTGCACAGCAGATTTTGGTTTTACTAGGCTTTACAACGACGATATAGCCCTACAATGGCGCCTTCGTCGGTATCAGCGTAATCAAGTGATTATGTGTTAAAGATAATGTTATCAGTTGGGATTTTTTGCTACTTTGTGACAATGTGGCAGATGGCCTTGAACGCGTCATCATTTTGTTAATTATATTCATGTTGCCTGAAAACGTAATCAGCTGCAAAATACGAATCATTTATTTTTAATGACGACGTCTGTGGTCTAGTGGTTCGAGTACCGGACTGCTGATGGGTTCGATTCCCACAAGACACAAACATTTATGTGATGAACTTAGGTGTTTGTGTTTGTCTGGGTGTTTCTTATACATATATTATAAGTATGTATTTACAAAAAAAAAGTATATAAGTATTATATCCATTATCTAGTACCCATAGCTCTGCTTAGTTTGGGACTAGATGGTGCTGTGTAAAAATGTCCCAAGATATTTATTTTATTATTTTTATTTTAATGAAGGGAAATATCGACTCGCGGGCATGATTCGAACCTGTGTCTTCTGGTTCGGTACACCAGACGCTATGACCGCTAAGCCACTCTTTCAATTTTTTTCCTATTTAAAAACTAGCTTTCCGCCAGTGGCTTCGCCCGCGAGGTATGGGTATTCCTATAAGTTTCATCCCCTATTTCAACCCCTTACAGCACTTTTTCGTATTAAAAAGTAGCCCATGTCCTTTCTCAGGCTCTAAACTATTTGTGTTCCAAATTTCATATAAATCTGTTGGTATTTTTGGCGTGCGCGACAGACAAACAGACAGAGTTACTTTCGCATTTGTAATAAACTAGCTGACCCAGCAAACGTTGTTTTGCCATATAGGGGTGGGTCATTTTAGGGGGATGAAAAATAGATGTTGGCCGATTCTCATAGATACCGGATAAGCACACAAAATTTCATACAAATCGGTCCAGCCGTTTCGGAGGAGTATGGCAACTAAAACTGTGACACGAGAATTTTATATATTAGATATCTTGGAACATTTTTTTTTACACAGCAGTCAGCACCATCTAGTCCCAAACTAAGCAGAGTTTGTACTATGGGTACTAGACAATGGATAATTGGATATAATACTTATATACTTTTTTTTTGTAAAAATATACTTATAATATATAAGAAACACCCAGACAAACACAAACACCTAAGTTCATCACATAAATGTTTGTGTCTTGTGGGAATCGAACCCACGACCTCGTGATCAGCAGTCCGGTACTCAAACCACTAGACAACAGACGTCGTCAAATATTAAATTTGATGAACGCGTGTAACACAGCGGAGTACAAATAGTATCTTCTTAGTTCTTACTAATATTATAAGTTTGTCAGGTTAGGTATTTGTTGCTCTTTCACGGCAAAATGGCTGAACCGATTTGGCTGAAAGTTGAAATGGTGATGGCTTATACCTTGGATTAGGACGTAGGCTACATTTCAATCTCGAAAATTTCAAAGTCCTAAGGAAAACGGCTTCAAAGTTTTCTCAAGATTACTCCACGCGGGCGAAACCGCGGGTAAAAACACTAGCTGTTATCCGCGGTTAAGCTAAAGAGATTGTTTATTTGTTTGTTTGGTTGAACGGGCTAATCTCGGGAACTACTGGTCCGATTTGAAAATTCTTTCACTGTTAGATAGCCTGTTTAACGAGGAAGGCTATATGCTATATATCATCACGCTACGACCAATAGGAGCGGAGTATCAATTAAAAATGTTGCAAAACGAGGGGAAAAATTCAACTTCTGCGGGAACGATGTCGAGGGCAAAGGCTGGTTCAATATAAGACCAATCGAATGCGACCGCTTTGCGGCTAAACTCATAATACAAGCATAGCTATAAAAATAAATAGAAAAAAAAAAACATTCCATGACAACTGTCGTCTAGACAACATACAAGTTTAGACTTGGCATGCTCCCAAACTAGCTAAAATTGTTATTGTCACATATAGAGGACGTGTGTATATATATATATACATGTTTGTATACATACAATACGTAGTTATGTACCGAGGTTACAAGCGAAATTATTGGCTACAGTTAATTCTTTTTTAATTGCCGGAACACCGGTGTTTGGTCGAACTGAAACCTCTGTTTTCATGTAATAGCTGTTGGATGTATGAAAAATAACATGAAATTAAAATATTACATATCACACCAATCCTACTTATATTATTAATGTGAAAGTCAAAATCAAAATAAATCAAAATAGTTTTATTTTCACATAGACCTTATGCAGGCACTTATGTAATGTCGAAACTAGGTGCACGGTTCCATATTAGTCGTTTCCTATGGAGAAGAACCGGCAAGAAACTCCATGGTTACTCTTTTAAATTTTGGTTTTTTACAATTTAAAAGTTTGGATGGATGGATGTTTGTTACTCTTTCAAGCAAAAACTACGGAACGGATCTGGATGAAATTTGGCATGGAGATAGGTTATAGTCTGGAATAGCACATAGGTTACTTTTTATCCCGGTAAAATGTATGGTTCCCGTGGGATAGATTTGTTTTAGGAAGATGAGTACACACAATTCGTCGTCAATATAGAATAATTTATAAGAAATACCTAGATACCACGCGAGCGAAGCCGCTGGGGGAAAGCTAGTAAACTTATATCTCTGAAGGCTTAAGCCTTGAACACACTAGGGAACTATCGGAATGACATGTTATTTATCACGTTGAAAATTTTTAAAGAAAAACAACAATCGATCGAACATTTAAAAAACAGATTTTCGTTCGCGGAAATAACCCCAGACTTAGACGAAACCTCTATACACCCAAAATATTTAATTAAAAAACTTATTAGATAGATAAGAAAATACCATATAGACTAATTAACGTGCTATCGTTAGTGTTACGTCATTTTGATCGGCATCTGTCCTTCTGAATGCCTAATTTGACAGGACAAACAGCTGATTTCATTATACTTTCACAACACAAAGTTCTGTATCGCCAACTAGTTTTTAAATTTAAAAAAAAACTTCGCAACATTCACATTGTGAAATATTATTGAGTTAATTTTGTTTTATGTTTGTAGTTTACGTAACATTGCAAGCTTTGATCGGGTCTTGACCTGAGATTAAGGTTGTCGCTGACTGAGGTGTAACGGACGCGCTATATTCCGCGTTTGGGTCTCATAAAAGGCCTGCAGGCCTAGCCAAGTTACAATCTAACGTTCGGCAAACGAATAGAAACAAAATTTATGGTAATGACATCAGCTTTCGACAAAGGAGGTCATCAAAAGCCCATACAACAGCCCAAATTTGTACCGGAGGTACATGACAGCTGTCAAGCTGATAGTTTTTAGCATGAAATCATTAAGAAACTGATAATAATCTGCCGTAATGGCGTGCGTTTGACATTCCGATACATAAACTGACAGTTTTTACTATGAAATCATTACGAAACAGATGGTAGTCTGCCAAAATGGCGTCAAATTAAAAGTTTTTTTTTTCTCATTCCCCAGTCATCATTAAAAAAAGAACGACGAGTTTTAACCAGCGTAATACACGGTCTTTTTTCCAATACGTGTACCTTCGGCACATCATTTGGGCCCATTTCGATGACCTCCTTTCCACGGGATTGGAAAAAAATGAAAGGGACTTATACCGCGGGAAACGGCTATTAATTACGATACGAAAGTAAGACCTGTCGCCAATTTTGAAGGGCGAACTTAACAAGTAGTGTGCTCGATTTTCGCTTAATCATGTAAGAATGAATACGTCGTGTCTGTTATTTATTTAATACTTTATGCACATTATGTACAAATGCGGACTTACGCGACTGGTAGAAAATGCCTTGGGCAGGCATTTTCTACCAGTCGACCAGGGGCACTAAAAATGAAATCAAAAGAGAACAGAACTGTTACGATAAAGCTGAACCCAGTCTCTTTTTAACTTATTTCATAAAAGATATTACTTCATCTCTAAAGTATCATTATTGTTATTTTATATAAGCGGCTGGCTCAGGTTTCGCACAGAACTATTAGTTATAACCGATAACTTACTTAGATAAGTAATCTCTCTTTCTATTGCCGAAAGCCGTATGAAGATTCGATTTTGCGATTAGTCCGAACAAACACAAACTGTGTGAATAGGGTGTCTGTATAATATTTAGGGATTTAATTGGAATACGCTAATATCCCTTGGTCCCTTCCCAAGAAAATTTAGTTTATTTCACATAAGTAGTTTTTAACCATCTTTATAATGGTCGCTAATTAAAAAAATGCTCGATAAAAACCATTCTTAAGGGCATATGGATGTTTTTTTTTCATCATCAACTCCTAATAATGTCCCACTGCTGGGCACGGGGCTCCTCTTAGTATGAGAGGGGAGGGATTAGGGCTATAGCTCCCCACAATAGCCTAATGCGGGTTGGCAGACATCACATACCGTAGAGAAAATCTCTCAGGAATGCAGGTTTCCTCACGATGTTTTCCTTCAGCGTTAGAGCGATTGATAATTACGCACATGTTTTAGAAAAGTCAGAGTTGCGTGCCTTAGATTAAAACTGCAGACCGAACTGGACTTTGGGAGTCCAGTGGGCTACCACTGCCTGACCCCTAGGCTATCACTGCCTCCTTTTTTTTTCTATAAAATTTATTATACTATGATAGTTTATCATCGTCGAGCTCAATATAGAAATTAACATACAATGTAGATTTTTTTTGTGTATGTTTTACGCTAGGTATTAAGTCTTTTAACAGTCTTAACCACTCAGTGGTGATATAATAGTGAGGCCGACAGGTTACTGGCCTTTAACTAGTACTCTACTATCAATAGCAGTTGATAAATTACCAGACATGATCGAGTTATTTTCCTTACAGGAAAAGTATGGATAGCAGGCTTTACTAGGTACTTATTTTATTTAGGTTTATTGATTGTTAAATTCACAGTAAAGCCGCTTGTCTTATCAGACTAATAAAAACTACGGGTTCGATTTTTATTAGTTCTCGTAACTCCTTCGTATTGCGACTTTTTTTTAATATAAACTAGCTGTTCCCCGCGGATCTCGCGTTCATTCAACTTTTTAAAATAAATACAAAGCCTAGAAATAGCCTAAGTTACTCCTTATAACATTTATCTTCGAGTGAAAGTTCCGTCAAAATCGGTCCAGTGGTTTCAGAGCCAGACAAACGCTTCTTCCCTTCATCATCAACCCATTTACTATCCCACTGTTGGGCACGGGTCTCCTCCCAAAACGAGATGGGTTCATCTACATTCCACCACATTCTGGCTTAGTGCGGGTTTGGAGTACTTCGGACTTCGCACGCCGTCGAAATAATCCCTCTCTTGCGCACATGATTACTAACGGCCGAAATTAATAATGTATCTGTAGATTATTTTCCCTACTGGGGGGCTAGACTAGTTGCATTTTGACATTCGAATCGACAAACAAAATGTATGGAAATGACACAAGCTTTCGACAAATTGGGCTGTCACTAATGTCATTTCCATACATTTTGTTTCTTGTTGTTTGTTGTTAGAAATTTGACATTACTTCTATGGAGCTTATGTCGAATTTCAATCTCCAGCCAGGCTAACATGCGCGCCACGACAAAATTTTGTCTACTCTTTTGTCTCGCTCTTTCTTGTGCGAAAATGAAACAAAAGCACGACATAAGCGTAGACAAAATGTTCTCGCGGCGTGCATGTTAGCCCGGCTGGAGATTGAAATTCGACATAAGCTCCATAGAAGTAATGTCAAATTTCTAACAAAAACAATCTACAGATACGTTATTAATTTCGGCCGTAAAAGAACTTGAGACTTGGCAGTCCCGTCAGTCCCTAGGCTATCATTGCTATAAAATTAATGCGACGCTCGAGTGTAATTAAACGTATTATAATAGACAGTCTGCAACAACATTTGCTCGTCATTTAGCGAGCGCTTCGCGTGTCTTTATTACACTTCAGTGTATGAGCACCTTTATGTAACATGAAATTATTTTAATATAGAGATTTTTTTTAAAGGTCGCTGCGGTTTCATAGTGAATAGGTTAGTGAACTGCCGTGATCTTTGTAACTTTTTAATGTTAAGATTAACCCTATTTTTAAGGATTACCCATCAAACAGAAAAACCCAATAACTGCTCGACCCGAGAATCGAACCCAGGACGTAAAGGTTATATATATAATTGACTACAATTATTTGACGATACAGAAAGGTACACCAAAAGCGATATGTATAGAATCGATGGATTTTTATTTATTTATGCATATGCATTATGTATTTACAGAAAATACTTAATTGACATAACATACATAGCCCTGTAAGGGTGTCGCAAATTTTTCTTAATAATCTACATCTACACTAATATTATAAAGAGGAAAGATTTGTATTTTTGTATATAACGAATCTCAAAAAGTACTGGACCGATTTGAAAATTTTTGTCCATGTTAGATAGCCCATTTATCGGGGAAGGCTATAGGCTATATATCATGACGCTACGACTAATGGGAGCGGAGTAGTAATGAAAAATGTTGCAAAAACGGGGGAAAAAATATAAGACCACGCGGGCGAAGCCGCTGGCGGGAAGCTAGTATTTAATATAGCTTTGATAATATACTTATCTACATAAGCTAAAAAGTTTCAGACAGGTTTAGTACATGAGTATATTCTATTATTACTAAAATTAATATACTTACTATCATATTATACTATAACATATATTTATTATAGCTTGAGGGGTGTCGTCAGATTCGTATTTACTGTGAGAGTGAGTCTGGGTATATCAAAATAATTTAGCTTGTCCCGCCTGCAATACGTTTTCCAACATCACAGAGCTTATTTATAGATTTTTAGTTAGTACTTTTAATTGTAAGTTATAACTACGCTGATCAACCGTTCTGCAAGGTTAAGCTACGCTTGCCGCGGTCAGTCTGTGGATGGGTGACCATTGTAAACACATCGAGACCCCACGAGAGCACGTAAAGCCGTCGGTCCCGGATGTCATACGAAAATCTATGACAATAGTTAGTGGTAGTCAGAAGCCCCAAAAGAAAGCCTGACAACCAGTCTATCTTTCGAATATCGGTCATACTCATATCAGTCCACTGCTGAACGTAGACCTCCCCCAAAGAGCGCCAATCATCCCGGTCTTGGGCAGCTCGCATCCATCCGCTGCCAGCCACCTTCTTTAAATCATCGGTCCATCGTGTCGCAGGGCATCCTACACTACGCTTGCCTAAACGTGGTCTCCACTCGAATATCGGTATTGCCCAGAAATTGTGTTACGGAGGTCTGATGGCAGTCGCTTCGTGTAAAATACTGATATTCAGCCGCATCTGGTTAGACTGGAAGCCGACCCCAACATGGTTGGGAAAAAGGCTAGGAGAATGACTTTTAATTGTTGACTGTACCTAATACTTTAAGCCGTAAGCCGTAAAGTATTATGTATTACTTAAATCATTCGTATGACACAAATTAAAAAAGGTTAAATTAAAAAAATATAAGGTAGGTATGTGAACAGGTACAGGAACTCTACCTAAAAATACTCGATGCAAAATCACTGATCAAACATTTCACGTCTGGCAAGTTTTTAACTTGATTTGGATAGACTAATGTCACCTAATTTGAATAACGAAGGTCGAATGAAACTGGTAGTTTTTTTTTATATGTGATATTTCATAATGCATGCCAAGAGAATGGATGAACGGCGATTGACATAACCTAACCTAAATTAAACATTTAGAAAACACCCGACACGAAATTAATTTTGGCATTTTGGGGTGGCGGCCATCTTGGATTTGAAATTTATCATAGTGCATAGAATTCTACTAGTCAAGCCCTTTCATTTGATACCCATATTGAGGGAGTTGTGAAAAAATATATAATTCGCTATTTCGCGGCGGCGGCCATCTTGGACCGATTTTCATCAAACATAGCTAAGAACACCCCGACTAATTCACCTGTCAAATAAAAAAACAAAATGAAAATCTACTTCCCCAGACGGGCTGCTCCAGGTTTAAGCGATAAATTGCTGTGCCCTACCTGTTATGTGCAGTCAATCCAGCGAAAAATTGCCTCACTTCACAAAATTCTTGTACCAGCTTTAATCAAAAAACCGGATCGGAGTTTTTCATCATTCGCATGTTGTAAAAATAACTAAATAAAATGTTGATTGCGCACGATTCGATGCAACGCGGACGCGTGGTCTGCGCGAGAGAAACGACACTATATGCAATTGTTGAGCGGGAGTGAGATAGATATAGTGCAGTTGTTGCTACCCGAAAAATATCTTTATCTGAACTCTGAAGTACAAGTAACTGTTTGCTGTAGATATTTTTTTGGAGAAAAATTTTGTGTTCTGTGATGTTTCTTCTAGTGATATTGTGAGTTTGTATTTAACATCACGCCTGTATTCGCTGAAGTGTTAGGCAGAGGTGTCCGCGCGGAACTAGTTGGCCGCGTCTTAGGTAGGGACGGGGGTGAGGCGGCGGGTTACTGTGAACAAAAGTTGTTCCAGAGATTAGCGCGTAAATAGACTTCTTCCTCCTAGCCTTTTCCCAACCATGTTGGGGTCGGCTTCCAGTCTAACCAGGATGCGGCTAAATCTAATATATAAAATTCTCGTGTCACAGTTTTAGTTGCCATACTCCTCCGAAACGGCTGGACCGATTTGTATGAAATTTTGTGTGCTTATCCGGTATTTATGAGAATCGGCCAACATCTATTTTTCATCCCCCCAAAATGACCCACCCCTATATGGCAAAACAACGTTTGCTGGGTCAGCTAGTATCATATAATATCTTCAAACGAGGCCTAAAAAGAGCTGTCTACCATACACAGTAGGCGGCGGCTCAGCTTTGCCCCTGGCGTTGCTGATGTCCATGGGCGGTGGTTACCACTTACCATCAGGTGAGCCACCTGCTCGTCTGCCACTGTAGGCAATAAAAAATAAATAAAAAAAATATCAGTATTTAAATCAGACAGTAAACAGACTCTACAACTTTATTATAAATATCAGTATAGATATTTACCCCGTGTGTGAATGGGTTAAAATCATTGACTCAGAAAGTAAGTCGTGTCGATTGTGAAGCATTGCATTCCAATAGATGTCACTAACGTCACCTTGTGACGTAAAGGAGGTCATCGAAATTGGCCCAAATGATGTACCGAAGGTACACTTATTGGAAAAAATACTCTGTGTTACGCTGGTCGTAACTAGTCGTAATTTTTTTATGTTGAATGGGGGATGATAAAAAAAACTTTTAATTTGAGAAAAATCACGCCAGTTTGGCACACTATTATCTGTTTCATATTAAAAACTGTCAGTAGTGCCAGTTTCGGAATGTCAAACGCACACTATTACGGCAGATTATTATCAGTTTCATAGTGATTTCATGGTAAAAACCATGTAAAAACTATCAACTTGACAGCTGTCATGTATCTCCGGTACAAATTTGGGCTGAGTTGTATGGGCTTTTTACCTCCTTTAGAATGTGAAGGAAAATTTCGACCTGGCGAGTAGAACTCGCAGTGGCATAGCGTCCGGTTGTATTTAACCAGAAGACGCAGGTTCGAATCCTGCCCGCCAGTCGATTTTTTCCTTCATTCAAATAACTGGAGGTTATTATAGCTTAGTTTCTGGATTCATCTCCACAAAAGCATGATAAAGACACACGGACAAACAGTTTGAACTAATAAGATGTAGTTATTAAAATATTTACCATTGTTCTATGAACAATGATGTGTATCCGCCGATATTATAAACATTGTCTTGCCGTGTTGATACTGTGTTGAAAGACGCCATGTTTTAAGCTTTAGTAATGGTGGAATCACTAGAATGTGTAAGAAAAATCATATCGTATCATAGGAGTGTCTGTGGAGTTTTTTGCCGGCTCTCCTCCATAATATAATATAATAATAATCAACCCATATACTGTCCCACTGCTGGGCACGGGTCTTCTCTCAGTATGAGAGGAGACCCGGAATTACAAAAAATATGTTGTGTGTATTTAGGTAACGTTTACAGACTTACATAACTGGTTGGCGACTAGCATTTATCAAATACTGACACATTAACATATAAATATATAGTAGGTATTATAATATATTTGGCTCGGTGACTGGCAGACCTTGACCCGGGGGCGTGCGTACCAGAGATAAATTATATATATACGACTTGTCGGCTAGACTTAGCACAGAGTGGATAGACGACGCGGAAGGCCCAGACGAAGATGGCGGGATGAACTGGACAGCTATTCAATAGATTGGGCTCATAAAGCATTAAGCCGTGAGGAGTGGAAGGAAGGTAGGGAGGCCTTTGCCCTGCAGTGGGACCAACCGGGCTGATAATAATAATAATAATATATATACAGGAGTTCCCCGCGATTTTACTCGCGTTTATACCATACCGTCACGCCTGAATTCCCCGAAGGGGTATGCAGAAGCGTAAGTACAGTTACACCCACATTTCGCCGGTCAAGCGCGGATCCACCGTTATGGGCATGATGGGCATGCCCATCACCTAAATCGAAGCCGAAAGAAAAAAAACAATGATTAAAAAAAAACTACGCGTCTGTACACTGTACACTGAACTGATACTTTTCAGGAAGGAAGTTTACAAACTTGTTATCATTTAAAAATGATCATGACCAAAATTCTTCTTATTTCAGAAGTCGTCAGTCAGTAAAAAAATTTTTAACCCCCGATCCAAAAAGGGTGTTGTTATAACTGTTACTCGTGTCTGTCTGTATACCTTTCAGTGCCATCGGGTTTGGAGTTATCCTAAGCGAATGGACTGATTTTGATGCGGGTTTTTATGTTATTAACTTGTCCTACGTACATCAATAAAAAAAACTCCAAAAACTGTTTTACGGTTGGCGTACAAATTGCAAGAATTATAATTTCATGAGTTTCAATCTAACTCTCAAAACCATCCTACAAATGAAAACCAAACCTACAAATTTTTTGGGTTTTTAGGGTATAAGGGTAGGCAATGCGAGAGTGACACCTCTGGTGTTGCAAGCGTCCATAGGCTATGGTAACCGCTTACCATCAGGCGGGCCGTATTCTTGTTTGCCGCCTTAGTGGTATAAACAAAAAGCACCTGGAGGTAGTAAATAAACTAATTGTAGTTACTCTTCTAACCCAGATTGTCCCAGGTGGGTGGCCCGAATTTTCAACTTAGATGAGACATCTGGAGGTAGTAACAAACTAATTGTAATTACCATTCTAACCTATCCTGTTCTGAGGTGCAAGCCCAAATTTTCGAGCTCGCTTCGCTCGCTCTTACATGAGGCACCTGAAGGTAGTAAACAAACTAATTGTAGTTACTCTTTTAACCCAGCCTGTCCGAGGTGGGTGGCCAAATTTTCGAGAGTGTAGCTACTCTTCTAACCCAGCCTGTCCGGGGTGGGCGGCCCGAATTTTCGAGCTCGCTTCGCTCGCTCTTAGATGAGACTCCTGGAGGTATTAAACAAACTAATTGTAGTTATACTCTTCTAACCCAGCCTGACCGGGTGGGTGGCCTGAATTTTCGAGCTCGCTTCGCTCGCTCTTAGGTGAGACACCTGGAGCTAGTAAACAAACTAATTGTAGTTAGTCTTCTACTAACCTCACCTGTCCGAGGTGGGTGGCCCGAAGTTTCGAACTTGCTACCATCGCTCTTATTGTATGAGATAACTGGAGGTCTAGTTACAAACTAATTGTAATTACCCTTCTAACCTAACCTGTCCGAGGTAACCCACGTCGGACAATCCAATTTTCCAACAAAAGGCTCCGATTTTCGAGCTCGCTTCGCTCGCTATTACATGAGATAACTGGAAGTAGTAACAAACTAATTGTAATTACCCTTCTAACCTAAACTGCCCGAGGTAGCCCACCTCGGACAATCCAATCCAATTTTCCAACAAAAGGTACCAATTTTCGAGCTCGCTTCGCTCGCAATTACATGACATAACTGGTAGTACAAAAACTAATTGTAGTTATACTCTTCTAACCCAGCCTGACCGGGGTGGGTGGCCCGAATTTTCGAGAGTGTAGCTACTCTTCTAACCCAGCCTGTCCGGGGTGGGCGGCCCGAATTTTCGAGCTCGCTTCGCTCGCTCTTAGATGAGACTCCTGGAGGTATTAAACAAACTAATTGTAGTTATACTCTTCTAACCCAGCCTGACCGGGTGGGTGGCCCAAATTTTCGAGCTCGCTTCGCTCGCTTTTACTGTATCAGATAACTGGAGGTCTAGTAACAAACTAATTGTAGCTACTCTTCTGACCCAGTCTTTCTAAGGTGGGTGGCCCAAATTTCCGAGCTCGCTTCGCTCGCTCTTACATGTGACAACTGGAGGTAGTAACAAAGTAATTGTAATTACCCTTCTAATAATTTACTGTGGTAGTTGTAGTAGTAAGAAAGGAGATCATATTAACATTGTATCGATCTACGCCTATAATACTGATGCCTATAATATGAATATTAGACATTGAAATAGGTACGAAATATTCATAAATATAATGCGATTTTTGTAAAAAGTAATTTTATCTGAACAAATATACTTTTTAAGTTTCGTGAAGCAAATGGACTAACATTATACAGGTCTCCTTTCCTTCAAAAACCTACTTATGTATATCGATTGTGAGCGACTCGCACTTGACCGATTTTCTGGTGGCCGTGCCCATCACCTAAATTTGGGTCTGGATCCGCGCTTGTCGCCGGTACGTTCAGGTCCTATGTAATAGGGGGCGAGCCTATTGCCATCAACCGGTCACAAATCCAGACTCAGAGCTGCTACTGGGAATTTCACCCAACCCAACAACACTTTGCTCGAACCGGGATTCGAACCCAGGACCTCTAGCGGAGCAGTCGCGCTTGGGACCAGACCAACGAGGCAGTCCAATAAATAATATCCATTTTTTTTATTAATGAGATTTCTAAAGTAGTAGAGCCTCCTTCAGCAGTCAGGTAATAAAAGTTACTCTTTACAGCATTAGCTATGTATGAGTGAAAGTCCCGTCAAAATCGGTACTGCCGTTTCAGAGATAAGCCGGAACAAACAGGAAAACCGACAAAAAATGTGTAATAACAAATGCGTTTAGTGAAAAGCTGTGTGACATATTTTTGCTTACCCGACCAAGTGACAGATTGGTAATGAGCCTTAGTAAATTTAAACCGGCAAGAAACTCCATAGTCACTCTTAAAAAAATATGTATTATGGTAATAGTCACAATTTTAATGAGAGTTTTGAGCATAGTGCAGTGTAATAAATGGGTTACTGTGAACGAAAACAAGAGCCCCTGCCCCTCCGTCCCACCGCGCGCAGGCGACCCCGCCCCGAAGCTCACATACCTAAGGCACGGCCAACTAGTTCCGCGCAGTCTATAACAAGCCCCGAATAAGAATTTAAATTTGTCAGCGAAACAATTGAATTTGGCATTTTATTGAGTTGCATTCGACTTGGCTGTCTGGCAGAACGCCAGGCGCTGCGCTCACGAAAAAAAAACGTGGCAAGAGCGAGTCGGATCCCTGTGTTTGGTTCTTGTGATTGTCAAACTCGTTTTTGGGGTGCCAGATATAAATACATTTATTTTTAACGAGTCTTCTTCGTCTTTTGCAGTAATGCATCAATTTTCAATATTTATAGAGTCGCGACTTGCGAGGTGAGACTGGATTTTATAGAAAAAGCCCACTGCTTGACTAAGGGAATCGAACCCTGCATAGCAGTAGCACTTGCTCTAAGCTAAAAAGAGGCAGTATAAAATCACTTATTATACCATACTGCAATTTCCTAGCTATAAATAAATGAATTATGGTTGTCATACGAACTCCTATGACAATCGTTGGTGGTAGTCAGAAGCCCACACATCCTGACAGCAAGTCTATCCTCAATTTATGGGTCCTGTATTGCCCTGAAATAATGTTGCGGGGGTCGGAATGCAGTCGCTTCTTGTAAAATACTAATTCAGCCGCATCTGTACCCTTAGCCAAGTTGCAATGTAACGTTCAGATCGACGAACGAATAGAAACAAAATGTCTGGGAATGACATTTGTAGACGTCAGATTTGTCGAAAGCTTATGTCATTCTCATACATTTTGTTTCTACTGTTTGTCAATCTGAAAGTTAGCACTATTTTATACATTATTGCAACTAGGTCCGCTGGTTAGACTGGAAGCCGACCCCAACATGGTTGAAAAAAGGCTAGGAAAATGATGATGATGATAAATAAATAAATTTCAGAAAGCAAGGAACCCTAATACCGCAGCATTTACGTCTCTACACCGCATTCTGTAACCACTGTTATTATTTCTGCGGTGGTACTTGAATTTAGTTTGCAAGGTATTATAGTCCACTTAAAAACAATTAGGCACAGTTCTCGCCAAAATTATTGTCCGGCTTGAAGTTGGCACGAGCTGACTTCAACCCAGTCGTAAAAATTAGTCCACTTAAAAACAATTAGGCACAGTTCTCGCCAAAATTATTGTCCGGCTTGAAGTTGGCACGAGCTGACTTCAACCCAGTCGTAAAAATCGATGAGAGAAAAATATTACAATGATTTGTCATGTGACAATAAGTTTCGTTTCAATTCGACTGTTTTTTTTTTATAATTATGTACCTATTTTACCCTGTGTTCGCTTGTTACCGGCGCGGTATGAAAAACCCTATTGTTACCGGCGCGGTGTGAAAAACCCAACGATAATTAGAATCCTGAACTAGGTTTAGGGGACTTACTCCGGTTGTCATTATAACACCTTAGGGAAGTACCGACGTGATGGTATGTTTATATGTGCAGATAGACGTCTACATCACAAATTAAAAAAATATTAACCTGTATAGTAAGATATCGGCCTCTGGCGTAATCGTGACCTTTGCTGTTGAGTAATGTTTATCGCTCTTCTATAATAGCTTGATACTATGATATAGTATTAATTTAAAGGTCACAAATACAACTTTATAGATTTACCAATGTGTGAATGTGATCAAAACAAAGATTATTCGGATGGAATGGAATATATTTAAAATCACTAATTATGTATTATGCACACTTCTTATAGAAACGATTGTTACGCGCTGGGCCCTGTTAAATAAAGCTGACAATTTGACAAGTCCGACATATGTCGAAAAGTGACAATTCGACAATATTCCTGTTTAATAACACTTACAGGTGACAAAATTGTCATAGTGGAAAATTTTACAAATATTGTCAGAACTAATTTATATGTGGATTTTTGTCATAATTATGTCGGTTATATTAAACACGTTTTTAAATGACAAATATGTCAAGATTTCCCCTGTTGATTTTCGACATATTTGTCATATTTATTATACAGATTAAACGCGACAATTCTACAATTTTGACATTTTTGACATAAATGTCGAATTGTCAGCTTTATTCAACAGGGCCCTGGTCGCGTGTACGTCGATGCTAGTTGCCACAAAGCTATCGGTTACCAAACATACTTTATATATCCTTACTGTCCCTGCTTCGCTATAACTACTGTATTATACTTAAAACGAAATTCCCCGCCGCGTCTGTCTGTCTGTCTGCGACCTATTGATTGTCAACGTTTACACAACACCGAAGCATCACTCACGCATTGCCCACCTTGCAATAACCTCGTTAACTCTTCTCGAAGAACCTAATGCTGTAGTCTCCAGGGAAACCGTTCGCAAGGACTTCATTCCACAACCTAAGCGTACGAACGTCCTGGTTTACAGTTCCAGGTTCAACAGCTTTCTAGGAAATTTCCAGATCGTAGGATTTGTGTACCCGATTAACAACAATAGGCATTCTACTAAGATATAGATAACATACACAAAACCAAAACACGATATAGAGAACCTCCATCTTTTTTAAGTCGGCTAATTCTATTTCCCATTCACCAATAACTAGACGATAAAGATAAAGTAACAAAAATACCTCTACTAACCTATTGCGCGGTAATTTTCAACATCGCATAATAACATGATATATAATTTAGAGCGAGAATTACGTAGCCTGCCTTATTGTGCCGTTTCGTTAACCTTGGCATATCGGCGAGCGGACCCCTGCAGCGAGTGAGCGAGACAGCGCTATATGTGAGACAGAGACGGCGGTACCGGCTCGCGCGCAGCGTGGTCGCCACGAGGCAGACAGGCTAAGTTTTATAGGTTATGTCATGTGCTTTTACTAACATATTTTTTTAAAACCATATTATCT
Source organism: Acronicta psi (assembly GCA_946251955.1). Classification (NCBI taxonomy): domain Eukaryota; kingdom Metazoa; phylum Arthropoda; class Insecta; order Lepidoptera; family Noctuidae; genus Acronicta; species Acronicta psi. Next base: position 3,761,189 of record OX276498.1, on the reverse strand, counting down.
CTGCTAGTTTTTTTCTTATTTAGGTTTCGGTACACGGTGTTCTAGTCTATGGATCTCAACAATAACAAATTATAACCTCATTTGTCGACCACGTGATTAGTTTTTTTTTTCTGTTTATGGTGTTTTGTATGGGATCGCGGCAGTCGGCCGGCTATGGTGTTCGTGGCGCGTTGTTTGTCAGCACGCTTTTATTAGTGAATTAGTTTAGTGTTTGGAGATAGCAATTGCGCAAGAGTTGGTTTAGTTTAGACTGTGTCTTGGCCTTTTTGTGTGTGTGAAGTTTGAAGTGGTTTTTATAGGAGTTTGTATGGATGGATGTGTGGGTGAGATGTGCTCCAAATTGGGTAAGCGTGATGGTTTTATACTTTTTGTTCTAGAACTTTAGTAATGACACTGTTAAGACTCTATTTGACTGTAGGAAATAATTTGTTCTTGTCCATTATAATTAGTTGTTACGTCAAAGTAAAAGCGTGATTTGTTTTATCTGTAAGGTTTAGGCAGAGCTGTAATATGTACACGCACAATTCAAATATAATGGGGGCGGGCCTATTGCCATTAACCGAGTACAAATCCAAGCTCTAAGCTGCTACTAAGACTCATCGAACCCAAGACCTCGCGAAGCGTAACAACTCTCTAGTTTTTTTTTTAAAATATATTTTGGGGACATTTTTACACAGCACCATCTAGTCCCAAACTAAGCAGAGCTTGTACTATGGGTTCTAGAAAATGGATAAAATACTTATATACTTTTTAATTATTTAATTAATTGGTTTTTATTCAAAATTAGTCTTTAATACAGCAATAAACGCGAACTTGGTTTTATGTTATTTGTTAAGTAAATTGTCGGTTCAACACAATAATATAGCAACGTAGAATTTATTAATAGTTTTTAATATTATATGTTATGACGCTGTTTTGACAGTCTTTCAGATATGCCATAGAATGCTTTGATACGTTACTCTGTTTTATATATAGACCACATTTTTGTCCTCTATTTTTACCCTAATGAGGTTAATAAACATAGACGAAGCGAAAGTGGTGTGCCAGGATCGTAGCAAGTGGAAATCTATAGTCTCTGCCTACCCCTATGGGAAACAGGCGTGAAGCTATGTATGTATGTATTTTTACCCTCCTTCGGCAGTCACGTAAAAATATGGGCTGAATCTTTAGAAAACTCAGCATCTATCTTTACAACTGATGGTCGAAGACAAAACGGTATCTTACACGTCATTTAACTCATATTTATTGTAAATTAGCTTTCCGCCAGCGGCTTTGCCCGCTATCCCACGGGAACCATACATTTTACCGGGATAAAAAGTAGCCTATGTGCTATTCCAGACTATAATCTATCTCTGTGCCAAATTTCATCCAGATCCCTTCAGTAGTTTTTGCGTGAAAGAGTAACAAATATCCATCCATCCATCCATCCATCCATCCTCACAAACTTTCACATTTATAATATTAGTAGGACTATCTTTCCGTCAGCGGCTTCGCCCGCGTGATCTGGGTGTTTCTTATAACTTTCATCCCCTATTTCAACCCCTTACAGCCCTTTTTTTCATTAAAATTAGTGCCTGTCTATACAGGCACCTAAGAAAAATAAATAAAACACTTTTTTATTTTATTATAATTTTCATATTTTTCACAACGTTGCTCTACAATAGTGTTTTCTCCAGTATCTTAGGTGTATATACAAACACAAATCATACATTCACTAATTCCTAAACTCGGCACAAATATTTTAAGGCCATACAGATATTTATCTGCAGCTGTTTGATTGACCACACCGCGACTATAACTAGACGTGGTACACGCTAAATGCAGGCAAATTTGTGATTTGATTGTATGTTCCGGCTCCGGAACTACTGGAGCAATTTGAAAAATTATTTTAGTGTTAGATAGCCCATTTATCGAGGAAGGCTATATAGACTATATACCATCACGCTACGACTAATATAATAGTATCAATTAAAAATGTAAGACCACGCGGGCGAAGCCGCTCGCGGAAAGCTAGTTGGATTATAATTAGAAATGTGATAACTGTTGTGCCACAGATAATTACTGTATTGGTAATCAAATATTGCATTACTGACGGGCGACAAGTGATCATTTTATCATTAAGTAAACTTAATAACTAGTTTAGCGACTAGTTGCAAGATAACTTGTAAAGCAATCTCTTGGAATCAATTTACAGGGTGACTTTTGTCCTCTTTATTCCGTAATTACAGTTTTGTTTTACATAATATTTATATATTTAAATAGTTATTTAATTTAAGGACCCCTCTTTGGGTAAAGGCCTCCTCCACCAGTTGCTATTGTTTCCTGTTTTGTGCGGTTCCTTGCCGTCTCTTTCCTTTTGGCCCCGTCCATGTCGTAACTCTATTAGCCCATTTTGGAGACGTCCGAGCGGGCCATATGGCCTGCCCATTTCCATTGTTTTTGAGTGTTTTAAGGCGTCTATGATTTTGGTTTTTGTTCGGATAGTTATGTTCTTACATTACATTTATCTTTAAGTTTAACCTTGAGTATCTTTTTTCCATTTCCATTTGTTCAAGATATAACATTCATTATTGTTTTTTTCTAAAAATTATGAAACACTAACTTTCCGCCAGCGGCTTCGCCTGTTTGGTCTGGGCATTTCTTATAAATTATACCCTACGTCACCCGGGGATAGTGTAGCTTCTCAACGATGAAAGATTTTTTCACATTGGTCCAGTAGTTTCGTAGCCTTCCAAACAAACAAATAATCAAATATTTCCTCTTTAAAATATTAGTTTTTTTTATACCACTAAGGTGGCAAACAAGCATATGGCCCGCCTGATGGTAAGCGGTTACCATAGCCTATGGACGCTTGCAACACCAGGGGTATCACTCGCGCGTTGCCGACCCGAAAAACTTCTTAGAGGTTTATGGAGGATTCACTGCGCCGACAGTTTGACGGAATATTCCTCTAGCTGCCAGTGCAGCGGATCCTTAGAAGGAGCTCTGGCGACCTTACTCACTGCAGGAACACAACACACAATAAAGTGTGTTATTTGGCTGCAGTTTTCTGTAAGGTGGAGGTACTTCCCCAGATGGGCTGCTCCCGATTTGAGCCAGAAATAGCTGTGCCCTACCTCTCTTAAAAAACATACACATAACATATCTATACTATAATATCTATACTAATATTATAAAGAGGAAAGATTTGTTTGTTTGTTTGTTTGTAATGAATAGGCTCCGAAACTACTGGACCGATTTCAAAAATTCTTTCACCTTTGGAAAGCTACATTATCCCCGAGTAACATAGGCTATATATCATCACGCTACGACTAATAGGAGCGGAGTAGTAATGAAAAATGTAGCAAAAACGGGGAAAAAATTATAAGACCACGCGGGCGAATCCGCTGGCGGGAAGCTAGTAAACAATATGACCGGTCCTTGTGGAAGTCTATGGGGGAGGCCTTTGTTCAGCAGTGGACCTCTGTAGGCTGATATGATGAAACAATATGACTGATGAATATTTTTCTTTCTCCGATTTTTACGGCCGGGTTAAAGTTAGCTCGTGCCAACTTCAACCCGGACAATAAGTTTGGCGAGAACTGTATTAAGCAACTTACATAATTATGTTACATTCAGCCAATTACAGGTCTTCACTCTTAAGTGACACTACAAATACATTTATAATTATTTTTTTTTACAAAAGGCTCACAGACTAATAAACATATGATATAAAGAAGAAGTTATTAACAATTTGCTAATTACAAGCTTTTTCTCTTTTTTAAGATAAGAAAAAAGAGAGAGAAAAAACTAAGCAGAGCTTGTACTATGGGTACTAGACAATAGATACAATACTTATATACTTTTTTTTTTGTAAATACCTAGAAAAAACCCAGACAAACACAAACACTTAAGTTCATAACAATAAATGTTTTTGTCCTGTGGGAATCGAACCCACGACGTCGTGATCAACAGTCCGGTACTCGAACCACTAGACCACAGACGTCGTCAAATAGCTAGTACAGTTTAATTTAATTGTCGTCGAAAAAATAACTGATAATTAATACATTAATCTGTGGTTAAATTAATACAACATAAAACACCGCTTTTTAATCAGTTTCATTAGTGAACTATCGCTAGGTCTGTGTGACCACAAATATATTTAGATAACTGGTAACATTAAAATGTCACTAAACAGGTTTTATTAATGTGTTTCCTTGATTGGGAAATGTCAAACAACATTATGAGACTTTATTAATTTAGTTGCGTGATCTATTTCTAAGTTATATCATCACGCTTGTAATCCCCGTAAGGTTAGGCAGAGATACTCAGCAGTACACCCATAGCAGTAGTTCCCATGTTATAAAAGAGTGAAAAGATTTTGAAAGGGTCGGCAATGCGCGAGTGGTGTTGCAAGTGTACCGCTTACCATCAGGAGGGCCGTATGTGCCACCTTAATTGTATAAAAAAATAGATGGAATACCTATCGACTAAGAATTTCATAGAAAAAAAAAAACAAAATGAACTTAGCCCGACCTGGGAATCCAACCCAAGACCTTTATCGAACCATCGCACTAACAGCCACCAGGCTAATGAGACAGTTCGACCAGATAATGACTAATAATTTCAGTTAATTATTATCCGCTTTTTATTTAAAAAAAAAATTAAGTAAATGTAAAGTTTGTGCCACCAGAACAATGAAAATTAAGCAATAAATCATTAAAAAAGCAATAAAAAAATTACCTAAATTTAATTAATTATTATTATGACTGATAATAATATCATTTTCCAATTTTAGGTGATAAATACACTAATTAACTCGAACTAATATAAGTGTTAGTGCCACTACTAATAGCTTGATAAATAGCTATTTTACAGCTTAAAAATTAACAGTGATACAACCCGAAAAGGACCAGTTCTAAGTGATTAGTGTAAAACTCTAAAGTAATTACGGAAAATCACTAACAGTGATTGATGCATCATTATTATCATTGCAACACTAAAAGAACCAGTTCCAAGTGATAGATAAGTGCTTACAACTCACAACTCGAAAAGCAGCGACCACTGTGACACGTGAAGTAACCAACTCAACTCTGATTGAGTGATTTGTGATCTACTCAACACTTTAACAGTAATTTGTAGTGATAAAACACTCGAAAAAAAAGTTACATCGATTTAAACTCGAAAACCACTGTTTTCAAGTGACAAGTTAACTTTACTACAATTTAAAAACAGTTTAGGGTGATAAGTGCATAAAACAACAGTTTGACACCACTGATACTAAGTGATAAGTGTACTGTACTACTCTTGAAAGACTTCAGTTTCAAGTGATCAGTGCATTATAACTCGAAAAGCAGTCTTCAGTGATACCTACACTCGATAATCATTAGATTCAAGTGACAAGTGCACTCGAAATACTCGTAATACTACCAAACTGTTGTATTAAACAAGATGATACAATAAGCGCCACCATTGTGTCGGATACTATGACTGCTGGGGTAGCGGCGCGGAGGAAGTCACGACCCAGGAGGAGCTGGGCCAAAGTGGAGCAGGATGGACAGGTATTGTTATCACAAAGATAAAAAAAAAATTGTCAAAAAATCTTTTCAACAGTCGACCAAGTGTCAGCTCAGGGGAGAGTCATGATCTCATGACCATTGTTGGCCACTGATAGCCTCCCTTTTCTCCTTAACCCTGGTCATTTTACAAAAGGGCTATCTCAGTGCGTTGTATAAATAAAAAATTTTTTTTTTTTGGTTTAAGCTCTACCTCTCATCTCTTCTTAACGTGTCGATGGCAAATAAAAATATAGATGATGTTGGTTCACACTTTTCCGGCCCAAAACTCAACAACGCGGACTGCGTTTATCGACGCGACCATCAGATCCTCCTATGGCCTAAGCTGTTATCCCTACAAGGGTTTTTTTTGGTGTAAACGTAGAAATAAAGAGATAGGACTAAAACCTTAGGCCAGGATTGGAATTTTGAGTATTTCAGATGAGGTCTAAGTCCAGACATAATTCAATATGATCACGATATCAAAATAGGCTTTTATCAGTACTTCCTAAGCCACATTCATCAGGAAAATGATGCTGTGTTGATGATGTTAAGATTGTTGAGACTGTTCGAGTCATTTTTTATTGTAATTGACTTTAATTGTGCCACTGGTAGGCGCGGGTCTCCTCGCAGTATGAGATGGGTTATAGTCTACCGTGCTGGCCTAGTGCGGCTTGGTAGACTTCAGAAGCCGTCGAGAAAATCTTTCAGGCATGCAGGTTTCCTCACGATGTTTTCCTGAGCCTTAGCTTACGAAAAGGCAAAAGTCAAAGGAGACCTAAGTCTTGGCAGTCCAGTGGTCACGCTTCTTAACAACTGTTGTGTACAAATATTTGATCCGTTCGCACTTGAACCTACAACAATGAGCCATTGCCACATAAAGTAATCGTATCTTTCTCTTTGTCCCCAGGCATCAGACTTCACGGATATAGGTGACTGGCCGACATTAGGCGCCGCCGTCTCCGGCGGGGCCAGGTGTCACTCCACGCCGCCGCCTCACGACTCCGATTCGGCACACCATAATGGAAGTGCGGTAAGACTTGTTACTACTAATGTCTACCAATGGTTGACGGCTATCGTCGCAGAGGAAGATATATCTACCCAGAAAACGTTGGAAGGACATTTAAATCATTTTTTTTGCCACACACAACACAATACCATATAAACAAAGACCTTATTTTTTATTTATTTATGTGACAAGGACACCAGCTCAGTAATTGCTGTGCGGAGGGAACAGTACTGATTTAGGAGTAGGACGCTTTCCGGACGGACTGTCCTCAGATAGCACTTAACATGGATCACTGGGAGGAGATGGGGGAGACTTGCTCAACGATAGAATCATGTAGGGTATTTTTTTCTTAACCACTTACCTTTTTTTTCTTGACTTGCTCCATACTGCTGGGGAAAGGGATTAGGATATAGTCCACCACGCCAGTGCAATGCGAGTTGGCATACTTCATACCGTTGAGATAATCCCTCAGGCAAGCAGTTTTGTCTTTTCTCTCTTTCCTTTTTTCCCTGTTTTTCTCTCCCTTTTCCGCACAGTCAAAGAGTCAAGCTCGTCTCCATTTTCTCCTTGTGACTGTAACGTTTAATACCTCAAAAACTATTGAGTGAGGTATGGCGTAGAGTAAAAAAAAATTATGGGCAGATGCCAAATTGCCAAGATACCAAATCATGTCAACTCGCATTAGGCCAGCGTGGTGGACTATAGCCTAATCCCTCTCATACTGAGAGGAGACCCGTGCGCGGCAGTGGCACAGTATGAGTTGATGATGATGAAAAGATTATGTAGTTTTCGTTTTCGAGGGTCGAAAGGCATCTGATAGGCAACGCGTGGGTGACGCTTCGGTGTTGTAAACATCCAGAAGCTGTGGTAACCGTCTACCATCAAACGACTCGCAATCTTGTTTGCCACCCTTGTGGTATAAAAAAAAGAAACAGCTGCCATACCATACCCCTGACTCATTCCTTAGACATGGCAAGCTATTAGCAGCGAGAACAAAATTCTATTAAAAGTACGGTGGGCCAGTGTGCAACATGGTGAAGCTGTAATAATCACAGCATATCGAGATAAGGCATAACAATGTTTACATTATTTCCAATTCTACATTGAAATGACCTTCAGAAGGTTAAGCGATTGTTTTATTAAATCAAAATGGTTTTATTTTCACATAGACCTTATACAGGCACTTATGAAATGTAGAAACTAGGTGCATGGTTCCAAATTAGTCGTTTCCTATGGAGAAGAACCGGCAAGAAACTCCATGGTTACTCTTTTAAATTTTGGTTTTTTACAATATCTGCTACAATAATATGTGGATACTTACAATATGAGAAAACTTCTGAACTATTGGTTTCTTTTCCTACTTCTTCTTATTTTCGTTTTCTTCTTTGGATAGCAGTTCCATCCTAATCATCTAGATGGTTGGCAGTCCACAACCGTGCATTTCTCTAGAAACTTTCTGCCTCGCACAACAAAACTGTAGAATGAGCTATCGCCTGCTGTATTTCTGAACCAATACGACCTTCAAATCTTCAAGAAAAGAGCTTGCTCCCTTTTAAAAGGCCGACAATGTATTTGTGACTGCTCTGGTGTTGCAGGCATCAGGCAATTCAGCTCGTTCGCTCCCTATACCATAAAAAAAATCAAGCATGGCAAAGTATAATTCAGTTTTACCTTGCAACACATTAGAATTTTCTAAGACGCTTCTATATTATTACGATCTGCAAGATTACGCTAGATTACCGAGGTTAGTCTGTGGATAGGTGAAAATCCTTAACAAATCGAGACTCCTTCGTGCGTCGGAGAACACGTAAAGCCGTCGGTAACGATTGTCATACGCCTATGACAATCGTTAGTGGTAGTCAGAAGCCCAAAAAGCCTGACAACCAGTCTATATCCTTCGAATATCTGTGTGTCTGGTCTGATGGCAGTCGCTTCGTATAATATAATGGAGCCGTTCCCAATATGTTTGGGAAAAAGGCTATAAATAAATATCTTGGGATATTTTACACAGCACCATCTAGTCCCAAACTAAGCAGAGCTTGTACTATAGGTACTAGACAATGGATATAATACTTAAATATTTTTTTTTGTAAATACATACTTATAATACATAAGAAACACCACATTATAATGACACCAACATAAAGAAGCCCACATTAGAATTTTATCGTAAGAATTTGAATCTTAGCGGTATAAGAAAACGTGTTTACCAGGATAGATAGTTACTATACGGGGTTGGTATTGGTATTTATCCCGTAATTTAGGCCTCATATCTCTGGTCAATAGAGATGCTGGGTTACGCAATACGGGTAAAGTGAATATTTCATAATAAGTAGGTTCTATTGAGAATATTTTTACGAGGTTCTTGATTACTTATTGAGAAAAACATGTTTACGAAACGCTTATGATAATTACTATGTTGAAATATTGGCTTTGGGTTGGAGAACAGTATCTTTTATTATTTTACACTAGCTTTTAACCCCGACTTTGTCCCGTTTGAATAATTTGTTCAATACAAATTTTCATCCCCTTTTTCAATCCCCCATGTAGGTCGAAATTTTTAAAACCCTTGTACAGGTTTATTTCTTAGCAGATACTTCTTCCAAATTCATACATCTTGTAATACACAAGCGCCGGTTGTGTATGACAAGATGTGTGTTGTGAGTTCTACGCACCTGATCTTTTTGAAGGTCCTCAAGAATAAGGTCGGTGTAAGGCTTTCTAGGGCGTCCCCTCCCGGCGCTTCCCCTGACATTCGCCTTATCTCGTTTGTCAATCACCGTTCATCCATTCTGTCGACGCGCCCTGATATATCGTGCCTGATTATTCTACCTGACCAAAACTGACCTGATTCTCGTCACATTACAGGAACAAGACCGCAAACCACCAGAGGAGCCTCACCACCAGCAGCCTTCGAAGCCGGAGAAGGTGGAACCAACGCACAACCATCAGCACAATGACAAGCACCATGACAAACATGCTGACAAAGCTAAGAGTTCAGGTTTGTACCGATATTTTGCTAACAAAATCGCCCTTTTAGGTACCTTAAAGGATCTGTTTCAATATCTCCTAGAAAGTTGCCGTTAAATTAATAGGCAGATAATTCCATACAAATGTTTTTCCATTTTTTTATTTATCCGGCGAGTAGCGGCTATCCAAACCGGACTCTAAGGCTAACTAACATTCAGAGACGATGCTCAGCGTAAAGTAAGGCTTCCGTATGTCAAATTTGTATTACAATTTGACATACGGAAGCGTAAGTTCATGCTGAGTCTCTTCTCTGAATCTCAGCCTAAGTATACTGATTTCTGACACTTGCGCGAATACTAGACTTTACAAAACGTCGGGTCCGAAACGTCGGGATTAAAATAATATCAATATAACGCGATAAAATCCGTAAAAAGTAGTTTTATTTCAGACTCTAAATATTTTTACCCGACTTCCGAAGAAGGGGTAATGTGTTTGGCGTGTATATATGTCCGTTCCTATGTCCGCTCGTAACGACTTAATAGCTCAACCGATTGAGATAAATGATACAAGCTATTCGTTCAGTCCAAATTATAAGCAATGTTGAATTATGAACAGAATGGTTTCTTTGCTTGTCCCGCCTGCAATATATTTTCCAACATCACAGAGTTTGTTTTTAGATTTTTAGTTAACGCAGACGGGTTTTTTGTTTCATTTAATAATTGATTTTATATGTATTTTTTTCCATGGTTTACTTGTGGCTTGTCTTGGTACTGAGCTCCATCTTCTACCTTCATTGTGAAATTAGTCTTATATATAACACACATAGCCAAATAACACAGTTTATTGTGTTGTGTTACTGCAGTGAGTAAGGTCGCCAGAGCTCCTTCTAAGGATGCGCTGCGCTGGCAGTAAGAGGAATATTCCCTCAAACTGTCGGCGCAGTGGACCCCTGCGGTTGCAAGCGTCCATAGGATATGGTAACCGCTTACCATCAGGCGGGCCGTATGCTTGTTTGCCACCTTAGTGGTATAAAAAAAATATATATTTAACTGTGCACCGATTTTGGTGAAACTTAGTACATTACGTACTTATTTGTCGGTTTAATTTATTTTTTATCCTTGAGCATTTTCATTATTGTCTTTTTTAATAAAATTACTTCAGGTGCGGGCAAAGGAGGCAGCAAGTCGGGCAAGCACAAGTGGGTCCCCCTGGACATCGACGTGAAAGCTGCCCGACCTGGCAAGCACGGACCACAGCATTCGACAAGACCTGAAAACGGTATGTACCTAATGTGATGTGTACACGGATTATCAATCTATCCATTTAATGTCATACTATTGTATTTTCAAATCATCATCAACCCATTACTTGTCCCACTGCTGGGCATGGGTCTCCTCTCAGTATGAGAGGGATTATAGTCCACCACGCTAGCCTAATGCGGGTTGGCAGACTTCCCACGACGTTGAGAAAATCTCTCAGGCATGCAGGTTTCCTCACGATGTTTTCCTTCACCGTTAAAGCGAGTAATAATTACGCACATGATTTCGAAAAGTCAGAGGTGTGGTATATTTTCAAATATTCGTTGAAATTTCGATGTTCTTCGGAAGAGAAAAAGTGCGAGTAATGTTATATTGTCGTGCAGGAATCGAGGTGCTCGACTCTTACGAGAAATATTGATAGAACTGCTTGGAAAGAGGGTAGGGAGGCCTTTGCCCAACTGTGGGCGCTAGAAAAAAAGGCTTGTTGCTTTTAATCTTAGTGGTATAAAAAACAGCTTGGTATTAGTATTTATCCCGTAATTTAGGCCTCATATCTCTCGTCAATAGAGATGCTGGGTTACGCAATACGGGTATAGTGAATATTTCATAATAAGTAGGTTTTGTTGAGAACATTTTTATGATGTTCTTGATTACTTGTTGGGAAAAACATGTTCTTATTTTCCCCAAAAACATGGAGGATCAGCATCACGCTGCTGACCTGGTGGATTAGACAGTTAATTTAAAAAATCTAGCTTAACCAGAAATCCCATAATATTTGCCGGTTAGTTCAGTTGCTAGTTTTTTCCCCGCGGCCCACTAAAACCACTAAAAATAGTTGTACTCTAATTTAATACAATTTTCGTCAACAGACACAGTCTCCCTGAACGGCGAGGACTCCAGGTCCCGCGGCGGACCCCGGTCGCGCGGCGGGCGGGGCGGTGCGCGGGGGGGAGGGCGACGGGGCGCCCCCCGCCCCGCCTCCGCGCTGCCGTCGCTACCCGCGCCGCACCACCACACGCTCTACCACCATGCGCACGAGTTCCCACACCATCCTGATCTGGCGCAGGTAAGCACGACACGGTATTAGACCAAAGTGATGGGAATCCGGTGGTTGCACTGGACTACAGAGTACAGTTCGCGGCAATCTTACTGTCCGGCTTGAAGTTGGCACGAGCTAACTTCAACCCGGCCGTAAAAATCGGAGAGAAAAATATTGGACTATAATAAATAAAAACGAAATCTCAAGTCAAGAGAGGTCGGGCACAGCCATTTAAGACTCAAACCCTGGAGCAGCCCATCTGGGGAAGTAACTCCACCTTACAGAAAACTGCAGCCAAATAACACACTTTATTGTGTTCCTGCTGTGAGTAAGGTTGCCAGAGCTCCTTCTAAGGATGCGCTGCGCTGGCAGCAAGAGGAACAATTCCTCCGGCGCAGTGATTCGTCCATGAACCTCTAAAAGGTTTTTAGGGTCGGCAACGCGCGTGTAATACCCCTGGTGTTGCAAGCGTCCATAGGTAACCGCTTACCATCAGGCGGGCCGTATGCTCGTTTGCCACCTGAGTGGTAAAAAAAGTCTGGGCTGACGTTTTTTTAATCCAATATTTTTCACTCTCCGATTTTCACGGCTGGCTTGAAGTTAGCTCGTGCCAACTTCAAGCCGGTCAATAAGATTGGCGAGAACTGTACAGACCTTTATGGTCGTGGTTAACGTGTTGTAAAAGCCAAATCAACATAAATTTAAAAAATCTTCTACTATATTCAAATTGGCATCGTGTTTTCTTTGAACAAACATTATCTCTACTTCAACAATATCATATTTACTTCTTTTGGAATAATGTCAAATTCTATATTAACCAATATGTATTTTTTCATGTAAGGGCAAGACACGCTGGCTGCGCGCGTTTTGTCCTTGGTACACATATTATAAACTTCAAAATATTTCTTTCGAGACCCCAAGAACAGTTTTAAGGGAGTTGTTTAAGAGTTGGTTTATTATCAGCGGTGATAGGACAACGAAGCTCAATGGCGTACCTAAAGGAGTTCATCGAAATCGGCCCAAATGATGTACCGAAGGTACACTTATTGGAAAAAAATCTGTGTGTTACGCTGGTTAAAACTCTAGTCGTACTTTTTTTAATGTTGACAGGGGGATGAGAACAAAAACTTTTTTGGCACACTATTATCTGTTTCGTAATAATTTCATAATAAAAACTGTCAGTGTCAGTTATGGAATGTCAAACGCACGCCATTACGGCAGATTATTATCAGTTACTTATTGATTTAATGGTAAAATCCAGTAAAAACTATCAACTTGACAGCTGTCATGTACCTCCGGTACAAATTTGGGCTGAGTTGTATGGGCTTTTGATGACCTCCTCTGTTTTCTCGCGATCTTTTTTCTTTTTACTCGGCTCCTAGGAGTCGTAGTGTGATATAAAATATCGTATAATTTAATAGGTCATAAATTTTAATAAGCAATTGATTGCTCAAGAAATAAGCTATCAAATTGCAATAAGAATTTCCAATCGATCTAATCGATCAAATCGATAACAGTTCATTTTAAATTCCTGTTTATTAACATTAGAAAAACTATATTTTTCTGCTACTTCATACATTCGTGCGTCGAATCTCTTAAAACTAGTACAGTTGTCGCCATCTTGTCCGGGTTGAAGTTGGCACGAGCTTACTTTAACCCGATCGTAAAAAGCGGAGAAAGAAAAAATTGGATTAAAATTATTTAGAACGACAGCCTACGACTTGGGCTTTCGTTTTTATTTATTACAATCTAATATTTTTCTTTCACCGATTTTTACGGCCAGGTTAAAGTTAACTCGTGCCAACTTCAACCCGGACAATAAGTTCGGCGAGAACTGTAAATACTTACAAATATGTGTACCAGAATGTGTTCCTGTCCCAAAAACCTTGATTATTTCATTTCTTTATCATTTTGAGTACCATTTTCATTTGTCACGTCATTGGCCGCTATTTTGCTTGTTCATCAAATATATTATTCTTTTGTTACGCGAAGTTTTTGCATGTTATCAAGTAGTTTTTATAGTTTCGTCGCAGTCCATATCTTGCTTAAATCGCCTTATTAATAAATAAGCTTTAGGCTAGGAATAGTTATAGACTGCGCGGAACTAGTTGGCCGCGCCTTAGGTATGTGAGCGGCGAGACGGAGGGGCGGGGTCGCCAGCGCGCGGAGGGGCGGGGTCGCCAGCGCGCGGAGGGGCGGGGGCGCTTGCTGTTGTTCACAGTAACCCGCCGCCTCACCCCCGTCCCTACCTAACCGCGCGGACTATAGTCAACAACATAACCTATAAAAGTCACATGGTACTCAAAATAACATATATTCATGTATCGGTGGTCGAATTTCATGGAAACTCATTAGATTTTATTGTGTATTAAGTATATACTAACAATGTTATATAAATACTTTATTTGTGTAACGAGTCCTGTTTTAAAAAAAACGCTATTTTAAATGTACATGTTATGAATTATTATTTATGAATGCGATAATGATATGCACAATAGATATATGTTTTCAGTAGTTCTTTTTTTGTTGTTTTTACTAATTTTTGTTTTAAAAATATGACTGAATTAATTAGCATTACACTGATTACTTTTCGAGTTAAAATCTGGTAGCAGTAGTATCATCGAAATAATCTTAAGTAGGTAAATAATTGGGGAAGGCCTACGTTCAGCAGTGGACGGCAATAGGCTGATATGATAGATGAATAATCATTGAGGATTAATGAGGATTTTTTTGACACAAAAAAGTCCTTCACACTTTGCAGTAGCGTTAGCAGAGTTAGGTTTAATTTTTGATTTATCTGGGGGTAAACCCGGATCCAGGTTGTTTCGGGATGGGGGGAGGGCTGTACCTCTTCACCGAAATAGGCCAATAATTAACTGATTTGGTAACCGAAGCTTTTATAGTACGTAGTCAGGCAGGTTGTGGGTGCACATTAAAAATGCGATGTAAGTACAATATGATCTTGTATATTCAATTGAACAAAGTAAGTAAAAATTATTTTTACTTTGTTCATTATTATTAATTAATGGCCTATTTCACACCCTAGTAAGACCCCGTTCAACTTGGCAGAAAATGTTGTTCAATTTTTTAATTAAGATCCAGGAGATCCAGATGTGGTGATACAGGTCATAAAAGTGATAATTAAATCAGTCATTGTATTACAATCGAATCCAAATAAATACAGATTTAGCGGAATTTTTCTTTTCATTTATTGTAAGCATGAAAATTACGTAGATTTATAGATTTTATTTTATATTTCATTTTAAATATCAATGGATGCATTATATACTAATAGTGGGTTATATGTACGTAATTGGTGTTCATATCATTTTTAATTTCATTTATTTTCAAGTGAGTTTGGTTGTTTACAAAAAAAAAATCCTTTTAAATAAATTTCAAATTGAATAACAATAATTCAATGCAAAACGTTGCCCCATCAGAATACTTTGGCCAAACATCCTTTTTTTTTAAAAAAAAGGTAATAAACAAGCAACCAAGCTTACCTCCCAGTCCATTTCATCCCCTCCCTTCCCCTGGCAGCTGCGGGTATCAGCTGGTGGCGTCGCACAGGTGGTGGTGCCGTTCGGTGGGCTGGCGGCGCTCGGGGCTCCGCTGGCGCCTCCGCTGGCGCAGGCCTTCTACTACGGAGCCGCCGCGGCCAACGCGACCCCCTACGGTATTGGGCTGGACCATGCCACTTTGAAGGATCTTATAAAGAAGCAGATGTGAGTATAAACTTCCTCATCATCAACCCATTAACTGTCCCACCGCTGGGCACGGGTCTCCTCTTAGTATGAGAGTGGTTAGGCTCTAGTCCACCACGCTGGCCTAGGGCGGGTTGGCAGACACACGCTGTCGAGAAAATCTCTCAGGCATGCAGGTTTCCTCACGATGTTTTCCTTCACCGTTGTAAGCGAGTGATAGATAATAAAGTGTGTTGATTAGGTTTAACTCTCAGCCTTTTGTAAGAATGGATAACGGTTTTTAGGTTGGACAATTATGTTTTTAGAGTGGACAATAATGTTTTAAAAGTGGGCAACTGTAGTCTAGTAAGATTGTCACTGTAGCTGTTAGTTAGGTTGAAATAGTGGTGTGGCACAGATGGTAAATCTTAGTAAAGGTTAATTTCTATAGGCACAAATACAGTTTGCTAAAAAACTTAATGATTTTCACTCACGTCTGTATACAGCAACGATGTTTTTGAGAAGGGCAACATAAATTTTAGTGCGGGCATTGCTCACAACATATTTCATTTATCCCGTAGTGACGTCCATGCGTGCTACAATATTTTTTTCTTAATGATGTTTTAAAAGTGGGCAACAATGTTTTTAAGGAGGGCAAAAAGGTTTATAGGGTGGGCATTGTTCACGTCTTTTTTATTTATCGCCTAGCAACGTAATTATTGTGGTTGTCCTCCCCAGCGAGTACTACTTCAGCCCGGACAACCTGGCGCGCGACTTCTTCCTGCGGCGCAAGATGTCGGCGGACGGCACCATCCCGGTGACGCTGATCGCGTCGTTCCACCGCGTGCGCGCGCTCACGCCCGACGTGCAGCTCGTGCTCGACGCCATCAGGGACTCCGACAAGCTGCAGCTCATTGGAGGGTTCAAGGTCAGTAGTCAGTACAGTTCACGCCAAACTTATTGTCCGGGTTGCAATTGGCACGGGCTAACTTTGACCCGGCCGTAAAAATCGGAGAAAGGAAAATATTGGATAAAAATTATATGAAGGGACAGCCTTCGACTTGAGCTTTCGTTTTTATTTATTACAATCCTATAATTTTGGTACTCCGATTTTTACGGCTGGGTTAAAGTTAGCTCGTGCCAACTTCAACCCGGACAATAAGTTTGGCGAGAACTGTAACAACTACCAATATCACACTACTAAAAACTCATCATCATCTTTCTAGCCTTTTTCCCAACCATGTTGGGGTCGGCTTCCAGTCTAACCAGATGCGGCTGAATATCTGTATTTTACACGAAGCGACTGCCATCAGAGCTCCGCAACCCAATGTCTGGGTAGTACCGATATTCGAAGGATAGACTGGTGTCAGGCTTTTTGAGCTTCTGACTATCACCAACGATTGTCATAGGTGTTCGTATGACAACCGGGACCGACGGCTTTACGTGCTCACCGAGGCACGGAGTATACCTAATGTGAAAATAAAAACATTTTTTATACAATAATATGAAACCTAAAAAAACTGGCAAACTTTGAATGTATATTAGTACACCCCTGCCTAAACCCTAGAATACAAGCGTAATAGTATGTTAATCTAATATTCTTATATCTCTTTCAACACCATAGGTGCGAACAGCTTTCGAACCAACAAAATGGCCGATCCTAGATATCACATCAGGCACGAACACCGAAGAGGAAAAACCCGACAAGCCGAAAGAACCCGAAGACCAAACAAAGCACTCCGACGACCAATCAAAACCTACCGACGATCAAACGAAAACTCCCGAAGAACAGGCGAAAACACCCGAGGTACAGCCGAAGGGAGCCGAGGATGACGTCAAAGATAAAGAACCAGCTCTCGTAAAAGAGGAAGCGCCGAGTATAGAGGCAGGGAATGAGAAAGAGGAGAAAAGTGAAGTTAAGGAGAGCTCGAAGGAAGTAATCGAGGATGGTGCTAAAACTCCAGTAGAGAAGGCTGAGGTATGTTAAAGAACATGTTTATAAATACCTGCGGCTTCGCGCGCGTGGTCTTGCTAACTTTTTTCCCCCGTTTTTGCAACATTTTTCATTGCTACTTCGCTCCTATTAGTCGTAGCGTGATGGTATGTAGCCTATAGCCTTCCCCGATAAATGGGCTATCTAACTTTGAAATATTTTTTCAAATCAGTCCAGTAGTTTCGGAGCCTATTCAATACAAACAAGTAATCAAATCTTTCTTTTTTATAATATTAGCATAGACTAGCTTTCCGCCAACGGCTTCGCCCGCGTGATCTTAAATTTAGAGCCTATGTTACTCGGTAAAGATGTAGCTTTCTAATGGTGAAAAAATTTTTGAAATCGGTCCAGTAGTTTTTGAGTTTCACTCATACAAAGATACAAATCTTTTCTCTTTATAATATTAGTATAGATAGCGGCAGTTAGGTCAACTCAAAACTGCTACGGCTTGTTCAAATTACAACTCAAATATCGGATAATACTAGTACAGTAAACACAGAAGATAAGTGTATAGGCATTATGTGCCTGCGTTTTGACACATTTTGCGGTTACACAATCTTTATCAAAACACAGATGTAAATATCTGCTTTTAAACGTATCTTTTTTGTTGATTGTGCTATTATCCGGACTTACAAAACAAACCATGATTCTCAAAGTTTGATTCAGCGTTTCTTCTCAGAGCCTCAGAGGTCGTCAACTATGAAACGCTGGCGCCATCTAGTATTAAAAAATATATATATTGACTTGTAGAATTGTCTGTAATAGTTCAACAACAACAACAACAGCTTTTATAAACTATCCCTGTAATCTTTCCTTTTCAGTCCAATACTGAAATAGGTCACTACGGCAGGGGACATTAATTTTCTTATGTCGCGGACGTTTATATTTTATGGATAGACGTTTCGATATACTAGAAATACATTTTTATTTGTAATTGCACATAATATACAAGGTGGAAGCGACATTGACGCACATCCGAATATAATGAGTTCAGTACATGATTCTGGACATGTGATGAAATTTTCCGTAACTTTTTTCATCAATTTTTCAACTTTTTTCATCAATTTTTCAACTTTTTCTGCAGTTTTTTTTACTTAATCGTGTAAAAAATCATTATTTCTATCTAGCCAAATTAGATTTATAATTAAAAAAAATATTTCATTTATTTCGGATCGCGCGCGCGTTAACATTCACCGCGGTGCGTTATAATCGCGTTTTTAGCAATACACTGCGCGCTCAAAAATGTCAATATCTGTAATAACCGATCATTTTCTACATGAATGACCTAGGTCATTTTATTTTTCACCTTGAGTGAAACATTGTCGCGTCGCTGTCCCTTCCACCTTGTATTATAACACCTCTCTTTTTTGGCTCGACGGTTAAATATTAACTACTAGCTTTCCGCCAGCGGCTTCGCCCGCGTGGTCTGGTATTTCTTATAACTTTCATCCCCTATTTCAACCCCTTACAGCCCTTTTTCGCGTTAAAAAGTAGCCTATGTCCTTTCTCAGGATCTAGACTATCTGTGTACTAAATTTAATTAAAATCGGTTCAGTAGTTTTGTCGTGAAAGCGCGACAGACAGACAGAGTTACTTTCGCATTTATAATATTACTAAGGATTATAACACCTCTGTTTTTGGTCCAAAGGTTTTATATTAACTATGGTATTTGCAAGAGAAAATGTCAGAAATAGAATTGATTTAATCAATCTTCTTCCTGGGCTTTTTCCCAACCGTGTCGGAGTCGGCTTCCAGTCTAACAGATGCGGCTTAATATCAGTATTTTACACGAAGCAACAGTCATCAGGCCTCTCGCAACCCAAGCTGCCAGGCATTTTTTCTGGGCAATACCGAAATTCGAAGGATAGATGAAGTTGTCAGGCTTTTTGGGCTTTTGACTATCACTAACGATTGTGATAGGGGTTCGTATGACAATCGGGACCGACGGCTACACTGTCTCGATGTATTAAGAAAGGTCAACCCACAGACTGAAGTTTAACCTTGCAAATGTAGAGTGATCAGCTTAGTTATGAATTAGCCACGAGCCCTTTAATCAATGGAACCTCGTTTTACAGACACAACAAACCACAGAAGAAGAATCCAAACCCAAACAGACTGAACAGCAAGTGAAAGAAGATAAAACGCAGAGTGATGTCGACAACGAGAAGGCTGTCGATTCCGCCGACGATCCACCTCTACAATCCGAAGGCAGTGACGACAAACCTGGCGAGAAACGGTGAGAATTCGAAATAAGTTGCTTTTAAATTTTCGACTTCGGTTTTTACTTCGAGTTCAATAGTGACTTCGACTTCGGTCGTGATTTCGACTTATGTAAGTAATAATTTGATATTGAGTTCCGTCGCGACTTCGGCTTTAGTAGTGACATTTTCGACTTCGCATGTGACTTCGATGAGGTCTGTCGTGACTTCGACTTCAGTCGTGACTTCGACTTCAGTCCTGGCTTCGACTTCGGTTCTGACTTCGACTTCAGTCCTGACTTCGACTTCAGCAGTGATTTCGACTTCTGTCGTGACTTCGCCCTCAGTAATGACTTCGTGCTCTGTAGTGACTTGGACTTCAGTCGTGATTTCTATTTCGGTCGTGATTTCTACTTCAGTAATGACTTCGAATTCAGTAGAGACATTTTCGACTTCGCATGTGACTTCGATTTCGGTTCTGAGTTCGACTTCAGTCCTGACTTCGACTTCGGTTCTGAGTTCGACTTCAGTCCTGACTTCGACTTCGGTTCTGACTTCGACTTCAGTCCTGACTTCGAATTCGGTGATTTCGACTTCAGTAGTGACTTGGACTTCGGTCGTGATTTCTACTTCAGTAATGACTTCGAATTCAGTAGAGACATTTTCGACTTCGCATGTGACTTCGATTTCGGTTCTGAGTTCGACTTCAGTCCTGACTTCGACTTCGGTTCTGACTTCGACTTCGGCTCTGACTTCGAATTCGGTCGTGATTTCGACTTCAGTAGTGACTTGGACTTCAGTAGTGACTTGGACTTCAGTCGTGATTTGGACTTCAGTCGTGATTTCTACTTTAGTAATGACTTCGAATTCAGTAGTGACATTTTCGACTTTTCTGACTTCACATGTGACTTCGACTTCGACATCATTCCTGACTTCAAATTCAGTCCTGACGTCGACTTCAGTCGTGACTTCGACTTCAGTAGTGACTTTGCGATTTTGACTTCAGCCGTGACTTTGCAACTTCGACATTGTCTTCAAACTTCGCAGTGGGAGAATATAAATGTTAATGATGAGTCTCGTATCGTAACTTCGTAAGATCGTTTAGGCACAATCTCATGCTACTGTTTCTCTCGCAGCCGTAAGAAGCAGATGGTGGGCATCTTCCCGCTGCCCACAATGGGGGGTCCACTGGTTGCGCCTGTCTCCTCGCTGCTGAGGGCCGTGCCCCCACCGCCGCTACCTAGGTATTATACTAACTGTTGTTTGACTATTCTCTGATTTACTTTATTTAGACCTTGCTATGAAAAAATGAACATAACATAATAATTTACCAATTACCAAGCTAACAACAGCTATGTGTTATACCTCGTTTTAATCCTCATTAAATAGGCAAGTTTTTCTACTACAGGGTCATTTTTTGGTAGTACATATTTTTTCTACAGTAACGTTCTAAAGTTGCAAATAGTTTTTCGTGAAACTTAAAAGGTATTGAAAACAGTTCCAATACTCGTCAATCTTGGCACCTACTATCATAAAAGCATTTTTGTAGTGATGATACATTCCCTAGAAGCAACGACACAATTTATTGTTTTAAAATAGGTACCCATTTTAGTCTAATTGCCTGTTTACTACTAATTTTGGTATTTTCTTCAGAAAACACTCAAATAGTCATAACTTTTAAGGAAATCAAGTTAGAGCTCTGCCCCAGAAATATTTTTTGCTGCAAATAACCCCAACTATCGCCCTGTTTCGTTTGATCCACGATTTTCTGCCTACCCTGTATAACAAGGCACCCCAAACACGGGTGCAGTTCGCCGCAGTACAGTTCGCGCCAAACTTATTGTCCGGGTTGAAGTTGGCACGAGCTAATTTTAACCCGGCCTTAAAAATCGGAGAAAGAAAAATATTGGATTAGAATGATTCAAAACGACAGACTACGACTTGAGCTTTCGTTTGTATTTATTAAAGTCTAAAATGTTTATTTCTTCGATTTTTACGGTGGAGTTAAAGTTAGCACGTGCCAACTTCAACACGGACAATAAGTTTGAGAACTGTATGTGTGTATGTATGTGCAGTCAGTACAACAGTGTGTATGTCGTCAGAATGTTCCGCACCGGTCGCGCGCTGGCGGGCGGCGCGGCGCCTCACGACCCGCTCAACCCCGACGTGCCCGAGTTCGTGCCGCAGGCGAGGCGATACGGTAAATATATACTATCATCCTAGCTATTTAACAGATTCTCCGCAACGCGTTCCTTTAAAAAAATAAAATAAAAACCTTTAAATTCCAACTAGTAAACAACTTTTCCTTTGATATATTTTTTTCACTGTACCTCTACCTCTACCTTTGTACAAACGTGATTGATTGATTGAGTGCCGGGGGGGGGGGGGGGGGGGGGGGCTCTATTCCTTTGTTACCCCGGGGCATCCACACCTCTTAATGCGGCCCTGTGTATACGCGCAGTAACGTGCAAGCAAATACGATCCTTGACATGATAATGGACTTATGGCCTCTTACTGTACACAATCGTAAAATTCCGAAAGTTCTTCACCAATTGTTTTGGAATTATGACACAAGCATTCGAGTCGGTGCGGATTTTTTTAATTTCCAAGCTATAGAAGCTGGCCTGGTACAGCTAATGTTGTTAATAAATAAATGTATTTAATTTCACAGAAGAAACCAACGACAAGTCAGACGACAGGCCTCGCTCCGGCAACGCCAGTCCCAATTCTGAACAACTTTGGACTGAGGTGAGATATTCTAGTATTCTACATATAATACTTAAGCCTATTAGATGAGCAATAGCGCGTCAAACTTATTTAAAAAAAAACGACCCATATACTGTCCCACTGCTGGGCACGGGCCTCCTCTCCGTATTAGAGGGATTAGGCAACCGTATTGCCCGATTTTTTTTCTAGTGCCTCCCTGAAAGTCTCAATGACCCCCGTCTACAAGGGTGGATACCGTCTCCACCCTTGTAGAACTTTAAAAACCATATTAATCGAAGGACTATAGCCATCTTATCATTTTATTGTATGACAGCGAAACTAAAATGTTTGCCCGAGAAAAGTTATATGAAGTTACATGAATATTTGACAGAATATTTTCATTGAACTTTGTCCTAACCGCCTTGAGTATCCCATGCGTTGATAATAGGGAATATGCACATTTTTTTTTAAACAATACTTTATATCGTTATGTAGCCGTAAAAAAAAATCCAGCGCCTTAAAACTAAAATTAAGTAACAAAAAAAAATATTAAATTATGAGACAGATATTGGCATTTTAAACACCCGCGATTTTGGCGCGCTTGCCGTGACGTCAAAGTCTACGTTCTCTCAACCAAACAACCACGTACAACAGACACTGTTTTAGTAGACTTTGACGTCATATTCCATTTGACCGATAGTGTTGCGTTTCAAGTGATTTGAATTTCCAACAGTTTTTTTGGACTTTTTAATAATTATTTTCTCATCAAAAAAGAAACAATATAAAAAAATATCTACATAGACATAATTCTAAAACGATAAAGTTCATAAAAAAAAATATTTGACCTTTTTTTAAGTCAGACGCATATTCCCTATTCAACAGATTCCTTACCACAATCCGAACCAAGGCAAATAATCATTCTGCAGTAATATGTTTCTAGTAAAAGAAAAACAATATAAATTGAGCTAAACATTTTACACTGTCAAATTGCACCGTATGTCCACTGTACACAACGAGCGATGTTGTGCACAGTTACTGCGAATGTGAGTGCTACACAAACAGAGTCGACCAGGCGTTCCGTGCTGACGTACTAGACAGAACGGGTGCAGTGTTGACGCGACAAAATATATTTCAAAATACAGTTCCTGGGCTCAATTTCCAAGTTGAGCAGTTTTATTGAGTTTTTCATTGTTTTTTAAGTATTCTCTACCCGTGTAACTTAGGTCACGTGATTTGATATTGTGACATAGTCGGCAGTTTGTCATTCAGTTAGAAAATTTCTTTTTCGAAAACTCTACAATAAAGCAAATTCGAACAAGTAATTTTAGACGTTATCTTTTTCAATTAAATTGATGAATATACTAAATTATTCTGTTAGTTTACTAAGTTCATAAGTTACTTATAAATTTATTTTATATTCACTGTTCGATATCTATACTATATAATATTAATATTAATTAATTAATTTGTACAATCCGAATTGTACATGTTTTGCTGACGCAGCGTCCTACATCGGGCGTGCGTCATTTCTGCTAACTTAATATAATAATTAATTTTAATTCAGTACGTAAAACTCGGTGTATGTGCTAAGTGGTGGGTGTTAGAGAAAGAATAGCCTATATTATTAATGTAACTTAACTATTAAATCTTAACTAAAGTGAACTTGCGATCTTTCTCTTCTCTCACATCTCAACTTAACTGCAACTTTAACTTTTACCCTGTGCAAGTGTGCGAAACCGTACATTTTTTGGTCCTTCGAGCCGGAAAGAATAGCCTATATTATTAATGTAACTTAACTATTAAATCTTAACTAAAGTGAACTTGCGATCTTTCTCTTCTCTCACATCTCAACTTAACTGCAACTTTAACTTTTACCCTGTGCAAGTGTGCGAAACCGTACATTTTTTGGTCCTTCGAGCCGGATATTCAGTGTTTAGTGTTTCTGTCCGCGATAGCGAATCGGTTTAACTGGTCTCCCAGAAGCGGGTCGCCCCAGTTGAATTGAGAAGGCGCACATATCGTTGATAGACTAGGAATATTTGATACTGAATTATCAGAAACGACTAGTGGAAGCTACAACCAACGCCACGGTCATAACAACTAAACTTAACTAACTAACTAGAAGCATCACGATGGAGAAACTGGAACTGCAGTCATCATGCTTCGAAAACATCAAGACCTTGTGTGTAAACTACCGCAAGGATTCTTCAGCACGGAAAACTTTGGACTACCTGAACAAGCGTTTGTCTTCGTTGGAAAACCAATGGAAGGATTTCGACAACAGGCACGCTATGTTAGTCCTAGAACTAGAAGATAAGAACATCAACTACTTCGTGGATGACATCTACGAAAAGACTAAAGAGATGTACACTACAACTAAAACGGACATCACTAACAGGTTAGTGGACTTACAAAAACGTAAACAAAACGTGAAGTTCGATTTAGCTGACTTTGATGACCAGTCCGAGAGTGGTGATAACATTCAACTACTTCTTAATAAACAAGAATGTAACTTTAACGCAATACACCGTATCATATCTAAAATTAAAAACGTCTCTATCTCTGAAAGGTGGGAACTAGATGATCATTTAGCTACCTTGAAGGCTAAATGGGAGCCCATCGATAAATTACACTGGGAAATAGACTTTCATTTAAAGGGATCTAACGAGCAATATTACAACCTGTTCACGGAAGTCGAACAAAAATACGACGAGTTAAAAAGCAGTCTTAACTCAAAAATTTGGAGTACTGCACATTATCAGAAATCAGCACCTAAGATCGATATTCCCGAATTTTCGGGCAGTTACAGCCAGTGGATATCTTTCAAGGACTTGTTTCTGGAAACAATACACAGGAATCCCACGATTAACAACGCGCAGAAGATGCAACATCTTAAGACCAAGCTGCGAGGTGAAGCCGAACGACTGGTACAACACCTTTCTATCAGCGCTGAGAACTACAACTCCTGTTGGGATATACTTAACCAGCGTTATGATAACCGTCGCTTACAGTTTACGTCATTCATGAATAGTATGCTAAATCTCCCAGTACTACAACATGCAGATTCATTTAATTTAAAAAGGATGCACGATGTCATTACGGAATGTTTAAGCGGTATTTCCAACATTGGCATCGATACTTCATCATGGGACCCGATCATTGTACATATAATGTCACAAAAACTGGACTCCAACACATTAAGTGACTATATGAAAGAACTGCGCGATCATCGTGAACTTCAAAGCCTACAAGACTTCCTCTACTTCATTGAAACTCAGTTCATGGCTTATGAGACAATGAAATCTACCAAGAAGGGAAGCTTAACAACTTTAGAGAAAACAACTTATAAATCTAACAACCAACCCCAGATGAAAAAGTTTAACTACAATCATAACTACAATAAAACTTACAACTATCACGCATCTTACGGAAAGTGCCCACATTGCAACGGTAATCACGTTTTAATGCAATGTGACAAATTCCTTGAAATGGACTTTGGCAAGCGAAGTAACATCGTTTCGAAATTACATCTATGCAAAAACTGTCTGTTCAGCCACGGGCAAGACGATTGTAAATCAACAAAAACATGCAAAGAATGTAATTCGAAACACCATACACTGTTGCACAACTATGACAGGAAAAACACAGCAACAACAAATAGAAAAAATTACTCCTGGCAACGACCTTCATCTTCTCAACAGCCTGCCCCTTCTCCACAAACTGCTTCATCTCAACAAGTATCTTCCAACCACTTATACTCAAACGACATGGAAGTACTATTAACCACAATCCAACTGAAAGTAAAATCTGTTGATGGTACTTATGTTACACTGCGCGCTCTTCTTGATCAAGGTTCACAGGTAAACTTGATTACAGAAAATGCGGCACAAATGTTGAGACTTCCGCGCAAAGGGATAACAGCTTCTGTAGTTGGAATCGGTGCGGTTTCTGGCGATTGTAAAGGACAGCTTGACCTCATCTGTAAGTCGATACATTCAGATTACACTTTTGAAACCCAAGTACTTATTATGAAGAAGCTAACTAACAACTTACCTACTACAACTGTCCAAAAAACTCAATGGCCGCATCTGGCAAACTTGAAACTTGCAGATCCTACGTTCAATGTATCACGACAAATAGATCTCTTATTGGGGGCCGACGTTTATTCAGAAATTATTCTGGATGGGGTCTTGAAAGGAGATAACCACAGTCCTGTTGCGCAACAAACACAAGTGGGATGGATTCTTTGCGGAAAAATGAAGACATTCAATTGCCACGCAACATTATTTAACATGGAGGAACTAACGAAATTTTGGGAAACGGAAGATATTCAAAGGTCCGCCGACGCTTCTAAGGATGACAAGTGTGAGCAGTTTTATCAGCAAACTGTACAACGATCACGGGATGGAAAATACATAGTGAAAATGCCTTTGACTCCGGATTTTGAGAAAAAATTGGGAAAATCAAAACCCACAGCCGTTTCGCAATATTTACAACTGGAAAGGCGGCTGGATAAAAACCAAACACTTTCAGCCATGTATAGAAAATTCATTCAAGAATATGCAGAGCTCGGTCATTTGAAACCTGCGTCTCCCATATCAAGTAGCAGCTACTATTTACCTCATCATGGAGTCCTAAAAGAGAGTTCTACAACAACAAAATTGAGAGTGGTGTTTAATGCTTCACAAAGGACAACGAGCGGTTGCAGTCTAAACAGTCTTATGGAAAAGGGTGTCAATTTACAAAAGGACATTCAGGCTCTAATCCTAAAGTGGAGGACATATAAATACGCTATCACAGCCGACATTGAAAAGATGTACCGCTGTATATGGATCTCCGAAGAACAACAACAACTTCAAAAAATTATCTGGCGGGACTCCCGTGATGACAACCTACACGAATTTCAGCTCTGTACAGTAACTTACGGAACTAAAGCAGCACCATGGCTTGCTATGCGTACACTGAAGCAACTGGCTATGGACGATGGTCCCAAATATCCAGAAGCTGCCAACATTCTACAAACGGAGTGCTATGTCGATGACGTCATTAGCGGTCATGACGACATCCAGAAAGCCCAAGATTTACAACAATCTTTGATAAAATTGCTAGAAGGCGGTGGCATGAATTTACGAAAATGGAGCGGCAATCACCAGGCGTTATACCAAAATCTACGGGCAGATCAAATTTCACCACAGGACAACTTTCAATTCAAAACTGAAGAACCTGCTAAGACGTTAGGATTGTGTTGGAATTCTAACAGCGATAACTTTCATTTCAACTGGCCAGTAACCCAATCAAAACGACTAACAAAGAGATCCCTACTCTCGGAGATTTCAAAATTTTACGATCCACTTGGGTGGCTCTCCCCAGTGACAGTCGGGGCTAAACTATTATTTCAAAACCTCTGGATGAACAAACTTAGCTGGGATGACGAAGTACCCAGTGATATAGAAACCGAGTGGTTGAAAATCAAAACTGAATTGCCACTTATTAAGACCATGACGGTAAAAAGATGGATCGGTGATTCACAACAACAAATAGAGTTGCTTGGGTTCTGTGACGCAAGCGAAAAAGCGTATGCTTGCGTTATATACAGTCGAGTGATTGACAAGTGTGGCTTACCCGTAACAACATTACTAGCCGCAAAAACAAGGGTGGCACCGCTGTCTCAAAAAATTACATTACCGAGACTCGAACTGTGTGGAGCTACATTGTTAGCTGATTTGATGGAGAAGATAAAAGAAGCTTTAACAGGGCTTAACATATCCATAAAGGCCTGGTCTGATTCACAAGTTGTGCTTGCGTGGCTGCAGGGTGACATGACCAGATGGGAGACGTATGTGGCTAACAGGGTAACGAGGATAAAACGGATTATTCCTGCAGCTGCCTGGAGCTATGTTAAATCCGAGCAAAATCCCGCGGATTGCGCCTCTAGAGGCTTGCTACCTAGCAAACTGCTGACCTTTAAGCTGTGGTGGCAAGGTCCTACATTTTTAACACAGCCACAAACTTCGGAAAACGTTCCTGGATCATACAAAACAAACTTTGGCTGCATACAACATGTTAACATAGAAAATAACTTATCAAAAAATAGTGAACATTTATTAACTGCATTATTGAATAAATGTAGTTCATTGACACGCGTAACACGAGTCATCGCATGGATACGTCGCTTTATTGCAAATATGCGCAGCGAAACAAAATTCACGAGTGCCTATTTAACAACAAATGAATTAAGTGCAGCGAACACAATTATTATCATACATGTGCAAGGTACACAGTTCGATTCCGAATACAAGCAACTCGCGAAGGACGGAAACATTCCCAGGACGAGTTCGATATTTAGATTGAATCCCTTCATGGATGACAAAGGAATTATTCGCGTCGGAGGCCGACTTAAAAATAGTAACTTGTCTCCTGACATGAAAAATCCGATTATCATACCACATAAAGGACGATACACTAAACTTCTGATTGAACAAGCTCATGCTAGAACACTACATGGTGGAGCTCGGTTAACTTTAACTCACGTTAGACAAAGATATTGGATTGTTGGTGGAAACAGAGCGGTCAAGTCTTGCTTAAAGGGATGTGTACGCTGCCATCGTTTTAAGAAAATAGATAACCACCAACTGATGGGAGATCTCCCACAACAGAGAATTACTCCTTGCCGACCATTCACCCACACAGGAGTGGATTTCACTGGACATATTGAAATCAAACACAACAAAGGAAGAGGAGTCAAGACATCCAAGGGGTACATAGCAATATTCATATGCATGGCTACAAAAGCGGTCCATATCGAGCTTGTGTCAGACCTAAGCACAGAAACATTCATTGCAGCTTTCCAGAGATTATGTGCTCGGCGCGGCACTCCCAAGCACATGTACTCAGACTGTGGAACAAATTTTGTTGGCGCTGCAAGGGTCCTTCGACAAGAATTTGAAAACTTCAAACAACTATTGACACCAGAATTCTTCAACGAGCTAACTAAACTGGAGGTCGAGTGGCATTTTAATGCCCCTGCTTGGCCCACTGCGGGTGGTTTGTGGGAAGCAGCCGTGAAATCGATGAAACACCATCTGAGACGAGTGCTGGGTGACCAGAAGTTAACATTTGAAGAGTTTACGACACTTTTGGCAAAAATAGAAGCCTGCTTAAACTCGAGGCCTCTGTGTTCTATCACTGAAGATCCAGAAGAATTTTATAACTGCCTGACACCTGGACATTTTTTAACGGGAAGCCCAACACTGTCATTACCACTATCCGATTACAATGACAGAAACCACATCGACTTACGTCGCAGATGGCAACTTGTTGAACACATATTTCACCAGTATTGGAAAACTTGGTCAAACGAGTACCTCAGCACATTACAAACGCGTAGTAAGTGGAACAAACCCACCCGGAACATCAAGGAAGGTGACATAGTACTGGTGAAAGAGGACAATTTACCACCAGGAAAATGGGCCATGGGGCGAGTGTTGGAAACTCATCCAGGATCAGATGGCTACGTTCGGGTTACTACAATTAAAACTCAAAACGGGGTAATAAAACGCCCTGTAGTGAAACTGTCACCATTACCCCTGGAGTCCGAATGTGAAGCTGATAAAGACACTCAAGATGGTCATAAACAAAATTCAACAAGGAAACCCCGGAAAAGAGGCACAAAGATTGCTTCTGCGCTATTAACAACATTAATTACTTTGTTTACATTTGTGCCGGGGTCATATTGCGTTAGTGACGGACAGCGCGTGGCGTCGGCGCCGGGCGCTCAGGTTACGAGTTTAGAACGTGAGCGGCCCATATACTATGACACTCTCGGGAAAATGCAGATAGTACATGATGATTGGTTACTAATTATGTACTATAATTTAACAAATTATTGGGAAGGCACTCGTCGAATTAATACTTACTTTGAAAACGTGAAAAATATTTGCTATCAAACGAAACTACACCACTGTAGAGCAACCATGGAACAGCTAAGTCATGAAATGGAACTTCTCAGCTACTACAACTCAGTGCTAATAAACCCTCGCAAGCATCTTAGTAACAGAAGGAAACGCGGGTTGGTAGATGGCGTCGGTTATGTGGCTAACAGTCTATTTGGCATTTTAGATCAACATTTCGCTGACAAATATCAACAGGACATTCAAGCACTTCAAAGTAATGAAAACTATATGATGGATTTAGTAAAAAATCAAACGACCATTGTGGAACTCGAGAACCAAGTTCTAAAGAAAAGTGAAACCAACATTCAGCATCAATTTGACTTGATAGAGAAGCTGGTAAATCAAACACAGTTGAACATGGAATCTATTGAATCGGAAATGGAAATTATTTCAGCAACTACGTACATCAATTCAGCCTCGTTAACAGCATATTTACTTATTAACAGCTTAAGAACATTTCAAGAAATGCTGTTCAACACACTCACCAACGTCTATCAAGGACATATAGACGTACACTTAATAACACCTGTTCATTTAATTCAACAATTAAATGAAATCTCTGGAAGCCTTCCTAAGTCCGTAGCATTGCCAGTAGAAAACTACAAAGAAAACATCAAAGATATTTACAAACTGATTACCGTGAAGGCACGAGTCACTAAAAACTATTTTCTTTTTGAAGCACAAATTCCACTTGTTTCCACTGACGATTTCACTTTGTACAGAGTCATTCCTTTGCCGGTTGCGACCTTAAAGGAAAGCACATATGTGCAAACATCAACGAAATACATAGCTGTAAACTTTAAGAAAAATACCTACATCTCTTTGGCCGATGCTGATTTTAAGTTGTGCATGGAGCAGAAGTCAAACAACTTTTTGTGCAAGAAAATCTTACCATCACACGACTTGCATAGTAACAATGCGCCGTGTGAAGCAAAAATGCTGTCACATCAAAACATCGCGCCTTGTGACGTAGCAAGGGCGTCATGTAAGGAAGCGTGGATTGAATTACACACTCCAAACAGCTGGTTAGTAATATGCTGCGAACAGTGTTCGTTACGTACAATATGTGGCAATGACCTGTCATCATGTGACGTATCAACATCAAGTATAGTCACGTTATCTCCAGGGTGTGTTTTACAATCTAAGGATCTGACTATTTACGCTCATCGCCTATATCAGAGCCACATGGACATGGACTATCAATTCGGGGCTCCTAGTTTGAATACCTCAATCAACAGAATTGTCAACCTAACTTACAATTACGTCCCAAACAAGTTAAAATCCACAGATTTAGATATTGCTCAAATAGAAGACAAAATCACAGCTCTCAAGGGAAATGAAATGCGACACACGACACTGACAAGCCACGATGTGCATCAGTATGTTATCAGTTACGTGTTGTTATCGTCAGCCATAATAACTTTAATTGTGGTGGTTGGGAGGAACCATTGCCGTCGCTGTTACTTTAATAACTCGAGAAACAGAACTGCTGAACCGCTACAACGTGAGGGCGAAGACATTGAGCTGCAAGTAATTCGTAAACCACGCGACAACAATCAGAGTGGGACGAACAGACCTGTATCTCCGAACAAGGACATCTACGCGGAGCCTCAACCAGGAACATCCCGGTCAACTTTTAAAACTGGAACCCGGAATATTGCTTTTAATTTTGATTAATTTTGTACTTTTTTGTTTTGTGAAGGCTTTTCTTTTTGTTATTATCTTTGGGGGTTGCCAAGATGTACAATCCGAATTGTACATGTTTTGCTGACGCAGCGTCCTACATCGGGCGTGCGTCATTTCTGCTAACTTAATATAATAATTAATTTTAATTCAGTACGTAAAACTCGGTGTATGTGCTAAGTGGTGGGTGTTAGAGAAAGAATAGCCTATATTATTAATGTAACTTAACTATTAAATCTTAACTAAAGTGAACTTGCGATCTTTCTCTTCTCTCACATCTCAACTTAACTGCAACTTTAACTTTTACCCTGTGCAAGTGTGCGAAACCGTACATTTTTTGGTCCTTCGAGCCGGAAAGAATAGCCTATATTATTAATGTAACTTAACTATTAAATCTTAACTAAAGTGAACTTGCGATCTTTCTCTTCTCTCACATCTCAACTTAACTGCAACTTTAACTTTTACCCTGTGCAAGTGTGCGAAACCGTACATAATTATTAATTATCTATACTAATATTATAAAGAGGAAAGATTTGTTTGTTTGTTTGTTTGTTTGTTTGTTTGTAATGAATAGGCTCCGAAACTACTGGACCGATTTCAAAAATTCTTTCACCTTTGGAAAGCTACATTATCCCCGAGTAACATAGGCTATATATCATCACGCTACGACTAATAGGAGCGGAGTAGTAATGAAAAATGTTGCAAAAACGGGGGAAAAAATTATAAGACCACGCGGGCGAAGCCGCTGGCGGGAAGCTAGTATGAAATAAAGGACATTTAACTTAACTTTAATACGGTAAAAAACTTGGTTACAAATGCAAATAGTGATTTGTGGATCGCGCGGTACGTCCGCCGATGACCTATTGCCACCAACCGGGCACAAATCCAGACTTCGAGCTGCTGGAAATTTCACTGAAAACCCAACAACACTTTACTCGACCTGGGGATTAATCCAGGACCTCTAGCGTAGCAGTCGTACTTGCGACCACTAGACCAACGAGGCAACGGGTAATGATTGTGTACAATAATAATAATACATTCCTCTCTACAGGTAAAACGGCGCACGAAGGCAGGCTCCCGCGAGAGAGCTCCCGCAGTCAACGACGAGGAGCAACGCGAGGAGCTGCACTTCCAGCTGGATGAGGAGCTGGACCTGCCTCCACCTAGACATAACACCTTCACTGACGCCTGGTGAGTCTATAGCTGTTAAACATCTCTTACATATACCCGTGGTCAGGAGTACCTATAGACAAAATTCCTACCTCGTTAGGGTATGTCGTTCATTTAATACGGAGTGTCAGGAAGTTGAACTTGACCTATTCACAACTAGCACTTCTAAGTTGAAAAAAATATTTTGTAAAAACTTCTTCGATGCTTAGTCCCCTTTTATGAAAATAACTAATTTACTACTACTGTCCTTTTGATTGTTAAACCACAACTTCCAAATTATGTTTAAGACCAAATCATATTTTATTTCATGTTCTTTAAGTAATCACGTGAAAACATGTAATTGGCCATCTTCTGTTTCATTTAATTGTGTATATGACTAGCTGTAAGTTTTCCTTTAATAATAAAATAAAATAAAAATAAAATAAAATAAACTTGAACTAGCCTCTGTCACACACTGGCACAATATTAAAAGGGCCCGTTAAAAACCGCTTGTACACCATGTGTATAAGGCAAGCGCGAGCGCAACGCTGCCGTCCTCAAGCTAAAATGCCGTTATGTACCAAAACTACTTTTTGAGTTATGCACAAAAAAGTGGGCAGTTTTTAAAAATGTACGCTACTTAATAACTAGAAGTCATATTTGAGACTTAGAAGTACTGACTAACAGATCTCACGAGGAGATCTCACGACTTCTGATTGTGTTGGCATTAAAAATTCAAAATCGGCCAGATGTCAGATAACGGCATTTTAGCTTGAGGACGGCAGAACGGGACGCTTGTACACTGTACGGGTTCCTTATGTGTCACTTTTGGGGATGATAGTTTGCGAAGGTATAAATTTGGAACGCATCAGATACTTTTACTTGGTACCAGTTATACATATACATTTAAATGCTACGTGCGAAAAAAACATTATTTCAACGAACGTGTAAAAAAACATTATTTGATTTATTTCGGATCGCGCGCGCGATAATATTCACTGTAGAGCGTTATAATCGCGTTGTTAGTAATATACTGCGCGCTCAAAACTGTCAATATCTGTAATCGATGATCTTCTACATGAATGACCTAGGGCATTTTATTTTTGACCTTGAGTGAAACCTTGTCACGGCGTTTGTGCGTCGATTTCCCTCCCACCTTGTATGTAACGTACAATATAGATTTTCTATAGAGCCCTTAGACATTAGTGATAAACGTAGAACAGTATTGTAAAACCTGCCGAATACCCTATTGACTAGCTTACAAAATAGATTGAACTAAACATTTTACACTGTCAAATTGCACCGTATGTCCACTGTACACAACGAACGATGTTGTGCACAGTTACTGCGAGTGCTACACAAACAGAGTCGACCAGGCGTTCCGTGCTGACGTACTAGACAGAACGGGTGCAGTGTTGACGCGACAAATAAAAAAAACAACTATTTCAATAATAGCACAAATATCAATTTATATTTTTTTGATTTTCTTTTCTAAATATAGCACATAGCTTTCTGCCAGCGGCTTCGTCCGCGTGCTTATATTTCCCCCCCGTTTTTGCAACATTTTTCATAACTACTCCGCTACTATTAGTCGTAGCGTGATGTTATATAGCCTATAGCCTTTCCCGATAAATGGGCTATCTAACTCTGAAGAATTTTTCAAATCGGTCCAGTATTTTCGGAGCCTATTCAATACAAACAAACAGTCAAATCTTTCTATGTAGCGTCTCCCTGCGTGGCGGTGGGGTTCCGCCTTTACTCACCGCGGTTCTCTCACTACCAAACCTAATGTTCCTCCATGGTCCGTCGCCAGGTCTGACGAGGAGTCGGACGTGGAGTTCACGGACCGCGACGTGGGGCGCCTGCTCATCGTGACGCAGACGCCGGCGCGCGCGCCCAAGCACGACGGGCACGACCGCCAGGGCGACTGGAACACGCGCACCAAGATCACGCAGGACCTCGAACAGGTCAGATATACCCTGCACACCTTCCACACACACCCACTCACACAAGCACGACGGGCACGACCGCCAGGGCGACTGGAACACGCGCACCAAGATCACGCAGGACCTCGAACAGGTCAGATATACCCTGCACACCTTCCACACACACCCACTCACACAAGCACGACGGGCACGACCGCCAGGGCGACTGGAACACGCGCACCAAGATCACGCAGGACCTCGAACAGGTCAGATATACCCTGCACACCTTCCACACACACCCACTCACACAAGCACGACGGGCACGACCGCCAGGGCGACTGGAACACGCGCACCAAGATCACGCAGGACCTCGAACAGGTCAGATATACCCTGCACACCTTCCACACACACCCACTCACACAAGCACGACGGGCACGACCGCCAGGGCGACTGGAACACGCGCACCAAGATCACGCAGGACCTCGAACAGGTCAGATATACCCTGCACACCTTCCACACACACCCACTCACACAAGCACGACGGGCACGACCGCCAGGGCGACTGGAACACGCGCACCAAGATCACGCAGGACCTCGAACAGGTCAGATATACCCTGCACACCTTCCACACACACCCACTCACACAAGCACGACGGGCACGACCGCCAGGGCGACTGGAACACGCGCACCAAGATCACGCAGGACCTCGAACAGGTCAGATATACCCTGCACACCTTCCACACACACCCACTCACACAAGCACGACGGGCACGACCGCCAGGGCGACTGGAACACGCGCACCAAGATCACGCAGGACCTCGAACAGGTCAGATATACCCTGCACACCTTCCACACACACCCACTCACACAAGCACGACGGGCACGACCGCCAGGGCGACTGGAACACGCGCACCAAGATCACGCAGGACCTCGAACAGGTCAGATATACCCTGCACACCTTCCACACACACCCACTCACACAAGCACGACGGGCACGACCGCCAGGGCGACTGGAACACGCGCACCAAGATCACGCAGGACCTCGAACAGGTCAGATATACCCTGCACACCTTCCACACACACCCACTCACACAAGCACGACGGGCACGACCGCCAGGGCGACTGGAACACGCGCACCAAGATCACGCAGGACCTCGAACAGGTCAGATATACCCTGCACACCTTCCACACACACCCACTCACACAAGCACGACGGGCACGACCGCCAGGGCGACTGGAACACGCGCACCAAGATCACGCAGGACCTCGAACAGGTCAGATATACCCTGCACACCTTCCACACACACCCACTCACACAAGCACGACGGGCACGACCGCCAGGGCGACTGGAACACGCGCACCAAGATCACGCAGGACCTCGAACAGGTCAGATATACCCTGCACACCTTCCACACACACCCACTCACACAAGCACGACGGGCACGACCGCCAGGGCGACTGGAACACGCGCACCAAGATCACGCAGGACCTCGAACAGGTCAGATATACCCTGCACACCTTCCACACACACCCACTCACACAAGCACGACGGGCACGACCGCCAGGGCGACTGGAACACGCGCACCAAGATCACGCAGGACCTCGAACAGGTCAGATATACCCTGCACACCTTCCACACACACCCACTCACACAAGCACGACGGGCACGACCGCCAGGGCGACTGGAACACGCGCACCAAGATCACGCAGGACCTCGAACAGGTCAGATATACCCTGCACACCTTCCACACACACCCACTCACACAAGCACGACGGGCACGACCGCCAGGGCGACTGGAACACGCGCACCAAGATCACGCAGGACCTCGAACAGGTCAGATATACCCTGCACACCTTCCACACACACCCACTCACACAAGCACGACGGGCACGACCGCCAGGGCGACTGGAACACGCGCACCAAGATCACGCAGGACCTCGAACAGGTCAGATATACCCTGCACACCTTCCACACACACCCACTCACACAAGCACGACGGGCACGACCGCCAGGGCGACTGGAACACGCGCACCAAGATCACGCAGGACCTCGAACAGGTCAGATATACCCTGCACACCTTCCACACACACCCACTCACACAAGCACGACGGGCACGACCGCCAGGGCGACTGGAACACGCGCACCAAGATCACGCAGGACCTCGAACAGGTCAGATATACCCTGCACACCTTCCACACACACCCACTCACACAAGCACGACGGGCACGACCGCCAGGGCGACTGGAACACGCGCACCAAGATCACGCAGGACCTCGAACAGGTCAGATATACCCTGCACACCTTCCACACACACCCACTCACACAAGCACGACGGGCACGACCGCCAGGGCGACTGGAACACGCGCACCAAGATCACGCAGGACCTCGAACAGGTCAGATATACCCTGCACACCTTCCACACACACCCACTCACACAAGCACGACGGGCACGACCGCCAGGGCGACTGGAACACGCGCACCAAGATCACGCAGGACCTCGAACAGGTCAGATATACCCTGCACACCTTCCACACACACCCACTCACACAAGCACGACGGGCACGACCGCCAGGGCGACTGGAACACGCGCACCAAGATCACGCAGGACCTCGAACAGGTCAGATATACCCTGCACACCTTCCACACACACCCACTCACACAAGCACGACGGGCACGACCGCCAGGGCGACTGGAACACGCGCACCAAGATCACGCAGGACCTCGAACAGGTCAGATATACCCTGCACACCTTCCACACACACCCACTCACTTACTCACAAAATCAACTTAGTTGCCAAATAATTCACATTAAAGTTTGTGAAAGTGCCTTCATAATAGGTAATGATAAAGTAATGTTGTTCATTTTTAGGTTATAACCGATGGCCTGAGAAGATATGAAGAAGACTTATGGAATGACACGGACTATCCTTCGGTAAGTTTATGATAACATTATTAAACCTTATTAGTTAAGTCCTTTAAACGGAAAGACAATTAAGTGCCTATCCTTTTCTTCCATTCATCCCTGCTAGCTGTCTCCTGCTCATTCAATCCCTTTTCCATCATATCAGCCTTAACACAATCCATCCATCTTTTCTTTGGCCTTCCTCTATCCCTCCGTCCTTCAATATTCAATGTCATCACTCTTTCAGTCACAAGTGTTTCATCCCTCCTCATTACGTGCCCATACCAAGATAAACGATTTCCCTACAACTTATCCGTCACTGGCGCCACTTTCAAACTTCCTTTAATATACTCGTTCCTTATTTTGTCCATTCTAGTCAATCCACGCATCCATTTCAACATGATTTGTTGTTCGTTATAATTATGGTTTTTTTTTTCATTATAATTTATGTTATTATGTTATTTATTATACTTACTAGTAGCTTTGTAGTTTGTCTTTCGTGCTGAGGCCAAATCAATTTTTCTTTCTTCTTATCTCCGCTGTAGGTAGTCTTCTTTCATCCGTCTTTTTAACGGTACGATTAGCTCGGTGTATCCCACTGCTGGGCCTCCCCCTCAATTCTCTATTTATCTCGGTGTTGTACAGTGTCCAGTCTGCGCTAAATGTGTCAAGTTCATTGCGCCATCTCTTTTTTGATCGGCCGCGTCGCCGCTGATCGGTCTCAGACTCTCAGGGCTCCACTTGGTAGTAATTTTGGCTCACAACTCATCGGAAATGTGACAGACATGGCCAGCCCAGCTCCATTTCAGCTTTTTTTATACATCCCGCTTGATGGTAAACGGTTACCGTAGCCTATGGACGCTTGCAACACCAGGGGTATCACTCGCGCGTTGCCGACCCGAAAAACCTCTTAGAGGTTTATGGAGGATTCACTACGACGACAGTTTAAGGGATTATTCCTCTTGCTGCCAGCGCAACGCATCCTTAGAATGAGATATTTTTAAGGAGAAGGAGGAGAGCCTTACTCACTGCAGGAACACAACAAAATAAAGTGTGTTATTTGGCTGCAGTTTTCTGTAAAGTGGAGGTACTACCCTGGATGGGCTGCTCCAGATTTGAGCCATAAATGGCTGTCCCCTACATCTCTCGTAGCGTTCGGGCTACATCAGCTAGCTAAGTATGCTGCGCTCCATCGCCCGCTGACATACATTAGATTATTATTATTATTTCAGCCGTGATCGTCCTACTGCAGGGCAAAGGTTTCCCTTTCCTCCTTCCAGTCTTCTCGGTTAAACCTTGCAGCAATACATCTAACATATAAAACAAAGTCGGGTTTGTTACAACACTCGAGAACTGCTAGACCGATTTTCATGGTTATTGATTTGTTGGATTTCTCTCCGCCCCGAATAACAGAATAACTATTAAAACATCAGAAAATGGGTTGTATAGGGGTTCAAACGTGACGCGAGTGTAGCTGCGGAGAAAAGCTAGTTAGATATTAAAATAAAGGTTGTTGTTAACGTTGCAGTCATACGGCAGCCAGACCCAGTACCGCACGGTGTCGCTGATCAGCCGGGAACAGTTCGAGGCGGCCGTGCCCGCGGAGAAGCACAGCAACCCAGCCGAGCCGCCGCCGCCGCCGCCGAGGCCGCATCATGTACGTATTTACCCGACTGCCGAAGTAGTGTTATGTGTTTGACGTGTATGTAAGTATGTCCGCTCGTAACTACTCAACTTCTCAACCGATTTAGATAAATGATACGTCATTGGATTCGTCTTGATGTCACGAGTGTCACTGGGTACATGAAATTCAAAATGGCGGCGCTTTAATGTGCGGGCTGATTTTAAAAATCATCTTTAAGTGTATATTTTTTCTTTTCAAATGATCATTTAGGATCTATTGAAGTATTGAGTGATACTTTGTTTATTTTATTACTAGATTTTGCTCGCGAATTTGTCGACACGAAATAGTGACTATGTATTTCTTGGTGTCTTTCAAAAGCCTAAATTCAAAAGTTTAGTAAAAATGTCCCAAGATGTTTATTTTATTTATTTAATATTCCGACTGGAAAAGCTCATAGGCTTTTTACCCGGTAAAATGTATGGTTCCCGTTTGATAGCGGGCATAGCCGCGGGCGGAAAGCTGCTGTGTAAAAATGTCCCAGGATATTTATTTATTATTATTTATTATGATATAGGTGGAGCAGGCAGAGGGCAGCAAGTCCAAGCGGCCGAGGCGTACGGCGCGCTTCTACGCCGCCAACAAGGACCCGCACGCCACTGACGTCATGTACGTACCACATCAATCAAGTCTGATGGCACCGACTTTTCAGTAATTGCTTACGAAAACCTTGGTTCACGCCAACAAGAAATAAGACTAGCATTCTTCTCTACCTATTTCTTATGTACCCTTGGCCTGTGACTTCAATGGTATTCTAAGGTTTTGCCCGCAAAATTCTAAAGTTGCCCAACCCTGATTTAGAAGATCCTTTCAGTATACAATTCATAATTAAGTATATTTTTAACCCCCGACGCAAAAACGACGGGGTGTTATAAGTTTGACGTGTCTGTGCGTGTGTGTGTGTGTGTGGCATCATAGCTCCCGAACGGATGAACCGATTTTGATTTAGTTTTTTTTATTGGAAAGGTTAGTTAGTCGGGAGTGTTCTTAGTTTCATGAAAATCGGTCCAAGATGGCCGCTGCCATAAAATAGCGAATTACACATTTTTTTACAACTCCCTCAATATGGGTATCAAATGAAAGGGCTTAACTAGGAGAATACTATACACTATGATAAATTTCAAATCCAACATGGCCGCCACCATAAAATGGCAAATAACATTTCGTGTCGGGGATTTACAACTTTTTAATTTAGGTTATTGGAGGGTTAAACTACGCTTGTCGCGGTCAGTCTGTAGTTGGGTGACCATTCGTAATACACCGAGACCCCTATGTGCCTCGGAGAGCACGCAAAGCCGTCGGTTCCGGTTGCCATACGAAAATCTATGACAATCCTTATAGTTCAAAAAGTCTGAGAACCAGTCTATATCGGTATTTCCCAGAAATTGGGTTGAGATCTGATGGCAGTCGCTTCGTGTAAAATACTGATATTCAGCCGCATCTGGTTAAACTGGAAGCCGAGGAAAAGGCTAGGAAGAAGAATAATAAAGGGAAAGTCCTTATACACACATATTTCTTAATAACTAAAAAAATTAAATGGGGGTACTTGCGATTTGCGATAAGAGAAGATGTATGAATATAAAAACACAACTAAAATTGCACCGTATGTCCACTGTACACAACGAACGATGTTGTGCACAGTTACTGCGAATGTGAGTGCTACACAAACAGAGTCGACCAGGCGTTCCGTGCTGACGTACTAGACAGAACGGGTGCAGTGTTGACGCGACAAATATAAAAACAAAAACGAACACAAAGCAAAAGACCCTGTGCCTCGACCATGAGTTTTTCTCACCAGTACCTCAACCATGAGTTCTATCGAATGGCTCTCGATAGGTTTTTTACGCATCGAAACGTAATCTCATAGCAAATTTTAGTTCCTTACGTAACCGCTAGAGGCGCTGCAAGGGTTATCCATACAAATATTTTACGGCGTCGCTAGCGAGTCTTGTGTAAAAAACTCATGGTCAAGGCACAGTATCTCAACCATGAGTTCTATCGAATGGCTTGCGATATGTTTTTTACGCGTCGAAACGCCGTAATCTCAGAGCAGATTTTAGTTCCTTACGTAACCGCTAGAGGCGCTGCGAGGGTTTTCCATACAAATATTTTGCTATGAGCTATGAGATTACAGCGGTTTGATGCGTAAAAAACCTATCGAAAGCCTTTGGATGGAACTCATGGTTGAGGTACTGGTTGCATGTCCTAGGTCGAATAGTGTTATTAAGATTTTCTAAGAAATTATACTTAGCAGCTCGAAGATTGGATATATGCCCGGTTAATGGCAATAGGCTTGCTCCTATTACATGTGACCTAAGCATACCGGTGAACTGCACAGTAGTACAAGATCTCAAGATCCAAGAGTCGAAATCTCTCGAGAGTGTCGCCGCCACAAAATGGCGGATTACATATTTTTTCAACTCCCTCAATATGGGTATCAAAATTCAAATGAAAGGGCTTGACTAGTAGAATATTATATACTATGATAAAGAAGTACATCGAAATCGGCCCAAATGATGTACCGAAGGTACATGTATTTGAAAAAATACCCTGTATTACGCTAGTTAGAACTCTAGTTGTACTTTTTTTAATGTTGACTGGGGGATGAGAAAAAACCCTTATAATTTGAGAAAAATATCGCCATTTTGGCACACTATTATCTGTTTCGTAATGATTTCATAGTGAAAACTGTCAGTGTCAGTTTCGGAATGTCAAACGCACGCCATTACGGCAGATTATTACCAGTTTCATAGTGATTTCATTGTAAAAACTATCAACTTAACTGTAATGTACCTCCGGTACAAATTTGGGCTGAGTTGTATGGGCTTTTGATGACCTCCTTTCAAATCCAAGATGATCGCCATCAAATGACGAAAATGACGAAATTTATATGTTTTTCATTTTGTATTGAGGGTTTTTTTAATTTTTAATTATACTAACCTTATATTGTTTTGTGATTGCAGTAGCAGCCGTAAACACAAGACCAGACATAGCCTCAACCCGCCGGTGGAGCACCATGTCGGCTGGATCATGGACATCCGCGAGCACAGGGCGAGAACGCACAGCACAGGGTACTATATACTTGTATTATTTAAAAAAAATACTCATAATCTTTACATAAATTCTCCTCTCGCAGGTCTGCTGGAAGAGATTTCTGTAGAAATAAGCAGTACCTTTTGTACATCATCTGTATCATTGACAGTCATTCAAAGGTCTGCCGTCGAGGTTTGCCAACGAGCGATGGAACGCAGCATAACTTACAGATCGCATAAGAAATACAATGCGATGTTCCAAAACTCAAATCGTCGACGTCGCGTGCAAGCCAGACAGCTCAAAGTATTGGGCGGCCGCGCACGTATGTCGCATGCCAGACGAACTGTGGGCAAAAATTGCCTTAAATTGGATCCCAATGACCCAGCGACAGCGTAGTCGGCTCAGGCCAACTCGACTCCTACGAAAGAGACTGGATCCTTAAGTCATCAGACAGAGCGGCTTGGAAGGAGGGAAGGGGAGGCCTTTGCCCAGCAGTGGGACAAAGGGGGCTAGTAAAAAAAAATTAGGAAATAACCAGTCAAGTATCGTATTGTAATAGAAGATTGTGTGTCTAGGTCGTCGCTGGGCACGTCGCCCACGCTGGGCTCGTCGTGCGGCTCGGCGCCGCAGTCGCTGCCGGCCTTCCACCACCCCAGCCACGGCCTGCTGCGGGAGAACCACTTCACGCAGCAAGCCTACCACAAGTACCACTCGCGCTGCCTCAAAGGTCATTATTATCATCATTTATTCAACAAAACAGCGCCGCACTACATCAAGCGGCTGATCGCAAGAAATGGAGGCATGCAGTCGAAAGACTGAAACAGAGTCACGATCCTCAGCAGTGAGGGAACGACTAAGAAGAAGAAGAAAACACAAGAAATCAATTGCATGTTACATTTTAGAAAGTGTTTAGACATCGACGCACATCCGAATACCATGAGTTCAGTACATGATTCTGGACCCCCCTGCGTTGGAATTTTCCGTAACTTTTTTCATAATTTTTTAATTTTTTCCTTTTTTTTTTTACTTGAACGTATAAAAAAAACATTATTTCTATGTACCCAAATTAGATTTCATCATCTTCCTAGTCTTTTTCCCAACCATGTTGGGGTCGGCTTCCAGTCTAATCAGATGTGGCTAAATATCAGTATTTTACATGGAGCGACTGTCCTCAGACCTCCGCAACCCAATTTCTGGGCAATACCGATATTCGAATGACAGAATGGTTGTCAGTCTTTTTACCCAAATTAGATTTATAATTTAAAAAAAATTATTTCATTTATTGCGGATCGCGCGCATGATAAAATTCAACGCGTTATAATCGCGTTTTTAGCAGTACACTGCGCGCTCAAAAATGTCAATATCTGTAATAACCGATCATTTTCTACATGAATGACCTAGGTCATTTTATTTTTGACCAGACGTTTGTGCCTCGATGTCTCTTCCTCCTTGTATATCATCACGCTACGACTAATAGGAGCGGAGTAGTAATGAAAATTGTAGCAAAAACAGAGGAAAAAATATAAGACCAATATAGAA
Organism: Acronicta psi; assembly: GCA_946251955.1. NCBI lineage: Eukaryota > Metazoa > Arthropoda > Insecta > Lepidoptera > Noctuidae > Acronicta > Acronicta psi. The sequence goes on along the minus strand of OX276498.1, from coordinate 3,716,933 downwards.
AAATATAAGAAGTAAGGTTATATTTTTTCCTCTGTTTTAGCCGCTGACGGAAAGCTAGTTAACAATAAATATGATTGTTAATAAAATTGCCATGTTTGTTTCAGAGCGCAAGAAGCTGGGTATCGGCCAGTCGCAAGAGATGAACACGCTGTTCAGATTCTGGTCGTTCTTCCTACGAGACCACTTCAACCGCACCATGTATAACGAATTCAGGTAAACACATTTATTTTCACTTTTGTCATTCATTTCAACATAATTTTTATTATCAGAAGTACAGAAGAAATGTCTAAGAGCTATTTGTGGAGTAGGTCCACTTGACTCTAGTAAACCCTTATTTAAAAAACTCAACTTGCTGACATTGATGTGTGTGTTTGAGGTATCAGTAATTGTAAGGAAGTATAGCGACTTTTTCAAATTCAAAGGGGATCATGTAACTAAATACAGACCAAGAGATCCTACAGAAATAATGATTCCATTTTGTAGAACACATACCATCACGCCCATATTCCCCGAAGGGGTAAGCAGAGGCGTACTAATGTACACCCACATTTCGCCAGTATGTTTAGGTCCCATGTAATAGGGGGCGAGCCTATTGCCACAAACCGGGCACATATCCAGACTCCGAGCTGATATTGGGAATTTCACAGAAAACCCAACAACACTTTGCTCGACTCGGGGATCGAACCCGATCGAAGATTTTGTAGAACAACTCTAAGTAAATAAATAAATTACCACGTGTGCATAACAGTTTTTAACAAATTGCTTAAGATTCTCAGGGAACTTCCATTTAAATATTTTAAAGTTAGGTTGAGAAAATGGCTTGATACAAGAGTTTATGAGACATAAAAGTAATGATTCTGATTATTTGTAATATTTAAAATAATGTAATTTAATAATAATAAGCGTAATATGCGACATAATAATATAATTTGACATTTTGTAATTAATATAATAGTATTTTAATTGTTTTATATAATCATAAATATTTGCATGCCTAATACAGGCAGAATATAGATTGAACTATGCACCATTATTATATCTGGTACCACATGAACCACGTGTTCAAAGAGTAAGGAATATACGGGAATGGGGACAACACAAAATATACTATCTTTTTGTATTTTTTTTAAGCATTTTCCATGCTAAGATTACAAGTAATTTTTAATGAAGGAAAAAATCGGCGGGCGGGCAGGATTCGAACCTGCGCCTTCTGGTTCGGTACACCAGACGCTCTGACCAGAGCGTGGTGTCCTGGCGAATCCTGCCCGCCCGCCGATTTTTTCCTTCATTAAAATATAACAAAATATCCCATTGGGTCGAAGTGTTACTGGTACCAGCCCCCATAGCAAGATAACACGAATACAGCTAGTGAGTAATAAATGTGGTGTTGTTGCAGATCGCTGGCCAACGAGGACGCGTCGGCCGGGTTCCGCTACGGGCTCGAGTGCCTGTTCCGCTTCTACTCGTACGGGCTCGAGCGCAAGTTCCGCCCCGAGCTCTACCAGCACTTCCAGATCGAGACCATGGCTGACTACGAGAAAGGTATTACACTGTTATTTGTACAGTCACGAGCAAAAACATGTATACACTAACAAAAGTGCTAAAGTAATTTGCTCCTAAAGTACTAATAGAACTTTTGTGATATTACGAACACAGTATTTATTTACGAACCAATACTATCGCTCTAGCCCTGTTGTAAGTGTATGGCTGTGATCGTGACTGTTCAACGTTACTTTAAATTAACCTACTGGGAAAATTTTATTTATGCACTAACCATGATAAAAATCTCCGTTCGTCATACAATCGTCTCCTTAAATGTGCAGATTGCATGCACTCTTCTTTCCTTTGTTCAGTCTATTCTACTGTGAAAGGCGCTGCCTCAGGAAATCAGGGGGGCTAGACAAGTTGCATTTTGATATTCGAATCGACAAACAAAATGTATGGAAATGACACAAACTTTCGACAAATCGGGCTGTCACTAATGTCATTTACATACATTTTGTTTGTCGATTCGAATGTCAAAATGTAACTTGTCTAGCCCCCCTGGATGGCTACCAGTCGCTACTCCTTTAAAAGCAAACTTCGGAAACACCTCCTCAGTTATTTGTCAGATTCTTTATACTAAACTCTCTTCTATATCTGTGTTTATATTAATATATATTTATATTATGTTTATAAATTATGTTTATTTATATATTTGTGGTAGTTATTTAGATATTGTTTTATGGAATCCTTCCTTTTGTGTATTTATACATTCGTTATGTATCTGTACAGTATTTTCTCTCATTACACTATTGCATCTCAATGCACCTACCATTTTTTGTCTCTGCATCACCCTAAGGTCGACTGGTAGAAAATGCCTTTGGCATTAACTCCGCCTCTGTACTATTTGTGCATAAAGTATAAATAAATAAAATTTGTCTTGCCGCCGCTGAAATATTGCGTCTCGCAAAGGACAGACTGAAGTTTTCCGAAATGACGGCCAGCCTCCAGTAATTGAAGAGGCACTTCGAAGAAGAGGAGTGGTCCTAAGCGCGACTGCTTAAGTCCTGGGTTAGATTCCAGGGCAAGCATTGTTACTGAGTCACGAGCACAGCCATATAAACACTTACATAAGGGCTAAAACGATCGAACGATGGCGACTTTGTGATAATACTAATGTCTCTATAGTCATGGTTCGTAAATACCGTGTTCGTAATATCACAAAACTTTTGTCGTACACATCTGCCTAACCTTTCGGAGAATACAAGCGTGATGGTTGTAATGTGACAAAAAAATAAAACTACCTATGTATAGTCGACTATAGAATTGCTTTATCACCCTTAGAGTGAATTATTTTAAGAGAGGCAGGGCACAGCCATTTATGGCTCAAATCTGGAGCAGCCCATCTGGGGAAGTACCTCCACCTTACAGAAAACTGCAGCCAAATAACACACTTTATTGTGTGTTGTGTTCCTGCAGTGAGTAAGGTCGCCAGAGCTCCTTCTGAGGATGAGCTGCGCTGGCAGTAAGAGGAATATTCCCTCAAACTGTCGGCGCAGTGAATCCTCCATAAACCTCTAAGAGGTTTTTCGGGTCGGCAACGCGCGAGTGATACCCCTGGTGTTGCAAGCGTCCATAAGCTATGGTAACCGCTTACCATCAGTCGGGCCGCATGCTTGTTTGCAACCTTAGTGGTATAAAAAAAAATGAATGTCGTTTGCACATCACAAAACATCAAGCTCTATTTTTGCTTACAAGACCAAATGACAGATGAGCCTTAGTAAATTTAATTTTGACAGAAGTTTTTGTCAAAAGTGGTAAAGCAATTTTATGGTCGACTATACTTCTTTATCAAAAGTACATACAATGGTTTCTTCAAAATAAAATATTTTAACTGATATAATTTGTCTTATACAGGTCAACTGTATGGTCTGGAGAAGTTCTGGGCGTTCCTGAAATATTATAAGCACACAGGGGCTCTCCAAGTAGACCCCAAACTGCAAGGCTACCTAGAAAACTTCCAGAGCATTGAGGACTTCAGAGTACTGGAGGTAAATGAACAGCTTTTCACAGTGGTTTCCATAGAGTAAAGTAATACAGTTCTCGCCAAACTTATTGTTCGGGTTGAAGTTGGCACGAGCTAAGTTTAACCCAGCCGTAAAAATCGGAGAAAGAAAAATATTGGATTAGAATTATTTAAAACGACTACGACTTGATCTTTAGTTTTTATCTATTACAACTCAATATTTTTCTTTCTCCGATTTTTGCGGCCGGGTTAAAGTTAGCTCGTGCCAACTTCAACCCGGACAATAAGTTTGGCGAGGACAATAAGTACATCGGGTATAGATAGGCCCATCCGCTAATGTCATTTGATCTGATTTATAGCGCCGTCTGATATCGCCATCCCCAAACTTAGTACGTGGCATAGCTATAGCTAGTTAAAGGTGGTAGCTATATGTACAATCCGAATTGTACATGTTTTGCTGACGCAGCGTCCTACATCGGGCGTGCGTCATTTCTGCTAACTTAATATAATAATTAATTTTATTTCAGTACGTCAACCATGAGTTCTATCGAATGGCTTTCGATAGGTTTTTTACGCATCGAAACGCCGTAATCTCATAGTAGATTTTAGTTCCTTACGTAACCGCTAGAGGCGCTGCGAGGGTTTTCCATAGAAATATTTTACCGCGTCGCTAGCGAGTCTAGTGACAAAAACTCATGGTCGAGGCACAGTACGTAAAACTCGGTGTATGTGCTAAGTAGTGGGTGTTAGAGAAAGAATAGCCTATATTTTTAGTGTAACTTAACTATTAAATCTTAACTAAAGTGAACTTGCGATCTTTCTCTTTTCTCACATCTCAACTTAACTGCAACTTTAACTATTAACCCTGTGAAAGTGTGCGAAACCGTACACTATAGCTAGCTATAGGTAATTCGCTGTTGCCAGCTGTTGTAATTACTATGCGGCTGTAGTATAATCTACACAAATATTTTATAATACCTATATTTTAAATAGGATCATTAAATAACGAAATGAATATTAGTTTATTAATTTTATTTGTTTTTTAACAATAAGTGCTATACCCAGTGGCGGCGTAAGGCGTGGGCGACGTGGGCCACCGCCTACGGCCTCGCGGCCCAGGGGGCCGGGGGCGCTGGCAGAGGGCCCCGCAAAATGAATTTTGCCCACATAAAATTTAGGTCTTACGCCGCCACTGGCTATACCTTGCTATAGGTGGGCTAGAAATAAACCTGCGTAGTCAACCCACAAACAATGATATTTGACACCTTGGAGACCTCACGCTACACAAGGGCCTCTAGCGGCGGATTCATACACTATAGTTTTTATTGGGCCCTTTTAGAAAATAACGTGATTGACATCAAAGTGTAGCCCTTAGGCCTGCCTACAAATTCATAGTACGCAACGTAACTTTAACAATCAAAATCGGCAGCCTTGTCAAATCGTGGAAAAACTTAACACCGCGATTCAGAAAACAACTAAAATCTAACAACGCCATTTAGTGGTTCAAAAGTAAACAAATTATCAAACACGTTTAAACTCTTAAAGCGGCGATAGACGTACAAATTTATAGTACACGGTTTTTATAATCACGACCTTCAAACTGGTGTGATCGCTGACGAACTGGTGCGGCGGTTTTTGAATACGCGTACTTATGGTACTTATGGATCGGTCAACCCACAATACACAGCGTGGTGGATTATGGCCTAAAGGTCGCTGCATTCTATTTTATTCTATTTATCTTCGGGGACGCTTGTTGGGATTATTTCGCCCAGTTCCCCATTTTTGGTGGTTCCCTTCATGGGTAACTGGCGCTCGGCGTCGCGTATCTTCTGATTGCTTTGCAGAAGTCCAACAGTTGTTTAAGATCGCTGCATACGTAATGGGATAATACCTCGGACGGGACGGGGACGGGACGCGCATCGTTCATGACGTGTACGTGCTTTTAAGACACGTACAGTGACGGGGAAAGTTCACGGCACAAAACAATACATCACAACACCACGTCGCGACGAGACGTCCTGTGCATACACAACGGAATCACGGACGGGGCGGGGTACGTGCCGTTTGGTACCGGGCAAACATCGTCGTCATTGATGTTTTTCACGTTCTGTCCTGTCCCGTTCCGTCCCGTCGTGTCCCGTTCCGTCCGGTTCTCGTGGCGTACATATTTTGCTACTATATTTTAATACCACAGTAACCAATGTTAAAAAATCGTCCCGTCCCATTCGGCACGAGAAAAATTTTGTTGCGTATGTAGCGTCCTTTAATCTTTGTCTTTCTGAGAGGGGAGCGGCCGTCAAGCTATAAATACTTGTACTTTCTCGTGCGTCTATCAGCCCCTTTAAGGCGGTAACCCACCGCGGCGCACGCTGTCCACGGTCACGCGGCGCACGTTAGCTGCATGGGTTCATCTGTTTGACAACGTGGGTCTACGTTTCAACCGCAACACACGCTATACACGAATTTACACAGCGAGCTATGTGCGTGCCGTATCCGAGCAAGCCACGCGTGTGCCAATGACGTCAATTCGTGCGTAGCGTGTCCGTGGGTTGCGGTGGATACAGCTATGGACGTTTTCATGCAAAGCGAAGCTTGGCGCACGTGCGTGGCTGTGGGTTTCCGCCTTTGGAGAAGGCGGTAGTGTTGACGGGTATTGTTTGTGCGCAGCCGCAGCTGAACGAGTTGCTGGCGGCGGCGGGCGCGGCGGCGCCGGGGCGCGGGCCGCACGCGCGCCCCTACGACCGCACGCGCTCCGTCTCCGAGAGCGACCGCGCCGCGCACAGGAACAACAGGTACGTACTCACGCACATACACGGGGCGCAGCTGAACGAGTTGCTGGCGGCGGCGGGCGCGGCGGCGCCGGGGCGCGGGCCGCACGCGCGCCCCTACGACCGCACGCGCTCCGTCTCCGAGAGCGACCGCGCCGCGCACAGGAACAACAGGTACGTACTCACGCACATACACGGGGCGCAGCTGAACGAGTTGCTGGCGGCGGCGGGCGCGGCGGCGCCGGGGCGCGGGCCGCACGCGCGCCCCTACGACCGCACGCGCTCCGTCTCCGAGAGCGACCGCGCCGCGCACAGGAACAACAGGTACGTACTCACGCACATACACGGAGCGTCAAACTTATTGTCCGGCTTGAAGTTGACACGAGCTAACTTTAACCCGGCCGTAAAAATAGGAAAAAGAAAAATATTAGATTTAAATTATTTTAAACGACAGCCTACGACGATATATGCTTTCGTTTGTATTTATTACAATCCAATATTTTTCTTTTACCGATGATTTTTACGGCTGGGTTAAAGTTAACTCGTACTAACTTCAACCCGGACAATAAGTTTGGCTAGAACTGTACACCTCTATGTAAGTCTTCGGGGAATACAGGCATGATGGTATTTAACTTGACCGATATAAGGGAAATGTTCATTCTCGCAATCTCGCATCGTTCCAAGTTAACAGTACACTTATCCGTGCAGCAATAAGTACGTGGGCGGCAGCCGGGCAGCAACCAGCAGCAACAGCGGCAGCGGCAACAACAACCGCGGCCGCGCCGGCTCCTGCGGCGCACAGAGCGTCGTCGCCAACGCCAGGCCCAGACGTGAGTAGAACTATCAACTTACAGGCTAGATAGATAATTGAAAGGGTAAGTGGACAAAGGTGTTAACTAACAAAAACTTCAAATTGAGATATGAACGTTACAAAATTTTAAATCTTAAAAACAAGGTAAGTTATACATTGAAATGTTTTATCTAAATCTGAAGTGCTAATCCTTTTTAAAATATCATTTCCTATTAGATTATATAATAGAAATAAAGTAATTTTAATATATTTATAAAAACACGAACTATTTATTTATTTTAAATAAATTAATAAATAAACAAATCCATATTTGGTAGTTAACACCTTTGCTAGGGTCTGTATTTTTGGATATGATTTAAAATTAAATATTTTGAGCCCACCAGTCGATTTATCGTCACTTAAAACCTATGTTCATGCAAGAAACTCGATTTTTTTAGTTTTGTCAGATAACACCTTTGTCTACTTACCCCTTCAATTATTATATTTTGGTAAATAAGACCGAGATTAACTTTAAAAAAACATTTATTAGGGTTACAGGCCAAAGTAACAACTTAGTCAGGATCTAATTATTACTAAACACGCTAACCATAATACACAACGATTAGACAGATGTTCGATATCACTCACCCAATTACCAGCGGCAAAGGTTCGGACATAGGACGTCTGTACTATCCGAGATCTCCAGCAGAACAGAGTGAAGTGACGTTATGACAAGCCTTTTATACATTCTGTCACAGTGTCATTATGAAAATAGTGGGTAGTCTTAAAAATTTCATCACATTCCTAACAATATTAATAGGATATTTGACGGCGTGTAAAAGGAGGTCATCAAAGCCCATACAACTCAGCCCAAATTTGTACCGGAGGTACATGACAGCTGTCAAGTTGACAGTTTTTACCGTGAAATCACTATGAAACTGTTAATAATGTGCCTTGCCGCGTGCGTTTGACATTCCGAAACTGACACTGACAGCTGTCAAGTTGACAATTTTAGTATAAAAACACTATGAAATTGACAATAGTGTCTCAAAATGGCGTGCGTTTTTTTTTTTCAAATTACAAGATATTTTTTCTCATCCCCTAGTAAGCATAAAAAAAGTATGCCTAGAGATTTAACCAGCGTAATACAGGGTATTTTCTTCCAATATGTGTACCACAGTACATCATTTGGGTAAATTTTGGTGACAGCCTTAGGATCTATTGGTGGCATTTGAATTTTTGAAACCAACTATTTAGACTGCCATCAGACCTCCACAACCTAATTTCTAGGCAAATCCGATATTCGAAGGAAAGACTGGTTGTCAGGATTTTTAGGTTTCTGACTACCACAAACGATTGTAATAGGTGTTCTTATGACAACCGGGACCGACGGCTTTACGTGCTCTCCGAGGCACGGAGGGGTCTCGATATGATAAGAATGGTCACCCATCCATAGACTGACCGCGGCAAGTGTAGCTTAACCTTACAGATCGGTCGATCAGCGTTGTTACAACTTGGCCACGAGCCCTTCTTCTTATGCATAAATATTGATATATATTTTATTCCTCCGCAGCAACGCCAAAAACGAAGCCCGAAGCGGAACTGAAGCAGGTCGCAGCGAAGCAGTGATTGTACATATACAGACTAAAGTGCGTTGTGCTTAATCACAGTGTAGTAACGAGTTTATCGGATGCATTTTCTTTTATATATATATAAAAAAAACTATTAATGTAATTGTGCTGTGACATTCAGTGGTTCGTCCTGGCGACACTTGTTGGTTATATACGGAGCCTAGGTGAGTTATATATTTAATATTTTCTGTCGTATTAGGGTAGTTGACAGTTTATTATTTATGGTCTAATGAAAAATTTGACCTATAGTCTATTTTTTAATCTCAGAGACTAGATTGACACATGCAAATGTCAAAATTAACAAATAATAATAACAGCTTTTTTGTGTAGTGTTGTACCTACGGTACCGGTTTGCGGAATAGGGAATATGCACATTTTTTTTATATTTATAAACGATACTTTATATCGTTATGTAGCCGTAAAAAAAATTCCAGCGCCTTAAAACTAAAATTAAGTAATAAAAAAAATATTAAATTATGAGACAGATATTGGCATTTTAAACACCCGCGATTTTGGCGCGCTTGCCGTGACGTCAAAGTCTACGTTCTCTTAACCAAACAGACACTGTTTTAGTAGACTTTGACGTCATATTCCATTTGACCGATAGCATTTCAAGTGATTTGAATTTCCAACAGTTTTTTTTGGACTTTTTAATAATTATTTTCTCATCAAAAAAGAAATAATATAAAAAAATATCTACATAGACATAATTCTAAAACGATAAAGTTCATAAAAAATATATTTGACCTTTTTTTAAGTCAGACGCATATTCCCTATTGTAACTTAGACGATTAGCATAAAAGTTTTCTATTCCGAATCATTTAATTAAAGCCCATATTAATTGAAATTTTCCGAATGCACAAAAAAGTCTATGAAAGGCTATGTCGTCGTAGAGTTTTTAAGTATCAAATGACGTAAAATTACCTACCAAAAAAACTAAGAAAGAACTATAATAAATTTAGTCTTGTGTTCCACCGAGGATTTGTGTCCGGTTAAAGGTAATAGGCTCACCTCCTTACTTAGGACCTAAACATACTGCCAAACTGTGTACATTTAATGTACACCTGTGCCGAAGCTTTCGGAGAATGCAGGCAATGATATATCCTACTAATATAATAAATGTGAAAGTTTCTATGTATGTATGGATGTTTGTTACTCTTTCACGCAAAAATTACTGAACGAATCTGGATGAAATTTGGCACAGAGATAGATTATAGTCTGGAATAGCACACAGGCTACTGTTTATCCCGGTAAAATGTATGGTTCTCGGGGATAGCGGGCGAAGCAGCTGGCGAAGCTAGTCTATACTAATATTATAAAGAGGAAAGATTTGTTTGTTTGTTTGTATTGAATAGGCTCCGAAATTACTGGACCGATTTGAAAAATTCTTTCAGTGTTAGATAGTCCAATTATCGGGGAAGGCTATAGGCTATATACTATCACGCTACGACTAATAGGAACGGAGCAGCAATGAAAAGCTTTGCAAAAACGGGGGAATAAAATAGGAGCGAAGCAGCAATGAAAAGCTTTGCAAAAACGAGGGAAAAATTTATAAGACCCCGCGGGCGAAGCCGCTGGCGGAAAGCTAGTTAAAAAAAGAAAAGTAAACTACATTCCTAACGATATTTTTTTCTTTTTTTTTTCCAGCTTATATGCATCGACAATAAGCAACGCTGCGCTCAGTGTTCACGCGTTAACAATTTGACATCTATATAGCTAGAGTAAGTATGTACCGTAATTATATATATTTATATATTTTTGACATTGTATAAACATAACGACATTCATCTTGATAAAATTCAAAATGACATAAAAAAAACGTTCTGTCGTAGTCTTTGGTAGGTTAAGTATTTTTTATCTGTGGCGACTTCGGTGCTGCGACATCGACAACCCTCGCATTTTTTTTTGTCATCCGCTATCTTGGGGCTTGGGTGCGTAACATCTCGGCTTTTAAAGTTTTTGACTTTGAAACTCGATTTGATAATACATTTGAGTGTGATTGAGTTGTACTTAAGCTCAATGAGTCGAGTTTAACTTATTTAATTGAAGTATTGGGCGCAATAAGTGTCAAAAAATATAGTTTCATAATAATTAAAGCTTTTTAAGTAATGCTTCTAGCGACATCTAGAGTGAATAGATTGAAATGAGATTTTGCTATATGAAACTAGATGGCGCTGTGCTTATTTTGATGTATAACGTCCGGTGCCGAACGACCTTTGTTACTCCCAATATTCCAATTTTAATATGAGTCAATCACATTTAAACTCCAGTTAAGCTCAGTTGGGTGTATTTGCTGCGATTTGGCCTTGAATTATTTAGTCTCAAGTTCAAATCGACTTCAATCATTAGTAGCGCCCAGACTTGAGTAGCCCAAGGGATGAAATCAACACAAGTAGCTCTTAATTCACATGTCTGGATCTCTAAAACCTAGACTATACGATACGATCATAGAGAAAAAAATGATGTTTTTATATCTTGTAAATCTGAGTAGTGTCATGTATAAAAGAAAGATAGATTAAAAAAAATTATACCGGATGTAAACGAGTAAAAGATAAAAAATTAAACCAAGGCTTATGCTACTCCGAAAAAACACTTTAAAATAGTTAATAAAAAAAAGAACTTTTCATAAAAATTAAATTTAAAAGTTGTTTTTTTTTTGTTAAAATAATAATGTCTTATTTTAAAAGTACTTCTTTAGAGTAGTATAGGTGTTGTTTTATTTTTTATCATAGTGTCGTCTACACCCCGTATAATCGTCAATAAGACTGGATATATTCAGAATTGTGAAATGAGTTAGATTGAGAGACGGTTACTCGATTGAAATACTTAATGAATTATTTAGTAGAAACTGTTTTTTTTTTTGCGGACCGTATAACTTTAGTGATGTGTGTTTTAATTGAAAAGGCAAGTAAATATATGCGCTTTCGACTTAATGGGATATTTCGACTCTGAAATCGACAGAAAAAGACAATTTTAATGCATAAAAAATACCGTGTCGACGCATTCTTTGTGAGTTTTGTCGAATCTAGAATCGACAACACAAGATATTTTGTATGAATAATTATGATATTGTCGACATTTTTCTTTGTGACTTATGTCCAATCGACAAAACGAAATTTTCTATGCATAAAAATGATTTTGTCGAAAGAGTCGACCGCACTTGTCTACGGTTGTCGTGCTCAGTTTGTCGAAATTACCGAGGCGGTTATTTAGTACCGTACTTTAAAAAAGGGTAAGGAAAATTCTAAGATGTCTAACATTTTCTTAATTACCAAACACTTCTTAATTCCATAGAGTTCAGTTTCCTTTTCTAATAAAATAATTATAAGGTTTACTTGTCATTCTGAAATCGACTTAGATTGCATATATTTATAGTTGATATTTGTATGTGTGCTTTTAATCTTCAATTTAAATTTGGTATTTAGTATTTATTGTATACCCATTAAGAGCTTTCCGATAATCGTTAACCATTCACTGACCATAAATTTGACTGAGTCTGTCTTCCCAACCATACAATTTTGCTGAAAGTTGAAATAAAATTTAAAAGTCTGAACCAATGTTAAGCCTAATCTGCCCTATTACCTCAGTGTCAGAAGTTTATTAACTAAAGATACTTTTTGAATAATCCATCTTGAAAAGGAAAAAAAGTGATGTTATGTTTTTATTTACGATTTGTCTTCCTATTCCACTTGACTACTTTGATAGTGATACAAGCTACTTTTAGACTAGTGCTGACATCTTAGAATTCTACCTATCAAGCATGAATTAAAAGACTAACTGCCGCACACAGAGACATCAATTAACGTTAATGAAACATTAACTTATCATTGTGCCAATTTCTGATACTTGGACGAAAATAAAACTACTTTTAGCCTATTTTTATCGCTTTATATTGATATTATTTTATTCCAGACGTTTCGGACTCTTTTGAGCTTAAAATAATATCAATATAACGCGATACAATCCATAAAAAGTAGTTTCATTTCAACTTTTGATTGCGTAGCCTTGAATATAACTTAGGGGGGAAAAATACAGCAACTGGAGGCTCATTTAACAGAAACAGAATAATCAATTGTTCTTGATTTACCTCTAGACTGAGGAGTGTGAAAATGATCGGCAATTCTCGCTACATGTCTTCCTACAGACTCCAATGTCTTGCCTTTTGCAAAGAAGAGCTTCTTTTAGTCTCTATCCAACGGATACTGATACAGTTCCTGGACTTGAATACTCCCTGCGGCCATTATCCGTCCGTAGGGACCATGTGCAGCGATAATCGCTTACCATCAGGCGATTCGTCTATCATTTGCTCCCAATACAATGAAAAATAACAGATTTTCTACTGCGTCCATTGGTTAATGTTTCATTAAAGTTAGTAGACAACTTTTTATAAGTTAAAATCGCTATTTTACTTATGTCTTCGTTAATTTTAGCTGAGGTTTGCCTTATACTGCCACCCGTATTTATAAATATGTAAACGAATGAGCACACAGTTATTTTAGTGTCTATTTACATTTCGATATTGAGAAATGGACTTGATTTGAAATTACAGAGCTTTGCCGTTTCTAAATGAGTTTCACAATAATAGTTTTTGTCGTACACACTTAAAGCCATCGGTCCCGGTTGTTATTGCAACCGTTATTGGTAGTCAAAAGCCCAAAAAGCCTGACAACCAGTCTGTCCTTTGAATATAGGTATTGCCCTGAAATTTGGTGGTAAGGTCTGGTAGCAGTCGCATCATTCAGCCGTATCTGGTTAGACTGGAAGTTGACCCCAACATGGTTTAAAAAAGGCTTGGAAGAAGTCGTAGACATGTTTGTAAGTCAGTTGATAGCGAAGTTAACTACCCTGCAGCATCAGCAGCTTGCATTTGACCACTCTGGACGTAGATCTCTCCTAGTGAACGCCTCAGAATCAATATCGTCAATAGAGGCCAAAAAAAATTGGAGGCCTTTTGTCCTACAATTTGAAATACTCACATCAGCAGTTTAGATGATTTTGCCGTTTTATTTGATTTTCAATTAGAATGCTATTTTTTTATTAACGAATCTAAATATATACTGTCCATTTTTGAGAACGCAGATACAGGTGTTTTAAATTAGTATGCAATGGAGTCAGCTTCATATTGGTTTTACTTCAACAATATTATCATACGACAAGAATTCCATAATTGTTGTGTTAACTCGTTTTAAAGGCAAATAATCTCAGTAATTTCCAATTTTATTCATTTTATTTTACATTGGCGTGGGGATAAAACGGTGTTTTACAAAACAATCATATCCATTATATCCACAATTATTCATCCTTTACAAACTGCCCTTAAAGTCCACTTATTTCAATCCATTCTATAATGTAAACGAAATCTTTATGCTTATTTAAAATTACAGTTACTTTAAATGCAATTTAATTAAACTGTTATATTATAGAGATGGTTAAAGCTCTATCTTTCTGTTTAAACTCGTGCCCAGCAGTGGCGTACACGGGTTGGGAATGAAAGAGACGGTTATAAAATAGTTATTCAACGTCAAGGAGACAATATGGCTGAATATTTATCATAATATAACATAAATATGAGAACATTGTCATATAGAACTGATTCAAAAACTCTAATATAAGCTCTAAATAATTGACACCAAGATTTAAAATTGTAAATTTACTGGTAATTAGGGCTCATTTAAGAGTATCAAAGCAATAATCATTATAAACAAACATATTTTGGTGCTATTTTGTAAAAATAAATGCATGGCCAGCCGTTTTATTTTTAATCCAATGTTTATAATATGAAACGATTTTCAATATATACATGTTTTACATTACATAGCATAAAAATATTAAAGGCGTTCTTTAGTTTGGTAAGCCTGGCTACTGCCGCTGACTAGTGCCAGTGTTAAATTAATATTTTTATTGTTGCCAGTAACAAAAAGATTATAAAATATTCCTTCATCTGTCATAAAAATAGTTCAGAGATAATACTCTAAAAAAAATACACACAGCGCATTTAACAGAGTCCAAAGCACCTGATATTATTGAAAATCGTTTCATAAAATCGGTCGAAAGTTTAAAAACTAACATTGCTCAAGAATTTCTTTACGTATGCGTGTGTTGTTTGTGAATGTACATAATTATTCATCCGAATTGAATGGTGACAACGCCCTCTATAGGCTGATTGTGGAACTATGTTGACATTAGTTCAATGCTTGATAGATACTGTAACATAAATAGAATGTCCAGATTTTTGCATGGTATATAAGCTAAATAAAAAAGATTTTCTGACGATAGTGACTACTTACCATAAAACCATGCATTTTTATGCGGTAGAATATACTTAAAAAGTAAATTACGAGGTCACAGATTACGAAAATAGCCAAGACCGCTTTTAAAATTGTTAATAATTATTATTATTGATATAGTGTACTTATATTGATTATCAAATTACGTTTTGATTTGATTGAACGTCAAATTTTCATAGATTTTTTGTCCATGCAAAGATTTTTCAGTCCTTGCTATGTATAGATATGTTTTTGGTTATAAATTATAACACCATCTTAAGAAGATTTGTAAAAATTCAATTCGGATGCAATAACTAGCAAATATAAACCTATATATATATATAATTAAATACTATATAAGATTATAACAGATGACGGTGTGCGAAAAATGGCTCTTTAATTTTTTTTCTAGTATATAAGTGTGCTTTTATTTTTATTTTTTTTGTTATGCAGCGTCTCCGTGGTATGTCTATGGTAAGAAAAAGAAAAATAGACAAAAAAATGGCTGCTTCTTATCGATGATGTCGTTTGTACCTTCGGCTTCCCTCTGGTAAAAAAAATGTATAGGACTCACAGTATCAGCTTTTTTATGTCTAAGTCAACAGATTGCTTAATATAATATTTTTATACGACATACCACGCCTACTATGCTACTGTTTATTAATATATATACCTACACTAGGATTATGCATAAAATAAAATAAATAAATATAGTAACGCTTAGATCGCTTCAACCCTGAAAATAGTTCCTATGACGATTAATTATTAAATTGTTTTTTTTTAGTTCTTACTGAAAAAATTTGGCACAGAAACCTTTACTTTAACAAAGAATAATATAAAGAATAACTTTTCAAATTAGAGTAGTGAAATTTAGTACTTTTCATATTGGGGTACTAAAGATATAAGTGCTTTTCAAATCGAATGACTCAAAATTAATACGTTTTAAATGAGTACTTTTAAATTTGTTCTGTCAAGATAGGCGCCTGAATATGATGAAGTCTGATGATTAATTAGATGAGAGTTTAGTATATAAGGCACCGAGGAGTAGTTTAAAGAAGAATTTATAGAAGAGAAGAGATATTACGAAGTGTTGAAAAATTCCGTCACCCGATTGGAAAAAATCGAATGATTTTTTCAAACTGGAGTCTAGTTCAGACAAGTGACGTTCTAAAAAATATATAAATATCTATTGTAGGAGCAATAACTTACAGAAAACTAAATACACACTCGACAGGAACTTTTTGATTTGTAATGACCATTTAAAGGGTTAAATTAGGTACAAACATTTACAGTGTTATTTCTTACCGAGATTCCAAGGACAGAATGTTACTTGGCTTAATGGAACTGGTATATGTTCCTAAATTAAATTCGAGTCAAGCTTTATTACCTTCTTAGTTGTATTCCAGAGTAGATAGACGAAATTACAATTTTTTTTTGTAAATAGGTTTTTGTGTCAAAAATACCCATATTTGTTTGGCCCGTCCCGTAGAGTAGAAGCATTTTAATTAATGTTAACCATAGATAAATTAGTATTTCATTTATTCAAGACAAATTTGTATTTTAAGAAGCGATCATGAGCTGTAGTGTTGCATTTATACGCGGTAGTTGAATTATTCTTCGGTCTAAAAGTTAAATTGTAATGCATTTTGAAGGTCCTATGAAATTTTTCAAACGATTACTAGTTAATAAATTTTACGACAGTAAAGTAAATTATTTACCTTAGTATAGTAAAATTTGTAGGAAATATTCATGTTTTTTTTTTTTATAAAAAAATGTGATAGTTAATTGGAGGGTAGAATTTTCTTTACTCGACTTCAGACAGTAAATTACTTGCCATAGTATTGTGATCATTAGATGATAGGAGCAAAGGCTTGGCTCAAGACTCATTAAATTCAATTAACAAAAAAAAATGAAAATAAATCTGTTTTGGGATGCAATGTAAAACTGGCAGAATAGATAGTTTCCTTCGATTCCTTTTTTTTTTTCAAAGACCAGAGACAAAGTTTTCCCGCGTATAAATGCGACACCGCGAAATTCTTATGGCGGGATAATTGTTAAGTTGTTTTTAAGTTCATTTGTTGCAATTTTTTTCGTATCGTAAGCGCGCCAAAGGTGATGAAGACAGGTGTTAAAAAACACTTAGGATTACTGTATAAATGGAAAATATAAAAAAAAAATATCTTGCTAATAAACTTTAAGGCTTGGTAATATTATTATTGTTACTGCACACTATGGGCCATGCTGGCCCATTTTTGATACTCGAAAGACCAAGGTACGTCTTGTATGAAGAGGTCATTGTGGCCCATCGTGTACAGCACCGTATAGTAGTTTCAATAACTCCAGTGCATTCGATTTTTGTTGTCAATTTTTTTTCGGTAAACTTTGGTTGTTGTAAAATAATAAAAAAAATAATTGCGTAGATTGTTTCAAAAAGTTAGTCAATGTAGGTAGGTTAGTTCAGAAATTAAGTAAAAATTGTTTTTTTAAGATTTGCTTCGTCGAAGTGACGTAGACAGTTGTATGTATTCACTGAGGGTTTTAAAAAGTTTGCATTTTAGAGAACACTGTCTTGTCGCAAGGCGGGGTAAGTAAGGCTGTAAGTTAAAATAATATACATATTATATTTGAAGTAAATAAATTAATAATAAAACCACAGTTGGGCATTTTTATTTTTTTCCTTTGTTTCCTATTTCAGTAAAAGCTAGAGTTACTTTCCCCTATGGTTAAAGATAACATGCCATAGACAAGAAATAGTGACATCAACACCGTCCATCCTCTGAGTAGGACATAAGTCCTATACAAAATGTTGTCATAAAATGTAAAAAATAGAAGAACAAGTCTCCGCTCGGGCTTTGCCGAGCCAAGGATTGTAGCATCTTAGTCTAATATTTAGAGACGTTAAGCTTAAACTAAACATACGCAACGTAAACATAACAGATGCGTAATATAACGCTTCTTGTATTACAAAGACCATACAAGAAGCGTTACTTTACGCTTAGTATCGTCTCTAAATATAAGCCTTACAGCTCTCGCCAATCTTATTATAATAAATAAAAACGAAAGCTCAAGTTGTTAGATGTCGCTTTAAATAATTTTAATCCAATACTTTTCTTCGATTTTTACGGCCCGATTAAAGTTAGCTCGTGCCAACTTCAAGCCGGACAATGAGATTGGCGAGAAATGTAAGTATAAAATTTCGCACTCGGGTGTTGCCGAGTCATGGCATGTAGCATCTTACGTAACCGAAAGAGCTCCAGACCCTATGGTACACTCAAGATCCCGTGAACGACAGACGTTTCGACATTTCTACAGGTAAAAACGATTGTTTATTATGAAAAGGTGATCCCTCCCACCTCCCATGTGGGAAGGCAACGCAAAGCTAATACACAGATGGCAGCACCTCCGTCATTCTACGGCATCCAATCAAAACGTGAGTCTCAACCCGCTTCTGTCGCAATGGTCAATTATATACTTAGTCCAAGTCAATTGGTCACGTTGTCACGTCACGTACACAGTGACACGACATGAAAGTATCAAGTATACTATATATTTATTTAACAGTATAGTTGATACTTTCGTCATTCGTGGATTGCTTACAATTTTATCAGCTAAGAGGCCATGACTAATCTGCATTCTGCCGGAACCAGCCACTTTTTTGGCTCGCCGATCTTCACTCCACCTCAAATTCACGTATTTATCCATAGAGCAACACGGGCCACCGAGTGGATTGGAGATGCTCTATTTCTCTATCTATTAAAGACAAGACAGCTAAAACCAGCCAATTCTAACTTTAAGCTTACTTTTTCTTTGAGCTATTCCTCAGACGAACACCTAGCATAGTATGTTTCCTAGCTCTGCGACTAGATAGTAAAATATATCCAAAAACCCACTCCCTCACTACCCATGACATGTGGACACGTCACGTGTTCGTTCACGTTCGTGTTCCTATTGGTGCTATTTAATTTTTAAAATAGCGATGAGCAATTGTTATCAAGTAATCAATCGAATGAATCGATAATTGTATTTACGTAAAATTTTTTTTTACCACTAAGGTGGCGAATAAGCATACGGCCCGCCCGCCTGGTGGAAAGCGGTTACCGTAGCCTTATGACGCTGGCAACACCAGGGGTGTCACTCGCGCGTTGCCGACCCTAAAAACCTCTTAAATGTTTATGGAGGACTCACTGCGCCGACAGTTTGGGAGAATATTCCTCTTGATGGCAGCGCAGTGCATCCTTAGAAGGAGCTCTGGCAACCTTACTTTAAGGAGTGTGTTATTTGGCTGCAGTGTTCTGTAAGGTGGAGGTACTTCCCCAGATGAGCTGCTCCAGATTTCAGCCATAATGGCTAAAAAGATTTAGTCGTTAACGCGATAATTAAAACAATCTGTACCTCAACCATGAGTCCATGAGTTCTACCGAATTGCTCTGTATAGGCTTTTTACGCATCGAAACGCTGTAATGTCATAGTCGATTTTAGTTCTATACGTAACCGCTAGAAGCGTTGGAGGGTTTTCCATACAAATATTTTACGGCGTCGCTAGCGAGTTAGTGAGAAAATCTCATGGTCGAGGTACAGATGAATTTAGTCATTTCTTTAATAAGTAAGACAATGAATGATGCTGAATCGACCGACAAAAGCACTATTGCTTCGCTAGCATTCGGTCAATTAACTAGACGTGCTATGCTATCTGCTGTCGGACTATCGATTCGTACGCAGCATGATAACGCGCATGACTGCAATCGACAGACTATCGAATAAAATAGTAGTCATTCCAATATAAATTAATGCAGCAGAAAGCAGACGTAGAAAGGCTATACTTACCGGTAACACATGGAGGGAGAGGCCTATTAAATGTAGAGTATATGTATAAAACACAGATACTAAAATATAGACACTATTTAAAAACTGGTAACGATCATCTTATTCAATCAATAGAAAAACATGATACAAATAGGGATACATATTCAATAATGAAGGAGTCGCTGGATATAGAAAGAGAACTACATTTAGCACAGGGTAACGTACATACAGACAAAGAGATTAAAGAAGCAATAATTAAAAACCGCAATTCAACATGGAGAAATAAACAACTACATGGTCAATTTCCAAAAAAAGTACTAGATCAGGCTAATGTAGATAGGGAATTGTCCTTTAAATGGATTAAAAAGCAACAAATATCCCCAAGCGTAGAGTCTTCAATCTTTGCTATACAGGATCAAGCGGTCATGACACGACAACACCAACGCGACATCTTGAAATTACCAGTGGACGGAAAATGTCGTCTCTGCGCTTTCAAAGATGAAACTACGCAGCACATCATCTCAGGTTGCGAAAAATTGGCGGGGACTTATTATGTTAAACGGCATAACAACCTTGTTCAATACGTCTACTGGTGTATCGCTAGGAAATATAAAATAGAAGTATCTGACCTTTGGTGGAAAGAAACACTCACCCAACCACAAGTCAAAGAAAACGAATTTGCGAAACTCTTATGGGAAATGCCCGTTCAAACTGATGTTACTGTAACTCATAATAGACCTGACTTAATATTAATTGATAAAAACAAAAATAAAACTTTCCTAATTGACATAACTGTACCATCTGACTATAACATAGGAGCAAAAGAAATTGAAAAACTCAGTAAATATCACCTCTTAAAGACTGAAGTCAGTCGTTTGTGGAACACTCAAACGGCTGTCATCCCAATAGTAATAGGCGCAACGGGAGTAGTAGCTAAAAGTATAACAAAGTATTTAGAAAAATTAGACGCAAACATTAACATCAGCATCCTTCAAAAACAAGCAGCCATACACACATCAATCATACTTAGCAAAGTCTTAGGAGATACGGTCTTCGTACACAACACCCAGAATCCACATACACAATCATTGCCTAACACACAACAATCACTTATTACAATACATTCAACGAACTCAACAGGCCCATCCACCTCAGCGTATATACCGAACACACAACAGTCCGAAAACACACAAAATCAACACATACAAAACACCCATACACTAGACATACAAAATCTACCGAACACACATTACTCAACTAACACATCACATACACACCAAAGGAGAGGACGAGGAAGAAGAAGAGGAACGAACCGAACACAGTAAAATAGGAACAAATAATTTGATAAAAAAAAAAAAAAAAAACTAATAAATAATACAAAAAAAAAAAAAAAAAGCACAAAGGAAAAAAAAAAAATACATTAATATTTATATGCATTCTACCATACTACCAATAAATAAATTAGTTTATAAGTACATTAATAAAGGGGAAATAAATACCCTTTTTCCCGTTGGTTACGGGACGGGGTATTTATTAAGACCGACGTAAGTCGAGAAGGTGTAACCAACCATTAAATAAATTAATGCCCTATCGAATAGTTCGATTGTTTTTAGTAACCATCGCTCATCGCTATTTTATAATCACTATAGTTACTCTATAAATAAAAGTACTCTGTGTTACGCGACACCTGTGGCACTCCATACAAACTTTTCAATACCGCTGTACACTACAATACCAAATGTCAAACTTGTTAAAATTACGTTTGTACACGTGCAAATGCAAATGTGTGCGTGAGAGTGCGTAGGGTTTGTTGGCAGTCCGTCCGGCAAGAATAGCTTGCTACAATATTGTAATCTGTGGGCAAGAACACCGGCAGAATGCGGGGGACCTGAGGTATCTGACGTTAGGGAGGGGCGGAGAGAGGCCATTCTGTTATTATTTATTCTGTGGTTACGCTCATGCTCATCATAATTAATAACAAAGGTTTATACCTACCTACTAGTAATGTTGGTGAAGTTAATGGTACAGTCGGACAGAGCGCAGTATTGTAGTTCTAGGATTTTGACTGTGACATTCGGACCGTATACGGAACTCCACACTGCGCTCCAAAACATATGTTATTATGGCCAATGTTGGGCATAATTATCTATGTCTGACGAATTGAGAGAAAAACCACGAATATGTGGATGCCACAGGCCACAACCTACTACGCTGCGACACAACGTTAAGTACCTAATGCTTCCTGAATATTAGCCTTACGCTTACCTACATTATGTGTCAAATTTAATACAATTTGACATACGGAAGCGTTATTTTACGCTTAACGTCGCTTAATCATAAACTCATAACCGTTATCGGTTACGATTGAAGGAGGAAAACAAGGCGTTTGCCCAGCAGTTGGATTATCACTGCTGAACATAAATAAAATTAAAATAATGTCAGTAGATACTAAGTTAGGTTAACATAAAAACAATCCTCTTTATGGGTGGTCGGCTAAAAATCGACAACCCCTAAATTCCGTAAAAGAAAAATAAAATATAATAATTTATTATTGATTGTGCTGTGCAGTGTGCCAACAGCCAATTAGTTAGGTGATAAGAACGTGATAAGGGTTAGGCTGAGGAAAATATACTTTCGTGCCTCCGAAAATAATACTGTATTGGGATCAAAGGTCATTGCATGAATAGAAATGCTTTAAAAATAAATGGCATCCATTGTATGTATTGAAATGGTAAATATAGAACTCTTGCTTTGCTTGCGCAACATACAACAGCTCGCAACACGTGCGCGCAGCCAGGCGCAGCAATGTACAGGGCGATTGCGGGGCGGGTCACGGGAGGCATTGTTGAGATTGTTGTTGATTTCCATAAAAAATGCAAGTGAATGTCATTCCATGTGACAAAAATAATGTCACGAATGACGCCGACGGCATTGACACGTGACATGTTATCTTGATGTTTTTAAAACGTAATTATTTTCAATTTTTGATAATATTCTACAATGCAAACATGAAAATACTGAAAAAAAGGTAACAAAAATAACACCGATCAATGAACTAGAGCTCACGTAATATCCGGCGTCGAGCAATAATATTGTCGATGGTGACCTAAATAAGAGCCACTGTATCAATTGAATAATTAAACCTATTGATATTAATGAGGAAATTTATTACAGTTTATGTGACATTAAAACATAATATGGATATTTAATGATTTTATTCATATATTAATTTTTACCACTTTCAACATAGCGTACCATTGACCAAGCCAACCAGAGCCAACGAAGAGTAAATTATGTTGGTTATGGTAAATATTTATAACTGGTCACATTGCTAATCGATTAAGTTGTACTCGATACCTGATTAAAATTAAAGAAAATTTACACTTTTCCAAATGTTTGTTCAGTACCTTTTCAGTATTACTTTGATTTGGAGAAGAATTGAGTAATTTTTATTCAGCTGTCATATTCATTGTAGTTTATGTTATATTTTTATGATATTTGGTGATTGGTGACTGAACATTTATTTCTTCTTACTAGTTTAGCTACGCGATTGGCCTTGAATTAATATTCTTTTTTCATCCTGACATGAAATCAAATAAATGTAGTTTTAATTGTCTAGAAAAGATTAATTTTATGATCAGTACTGCATCCTTAACATGCATATTTAAATTTGAATAACCTGTAAGGACTGTAACGATAGTTTTCTGATATAGATCCTTAAAACGTTTTATTGTATAAAATCATCAAAATGTTAGATTGAATCTTAAAATCTTAATCGAGATAATTTCGATTTATATATTTTTTTAATTCGCATCTCTATTCGCTCGAATCGATTCATTTGCCAACACGCAAGTGTTGCCAGTACGTTTTGGCGCCGAATTACATCACCATTTCATGGCACGCGTTTGACGCATTTGTTAAAATTTTCGACTTTTCGTGACAGCACGTCAATTTCGACATTTGATTGATAATTTTCTAAAGATCCATCAAATTAGTTTGTTTGAAAGTTGGTTTGGGCGCTAAATGTTATTATTTCGGTATAATACCCATAATACTATGATGTGAACGCGAGGTATCCATTTTTGGTTGCAAGCTTCCATTACACCATGAGTGGCCTGAAGTGTGTCGTTGAAGGCTGCAATTTAGAGTACGATGTAGTCTGCAGCTTCTCGTTCTACAAGTGAGTTTGTTTTGGTCACATATTTACTTGAATTAATCATTTATTTGTATATTTTACGCCACCAAGAAAGTGTCTATGGTCGCATCGGGTGACCTCGAAAAAATAGTGGTGGCAAAATGATTGTAAACATAATTAGCTTTATGTATTTTTCGTCCAGTATTTTTCCATTAAAAGTCTTATTTGACGTGTTAAACGCCCACAAAACTCATAATTCGCCTATTAGAGACATACCAAATTCATTTTTAATCCCAGCAATAAGTTTACATTTTCAAACATTAGCAAAAAATATGCTTATTTCGTAGAGTATCTTCTTCGTAACACGCAAGAAATGATGCATAAATTATCAACAAGTTGAAAGAACTCTTTGTTTTCTAATCACTGCAAACATCTCAATATTACTACAAACATTTACCTCACTGCCTCATTTGATCTATCTGCTACCAGCATGAGGTTCTTGGTTCGATTCCCAGGTCAGGCAAAATCTTTTAGGTTAATTTTTCTGTTAGAAAATAAAAATTCTCAGTAACAGGTCAGAATTTGTATATAGGGTGTGATATTGTAACCTATAATTTGCTAGGTTAGTTAACACACCCTATATTACATGGGAACCTAAAACATATATCATTTACATTGGGCATGCCCAGTTGGGGTAACTATCCCCATAAACCTGCCCCAAGTAGTGTGGCACATTAACGGTCACAAACTATTCAACACCCAGCATCGCTTGCGGAAGCCTGCAGCAATCTCAACCGACTGCTGGCCTTTTGGGAGGGCATGGGCTGGTTAGAATAGGGAACATTTTAAAGACATGTACAATGGCCCAATTATGAGGCTAAGTGTGGAAAATGCCCAGCTAAACTAAACTAAACCTGCCCCCAAAGACGAGCAACATATTGTTTATACGATATTATAATGGAATAATTTATGGGATTAACATATTTCATGCAAGTGATACCGCTGGTGTTGCAAGCATCCATAGGGTAGAGTAACCAATTAGGCGGGCCGTATGCTTGCTTGCCACCTTAGTGGTATAAAAAAACATACATTTTATTTATTTCCAATGTATTTTGTTTCTACATCATCATATCAGCCACAAGAGGTCCAAAGGCCTCCTATACATACACTGCTTATATTCCTATAAGTGTCATATGACAATCTTTAGTGGTAGTTGGAAGTCCAAAAAGCCTGACAACAACAAAAATATCAGTATTGTCCAGAAATTCGGTTGCGAAGGTCTGCTGGCAGTTGCTTCGTGTAAAATACTGATGGTGATCCTGTCAGATTGCATAAGACTTGAAGTTTAACATGGTGTGGTAATGGCTGTGGTCTAGTGGTTCAAGTACCAGACTGCTGATCACGAGGGTGTGGGTTCAATTCCCACAGGACACAAACATTTATTGTGATGAACTTAAGTGTTTGTGAAAAAAAGTATATAAGTATTATATCCATTGACTAGTACTCATAGTACAAGCTCTGCTTAGTTTGAGGCTAGATGGTGCTGTGTAAAAATGTCCCAGGATATTTATTATTGTCTGAAGTCTCACTTCATATTAGAAAACATAGTTGATCCTCTACATAGCTACATATGTGGTATTTGATATGTTATCAATATCACATAAATTGTTATAAAATTATTAGCTAACACACATTATTGGCTGATTAGTGTATTTATTTTAAGCAAACGATTGTCAGGTTAGGATAAATGATTGACATTCTATGATCTAACTAATATTATAAACAGGAAAGATTAGATTTTTTGTGTATTTGTTCCACACTCAAAAACAACATAACCGATTTTTAAAATTCTTCCACCATTAGAAAGCTATATCTTTACAGAGTAACAGGAATTGCTCAAATCACGCAAGGGAACTGCTCCAAAACTAGTATGATATATTTGTGAATTAAAATAATACTAAATAGGTGTTTATCTTTGGGTTTTTGGGCTTGATACCCTAGACCTCTCACCTCATTGTTTGTGAACATGGATACCTAATGTCAGAAATATTATGTTTATTTTTTTAAAAACATGGCACGTAAGACACCAAACTCAAATCTATTTCTTAATAGTTCCTAAGAGTTCCATATAAGCCCTTAATAATTAATATACAACAAAAATATTATCATCATACCAACAAATCAATTAAATACATTTCAATCATTTTTATTTACACATAAACCATATACACGCACTTAAGAAATGTCAGGTCTAGTTGCACAGTTCCAAACATCTGTATTACCCAAAGGGGGTAGACAGAGGTGTACTTAATGCACACCCACCGGTTCCGGTATGTTTGTCTCACTAGCTTTTCGCCAGCGGCTTCGCCTGCGTCGTCTTATGAACTTTTTCCCTGTTTTTGCAACATTTTTAAAGTCTACTCTGCTCCTTTTTATAGTGCGATGGTATATAGCATATAACCTTCCTCAATAAATGGGCTATCTAACACTGAAAGAATTTTTCAAATCGGTCCAGTAGTGTTGGAGCCTATTCAATACAAATAAACATGATCAAATCTTTCCTCTTTATAATATTTGTATAGATGTAATAGGGTGGCCCTTACAACAAATGAAATGGTGATGGCTTATACCTTGGATTTCGCACGGGTTACATTTTTTAATCCCGAAAAATTCATAGTTCCTACAGGAACCTTATTTTAATGTTTAAAACAATGGGCTGTTTGTTTTTGGCCTACCAATATGCTGATATTTATGAAAGTTAGCTAATTATGTTTGAATATTGTCCGCAGTGCCAACATATCTACAGACAATGAAAATAAACGACAGGACTGGATTGAGGGTGCTATGCACGAGGAGAGTGAGTGCCTCTGGAGACATGTCAGTCTTCAGCTGTGTGGGTGAGTAACATAAGGTTCTTTATCTACATAATATAAAAAAACCAGCCAAGTGCGTCTCAGACCTACACATAAAGGGTTCCGTAACATTTTTAATTAGTATTTTTGGCATTAAAACGACGCCGCGGCAGACCCAGAATGAGATAGCGGGATGAACTTGACTCATACTGCAAGGTTTGGATGCAGAAGGCTCTCAACCGCGAAGACTGGAAGGAGAAAAGGGAGGCTTTGCCCTGCAATGGAAAGATCACTGCTGACAAAAAAAATATATGGCACTAGAAATCTCTGTGAAGATTTCAACTCTCTACCTATTACGGTTTATGAGTTACAGCCCGCTGATAGACGGACGGACGGACAGCGAAAGCTTAGTATCGGCGTCCCGTTGGCACCCTTCCGGTACGGAACCCTAAAAAAGTCGCTTTCCCTGTCAATTTCAATTAGGGATGTTGAAAAAATATCGATATTATTTTTTCAATATATCGATATCTTTGAGCGATATTTAATATTTCGATATATCGATATAAAATTCCAAGTATCGAAAAGGTATCAAAATCAATATTTTTTTCAGACCAATAAACATTTTTAATTTAAAAGATTACAAATTTCTTTTTTTTTTTAGTTTTTAAGTTGGCCGATATATCGATATTTTTTGAAAATATCAATATCGATATTGTTTTTTTTTAAAATATCGATACGATATATATCGATACTTTTTGCATTTCCGGCATCCCTAATTTCAATAGTCAATAGTTTGGACAGACAGACACACATTGTTTTATAATAATATGTAGTGGCCACCTATTGGGCCCACATAAAATAAAATAGTGTACCATTGATACGAAAAGAAGAAGAAGAATGTTCTAAGTAAGAAATTATCTTGTACAAGTGTCAGAAACTTGGATTATATTTATTTTAAATGCTTGGTCCACAGTTACCACTTCGAGTTGGACAACCAGGGGCTATGGATCGACTCGCCGATGCTCCCGGAACTCCTGACCCACCAGGAGAAGCCCGCCCCCATCATTCAGTCGCCAAATGACAAGAAATGTAAGTTTAAATTATGATATCCTAGCTTTCCGCCAGCGGCTTCGCCCATTTATGGTCTGCTATCCTATTAATATTATAATTGTGAAAGTTTGGATGGATTTGTTACTGTTTCACGCAAAAACAAGTGAACGGATCTGAATGAAAGGAGGTCATCAAAAGCCCATACAACTCAGCCCAAATTAGTACCGGAAGTACATGACAGCTTATTGATTTCTGACACTTACGCGAATACTAGACATTGAAATAAAACTACTTTTTACGGATTTTATAGCGTCCATGGTCACGGGTGACTAAGGTGGTAGGCGTCTTGAAGTTTTAATTACTACCACCTTAGTCACCCGTGACCATGGACGCTGTAAAGGGTCCGAAACGTCGGGATTAAAATAATATCAATATAACGCGATAAAATCCGTAAAAAGTAGTTTTATTTCAATACATGACAGCTGTCAAGTTGACAGTTTTTACCATGAAGTCATTAGAAACAGCTAATAGTATGCCAAAATGGCGTAATTTTTCACAAATTAAAACTTATTTTTGTCGCCCCCCAATTAACATTAAAAAAAAGTACGACGAGAGTTTCAACCAGCGTAATACAGGGTATTTTTTCCAATACGTGTACATTTTTCCATTTCGATGACCTCCTTTGGCACAGATAAATTATAGTCTGGAATAGCACATAGGGTACTTTTTATCCCAGTAAAATGTATGGTTCCCGTAAAAGTACCCGGACCACGCGGGCGAAGCCGCTGGCAGGAAGCTAGTTTCTTATAACTTTCATCCCCTATTTCAACCCCTTACAGCCCTTTTTTCGCATTAAAAAGCTTATCTCCTTTCTCAGGCTCTACTAGACTATTTGTGTACCAAATTTCAGTTAAATCGGTTCAGTCGTTTTGGCGTGAAAGCGCAACAGACAGACAGAGTTACTTTCGCATTTATAATATTAATAATGATTATCTGCCAAAAGGAGAATGTACAGTCAGCAACGAAAGTCGTTGAACACAGCGAAAGTTTAAAAACATCACAGTACCAAAACTATTCATTAGATTTTGACTAAGGTTAAACATATAATTGTCCTCTATTATGAGGAAATGTACTGCCTTCAAGGGTCAGTGAATTCTGAATATTAAAGATGTTAAAGCGTTTTGAAGATTTCATAGTGTTCAGCTACTTTCGTTGCTGACTGTACAAGTAGGTAGTGAAAAAGGGCCCCCAAGATCGTTTCTATATATTTTTTGTTTATTTATGTTAGACAAACGTAACATACTATCGTGCCTGTATTTACCAAAGGGTTAGACAAGAGGCGTATTCAAATTAAAATATTTTATTTAAAATTTCCGCCAGCGGCTTCGCTACTCCGCTCCTATTAGTCGTAGCGTGATGCTATATAGCCTATAGTCTTCCCCGATTAATGGGCTCTCTACCACTGAAATAATTTTTCAAATCGGTCCAGTAGTTTCGGAGCCTATTCAATATAAACAAACAATTTAATCTTTCCTCCTTATAATATTAATATAGATAGACCATTATAATAAATAGGTACTTTTGTCAAACTAGTTGCACGGTTCCAAAAAGTGGGTCTTGTGGAGATGAACTGGTCACAGCAGTTCTATAACAGCTCTCAAATTCAAACTGCAAAAATCCAAAAACTGCTTGACCGGCCAATCATGGCCCAAGTTTTTTTTAATGCCAACATACTCAAGGACAAAAAATTCAGAATTAGACATATTCAATGACACATTGCCATGTTTTAAGAAAAAGATTTTGCAATTCTCGTAGTATTAGTATCCACATTTTTACATAGTTTTAGTTTTGTTATGGACTGATTTTATTTTATTATTATTTCGCTAGTTGTTGTGTTATCGTATTGTGATGCAGTAAATGCTATGTACGCCTCAATTGTCAGATGCATCAGTCCTAGTTTTTAAGAGTCTATTTAGCGTAAGTGTTGATGTATTTGATGTGGCTGTACTATTTCAATAAATAAATAGAAAAAGGACATTTTTAGGTAACCGGTATTACAACGGTAACCTAAATAGAGGTAACATGTTACTTCTACTTGGTTACCTAGATAGCAATAACTAATAGCCGATAAAGTAACAAAATTGACGACGTCTGTGGTCTAGTGGTTCGAGTACCGGACTGCTGATCACGAGGTCGTGGGTTCGATTCCCACAAGACACAAATATTTATATGATGAATATAAATGTTTGTGTTTGTCTGGGTGTTTCCTATGTATTATAAGTATGTATTTAAAAAAAAAAGTATATAAGTATTATATCCATTGTCTAGTACCCATAGTACAAGCTCTGCTTAGTTTGGGACTAGATGGTGCTGTGTAAAATGTCAAAAAAAATTCCTCAATACCGGTACTGTAATTTTTAGTCTTTCGGTCCCGTCTTTTGAGTATAGTTGCACAGGTTCAAAGCTGGTTTGTGACATTTGTGCCTTATTGCAGGCGCTGGCGGGGGCCCGTCCTACCAAGGTCTATTCGAAAAATTCGTAGGAGGAACCCCCAAAGGTACAACAAATTGACCAATACCGGTATTGAATTTTTAAAAAAAAGTATTAGTATCCCATTTTGGGTTTAGAGTACAAGGGTTAATGGACTGTTTGATTTATGAAAAAATATTCGAAATAACAAGACTGAGGAGAAAAATGATAGATACATACTCAATACTCAATACTTTATTGCATTTCATAATGTTTTATTAAGGTGGACTATAGATAACTTAGATCATTATGGACCCTGTCGGGCACAGCAAAATTAAGAGAGAGGAAGAGGGTTTAGCATCATTTGCAAATTGATTGCCCATTAAAAAAGTATACATTAAAATATTTTATTTATGGTGTTTATATTCTTATTTTCTCATTTCTTACTCATTTATAACATACATTTTCTATTTATTTATAACATTTATAAGTTAATTTATTTGTTATATTTATAATCATTAAAAATTAATTAAAATTTTAGAAAACCCCCAACACGAAATGTAATTGCCAGTTTGTGGTGGCCCCCATCTTGGATTTGAAATTTATCATAGTGTATAGTATTCTCCTAGTTAAGTCCTTTCATTTGATACCCATATTGAGAGTTGTGAAAAAATATGTTATTCGGTATTTTGTGGCGGCGGCCATCTTGGACCGATTTACATCAAACATAGCTAAGAACACTTCCGACTAATTCACCTTTAAAACAAAAAGAACTAAATTATAATCGGTTCATCCGTTCGGGAGCTACGATGCCACAGACAGACACACACACACACACACACAGACACGTCAAACTTATAACACCCCGTCGTTTTTGCGTCGGGGGTTAAAAATATACTTAATTATGAATTGTATACTGAAAGGATCTTCTAAATCAGGGATGGGCAACCTTTTGAAATTTGCGGGCAAAACCTTAGAATACCATTGAAGTCACAGGCCAAGGGTACATAAGAAATAGGTAGAGAAGAATGCTAGTCTTATTTCTTGTTGGCGTGAACCAAAGTACACGCACGCAATGACTGAAAAGTCGGTGCCAAACAGACATCAACGAAAGTCATATTTAAATATATATAGTTAAAGAAACTTTATTCTCAATAAAACATATAACATGTCACTTACTTGAGAACAACACTAAAATAATACGTTTTTTTTATACAACTAAGGTGGCAAACAAGCATACGGCCCGCCTGATGGTAAGCGGTTACCATACCCTATGGACGCTTGCAACACCAGGGGTATCACTCGCGCGTTGCCGACCCGAAAAACCTCTTAGAGGTTTATGGGGGATTCACTGCGCCGACAGTTTGAGGGAATATTCCTCTTACTGCCAGCGCAGCGCAACCTTAGAAGGAGCTCTGGCGACCTTACTCACTGCAGGAACACAACACACAATAAAGTGTGTTAATTGGCTGCAGTTTTCTGTAAGGTGGAGGTACTTCCCCAGATGGGCTGCTCCAGATTTGAGCCATAAATGACTGTGCTCTACCTCTCTTAGAGAGATTATGTTTGTCCGTCGTCAGTTACATAAATTAGATTAAATTTGTAGTTTGGCATCCCCTCCAAATTATTTCATAATGTAAATATGTACATGTTATTTTTTGCGTTTTAGCTCGTCTTTGAGTTAGCTTGGACATTAACATACAGTCCACACATCCTGTTATCGCAATATTGTACAAGTGAAAAATTGTAACAACTCTTATTTTAAAAGAGTGTCCATGGAGTTTCTTGCCGGATTCTTCTCCATAGGATCAACTTTTTGGAACTGTGCATCTAGCAATCATTTAACGTCTCATAAGTGCTTGTAAAAGCTTTTCATCATCACTACATAGTATAAAACAAAGTCGCTTTCTCTGTCCCTATATCCCTATGTATGCATCTGTAAAACTACATCTGTAAAATGTATCTTTAAAACTACGCAACGGATTTTGATGCCGTTTTTTTTATAGATAGAGTGATTGGAGAGGAAGTTTTATATTATGTATAATAACATACCACGCGGGCGAAGCCGCTGGCGGGAAGCTAGTTTGAAATAAAAACATTTGAACTTGAACAACAGAATAAATAATAACAGAATGGCCACTCTCCGTCCCTCCCTAACGTCAGATACCTCAGGTCCCCCGCATTCTGCCGGTGTTCTTGCCGGACGGACTGCCAACAAACCCTACGCACTCTCACGCACACATTTGCATTTGCACGTGTACAAACGTAATTTTGACAAGTTTGACATTTGGTATTGTAGTGTGCAGCGGTATCGGAAAGTTTGTATGGAGTGTCACAGGTGTGGGTTGAACTTGAAGTAAATAAACAGGAAATTACTAAGTGGTGTTAAAACAGGCTTTAACTACATAATTATAGGCTACCTACTAATTATTAAAATTAAAAACTATAGACTCGCCTCTATAGCCTCGTTGGTCTAGTGGTCCGGAGCGCGACTGCTACGTCAGAGGTCCTGGGTTCGAGCAAAGTGTTGTTTGGTTTTCTGTGAAATTCCCAATAGCAGCTCAGAGTCTGATTTGTGACTGGTTGATGGCAATAGGCTCGCCCCCTATTACTTGGGACTTAAAAATACCGGCGAAATGTAGGTGTACATTAGCACAGTCAAGATCAAAAACATGTACACACTAACAAAAGTGCTAAATCGATTTTCTCCTTAAGTACTTATAGAACTTTTGTGATATTACGAACACAGTATTTACGAACCAATACTATAGTGACATTGTTGTTATCTCAAAGTTGCAATCGTTCATTCATGAAAAAATTGCTCTAGCACTTTTGTTCGTGTATACATGTTTTTGCTCGTGACTGTACGCCTCTGCCTACCCCTTCGAGGAATACAGGCGCGATGGTATGTTACCTACTACAGTCCACGCGGAACTAGTTGGCCGCGCCTTAGGTAGGGACCCGCCCCCGCCCCTCCGCGCGCAGGCAACCCCGCCCCTTCGTCCCGCCGCTCACATACCTAAGGCGCGGCCAACTAGTTCCGTGCAGACTATAATTAAATTAGAAAGTTGAAGGTTAAGGAGTATAGTTTTAAAAATAATGTATGTTTTTGTTCCCAGTGGCGGAAATTATTCGTATGGAGCACAACTATAGCGTTGAGCCCGTGAAGGAGGCACCTGAGAGTGTCTCCCGACTGAACGTGAGACAGCTGGTGGATACCCTAGGGTACCTGTAAGTATTCCACTACTAATTAATGTACACTATCTACACTAATATTATAAAGAGGAAAGATTTGTATTTTTGTATGTAACGAATAAACTCAAAAAGTACTGGACCGATTTGAAAAATTCTTTCCATGTTAGATAGTTCCCATTTATCGGGGAAGGCTATACGCTATATATCATCACGCTACGACTAATAGGAGCGGAGTAGTAATGAAAAATGTTGCAAAAACAGGGGAAAAAATTATAAGACAACGCGGGCGAAGCCGCTGGCGGGAAGCTAGTGTATAGTAATGCAGATTAATCATCTTCCTAGCCTTTTTCCCAACCATGTTGGGGTCGGCTTCCAGATGCGGCTGAATACCAGTATTTACACGAAGCGACTGCCATCAGACCTCCGCAATCAAATGTTTGGGCAATTTACCGATATACTTTTAAGAAAGGTAGGGCACAGCAATTTTACGCTCAAATCTGGAGCAGCCTTTCTGGAGAATTACATCAACCTTACAGAAAACTGCAGCCAAATAACACACTTTATTGTGTGTTGTGTTCCTGTAGTGAGTAAGGTTACCAGAGTTCCTTCTAAGGATGCGCTGCGTTGGCAGCAAGAGGAACATTCCCTTAAACTGCCAGCGCAGTGAGTCTTTAAACCTCTAAGAGGTTTTTGCAGGGTTAGCAACGCGTGAGTGACGCTTCGGTGTTGTAAACGTCCATAGGCTGCGGTAACCCTCTACCATCAAACGAGTCGCATGCTTGTTTGCCACCATAGTCGATAGAAGATAGATCATAGAATATCAAATCAAATCATCATAACCATAGAAGATCTTAACAGTATGTCTGAAATATTGTGAGAAGTCAGTATGTGAGCTGTGTCCTTAATTAGTGTAAGTGGCCTGCGGCCGTTCTAATTAAGTTAAATAAATAAATAAATGAAAATAGCCTTTATTACAGTCGCCACAGTTACAGTTTTTGTGTAAAGTTACATATCGGTTCACATAATGTCTCTGATTTCTGTGTGCCTCTTGGCAAAGGCCTCCTCCAACTGTCTCCACTGGACTCTATCTAATGCCACTCTTGTCCATAGTGACCCCAGGGTTTGGCGGATCTCATCTTCCCATCTCCTTAGCGGGCGTCCTCTTTTTCGTCTACCATCTCTGGGGTACCAGTACCAAATAAATAAATAGTCGTATATAAAAAAAAATTGTAGGGCAGGTTCTTTAGTAATATTTAGTATGTCTTCGCGGACCACTTGCAGTGCTTAAGACCGGTTAAGAACCATTGGTTTAATTGAATTCATTGAATATGACCGTTGTCAACAGATCCATGAAGAACCTTCAGCGGAAGCAGCTGTGGGTGGTGAAGGTGGAGACTGACAAAGCTGAGGCTTCCATCACGCAGTCTGAACAGGTCATCACCAAGATGCCCGACCCGCGCCAGATCATAGAGGTACAGTAAGAGACCATAAGTCCATTATCATGTCAAGGATCGTATTTGCCTGCACGTTACTGCGCGTATACATAAACATATACTTAGTGATTTGAAATTTAATATCACTATCTTAATACGCCGTCGCGACATCACAGCACTGAATGATCATTACATCGCTCTCTTTCCGACTAGATAATTATAAAAGAGTACGATATACGAGATCGTCTATGTATGCAAAATGTTTGTTACAGAAAAAGGTCGTAAGTGAAACTTGTTTCATGCGATAGATTTGTAAAAATGGTAATGGACTCGACATTTCATAAGTGCCTGATTTGATTTTGACTCACTGGTCTAGTAGTCGTAACCGTTACTGCTACACTAAAGGTCCAGGGTTCGATTCCCGGTGGCTTAGCGGTCATAGTCTGGTATATTTAACCAGAAGACGCAGGTTCGATTCCTACCCGTCAGTCAATTTTTTTCGTCATTAAAATAACTGTTAATCTTAGCATTTAAAATGCTTAAAAAAATACAATAAGATAGGCCTTCAGTTTCTTACTTACAACCCCCACAGATCATACCGCAATCATCAACATCGTCAGCGGAACCACAGAACACAGAGGTCCTCCAAATCATGGACGACACCACCATCTCTGATAACTTCATATACGAGATAGCTGAAGAACAGGAAATCACCATGGAGGAGGTCAAGGAGATACCAGCTACTTCCACGGAGAACCCAGAATGGACCGTCAACATCTTGCCCGATGACACCAAACCGAAGTATGCATACATCAAGCACTGTGCCACGGGCAAGAAAAAGAGACACTTCACCGCAGACATGAACGAGATAACCTTACAAGGTGACTTTGAGAATTATTACATATTACCGGACGTTGATCCGTCCGTTGGTGTGGAGATTACAACGAGCTATGAACCGGAGAGTTACATCGTTGAGGAGTATCAGCACTTGGTCCTCGATGAAAGACCAAAGAAGAGATCGAAGGATGACCCCGGAAGGAAAAAGAAGAAACGGCTGTCAACGAGTACTCCTATTAAGCAGGAACCGGACTGGGTCATCGAGAATAACATTGTCTATGAACAAGATGAAGACTATGATGATCCGAAGAAAGCAAGGGTTAGAAGAAAAAATAAGAAATATTTAGGCTATGATTTCGTTACTTAAGATTTTTTGTCTATGTCGGCGTTTGATTTTGGCGTTTTTTAGGTTGGTGGGATTTTGAGCTGCATTACATTAAAAAAATATACACTGTGATTAATTCACTGTTTAGCTTTCTGTGCGTAATAGTACTAATAATTATAAACAAATTTCACTATTAGGCTTTCCTTGATATATTTAAAATTATTATTATTTATATTCGTCTGATAGTTCAACTATAATAAACACCCATTAATTCTCCCACTGCTGGGCACGGGTCTCCTCTCAGAAAGAATTGGTTAGGCTCATAATATCTGTATAGGGAAAAAAAACCAGTTCCACTCTCGGACAAGCAGGGCTACGGCAAGGTGCCATCGCTACATGGTGGAAGTGCCTAAATCCCGCACTAAACGTTTTGTCTCCACATATATAGTGCGAACTGCTCTACTGTGGAACTCACTGCCGGAATCCTTATTCCGAGAGATCTATAATTTGGGTGTCTTCAAGACGAGAGTGAATCGGTTTCTTCTAGGCAAGCGCGCTGCATCGTAGGACACATCGTTGCTTAACATCAGGCGAGTTGTGGTCAAGCCCAAGTCTATCTAAGATAAAAAAAACTGTTTCCAATTTATTTTATATGATATTTTATATTTTACGTTCGATTGGATTTTAACTAACTTGATCGTATGAATTAAACAATATCAATATATCACGATAAAATACGTATAATGTAGTTATCAATATTTAATATTCGCGTGTCAGAAATCAATCCAAAAATATCATTATTATCATTGGCACGGTTGGTCCCACTGCGGGGCAGTCTCCCTCCTTCCACTCTTCACGGCGTAAGGGTTTATGAGCCCAATCTCGTAAGCAGGAGTCGCACGATCTCCGTCATACAAAAATGTATTAGTTACTCAATGAAAAAGATACCATTGAATTATATATTACTGCGTAAGGACTGGACGGACAGCATGTCACAATGGCACCCCCGAACTTGATCCCAAAATGGTCTTCTCTAAACCGAAGTGAACTAGTCCGCGATCGGCTAAAAAACAAACGCCATGCGATACTAACAAAGATGGCGTTAGTGTTTCTGTGTATGCGAATGCGTCTGTCAAATGTTCGGACGACCCTATCTTGAGTATTTAAATCAATTTATTAATAATAATAAATAATAATATAATAATAAAATTTAATTCAGGCAAAGTAAACCCATATACACAAACTATTAACAGATACAGAGACATAAAAAAGACAGAAAATTATACAGATTTTTAAAAAAATAAGGTCTGAAGAACATAAACAGCTTAAAAATGTTTTTTTTTTTTTTACTACTACTACTTTGGCGTTTAATTTTAAATAAAAACTTTCGCTGCGACAGTTGCACCATTGTATGTTTGTCGCAGCAATGCCTTATGATGTAGCAGTCAAGCCTGCTCGCAACCATCAACCATCATTAAACAACGTTTTATTCAATATTTCAGGTTCGGTCTCAATAATGAAATTTGTTTATAATCATGAATACTTTTTACACATTGAAGAGTTAAATACTGAATTAAAATTCACTGTGTACTTATAGTTTAAACTTTTAAAATATACTTAAACTTATAATCTAATACCACACTCAAGTTCCTTATAAAGATAAGAAAGCATTACCCTACGATATTGGGTTATATCCTCGCAATTATCAGTCTTTAAATTGGCAATAGGTTCGCCCCTATTTCATGGTACCTAAGGGTGACATGCCATTGGTCAAAATTTCTTTTAAAATATATTGTATGACATTTGATAGACTTAATCGATTTGATTTGATTAGACGACATCTTTGGTCTAGTGGTTCGAGTACCGGACTGCTGATCACGAGGTCGTGGGTTCGATTCCCAAACACAAATAATTATGGGATGATGAATATAAGTATTTGTGTTTGTCTGGGTGTTTCCTATGTATAATAAGTATGTATTTACAAAAAAAAAGTATATAAGTATTATATATCCATTGTCTAGTACCCATAGTACAAGCTTTGCTTAGTTTGGGACTAGATGGTGAAAAAATGACTGTGTAAAAATATCCCCAAAATATTTATTTATTTATTATATATTTATTTGATGACTTCAAATATACGCGCAACTAAAAGTAATTTGCTAAAATCTTGGATCAATATATTGGACTAAGACATTTGACCAGTGGCGCCAAACTCTAGGTGTACAGTGACGAGCAAAGATATATAAACACTTACAAAAGTGATAAAGCAATTTTTTCATAAATGAACGATTGCAACTTAGATATAACACACTTTATTGTGTGTTGTGTTCCTGCAGTGAGTAAGGCTGCCAGAGCTCCTTCTAAGGATGCGCTGCGCTGGCAGCAAAAGAATATTCCCTCAAACTGTCGGCGCAGTGAATCTTCCATAAACCACTAAGAGGTTTTACAATTTATCGCGATAAAATCTGTAAAAAAATATTTTTTTTATTTTAAAACCAGCTTACCGCCAGTGGATTTGCCCGCTATCCCACGGGGACCATACATTTTACCGGGATAGAAAGTAGCCTATGTGCTATTCCAGACTATAATCTATCTCTGAGCCAAATTTCACCAAGATCCGTTCAGTAGTTTTTGCGTGAAAGAGAACAAACATTCATACATCCATACATACACACTTTCTGATTTATAATATTAGTAGGATATTTATGGTCGTGATTGTACATCTCTGCCATACCCTTGGAACACAGTCGTGGTGATATAACAAAACTTTAAAACTACATTTCCATCGCTTCGAATCCTACTTATCCTATATTTAAAACTTATATGATATGGGCAATGTGCCTGGCATTTTTGGGCAATTTATTAATGCCCAAAATGCGAGGCAAAAACGGGCAGAGACCATGGTTTTATGCCCGTTTTTGGCTTTCATTTAGACAAAATGCCAGGCACTTTACCCATATCTACTTATATATAATAATAATTAGTTGGTTTTGAATTTATTTTTCATGATAAATAAAATATTAAACTTTGCCGTTATAACAATTTTAATTAATTATTATTAGTGTTTATCCATTAGATCCACAGTTAACGATTGAAGCGTTAAAATGACAGTTTAGTTAACATTAGTGGGTCGACTTACACAAAAAATATAGCCTTTATCACTCACTACCTATGAATCTAAAGTTCATATTTAACCGGTCAATTCACGATCTCTTTAAGATTTTTATCTCATTTTTGAATCGACCGGTTTCCTTAAAGAAGTTTTTGGGGCAACCCCAGCCGGTAATTAAGACTGTAGTTAGTTATATTTACTGAATCAGAACAGACTTAACAGAACAGAGAGATATATGGCTTGTTACAGGACCTTCTGATAAGTTTCCGTTAAATTAATTGGCAGATAAATTCATAATAATTGTGTTCCATATTTTTATTTATCTTGGCTTTTTAGTGAAACAGGCTTTTTAATATAGTCATAAAACTGGCGTTCGGTAAATTTGAATTCAGTTCTTTAACTTAAACAGTTCTCGGCAATCTTATCCGGCTTGAAGTTGGCACGAGTTAACTTCAACCCGGTTGTAAAAGTCGGAGAAAGAAAAAGATTGGATTAAAATAAGTAAATACGAAAGCCCAAGTCATGGGTTGTCGTTTTGAATCATTTTAATACAATACGGTAAATTATGGTAAATAAATAAATAAATACCAATTTTTCTCCGATTTTTACGGCTGCGTTCACACCTGTGACACTCCATACAACTTTCCGATACCGCTGCACACTACAATACCAAATGTTAAACTTGTCAAAATTACGTTTGTATACGTGCAAATGTGTGCGTGAGAGTGCGTAGGGTTTGTTGGCAGTCCGGCAAAAACACCGGCAGAATGCGGGGGACCTGAGGTATCTGACGTTAGGGAGGGGCGGAGAGTGGCCATTCTGTTATTATTTATTCTGTGGCTGGGTGCCAACTTTAAGCTGGATTGGTTGGCTTCAAATTGTACTTTGAAGGAGTTTACATATTGTGCAATGGCAACACCTAATAGGCTCGCCCCCTATCACATGGGACCTAAACATACCTGCGAACTGTGGGGTGTGCAAATCTGATAACCCTTCAGAAAATACAGGCGCAATGGTATGTATAGTGGACCATCAAATTGTTTTACCAACCTTAGAGTGAATGTCGTTTGCACATCACAAAACAACAAAGTCTATTTTTGCTTATAAGACCAAGTGACAGATTGATAATGAGCCTTAGTTAATTTAATTTGGACGGAAGTTTTTTTCAAGTGTTATAGACATTTTATGGTCGACTATACGTTATTATTTTCCAATATTTTGCATAATAACTATTTTTTTGTGACTTAATTTTCTATTACACTC
Organism: Acronicta psi; assembly: GCA_946251955.1. Lineage (NCBI taxonomy): Eukaryota > Metazoa > Arthropoda > Insecta > Lepidoptera > Noctuidae > Acronicta > Acronicta psi. Next base: position 3,676,496 of record OX276498.1, on the reverse strand, counting down.
GAGTTGCGAAGCATTGTAGGTTCATATTCCTATTTAATTATAATAAAGACATCAAAATCAAATGTCGACCGTTGTATAATAAGATTTTGTTTAAATTTTATGCATTAAATAGTGCTTTGTTTTTTTTTTGGTTCTACAGTTTAGGAGTTAGTTTTTTGACTGTCGGTTTTAACTATATGCCTATCATTATATAATTGGTAACGTTACTTTAAGAAGTAGAATGTGGTTGAAGATTTCGACATCACAGATCTCCGTTGCTTAGTTGGCGAATGCGGCCGGTGTACCTACTTAGCGGGAAGAGTTTGAATTTAGTCAGATCGAATTTCTCTTTCGCAAAAAATGTTGTCTATTATGAAATCTAAGGCTGTGTTGCACCAGAGATGTGCAAATAAGCTGATTGGTGCGCGAAATTGCGAAGAAATTCTACCATTAGGCTGTGTTCGCTTCTGTTTTTACCTCTTGAACGCCATGCTATAACGGCCTTTCCGTGTCTAGGCCCGAAAATCGATATAAATACATAACGATTTATTGTGTTTATTTTGGTATTTTTCTGTAACCTGTTTATTGTCGAGTAGAGACGACATTGGCGCACAGAACACGCTTGAGCATTACGAGTACAGCCGATTTTATCGTTCAAAAGGTTAAACGCAGCCGATTGGTAGAAATAAATAAAGAAAATAGTAATTTTTTTTGTTCGTCTGACACAAAACAAACCATACCATATATTTATAAAAATACCAGGAAAATGCATCGTAAATGTCGCTATGTTCGATATCTGATCGCATTTCGTGCCTATAACCGAACCCGTTAAAAAGGTTATCTTTATTTTTTAAGCACCATTTGTCCCAAGCGCGACTGCCACCCTAGAGGTCCTGGTTTCGTTTCCCGGGTTGAGCAGTGTTTTTGGGGATTTTCTGTGAAATTTCCAGTAGCAGAGTTGAGTCAGGATTTGTGCCCGATTGATGGCAATGGGCTCGCCCTTTACATGGGACCTAAACATACCGAACTGTACTGCCTAACCCTTTCAGGAACAGGCGTCATGGTATGTTATGTTAAAATATAGTTTTTCATGAGCCGGCAGTCAAAAATCCAATTTAGGTGAGTGCCTTTACGGTGTTTTTATTTCATGAATTATAAAAAAAATTAGCAAAATAAATCAGATTTATATTCATGGCATGTATATTAGTTTGACCATTAACTTTTTAAGTGTTGGGTTAAAATAATATTGTACTATAGTCAGCGCGGAACTAGTTGGCCGCGCCTTAGGTAGGTGTGCGGCGGGACGGAGGGGCGGGGGCGCTTGCTTTCGTTCACAGTAACCCGCCGCCTCACCCCCGTCCCTATCTAAGGCGCGGCCAACTAGTTCAGCGCAGACTAAAATGTGTATAAGTTCGTTTAGTCACGTCTTATTCAAATTTCAATAGGTTTTTCGCAATTTACAGTTCCTATACAAACCTCATAGCATTAATTGCGACATTGCGGCCCGTTTCACTAACTCCTGGTAAGTTGCCGTTAAATTATCTGACAGATAATTTAACGGCAACTTTATCTGACAGATAATTTCATATAAATTTTGTACCATTTTTTAATTTATCCAGTGGTTAACGACTATCTAGAGATAGTGGAAGAAGCTCTAAATGTCGTTATTACTTCTACAATGAATTTATAATGTGTTAAATACAGACAAATTGCGAGAAACCAATGAAATTTGTATATAGCGGGGTTTTAAAACGATTTACCTTGATTTAATTGTACATTGTCGAGAAATTGTGACATTTTATAATAATAATAATTAATTGTTTCAAATAGTTAGAAAAAATTGGTTTGAAGCTCTAGACCCCACACTAGGATTCCCTGTGTTTTGGGAGCCAGGCTCTTTCGACCCGTTTACAAAAGGAGAAGAACAGTAACATTATCTTTTCAATATTACAACTATAGAAGTAAATTATAATATTAAAATACAAATCGTTTGTTTGTGTGTTATCAAAGCAGAGTTCAGTTGCCGATATGTTTTATCCTTATTAATATTGAAAGAACTTTCGTCTGTCTATCTCGCTTTCACGCCAAAACCACTGAACTGATTTAAATGAAATTTGGTACCCAGATAGTCTAGAGCCTGAGAAAGGAGGCACATACTTTTTAAGGCGAAAAAAGGGTTACAAGTGGTTGAAATAGGGGATGAAAGTTATGAGAAATACCCCAAATTATGCAGGCGAAAAGCTAGTAGTATATAAAATAATTTCTCCGAAAATAACACCAATATATACTTAGTAGATTTGTTTAGTAGTTTCTGCCGATCCATGTAAGAAAAAGGCATGAGTTTAATATATTTTAGGTAAATATAAGTATTTTAACATACAAATAGATATATATTGCAATCTTATATGTAATGTTATTAATATTATTTCAACCCAACACCAACAATCATAGTTATAGTATCATGGTGTATATTGTTGTATAATTTAAGAACCATGAAAACAGTGTTTTAAAAATAAATACTTTCTTTTTATTAAATTTGGTTTTATTTTCGATAGTCAACGTTCGAATCCCTCACAAAAATAATAAGTGCATATTCATTTTAGGTACAGTAATAGAAAATTCCATCAAACAATCATATCAGTCAAAAGTGGTCTACTGCTGAACATAGACCTCTTCTAAAGACTTCCACAAGGACCGTTTATACATATGCCGGCTACATCCAACGACTCCCGGCGAACTTTATGCCTTATATTATTATGCCACTAATTAAATGTCTTGTCCAATATTTGAAATGCGGGTAGCATAAAAAAAAATACTCGGACAATAAAGAGTAGGTACTTGTGCAAAACGCAGCGAACGCTCACTGATCACTCAGTTTCAGTTTCGTCAGAAGGAAGGTAGTCTGTGCATAAAATTTATATTTTGTTGGTAGGTAGTCATATTTTTTTTGTATATTTTATAGTGAAGGTATCAGTATTTTTATATCTGCTTCACCCAGATAAAGTCAGTCTAATACGCGCGGCCGGGGCATGAACACGTGTACATTAGTGAATAGTGATAAAACGTGGAGCTTTAAAAATCTTTTCAAGTTAATTGCTAGATATTACTTGGAAGCACTGTACATTATCAGCCGGCGATTTTTATAGCGGTGATTTTTTTTTCGGGTAGAATATAGTGTTTTTAGTGTGTTTTTGAAAACCGCAATTCAAGCAAACCCATAGAGGCTAGACCCATAGAGGCTCCGAGAAAATAATCGCCAAAAGTTTCTATCGGGCCTGGTGGGATAGTGGGTGTATTAAGGGTGGGGAAGATCGCGTGGCGGGTCAAATCTTGCTAACAAGAAATACTAAGGTCAATGACATCGCCAAGGACAAGGTCCAGCCCCAGAGGTCAAGGTCAAAGCAAAAAAGGCCAAAAATCGTGAGATTTTTACCATATTTTGTTGAAGGTTAAAGAGAATGATTAACATTGAAATAAAACTACTTTTTACGGATTTTATCTCTTACATAGGCCAAACTAAACGAAGCATAGGGACCCGCGTAAAAGAACACATCGCTGATGTCAAACACCGCCGTTCCGGAAAGTCTGCAATTTGTGAGCACACCCTTGACAAGGCCCGGCATTACATCAGATTTGACCAACCACAAGTCCTCGCAAAAGAAAACCGATTCCTACCCAGGATGATTCGTGAGGCCATTGAAATTCAAAAACATCCAAATTTCAATAGAGAAGATGGCTGGGTCTTACCACCTGCTTGGAACCCGATTATAGATTCAATTAAATCTAAATCCAAGCCTAAAACTGCAAGACCGAAGGATACGGTGAGCTCGTTCTGCGTGAATCGGATTGCCAATGATTAACAGAAATGTAGGGTAGCTGTTAGTAATCAAAACTTCTAGACGCCTACCACCTTAGTCACCCGTGACCATGGACGCTGTAAAGGGTCCGAAACGTCGGGATTAAAATAATATCAATATAACGCGATAAAATCCGTAAAAAGTAGTTTTATTTCAATGTCTAGTATTCGCGTAAGTGTCAGAAATCAGAATGATTAACGCCAAGGTCAAGGTCACACATAGGTAAAATAGTTACTTTTTAGTCTTCAAGTAATATTTTTGACCTGTGTGACCTTGACTTTTGCCTGGCCTTGAAGTGACCTTGAATGTGGATGAGTACAGACTTGTACTCATCCACATTTTAAGGTCATTTACAAGATTGAGGCAACAAGGTGCAGCTGACGGAGCCCCGCTGCGGGGCTCCTATTTCTGTGTTAAGGGTTTAAAGTAACCTAACACGAAGGGAATAACGGGGGCTTTGATCGCTCGCTGCGCTCTCTCTAGCCCCCGTCATCCCCTTCTAACCTAATCTATCCGAGTTGGGGTGCCCCGACTCCCGAGCTCGCTTCGCTCGCTCTTGCATCCTAAGTTCTTCTAGTAGTTTTGCTAAGTTAAGATGTCTTATATCTAATTTTGTAGTATGAATGTCCAAATAACCCAAGTATGTTAATGTGGTGTGTATTCCACAAAATAGCGTTTTGTTTTTCGTTTTTTTTTTCAAAATTCATTAAAAGTTAAAAAAAATATACTTTTGTTTTTAATCTTAATAATCACATTATTTGCATTCCATTTAATTGCAGGCTTATGTATTTAAACTAAAGCATTATTATTAAAAAAACAATTGAATCCACTGTCACTACCAGAAGTAAAACGAAACGACGAGTGACGTGTTTACATTATCTGTGGTATGTTGTGTTATGAAATGCGTGAATATATTGGAAAATAATTGAAACTAGGAAAAAAAAATTCTCGAAAACAGTGCGGTTGCTTGAATTGAACCTGTTGTGGAAGTGTATACTAAGAAGAGTTCTACACGAAAAAAATACAATGAAGCCCTAAATCGCCGGCTGATAGATAATGTACAGTTGAGCCGCATTCTCGATAGAAATTATAAAATAGGATCAAAAAAACAACTTTTACTTAAAAACATAATTTATTTACATCTTGTTTGTTGACATACATACACTCACGCCGTTTTCCTTCAGGGGTAGGCAGGCACTAGAGACCGTCACTTGCTATTTAAATATCTTGGGACATTTTTACACAGCACCATCTAGTCCCAAACTAAGTAGAGCTTGTACTATGAGTACTAGGCAATGGATATAATACTTATATACTTTTTTTTTGTAAATACTTACTTATTATACATAGGAAACACCCAGACAAACACAAATACTTATATTCCTCACATAAATATTTGTGTCTTGTGGGAATCGGACCCACGACCTCGTGCTCAGCAGTCCGGTACTCGCACGAGCGTACGAACCACTAGACCACAGACGTCGTCAAATATGTTGCTATAATTCTTGCACACTTCTTTAAGCTCCCTTCACATTCATGCATCTTGTCTGTTTATCTCTATGAAATTATTGAAATAAAACTACTTTTTACGGATTTTATCGCGTTATATTGCTACTATTTTAATCCGATTAAATATAACGCGATAAAATCCGTAAATAGCAGTTTTATTTCAATGTCTAGTATTCGCGTAAGTGTCAGAATACAGTACTCTATGAAATTACTTCAGAGGGTATTCAGTGGTTCGGAATCATAATTTAACGCCTTCCTTCGTTAATTCTAATATTCTGCCTGACGAGTCTAGTGGTGCTAAACGCGACTGCTACGCTAGAGGTCCTGGGTTCGATCCCCGGGTCAAGCAAAGTGTTGTTGGGGTTTTCTGTGAAATACCCAGTAGCAGCTCGGAGTCTGAATTTGTGGCCGGTTGATGGCAATAGGCTCGCCCCCTATTACATGGGACCTAAACATACCGGCGAAATGTGGGTGTACATTAGTACGCCTCTGCCTACCCCTTCGAGGAATATAGAGGTGATGATATGTTTGTAATATTCGCAATACATTTTTAATAGTCAGCGGCAGTGTTCGCCAAATAATCTCTTCTCCCGATATTTGAAGCTTGCTTGTTCTGTACGGCTTCCAATTTTGGACATTCTGAAAAAGAAAGTATATAATTATCTTCACGTTTAAAGCACCCGCAGGATATTTTAAAAAAAAAGCTAACAGTAACAATTTTATTGGTTATAGTTTTGAGCTGCCGTCCACTAACTAAAAGGCAGCTAAGTGCAAATAGTAGTTTTCGAGAAAACGCAAAAGTAAATAAATTTTTAATTAAGGGAGTAACGAAATTTATGTGGTTTAACTGCTCAGCAATGTTCTGTATCTCTAAAACTATAAATCATAGAAAAATGATTCTTACACCGAAAGATAGAGCATCGACAGTTGTATAAAACTACATTAAAAAGTGAAAAACGACCAACTGTGGCTTAACGGCCTTTTAGTTAGTGGACGGCAGTAAGTATAACCATGCAACTAGAATTATTTAACGTTTCACAAATAAATAAATAAATAAATGCTTGTAAAAGCTTATTTGAAACTAGATTTCTGCTGGCGGCTTCGCCCGCGTGATCTGTATATTTCTTATAACTTTCATCCCCTATTTCAACCCCTTACAGCCCTTTTTTCGCATTCAAAAGCAGCCTATGTCCTTTCTCAGGCTCTAGACTATCTGTGTACCAAATATCATTAAAAACGGTTTAGTAGTTTTGGCGTGAAAGCGCTAGACAGACAGACAAACAGAGTTACTTTCGCATTTATAATATTAGTAATGATAACTGTTACCAGTTTTTTTTTAAAAGAGTGACTATGGAGTTTCTTGCCGTCTCTTCTCCATAAGTCCCACTTTTTGGAACCGTATAACTAGTTTTAAATTCATTATTATTATACGTTGATATGTTATTTTCTCCCTTTCGAAGGGTAACAATGACCTAAACATACGGGCAGTAGCCAAGCATGAATACTGCCGTCCTCAAGCTAAAATGCCGTTATCTGACATCGCGCCGATTTTAATTTTTTTATGCCAACACAATCAAAAGTCGTGAGATCTCCTCGTGAGATCTGTTAGTCAGTACTTCTAAGTCTCAAATATGACTTCTAGTTATTAAGTAGCGTACATTTTAAAAAACTGCCCACTTTTTTCGTGTATAACTCAAAAAATTGTTTTGGTACATAACGGCATTTTAGCTTGAGGACGGCAGAATAGTGTCTAGGTGATGGTGTAGGCGGAGGAGACTGATGACGCGGTAGGAAATTTACGAGTGATTCGGCAGGTGTTCAGTATTACTGCTTTTTGGAGATTATGCATCGTGTACTGGGGGATCTCTAAAATGTCTAAGCTGCGTTTTAAACTTTTTGGTATAACTCCGGTTGATGAAATTACTATAGGGACTATATGAATGGTTTCTGCTCGCCACTGACGCTTCAATTCTATTGCTAGATCTTGGTATTTTGTAAGCTTTTCAGCTATCGTAGATTGAATATTGTGTGTGTTAAGCACGGCAATATCTATGAGGTATACTGTTTTATTGCTTTTGTTGTATAGCGTGATATCGGGTCTATTAAAATGTATCGTTTTATCTATACTATAATATAATATTATAAAGAGGAAAGATTTGTTTGTTTGTTTGTTTGTTTGTAATGAATAGGCTCCGAAACTACTGGACCGATTTCAAAAATTCTTTCACCTTTGGAAAGCTACATTATCCCCGAGTAACATAGGCTATATATCATCACGCTACGACTAATAGGAGCGGAGTAGTAATGAAAAATGTAGCAAAAACGGGGAAAAAATTATAAGCACGCGGGCGAAGCCGCTGGCGGGAAGCTAGTCTGTTATAATAGTTCTGACCCAATATAGTCTTATTATTATTATTATTTATAGTTTGACTTGTTAAAAGTACCTATTTATATGGGCTCATCATCATAATCCTATTAATTGTCCCACTGCTGGGCACGGGTCTTTTCTCAGTATGAGAGAGATTAGGCCATAGTCCACCATTCTAGCCTGATGGGGGTTGGCAGACTTCACATGCCGTCGAGAAAATCTCTTAGGCATGCAGGTTTCTACACGATGTTTTCCTTCACCGTTAAAGCGAGTGATAATTACGCACATGATTTCGAAGTCACTAGGTGCGTGCCTTGGATTCGAACTCGAGACCTTTGACTTAGCAGTCCAGTGGTCATACCCCTAGGCTATCACAGCTCTCTCTCTATGGTCTAAAATTTGATCTTTCGTATTGTGGAACAGTAAAATGGGTTGATAATGATAAGCCTGGAATTCTTTGGAGGGTTACCTGTGATCCTGTGTCCCAAACCGCCGCAGTAGGAGCAGCCCTGTCCGTCAGGCACCGGTACGTCAGGCTCTCCGATCATGTCCAATAGGAATGAGGGTACCTGCCACAAAGTCATTTATTAACCATTCAATCAACCATCCAATCAATACAAGGTGGAAGCGACATCGACGCGCATCCGAATACCATGAGTTCAGTACATGATTCTGGACCCCCCTGCGTTGAAACTTTCCGTAACTTTTTTCAACAATTTTTCAATTTTTTCAGTTTTTTTTTACTTGAACATGTAAAAAACCATTATTTTTATCTACCCAAATTAGATTTATACTTAAAAAATCATTATTTTATTTTATTCGGATCGCGCACGCGATAACATTCACCGCGGAGCGTTATAATCGCGTTTTTAGCAATACACTGCGCGCTGAAAAATGTCAATATCTGTAATAACCAATCATTTTCTACATGAATGACCTAGGTCATTTTATTTTTGACTTCTGAGTTAAACCTTGTCACGTCGATGTCCCCACCTTGTATAAACTTTTATTTACTAGAATATGTCTAAATATACTATTAGTTTTTGCCACTACTTATATTAGCAGACTATTACGCGGGTTCAAAGACCTTAAAGGGAGCTCCACTATAGTGACCCTTCAAATACACTAAGCGGGCTACAATGACACTATTTTGGGGCTCCAAAGACACAATATGGCGGCTCCAGACACTAAATGGGGGCACCAAATACACTAAGCGGGTTGCAATGACACTATTGTGGGGCTCCAAAGGCACTATCAGGGCTGGATGACACCACGTGGGGCTCCAAAAACACTATATCGGGGCTCGAAGACACTATATTTGGCTGCAAAGAAAATATGCTCCTAAGGCTCCAAAGACACTAAATGGGGGCTCCAAAGCCATTATTGAGGGGCTCCAGCGCCACTACATAAGGGCATCTAAATACACCATGTACCTTCTGCTGCGCCTCCCGCAGCAGGTGCGCGAGGTCCCGCAGCACGCTGTCGTCGGCGGCGCGGCCCAGCAGCGTGGTGGCGACGCCCTCGCCGCCCGCGCGCCCCGTCCTGCCGATACGATGCACGTAGTTCTCTATGTCTTCCGGCATGTCGTAGTTTATAACGTGCTGGATATTAGCAAAGTCTAGACCTAGAATATTTATAATTGTTGTTTTGAATTACATAGCCAAATGAAATAATGAAAAATAATCCACTAAAATGGCAAACAAGCATACGGCCCGTCTGATGGTAAGCGGTTACCGTAGCCTATGGACGCTTGCAACACCAGGGGTATCACTCGCGCGTTGCCGACCCTAAACACCTCTTAGAGGTTTATGGAGGATTCACTGCGCCGACAGTTTGAAGGAGTATTCCTCTTGCTGCCAGCGCAGCGCATCCTTAGGAGCTCTGGCGACCTTACTCACTGCAGGAACACAACACACAATAAAGTGTGTTATTTGGCTGCATTTTTCTGTAAAGTGGAGGTACTTCCCCAGATGGACTGCTCCAGATTTGAGCCATAAATGACTGTGTCCTACCTCTCTAAATGATCTAGATATACTGATTTATCGCAATATATTGATATTATTTTAATCCCGACGTTTCGGACCCTTTACAGCTTTTCAGTCAGCCGTGACCATGGACGCTGTAAAGGGTCCGAAACGTCGGGATTAAAATAATATCAATATAATGCTATAATACGTAAAAAGTAGTTTTATTTCAATGATCTCGATATGTTTAGGTCTCATGTAAGGGGGCGTGCCTAATGCCATTGACCGTGCATAAATCCTAACTCCTTAAGATTGCTTAAGTTTTAACGTTTAAGATTGCTTTCTTGTCAAATATATTTAGGTACCTTTGCTGGCGACATCGGTAGCAACAAGCACATCCTTCTCTCCTCTTCTGAAAGCTTCGACAGCTCGAGATCTCTCCTCCTGATCTTTACCGCCATGGATGGCTACAGCTTCCACACCTAGAACAAGACAAACGGGGTTATTAAAAGTGAAATGCTAGACGACTTGAAACCTCACGCCAGTATTCTCCGAAAGGTTAATAATAATAATAAACCTATATACTGTCCCACTGCTGGGCACTTGTCTCCTCTCAGTATGAGAGGGATTAGACTAGTCTGCGCGGAACTAGTTGGCCGCGCCTTAGGTATGTGAGCGGCGGAACGGAGGGGCGGGGGCGCCTGCGCGCGGTGGGGTGGAGGGGCGGGGGCGCTTGCTTTTGTTCACAGTAACCCGCCGCCTCACCCCCGTCCCTACCTAAGGCGCGGCCAACTAGTTCCGCGCGGACTATAATATCATACAATGATCAATTAGACAATCATTATTATGTCTAATGATCTATATCTATGTCTAAGAATCTATGATATGATGTCCGTTTTGCTACAAGGTCATTTTTTGGTAGTACATATTTTTTTTTATAGTAACGTTCTTGTCACAAATATTTTTTTGAAAAAAGTTACTCCTAAATCTTGGCACCTACTATTATAAAAGCACTTTTGTAGTGATGATACATTTCCTAGAAGCAACGAGACACCATTCATTGTTTTAAAATAGGTACCAATTTTACTCTAATTGCCTGTTTACTACTAATTTTGGTATTTTCTTCAGAAAACACTCACAATAGTCAAACTTTTAAGGAAATCAAGTTAGAGCTCTGCCCCAGAGATATTTTTTACTGCAAATCACCCCAACTATCGCCTTGTTTCGTTTGATCCACGATTTTCTGCCCACCCTGTATATGCGAAAGTAACTCTGTCTGTCTGTCTGTCGCGCTTTCACGGCAAAACAATATAAATAAATAATAAATATCTTGGGACATTTTACACAGCACCATCTAGTCCCAAACTAAGCAAAACTTGTACTATGGGTACTAGACAATGGTTATAATACTTATATACTTTTTTTTTGTAAATACATACTTATAATATATAAGAAATACCCAGACAAACACAAACACCCAAGTTCGTCACATAAATGTTTGTGTCCTGTGGGAATCGAACCCACGACTTCGTGATCAGCAGTCCGGTACACGAACCACTAGACCACAAAATGTCAATCACAATTTCAATAAAATTAGGTACACAATCAAGAGCCTGAGAAAGGACATATACTTTTAATGCAAAAAAGGACTGTAAGGGGTTGAAATAGGGAATGAAAGTTAAAAGAAATACCCAGACCACCAATAAAACTCACCTTTAAGCAATAAATATTCATGTATAGCGTCCACATCCTGTTTCCTTTCTGCGAACACCAGCACCGGCGGGGGGGTCTTCTGGAGACACTGCAGCAGGTGCACGGTCCTGGCTTCAGCCTTCACCGGTTCCAACTCCTGGCGCACGTTCAGAGAGGCAGCCCCAGCACGACCCACGTTGACAGTGACTGGTTTTACCAAGGCTGATCTGGTCAGGGTAGAATTCAGGTGTTCAAAGGTCATTTGACTTTTACTTTATTTCTCTAACTTTAAGGGTGCGTTTTGCAAATCTGACATAATATGAAGAAAAAATAAGCAGTTTTTCGGTACATTTTACGGTATACCAACAGATATATAAATTATTTAGATTGTGTCCCATTAGAGGTACACTCAACATTCACATAAAAAGTATATACGTCACACATGTTACAGTATTACATAGGTACTAAAATAAATATTTTGGGGACATTTTAACACAGCACCATCTAGTCCGTCTGTGGTCTAGTGGTTCGAGTACCGGACTGCTGATCACGAGGTCGTGGGTTCGATTCCCACAGGGCACAAATATTTATATGATGAATATAAGTATTTGTGTTTGTCTGGGTGTGTCTTATGTATTATAAGTATGTATTTACAAAAAAAAAGTATATATGTATTATATCCATTGTCTAGTACCCATAGTACAAGCTCTGCTTAGTTTGGGACTAGATGGTGCTGTGTAAAAAATGTCCCCAAGATATTTTTTTTCTTTCAGGAGTCGGGTAAAAAGAAGTTAAATTACCTAGCGAAGTTCTGGATCTTCCTCGGCATGGTTGCACTGAAGAGTAGCGTCTGTCTTTGACTGGCGAAATAAGAGAATATGGTCCTAACGTCTTCCTCGAAGCCCATGTCTATCATGCGATCAGCCTCATCCATGCAAAGGTAACGGCACACGTTTAGACGCACCTGATGATTTTTTTTAACACTAAGCCACTAAGGTGGCAAACAAGCATACGGCCCGCCTGATAGTAAGCGGTTACCATAGCTTATGGACGCTTGCAACACCAGGGGTATCACTCGCGCGTTGCCGACCCGAAAAACCTCTTAGAAGTTTATGGAGGATTCACTGCGCCGACAGTTTGAGGGAATATTGCTCTTGCTGCCAGCGCAGCGCATCCTTAGAAGGAGCTCTGGCGACCTTACTTACTGCAGGAACACAACACACAATAAAGTGTGTTATTTGGCTGCAGTTTCCTGTAAGGTGGAGGTACTTCCCCAGATCAGCTGCTCCAGATTTGAGCCATAAATGGCTGTGCCCTACCTCTCTTATAGATAAATTTCATATAACACCATCACCCATGTATTCATTGAAGAGTTCCGCAGAGGTGTAGTACATTGTCAATGCAGATTGATTGCAGATAAATACAAGATGGAAGGGACATCGACGCACAAACGTCGTGACAAGGTTTAAGGTCAAAAATAAAATGACCTAGGTCATTCATGTAGAAAATGATCGGTTATTACAGATATTGACATTTTTGAGCGCGCAGTGTATTGTTAAAAACGCGATTATAACCCTCCGCGGTGAATGTTATTGCGCGCGCGATCCGAAATAAATGAATTAATGATTTTTTAATTATAAATCTAATTTGGGTAGATAGAAATAATGGTTTTTACACGTTCAAGTAAAAAAAAACTGCAGAAAAAATTGATGAAAAAAGTTACAGAATTTTTCAACGCATGGTCCAGAATCATGTACTGAACTCATGGTATTTGGATGTGCGTCGATGTCCCTTCCACCTTGTATACACCAAAAGAAGTTCGACGGAGTGTTTAGGACCCATGTAGGCAATAGAGGTTGAGTCTACGAGGCGCTACTTAGAAGGATTAATACGTTCCTTTAATTCGAACTGGAGACAACTTGGCAGTCCAGTGATTATATCCCTAGGTACTCTACTATATTTTTAAGAGAGGTAGGGCACAGCCATTTATGTACCTCCACCTTACAGAAAACTGCAGCCAAATAACACACTTTATTGTGTGTTGTGTTCCTGCAGTGAGTAAGGTCGCCAGAGCTCCTTCTAAGGATGCGCTGCGCTGGCAGCAAGAGGAATACTCCTTCAAACTGTCGGCGCAGTGAATCCTCCATAAACCTCAAGAAGTTTTTAGGGTCGGCAACGCGCGAGTGATACCCCTGGTGTTGCAAGCGTCCATAGACTACGGTTACCATCAGGCGGGCCGTATGCTTCTTTGCCACCTTAGTATACAAAAATATACCTTAAAGACACTAAATGTTTTGTTTTCTGGAGAACGTTTTTGACTACGATTAACTAGAGCATAAAAGGGGCATAAAAAAAAACCTGTAATGATAGCTGTAAGGTGGAAAATAAAAATAAATAAATAAATAAAAACTTACCATTTTTTTATCGAGCATGTCCATCAGTCGGCCGGGAGTTGCTACCATGATGTGGACCCCCCTTTGCACCACTTCCATACATTCTGACACCGCAACACCTGTCCCAAATTACTTTTTAGCACACTTCTTCTTCGTGTCGATGGTACGTTTTTAAAATTAAAGGAGGTCATCAAAAGCCTATACAACTCAGCCCAAATTTGTACCGGAGGTACATGACAGCTGTCAAGTTAATAGTTTTTACCACGAAATCACTATGAAACTGATAATAATCTGCCGTAATTGGCTGTAATCGCTTGCGTTTGACATTCCGAAACTGACACTGACAGTTTTTACTATGAAATCATTACGAAACAGGTAGTAGTGTGCCAAAATGTCGCGATTTTTCTCAAATTAAAAGTTTTTTTTCTCATCCCTGTCACTCAGTCAATAAAAAAAAAAGTACAACGAGTTTTAACCAGCGTAATACAGGGTATTTTTTCCAATAAGTGTACTTTCGGTATATCATTTGGGCCGCTTTCGGCGTGATCGATCATGTGGGTAAATCAGGACCTGGTCATTGCGTCATGGCCATGGGACCAGGAACATTTACCGCGACCATGACGGGACCTACCACCTAGGTCCTAACATACTACTTACCTCCTATTGCCAAGCAGCTTCTAATTTCAGGGTTGCCGGTCATCTTCAGGTGTTTGACGAAATGCTGGATGATGTCATGTGTTTGTTTGGCCAATTCTCTCGAAGGACAGATGATCAGGCCGTAGGGACCCTCGTTCCTGTAAAAAGTGGAGTTTATAAGGATTTTTTTTAACTTACCTGTATTGTCCCGATTCCCAATTTATAAGTATTGCAGTAAATAATAAATAAATTTCAAGGTCACCAGATGTCTTTCTAAGGATGCGCTGCGCTGGCAGCAAGAGTAATATTCCCTCAAACTGTCGGCGCAGTGAATCCTCCATAAACCTCTAATAGGTTTTTCGGGTCGGCAACGCGCGAGTGATACCCCTGGTGTTGCAAGCGTCCATAGGCTACGGTAACCGCTTACCATCAGAAAGGCCGTATGCTCGTTTGCCACCTCAGTGGAATAAAAAAAAATTAAATATCAGTTAATAATAGATGAAAAGCACTTACTTGATGAAGGGCATCTTGATTTCTTGTTCTAAACACATCATGATGATAGGTAGAGTGAACACGAGGGTCTTGCCGGAGCCGGTGAAGGCTATGCCTATCATGTCTCTGCCGCTCAGCACCGCAGGAATGCCCTGAACTTGGATTGGAGTCGGATCCTTTATGCCTTTCGCTTCTAGGCCTCTGAGGACTCCTGGAAAGATAAAAATATTCACAATTATCAAGTTTAAATGATAAGCATACTAGCATTTAGTAGTAATAGCGCGACCTGCATTGGCCTATATGGTCAGCACTCAATCGACTGCGCACCCAAGTAGGCCGCTGTAAACACAATAAAATTTGGCAAAATGGGGGATTATTGATCCGTCGATCACCAGTGCGACTGTGGGGCTCCAGACCACGACATGTCTCATTTACTCGAGTGCCCGAAGTGTCCATGCACCTGCACATTCGAGGACTTGATAAACGCAACGGATGCCGCAATTAAGGTGGTTTCCTACTGGGCTCGCACTATATAAATAATCTTATTTATTGACACAAAATTGACTCGACACATTGATTTACCATTGACACGAAAAGAAAAAAAAAACATAATAGTAGGTTTGTAGCAAGTGGAAGAGTTTCTGTCTTAAACCCAATGGGAGACAGGCTTGAAATATAGCAGTAGTAAAGATAAACAAACTATAATGTCGTAAATTACTGTAATGTCAGATTTTGTTTTGTGTCACGCATTTGGTCTACAGCGCCACAAAGGGCCAAACACATAGTTTGTTAACACAATTACCATCCTTTGCGTTGCGCAGTCGGGTAATTCCTATCCTATAATATTCAATTAACAATATTGTAATCACGTTTACGAAGACGACTAAAGATTTCGATAAAAGTTTCTAGTTAGGGGTTTCTATTCTATTCTATTTATCTTCCGGGACGTCGGCAGGCACCAGGCGGGCGATCAGTCCTCTTGTTGGCATTATTTCACCCAGTTCCCCATTTTGGTGGATCCCTTCATGGGTTACTGTCGTTCGGCGTCGTGAATCTTCCGGTTGCTTTGCAACTGATGGAGATGTCTGTAAGCTGCTCTTTATTTACTTCATCTGTTCCAAATATTTCCCATCTAAGTAGTGCATACATTGTGCATTCATGCTAAAAGGTAGGGGTCTCCAATTAGTTTCGCGCAACGGGGTCCGTTTTAATAAATGAAATGACCACCGAGATCCTCACAGCATTTTATAGAAAAAAAATTTAAGCAAATGTACTGATTTCTGACACTTACGCGAATACTAGACATTGAAATAAAACTACTTTTTACGGATTTTATCGCGTTATATTGATATTATTTTAATCCCGACGTTTCGGACCCTTTACAGCGTCCATGGTCACGGGTGACCATTAGTAGGCGTCTTGACGTTTCAATTACTAACAGCTACCCTAAATTTCTGTTATTTATTGGCAATCCGATTCACGCAGAACGAGCTCACCGTATCCTTCGGTCTTGCAGTTTTAAAACGTGCCACAGTCGAGCGCTTACCTGCAGTACTACCATATGTGAGAGGAGTCACTGACAAGATTGGCTACATCTTGAAGTGTGCTTCAATTAAAACTTACTTCAAGCCGTTGAAGAAGATCAGTCAGTTTTTACCACCTGTAAAGTGTCATATACCTCTACAAGATGCGGGAGTATACAAGCTTGATTGTGACTGTGGTCTCTCTTACATAGGCCAAACTAAACGAAGCATAGGGACCCGCGTAAAAGAACACATCGCTGATGTCAAACACCGCCGTTCCGGAAAGTCTGCAATTTGTGAACACACCCTTGACAAGGCCCGGCATTACATCAGATTTGATCAACCACAAGTCCTCGCAAAAGAAAACCGATTCCTACCCAGGATGATTCGTGAGGCCATTGAAATTAAAAAACATCCAAATTTCAATAGAGAAGATGGCTGGGTCTTACCACCTGCTTGGAACCCTATTATAGATTCAATTAAATCTAAATCCAAGCCTAAAACTGCAAGACCGAAGGATACGGTGAGCTCGTTCTGCGTGAATCGGATTGCCAACAATTAACAAAAATGTAGGGTAGCTGTTAGTAATTGAAACGTCAAGACGCCTACCACCTTAGTCACCCGTGACCATGGACGATGTAAAGGGTCCGAAACGTCGGGATTAAAATAATATCAATATAACGCGATAAAATCCGTAAAAAGTAGTTTTATTTCAATAAGCAAATGTAATTACGGAAATGACAAAGGTATTTTTTTACATGTCTATGAGAATAAACTCTATCTCGCTTGTTAGTTCGTTTCTCCGCCCGGCCGTTTTCGAATTAACGTCAACAAAGAATGCGGGGATACATTTTTATTAAATTAGTGCAAGTTGCTGTGTTCTCGCGGCCCGCACAAAATCTTATTTATTTATTTATTTTAAACCACTTACAATATCTTTATAGGATGTCCCAATGCGATATTATAAGCTAAAATTATATCTATTTTAAAATTTAAAGTATTACATATATTATACCATCATAACATTACAGCATTAGAAGTGACAATTTTTTCTGCTATTTCTGGAATTTCGACTGAGTACAATGAAATACATCCACATGCTTAGCTATTAAATTAATGAGCCGTATGGCGCGCGATATAGGTGTCCATTTAAGCAAATTGGTCTTCGTCATCGACAGACTGAGCGTGTTGGGGTGGCGGCGCGCGCCCACGTAGTTCGCGGGCGCGCACTTGCGCAGTGCCTCCAGCACATCAGGTTGATGCAGCTGGCCACGCAGCACGCGCCACGTCCCGCCGCACGCTCAGCCGCACATACCCAACCATGCCGAGGACGAACAGGCTCGGGTACATAAGCGGGTAGAAGGGGTACACGCCGTATTCTTTATAGTACAAAAATCTAGTGAATTTATTTTGGATTTTCTCCACCATGAGACCATATTTAGCCTCTAAATGGGTTGGCGGTCCGGATGCGAACCGTGGTCCGCCATTTGGCGACCCCTGGTTTCGGGGGACTAATCGATCTAGCTAAGTCTCATATCGTCCCCATATTTTCACTCAAAAAAATCTGGGAAAATTAGTTTTCTTCTACTGCATATGAATTGACTGGAAGCCAACATCAAGTTTATTAGACAAACAGCTGCAATGATGACGATCTCTTACCTTTAGGGAACTTCATATGCTGGAAGGTCTTGATAGGTGGTGGCACATCTTCCCCTTCAACCAATATCCTCAACTGTCTTCGGACCCTCTCGTGACGTTCTTCGGGCAGCTCGAGGATGCACCGCGGTGGACGCCAAGAAGTCTTTATCGGTTCTTCATACTGGATACCTTGTTGATAGAAAGTTATTGTGAGTAAAATGTATTTTTTCTATAAACGTCCTAGTGCTGGGAAAAATATGATTAAAAAGGGAGTGAATATAATGGGATTATGGCTGCAAGAAATATTCATACATACATACATACATAGCTTCACGCCTGTTTCCCATAGGGGTAGGCAGAGACTATAGATTTCCACTTGCTACGATCCTGGCACACCACTTTCGCTTCGTCTATGTTCATTAACCTCTCCATGCATGCTCGTCGGTTTAGGGTGCTCTTAACCTTGCCTATTTTGAGAACGTCCGCAATCTGGTTGTGATACGTTCGGCAAGGTCGACCCCTTCCAACTCTTCCATTTGTACAAATATTCAATATACTATGTAAGAAACTTCAACTGCAAATTTGCAATTAGTATGACTGCAAATGAACAACTAGCCGGTCCAATGTTGACCACGGTTGCACGGTTGGTTTGCAGTTTTATTGCATTCAAGCTACAAATTTGCACTTGGAGTGCAGTTGAAATGCAGTCCATCTGTCTAGAGCCTTAGTCATCCCGTCTAACTAAATCTAATAAATTAAATGGTTATTAGCCCTACCTTTAGCCAACTCAGCAACACCCATCAACGCCTTGCTCTGTGCCACGCTTTCCAGAATATGCTGCTCCTCCCTTGCCTGTCTCTCTGCTGCAGACAGTGCTCTGGCTTCAGCCAGCCTCTTCAGCTCACTGTGCTGGTCTAGAAGGGACACATTGTAGCGTCGACCCCATTCTTCCTGTGATGCTGTTGGAAAAGAAATATATTATTATTCAATTTCGTTTGGCAATTAAATTAATTAAACCCATACTAGGTAGCGATTCACATTATATGTCACAGTCATAAGGGGACCCCATGATCTTAAAACTCGCCAATTAATATTATAAACTAGCAGTCTGTCTCGCCTTTGCAAGGGTGGTTTTTTTTTGTGATTTCTTTCGATGTTTCATTTTTTCATTGTTCTGCTATACAGGGTTGATTAGAAAAAATTGTCCAGATTTTTGAGGTAACTAACTTTATTTTATATATTAAGATGTGAAAGTATCTTTGTCTGATTATCTGTAACCTTTTCACTCTTAGCTCCTGTGTGATGCCAGTGTACCCGAAAAATTTCAGTGTAGGTATCGCCATTACTGCATTATTGACACTAAATTGGGCAATCGAGCTCACAATCTCACGATCAACAATCGTATCACTGGACCAAAAAGATGAAAATAAACAAAAATAATCATAACCTATAAAATAGTAATTTACTCACTCTCATCGTCCGGGTCATTGTCACTGGAGCTTTTGGGCTCCGCAGCCGCCTCGGCTGTGAGCTGCCCAAGTCTCCCAAGCTTCATCAACTGCTGTTTCTTACGCTCTTTGATGGGCACGTACGGCTCATAGTTATCAATGTCTTCCTCGGATTCAGACGATTTTTCTTCGCGTCTATAGCGTTTTATAGGCGGCGGAGGGTCGTCTTTTTTATCTTCCATGGTAGGATTTGTATATTTCTTATGTTATTCTACCAAAAACTATTATTATTGTATTGTAAATATTTACCATCC
The DNA here is from genome assembly GCA_946251955.1 of Acronicta psi. Lineage (NCBI taxonomy): Eukaryota > Metazoa > Arthropoda > Insecta > Lepidoptera > Noctuidae > Acronicta > Acronicta psi. Next base: position 3,656,683 of record OX276498.1, on the reverse strand, counting down.
ACTTCAAAACATTTTGAGTTGACAATGACAACTAGGGTTGAGTGACTGTGAGTAAATTATCGATATATTCACACTAAAATATCGATATAATAAGTCGGATATGATTTTAATAGCGTTTTTAATCGCAATCGGCCTAGCGAGTCATATTAGGGCTCATGATAGAAATTAACAAAAACATAATATATATAATTATAATGTTATTAGATTAAGTAGTTTAAAAAATGTATTTATAAAATAATAATTTAACTAGTCAGGGTCGCCGTCATCGAAAACGATGAGGAGGACTATATATATACCTGTTCGCAGAATCTTAGATAACTATAATAAGACTTTTGAACACATTGATATTTTTGCATGTTCTCCCAGTAGGTTCAAGGGTCTTATATTAAAGGAGCTCTCTTGATTACTTGGTTCTATTGTGTAAAAGTGTAGATAGATAGATGGACGCGATAGTCAAGTTAGTCTAGTTTTTATTGTTTTTATTGTTATCATTCTTCAACTATTATCCTAGCGTTTACTAATTAAATACCATATTCCACAGCTTTACCTGTGAACAGCGTTGTGGGCTACAATATTGTACTTATTTATGTGTATCTCTTTTTGTAACACTGTATTTTGTAGCTGTTTGTTGTTCCTTATGATTAAAAAAAAAAAAAAAATATATATATATATATATATATATATATATATATATATATATATATATATATATATATATAATCGCATAATTGGGCAATATCACTCGGGTTTCAATTTCTTTTAATTCCCACCGTAATCTTCATAAATTACAATGGAATCAAGGTAGTAATACCATACATAAAACAAAATCGTTCATTTGTATTGTTTTCCCCATGTTAAGTAAGGAAATAATAATCATGGAAAAAATTAGATTATTTATATTAATATTTTTTCTAGGTATGTATCGATGCTTATTAAAAGTATCGATATTTATTTTTTATTTGCCCATCCCTAATGACAACATCAAATCAAATCATTTTTTTGACAGTTACATTAGTTTGGCTACGTTCCTTTTTACAAAATTCAATACATAACTAATATTTTATTTTTCATGGGACAAAAATGAGTAAAGAACAGATAACTGTTCTTTCTTCGCATCTCCCTATTAGATATCCCACCACTTCCCACACGCATACTTCGTTGTATGAATTGTTATAAAGTAAACTGGGTCAATTTATTTATTGAACGAATGCAGAGATAACACAAATGCACACTGCACACTGTTCACACTGATAACACACAAGCTAATGAGTCTAGCTAGGGAACAAAGTACAAACACTAGAAATGTCATTTCATAATCGTTTTATTTTGTAGTACGCATCTATGTACATTATATTATCGTCAATGGGAATATTTCTATTTGTGTTTGATCCGGTGTTTCCCTCACTATATTGCTCATCTGCTCATCTATGATATTATATTGCCAGTCACTCTTGACTTTTCTTGAGACAATCTTCTCTTTGCTACTTATCTGGTGCTTTGGGGCTTTAATTATAAATTGTATGTATGAAATCTCGTGTACCTAATTATAAATTTAATTAGACAATAAGACTTCGCCTGGTTTACTATTACTATACATATGTATAGAGGTACTCATAATACAAAATATTATGATATAATATACCTTATAATAATTAAATAAGCTGTAATTAAAGGAGCCACCTTATTGCCATACCTACCCAAGATCTTAAGCCTAATGACCTGGAAGAAGGTTCCATGACGAATGTGGAATTTTAGAAGGGGTCTGAAGGGGCCTATATCCTGCCGCCACTGGCGCCGCACCGTGGCCGTACTGCGTTTTTCCGAGGTGTTTTGTTGTAATTTATTTATTTATTTCATTTATCAGAAAATAGCAATAATCCTTAATTAATTATGAGCAACAAGTTTAAACTTTAATTTTTACAAGAGCAACTAAAGCTTCTGTATAAATAATAACAGAGTTTTAAAAATGGGATAAACAAAAAAATGCTTAGCTTTAGCATGCAAAGCAAAACAAATCAAACAATCACACGATCAACGTGTTGTCAAATGTCTGTCAGTCATCTGTCAAATTGTCAAAATATGCAAGTGACACGTAACTTTATATAATTAAATTACCTATTTATGACCTCCAAATGTGTGAAAACGTGAAAATTTTCTCATCAACCGGTCATTAATATAGTATACAACATGTCAGATAAAAGTTTCGGCGACTGCGCGAACAGGAACATTGTTAAAAACCCGCTTCTGTCTACCGCTGTGACTGGGCTTTCGATCGAGGATTTGACGCATAACGCGGTTTTGGTTCCCGTTGCGGCTTCCGAGGGACTGATCACGAGATCAGGTGAGTACTATAATTTATTTTTACTCGTGTTCTACGGCATACACACGTTTTTCATGACGTTGAGCGGCAAAACAAGCCAAAATAATCGGCATAGTTTTTCGTGATCTCAATGTCATAATTCGCGATTTTCAGGTGAATTTGCCGCTATTAAACCATTTACACTACTTGTTATTGTGCTAAATGGTTCGCGAGTGAAATTTATTGTGAAATAAACTAGAACTTTGTACATTCGTGTGGTGTAATATCAACTTGTAATTATGTCATTTCTATACAAATCCTACAAAAATGCGCCATTTGACAATGGTTTTACGCCGGACATACGATTCTCTTTTCATTCTAAGGTCAAAAAGGTGGAAAAGTTCATATATGATGCTACTCTTGTGAGTAAATAATAACAAATTGTCTTTGGTTTTTTCACCATTAAGGTAGTTTTGATTATAGACTAAATATAGTCCTGGTTCCTACTAACTGATTAACTATTACATTTACAATTTCATTTGATATGTAGATTTATTTTCAAATAAGCATTTTTTAATATTATGTCTGTGTATCCCTACACCGCTAGACTTAAGAAAAATGTACATGTCATGACGCAATTTTTTTTTTTTTGTGCTTTTAGCAAAGTTTAAATTGAATTAATGTTTAACTTATAGAAAAAAACATAGTAAACATATATCAAATCCACAAGCGGCAGGAGCAACAACATTTTGTTTTTTAAATTATTTGTTTGTGGCTGTAATCTCAGTGCGACCTTAGTTCACTGCTAAATTTTGGAACTGACACAAACTGCAGGATTTGCTTAGTGTTGAGCTCCTTTATTTCATCTGAGCTTAAGCTATGTTTCCCTAAATGAGTACTGCACTTGTGTATCAGCAATCCGCTTTGCGCCAGAAAGTGGAATGGTGGTTCATCAAGCAATAACTTACACCGCCATCATTATATTTCAGCCAGTTAACACAATAGAATGAATCTATAGTCCGTGTGGAACTAGTTGGCCGTGCCTTAGGTAGGCACAGGGGTAAGGCGGCGGGTTACTGTGAACGAAAAGAAGTGCCCACGCCCCTCCTTCCCAACGCTCACATACCTAAGGTGGACGTGGACTATAACTGATGGTGCAAACCACATCTAGCGGAGGTGGCTAGGAGGGCTTAGGTGGAGTTGGCAGATATACAGACTTCTGTAGAAATCAACTTGTTTTATACTATGTAAAGAAGAAGTATTGCATAGCTTATGCAATACTTTTTATGATCAAAATCATGTGCGTACAGTCACAAGCAAAAACATTACACTAACAAAAATGCTAAATTGATTTTCTCCTAAAGTGCTAGTAGAACTTTTGTGCTATTACGAACACAGTACATTTACAAACCAATACTATAGTGACATTGGTGTTATTTCAAAGTTGCAATTATTAACAATTGCAACTTTGAGATATCATGAAAAAATCCCTTTAGCACTTTCGTAAGTGTTTATATATATCTTTGGTCGTGACTGTACTTGCAATAAAAAGCACAATAACATATTTCCAATTTAATGTTTATTTCATAAAAATCTTGTTTTTTTTTTACAAAATATGGCTTTCCTTTACACAACTAAAATATAATATTATTTTTATTGTACTACCCGTATTAGTAGAAAATACTTATTTTTAGTTATAGGGTGAAGTTACTAGTTGTCTTCTATATGTTTATTTGGTCGGAAATTAACGTAATTATTAATATTTTTATGGAGAGTATAGTTGACAGGCTTATTGTGATTTTAACACCAAAAAATACTTTATCAAAAACGGTCCACTGTTGAACAAATGCCTCCCCGATAGACTTCCACAAGGACTGGTCAAAAAATACTTTAATCTATAAATTAAATTCAATTAAAAACAAAATTTTAACATTTTGTCAGCTTAAATATGAAATGACAACACTTCTCAAGCCCTACAGTTACTGTACAAAAATAAATAATATTGCAACGCAATACGGTCCAAATTTCCACAGAGCAATCTGTGTAGCTTGATGTGTTGCCAGTACTATTATATGTTTAAAAAATTTAACTACGTTCACCCCACATGTTATTCTAATATCTAAAGCTAAAATGCTAATAAATACATTACAGTAAAACATTACATTTGTCAAACTTTTTAAGTTAAATTATTAAACAAACATGGCAAACCAGTTAAATGGTTTTAACTGATTTTTTTTATAATTTTTGTCATCACCTGGCATTTTAGTCGATTTAGAGTAATCAACGAATAATCTTTACCGTAATATGTATTTGCGTATCTGTATGCCTAACTGCCTCGTTTGCCTAGTGTTTCTAAGCGCGACTGCTACGTGCGAAGTCCTGGATCCGATTCCTAGATCATCATCATAAACCCATATAATGTCCCACTGCTGGGCACGGTTCTCCTCGCAGTACGAGAGGTATTAGGCTGTAGTCCACCGCTGGCCTTATGCGGGTTGGTAGACTTCACACGCCGTCGACAAAATCTTTCAAGCATGCAGGTTTCGCACATGATTTTGAAAAGTCAGAGGTGCGTGCCTTGGATGTGAAAGTCTAGATCAAGCAAAGTGTTATTAGGTTTTTTTATAAAATTCTCAGTAGCTTTCTAGAGAGGTAGGGCACAGCTATTTATGGCTCAAATCTGGAGCAGCCCATCTGGGGAAGTACCTCCACTTTACAGAAAACTGCAGCCAAATAACACACTTTATTGTGTGTTGTGTTCCTGCAGTGTGTAAGGTCGCCAGAGCTCCGGCGCAGTGAATCCTCCATAAGCCTCTAAGCGGTTATTCGGGTCGGCAACGCCAAGTGATACCCCTGGTGTTGCAAGCGTCCATAGGCTATGGTAACCGCTTACCATCAGGCGGGCCGTATGCTTGTTTGCCACCTTAGTGGTATAAAAAAAAGCAGGTCTGACTTGAATTTGTGCCCGATTATTGGCAATAGGGACCTGCTCATATAGGATCGTAAACGTACCTGCGAACTGTGGGTGTTCTTTAGTACACCTCTGCCCAACCCTTCGGGGAATACAGGCGTGATGGTATGAATGAATTACGAGGTATCACCGGAGCACATCTGTCAAATAAAATTGCGGATATCCGCATTTACAAGCAGTTCCCCCCTATCAATGAATACGGATTTAAACTAATACACTTAGGGCCGAGATTAACAACTTATTACATACATAGAGCTTCGCGCGATAACTGTCTGCTCGTCCTGTAAATATAAATAATAATAATAAATATCCTGGGACACTTTTACACAGCACCATCTAGTCCCAAACTAAGCAAAGCTTGTACTATGGGTACTAGACAATGGATATAATACTTATATACTTTATTTTGTTGTAAATACATATAAATAAGAAACACCCAGACAAACACAAACACTTAAGTTCATCACATAAATGTTTGTGTCTTGTGGGAATCGAACCCACGACCTCGATCACGAGGTCGTGGGTTCGATTCCCACAGGTGGTTCGAGTACCGGACTGCTGATCACAGCAGTCCGGTACTCGAACCACTAGACCACAGACGTCCTCAAATAACTCAGGACCTTGAGGGTAGCAGTAGCGTTATCGACTACTGAGCTAATGAGCTCGTCAAATCATTATTTGCAAAGATTTTAGTTGCATCCTAGGGCATTAGACAGAAAAAGCCTAGCAATGGGTATCGCCCAGAAATAGGGTTGTGGAGGTCTGATGTGGAGGGACGAGATGTGTTGTCCCTCCATCCAAAGGGAAGATCCTCCGACCAAGCGGGTGTTGGTTGCTTAGCGGGCCACAGCCGGACGGTCGATCGGTTGTATATATGCAAGTTGCACGGTAAACTTTACTTGCGCGATTCAGGATTTGTTGTTTCGTACAAGTTCTTATGTAGCGCGATAGATGTCGCTACCGTCGTTTCGTGTAAAATAATGAACAGACTGCTTCAGCCGCATCTGGTTAGACTGTACTGTAACATATCGCTGCTGATAAAAGTATGTCGCTGTATGTATTTTAGTCACACATCGGATCGACATACTACAGCAATTCTACCCATAGCCACACAAGAACTAATAGCATTACTTACAGAACGACCACTCTCCGTCTTTCCCTAACCGGTTAGCCCCGCTCCGCGCACTTCGTTGTAGTGTTCGTTGTCTCTTAAACAAGGTTGCTCAGCAAGATAGACATGCTACTTTTAGTATCGGCGATCGGCGATTTTGCGACTGCATCGATACAGTTGCATCGCGTTTTGGTGACTCTGCGTTCGATCGTAGTTTATACCACTAATGTGGCAAACAAGCATACGGCCTGCCTGATGGTAAGCGGTTACCGTAGCCTATGGACGCTTGCAACACCAGGGGTATCACTCGCGTTGGCGACCCTAACAGTATCGAAGACACGCAGGATCAAACTCGCGCGTGTTCGATGCTACATCGCGTTTTGGCGACTCTGCGTTCGATCGCAGTTCGGTATCGCGCGTTTGAGTGACTCGATCGTCGCGTTTGGCGTTTTTGTGCGGTGTGGATTGTTGGTCGCTGCATTTTGCTTCTATTATAAGTAACATGTCTGCTAAAGCCCTAAAAGCTTGGGGCACATTACGCACACATTTGCGCGTGTACAAACGTCGTCTTGCTTATGTAGTGGTAAGAGGCATCGGATGAGGAACGTTTATATAGTGTCCAAAGTTATCGGATAGTTTGATTGATTATGTAACAATCTTATGCCATTACTTTATAAACTTATACATCTTTAGATGCTAGCTTATCTTATAATTAATATACATTAACGTATAACTTAACTTACTCTAAAGGTAACTTAGATTAACTTAATCACTTTTAACTTAAATCACATACATTATTATTCTTTCACTTGATTTAATGTAAGACTTTTGACTTCAGAAAAATGTACGATGGTTAATTTTTTAAATTTTATCTGTCACCTACAAATATACATTTAAATATTACTTACTGGTAATAGACAAAATCACCAACAAACGTCACCAACACTTATTATTTGGAGGCAATTGGAGAAAAGTACTCTATTTAAGTCACTGTCTGTCATATGTCAACTTGACAGATAGAGATGTCAAACCAAATCGTGATACTTTTTTAAAATGTTTCCAATGTCTGCTCTATGACCTTTTTAAACCTTTTCCCGCAAATAAATGCGGATTAAAAATCTGTCAGATACAATCGGTACTGATTTTGTTAGTTTATCTGATGGTAAGCACAAATTGGATCTAAAGTAGCATTCACAATTGCCATCTGAGTTAATAAGTGTAAAACTGTTAATTTCAACCACTGTACATACTTCAAGTTCATTTTAAAATTTACAAGCCTAGTCGGAAAGACGGTTAAGCCGAACTTCAATTTTTTTTAAATTACTTAATTCGATTGTTTTATCAACGAATAAATCAACATTCGAATAAACGCAAATACTATCGAATCATTCGATTAATTATTTATTAACAATGGCCCATCGCTATTCTACTCCTGAAAGTCTCCTTCCTGAAAGTCCTAAACGCAAAGGGGGCGTCATTGCCCACAAAAACCTATGTCCTAACCGTTAACCACTTATTATTTTTAATGAAGGAAAAAATCGGCGGGCGGGCAGGATTAACCACTTTCCGACTAAAATTGTATTTACTCCCTTATTCTAAAAACTTAAGATCTCGTGTTATAAGAAGGCAGTTCCCTAGATTCCTTTCGTTTCCTCACGCACCAGATGATGAGGAAGACCAGTAGAATGATGACGGCTATAGCTAGGAAGACTCCGAGGACTATGGCGGCTATCGCTGCTTCTGTTAAGTAGGCTGGAAGAACAGAAGATGCATTATTGTCTTGATAGCTTTGAAGGCAGCGTAGTGGGTTTATGGCACCCCTTTATTTAGATACTAGCTGTTCTCTGCGATGTAACTAGCATTTATCTAATTTCCAATGCCGTGGGATTAATCACAATCAGATATAACCTATGTTACTCAGGGATACTGTACCATTCTTTATTCGTTACACATACAAAAATACCAATCTATCCTCTTATCTATAATATCTTAAATATAATATACTACGAAAAGTAAAAAGCAGCAACAAGGCAATAGCTATAGTTTGCGTGGAACTAGTTGGTCGCGCCTTAGGTATGTGAGTGGTGGGAAAGAGGGGCGGGGGCGCTTGCCTTCATTCACAGTAACCCGCCGCCTCACCCCCGTCCCTACCTAAGGCCCGGACAACTAGTTCCGCACGTAATATAGCTGATGCCTTGTTGCTGCTGTTTTCTTTTCGTAGTATAAATATCATAACCTTCCTCAAGAATCAAGTACTCCTATTTTGAAGTTGGATAAAATTCGACTAAGAAAGTTCTAAGATATAAGCGTTAAAACCTTCTGTCCCTTTTACGCAAAACGAGTATTAATATAAAGTCGCATCGCGCATCATGAACTGACGTCATAACAAAAAAAAATAGTAATAACTTCCTTGTTTTTGAGCCAATTTTCATGTTGTTTCTATTGATCGGCTCTATTTATGGTAAACTTTTTGAGGCCAAAAATAATCGGCCAAGCCGAGACACTGTAACCTAACGCCTTTCGCTGTCTATCCTAGATGTATCTACGTCATCGACGTGTGTATCGTCTATACCTATAGCCAATCAATCAATAGTCTTGCACTCCAGACGCATGCGGCTTGACATTTGGTAGTAGGTCACACAGATGAATAATATGCATTAATATGCTTCTTCCCCCAAACATAGGCAGAAACTAGACCATTACTTGCTAAAATTCTTGCATATTTCTTTTGCTTCTTCCACGAACATACATCTTGTCATACACACGTGCTGGTTTTGAGTACTACGCCCTTTTTCAAAGACCTCATCGATGACACAACGTTGGTTTAAGTGTTTTTAAAGCGTCCCCACCTACTGACAATGCAGAAGCTCTACGAAGCAATTCTTCAACTTTACTTACTAGATATATCTATAACGTAGCTGTTAGTGTTGCCATAGGCGTCCACAGCGTTGATGAGTACTCTAGGCGCGCAGCAAGTAGCTCTGTATGTGGCTACCACCTCCTGTCGTGATCCTGACACGAATTCACCGTTGTACATCAGGCCTATTGGAGACGAGGATAGGCGAAGTAGACCTGTAAAGAAATTTAGGTTTAGTCACCTTGTTATAAGGGAATCTTATTCTCACTCATTCTTTTCCCAAAATGTTGCCAATGAAAAATGTAACAACTCTTATTTTAAAAGATTGACCATGGAGTTGCAATAAAAACATTTGAACTTGAACTTGATTTAATGTTTGAACGAAGATTCTGAATTGAGGCGGCAGACTAACGGCCGATTTTTATACCAAATCAGTCGATAGATTTGCTTACTACAGATAGAATTGTGACATCATTTGTATGGACTCAAAATTATATATGACTGATTGACGCAACTGGCCATTAGGCTGCTAGAAAGCTGAAGGAGGAAAATATCAGCCAAGAGGCTACGTTTGTTCTCGTGAAACGGAACCTATTGATAGATTTTTCTACGCGTACCGATCAGATTCCTCGCAAATATCTGTTGGAAATGCAGCCTTATGTCTTTATCTTACCTGACAGTGCATCCCTAGCGATTATTGTGGTAGACCACGAGTGCTGCGCGCAGTCATCTCCCGTCCTGCCCAAGCATGTTCCTTGGAAGGTGTGGCGTATTTCCGGTGCCCACACGTCATTAGGCTCAGCGGAGTTCGCGACGTACACGTAGGCTGACAGCGAAACTTGCTCGTTGCCTGAAAAAACAAGGTTTTGTGAAGATCTGGCTTCAATTTGTTTCATCACCGTGATTTCAGCCAAAAGAGGTTCACTGCTGATTGAAGGGTACCTCCTAAAGGCTTTCACAAGGTCCGGTTATATGCTACCTGCATCCAACGACTCCCAGCGACCTTAATGTTACCTTCCCTCAATTCGGTCTATCAAAAGTCATCACATCACATCACATCTTACTTAAACAGCACCATCTAGTCCCGAACGAGCAGCAGAGCTTTTACTATAGGTACTAGAAAATGGATATCATACTTTTTACTCCTACTATTTTTGAAGTTGTTAAAAAAATATGGTTATCCAATAGCTATGCTTACCATAGGCAGTGAATGTGATCATGTCTCGTATTCCTGGCTGAGCGTTCGCCGATATTATTAGGCTGACTATCACGTTGACTGTCTGTCCAGAAATTACCGTTTGCCTGCAACGAGAAATCACAGAATTTGTAATTTTTTTGACGTGTCTTGTAGTCGTCAGGACACTTCGGTGTCTAAGTCGTGCAGTGCGTTATTTAGATATTTGTTCCTAATGAAAATTCCCGGCAGCAGCTCGAATTTGTCTGGCTAATAGCAATAGGTTGGCCCCTAATACATGGGACCTACTAGTTCCGGATTGTCATTGGTGTTCGATGTTCGTAACTGCGACCGCCGGCTTAACGGCCTCCTAAAGAAATGGAGGAGTTTCCATGAACACATGTTGAGAAAACCTCCATGACCGGGAGACTTTTTTTAATGACGTAAGAAGTTGCCTAATTGATGGACTATAGCTGAACTATAGATCTGTGCCTAGTAGGAATGTGAATAAGTCCATGCTAAAACTTACGCAGTAGGAGTGATGCCCGTCAGAAACCTCTGCTCTCCTGATGCTCCGAATGAGAACCTCACTGATTGTTCCCTGTAGTTTGTCACTTCGAAGTGTAACTGCAAAAGAAACATGGCAATGGAGTACCTATCACAGAAATAAAAGAGAAACTAAGGATCGCTACGTCCAAGAGTTAACTTTTTAAAAGAATGCGACTCCGAGTCCCAATTTTGTCACGCGAGTCAATGGAGATTCAACTCTAGTGGTTCGTGAGCGGACGAGCCACTCAGGTGGTTATTTTTAAAATGCTTATTCCATTATTACCTGTAAGCTTTCACCTGGAGCTGCGTATAATTTGCTGGCGAGACCAATTTGCACTGATGTCAGCAATGTCCCTTGTTGATTCACCACCTGAATGAAGAATAGAAGTGTAATTCAGAACAAATATAGAGTTAAGGGCCTCCTGTAGTTAATTTTGTCATGTTTTTGTAGGTAAATGAAGAAATATAGAATAGAATAGAAGAATAGAATAGTAGTATAATATGCGCTGTATGACTAGCGCTCTGTTTGTGATGTCTGGCTATTAGAAAATAAATAAAATAGCGCCTCGGTCGGTCGGTCCTCTCAACGCCTATTTATTCAGAGTTCATAGTCAAAACCGAGAACTGATCGAACTGATCCAAACGGTTTTAGAGGCATTTTCTCGTAATCTAAGAATCTGTTGTAGAATGAACTCCCTGTGGAGGTTTTCCCTGGAGACTACAACATGGGGTTCTTCGGGAGAAGAAGGAAGAGGTTTCTTGGCAGGGTCGTAAACGCCTAGTAGCTACGGTAACCGCCTACCATTCAGCGGGCCGAATGTTTCTTTGCGAGCCTTTTTGTATAAAAAAAAGTTACCTGAAAGAAAGGACCTGTGTGTACCTGTGATATAGCCCTGCTGTAAGGCAATGCACTGTTATTGAACAGGATCTGAGCGCTGTACGCTCTGGAATCCAGCTCCTCTGCCCTGTCCAGATCATTGGATGAGTCTGGGAAGACGATTGCCGCTGATCTTCCCATTCGGACTTCTGGCTGGTTCGGTAGAGGACCTGACAGCCTGATGAAAGGCTCTCCTGGAAATAACAGAAGTTGGTTTTTCAATAGCATCACTGCGAACTATTGAACGTGAACCAGTAAGAATCCAAGCTATAAACCTGCAGCTATTTTTAACTGCAGGATTTGGTTAGGCGTGTGCTCCTTTGTTTCATCTGGGCTTAAAATATGTTTCCCTAGTTAATCACTGTTCTGAAGATTATCAGCTGATAATCTATAGATATGAGCGTTTAGTTTCAATTAAACTTGACGATTTGCTGTCCTGAAATCGACCAAGGCCACACTTCACTACCCGTGTAGATGATTTCTAAGTATAGTAATAGAAAATTTAGTCTCAAGAATCTAAACAGAAACTTGACCTCGAATAGACAATATGTTTCCCAAAAAAATATTTATTTTAGTGCTTTGTATAGACAGATATATTGGTTCTAATACATTTTTGTTGTGATTTTTTTAATCAAATCTTAATTTTATGTTAATCGTTGTCGGTATTTAGTTCTAATCAAAGCAATTTTTGCAAGCAATATTATAAACGCAAAAAGATGTTAAAAGTACTTTTCTACTACAATTCACTACCGCAATTTCGACAATATTGTATGTATGTGATGTTCATTCATTTCATTTTTACACCATTGTATGGTATAATATGTGGCAACTGTTTTGATCTATTGTAGAACTGTCTGTAACTTTATTTTCTTTTCTTTATTAACCATATTTATTGCAAATAGACTTCTTATCTATCTTATCTTATCTTATCTCTCCTGCGTTTCTTCAACCATTGAAGTCGCCGTATGTCGCGCAAAATGTGATTTATATTACCATCGATCGATGCTTACCTCTCAGGTCTCTGCCGACGATCTTGGTGTATACTTTAGAGCCCTTTACTGGTGGTAACGCCACATCAGACACCAGCTCCACGATGGGGTCCATTTCTTCGTTTTGACCGTCTCCTGCCATCGGCTGGTAGCTGAAAGGAAAAATATAATCATTGATTTTTTTGCAATCACGCAAATTAACCTTATTTTTGCAAATTTATGGGTGGAGCACATAGCTCGTAGAACTGTGGCCGCTTAGTTAGAAAAGTTCTTGAGTGGAGACCACGACCTGGTAAAGATTGCTGGGAGCCGTTGATACGCATACGACCGGTCCTGGTGGAAGTCTATGGGGGAGGCCTTTGTTGAGCAGTGGACCCTCTTTTGGCTGATACGATGATGACGATTTTTGTATAGCTTGACGTGTCGTTGTGGGTATTACTTATTCTGCGTATAAAATGTCTACTCTCCGCCCCTCCCTAACGTCAGATATCACAGCCAGGTACTTCGCAGTCTTCGCAATAGCGTTTGTCAACTGATAAACAAGTGTAGTTTTTGTAGGTAGAGAATCAGAGTGTTTCTATGGAGTGTAGACGTTGTCTGATTTTGGATGCACAGGACCGAGGCAATTGGCATAGTTTTTTATATACCACAAGGGTGGCAAACAACCATGCGAGCCGTTTGATGGTAGACGGTTACCGCAGCTTATGGGCGTTTCCAACACCTAAGCATCACTCACGCGATGCCGACCCTGCAAAAACCTCTCAGAGGTTTATGGAAGATTCACTGCGCCGACAGTTTAAAGGAATATTCCTCTTATTGCCAGCGCAGCGCATCCTTAGAAGGAGCTCTGGCAACCTTACTCACTGCAGGAAATAAAGTGTGTTATTTGAATGCAGTTTTCTGTAAAGTGGAGGTACTTCCCCAAAGAGGCTGCTCCAGATTTGAGCGATAAATTGCTTTACCCTACCTCTTTTAAACAGACGTTTAACGGAGGTCTGACTGGAATGAGTGTGGATGATGATAAAGCTGATTTATTTTTGAACGTACCTGAATGGTAGTTTGGCAAGTTCAGTGCCATATTCGTCCACCAGCTGCGATTCCCTCACGCTGGCGACAGGACCTGTTACTCTGAATTTGAGGGTATCTGGAAATTAAAGAAGAATAGTCTTTATGTGATGAACTTGGGTGTTTGTGTTTTTCTGGGTGTTTCTTATATATTATAAGTATGTATTTACAACAAAAAAAGTATAAAAGTATTATATGCATTGTCTGGTACCCATAATACAAGGACTGCTTAGTTTGGGACTAGATGGTGCTGTGTAAAAAAGAAAAATGTCCCAAGATATTTATATAATGATCTTAAAAGGTTCTAATCCAAGGCATGCACCTTTGATCAGTCATCAGTCATTCTGTAATGTGACGTAATCTTATCCTCAAGTTGCAAACGCCTAAACCACTGAACCGATTTCGACAAAATTTGGTCTTTGGTCGTTTGGTCGATCTGTTTCCTCAGTAAGACAGATTATATAATTATATCTCTTCGCTACGATTATTTTGTCTCTGGCACCATCTTTAATATCAAACTGCATTACATACTGCAATAGTTCTCAAATCGATAGAACAAAATCTATATCCATTCATAGCTAGACTAAAGATAACCCTTTAACTTTGTTTATACACGTCACGTTTCCTATTTACTCTCAATGGCGTCATATTGACATGTGCAAGATTAGGGTGCGCACACATACGTCGGTAATCCGTGACATCCCGGACACCAGACACATAGGCTCATTGTGACATGCGGTCCGCCCAGTCCTTACGCAGTAATATTTAAGTCAATGAGCAAAACCCAACAACACTGCTCAACCGGGAAATTGAACCCAGGAGCTTTAGTGTAGCAGTCGCGCTTGGGACCACTAGAACGATCGGCTTATTTTTGCGTTTCATTCATTCAGATATTACCAATTCTTCCAATAGAATAGATAAAAAGACTGATTAAGCAATCAGTTATCTAATCCAATTAGGTAGGTCTAGTGGTGTTTTTTATCATTTGTCACTAGTAGTTAAATACTACTGTAATTTATTTAATTGCGGGATAACTATTTAAATACTTCGAGCTCAATTTAGGTGTCGAACTATGGACCCAATTTCAAAACTGGCGTCTGTGATATATGTCATCGCTTTTTTAATTTATTTATTAAATTCAAGCTATAAGATATAATAATATGATGTATATTTTTTAAATTCACACCAACGTATACGGAAGCGTTCCGTTACAAGCAATCACTATCACTGCAATAGATTGACTTGACAGTCGTTGTCCTGTCAATTTCAATAAAACATAGAAAAAAACACATTTTTTTAATATTCCCAGTTACTTTTTCAATTGTTGTATCCTCAAAAACTTAAGTCGGGCTTCGGTTTTAATAAAAAGGTACAGACTTAAAATAAAAAAGAAAACAAGCTTAGCCAATTTGATAAAGCCGTTCTCAAGTGATGTGCTTTACAAACAAACAACATTTATTTTTATTTATTTTATTGATATAATTTCTAATCAGTGCAGACCCTTATATCATTTACTGATAACGGCATAGTTTGTTTTATAATATTTTAGTTGGTTATTTTCTACTGTGAAGTACAGTCGTGTCATCGTGAATTGATTTTTTTTAAATTACGACAGTGTTTGTGTTAGTGATGTGCAAAAATCTGAAGTTTTTATTACTATTGTGTTAATTTAATTTCGAGGCTGGATTTTGTGGCGTAGTAAGGTTTCAGTTTTTAAAAGTGAAGTTTCGTTGATAAAAAATGATTTTATTTTTAATGATTTTAAGAAAACGAAGTAATTTATTTAAATTCTGGTTTAATAGTGTCGCCTTTAATTGAAATAGTATATTTTTAGTACACAAAGAAAATACGGTTAAAGTAAATAACCAAAGTAAATTATTTTAGGATTTAAACTAATTTTTTTTGTAACTGAGAATAGTTTCGAAAGATTTTTTAATAATAGACAACTTTTTTACTCGACTGCCGAAGGAAAGTTATTATATATAAAACAAACGGAACACATAGTAATATGAAGTATATTACATAATTATGCTAAACAGTTTTCAAAAACAATTTAAAAAGTATTTAGACAACGATGTTTTGGTGATGAAGGTGTAATTATAATAAATAATAGAAAACAAAAAGTAAAACAAGGACGATTAAAAAAATAGGGTCTGTTGACGTTTTAAAAATCTTTATCTATCTTCTACACATACATACATAGCTACACGGTTGTTTCCCATAGGGGTAGGCAGAGACTATAGATTTCCATTTGCATTTCCATTTCTATCTTCTATTTATAAAAAAACTAGCTTTCCGCCAGCGGCTTTGCCCGCGTGGTCTGGGTATTTTTTAATAAATTATAGTCTGTTACTTGTTAAAGATGTAGCTTTCTTATGGTGAAAGAATTTTTCAAATCGGTCCAGTAGTTTCGGAGCCTATTTAAACAAAACAAACAATCAAACCTTTCCTCTTTATAATATTAGTATAGATATCGAGAAAATGTCTGACTTCGGTCTTTCGTAAAGACGAAATAAAAAAAAATAAGTTGTGTTTTTTTTTTTATAAACGTTTTATAACCCTACGGGGTTCGTGCCCTTTGTTAAGGAAAAGGTATAACTATATGTATGTACCGCCCTAAATGATTCACTTAATTTAAACCTTTCGAGATTTTATGTTTAATATGTATTTTTCCGATGTTAGTCATTGCTATTTTGAGCAGTAAATTAATTACTATCAGTGAGGGTTAAAGTATACATTTATATAATTTCATAAGATGCAGTCAAAGTTTTGACGAATTACGACGTAACACAAACATAAAAATAAAATGACCGATTTAAAAAAAATAGAATTATTTAAAAAATAATTTTAAATAAAAAAATATTTAAAAATAAAAATATTATTTTTAATAAAAAAAATTGTGGCATTGCGAAAATAGTATTTACGAACCAATACTATAGTGACATTGATGTTATCTCAAAGTAGCAATCGTTCATTCATGAAAAAGTCGCTTTAGCACTTTTGTAAGTGTATAGATATTTTTGCTCGTGACTGTACATAAGGGAGAGGGCGAAATACTTTTTTTTTCTTTCTTTCAAATACAGTATGTCGCCGTCTTGGCTAACCTTTGCTTTTGACCTAACCTACCTTATCTCGGCGATGAGTTATACGACCGTGAACTGTAAACCGATTGATAGATAACATAATCAATTCTTTTCCGGGTGGAGTTATCAAAACAACAATATAAAATCTATACAAGGTGGAAGGAACATCGACGCACATCCGAATACCATGAGTTCAGTACATGATTTTGGACTCCCTTGTGTTGAAATTTTTGGTAACTTTTATCAACATTTTTTTCAATTTTCTTTGCAGATTTTTTTACTTGAACGTGTAAAAAAACATTATTTCTATCTACCCAAATTAGATTTATAATTAAAAAAACATTATTTCATTTATTTCGGATCGCGCGCGCGATAACATTCACCGCGGAGCGTTATAATCGCGTTTTTAGCAATACACTGCGCGCCCAAAAATGACAATATTTGTAATAACCGATCATTTTCTACATGAATGACCTAGGTAATTTTTATTGTTGACCTTGAGTGAAACCTTATCACGACGTTTGTGCGCCGATGTCCCTTCCACCTTGTATATAAAATAGAATGTATAATTAGGCATTTAAAGGGCCATTTTTACGACCTCTTGATAAGTTAAATTACTCCGCAGAAAATTTTTGTATGTATGTTTGCGACTTTTCCGTCAATCATAGACTGTTTTTAAAAATTTTGTTTGACAGAGTATACCCCCGAGTTGGTCCCATATAAATTTTTTAGAAATCGGTTAAGCGGTTTTTAAAAAATATCAAAAAAAAAGAAAAATCTTATTCATCGATGATATTTTCATTTACTCAAAAACCTCGGTGTCTCATTGGAGCAGTGCGTTTAGTTGACCTACCCAATATAGGTATAAACAAAATACATCTACTTTCCACTAAACATTTAAAAATAAATGATTTTTCAAATAAAAAACAAACCGCCAAACAAAAATATTATTATGATCTTCGTTGTTTGTTTGACACCGTCTGCAATAACATTTATGTTTTTAGTTTTTAGTTCCTGGGTGTTTTTGAAGGCGGTTTGTTAATTTTGACGTTTTGAACACTATAACGTCCATTGTCACGGGTGACTTCATAAAATCCGTAAAGTCAAGTGTAATTCCCGTACTGTCAGTAATCACTATGTATTTATGTTTATAATTTTAGTCAATCTGACTTCATTAACATAGAAACGACAAAACCGGTACTTATAATTTATTCCTTAGCTAAGTAAAAAAAAAGAAATATTAAAAAATTAACTCTTTATGTCAAAAATTAATGTATTTCGTCCGGTCAGTGAGCGAGATTGTGATTTTTTTTTTTGCTGTTTTTTTTATAACTACAAAAAGCGTGTAGTTTATGATTGCTGCTTCCCGTTTTATAGCAATTTAATTTAGACGAATGATAATTTAAATTAATTGAGCTATTTTGTTTTTTCAACCGACTCCAAAAAGGAGGTTTTCTATTCGACTGTTATTTTAGCAACACCAGTGGTAATTCACGCAATGTCATGTTGACACTTCAGTTTTTTAATTCAGCCATTATTGTCCCATTGCAGGGCAAAGGCCTCTCTACCCTCCTTCCACTCATCTCGGTTTAAAGCTTTCTGCGCCCAATCCTTTCAATATAGGTCTAGCTTGTACCGTCATCTCCTTTTGGGCCTACCGCGACGTCGTCGCGTCTACTAACGTTATGTGGGTTCAACTGGGTAGTGCGTTTTGTCCACAACTCATCCAACATAAGACAGATCACCTTAGTTGTTAAGTCTTACTTGACCAATAATTTCCCTGGCTACATTACCCTTCAAACCGGAACACAATATCTTGAACTGTCTTGTTAGGCACTTAAACGTTCCTTGATTTTACGATTTTAAACCAGCTTTAAAGATTTATCTCATATCATAAGATTTACGAATGACATATAAGTAAAATCCGTCACAAACTCGCATTTTATATCTTAATACTAAAATTTAAAAAAGTCACAAAAATAAAATACACATAAGTATTGCAAAAATTTCGGTCGCGCGGTCATAAAAACAAGTTATAATTATAAATTAGAGACGATGATTTTGGCAAAATAATCGATTCCTTTCGTAATACCTCGTAACTTAAAAAAAACTGGTTATACTACGTTTGGCTGAATACGACATTTAAATTCGGAATCTGGCTGTATGCAAGAGTGTCCTTGACTCAGTTAAGGGGCGACGCCATCTTGGACGCGGGAGCTGTCAACGTGACATTTAGAGGTTATATTTTTTTGCTTGAGAAATGCAAGGGTTTATACGAGTTTAAGATAAAAGTTTATTGCTTTTAAAATGAATGTACACTTAATTAATGTAAATAAAAGGTTATTAAATGGATTACTGTGTATATGCCCTTGTAAAATATATTGCATGTGTTTTTTTTTTCTTTCTGCATGCGTGTTTTTTTTGTGTATAGGTACCATATTTATATTTTAAAAGTGTTTCTTTTAAAAAAATACATTGCAATGATTTTTCTTTAGTTATTTCTTGTAAGTAAATTACAAATGGAACTTTAATCTATATCATTATTTTCTGATCTTGTTAATAATTAGGTACTTGTTGCATCGGATAGCATGTAAAGCCATCGGTCCCGTCAGTCCCGAGTGTCATATGAATTCATATGACAATTCATAATAGTAAAGAGTAGCCTGACAACCCATGTATCTTTTGAATATCGGTATTGTCCTGAAATTGGATTGCGTAGATCTGTTGGCAGTCGCTTCGCGTAAAATGCTGATATTCAGCTGCATCTGGCAGCCGACATAGTTGGTAAAAAGACTTGGAGGATGATGATAATGATTTTATAACAAGAATCATTGGCTACAAGTGTTGAATCATTATTGTAATAATATTATGTATGTAGCGTGTTAAGTAGTTATGTGACTCATATGTTTTTGTGCAATAACTTTTTTAAACGTTTTTTGCAGTCTGTAGGCTGGTTACGCACCGGCGAATTGTGTTGTTTTCTTTTATTTTTAATCAAACTTTTCATAGGTATTATTTGGAGGTAACCTTAATTGTTTACTTATGCTTTTACAAGCACGGTTCTTACAGTACCGACATAGTATAGTAACCACTTCTTCTTCTTCTTCTTCTTTTCGTGTCAATGGTAAATCAATGTGTTGAGTCAATTTCGTCATAGAGTTCGAGCCCAGTAGGAAGCCACCTTAATTGCGGCATCCGTTGCGTTTGTCAAGTCCTCGAGTGTGCAGGTGCATGGACACTTCGGGCACTCGAGTAAATGATACATGTCCTGGTCTGGAGCCCCACACTCGCACTGGATGATCGACGGATCAATAATCCCCCATTTTGCCAAATTGTGTTTACAGCGGCCTACTTGGGTGCGCAGTCGATTGAGTGCTTTCCATATAGGCCACTGCAGGTCGCGTCCGGGTGGCAGATGTTCCCGAGGTTGGACACAGTAACCACTGCAAACACTTTTTCATTTGTCATTTTTACTAAAGTGTTAACCGACGTGTTACTCGCTTACATCCAATCATACATCATAAATCAATCAATCGTAAAGCCATCCTTTTCTTTTTTTAATAAATAAAAATTCAAAAATAAAAGTAACCTAAGTTTATAATATAAGTTTTCTGTGAGTGAAAATCCAGTCAAAATCGGACCAGCCGTTTCAAACATTAGCCGGAATCTTTTCAAAGAAGTTTGTCTTTTTTTTTAAGTACCACTAAGGTGGTAAACAAGCATACGGCCCGCCTGATGGTAAGCGGTTACCGTAGCCGATGGACGCTTGCAACACCAGGGTATCACTCGTGCGTTGCCGATCCTTTTAAAATCTTTTCAAACACTTTGAACCCTATGCTGTAGTCACTTGGGAAAACCTCGGCGGGAAGCTGATTCCGCAACTTGAGCGTGCGTGGGGGGAAATTGAAGTAAAACTTGTGGCGTGGTGTATAGAACGCCTTATTTATCATGTTTTTATGTGATTATGTTTTAACACTTTGATAAAGTGTCTCTTAAAAGTTATTTCTAGCGGGATTATTTACTTGTCTGATTACTTATTTACTTTTTTATTGTCGTCATTGACGAAGCCATAAGAGTCTTACCATACTTGATGACTTTTTTATGAGTACCATCTGTATTTAAAAACATGTCATGGTATGTTATGTTTTGTAATAGTTATAGATACACGCCTATGTTCTCTGAAGGGTAGGCAGATGTGTACTAATGTACCATTAAGCTGAAAAACCCAATATCGGTATGCCAGAAGTTCTGTGAGAAAGATTAATGAAAGTCGTGTCTTTAATTACTGTAATTGGTCCTAGACCGTTGTATTTAAAGTAAAATAAATAAATAAATCGGCCCTTACTGCTATGGCTATCTTTTCAATCCTAATACTCTCTCTTAATCTCTGCATTTACAAATCAAGCTGCATCATCCTCATTACTATTCACAACAATTGTTACTGTTACCACAAATATTTTTGAAAAAGAGTATCTATGGAGTTTTTTGCCGGCTCTTCTCCATAAGACCCACTTTTTTTGCAACCGTACTAGTTTGACGTTCAAAAGTACCTATTTATAATGGTCTAATTGAAATAAAACATTTAGAATTTTGAAGGATAGACTGGTTGTCAGGCTTTCTGGGCTTCTGACTACCACTAACGACTGTCATAGTTGTTCGTATGACAACCGGGACCGACGGCTTTACGGGTTCTCCTAGGCACGGAGGGGTCTCGATGTGTTAAGAATGGTCACCCATCCACAGACTGACCTCGGCAAGCGTCGCTTAACCTTGCAGATCGGTTGATCAGCGTAACTTAGCCACGAGCCCCACACCCAAATCATAATGAGCTTAAAACTTTTTGCTCTTCAATAACTGTATTCACTAAATGGATTATACTTTTTTTTGTGGATCTTCAAAAGAAATGCAAGTCTGGTTTTTTGCGGGCATTCGACAAAAACTTAATTACTGGGTTCAAAGCACTGGTTACATACACGACACGACACGTTTGGTTATAATTATGTAATATTAATTCTATTCTATTTATCTTCGGGGACGCCTGCAGGCACCAGGCGGGCGATCAGTCCTCTTATTGGGATTATTTCGCCCAGTTCCCCATTTTGGTGGATCCCTTCATGGGTTACTGGCGTTTGGCGTCACGAATCTCCTAGTTGCTTTGCAGAAGCCCACCAGTTGTCTGATGGATATTTCTGCAAGTTGCTCTTCGTTTGCTTCGTCAGTACCTAAAGCTGGGTATTCACTTAGCAGTGTAGCATGTAATGTATCCTGTACGGTATCAAATGAGTACGTAGGCACGAGCCCGCTGCGAGCTGCTCGCGCGTGGAGCGCTGTAAGCTCATAGTAACCCGCCGAGTGGCGGTATCACTGCGATCACAAAGGCGTCTCCGGCAGGTCGTAGCTAGATACGCGGTGGACCGTGGACGAGCCGTACCCACTTGCAGGTTGATACAGTATCTGATACGTTACATGCAACACTGCTAAGTGAGTACCCAGCTTAATATTTCCCATCTGAGTAGTGCGTACATTAGTTGGTCGTTATAATATGTTTCATTAGTTTTTTCCCTAATCCCGTGGGAATTTCCCAAAATATCGTTATAAATTACAGCCTATATAATATTCTGATGTATAAATAATAATGCTGAGAAGTTTCATCGAAATCCGTTCAGTAGTTTTTGCGTGAAAGAGTAACAAACATTCATCCATCCAGACTTTCACATTTATAATGGAAGAAAAAAAGATTTTATTGTTACAAAAACAGCGACTTGTACATACATAAAACAAACAATAATAGAACTAACTGTGCGTCGCCGTTGTTTATAACAATATTTATTTATTTAAAAACTTTATGCACAATTGGTACATAGGTGGTCTTAATACCATTAGGCATTTTCTACCAGACAACCTTAGGGCGATGCAGAGATGATAACACAGTAGCTATGCACTTTAAGGAACTTTAAAAGATGATATAATACTTACTATAAGTATTTAAACTACATACCATACAAAATATTACATACACTTAAATAATGTATAATTACATAGCTATATATATACTTAGAAAGGTCAAAGTCGAGATGATGAACCTGCCGAGTTCCTATACTGGAGATGTTTCTGTAACTTAAATTTAAAAGAGAGCCTAATGTAAGGTCCCCACTCAGCGTAATGCGGCAGCGTATTGAGTCGCTACTGCGCTGATTTTCAGTGGGTCCCCACCCCACCATGACGTATGACGTCATTCAGCGGTGGTCACATCACATTGCTGATTTTTTCAAGAAAAAAAATAACTGCGTCCAGGTACATCAATAGATAGAAAGATAGACTTACTTGGAGTGTTAGTTTCCACATCGAAGTGTATATGAGCTCTGGCAGACACGCATAGTCTGTAGTCGCAGGTGTCGCATCGGACGCTCAGGTGCCACATGCCCACGAAGGCGGCCTGTACTTCAGGCCGGTTGGGGCTGGCGGGGAGGACCGATAACCTGGGAAAGATATCACAAAATTACACTTTGAAACACTTTTAGGATATGTAGGCACTGATAGATGGCTTTCTCAGCGCCTAGCGAGACGAACTTAGAATGTGAGGCAACCGGCCGTACTGCGCGCTAGGCTTCGCTATTCGCCTAGCGTCTATTTAAGTAATGCCCGACAGGTGGCTTGCTTAGCACCTAGCGCCTAGCGAGACGAACTTAGAATGTGAGGCTACCGGCCGTACTGTGCGCCAGACGTCTTCGCTATTCGCCTAGCGTCTATTTAAGTAATGCCCGACAGGTGGCTTGCTTAGCACCTAGCGCCTAGCTAGTCGCCTAGCGACTAGCTTAGTTGAACGAACATACAGTTCTTGCCAAATAATAATAAAAAAAACGAAAGCTCAAGTCGTAGGCTGACGTTTTAAATCATTTTAATCCAATACTTTTTTTTCTCCGATTTTTGCGGCCAGGTTAAAGTTAACTCGTGTCAACTTCAACCCGGACAATAAGTTTGGCGAGAACTGTACTAATATGTTAGCTACCGGAAGCACTGTGCGCTTGGCGCCGTCGCTAGTCGCCTAGCGTGTATCTAAGGCTAATATTCAGAGACGATGCTAAGCGTAAAGTAATGCTTCCGTATGTCAAATTTGTATTACAATTTGACTTAAGGAAGCCTAAGGCTAACAACATTCAGAGACGATGCTCAGCGTAAAGTAAGGCTTTCCGTATGTCAAATTTGTATTACAATTTGACTTAAGGAAGCCTAAGGTTAACATTCAGAGACGATGCTCAGCGTAAAGTAAGGCTTTCCGTATGTCAAATTTGTATTACAATTTGACATACGGAAGCGTAAGTTCATGCTGAGTCTCTTCTCTGAATCTCAGCCTAAGTTTATAATGTAAAGTAATGCTTCCGTATGTCAAATTTGTATTACAATTTGACTTAAGGAAGCCTAAGTTTATGCTTAGCATCGTCTCTGAATATTAGCCTTAGTAACGCACGACATTTGGCTTGCTTAGTGCTTAGCGACTAGCGACTAGCTTAGTTACACGAGCGTACTAGAATGTTAGCAACCGGAAGCTGAAGAAGGCACGTGAAGCTATGCTTGCCGAGGTCAGCATATATGATCGATGGGTAAATCCACACGTGTAAGCTTGTCCCAGCTGTCCCTTACCTCAGCCAGCTAAAAAGGGGATAATAATAATAATATTTTTGGGACATTTTACACGGCACCATCTAATCCCTAACTAAGCAGAGCTTGTACTATGGGTATATACATATACTTAGCTTTACGCCAGCGGCTTTGCCCGCGTGGTCTTATAAATTTTCCCCCGTTTTTGCAACATTTTTGATTGCTACTCCGCTCCTATTAGTCGTAGCGTGGTAGTATATAGCCTTCCCTGATAAATGGGCTATCTAACACTGAAATAATTTTTCAAATCGGTCCAGTAGTTTCGGAGCCTATTCAATACAAACAAACAAACAATCAAATCTTTCCTATTTATAATATTGGTATAGACTTACATGTCCAAGTCAAACTTGGTGCCGGGGAACATAAGGTATACGTCTCTTGGAGACAAACCCTCGGTCCTCGACGCTGGTGAGAAGGATCCCACCGAAGTCGCATTGTAGAGGTCGATCTGAGGAGCTGGACAAAAGAATTGCTGTTAAAATTAAGTTACTAGCCTATGCCCGCAAATTCGTTCTCCCGTAGAAGTTGAATTTCCCCTCCGTTTTGCATCATTTTTAGTTGATACTCTGCTCCTATTAGTCGTAGCGTGATGATATATAGCATATAGCCTTCCTCGTTAAACAGGCTGTCGAACACATGAATCGTCGAACAAAGAACACTGAATTTTTTTTTCAAATCGGACCAGTAGTTCCTGAGATTAGCTCGTTAAACCATACAAACTCTTCAGCTTTATAATATTAAGTATAGATTTTATCCACATTGGGCTTAGGTTTTACTACTTTGGCTGCCTCGTTGGTCTAGTGGTCCCAAGCCTAACTGATACGCTAGAGGTCCTGGGTTCGATTGTTCATAGTGTTGTTGGGTTTTTCTGTGAAATTGCCAGTAGCAGCTCGGAGTCTGGAATTGTGCCCGGTTGATGGCAATAGACTCGCTCCCTATTACATGGGACCTAAACATAAATAAATAAATAAATAAATAAATATA
Source organism: Acronicta psi (assembly GCA_946251955.1). Taxonomy (NCBI): domain Eukaryota; kingdom Metazoa; phylum Arthropoda; class Insecta; order Lepidoptera; family Noctuidae; genus Acronicta; species Acronicta psi. The sequence goes on along the minus strand of OX276498.1, from coordinate 3,631,065 downwards.
TTTGGACATTTTACACAGCACCATCTAGTCCCAAACTAAGCAGAGCTTGTACTATGGGTACTAGACAATGGATATAATACTTATATACTTTTTTTGTTGTAAATACATACTTATTATACATAGGAAACACCCAGACAAACACAAATACTTATATTCATCACATAAATATTTGTGTCCTGTGGGAATCGAACCCACGACCTCGTGATCAGCAGTCCGTACTCGAACCACTAGACCACAGACGTCGTCAAACGTCAAAACATACCGGCGAGATGTGGGTGTATATTAATATACCTCTGCCTAACATCAGAGAATACAGGCGTTAAGGTATCTATACTTCTATAGTAATATTATAAAGCTGAAGAGTTGGTTTGGTTGTACGCGCTAATCTTTGGAACTACAGGTCCGATTTGAAAAATTCTGTCAGTGTTAGATAGCCTGTTTAACGAGGAAGGCTATAGGCTATATATCATCACGCTACGACCAATAGGAGCGGTGTATCAATTAAAAATGTTGCAAAAACGGGGCGGGGGGGGGGGATTCAACTTCTACGGGAGCGAAGTTACGGTCAAAGGCTAGTGCATGATAAAATATCTTCAACCTTCGCAGTAATGGTACTGGGCCATTATAAATACAATACAAATTACGATGCCTCAATGAAATTATGATGACCATTGTAATAGAATGAGCATGTTCCGGCTGTCGCGATGATGTGTTTTGACGACATGATTACTGTTATGCTACGCCATTTTTATTTAACTGACTTTAAAAACATAGCCTATATTGACCATTCTTCTGTTCCAAGATCTGTGTTGGAAGCCGCTCCAAACACAGATCTTGCAGATTGGATTTATCTGAGAGTGTGCATTGGAACTACATGACATAGTTCCCTATCCCCGTACCACTATCGAACGAGCAAGGCGCATCCGCTACATGGTGGAAGTGCCTAAATCTCGCACTAAACGTTTTGCCTCCACATATATAGTGCGAACTGCTCTACTGTGGAACTCACTGCCGGAATCTTTGTTCCCCGAGACTTATAATTTGGGTGTCTTCAAAACGAGAATGAATCGGTTCTTTTAGGCAATCGTGCTCCATCGTAGACTACATCGTTGCTTAACATCAGGCGAGTTGTGGTCAAGCGCAAGCCTATTTAAGAGAAAATCTCCGGATTTTTCAGCATAACGTTAAAGGTTTATAAAAATCAGATCTGGTATTTTAGTGGAATATATATTATATTATATGACCGGCAAAAACAGCGAGGTTTCGGGGTAAACCATAATATCATCTATGTATACAATTTTCCGAATTTTTAAATTTTCGTCGATATTTTTACAACCGCTCTCCAGATTTCGGACCAATCTGTAAGCACCAGCTTTCGAATAAAAAAAGAATCATCAAAATCGGTTCACCCAGTCCCAAAGTTCTAAGGTAACAAACATAAAAAAAAAAATACAGTCGAATTGAGAACCTCCTCCTTTTTTTTGAAGTCGGTTGAACACTGCCCCCGCTCTCAAAGAGCGCCAATTTTGTTTTTATTTTACGCTGGCAATTGTTTTTGAAATTTGGCTTTCTGGTGCCCTTCCACCTGCTGGCGCCTAGAGCGACCGCTACTCTCGCTCACACGGGACCCAGGATCTTTAGGTCAGCAGTCGCGCTTAAGACCAGTATAAACAAAACCATTTAATTCCTAAACATGTTCTCAGCGCAACAGTGTATACTGACCATCATTAGGCGGGTACAGGACAGCGTGTTCCACAGCACCTTCGATGAACACCCTGAGAGCTGTGACTCCGTTCTCCACGGGCACTCCCAAGGATATGGCTTGTCCACCTCCACGACGCACCAGTAGCAGCTGTTAGGAAATGGAAGGGGGTTTAGTGGGTGATTTTAGCTTAGGAACTTGAGCACTGGATTGCCAAGTCAGAAAACCAAAATAGTTTTATTTTCACACTAGCTTCCCGCCAGCGGCTTCGCCCGCGTGGTCTAGATATCCCCCCCCCCCCCGTTTTTGCAACATTTTTCATTGCTACTCCGCTCTTATTAGTCGTAGCGTGATGTTATATAGCCTTTAGCCTTCCCCGATAAATGGGCTATCTGACACTGAAAGAATTTTTCAAATCGATCCAGTAGTTTCGGAGCCTATTCAATACCAACAAACAAACAAATCTTTCCTCTTTATAATATTAGTATAGATAAACCTTATACAGGGACTTATGAAATGTCGAATCTAGGTGCACGGTTCCAAATTAGTCGTTTCCTATGGAGAAGAACCGGCAAGAAACTCCATGGTTACTCTTTAAAAATTTTAGTTTTTAGTTTTTATCACACCTGTGGCACTCCATACAAACTTTCCGATACCGCTGCACACTACAGTACCAAATATCAAATTTACGTTTAAAAATTACGTTTATTACAATATTACGTTTGTACACGTGCAAATGCAAATGTGTGCGTGAGAGTGCGTAGGTTTTGTTGAGGTATCTGACGTTAGGGAGGGGCGGAGAGTGGCCATTCTGTTATTATTTATTTTGTGGTGCAGCAGTGGGTGTTACAGGCTGTGTAGATAGATAGATAGATAGTTTTTATATCTCTTGAGTACACCTTTGACTTTTCTTAATCATGTGCGTATTATTAATTAATTTGCTGTTAATCGCGGATTCGCCCGCGTGGAGTTAGGAACTTTGAACCCGTTTCCCGTAGGAAGTTTGAATTTTTTGGGATTGAAATGTAGCCTATGGCATCCAAGGTATAAGCCATCACTATTTTAACTTTCAACCAAATCGATTCAGCCGTTTTGCTGTGAAAGAGGAAGAAACTTTATAATACTAGTAAGATTATCACTCGCTTACAACGGTGAAGGAAAACATCGTGAGGAATTCTGCATGCCTGAGAGATTTTCTTGACGGCATGTGAAGTCTGCCAACCCGAACTAGGCCAGCGTGGTGGACTATAGCCTAAGCGTTCTCATTCTGAGAACGTGCCAAGTCTCACCCTTGCCCAGCTAGCGTTGCCAGGCGTCCGGATAAAGCCGGACATAGGCTTATTGATTACATGTCCGGCACAAATAATCGGTTTCTGGCTTTTATTAGGGTTTTTGGATTTCGCAAACAAGCGAGCGCTGAGCGTAGCCGAGCGCAGGCGAGTCGAATGTCGGTCGCAGGGAGGGTGTCCGGTCATTTTTACCCAAATATCCGGCCAAACTGGCTGGTCTATCGGGCTATTACATTTGACGACCTGGCAACCCTATGCCCAGCTATGGGACATGGGTTGATGATGACAGAGGTTCGGCAGGGCTGTACTGTAACAGTATACTCACGTCAAACTTCTCCATTCCTACATTAGGGTTCAGTCTCCCGCGGCGGCCTTGTTTAGGGTCCAGCGGGTTCCATTGCTCCAGCTCGGCTTCCGCTGCCAAGTTACCAGATCCGTCCACATCCTAAAACAAGAATAACATAATCTACTATATAAAAATAAGTCGGGTTTTCCTTCCTGACGCTATAACTCCAGAACGCACGAACCGATTTCCACGGTTTTGCATTCGTTGGAAAGGTCTCGGGCTCCGTGAGGTTTATAGCAAAGAAAATTCAGGAAAAATTTCAACAGAAAAGCGGGTTAAAAAGGTTATCAAGACCACGCGGGCGAAGCCGCTGGCGGAAAGCTAGTCACTTATATATCTTTTCAAAACTGCCTCATTGACTGAGTAGACGTAATTCAAATAACACACTTTATCGTGTGTTGTGTTCCTGCACAGAGTAAGGTTACCAGAGCTCCTTCGAAGTTGGCAACGCGCGATTGATACCCCTGGAGTTGCAAGCGTCCATAAGCTACGGTAACCGCATTCCATCAGGTGGGCCGTATGCTTGTTTGCTACCTTAGTGGTATATAAAAAACGTAACCTGCCCTAGTGAATCTCACGTCTGAATTTTATGTGAAAAGATTGTTTTTTTACCGGCCCACTTTGTCAAACTGCTTGGCAATGCCTCCCTTCCCTTCTTCCAAGCCGCTATGTCTGTTGACTTAAGGATCCAGTCTCTCGTTGGAGTCGAGTTCGTCACGCCACCTCCGTTTGGGCCGACCACGCTGTCGCTTCATTCCGTGTGGGATCCAATTTGTGGCAACTTTTGCTCACAGTTCGTCTGGCATGCGACATACGTGCCCCACGCAATCCCATTTGAGCTGTCTTGCTTTATACTGATTTCTGACACTTACGCGAATACTAGACATTGAAATAAAACTATTTTTTACGGATTTTATCGCGTTACATCGATTTAATTACAGTAGAGAGGATGGCTGGGTCTTACCACCGGATTGGAACCCTATTATAGATTCAATTAAATCTAAATCCTAAGGATACGGTGAGTTCATTCTGCGTGAATCGGATTGCCAAGAATTAACAAAAATGTAGGGCAGCTGTTAGTAATTGAAACGTCAAGACGCCTACCACCTTAGTCACCCGTGACCATGGACGGTGTAAAGGTTCCGAAACTTCGGGATTAAAAAAAAAACAATATAACGCGATAAAGTCCGTAAAAAGTAGTTTTATTTCACTGTCTTGCTTTGCTCACGTGAAACGTCGACGAAAAGATTTTAGAAGGAATATTTTATGCCACAATGTAACGATTTGATGAGATAGAATTCAAATTTTAAACCTATAAAATAATTTATTTAATACTGTTTAAACTTTCCATTGCACGAGGTGTATAGAAGAGGCAGTTATTTTAAATGTTTAAAGCAACTTTCTAACTATTTTGTAGGAATATTTAGCTTTTTACTGCTTTTAAGATTGTTAGAAGAAATGGTTATGGGAAATAGACTGTATCTTTAAGTTTAACTAGTTTTCGCCCGTGGCTTTGTCCGTAGAATAGTTACTTTGTTCTATAGAAATTTTGGTCCCCTATTTCAGCCCTATGTAGGTCGAAATTTCAAAAACGCTTGAACAAAATGTTTGTTTCGGATCAAGTGCCTTAATGTAAAGTTTCATTATTTTATCTTCAACGAGCAGCCTGTCTCTGCATGCTTCGCATATTTTCCACCTTCGTCGTCATATTTCATTCAGTTTACACAAAACCTTAACAAATGATACACCTATGGAGGAACGAGGGATATGAGACTTCTACAAGGACAGCTACCTATATTATTGATTTTTTTATTTATTTATTTAATGACTACAAATCCACCAATAACAGTAACTAAAAAAACTAAATTTATTACAGTCTCCATTATCTCTCACAGTACTTCTGATTTACCAATATAATATTCGTCCACTCATCTGCAAACAGATCGCCTGTTAGATTAGAATCCAAGAGATCGTTTAGCGCGGCCAGGGTGCGAGGAATTGGCGACTTAGCACGTGCAACAGTACGGCATGGGGTACGGCAAACAGCCCGTGTTTCTTGCCCCGGCAGTAATTGTCTGGGACAAAAAGCACGCCAGCACGCGAAGCAGATCAGGAGCGTCAATAGCGCCACGGAGCATCTTGCAGGCTATTGTGAGCTGATCTCGAGCTCACCTTACTTCTCGTGTTACGAGTAATTATGTTGTTAGGACTAAAAAGATCAGGAAACTGGTTGTCTGATCTCTTACCATGACTTGTAGGGGGTACGGCATCACTTCTCCCTCCGTGTGCTTGGAGATATTCCTCATCTCCTGAAGGGCTTCTTCAGATTCCGTCGAAGGATGGTTCGGATCCGTCCATATCGTGTACACCTGTGGAAAGATGTGTAATATTAAAACAATATATTGATTTATTGGAACCAGTAATGACCATATGATCATTGCACTGCTAGACTATAGATTTCGAATTCCCATCCAAGATTTTTCGCAATCATGTAGTTATTAATGAAGTATCAATTATCAATGTACGGTGTATATGATCACCGGCAGTGGTCTCGGTAGCTTAATTGGCTAAAGTGTCCGGTACTGAACCGAAGGGACGCAGGTTAGAACCTTGTCTGAGATTGTATTCTTCCACTCATCCTCCTAGTCTTTTTCCCAACCATGTTGGGGTCGGCTTCCAGTCTAACCAGATGCAGCTGAATATCAGTATTTTACACGGAGCGGCTGCCATCAGACCTCCGCAACCCAATTTCTAGGCAATACCGATATTCGAAGGATAGACTGGTTCTCAGGCTCTTTGGGCTTCTGACTACTACTAACGATTATCATAGGTGTTCGTATGACAACCGGGACCGACGGCTTTACGTGCTCTCCGAGGCACGGAGGGGTCTCGATGTGTTAATAATGGTCATCCACAGACCGACCTCGGCAAGCGTAGCTTAACCTTGCAGATCGGTTCATCAGCGTAGTTATAGCTTAGCCACGAGCCCCTCGAGCACTAAAAAGTTTATATCTTTTCATTGGATAATTTGATAATAATCTGTATAAATACAAGGAAACTGCCCAAACTAAAAGAAAGAAAGAAATCTTTTTGTTTTTGGACTCGCACAGAACAAGAAATACAAAATATTAAAAAAAATACTATCGTGCGCAAGGCCAAAAATGGGTCCCTATCTCAGCATAATGCTGTGACATCAGGTTACGGAACATACCCGATGCCACAGCGCTGGTTTTCTGACCGAACTACTGAAAGGATAGCACACAGATAGTCATTATGACGTAGGCATCCGCTAAGAAAGGATTTTGGGAAATTCCAGATTCCGGATTGGGAAAAACCAGATGAATGCGGTACAGCTATTATCACTAGCTTAAACGGGGAAGGAAAACATCGAGTGAAAGCATTTTTAAGAGATTTTCCGACGCCGCTGTGAAGTCTGCCAACTCACACTAGGCCAGAACAAGGCCAGGAAATGGCCAGGCCATTTTGAAAAGAGACTCGTCGCCCAGCAGGCTCGTTAGTAAGGCTGCCTGTCCACTGGAGTGGAGTGAGGTGGTGGAACGTTAAGCGAGGCAAAAACCCACCAATAGATTTGCATAAAATCTCCGCTCCTTTTCAGTTATTGGTGGGTTTTTACCTCACTCACCGTTCTGCCACCTCACTCATCTCCAGTAAAGCTGTAAATGACTTAAAGATGTGTAGTTTTGTAATAAGCTTCCGATCTTTACCTTTAACCTCTTCTCCACTAAAGCCCTCAAGGCCAGGGGCAGCCTCTGCGGATCCCCGGGCCCCTTATCCGTCACCACGAACAGTGCGCTATCATACGGAACCAGTTTAGCAGCAGTAGCTAAGGCCCGCATCGTGCCATCATTTGACGTGTCTGTGTTGACCCCCTGTGGAACAAATCACCAGAATAGGGAATATGCGTCTGACTTAAAAAAAGGTCAAATTTTTTTTATGAACTTTATCGTTTTAGAATTATGTCTATGTAGATATTTTTTATATTATTTCTTTTTTGATGAGAAAATAATTATTAAAAAGTCCAAAAAAACTGTTGGAAATTCAAATCACTTGAAACGCAACACTATCGGTCAAATGGAATATGACGTCAAAGTCTACTAAAACAGTGTCTGTTGTCATGGTTGTTTGGTTGAGAGAACGTAGACTTTGACGTCACGGCAAGCGCGCCAAAATCGCGGATGTTTAAAATGCCAATATCTGTCTCATAATTTAATATATTTTTTTTGTTACTTAATTTTAGTTTTAAGGCGCTGGATATTTTTTTACGGCTACATAACGATATAAAGTATCGTTTAAAAATATAAAAAAAAATGTGCATATTCCCTATTGTTAGTACCGGAATTATTAGCATTAAACCAGCGCCGTGTTGAGGCCGTGCCTTGACATGGCATTATGCTGAGTGGGGACCTATTTGTCACATCACATCACATGTCACATTAGGGTTTTCCTAAAAGACTACAGCATGGGGTTCTTCAAAAAGGGTGTGTACAGTCACCAGCAGATATACAGGAAAACTTTTTATTCAGTGCGCAAACTTCGTCAAATGAAACTTAAACGACTTTTATTAAACACCAATTTTTTATCTTGATAAGTCTTAGTACAAATGATTAAAGTTATCGTTAACGAAAGATGTTTACTTTGAAACTGATATTATGTTTACTCGCTAGCGCACGACAGAGCGCGCGCGCCTTAGTACCTACATCAGCTGTGCGCTCGTTCGACCCGCCCGCGTAGGTATGGCGAGCGGTGACTATCCGTCTAATTTCTATGATAGATTTTCAACGTTAATGCAAAGCAATAAGGTTCATGTTTAATTTGAACAATTTATTTTAAAAGTAATTCCAATTTTTCCTTCATACTTGAAGAAAATGAATCATTATGATCACGTAATTCAGAATATGAAGAAAAAATTTGACCTGGCGAGTGCAGGTTCAAGTCCTGCCCGAGGTTAAATTTTATCTTGTTTAAATAACTCATGATCAATTGCACTGCACTTTTAAAACATACCTACTTACCTAGCTCGGGCTTGGCGTGGTACGGGGTCGGAGTCGTGGAGCTTCTGTACAGGTTGGAAGTGGTATGGATGGAGACCGGCTGTATTTAATAGTTTCCAAACCACGTACTGGCTCACACCGAAGCGACGTACTGCATCGTTAGTACTTGCTCTTGGGTTTCGCTCGAAAAATTACAAATGTTTTCTTCGATGTCGAAACATAGTCGAGGTCTGCCAGATCCTTGTGCGTGACGTGCGGGTTCTGAATTGGGCGTGGTCAAGCAACCTTTGAGTGGCGGCTAAAATAGTCCTCTCATTAGGGACCGCGGGGTTATGAATGCCATGGTCTCGCATTCGAGGCACACTGTTTCACGTTCAAGTTTCAAGTTTTCACCACCATTTCGCACCATTTTGTAAAACTCGCGGTTAGTAAACTCTGACATTGTGCGTGACCGGTCACAGTACGAAATACGAAACGTGCGGCGGCCGCGCGGCGCCGGGATCGCGCGGGAAAGCAACAACACGACGTCACAGGCGCGTGCGACGAGCCAGACTGGCGGGCGACAGCGGCTGGCGCTACCCCCTGCCATCCTTCCCCGCGGGATTCACCCCCGCTGACGCCGCCGCGTGAGTCGGCTGGCGCACGTGCCTTTTGTTATTATTACGAATAGATAAGTGTCCAAATTTTGCTGATTTCAAGCCGGATAAAAATTAAAAAAAAAGTTTTTAACTAATAATGGGAATGTGTTCTATTACTGATACTGAACTACCAAAATTTTTTTGCGCACTGCTTAAAAAATTTTCCTGTATAAACACTTACAAAGGTGCTAAAGACTGCCTCGTTGGTCTAGTGGTCCCAAACGCGACTGCTACGCTAGAGGTCCTGGGTTCGATCCCCGGGTCGAGCAGTGTTGTTGGGTTTTCTGTGAAATTCCCAATAGCAGCTCGGAGTCTGGATTTGTGCCTGGTTTATGGCAATAGGCTCACCTACATGGGACCTAAACATACCGGCGAAATGTGGGTGTACATTAGTACGCCTCTGCCTACCCCTTCGGGGAATATGGGCGTGATGGTATGTAAAAGTGCTGAAGCGATTTTTTCATGAATTGGCAAATTTTGAGATAACACCAATGTCACTATAGGTTCGTTAATGTTCGTAATACCTAAAAAAATTCTATCACTACTTTAAGAGAAAATGTTTCTGTTCGTGACTGCACAGATTTATATAGGGTTGGCTACACACGAGTGATACCCCTGGTGTTGCCAGCGTCCATAGGCTACGGAGGCGGGCCGTATGATTGTTTGCCACCTTAGTGGTATAAACAAGTATTACCTGATATTTGAGCAGAAGCTTTGATAGTGTTTCTGCTACTGTCTTCTCTCCGCTGCTCGTGCTGGTTGGCTGGAGATTGTGCCTCGAGCGCCAGTTGACTCCTGCCGGCAAATATGTCATTATAACCAAATTTACCTTACAAAACTCCTTACACCAACCTTATTGTTGAGGGCCTTTAAAGAGGTCAGGTGCGTAGTACTCACAACCGGCGCGTGTGTATGACAAGATGTATGAACGTGGAGGAAGCTAAAGAAGTATTTAAGAATCGTTAGCAAGTCGCGGTCTCTGGTTTCTGCCTACTCCTGTGGGGAAATGGCGTGAGTGTAGTTACCTATGTATTTTTAACCCCCGACGCAAAAACGACGGGGTGTTATAAGTTTGACGTGTCTGTGTGTGTATTTTGTTTTTTTTTTATTTAAAAGGTGAATTAGTCGGGAATGTTCTTAGCTATGTTTGATGAAAATCGGTCCAAGATGGCCGCCGCCACAAAATAGCGGATTACATATTATTTCACACCTCCCTATATATGGGTATCAAATGAAAGGGCTTAACTAGGAGAATACTATGATAAATTTCAAATCCAAGATGGCTGCCACCACAAAATGGCAAATTACATTTCGTGTCCGGGGTTTTCTACATTTTTAATTTGGGTAAGGTTATTTAGTTAGTCAGGTTTATCCATACTATTGTCTGATCCGTAAGTCCCCAATCCGAGGAGGAGGTCGACAACGACGTTAAGCTAACCGCCTTTGGTTTATAGATAGGTGACCATTTTTAACATATTATTGAGACTCAGCCTTCCCGTTAAGTGGTTCAGAAAGTTCATTATGCATTACTGATTAGGTCACTCAGTATTATAGTAAAAAGTTAAGCAATATAAATTCTATTTCCTTTAGACCAATTGCTACATATTCTTTGTGATGTTAGGGTTCCTTACATTACAAATAAAACCGTTTTGAAATACAATTACTTTTCACAGAGTGCACGTGGATATAAAACATACATGACGCCACAGTTCGCACATCACACATGTTTATGTCCCATGTGATAGGACATTAAAATAATGTATTTTGTGGATTGTACCGCGTTATATTGATATTATTTCTTGCTCGACGTTTCGGCACAAATGACTTAATAAGTACGGATCCTTTACAGCATCAAAAGTCACGGGGGCTTGACCGATAATAGCATAGGATTCCGTTGTTTTTTTATTTGTGTCGTGCCCCAGCAATCGGCAAAAAAAACATCGTAAAGGAAAACATCGTGAGGAACCCTGCATGCCTGAGAGATTTTCTCGACGGCATGTGAAGTCTACCAACCCGCATTAGGCCAGCGTGGTGGACTATATAATAGCCTAACCCCTCTCATTCTGTGCCCATTCTAGGTTAATAATGATGGTATGTTTTGTTTAAAAAAGACGACGAAACATATTCGTTTTAACGGACTCGCGCTTGCCACTTGATTTTTTATCAAGCAATCATCAAGTTTTTGCTCCTGTTGGTTTTCTGTCAACTGGGGCATGACTGATACGTTACATAATGCGCAAGGTCGGCACTATGCCTTTCCAAATACCGGCCACTTTGTATAAGTACAATTTTCTATGCTTACAGGCTGCTATGTAGATTCCCAGATCGAGAAAAGTGTTATTTATTATATTTTTTTTATACCACAAGGGTGGCAAAAGAGCAGCCCGTTTGATGGTAGACGGTCACCGCAGCGTATGGACGTTTACAACACCGAAGCGTCACTCACGCAAACCTGCAAAAACCTCTGAGGTTTATGGAGAATTCACTGCGCCGACAATTTAAGGGAATGTTCCTCTTGCTGCCAGCGCAGCGCATCTTTCGAAGGAGCTCTGGCAACCTTACTCACTGCAGAAACACAACACAAAGGGTGTTATTCGGCTGCAGTTTTCTGTAAGAAGTGGAGGTACTTCCACAGACGGGCTGCTCCAGATTTGAGCGATATATTGCTGTGCCCTAGCTCTTTTTAAGGGTTTTCTATGAAATTGCCGGTAGCAACATTGCTCGCTTGATGAGAATAGACTCGCCCCCTATTGCATGGGACCTAAATATGCTGGTGCTGGTGTACATAAGTACACCTCTGCCCAATACTTGGGGAATATACCATCATGCCTCATATGTTATATCTATCTATTCAGCCTCTGCTGAGTAAAGGCCTTTTCTCTATTACGCCACTGGTGCCGGTCTTGTGCAACTCGCACACACAGATTCCCTACTGCCCTCACAATATCGTCCGACCATCGGGCTGGTTGTCTACCCTGCGATCGTTTTGCATCTCTTTGCCAACGGTAGCTGATATGTTATGTTTTATACAGAAATTGGTTAGGTTATCCGTGTTATGTGCGATTGTTTGGTAGCAAGATAGAGTCGCCGTAGACTTATGCCGCCGAGAAAATCTTTCAAAGAAATCTTTTCTTTGTCCAATGTTACTTTGATCAAAGACATTGTATTTTCGTTTAATGACTATCAAACACTATTGAGGCAACTGTCAAAGAATCCTGACACCCCATTTGTTCAGTTATGTCACTGGCTACCCTTTAAATTGGAACACAATTATGTTAGCGTATATTTTGGCAATGGAATAGTACCGACCCAAATGATATTAATAGCGAAATTCTGTCACCCATCTAATTATGCTTTTTTTTATACCACTAAGGTGACAAACAAGCATACGGCCCGCCTAATGGTAAGCGGTTACCGTAGCCTATGGACGCTTGCAACACCAGGGGTATCACTCGCGCGTTGCCGATCTTATGCTTCCAGCAACTATAAGACCATTTTATTACATACATACACTCACCTTCATACATTTTTATTTTAGTCCAGACAATAACTGCAAAATACTTGTAATAAACTTGGCTAGAAATGCGTTGAAGATATTTCATGCTAATTATTATAAATACTGGTGTATTGTAACAAAACGTCGATACAAAGTCACACAACTCACACACGTGTTAAGGTTGTCGCACACTAGACTACTTTGATGACATCAAAGTTCCCCGCCACGTGAAACTGAAAAACTACTGAACAGATTTTTACTAATAGACAGAGTGATTCATAAGGAAGGTTTAGGTTTATATGTTTTAAGGTTTTGTGTAAATTGGCTGAAAATTACGATGAAGGTGGAATATGCAGCTCCGTGTGAAGCCGGGGGACGGGCCGCTAGTCGATGATAATATATATTAGTATTATTCTCCCCTGTATTCTCGGATGCTTATGCAGAGATATACATAATGTACATCCACAGTTCGCCAGTATGGTTTGGTCCCATGTAATAAGCCACAAACCGGGCACAAATCCAAATTCCGAGCTGCTACTGAGAATTTTATAGAACAAACCCAATACCATAAACATTTGTAAAACTTTCAAAAATCATATATCGAAAACTATGAAAAATCGTAGAGCATTCAAAGGGGTTATTCGGTATTCGGGTATATCTAAGGCTGTTAGCCTAGGCTGTCGGCTATTCTTAGGATTCAGCTTAACATTATTTTTGTAAAATCCCCTGTCTTTTATTAACAAAACGTGATTGTGAGTGCGATAACACTACTTCCCTATATGTGCTAGCGCCTCGTCGTTTATTTTCGTGAAATTCGTCACTTGCGTACTTCACAGTTACAGTGACATGACATTACATCGTGCGAAAACCACGCGAAGGTCAAACTAGTTACACATCAATGTATTAGTACCCTTACAAAATATAACAGACATAATAAATACATATTGTTGGCAAAAATATGTTCGTATATGATTTAAATGACAATGCGCATGACTAATTGCCCTGTGGCACTAAATGATATTAATACGGGGCTGTGTAACAATGTTGAATATAGTAGTTGTCTTCAAGAATTTCAATACATCGGCCTTTGAAAAATATCATGAAATATATTATAATTTTTCGCCCGCCAAATGACGGTCGAGGGGTTCAACGAGTTTTATTTATCTATTATATCAGCCAGAAGAGGTCCACTGCTGAACAAAGGCCTCCCCTATAGACTTCCACCGGGACCGGTCGTATGCTGCCTGCATCCAACGACTCCCAGCGACCTTTACCGGTCCATCTCGTTGGAGGCCGTCCCACACTGCGCTTTCCGGTGCGTGGTCTCCACTCAAGTACCTTTCTGCCCTAGCGGCCATCAGTTCTACGAGCTATGTTCTCTGCCCACTACCACTTCAATTCATCTATTCTCATATCACAAAGAGGAAATATTTGATTGTTTGTTTGAATTGAATAGGCTCCGAAATTACTGGACCGATTTAAAAAAATCTTTCACCGTTAGGAAGCTACACTATCCCCGGGTGGCATAGGGTATAATTTATAAGAAATACCCAGAACAGGCGGGCGAAGCGGTTGGCGGAAAGCGAATATTTTATTGTATAAGAAAGTGAATGGCTGACTGACTGATCGATCAACGCAGCTCAAACGGCTGGGTCTAGAAGCAAACATGACGTTTTGAACAAATGTTATAGTGCACTGAGAAAGGAACTTGGAAAAATCCCAGGGGTTTGGGAAACACCGTGGGGAATATGCTCGTTTTATACAGAAAGCTTAAAAAGAAATTGCAAAAAATCCAATGGGATAGATTTGAGAGATGCAGGCCGGAAGAGAGATAGAAATTAAGTGATGAAGAGAATTAGAGGTAGATAGAGGAGGAGATGAACAGAGCTTCCTATAGAGGGAGGAGCAGAGAGATGGCTAGGGATAGAGCAGAAGGGGAGGAAGAAAGCTAGAGGGAGAGGAAGGAGGTAACGAAGAGAGCTACGGGGAGAGAACGAAGAGAGCTCGACAAAGGGAGAGGAGGGGAGAATACTCATCCATAAGAAACGAAGAACATTATACTTATCTATTGAAGCTACGATTCCTCGTGATATTTTCCATCGCATATCTTAGATTTCCAAGTATTTGAATATGTAAACAAGTAATTAGTAAGTGAATTAATTCTCTGTTAACTGTGTGGTTTTTCAAGACGCTATTAAAAGCATGCATATATGTATTGTTTACATGGTTTGAGTTGACTTGCGATTTAATCGGACTGGTTTGAAGAATTGACCCTAAACCTTTTTTTTTATTGTCCCACCTACAGGTCAAAGGCCTCTATACCTTTCCGCTCTTCTCGGTTTAAAGCTTTCTGACCCTAAGCTTGTCTGACTACAAAATGGCCATCATTTATACGATTAGCAAATGTTTATTTAGGTGAATATAATATACTAGCTCCGCCAGCGACTTTGCTCGTAATTATAGCCAATGTTACTCGGGAAAGATGAACACACACATCAAACTTTTAACACGCCGTCGGTTTTGCGTCGGGGTTTAAAAAGTACAGTCAGGATTAGGCTTATTGTGGGTGTTTTTAACGATTATATTTGCTTGTGCATGTGCATGTCGGGAGTGTCGGGACCATTAAGCGTCGGGAGGGGAAGTTCCACCTTGCCACACTAAGCGTTTTGCTTCATCATTTCTTGTGCGCATTTACGGAATTCTCTTCCGGCGACTGTGGTCCCTGATTCCTACAACATAGGTCTTTTGAAGGCCAGAGTGAATGGGCATCTTGTGGGTAAATATTTGTAAACTGTAACATATTTCTAACAATTTAAAACATTATTTTTTTTCACAATTTTAACTTAACCTTGCAGATATTATCACCGGGTCTAACCAAGTTGCAATGTAACGTTCGAATCGACAACAAACAAATAGAAACAAATGTATGGGAATGCGATACATTTGACGTTTACAAGTGTAATTCTTATACATTTGTTTGTATTCGTTTGTTGATTCGAACGTTATCTTGGAACTTGGCTTATTATTAAAGATTGTGTACAAAATATTTATTTTGTTTATTATCATTGTTACAGGTAAGTTTCACTGTTTTTACTTCCGGGCTCAGCTTAGAGGTTTTCGGGTGAGTTTGATCAAGACATTTTTAATTATAATTTATAGCCTGAAAAATATCCTGGAATTTCAGCGGACCATAGCCTTTCAGTCGTGGCAAATGATAGAATGGTACAATGGGTAGTCTTATCGCTTACATACAAGCTTTGGATGGTTTCATTTGAAAAGTAGAAGCTATATAACAATAATTTATTTAATAAACAGATAGTTAGACACAGTACAGAGGTAAACATTCAAGAGGTAAGCAAATGAAAGAGAATTTGGAAGTAGCAATAGGCCCCAAACTAGGCACAGCCTGTATCTTGGTGACCCAGAATTAACAGAAATTGTTCTATCAGAATTGCTGGCCGTTAGCACTGGGCAGTTTTACCTGACTATAAATGATTTTTTGGCATTAGGATTTGTTATGATATAGCATGTCGGACACATACCGGCTAAAAACACGCACTTTCCTTTCCTTATCCTATCTGTCATGGGCAAGGGATCTGAATCATTCACCACGACCATATCAGGCTTTGGTCTAGTGCACCACCTCACTACTCCTAGTGCGAGACCCCTCTGAGGTTCCTAAGACGCGCCACCTACTGGGGCCATTATTTGGTTGGGCGGCGGACTCCCAAGTCAGCCGCCCGCAGGTCATAGCTAATGGGGACTGATCTGTTTGCGCTCTCCGGCGTCCAGTGCGTATACCGCGGATCGGGAGAGACGTCGATGCTTCTCCTCCTTTCTCTCTCTCTCTCTCTCCGCTCTCTGGCGTCCGGTGCGTCTACTGCGGATCGCGAGAGACGTCGATGCTTTCCCCTCCCGTTCTCTCTCTCTCTCCGCTCTCTGGCGTCCGGTGCGTCTACTGCGGACCGGGAGAGACGTCGATGCTTCCCTCTCCGTTTCTCTCACTCTCTTCTGCTCTTTTGCAAGCAGATGTAGCCTTGCGTACATAAAAATAAACTAGGTAGGTACTTATAATAAAACATACAGAAATATAATGTGACATTGGACCCGGAACTGCCGCAGGACATAAAATTTGTCCTTCGCACGTAATAAAGTAAGATTTATCGTTTTTGTTAGTGTTTGCCTGTTATTTTGCTTTTTAACTACAAATAATCGATCTGTCAGGTTACAAATGGTTAGTTACTTAGTGCGCGTGTAACTTAGACACTAGGCGACTAGTGAAGGCGCCAAACGCGCAGGTGGACTAGACAAGTTGCATTTTGACATTCGAATCGACAAACAAAATGTAAGCAAATGACATTAGTGACGGCCCGATTTGTCGAAAGCTTGTGTCATTTCCATACATTTTGTTTGTCGATTCGAATGTCAAAATGCAACTTGTCTAGCCCCCCAGTGCGGCCGGTTGCTAACATTCTAGGACGTTCTTTTAACTACGCTAGGTGACTGGCTAGACGTTAGGCGCTAAGCTAGCCACATTTTGGTGAGTACAGTTGTCGCCAAACTTATTTTCCGGGTTGAAGTTGGCACGAGCTAACTTTTACTCGGCCCTAAAAATCGGAAAATTTTAAATATTGGGTTAGAATTATTTAAAACGACAGCCTACGACTTGAGCTTTCGTTTTTATTTATTACAATCTAATATTTTTCTTTATCTGATTTTTACGGTTGGGTTAAATTTGCTCGTGCCAACTTCAACCCGGACAATAAGTTTGGCGTGAACTGTACGTAGATCGTAGCCTTACGTTTAACTGTCTCGTTATCCTAGTGGTCCTGAGGTCTTAGGTTCGATTCCACGATCGGTATGTGGTGGCAGCTCCGCGATTTTTGTCCCCTATTACATGTTACCTAAACATATAGGCGAACTGTAGGTGTGCATTAGTACACCGCTGCTTATACCGTCGGGGAATACAGCCTTGATGGTATACAAGGTGGAAGGGACATCGACGTACATCCGAATACCATGAGTTCAGTACATGATTCTGGACCCCCTGTGATGAAATTTTCAGTAACTTTTTTCATCAATTTTTCAATTTTTGTCTGTAGTTTTTTAAAATTCAACATGTAAAATAACATTATTTCTATCTACCCAAATTAAATGATCAATATTTCATTTCATTTCGCGTTTTTAGCAATACACTGCGCGCTCAAAAATGTGAATATCTGTAATAACCGATCATTTTCTACAGGAATGACCTAGGTAATTTTTTTTTGACCTTGAGTGAAACCTTGTCAGTACGTTTGTGCGCCCCTTCCACCTTGTATTAGTTACGTTATCTATTACCTGCTGCAGTGAGAACATTACCTGTACATATTCTGGCTTGCTAATCATTCATAAGACAACGAGACCCCTCCGTACCTCAAAGAGCACGTAAAGTTATGGGGCACGGTTGCCATAACAACTATAAAGTCTTGACAAGAACCTTCCAGTATCTATATTGCCCAATAGAGTTGCAGAGGTCTGATGGTAGTCGCCCCAACTCCCAATATCGGCCACATCATCATATACCCATTAACATTACCATTAACAGTACCGTCTCTGCACGGTTCTCTTCTCAGAATGAATACCAACAGTCTGCCATCGAGAAAATCTCTCAGGCATGCAGGTTTCACCATGTTTTCATCCACCGTTGGAAGCGAGTGATACAAGCACACGACTCAACGAAAGAGATAGGTATAGAGGAAATCTGGGGGGCTAGAGAAGATGCATTTTGACATTCGAATCGACAAACAAAATGTACGGAAATGACATAAACTTTCGACAAATCGGGCTGTCACTAATTTCATTTCCATACATTTTGTTTGTCGATTCGAATGTCAAAATGCAACTTGTCTAGCCCCCCAGATTTCCTCTATACCTATCTCTTTCGTTGAGTGTACCTATAGTTCTCGCCAAACTTATTGTCCGGGTTGAAATTGGCACGAGCTAACTTTAACCCGGCCGTAAAAATCGGAGATAGGAAAATATTGGTTTATAATGATCTAAAACGACAGCATACGACTTGAATAAAATCTAATATTTTTCTTTCTCCGATCTGTAACTAAACTGTACACCTTACTAAACGAAGTCTTGTTTTCGAGTGGGCAAAACAAAAATATGTACGTTTTTATGCCACTCAATCTACACAATTAGCTCCGTATACAAAAATTTTGACAAGTTTATAATATTTGTTTGTGTTACTAATTGACACTTGGTAAAAACATGTTTGTGGGGTATTTACCTTATGATTTTGAACCCCTGTCATAAAAATCTATTTATTTACTTAAGTTCTGGGGCATTTTACAGAGCATCATCTAGTCCCAAACTAAGCAGAGCTTGTACTATAAGTACTATACTTTGCGTGGAACTAGTTGGCCGCGCCTAAGGTATGTGAGCGGCGGTACGGAGGGGCGGAGTCGCCTGCGCAGGGTGGGGTGGAGGGGCGGGGGCGCTTGCTTTTGTTCACAGTAACCCGCCGCCTCACCCCCGTCCCTACCTAAGGCGCGGCCAACCAGTTCCGCGCGGACTATAGACAATTCATAAGTGTAATATTTATATTCGTTTTTGTAAATACCTCGTTGCTCTAGTAGACCCAAGCGCGACTGCTATGCTAGAGGTTTTGGGTTCGTTTCCCGAGCAGTGTGGTTGGGTTTTTCTGTAAAATTCCCAGTAGCAGATCGTAGTCTGGATATGTGCCCGGTTGATGGTAATAGGCGTGCACCCTATTACATGGGACTTAAACATATCGGCGAACCGTGGGTGTACATTAGTACACCTCTGCTGATTCATGCAAAGCTAATCCTTACTTATATTATAAATGCGAAAGTAACTCTGTCTGTCTGTCTGTCGCGCTTTCACGACAAAACTACTGAACCGATTTAAATAAAATTTTGTACACAGATAGTCTAGAGCCTGAGAAAGGACATAGGCTACTTTTTAATGCGAAAAAATGGCTGTAAGAGGTTGAAATAGGGGATGAAGTTTATAAGAAATACTTAGAGCACGTGCGGAAACCTAATCTATATTAATATTATAAAGAGGAAAGATTTGATTGTTTGTTTTGAATAGGCTCCGAAACTACCGGACGGATTTGAAAAATTCTTTCAGTGGTAGATAGCCCATTAATAGGGGAAGGCTATATATCTTCACGCTAAGACTAATAGGAGCAGAGTAGTAACGAAAAATGTTGCAAATACGGGGGAAAAAATTATAAGACCACGCGAGCGAAGCCGCTGGCGGAATGTTGGTATTAAATGATTTTGGACTTTGACTTACCGTTAGAATCATAACCCATTATCAACACATGGGTGAGATTCAGAGCTGGTACTGTGAGGTCACTCCATACAGCCAGCGCCCTCGCCAGCGCCGCGGCTCTCAGCGGCACCATGATACCAGCTGGGGGACGCACCCAGCAGTCTTGGAGCCAGCCCCTCACCACGGACCGAGTGGTCTGAGGCTTCAAGTCCGGAATATTGTGGGTGTCGTAATTGCGTTTGTCTATTGGTGGTTTTGAATCTGAAAAGAAGGATGTTTTGAGTCAATAAAACTTAACATCGTTTTCCGCCCTTCGAAGCACCCCCATATTCATCCGACGCATGACTCAAATCGTGTATAGTTCGTTCATTTTACGAAGACTCGTAAATCAATTAATGTGAACTCTATGCTGGTGACATAAGGATCACGGCGCGTGCTGTCATAAAATTAACTTACTATCAGAGTACAGAGGTCAAACGTTCATGGTCGTTGACAAGGGTAATAGCCTAAAGAACCCCAGACTAATGGGTCAGTCCACAGTTAGCTTGTGTCATCAGTGTCTTCACTCTTATTTAAAACTTTTTGTCATAAGTTGCTCAGCACGCAGACTCCTCATTATTATTGATTAGCAATGTAAAACACAATAGAAAGTTAAAGAGAGTTGTACGTAAGATTAACGAAAACATTGGCAGGGTTGACGTCGTCAAGAGTTTACATCTTATTAGCCAAGTAGCGGACTTAAAGCTACTGAAGAAGAAGAAGACTTGAAGGTAGGTCATAACATCAACGCATTAATTGTCCCATTGCTGGGCACGGGTCTCCTCTCAGTATGAGGAATAAGGTTATAGTCTTATATAGACTATAGCCTTATTCCTCACTGCTGTGTCTGGACAGCTGTAATGTACCTCAGGTACATTTGATGGCCTCCTTTGAGCCCAATCCGTTCAGTGGTTTGACCTGCACGTTGATGGATCCTGTTATATACAAGGTGGAAGGGACATCGACGCACAAACGTCGCGACAAGGTTTCACTCAAGGTCAGAAATAAAATGACTTAGGTCATTCATGTAGAAAATGATCGGATTTTACAGATTTTGAAATTTTTGAGTGCGCAGTGTATTGCTAAAAACGCGATTATAACGCTCCGCGGTGAATGTTATCGCGCGCGCGATCCGAAATAAATGAAATAGGTAATGTTTTTTTTAATGTAATTATTTTAATTAATTATAAATCTAATTTGGGTCGATAGAAATAATGTATTTCTTCTTTGTCTATTTTTATTTATACGTTCAAGTAAAAACATTGCAGTAAAAATTAAAAAATTGATGAAAAAAGTTACGGAGAATTTCAACGCAGGGGGGTCCAGAGTCATGTACTGAACTCATGGTATTTGGATGTGCGGCGATGTCCCTTCCACCTTGTATATACAGACTGAAGACTTACCGGTTTCAGCCTTAGGATTCCTCTGTCCAGGGATCTCTAGTTCATCTTCTTCTTCAGTTTCTTGCATCTTTGGTGAAGGCTCTTCCTCCATGGCTCTGGTTGTGGCTTGCATTGGCACTGTTTCAGTCTGAAATATTGTGAAGTTCTATTTTTACGTCATCTGACAAAGATAGCAAGTCGGAATAGAAAAAAAATATCACCATTTTGTGATGACGGCCATCTTGGATTTGAGACTCATCATAGTGTATAGTATTCTACTAGTCAAGCCCTTTCATTTGTTACCTAAATTGAGGGAGTTGTGAAAAAATATGTAATCTGCCATTTTGTGGCGGGGGCCATCTTGGACCGATTTTCATCAAACATAGCTTAGGACACTTCCGACTAAGACACCATTTAAGCAAAAAAAAAACAAAGTTGGTTCATCTGTTCGGGAGCTACGATGCCACAGACACACACACAGACACGTCAAACTTATAACACCCCCCGTCGTTTTACCTATATAATGAAGTAATTAAATTTTGGAAAATAGATTGCAGGCGGGACAAGCAAAGAAACAATTTTGTTTATAATGTTGACGGAACGAATAGCTTGTGTGCGATCAAGACGAATCTAATAACGTATTATTTATCAAAATTAACTGAACCGTTGAGTAGCTACAGAGCTGTTAGTCGGACATACAAACATACAGGTCAAACACACAACCCTCCTTCGGCCAGTCAGGTAAAAAACGGACTGCAAATCAAAGTGCCCTAGCCTGTCTACTTGGACCTACACCAGTATCATCACTACATATTATAAAACAAAGTCCTCCGTCGCGTCTGTCTGTCCCTATGTATGCTTAGATCTTTAAAACTACGCAACGGATTTTGATGCGTTTTTTTTTAATAGATAGAGTGATTCTTAAGGAAGGTTTATATGTATAATAACACACCACGCGGGCGGAGCCGCTGGCGGGAAGCTAGTATATATATACAATTACCTTTGATATTATATCAATATTATTACTCAAATTAGAATGGCCAGTCTTGTCTAAATCGTCCATCACATTGTTAAGACTCGAGCCTGTTATATCAACATTAGCTTCATCTGTAACCGTTTCCACACTATCTGGTTCTCCATCTTTGAGCTCACCATCTTCAGTAACATTATATTCTGTCGTAGTTCTATAATCTTCATCTAAAGGTGATGTGGTGTCTTCTATAAACTCCTCGCTTTCTTTTAAAGTTTTGATTTCTTCTGACAAGTCTTCGCTGTACGCGATTATGAACTTTGTTATTATTAGGAGTAGGATTGTTTTCGACGCCATCTTTGGTTTTATGGCATTCTTTGGTGGGAGAATTCTGTGGACAAAAGAAAAGCGATATTAGAAATTTATATAAAAATGGATCGCCTAAATCGGATCGCCCGGATCGACTGCATCAATTTGGAAAATTCTTTTTTTGTTGTGTTCGTTATTTTAACCCGACGACACGGCAAAGAGACGAAGGAAGGGTTTTATATTAGGCAGTCTATGTATCTTCCCATTTACGTATATTCCACTACAACGCCTAAACTACTCATCTGATTTTGATGAATGAGGTATCAATCGACAATTCCTTTTGTTGTTGATTTCAATTCAGTAAATTGTTTATCAGGAAGGTGACATACGAATTATGTTCTTGTCTTTTTCAGTTGATTTCTACCGTAGTCGGCGGGTTGTAGTTTTTTAAACTTAAATTTTATTAGGAGAAGGTTTGTATGTAAGTTTTTTTTTTAAACCGTGACACGCGGGCTGCGCAAGGACCGCTAGTTAGAAATAAAATAGAGTGCTTTAGAAGGGTATACAAACATCGATCTCATAGCATCATCACGCCTATTCCCCGAGTAGTTAGGCAGAGGAGTAGGTACTAATGTATGTAATGTAATGTAATTAGACGACGTCTGTGGTCTAGTGGTTCGAGTACCGGACTGCTGATCACGATGGTCCGATTCCCACAAGACACAAACATTTATGTGATGAACTTTGGTGTTTGTGTTTGTCTGGGTGTTTCTTATAAGTATGTATTTACGAAAAAAATAATTATATTATAAGTATTAAATCCATTGTCTAGTACCCATAGTACAAGCTCTGCTTAGTTTGGGACTAGAAGGTGCTGTCTAAAAAATGTCCCAAGAAAAAAAAAATGTACACTCATTCGCCGGAATGATTAGGTCCCATGTAATAAGAGGGAAAGCCTATTGCCAACCAAATGTAATCTCCGATCCGCTATCAGTACCGGCCGTACCGTATCAGTGAATATCTCAAGAATTTCTTGAAAATGAAAAAGTTCTCAGGAATTTTATTGAAAATCCAAAAACACTGCTCGGCCTGTGAACCGAACCCTCGAGTACCTCGAGCGTAGCAGTCAAATTCAAATTCAAAATATTTTATTTCAATTAGACCATAATAATAGGTACTTTTGAATAGTCTAACTAGTTGCACGGTTCCAAAAAAGTGAGACTTATAGAGAAGAGCCGGCAAGAAACTACAATAGTCACTCTTTTAAAAAATATAGTATGAGTCTATTGCAGTTTATGTGTACCTAAAAATAAAAATAATAATATACCCATATACTGTCCCACTGCTGGGCACGGGTCTCCTCTCAGTGTGAGAGTGATTAGGCTGTAGTACACCACGCTAGCCTAATGCGGGTTGGTAGACTTCACATGCCGTCGAGAAAATCTATCAGGCATGCAGGTTTCCTCACGATGTTTTCCTTCACCGTTAAAGCGAGTAAAAATAAAAAAAGGAAAATTGCAAGAGCTGACCAGTCCCGACAGACAGCACCCGTTCACGAGTATGACGTGTGTATCGGCGACGTTTGACTCAACCATGTTGTAGACGGTTTACCCATAGGGAATTCAATCGTGATGATACGTTGGTAGATCAATTACAGGAACATAACTTCGTAAAATCACATATTACAGTGACTAAAGTTAATTTGGGCTCACAAAATTTGTTTCGTCAATAATTTTGATGATTGTAGAAATTGCAGCTCAATTATATGGAATTGGATAAGGGGGTTTTACGTCGGTGATGGTTGAGTTTTTAACCCTCGACGCAAAAACGACGGGGTGTTATAAGTTGGACGTGTCTGTGTGTGCGTGTGTGAAAGATGAATTAGTCGGGAGTGTTCTTAGCTATGTTTGATGAAAATCGGTCCAAGATGGCCGCCGCCACAAAATAGCAAATTTTTTCACAACTCCCTCAATATGGGTATCAAATGAAAAGGGCTTAACTAGGATAATACTATACACTGATAAATTTCAAATCCAAGAGCCGCCACGACAAAATGGCAAATTACATTTCGTGTCGGGGGTTTTCTAAATATCTAATTTAGGTTAGGTTATGTTTAGTGTTAATCAATATAAGAAATAATTTGGCCAACACCTAAACACATAGCAGTGTTATCAACGTGGACAATAACGCTCCCTTGCGGGGGTTTGAGACTCAGGGGAGCAGTAAACGACCCCGAGAAAATTAGAAGAAGAACATTACAGAAGAAGCAGTGATAGCGCATCGTAGGCCACATCGTTGCTTAACATCAGGCGAGTTGTGGTCAAGCGCAAGCCAAGATAAAAAAAAACAAATCGCCTAGGGAAATATCTATGGACTGCCAAGTCTAACGTCTCGAGTTCGAATCCAAGGCACGCCCTCTGACTTTTCGAAATCATGTGCGTAATTATCACACGCTTTAACGGTAACGGAAAACATCGTGAGGCAACCTGCCTGAGAGATTTTTTCGACAGCATGTGAAGTCTGCCAACCCGCATTAGGCCAGCGTGTTGGACTATAGTCTAACCACTCTCATACTGAGACTACCGTGCCCAGCAGTGGGACAGTAAATGGGTTGATGATCTGGTTGAGATTACGGGGCGTTGTTTAAATCCGTATACGTCTTAGATTAAATGCGTATTTAAATCGGTTCATCAGTTTGGTAAGATATCTTACGTTAAGACATTGAAATGAAACTACTTTTTACGGATTTTATCGCGTTATATTGATATTATTTTTATTATTTTGATCCCGACGTTTCGGACCTTTTAGCGTCCATGGGTGACTAAGGTGGTAGGCGTCTTGACGTTTCAATTACTAAGGCTGATATTCAGAAACGAGACTCAACATGAACTTATGCTTCCGTATGTCAAATTTGTATGACAATTTGACATACGGGAGCCTATGTTTATGCTTAGCATCGTCTCTGAATATTAGCCTAAGAGCTACCCAAATTTTTTGTTAATTGCTGGCAATCCGATTCAGTAGTTTTATTGTAAGTGTCAGAAATCAGTATCTTTGCGTTAGGAGTTAAAAAGGCTAAGTCTAATCGACATGGGAATCAAATTCCTGACGCTCGGCAGCCTCACCACCGATACCTTTCATCTCTGTGATTACATAAAAGTCTTTCTGTCCGTGTATACACCTCTCAAGCGTAATAATTTAGGCCCTCGAGGCAATGACTCACTACTCATTATGTCAGAATGTGGTACCCTGTTTTTTTGGGTACCCGAATATTTAGGGATCCTTTGGAATGTTGTGAAACCTTACACTTCTCCAATATGTATACTGTCTCAATACTATAGCATTATTTATTTATATTCTTTATTGTATCCTAATGAAAACACAAATCAAATTTACATGACACAAACATTTTTTAAAACATACAACGGGCGGCCTTATCTTGAACTGCGATTCCTTCCAGGCAACCTTGCTTGGTAGTACGTCTTAATATTAATAAGAAGTTTTTTTGTTTGTGACAATATGTATTATGCGTCGGTAATCGATCTGTTGTAATTGCCATTTTATGATTTAGATTAAGGGTTTACTGCTAGACCCTGCGACTGTCAGAAACTGCAGGACATGCTTAGGGGATAGTTTTACACGCTTTCTGAAACGTTTTGAGATGGTCACTCATCCATAGGTCTTGCCTAGCGATCAGCGTGGTTACTCATTAGCCCTCTACCTCTTACTTCGCACGAGCCTATCAAGTCATATCTACTATTCATGTAATAAACCTGAATTTATTATGTTTGGTGTTTTGTTTGAATGCGCTAATCTTTGGAACTATTTGTTTGATTTAAAATAAATCTTTTTGCATTTGATAGCCCAATTTTTTAGGAACGTTATAGGCTATTAAACATCACGCTACATCTCTTGGGTTCCGGGTAAAATGGACAAAAAGCGGCGATTGAGACCAAAAATAAGTGATGTTTTTACTGCGGAACCCGCAGCCTCCTCTCTCGATTCTGCTGGTCGAACTTTTTACCATTATTATCTCGCATCTTAATTGGGCACGTGTGGCGGTCGGCGGCTACTTTTTTTTTTAGACATTCCTTCCTTTTCCTTAAATTGTTGTTAGCAGAATCCTGTATGATGTTTGTTTATTGACAGTTTTAAATAGAAAAGAAAGAAAACTGGTTTCTATCGCTTACGCGAATATTAGATACTAGCTTTCCGCATGCGGCTTCGCCCGCGTGGTCTTATAATTTTTTCCCCCGTTTTTGCAACATTTTGCATTGCTACTCCGCTCTTATTAGCCGTAGCATGATGGTATATAGCCTATGGCCTTTCCCGATAAATGGGCTATCTAACACTGAAAGAATTTTTCAATTCGGTCCAGTAGTTTCGGAGCCTATTCGATACAAACAAACAATAATAATAATAATAAGTTATTTATTTCTGCTCACAATGACAAACTTATTCTACATTTCACTTATTGTTTTTTCTATTTTAGCAATGTGAGGAGCTGGTGTCTGAGTTAGGCGAAAAATACCTGTATTACAGATCGCCAGGTCCCCCACCCCACAGAAGAACAGAAAGTTTTACAAATAAAACATATTGCAATCTAAGGCTATGGATAAGGAGATTTAGGATTAAAAATCCTTTCCTCTTTATAATATTAGTATAGATTGCGTAATAATAATAAAACTACTTTTTACGGAGTTTATCGCGTTTATTATAATTTAAAACCTGACGTTTCGGACCCTTTACAGCGTCCATGGTCACGGGCAGACACACGGACGCTGTAAAGCGCTTTACGCGATATAATCCGTAAAAAGTAGTTTTTTTAACAAAAAAAATCTTTATTTTTGCAAACAAGACATGGGGGAGAAAGTTTAGTTAGTATATTTATATTATTCATCTCATCTTTCTAGCCTTTTCCTAACCATGTTGGGGTCGGCTCCTAGTCTAACCAGATGCGACTGAATATCAGTATTTTACACGAAGCGACTGCCATCAGACCTCCGCAACCCAATTTCTGGGCAATACCGATATTCGAAGGATAGACTGGTTGTCAGGCTTTTTGGGCTTCTGACTACCAGATTGTCATAGGTTGATAGGTGTTCGCATGACAATCGGGACCGACGGCTTTACGTGCTCTCCGAGGTATGGAGGGGTCTCGATGTGTAAAGAGTGGTCACCCATCCACAGACTGACCGCGTCAAGCGTAGCTTAACCTTGCAGATAGGTTGATCAGCGTAGTTGTAACTTAGCCACGAGACCCTCTGTGTCCCACCCACCTTTTAAATGAATTATGAAACGTATTCAATACTGCGTAAGCGGTACCGCGTTTCAAACTTAGCACATATTACTACAGATATAAGTGTGCGCAATCGCAACCGGTGTTCGCGTGTTACTCGTAAGGCCGTTGCCATGGTTACAATGTCATAGTTACACGAAATCGTGTGAGCATTTTTTGTGAACAAGTTGAAGGATTTGTTCTGTTTTTGCCGCGTCATATATCCTAGAATTCCCGACGCCTGAGACTGTAGATCATTTGTGTAGGTACGGAGTATCAGATACCTAATCTAATATATAAAACAAAGTCGGGTTTGTTACAACACTTATAACTCGAGAACTGCTGGACCGATTTTCATGATCTTTGATTTATTGGATTTGTCACAATCTCGAATAACAGAATTACTAAAAAATAATGGTGTAACGTGGTTCAAACGCGAGCGAAGTTGCGGGAATCAGCTAGTATTAGCTGAATTATACCCCGCAGAGGCGTACTAATGTACACCCACATTTCGCCGGTATGTTTAGGTCACCTGTAATGGGGGCGAGCCTATTGCCATCAACCGAGATGCTACTGGGCATTTCACAGGAAACCCACCAACGCTGCTCGACCCGGGGATCGAACCCAGGACCTCTGTCTCGCTTGGGACCTCTAGACAAACGAGGCAGCATGACGTAGGCATCTAGGTATAGGATTAGGGAATAATTCGTTTAACGCGGGTAAAACTGCGGTACATAGGTAGTTATCTACACTAATATTATAAAGAGGAAAGATTTGTATTTTTGTATGTAACGAATAAACTCAAAAAGTACTGGACCGATTTGAAAAATTCTTTCCATGTTAGATAGCCCATTTATCGGGGAAGGCTATAGGCTATATATCATCACGCTACGACTAATAGGAGCGGAGTAGTAATGAAAAATGTTGCAAAAACGGGGGAAAAAATTATAAGACCACGCGGGCGAAGACGCTGGCGGGAAGCTAGTACTTAGATAATTGATTAATCACTATGCATGATACAATCGTTCAGAGAGCATTGTATTCTAATCGATCAATTATAGTACCTACTATCTACTGTAATAAGAACTATTAAGACATTTCCGTAGTTTTCCCTTTGTTGGCATTGAAGGTTTAATAATGTTATTTTTTTACCACTAAGGTGGCAAACAAGCATACGGCCCGCCTGATCGTAAGCGGTTACCGTAGCCTATGGACGCTTTTGTTGGCCACGGGTGCGGTCTCACAGGTGGTGGGCCGCATACGGCGCCTGGGCCTGGAGGTGGCCCTCAACAAGTCGGAGGCCATCGTTTTTCATGGCCCCCGACGGGCGCCGCCGCGGGGATTACACATTGTGGTCGGGGGGGCTCGCATTGCTGTCGAGCCAACCATGAAGTACCTAGGATTGGTGCTCGACAGCCGGTGGGACTTCGGCCCCCACTTCCTGCGGCTGGCGCCAAAGTTGATGGGCGCGGCAGGCGCGCTGTCAACGCTGCTTCCCAACTTGGGAGGCCCGAGCACCGCCTGTAGGCGGTTGTACGTGGGGATCGTGCGATCGATGGCCCTTTACGGGGCGCCGGTGTGGGCGTCTGACCTGACGGCCCGCAGCATCGCTGTGCTGCGGAGGCCGCAGAGGGCAATGGCCGTCAGAGTCATTCGCGGCTATCGCACGATCTCCCACGAGGCGGCTTGTGCACTGGCCGGATCCCCGCCCTGGGACCTGGAGGCGAAGGTGCTCGCGTCACTGCACGTGTGGCGCGAGCAGGAGCGGGCACGAGGTGCGGCGCCGGCGCAGCAGCAACTTATGCAGCGCCGGCAGGAGCTCCATCGGGTCCTAGTGGCGGAATGGCGGGACAGGCTTTCACGCCCTACCGCCGGCCTCGTCACTGTCGAGGCGATCCGGCCAGTGCTCGATCGCTGGCTCGGGAGGAGGCACGGCTCCCTGACGTTTCGGGCGACGCAGGTACTGTCGGGACACGGCTGTTTCGGCAGGTTCCTGTGTCGCATAGGCAGGGAGCTGGACGCTCGGTGTCATCACTGCGTCCAGGGTCGAGAGGACACGGCGCTGCACACGCTCATAGAGTGTGTCGCATGGGAGGAGCCGCGCCGTGCCCTCGTCAATGTTGTGGGCGAGGACCTCTCGCTGCCGACCGTCGTTCGCTCCATGGTCGGCAGCGAAGAGTCGTGGGACGCAGTGCTGTCCTTCTGCGAAAACGTCATGTCGCAGAAGGAGGCTGCGGAGAGGGAAAGGGAAATGCACAGTACCATCCCGCTCCGCAGCAGGCGCACCGGGCGGCGGAGGAGGGCCGATAATGCCCTCTTCCGGCCTCCATAGAGGATCGGTCCGGGGTCGGTGGACGCGGGGAAGTCCGCCGGCCCCTCTCCCAAGGACCATAGGCGGCGGCGCGTAGTGTTCCACGCGCGCCCCTCACAGACGTGGGGGGGAGTGTCTGTATCCCCCCCTACACCAGGCGGGGCCCGCCGAGGAGGCGGGCCAACACTAGTCGGGGGCCGCGGAAGAATGCGTTGTTCCCGTAGCCCCCGACGCAAGTGCGAGTGGGAACACCGGGGTTGGTTTTAGTCAGTAGGAGTCTGACAGACCCCCCCGCCCTCCCCGGGGCGGGGGACATCCATGAGGATTTCCAACCTCGACAAAAAAAAAAAAAAAAAAAAAAAGCCTATGGACGCTTGCAACACCAGAGGTATCACTCGCGCGTTACCGACCCGAAAAACATCTAAGAGGTTTATGGAGGATTCACTGCGCCGACAGTTTAAGGGAATATTCCTCTTGCTGCCAGCGCAGCGCATCCTTACAAGGATCTCTGGCGACCTTACTCACTGCAGGAACACAACACACAATAAAGTGGTTTATTTGGACGTTATCATCCTCCTAGCCTTTTTCCTAACCATGTTGGGGTCGGCTCCTAGTCTAACCAGATGCGACTGAATATCAGTATTTTACGCGAAGCGACTGCCATCAGACCTCCACAACCCAATTTCTGGGCACTACCGATATTCGAAGAATAGACTGGTTGTCAGGCTTTTTGGGTTTTTGACTACCGCTAACGATTGTCATAGGTGTTCGTATTTCAACCGGGACCGACGGCTTTACGTGTTCTACGAGGCACGGAAGGTTCTCAATGTTTTAAGAATGGTCACCCATCCACAGACTGACCTCGGCAAGCTTATCGTTGCAGATCGCTTTTTTTTTATTTATTTATTTACCACATACATAATTTTACAATGCTTAAACAATACATCACATAAACCAGAATAGTTTTTAGGTGATATAATAATTCTACACTTGCCTTAAAAACATATGATAATATAATTTTCAATGATCAATAATAACAATAACATGGTAAAAGCTTTCAACTCAGCCCTGTTACGAAGTATTTTTTTAATTTGGGTTTTATATTAGTTTGTGATATTGTGTCCCTAATGTCGGTAGGTAAAGAATTAATCATTCGCGGAATTAAGTAGGCGGTAGTCCGCTCACCGTAGCAGTTGGTCGCACGAGAGGTGACGAGTTTTTTCTGCACAACGTATCGTGTTTGATCAGCGTTGCTGTAACTTAGCCACGAGCCCCTGTTATTTGGCCGTTAAAGCGAGTTATATTACGCACAAGATTTCGAAAAATCAGAGGTGCGTGCCTTGGATTTGAACTCGAGAAGCATTAACAGTAATTAAATTAATCAATTAATTAAGAAAAAAAGCAAAGCAGTGATAGCCTAGGAGTTTGACCACTGGACTGTCAAGTCAAAGGTCTCTCTTCGAAATAATGTGCGGAATTATCACTTGCTTTAACGGTGAAGGAAATCATCGTCAGGGAACCTGCATGCTTGAGAGATTTTCTCGACGGCATGTGAAGTCTGCCAACCCGCATTAGGCTAGCGTGGTGGACTATAGTCTAATCCCTCTCATACTGAGAGTAGACCCGTGCCCAGCAGTGGGACAGTATATGGGTTGATTATTATTATTATTATTTTATTTATAATTAACTAGCTTTCCGTCAGCGGCTTCGCCCGCGTGGTCATGTTTTATACAAATAAACCTTCCTCTTGAATCACTTTAAAAAAACCGCATGAAAATTCATTGCGTAGTTTTAAAGATCTAAGCATATATTATAGGGCCAGACAGACGCGGCGGAGGACTTTGTTTTATAATATGTAGTGATTAAGAGGGTCAAACTCGTGCGCTAATTACTAATTCCACCACTAGGTAATCAATCCAGCATATCATCATAATGGAAGGTTGTTTGTAGTTAGCATATGTCTCTCCTTTCTCTCGATGATAGAAATAAAGGATTCTAACCACTATACGAGCCCGACGTCTAAATTTTAATTAATTAATTAATTTATTTATTTAGGATCGCCAACAAAGGACATACACAATTTTTCAAAATATAACATAAGGAATCAGTCAAGTCAGTGTACTCCTTCACTTATAGGAGACCACAACATGCATTATAGAAATAACTAAACACAAGTACTTAATTTCTAACAATAAAAATGTAAAAGGATAACTACTGAAGGTGTAAGGTTACAAAAAGGAAGAGTTGAAATATATTAATCGTTGAAGTGTTACAATAGACAGAAAAAAAATTGATAATATTATGTTAAAATTAGAATTATACAGACTACTTAAATTGACATGAGAGACCATCTCTTACGTTTTTTTTATATCTAAGCAAAGTATCACTGATATCTGTAACATCAGCTTTAGAGAGCTTATTGTACTGCCTACAAAGCCTTGGCACAGCAGCGAAATATCCGAGGTTCGTTCTAGAGTATGGAATATGGAAAAGGGAATAGGTATTTTTTCGGGATAAACGAGTTGGTATGCTAATTTGGAGATAGTTTAATAGTTCGTTACAGTCAATAATTCCGTTAAATAATTTATGTAGGAAAATAGCATCTGTCATCTTTCTACGGCTAGATAGTGTAGATTTTATGCGATAATGTTTCAATCTTGTGGTGTAGCCGTGTAATAAATGTTTTTTTTTTTTATCTATTTATTATACTCATAGTAGTTATTTATTTTATACACTTCAAAGCATACATTGTAGCCCTGGCTCTTGAACTAGGATAGGATAGGATTACCTATATTTCTGAGATCATCATCATCAACCCATTTACTACTCTACGGCTTGGCACGAATCTCTTCCGAGTAGGCTTCTGAAATTATCCTAAATAAGTTTGAAGAAAATAATATCATATCGGTTTTCTAAAAACGTTATTATTATTTAAAACGATTTTGTAACTTGTAAATTTTCAAGTGGAGGGGACACCTTGCGATTTTGTCTCAACATAACTGACGCGGATTTTTTTTTTTCTGTTACTATCAAAGTTTGGTACAGCATAGTGGACAACAGTCCTTAACTCGCCGTGACTCCGTGATGACTATTCTTGCTCAATATTGACTATTAACAAGCAGCTAAAGCAATTAAGTATTTATATGTTGATTGAATATAATTTTTTTACTATTATACTACTGTTTAATAGAATGATTGGGTTATTACCGCATTCATTTATTTACATATTGAATGTTATTTTAGAGGTGGAGGTGGCTTGACGCTGATGTTGAAAATAAGTAAAAAAAATTGTCATTTTTTTTTTATAATGGCATGAACAGTTTGGACCTTATATTTACCTCGACACCGACAAGATCACAACCAAAAAACAAAGGAACAAAGATGATCGTACACTAATCTTTAAAGAATTTAAATTAAATATACTAGACGTAGGCCTGATTCTAAGCATCTTATCAAATCCAAACTCAGATTCAGCCAAAAATTTTTTATGAATTTTGATTGTGTTATTACTGCAAATATTTGTACTACTTTACATTACTCTCACGCCTTTTTCCACAGACTTTTGTTGTATTTTCTAAAATTAAATAACCATTAGCCTAATCATCCAGTCTATTTCCTTGATAATTTTCATTGAATTTTGATCAGACAGACAAGAGTTACTTTTGCTTTTATAACAGGTGGAAGGGACATCGACGCACATCCGAATACCATGAGTTCAGTACATGATTATTGACCCCCCTGCGTTGAAATTTTCCGTAACTTTTTTCATCAATTTTTTCTGCATTTTTTTTACGTGACCGTGTAAAAAATCATTGTTTCTATCTACCCAAATTAGATTTATAATTATTTCCGATCGCGCACGTGATAAAATTCACCGCGGAGCGTTATAATTGCGTTTTTAGCAATACACTGCGCGCTCAAAAATGTCAATATCTGTAATAACCGATCATTTTCTACATGAATGTCCGAGGTAATTTTATTTTTGACCTTGAATGAAACCTTGTCACGACGTTTGTGATGTCGATGTCCCTTCCACCTTGTATAATCTTAGTACACTCATAGACCGTGGTAATCCAGCCCGTGTCTAACACGTTACCCCCTATAATCCGACATGTCGTTAACTGTATGTAATGCGTCGGATTACAACATAGAGCGGTCTCGCACCACGTCCGATCCGAATCCGTGAAAATACGGTCCGGAGTTGTCGTAGAACTATTTGTATAGAGAAATCGGATGACGGACATCGGATCTAGTGTCAACTACCATATAAATAGTTTTACGACTACATCAGACTGTATTTTCACGGTTTCTGATCGGATTCGCATCGGATGTAGTGCGAAACCGCTCTTACAAGGCAGTCCGTTCAGAAAAGTTCCGGACTAGAAGGTCGGTAGCAGAATTCCGTATCATCATCATCTTCATCATTATTATATCAGCCTACAGAAGTCCACTGCTGAACAAATACCTCCCCCATAGACTTCCGCAAGGACCGGTTATATGCCACCTGCTTCCAACGACTTCCAACGACCTTTATCGGGTCACCCGTCCATCTCGTTGGAGGCCGTCGCTTAGAGGAAGTAAAATACTTATCATTATTAACCCATAGGTATACTGTCCTGTACATTTGTTCGGCTGACATGATGAAGCGAAATACTGAATTCAGAAAGGAAGTAAAAAAGTTTAGATGATGTTTTCTTTTAATTCTATGTGAAATTGCGTGAATTTATGTATGAATTATATTTCAGCTGATAAAAATCTTTATTAAAGCTCATTGCTTTGTTTTTAGTAAAAACAGTGATTTTCTGATAAAGATAAGTGTTTGTGGAGTTAAACCCATTTAATGGCAATTTGTATGCTTATTTATAATTACTTGCCTATCTACATAACCGGTTGGTGAAGATTGTCCTACTAACATTCATGAGAGAAGCAAATAATATGTAATCGTCATCAGCATGGCTTTTTACCTACTTTGTTGAGGTCGGCGTCCACTCTTCCAGTCTCATCAGATGCGGTAGAATATAAATTAGGCGAGAATAGATCTTACGGTCTGAGGAGGTCAGAGGGGCTCGTGGCCAAGTTGTAACAACGCTGATCAACGGATCTGTAAGGTTAAGCTACACTTGCCGCGGTCAGTCTGTGGATGTGTGACCATTCTTAACATATCGAGACCCCTCCGTGCCTCGGAGAGCACGTAAAGTCGTCGGTCCTGATTGTCATACGAACACCTATGACAATCGTTAGTGGTAGTCAGAAGCCTAAAAAGCCTGACAACCAGTCTTTCCTTCGAATATCGGTATTGCCTAGAAATTGGGTTGCGGAGGTCTGATGGCTCCGTGTAAAACACTGATATTCAGCCGCATCCTGGTTAGACTGGAAGCCAACCCCAAAATGGTTGAGAAAAAGGCTAGGAGGAAGAGATCTTAGGTTCTGACTGGCTGGCGATCACCCATACGTCAGTCTTTCGTAAAGCACCTTTATGTGTGTTCCGGCTTTTATGGATGAAAGCCAGTTCCTCCAGTTGGCGTTGCCAGTTGTTAGGGGTTTTTAGGGCCAGCAACATATCAGCAAAGACTTTGGCGTTGCAGGTGCCAGGTACTTAATAACCAGGTGATTACCATACCATCAAATAAAAGTTCCTGTGAAGCGACCACCAGATCTCTGCAATCCAAATGGCCGTGCAAAACATTTAGTATTTAACTTTTACTTTATTTTCAATGATAAATTTTGCGAACCTCTAAATCATGCGCACGCGTCGACCGGTAGCCAGCACAAACATTACTGCAATATTTACTAGCAGCCAATTCCTTCGTAATCTACGCGCGGGAATTTGGTTGTTTTGACCAACCAATTTGTGTGACCTTTGCTGTGGTTGCTACACTTGGTATTTCGTAAGTGAGCAAATATTTACTATAGATCTGCGGTAGTCGACAAATAGAAGTGTTTAAGTACCGTCAAGCACTTTTTATTGTCATCTATACTAATTTTAATATTTAACTATGCAGCACATCCTGTGCGATTGTAACGTCCTGGCGACGAAACGGATGAGTCTTCTCGGCAACGGGTACCCGAAGCCGGAAGATTTTAGGTTCCTTCCTCTCAGTGGGTTAGCCGCCTTCGTGAACCACGTCTTCAAAGAGTAAGGAATATACGGTAATGGGGACAACACAAAAGATCCCATTGGGTCGAAGTGTTGCTGGTTGTACCAGCCCCCATAATAAGATAAGATAAGAATTTTAATATTTGATCGTTTGTTTGCATTGAATAGGCTCCGAAACACTAATAGGAAGCTACATCTTTACCGTATAACATAGGCTAAAGTTTATAAGAAACAAGTGTCCGCCAGCGGCTTCGCCCGCATGGTCTGCGTATTTCATCCCCTATTTCAACCCCTTACAGCCCTTTATTCGCATTAAAAAGTAGCCTATTTCCTTTCTCAGGCTCTAGACTATCTGTGTACCAAATTTTGTTTAAATCGGTTCAGTAGTTTTGGCGTGAAAAGGCGACAGATAGACAGAGTTAATTTTGCATTTATAATATTAATAAGGATAACCAGACCAAGCGGGCGGAAAGCTAGTCGTAGTAGGGAAGGACTACTTTTCCTAGTGCGTCTGACTCGCGTGCGTTTGGCGTCAGTATCGCTACAAACGCGCGTCCATGGCGCGTTCAAAAAAGGCCCTAAGAACCACTTCTGATCTCCTTCGAGTTCCTCTCTCCCCTACGCTCCGACACTGTAGGTGTACGGACCCTGGGTACTCCAGCAAGTGGAACATTTCCTGGTCAGGATCCACTGATCAATTATTAATTCCCCATTTTGCCGAGTTGTGTTTGCAAAATATGAAATCCCGTTCGTCGCTCGTAATAAATAAATATCTTTATTATGATACGCTGCAGTAAGCGCAGACCTTTATAGTTATTAGGGAACTTTCCCTTGCCTTAAAAAACTTGATATTTTTATTGTTATTATTTTCGTTCACTTTATGTGGTGTATAATGTTTATTTATTGGATTACATAATGTGGAAACAATTTTATTTTGTCGATTTTTATCGATCCGGCGAACGAGTTTGGTAGCGTATGATAATATTGCATAAGGCAAAAAAAACCTGATATAATTAATATTAGTTATTTTTTGTTTGTATATATCATTAATAAATGCTAGATATCTTCGAAAAGATTGGATTATTGGTCTCGGTAGCTCAGTTGACTTTATTTTTATTTTGCCGGGTATAGTTTTTGAGTTGTGCACGTGGATGGATTGTGTTAGCCTCAATATGCGTCCATAGGCTACGGTAACCGCTTACCATCAGGCGGGCCGTATGCTTGTTTGCCACCTTGGTGGTATAAAAAAAAAACAATCGTGTTATTCGAATAAGTATTCTATTCATGTGTTAAATACGTAAATGATTTGTTTTACACTGCCGCGCGCCGCCGGAGAATCTTCGTCACAACAGATCGTAGCGTTTGTTTAAAATTTATGACCAGAACTACGTCATTAAGTAAAAGAAATATGTGGAGAGAATAATAATGATACTATGTTACTAGCGCTGTAGCATGCCAGACGACCTGTGGGCAAAAGTTGCCACAAATTGGATCCCACACGGAATGAAGCGACAGCGTGGTCGGCCCAGACGAGCTCGACTCCCACGAGAGAGGCTGGACCAGTAAATGTAGTTTGCACACCATGTGTGCAAAAAAATTGGCGATTTTTTTTATTATGGAAATTCGTAAAACTATATTTTTCCTGCTCTAATTTGCAAAAATTGTAGGGAAACGAAAAGGATAGCAATAATAGTCATATATGCACCCGCATACTGCACATTTTTGCATAGGTTGCATTCTAAACGTGGGAGAGGTTAAGTCAACAGACAGAGTGGCTTGGAAGGAGGGAAGGGAGGCCTTTGCCCAGCAATGGGACAAAGTTCGCGCGGAACTAGTTGGCCGGGCCTTAGGTAGGGACGGGGATGAGGCGGCGGGTTGCTGTGAACGAAAACAAACGCCCCCGCCCCCTCGTCCCACCGCTCACATACCTAAGGCGCGGCCAACTAGTACCGCGCAAACTATAGTAAAAAAAAATACTACGTTAGTCTAGGGGTCCCCGGTACACCAACGATTCGATTCTATTCGCGGTTCGAGCAGTGTTGTTTGGATTGTCTGAGAAATTTCCAGTAGCAGCTCGGAGTCTGGATTTCTGTTCGTTGGATGGCAATTGTCTCGCCCTCTATTACATGGGACTTAAACATACCGTCCAAGTGTGGGTGTACATTAGTTCCTTCAGGCGTTATTTATTTATTTAATTAATTAATTACTACGGATCCACCAATTATAGTAACTAAAAAAAACTAAATTTAATAAAATCTACAAAACAAAGCAAAGTAAATAAAAGAAGGTAATAACACTTTCATACCTTCCTCTCACAGTACTTCTGACATACCAATATAATCTTCGTCCACTCATCCGCAAACAGATCGCCTGTTGGATTAGAATCCAAGAGATCGTTTAGCGCGGCCATGGTGCGAGGAAATTGCACTAATTGGCAATTGAATTGCTTGAGTTATGGTATGGTATACCGTAGAACCTTCGTGGAATACTGGCATGATGGTATTTTATTATTAAACTAACCTTTTACGGCTTCGTTCCCGTAGTAGTTGAATTTTCCCCCGTTTTTGCAACATTTTTAATTGATACTCCGCTTCTATTGGTCGTAGCGTGATGATTTATAGCCTATAGCCTTCCTTGTTAAACAGGCTATCTAACACTGAAAGAATTTTTCAAATCGGACACGTAGTTCCTGAGATTGGCGCGGTCAAC
Organism: Acronicta psi; assembly: GCA_946251955.1. Lineage (NCBI taxonomy): Eukaryota > Metazoa > Arthropoda > Insecta > Lepidoptera > Noctuidae > Acronicta > Acronicta psi. The sequence goes on along the minus strand of OX276498.1, from coordinate 3,592,197 downwards.
TAAACAAACAAACTTCAGCTTTATAATATTATTATAGATAAATAAAGCTCAATAAATCACGATAATTGATAGGGATGCGGTGTTGCCATTAATAATAATAATATTGACTTAAATCGATATTACTACAATAATAATAAAGTTCATTTTCCTCTTAATAATGTAAATAGTTAACTCATAGATATTTCTAGTCACGATTTGTTTTCTTTAACACTTAGGCATTAACCGACTGTTTAGACAAACGTACGTCGTGTTGTGTTGTTAAATTCTATTCTAGGTCAACCTTAAATATGTTTTTACCCCGACGCAAAAACAACGGGGTGTTATAAGTTTGACGTGTCTGTGTGAGTGTGTCTGTCTGTGGCATCGTAATTCCCGAACGAATGAACCGATTTTTAGTTGCTTTTTTGTTTGATAGGTGTATTAGTCCGGAGTGTTCTTAGCTACGTTAATTGAAATTCGGTCCAAGATGGCCGCTGCCGCAAAATGGCTCAATGGCGGATTACATATTTTTTCACAACTCCCTCAATATGGGTATCAAATGGAAGGGCTTGACTAGTAGAATACTGTACGCTATGATAAATTTCAAATCCACGATGGGTTCCACAACAAAATGGCTAATTATTTAACATAACAAATTATTATACATTGCTATTTTTGATTTTGTATCAGGCGTTTTTAATTTTTAAAATTTATTTATTAAAATCTCTGCATCTACACATCAAGCTGCATCATCCTCATTTACTATTCACAACAATTGGTACTGCTATCATTTTTTTTTTATACGAGTATGGATTTTCTTGCCGGCTCTCCATAAGACCCACTTTTTTTGGAACCGTGCAACTAGTTTGACCTTTCAAAAGTACCCATTTATAATATGGTCTAATTGAAATAAATATATTAGAATTTGAATGAAAATATCGTAATACCACTCCATTTTTAATACTCCGTGGATGTACTACATTCCCGGAAAGGCCTCCAGTTGCATACGTAAGTATGTCCTTGGCGGCCTATTAGTATGCCCGCGGCGGCCTGCGGCGGACCACATGCCGGCAATCGTATCATAAATCTAGCCACTTTAATATCATTCTGGACATAAGAGCCGTGTCTGGGAAAATACGGGGCTCATATCCTCATTCCTGGGTTGTTTTTGTTGTTTGCGCCTCGATCGTGGCCAAAAAGACCATTTATACTACTAAGGTGGCAAACAAGGATACGGCCCGCCTGATGGTAAGCGGTTACCATATATTCAATTCCGAGGAATATTCAATTAAACTGTCGGCGCATTGAATCCTCCATAAACCTGTAAGAGGTTTTTCGGGTCGGCAACGCGCGAGTGATACCCCTGGTGTTGCAAGCGTCCATAGGCTATGGTAACCGCTTACCATCAGGCGGGCCCTGTGCTTGTTTGCCACCTTAGTGGTATAAAAAAAAGTGGCTGAGCAATATTGTGCCAATGTTATTGTTCCGGTTTGAAGGGTAATGTAGACATTACTGAGCAAATGAGAGTTAACAACTGAGGTGTCAAGATGACAACGCGCGAGTGATACTAATGGGGGGCCAGACAAGTTGCATTTTGACATTTGAATCAACAAACAAAATGTATGTAAGTAAATGACAGTGACAGCCCGATTTGTCGAAAGGTTGTGTCATTTCCATACATTTTGTTCGTCGATTCGAATGTCAAAATTCAACTTGTCTAGCCCCCTGGTGTTGCTGACGTCTATAGACTGCGGCTGTCACTTACATTTAGCACAGAATCTTCTTTATCACTTCATTATTAAAAAAAATAGTCGGGTTTTTTATTCATTTAATAATAGATTTTATTTCGTACTTTTTAGTATGTAAATCATCATAGAATCACTCGATTGATCCTAAATGATCATTTAAAAAAAACTGATACATCTAAAGATTATTTTCAAAATCACCCCGCACATTAAAGCGCATAAAATCCACCATATTGTTTTTTTTTTTAATTCATTAACACGTGCTATTAGGACGAATCTAATGATGTATCTATCTAAATCGGTTAAGCCGTTGAGTAGTTACGAGCAGACATAGGACGTGCATAAAGGATTAAGAAAAAGTTACGACTTTGTTTACTTTTTAAAGTTAAGCAATAATTTGTGTATTATCGTTGTTTGTTTTTTCACAAATAAAGTCTTTGGAACCGGTTTAGCGATCCTTATTATATGGACTTGCTCTGTAATGTTCGTATATTTCCATTTCTCAGTGAAACGGTGGTAAACATTCACGCCTGTATTCCTCGAAAGGTAAGGCAGAGGTGTATTGTACATCCACAGTTCGTCTATACTAATTCTACTTCCTCCTACTAATATTATAAATGTGAAAGTTTGTGAGGATGGATGGATGGATGGATGTTTGTTACTCTTTCACGCAAAAACTACTGAACGGATCTGGATAAAATTTGGCACAGAGATAGATTATAGTTTGGAATAGCACATAGGCTACTTTTTATCCCGGTAAAATGTATGGTTCCTGTGAGATAGCGGGCGAAGCCGCTGGCGGAAAGCTAGTCTTATTATATAAGACAAAGTCGGGTTTATTAAAACACTTACAACTCAACAACTGCTGGACCGATTGGCATGGTTTTTGCTTTGTTGGATTTGTCTCCGCCCCGAATAACAGAATAACTAAAAAAATATTGGTGTAACGGGGTTCAAACGCGAGCGAAGTTGCGGGAATCAGCTAGTCTTATTATATACTAGCTTCCCGCCAGCGGCTTCGCCCGCGTGGTCTTATAATTTTTTCCCCGTTTTTGCTACATTTTTCATTACTACTCCGCTCCTATTAGTCGTAGCGTGATGATATATAGCCTATGTTACTCGGGGATAATGTAGCTTTCCAAAGGTGAAAGAATTTTTGAAATCGGACCAGTAGTTTCGGAGCCTATTCATTACAAACAAACAAACAAACAAACAAACAAACAAATCTTTCCTCTTTATAATATTAGTATAGAAAACAAAGTCAGGTTTGTAACAACACTTATAACTGGAGAACGGTTGGACTGATTTTCATAATCTTTGATTTGTTGGATTTTTCTCCACCCCGAATAACAGAATAACTATTAAAACATCAGAAAATTTCCCAAAATCTAATGGGAAGTAACGGGGTCCACCTTGACGCGAGCGAAGCTGAAGGCAAAAGCTAGTATTATATAGAGGAAAGATTTGATTGTTTGTTTGTATTGAATAGGCTTCGAAACTACTGGACCAATTTGAAAAATTCTTTTAGTGTTAGATATCCCATTTATCGGGGAAGGCTATAGGCTATATACCATCACGCTACGACTAATAGGAGCACAGTAGCAATGAAAAATGTTGCAAAAACGGGGGGCAAAGTTATCAAGATCACGCGGGCGAAGCCGCTGGCGGGAATCTAGTGTATGTATCTATGTCTCGTACGCTTAATATGTGGAACGAACTCCCTGCGGAGGGTTTCCCTGGGGACTACAGCATGGGGTTCTTCAAAAAAGGAGTTAAGAGGCTTTTGCAGGGTCGGCAACACGTGAGTGATGCTTCGGTGTTGTAAACGTCCATAGGCTGCGGTAACCGCCTACCATCAAGCGGGTCACATGCTTGTTTGCAACCCTTGTGGTATATAAAAAAATGTAAATAAATAAATAATTATCTTGGGACATTCTTTACACAGCACCATCTAGTCCCAAACTAAGCAGAACTTGTACAATGTAAATACAAACTTATAATATATAAGTAACACCCAGACAAACACAAACACCTATGTTCATCTCATAAATGTTTGTGTCTTGTGGGATCGAACCCACAACCTCGTGCTCAGCAGCCCGGTACTCGAACCACTAGACCACAGACGTCGTCAAAATAAGTAGTTTATTTCTTAACAATATACATTGTGTTGAAAATATTTGTTACAAAAATAATAATAGAATCTACTATATAAAAATAAGTCGGGTTTTCCTTCCTGACGCTATAACTCCAGAACGCACGAACCGATTTCCACGGTTTTGCATTCGTTGGAAAGGTCTCGGGCTCCGTGAGGTTTATAGCAGAGAAAATTCAGGAAAAATTTCAACAGAAAAGCGGGTTAAAAAGGTTATCAAGACCACGCGGGCGAAGCCGCTGGCGGAAAGCTAGTTAATAATAATTGTATACTACACAAGTTCAATGATATCAAATTGACACAATATAAAAACCACAATTTCAATAAAATAAATTTCAATAATAATTATTAATTTTAATGATAATACATAATTAACAATGTCAAATCCATAATAATAACTCAATGGAAAGCACACACCGTTCACATCGTTCCCATAGTCCTCTCATCTACAGGCGTTGTGCCAAACAAAGTCCCTAATACAAAGCCTCAACATCTACACACTCCACATGCTTCAAAAAGCCACCATTCTCAACACCTGTCGTATCACTCGAAAGTTTCTCACATCCTCTACATTATCTTCAACCTACTCTATTTAAACTTCCCCTCACAAGCTTGGCTACGGCCCGCATGTGAGGTCTCTTATACTCTCAAAAAGAGAAGAAAAACAAAGATCTATCATAATAATAATCAACCCATGTACTGTCCCACTGCTGGGCACGGGTCTCCTCTAAGTATGAGAGGGATTAGGCTATACTCCACCACGCTGGCCTAATTAAAATCCATAATTAATAAATTTAATGGAAGGATTTCAAGCAGTTTAATAAAAATAGGGATATGAACTGCTCCGAAGTCGCGGGTGAGAACAAATATAATAGAACTATTGTATAACACAGTTTCTTGCAATAGTTTCAATATAAAAAAAAAACTGATTTATGTATAACAATAAATTTCAATATCAATCGCAGCGCAAAATAAGTAGATTTTTTGCGACTTCCAATTATTATGACAATTAAAGTTTTGTGTCACATAAACTTTATATAGTTGGTTGTTTGCGAAATGTCTGCCTATTCGAATGAAATTCGTGGTCTTGAACCAATCTGCTTGCTGCGGTCTGGCTGGGGAGGGGTGACCTGCCTTGGATATTCATATTACGTATATTTAATAGCATTATTCAAACTTCCTCCTAGCCATGTTGGGGTCGGCTTCCAGTCTAACCAGGATTCGGCTAAATATCAGTATTTTACACGGAGCGACTGCCATCAGACCTCCGCAACCCAATTTCTAGGCAATACGGATATTCGAAGGAAAGACGGGTTGTCAGGCTTTTTAGGCTTCTGACTACCACTAACGATTGTCATAAGTGTTCGTATGACAACCGGGACCGACGGCTTTACGTGCTCTGAGGCACGGAGGGGTCTCAATATGTTAAGAATGGTCACCCATCCACAGACTGACCGCGGCAAGTGTATCTTAACCTTGCAGATCGGTTGATCAGCGTAGTTACAACTTGGCCACGAACCCCTCAATAGCATTATTTACCGTTTAAATAGCATTATTCTAACGGTGAAGGAAAACATCGTGAGGAAACCTGCATGCCTAAAAGATTTTCTCGACGGCATGTGAAGTCTGCCAACCCGCATTTGGCCAGCGTGGAGGACTCTTAACCGCTCTCATTCTGAGAAGAGACCCGTGCCCAGCAGTGGGGTGATTAATGCATTGATGATGAATTAACTACCTCGTTGGTTGGACCATCCGAATATTTGATAGACGCGTTCGCTATACAGAGAAACACTAACGCCATCTTTTTTAGTATCGCATGCCGTTTGTTTTTTAGCCGATCGTGGACTGGTTCACTTCGGTTTAGAGAAGACCATTTTGGGAACAAGTTCGGGGGTGCCATTGTGACATGCTGTCCGCCCAGTCCTTACGCAGTAATATATCACAATATATACATTTTATGAGAAGTATGGCACAGCCATTTATGGATCAAAACTGGGGCAGCCCGTCTGGGGAAGTACCTCCACCTTACAGAAAACTGCAGCCAAATAACACACTTTATTGTGTGTTGTGATCCTGCAGTGTGTAAGGTTGCCCAAACTCCTTCTAAGGATGCGCTGCGCTGGCAGCAAGAGGAATATTCCCTTAAACTGTCGACGCAGTGAATCCTCCATAAACCTCTAAGAGGTTTTTGCAGGGTCGGCAACGTGTGAGTGTCGCTTCGGCGTTATAAACGTCCATAGGCTACCGTCTATCATAACCGCCTACCATCAAACGGGCCAACCTTGTGGTATAAAAAAAATATATTATATAACTAAGTTCTCTGCCGCGTCTGTCTGTCTGTTCGCGATAAACTCAAAAACTACTAAACCGATTTCCATGCTGGTTTCGCCAATAGATGGAGTGGTCTTCGAGGAAGGTTTTAGTATATAATTTGTCAGGTTTTTGTAGATATTGGCTAAAATTCAATGAAGCCTGGTTAGGTCGGTGAGTAAATCATTCTTAATGTTTAGCTCATATATTTTCTAGATATTTAAAAAAGTAATTGCTCACGTAGTTATTTCGGCCTTGGCACAATTTTTCCGTACCCATATTGTCTTGTGTGTCACTTAGTCTAGTTTACTTTTCATTTTCAATTTAAATATGATTACTTAGCCTTTAGATTCTTTGTCTGATTTGGCGTGTGGTTTTGTAACTGCCATATTGATATAATTATGTAATAAATAAGAAGCAGACTGCCTCGTTGGTCTAGTGGTCACAAGCGCGACTGCTACGCTAGAGGTCCTCGGTTTGATCCCCGGGTCGAGCAAAGTGTTGTTGGGTTTTTATTGAAAGGAGGTCATCGAAATCGGCCAAAATGATGTACCGAAGGTAATTGAAAAAAATACCCTGTATTACGCTGGTTAAAACTCTAGCCAACTTTTAATTTGAGAAAAATCACGCCATTTTGGCACACAGTTTATCTATCTTTTTGTATTTTTTAAGCATTATCCATGCTAAGATTCGTCATGCAAAGATCGACTGGCGAGCAGGGCGAGCGGTGGCTTAGTGGTCAGAGCATCTGGTGTACCGAACCAGAAGGCGCAGGTTCGAATCCTGCCCGCCCGCCGATTTTTTCCTTCATTAAAAATAACTAAGATTACAAGTTATTTTTAATGAAGGAAAAAATCACCTTTAATACGTAAATTAGAATGTGAAGGAAGATTTCGACTGGCGAGCGGGGCTCGCGGTAGCTTAGTTGGCAGAGCGTCTGGTGTACCGAACCAGAAGACGCAGGTTCGAATCCTGCCCGCCAGCCGATTTTTTCCTTCATTAAAAATAACACAGTTTATCTGTTTCGTAATGATTTCATAGTAAAAACTGTCCGTGTCAGTTTACGGCAGATTATTATCAGTTTCAATGTGATTTCATGGTAGAAACTATCAACTTGACAGCTGTTATGTACCTCCGGTACAAATTTGGGCTGAGTTGTATGGGCTTTTGATAATCTCCTTTCCCGTAGCAGCTCGGAGTCTGGATTTGTGCCCGGTTTGCAATAGACATGGACCTAAACAACGGCGAAATGTGGGTGTACATTAGTACGCCTCTGCCAACCCCTTCGGGGAATATAAGCGTGATGGTATGTAACTAAAGAAACAGTGATAGCCTGGTTATATGACTATTGGAGTCTCGAGTTCGAATTCAAGGCACTCACCTCTTTTCTTTTTCCTAGTCTTTTTCCCAACCATGTTGGGGTCGGCTTTCAGTCTAACCAGGATGCGGCTGAATATCAGTATTTTACACGAAGCGACTGCCATCAGACCTCCGCAACCCAATTCTGGGCAATACCGATATTCGAAGGAAAGACTGGTTGTCAGGCTTTTAAGGTTTCTGACTACCACTAACGATTGTCACAGGTGCTCGTATCACACACCTCTGACTTTTCGAAATCATGTGCGTAATTATCACTCGCTTTAACGGTGAAGGAAAACATCGTGAGGAAACCTGCATGCCTGAGAGATATTCTCGACGGCATGTGAAGTCTGCCAACCCGCATTAGGCCGGCGTGGTGGACTATAGCCTAATCCCTCTCATACTGAGAGGAAACGCGTGCCCAGCAGTGGGATAGTTAATGGGTTGATCAAAAAGTTACAATTTTCTGAGATTAACTAAATAAAAAGTAAATCTGTATACCTTCTCTCGTTTATTAAAAAAATCAAATGCAAGAATCCCTGAACATTTCAATTATGTATTTGTCAATCACAATTATGTATTTTTTATGATAAAACTATTTCGTAACTAATAAAAAACGTAGTAATGTATTAATCAAGTCATTATACTTGATTATATTATTATATTATTATATAAATTGTGTATTATAAAAGTTTCTGACAGTTTGACATTGAATATATAGTTTATGTTATTAATAATTCATAACATTTAGCTCAAAAATGTTTGACGCAGGACTTTGGCTTATAACACCCTTTTTTTAAATATTTAACCGGTCATTGAACTCATTATTATGTATTAATGTACCTATGTTTGTGGTAGGATCTCCTGCCAGGCTAACATGCGCCCCACGACAAAATTTTGTTTACTCTTTTGTCTCGCTTTCTTGTGCGAAAACGAGACACATAAGCGTCTACAAAATGTTCTCGCGGCGTGCATGTTAGCCCGGCTGGAGTACTTTTTGCATCAATTGCATCCTATTTAATATACAGTCACGAGCGAAAACATGTATATACACTAACAAAAGTGCTAAAGTGATTTTTTCATTAATGAGAATTGCAACTTTGAGATAACACCAATGTCACTATAGTATTGGTTCGTAAATACTGTGTTCGTAATATCACAAAAGTTCTAGGAGAAAATCGCTTTAGCACTTTTGTTAGTGTATACACGTTCTCGTTACTGTACAATACCCATGTTTGCAAGGAATCAAATGATTTGGGTTTCGACCGGCTGTCGACCGCCCTTATGTTAAGTTGTAAATAGACGTGTCTTGTTAAATACAAACCAGAAGACAATCAGAAGAAGGTTGATCAATTAACTAACACTTATAGCGTACCATTGGATTTCAAAGTCAAAGTTCTCGAATTCGAGTCCAAGGCACTTTTAGACTTTTCGATATCACTCGCTTTGGCGGTGAACGAAAACATCGCGAGTAAACCTGCATACCTGAGAGATTTTCTCGACGGCGTGTGAAGTCTGTCAACCCGCACCAGGTCAGCATGGTGGACTATAGCCTCTCCCTCTCATACCGAGAGGAGACTTGCCCAGCTGTAGAACAGCATATGGGTTGATGATTGTTTGTTTACAAATATATTAGCTACACAGTCTAGCCACATTGTTCACAAACTAAGCTAGACAATAGATTTGTTTATAAACAATTGATGCTGTATCTATGTCACTAAAACAGATATTGTTGATAGCTTTTAGTCATTATTTAGTTCACATGGTAACCCAGATTGTCACTTTGAAAAATGCTTGTGGTGACTGTTCCGACTGGCTCGTTGGTCTACTGGTCCCAGTCTAAAGGGGTTTATTCCCGGAACGAGCAGTGTTTTTAGGTTTTTCTGTGAAATTCCCAGTAGCAGCTCCGAGTCTGGCTTTGTGCCCGGTTGATAGCAGTAGGCTCGCCCCCAATTAAGTGGGACCTAAAGCTAATGACGAACTGTAGGTGTACATTATAGTCTGCGCGGAACTAGTTGGCCGGCGCTTAGGCACAGAATAAATAATACAGAATGGCCACTCTCCGCCCCTCCCTAACGTCAGTTACCTCAGGTCCCCCGCATTCTGCCGGTGTTCTTGCCGGACGTACTGCCAACAAACCCTACGCACTCTCACGCACACATTTGCATTTGCACGTGTACAAACGTAATTTTGACAAATTTGACATTTGGTATTGTAGTGTGCAGCGGTATCGGAAAGTTTGTATGGAGTGTCACAGGTGTGCCTTAGGTATGTGAGCGGCGGAACGGAGGGGCGGGGTCGCCTGCACGCGGTGCGACGGAGGGGCGGGGATGCTTGCTTTTGTTCACAGTAACCCGCCTCACCCCCGTCCCTACCTAAGGCGCGGACAACTAGTTCCGCGTGGACTATAGTAAATTTCTGCGGGGTCAGGAGACCGGCTTTTGAACTATCTCTTGATTGTTTTCGTTATTGCAGATCGAAAGACATATTAAAAGTTTCAGAGAAGTAGTGTCTACAGTCCGTGAAAGAAGACTATGCAGCGGAGATGAGAATGTTAAGATGGATGTGTGGAGTGACTAGAATGGACACAATAAGGAACGAGTGTAATAGAGGAAGTTTGAAAGTGGCGCCAGTGACGAATAAGTTGAAGGGGAATCGTTTGTCTTGGTATGGGCACGTAATGAGGAGGGATGAAACGCATGTGACTGAAAGAGTGATGACATTAAATGTAGAAGGACGGAGGGATAGAGGAAGGCCAAAGAAAAGATGGATAGTGTTAAGGTCGATATGATGGAAAAGGGATTGAATGAGCAGGTGACGGCTAATAAGGATGAATGGAAGAAAAGGATAGGCTGCGCCGACCACAAATAAATTGGGACAAGGCAGGAAGATGATGATGAGAAGCAGTGTCTACAGTAGCCCTTTTTTCGTGTTCGGAAAATCCTTCTGGATCCCCGCCACCTGGGGAGCTGGCAGGGTGTGTTGGACTCATACAGACTGATCTGATCCGACCTGATTATTCGTCCCACTGCTGGGCACGGGTCTCCTCTCATAATGAAGGGGGTTATGCTATAGTCCACCACGCTGGCCTAGTGCGGGTTGGCAGACTTCACATGCCGTTGAGAAAATCTCTCAGGCATGCAGGTTTTCTCACGATGTTTTCGTTCACCGCCAAAGCGAGTGATTTCGAAAACTTTCATTAAAAAATCATCTTTTTTTTATTTTTGTCTGTTTCTCTAAAACAGGTGCACCGATTTTGACGGGAATTTAACTCGCAGATAGCTAATGTTATGAGGAGTGACTTAGGCTACATTTATTTAAAAAAAATCATTTATTTTAACAAATTTTATGGACGTGAGTAACGTCGCGCGGAACAATTAGGTAATAATAAACATTTTGAGAATTTTTCCTCAGTATCATATAGCCCTATATTTTAAGTTAGACCTGTAGTAATACATTGGTGAAAACTGCATCCAATTCGATGCAGCAGTTTTTGCGTGATGCGAGCATAAATTCTGAAAACTGTTGTTATGGCTTCTGTTGCTTTAATAAAGATCGATTTAGTTATTTTTTCACTGATTTTGTACACAAATTTATTCGTCCGATAAAATTATCTGATTTATTCAGTTGATAATTATGTTTTTAAAAGGTCGAATATTGAGCTTTTAATTCAATAAGCGGTTTAATATTACATTCAAGCAGAATCACTTAATATAAATTTTAGGGTTTTTTAGGAAGTTCTCAGTGTTTACCGTACAGTTTCACAATAAAACAAATCAAAGAAACATTTAATAAGACGTACTTATACACCAATAAGTTCCTATAATTTAAAAAAAAAAACAAATCTCATAACACGGAAAAATACCAACCTATAAAGAGCTTTTGATAGCTTTTGTCCAACTTAAACTTGAAATCACTACACTAAACTCGAACACAAAAAGGCACCGTCAATTTCTTTAAAAAAAAAAAATATTATTATCACAACACTACACGGAATAGTTGTCACTTCGCATTTCAAAATTCAAACTCGTGAGCGTTGATCTCTCGCGGCCGTCGGAGACTTACTGACTGCTTATGCGCAGGTGTCCCGTATAAGATCAATGGAGGACGGTGTTATGCAGTAACTCGATATCATTTGTTATCTACCTTTTTTCCGGCCTGGTTTTTTTATGAGTTTGCTTTTGTTTTTTGGGATTGGTATTTGCGACTCATACCTTTTTGGATTCGGTTCTAGAATTAGAATTTTTACCTTTTTTGTGACGACCGTTTGGAATGTAGTTCCGCTTGTTTTTTTTATCGTGTTATACATATTGAGACACTTTTGTTTTTTTTTATGTTTGGTGCATTTTATTTTACACAACACGCATCTTGCCCCAAACTAAGCAGAGCTTTTTATTATGTACTATGGGTACTATATTGGGGTTATTAGATGGTTAATATACATACCAGCGAATACTGGGTGTACAACAGTACTCCTCTGCCTGACCCTTTGGGGAATACAGGCGTGATGGTATGTTATAGATTGGACAAGGTTTTTTCACCATATTATATCTTGTCACCTTCTAAACGAACAAGAAAAATGTTGTTGTAAAAAACTTATTATGATCTAACAACTTTAGTACACATTGCAGTAACAGCTGTTTCAATAAATAATTACTTGTTTGTTATTCATTCTTTATTTTATTAAAAGGTATTATGCACAATTTATGGGCAAGTCAGTCAACATATTAATAGGTTAATATTAATTTTTATTATGGGACATTTTACACACTAAGCAAAACTTGTACTAAGGGTACGTTTATGGCAGATTTTGAGTTGGCGAGCAGGATTCGCGGTGACTTAGCGGTTATAGCGTCTAGTGTACCGAGCCAGAAGACGCAGGTTCGAATCCAGCCAACCGGTCGATTTTTTCCTTAATTAAAATAACTGATAATCTTAGCATGGAAAATGCTTAAAAAATACAAAAAGATACCTCACAAACGTTTCCTTTGTCTATTAACTTCATAATTAATTACTTAAATAACTACTTTATCCGGTATTTTTAATATCTGTGAACGTGTTTCATATTGAGTTTCTTTATCAATAGCTTACTATCGGACATGATTCTTATTTACTAGTAATTTCATATATACAATTATGTAACGAAATTATTTGTTACTCAATTTTGTTCTTACACGACTATATCAGCAACTTTAACGCATCAGCAGCGTGTCTGATGTTACAGCTGTCCATGGTTGGCTAGTCTGCTCATTTGCTGACATAACCCATAAAAAACCGATCAAGTTTGAGTCAGACCCGCACATAATAAATCCAAAGGAATCCGTACTATTTTCATTTTATTTCATACCTAAATGATAATCAAAAGATCAGAGTAAATAGCAGCCAAATATTCTAAAATATACCATATAGAAAGGCCCAAATAACGTTGGCGTGACGATTTACGGCCGGTTCCTATATAACAGTCGATAGATTTGCTTACTAAAAATGTAATTTCAAAATTCTATCTCTAAGCAAATCTATCGGCAGATTGGATATATGATGGCCGCGCTAAACGATCTCTTGGATTCTAATCCAACAGGCGATCTGTTTGCGGATGAGTGGACGAAGATTATATTGGTATGTCAGAAGTACTGTGAGAGGAAGGTATGAAAGTGTTTTTACCTTCTTTTATTTACTTTGCTTTGTTTTGATTGTAGATTTTAATAAATTTCTTTTTTTAGTTACTGTCATTGGTGGATTCGTAGTAATTAATTAAATAAATAAATAAATGATCAGACAGAATGGCGCCAGTTAGCACTGGATAGAGATCAGTGGAAGGAGATCGGGGAGACCTTGGCTCATCAGTGGGATCAAATAGATATAGGAAAAATGCCATATTGTGCTAACAATATTTATGTATTGTGGTCCGGCTTAAAGTTTAACTGCGTCGTTACCCTACAGGGCGTAATCGACTGATACGCAAGACTTTTTTTATTTGAGGGTGACGAAATGCGTCTTATGCATGCTGTTCCGCTCGGGGATGCGGGACGGTTATGTTGGGCTCTCCGGCGAGGTGGCCACCATCTGAATATGTCGTCTAACCGTTAAACGTTGACAAAAACCATTGCCATTCGGAATAGTTGTGGAATCATGGAAATCGCTCGCACATGATCGGCAATCCCACGGCGGACGTCCGTTCTCTGACCCTGGGTAATTCCTCAGGTCAGCAGCAGCTCAGAGTATGAATTAGTGTTCGGTTAACTCTGCGAAGAATACAGGCGTGATGGTATGTTTAATTTTTTAATCGTAACATTTTATTCTTGGCTCCGTCTCTCATACCGCCGTCCGCGCGTACTACAGCCTCTACTCTATCTCGCTCGCACACCCGTCTCTTTCTAAACTGGATCGCTGCAATCATAGTAAACAAAAATTCAACTCTCTATCATAATAATACTGCCCAAGTATTCATTGGTATTTGCAATTGCAGTAATTTTGTGGTAGCTTAAATCTATACAGCTACTAGCGGCCCGTGCGCAGCTTTGCCTGCGTTTCCCGGTGTTTTAAAAAAATATACGAGTATCTTGCTGTTACGAACGCATTCGCAACAACACACAACTCTTTATCTCGATCGCAACACAATCCAAAAACGCCATAGACAAACCTTAGTCCTACTTCCTATCCTACTAATATTATAAATGTGAAAGTTTGTGAGGATGGATGGATGGATGGATGTTTGTTACTCTTTCACGCAAAAACTACTGAACGGATCTGGATGAAATTTGGCACAGAGATAGGTTATAGTCTGGAATAGCACATAGGCTACTTTTTATCCCGGTAAAGTATATGGTTCCCGTGTGATAGCGGGTGAAGCCGCTGGCGGAAAGCTAGTTTTATATAAATTCAAAATCATTTTAAAACGGTACGATTATTCAATACCAACTTTAACACAAAAGCCATCTCCTGATTATAATATTATTTCTATCGAATCAACGCCTTTTTATTTAAGAGATATTCTACACCATCAAGAATATACTTACACTTACATACAAACCTTGTCCTGACAATAACGAACACAGCAAAAAAAGAATTATGCAATTTGGTGCAGTCGTTTTGAAGTTATGCGCGTACAAACATTTCGGTAATTCATTTTTATATAGGTAACTACTAAAATTATAAAGAGGTAAAGTTTGTGACGTTGGAGGATGTAATTTCTGGATCTATTGGACCGATTTTGAAAATTCTTTCATACGTGCATACATAGCTTCACGCCTTTCCATAGGGGTAAGGCAGAGACTATATCTTTCCACTTGCTACGATCCTGGCACACCACTTTCGCTACATCTATGCTCATCAACCTCCCCATGCATGCTCGTCGGTTTAGGGTGCTCTTAACCTTGCCAAGTCCGCAATTTATTTGTGGTACGTTCGAGGTTGACTCTTCCATTCGTACTTGCCATGTATACATGTTTCGTCAATCTCCGTTCATCCATCCTCTCTATATGTCCTAACCATCATAACATACCTTTTTCAATCCCCGCTACTGTGTTATCTTTCATACCACAACGCTCCCTTATCAAGCTGTTCCTCGCTTTTTCTTTCAAAGTTACACCACACATATCAAGTTTCAAAGTTACACCACACATACTTCTTAGAGCTTTCATCTCTCTCCTCATACATGCTCTTCGGTTTAGGGTGCTCTTAACCTTGCCTTTTTTAGAACGTCCGCAATAGGCATGATAACTGATTTTGAAAAAGTACTCCACGATGTTCTTACACATCTACTTTATACAAAATAACTCATATTTTTGAAAAATATATGGTTTTGAAGGCAAAATAGCCTTATAAAAAACACAATTTAAATTCCGCGCTGAAACGCTAGAATAACAATGGCGTCGTCTGTGACGTCAATCTTTCTTAAACACTTGACAAGTACAATTTACAGTAGGGATGTGACATCCAATAAAAAAAATTGATTATTAATAAATCAATTATATTTGTTTATAATAAAATCGATTACTAAATAATCGATTTTATAATAAAAATAATCGATTTTTGTTTGTTCTGATCATATTTTGATAACATTTTGTGCAATAATCTTGAATCCTAATGTGTATCGATGGTGTGCGGTTCCTCAATGTCATAATACAACGATAAAAACGCCGAATAAGTTATTAATTAACGTTCCAATGCAAAAAAAGTTTGAAATACGTGGCTAAGCTAATAATTCAGTAATTTATTTCTGTGATGACCATTTTGTATTTACTTTATAGATTGAAGTAGCTTAGCTCGAAAATAAAATTAAAAGAAATGATTGTCAATATAACGTGATATTCTAAATTATTGTCAGTGACATGACAATAATTTAGTAATTTTGATGTTAGGAAGAGATTTAAAATAAAACAAACCCTCCAAATAAAAATTGTGTAAGTACTTTGATGATTACTTTTTGTGGTATCGAGTATATTTCTGACTGGTACTTTGTACTCGATACTGTGTACTCAATACTTTTACTCAGTGAGTAGTTTTTGACAAGTATCAAATAAATTGTAGAAATTACCTATTTCAAATTTCATCTTACGGCTCATGTTTATGGCAAAGCCATCGATCTAGTTCAATCGTACTGAACCTTCTAGACTTCTTGAGTCATTAGAAGAATGCTGCCTACTAAGAGTGAACTTTGGCAGAACTTTGCCCAGATTAACAACAACAGAGTAAAATGCAAGACATTTTTTAAACCATAAATCGTCAGGAAATATCTAAACTTCTATTTTTAGCGATTGTTTGGAGGAAGAATGGAAGCTTTAACCTCTACCATAACGTAATATATTCTTTTTTAAATAATATTTTTTCAGCAGTTTCAGTTGTTTTTTATTTTATTTAATCGTGTTAAATTATATACCAGTATATACGCCCCATCTCTATTTGTTTTAGAAAGATTGACGTCACGCGCTTCCGACTGGTGTTCGATCTATCATGGCCGATTGATATATTTTGCATTTTTATTTTTGCTAAAATAAATATAATCTTGCTTCTAATCTAAAAACAAGTGTTTATATATGAATCAGTCTGTCATATAAAATTACGTTAAATCTTAATTTCGGTCATTCTTAGTTGGTGTCATCATGCCTATTTGTGTTGTTTGCTCCCTGTATAATAAAAAAAATAGAGAATGCTATACGCAATTTGGCTGTTGCTATATTGCTATACTTACTGTTTTGTCTGAGTGTAATCAATTATTGATGAGCCTAATAAATAAATAAAATTTAAAAATATAAAATCCCCCGACACAAAATAAAAATTGTAATTCGTGTATTCCTTTTTGTGTTGTTGTTTATCATATTCATTTGATACCCATATTGAGAGAGTTGTGAAAAAATATGTAATCCGCCATTTTGTGGCGGCGGTTATCTTGGACCGATTTTCATCCAACAGCTAAGAATACTCCCGACTAATTCACCTTTCAAGCGAAAAAACAAAATCAAAATCGGTTCATCACAAACAGACACGCACTCACACAGACACACATGCACGACACAGACACATATGCACTCACACAGACACACATGCACTCACACAGACACACGCGCACTCACACGTACCAGACACGTCAAACTTATAACACCCCTTCGTTTTTGCGTCGGTGGTAAATGAATTAAGTTCAGACAATCGTATAAATCGGATGTGCGAGTTAGACAATGTAGGGCAAAATCTGAAATGGCCTTTTGAAGAAAGAGCACAGTTTTGAGTTGACCAGTCCTAACTCGTTGCACGCATGCAACAGTCATTGTGTAGCTCAACCATTATTAGGGAGCTCAACGAGCTGAAATACGCAAAACAGAAATTTTAAAAATATTGCACGAGTTTATAAGGGAAAATCATCTACGCAGTATGTAGGTACGAATCACATTTAATGGAAGTTCGTGAGAGCTTTGCAATCAATCACGATGGCCATCACAAGTCAGCTGGCTTTGTTGCTCGATGCGAGTCAAGTTGAGCCAGTTACTGGCGCCAGTGTACTTGACCGTGTCTTGTAGCGAGGTCGGGTAATGTGTGATTTAGATCGTGTGTGTATAAAAGCTTTTTTAATGTATTTTACTACTAGCTTTCCGCCAGCGGCTTCGCCCGCTATCCCACGGGAACCATACATTTTACCGGGATAAAAAGTAGCCTATGTGTTATTCCAGACTAAAATCTATCTCTGTGCCAAATTTCAACCAGATCCGTTCAGTAGTTTTCGCGTGAAAAAGTAACAAACATCCATCCATCCTCACAAACTTTCACATTTATAATATTAGTAAGATAAGATAAGAAGTAAGATTATATAAACTACTAGCTTCCCGCCAGCGGCTTCGCCCGCGTGGTCTTATAATTTTTTCCCCCGTTTTTGCAACATTTTTCATTACTACTCCGCTCCTATTAGTCGTAGCGTGTTGATATATAGCCTATAGCCTTCCCCGATAAATGGGCTATCTAACATGGAAAGAATTTTTCAAATCGATCCAGTACGTTTTGAGTTTATTCGTTACATACAAAAATACAAATCTTTCCTCTTTATAATATTAGTGTAGAAGTGTAGATAGTGTAGATGTAGAAATAGCTTCTTCCCGCGATATGACTAGCTTTCATAAAAAATACCATAGCATACAATAGTAAATCATACAATGTCAAACGAGCTGTGGGCTAAACACATTACCGAATGGGTTCCACATGGTAGACGACAGCGCGGGAGGCCCAGACGAAGATGGCGGGATGAGCTTGATTCCTTCTGGAAGGATTGGTCCCAAATAGCCTTAAACCGTGAGGTATGGAAAGAGGGTAGGGAGGCCTTTGCCCTGCAGTAGGACGATAATGGCTGAATAATAATAATGATAATACAATAGCAAATATTTATGGCTCAAATCTGGGGCCTTACACCTTACAGAAAACTGCAGCCACATAACACACTTTATTGTGTGTTGTGTTCCTGCAGTGAGTAAGGTTGCCAGAGCTTCTAAGGATGCGCTGCGCTGCGCTCTTAAACTGTCGGCGCAGTGAATCCACCATCAACCTCTAAGAGGTAACGCGAGTCATACCTCTGGTGTTGCAAGCGTCCATAGACTACGGTATAATAATTAAATGAATTCGCAATTTTCTGATTACCCCCATTTTCGCAAAGCGCTACCTTTTAGGTAAAATGTGTGAGACTACAGTTCTCGCTCTGAGTAAGAAAGCTCAAGGTCACTCAGCGAGCTATGGAACGAGCTATGCTTGGTGTTTCTCTACGCGATCAAATCAGAAATGAGGAGATCCGTAGAAGAACCAAAGTGACCGACATAGCTGAAAGGATTAGCAAGCTAAAGTGGCAGTGGGCGGGGCACATAGCTCGTAGAACCGATGGCCGCTGGGGCAGAAAGGTTCTCGAATGGAGACCACGCACCGGAAAGCGCAGCGTGGGACGGCCTCCAACGAGATGGACCGATGACCTGGTAAAGGTCGCTGGAAGTCGCTGGATGCAGGTAGCATGCGTCCGGTCCCTGTGGAAGTCAATGGGGGAGGCCTTTGTTCAGCAGTGGACCTCTTTTGGCTGACATGATGATGATGATGACAGTTCTCGCCAAACTTATTGTCCGGGTTGAATTTGGCACGAGATAACTTTAACCCGGCCGTAGGAGATGCAAAATTATAGGATTGTATTAAGACAATAAGTTTGGCGAGAACTGTACGTATGTATAATTCTTCGAAACAACTTCGACAACATGAAGTTTAACTTTTTTAAGGGTTGTCGAATTAACTAGGTACTAAAGTGACTCTTCTCTTCTAGCCCTTATGACGCCTGAAGTAAGTCAGATGTCCTTTTATCATCTCAAACAAGCAAACCTTCACAAACAATACGTGATAAGTCCTGCCGCATTATATGCGCGTGCGCAACACGTATAATTACGTGTCTATTACGCATGGGTCATCGACCCCACACTTTCTCATCTAATGATCTATACCTTTGACGGAGGTAATGCTTGATACTTAATGTACATTATGGTGTCTGTGGTACAGTACGTGATAGCACGGCTTTAGAGAGTGAGGTTGTCGATTCGATTTTTAGCAATTGTTCAAAGGGCTCGAGTTCTAATCCAAATCATGTGCGTAATTATCACTCACTTTAACGGTGAAGGAAAATATCGTGACGAAACCTGCATGCCTGAGAGATTTTCTCGACGGCGTGTGAAGGACAACCCGCATTAGGCCTACGTGGTGGACTACAGCCTACAGGTGGTACCCAGCAGTGGGTTGATGATGAATACCATCCATACCATCACGCCTATATTCCCCTAAGGGGTAGGCAGAGGCTTACTAATATACACCCACATTTATTGTTATTTTATTTATTAGAATTTCCAACGAAAAATACACATTACATTAAAAATAAATACAATGGCCTTATGTTTCTTCACTTACAGGATATCACAGCATGCTTAGGAATATCTACTTAGGTACAATTAAATTACGGTTACACTACAAATAACATTTGCTTAATTTTGTTTAGGTCCCATGAAGGTAATAGGGGGCGAGCCTATTGCCATTAACGGGGCACAAATCCAGACTCCGAGCTGCTACTGGGAATTCTACAGAAAACCCACAACACTGCTCGACCCGGGGATCGACCCCAAGAGCTCTAGCGTAGCAGTCGCAGTTGATGATGAATGAATTTTACTATCCTTATTCGCGCCGCGAATTTCGTGGGTCTAGGTAAAAGGATAATTACTTATCATACGTGATCCGTGTCAATAATTACTGTAAGGAAAGTCCCGGAGAATATTCTCTGAATTAATACAATTGAAGTTCAATATCATTTGCGATCATTTGGGAATTTCTACAGGAAATATGAAGGAAATACGTTAATTTAGGGTTCCGTGCACGAAGGGTGCTAATAAATATAAAAGGTGGAAGGGACATCGCCGCACATCCGAATACCATGAGTTCAATACATGATTTTGGACCCCTCTGCGTTGAAAATTTCCGTAACTTTTTTCATCAATTTTTCAATTTTTTCTGCAGTTTTTTACTTGAACGTGTAAAAAAACATTATTTCTATCTACCCAAATTAGATTTATAATAAAAAAAACATTATTTCATTTATTTCTGATCGCGCGTGCGATAACATTCATCGCGAAGCGTAATAATCGCGTTTTTAGCAATACACTGCGCGCTCAAAAATGTCAATATCTGTAATAACCTATCATTTTCTACATGAATGACCTAGGTCATTTTATTTTTGACCTTGAGTGAAACCTTGTCACGACGTTTGTGCGTCGACGTCCCTTCCACCTTGTATTATAATAACTAAGAAATAGATTCTATTTCTATTTACATATTTGATATGGCTTATCAGAGAAAATATCCAGTCTATATGCTGAGTCAACAGTAAATTAAGGAGCATGATTGCTCTCTGCGGCACCTCGCCGTGTGCGCACTCCCGGGTGTCTATCAGTGGGTTTTATCTCATGATGAACCGTCATTGGTAGAGTTAAACCTTCACAGTTTCTATTTCTAGAGCCGCTATTACGATAAATACTGTAGCCTGCGCGGAACTAGTTGGCCGCGCCTTAGGTATGTGAGCGGCGGGACGGAGGGGCCGGGGTTGCCTGCGCGCCGTGGGATGGAAGGACTGGCGCTTGTTTTCGTTCGCAGTAACCCGCCGCCTCACCCCCCTCCCTACCTAAGGCGTGGCTAACTAGTTCCGCGCGGACTACAATACCAATTTTATTGATACTGAATGATTGAAAATGGCACGGAATGCTTTATGTACGGGTCCGGCTCGCACTTGACTGGTTTTTGCTCCGTTATATCCCTCACTCAAGCTATCCGTATTTTATTTGGTTTCCTTCCCTAATATTTAAACTGAGAATTACGTCAACAATTAATATTTCTTTGACCGCTGGTAAACTCTCTTACTATGTTGTTTTGCCCCGTGTTTGTATAAAATTTTTCACTGACACTGATTGGCACTCATAATTGACGAGGAAATACCTGACTTTAGAGGTGTGTAACTCAGATCTGAGTCAGCTCAATGAGTCAGATCGCACGGGTTTAAGCCGTTGAGCTCAGTAACAAAATGACTAGCTCACGGCTCAATTCAGCTCCTGTTGTACTTGTGAATCCCTCCAATCCAATTCTCCTAGAACGAATTATTATTCTGTTCTAATGTTAATCTTCGTTCTACGACAACTCCGGACCGTATTTTCACGGATTCTGTTCGTTTTCGGATCGGAGGTAGTGCGAAACCGCCCTTAACATTAGAATGAATAATTTTCCATGGTGTTTGATAAATTATTTGCTTGAAAATTCACACGTGCCGTACCCCATACTGACACAGTATTGACTTACGATAAAAATGTATGATATAGCCATGTTTATGGTATTGTGTAATTAGGACATGCTGTTCATAACTTAAAAGTTTTGGGCGTGCCAGATAATGTGATGTCATGGGGGAAAAGTAGGTTGGTGACGAAATAGGTGTTGAAAAATTAAAGAAAAAGTATTTGTTTAAACTTATAATGACGTACACAATTTTTTTTTTTCATTTTTAACCCCCGGCGAAAAAACGACGGGGTGTTATAAGTTTGACGTGTGTGTGTGTGTGTGTGTGTGTGCGTGAGCGTGTGCGTGTGCGTGTGTGTGTGTGTGGCATCGTAGCTCCCGAACGAAAATTGCAGTCAACAAAATGGCAAATTACATTTCGTGTCGGGGGCTTTCTAAATTTTTATAAGGTATGTTTAGGAAGTTAGGAAGAACTGGCTAAATTAAAAACCTTAAAAACAACACAACCTTACAACAACAACAACTTAAAAACTTACAACATCAATCCAAACTCCTTGCTGCTACTAAGAATTGAAACTCAATAACACATTGCTCGACCTGAGAATAGAATTCAAAACTCTATCGTAGCACTCGCGTTTGGGACCAAAAGATAAAAAAGCAGTTTAAACTTACTAATACCTAGGTACGTTTAAATTAAAGAATGCAGCGTGTGTCACTGTGGTATTGTGTAATTAGACCGTAGTGGTACTTCAAAGAAGTGACTTTTAGGTGTGAATAGATAAGCTAGGAAAGGTACGGCTAGGTATGTTGTTGGCAAATAATGAAATAGTAATATTTCACTAAAGACAATAAGTTATTTTTACCCGACTGCCGAAGGAGGAGGGTTATGTGTTTGACGCGTATGTATGTATGTATGTATGTCCGTTCCTATGTCCGGTCGTAACTACTCAACGGCTCAACCGAATTTGATAAATGACACCTCATTAGATTCGTCTTGATGGCACGACTGTCACTGGGTACATGAAATTTAAAAAAAATCAATATGGCGGATTTTATACGCTTTAATGTGCGAACTGATTTTGAAAATGATCTTTAGTTGTATAAATTTATATTTTAAATCATCATTTAGGATCTATCTAGTGATTCTATGATGATTTATAAACTAAAAAGAAGGAAATAAAATCAATTATTAAAAGAAACAAAAATCCCGACTGCGTAAAAACTACTAACTAAAAATCTAAAAACAAGCTCTGTGATGTTGGAAAATGTACTGCAGGCGGGACAAGCTGTTCGTTCATAAACAAAATTGTTTCTTTGCTTGTCCCGCCTGCAATACATTTTCCAACATCACAGAGCTTGTTTTTAGATTTTTAGTTAATGAAGGAAAAAATCGGCTGGCGGGCTGGATTCGAACTTGCGTCTTCTGGTTCGGTACACCAAACGCTTTGACCACTAAGCTACCCCGAGCCCCGCTCGCCAGTCGAAATCTTCCTTCACATTCTAATTTACGTCTTAAAGGTGACGTCTTAGCATGGAAAATGCTTAAAAAATACAAAAAGATAAAGACAATAATTTAATTAAAGAACTTTGAACTTTTTTGTATAGAACCTTATCTTAAATTGTAAGATCCTTAAAATTACATGTTTTGGTGTATAATATACTAGCTTTCCGCCAGCGGCTTCGCCCGTGTGGCTTGGGTGTTCCTTATAAAGTTCATCCCCTATTTCAGCCCTTTTTTCGCATTAAAAAGTAGCCTATGTCTCAGGCTCTAGAATATCGTTGTACCAAATTTTATTTAAATCGGTTCAGTGGTTTTGGCGTGAAAGCGAGAAAGACAGAGTTACTTTCTCATTTATAATATTAGTAAGGATATCGTCAATCGATTGAGAAAATAATTGTTCTTCTACCGAGCCTTTTCCCAACCATTTTGAGGTCGGCTTCCAGTCTAACCAGATGCGGCTAAATATGAGTATTTTACTAATATCTGAATAATAATATAATAATAATATCTTTGGACATTTTTACACAACACCATCTAGTCCCAAACTAAGCAGAGTTTGTGCTATGGGTACTAGACAATGGATATAATACTTATATACTTTTTTGTTGTAAAAACATACATATAATATACTAGCTGTCCCGGCAAACGTTGTTTTGCCATATAGGGGTGGGTCATTTTAGGGGGATGAAAAATAGATGTTGGCCGATTCTCATAGATACCGGATAAGCACACAAAATTTCATACAAATCGGTCCAGCCGTGTCGGAGGAGTATGGCAACTAAAACTGTGACACGAGAATTTTATATATTAGATAAGAAACACCCAGACAAACACAAACAGCTAAGTTCATCACATAAAATGTTTGTGTTTTGTGGGAATCGAACCCGTAATCAGCAGTCCGGTACTCGAACCACTAGACCACAGACGTCGTTGTCGTGAATATCAGTATCGATATTTTTCAAATAAGTATCCTGTCATGACAGTTTCTCAAAATGCCTAAAAACACACTTTATCCGTAACACTTGTGAATCAACTGGCAGCGTAGTATAGGCTTCTTATGATTCAACTGTTTTTCTTGTAGTAACACGGGGGCTAAATATTATCTGGGCATACCGCGCCCACTTCCTGCAACACCCTGTAGAAACTTTGTGAGGTAATCAATGCCTCACATTCATCATAAATACACTCATACCTCTTCCACGTACAAGGGCGGTTCAGTGAGGTCTACCATTTTAGACTAGTAACCGCACGAGGCGAGGCGGTGCGGGTCGGGTGCCGGGTGGCTGTAATGAGCTGTAACACGGGGGTTTAATATTATCTGGGCATACCGCGCCCACTTCCTGCAACACCCTGTAGAAACTTTGTGAGGTAATCAATGCCTCACATTCATCATAAATACACCCATACCTCTTCCACGTACAAGGGCGGATACAGGGGGTCTACTCACTGTCTCCGTCAATGACGTAACGGGCCCGTCCGAAAGTAGCGCAGACATAACGACTGGTCCGATTTAAAAAAATCTTTCAGTGTTACATAGCCCATTTGAATCAATGAAAAATGTTGCTAAAACGGGTTCTTATAGAATATCGTCATCAACTGCGAAGCCGGGATGGGCTGCTACTAAAATAAAAATGAAGGTTAAACTAAAAATAAGGTTACCAATACCAATTAATCAAGTAGTAAGTTGATAAAAAAAATGTCTGTCGCAAGTATCAAGTTGTTTACGTTTAAGGCGCATAGCCGATCTGGTATACTCGGGGAAAACACGCTTATTATTAATACTCTTTGATTTCGCAAGGCAGAAGCAAAGAGAATTTTATTCCATACTTTTTAGTTTTTAAATCGTCATAGAATCACACAAATCGTTATAGATCTTATTAAGAAAGAAAGAAAATGTATTTATTAGCATAAAAACGAAAAGGTCACTTAAAATAACATAAATTTAATACGACTAACAATATAATTACGATACAATTTATCAAAATCTGTTTAGCCTCTACGAATTTAACTCTACGAACAGGTTAATACCTGTTCGTAGAGTTGGTTAAAACTAGTACTTTTTGGATGAGAAAATATAAATTTTATATTAAAAAAAAAAAAAACGCACGCCCTTTTGACACACTATTATCAGTTTCATAGTGTTTTTATATTAAAAACTGTCAACTTGACAGCTATCATGTACCTCGGGTACAAATTTGGGCTAAATTCTATGGCACTGCCTATGGCCATCTTTTTAATCGTAATACTCTATAATCATACACATCGAACTGCACTATCCTCAAAACTGTTCACAGCAAAATTGTTACGATTTTTTTTTATAGGTGCATTTAAATGTAAATGTGAGTACCATGTAGGCTAGTTTAAACTCGTGCAATATTTTAACGTTTTCTGACTGTTTTGGATTTTCCATATGACCTACGCAAATGTCTTGCTGATCTGGTATCGTCGTGCGATGGGTCGTTGAGCTCCCTAATTATAGTTGAGCTACACGATGACTTGCATGCGTGCCGTCAGTTAGGACTGGTCAACTCAAAACTGCGGCTCTTTCTTCAAAAGGCCATTTCAGATTTTCCTACATTGTTTAACTCGGATATCCGATATATACTACGATTGTCTGGACTTTAAGAGACCATTTTTTAAGAGAGGTAGGGCACAGCCATTTATGGCTTAAATCTGGAGCAGCCCATCTGGGGAAGTACTTCCACCTTACAGAAAACTGCAGCCAAATACCACACTTTAGAGCTCCTTCTAAGGATGCGCTGCGCTGGCAGTAAGAGGAATATTCCCTCAAACTGTCGGCGCAGTGAATCCTCCATAAACCTCGTAAGAGGTTTTCCGGGTCGGCAACGCGCGAGTGATACCCCTGGTGTTGCAAGCGTCCATAAGCTATGGTAACCGCTTACCATCAGGCGGGCCGTATGCTTGTTTGCCATGATTCTCTGAGTTTGTTTCAGCATAAATATCATTTCATCATTTCATTTCATGGGTTTTTGACAACCTCCTTTCTGTTTCGCAGTTTCAGTTAACATTTAACTTAACAATTATATAGTCGACAGTACTAATATGAATTAGTAGTAGTTACGTAGAAAGTGGACGTTTCCATCATGTTGTACCTCGTAAGTGGTTTCACTGGTTCATTCATTGGTAACATTGCTATTGCAAACAGTAGGATATTTGCAGATTGCAGTCGATTTGTACGTGCCTCTTCTCCTTACCTCTTGGTTCCTGGGACCCAATTCTGCTATTTTAGTTAAGACTACCCTTTACCCGCGATTTCGTCCCCGTAGAAGTTGAATTTTTCCCCCGTTTTTGCAACATTTTAAATTATTGTTCTGCTCCTATTGGCCGCAGTGTGATGTATAGCCTTCCTCGATAAACGGGTTATCTAACACTGAAATATTTTTTCAAACCAATGTCTGTACAAACAAACAAACTCTTCAGTTTTATAATATTAAGTATAGATAACCATTCCACCGACACACTACTAAGATTCTATTGAGATTTTGACAGATTGGGTATTTTGCTAAATAATTCAATATCCTACCAATAGTGTTTGGTGGAGTGTCGCTAAAATGGCTTCTGTATTCCTATTTCTTTTATTATTACCCGACGGCACGGCAAAAAGCCGAAGGAAGGGTTTTATATTAGGGAGTCTATGTATCTTCCTATTTACGTATGTTCCAGTACTGCACCTAAAGTCCTCATTTGATTTTGATGAATGAGGTGTCAAACGATTCGTTATTATAGTCCCGGTAACAATGGCTACATTTTACATAAACAAAATCAATACGACGAATGTTACATGCAAAAAAGAGCGAAATTTAAAAAAAATGTTTGCTATCCTACCGAGTGGCAATCGCCGTTCGTCCATTCTTTCGACATACTCAACATATTCTTCTTAATACGAGTCGCTACATGATCTTCTATACACGAACGTTCCCTTGTCACACTATTTCTCAATCTATAATTACGAGATAAAGTAAATACTACCAAAGGAGGTCATCAAAATGGGCCCAAATGATGTACCTAAGGTACACTTATTGGGAAAAATACTCTGTATTACGCTGGTTAAAACTCGAGTCGTACTTTTTTTAATGTTGACTGGGGGAAGAGAAAAAAAACTTTTAATTTGAGACAAATCACGCCATTATGTCACACTAGTAACTGTTTCGTAATGATTTCATCGTAAAAACTGTCAATGTCAGTTTCGGAATGTCAAACGCACGCCATTACGGCTGTTTATTATCAGTTTTATAGTGATTTCATGGTAAAAACTATCCACTTGACAGCTGACATGTACCTCCGGTACAAATTTGGGCTGAGTTGTATGAGCTTTTGATGACCTTCTTTAGTCAATATACCGACCGGCAAGCGCTGCTTAACCTACATAAATGTTCAGCGAAGGTATTACTTAGCAACGAACTGGTTTTCGATGATATCATATCATGCCTGTGGGTATTCCCCGAAGTTCGCCACAACCAACCTGTTCTAGTGGTTGGCAGGCCTGTGAAAACATTTATCCGAACATTTGACAGTCGCGTTCCCCATACACTTAAACACTAACGCCATCTTTGTTAGTGTCGCGTGGCGTTTGTTTTTAGCCGAGCGCGGACTATAGTGCACGCGAAACTAATTGGCTGCGCCTTAGGTAGGGACGGGGGTGAGGCAGCGGGTTACTGTGAATGCAATCAAGCGCCCCCGCCCCTCCGTCCCACCGTGCACAGGCGACCCCGCCCTCCGTCCCACCGCTCACATACGTAAAGCGCGGCCAATTAGTTCTGTGCAGACTATAGTATAGTTTGTGGACGTCGCCTAAGCAGAAGTACTAACATAATATTCGTAGATATCATTACTTTTGCTATATATAGTTATTTCCTTTAACATAAGGACTCGCGTGACATAAAACGACTCGTTTTATCAAGGTTTCTCACGAATGATAAATGTTGTGTTTGAGGTTATCCTTACTTTGAACTTATTACGTTGAATTAAATAGAATTTTATGTCTCATTTTGTATTAACCTTGTCCTTTTACCTGACTTTGAAAGAATAAAGAGGGGGCGAGTATGTCGCGCGGTAGGTCAACGATCTTGTAAAGTTATTTAATTTAATTTGATTAAACAAGCACACGATATTGTGAGGGCAGTAGGGAATATGCGGGTGCGACTTGCACAAGATCGGCAATAGTGGCGTAATAGAGAAGAGGCCTTTACTCAGCAGTGGGTGTTACAGGCTGAGTAGATAGATAAATAGATAGAAACAAGCACAAAGGCTAGGTTCCAAGTTTAATTGCATTCAAGTTAACACAAGACCTAACAGAATGTCTCTCTTTGTTACAGATCCCCAAATCCCTATCGAAACCCTGGCGGCATCAGAACATGAATTCACCAACTTTCCGTCAGGCGATTCCAACACCAACGTGTTTTCACTCCAGAACACTCCCGCGCACCCCCCACCCAACAAAACCCCCGATCTCCCATCAACCGTGTCGAAGGCCTCACACAAAACCACAGATGATTTTGACGTGAACGAATATTTTGCTAGACTACAAGGAACTAGATACGTCAGTGCTCCTATCAACAGTAACCCTGATCAGAATGCTAATTTGGGGGCTGAAGATAATCTGGAAGAGATAAATTTGAATGATGATAAGACTGGTGCGGTTCAACAGAGTCTAACAGCTGATATAGCTCAGAATTTCTCTCAACTGCCAACAGTTCTACCACACGTTGCCAGCGCAGTGTTTAGCTCGTTCACAAATATGCTGAATTATAAGAGCAGAGAACAAACTCCTGATGGGAGAGTACATCAGGAGGCGTTTCAGAGTCCAATGCCTGCAGCGGGTGCAGCGCAGGGTTTTATCGGACAAAGTGTTTGTCAAGATACGCCGTTGATGGCTGAGGATACTGTGAAGGAAGTGGCGCCGCCCCCAAAGGAACCTGCAGTTTATGGTGAGTAGAATTGTTTTTTTTTACCATAACGCCTGTATTTTTAATGAAGGAAAAAACATTTGACCAGTAGACAGCGCAGGTTCGAATCCTGCCCGCCAGAAGACTTTTTCCTCTGATAATCTTAGCGTGGAAAATGCTAAAAATACAAAAGATACATAACTAAGGCTGATATTCAGAAACGAGACTCAACATGAACTTATGCTTCCGTATGTCAAATTTGTATGACAAATTGACATACGGGAGCGTAAGTTCATGCTGAGTCTCTTCTCTGAATCTCAGCCTTAAACTGCATTAAAATCCGTTGCGTAGTTTATAAGATCTAAGCACACAAACAGCGGGAGCGACTTTGTTATGTATGTATTATGTAAAGATTACACATATACATACCATCACGCCTGTTTTCCCCAAAGGATAGGCAGAGTTCGATGGTATGTTTAGGTCCCGTATAATAAGGGGCGAGCCTATAACCGACATCTACCTCCTCTATCCATCTATCCCCCGGTCTCGGGGGGGGAGTGATGTAGCGACATCTATCGCGCTACATAAGAACTTGTACGAAGCGACAAATCCTGAATCGCGCAATTGAAGTTTACCGTGCAACCGCCCGACATCAACCGTCGGGCAGTGGCCCACCAGGCATAACATCCGTCTGGTCGAAGGATCCTTCCTTTGGTGCGAATTACAAATATACATTATAGATTAGAATAGTAGTTTATTGCCTTCAATATTACAGTCACATTGTTAAAAATAATAATACTGAAAGCAAAGGGTTCAAGCGTCAGCTTATGCTTAGGTCCCCCTAGGGGATTGCCCAGCGCTGGTTTTCAACTTAAACCCTTGACTCCCGTTTACAATAACGATAAGCAAGCAGGTATTTATTTTGTTAATTTATTAATTTATCTGTAGGCCAGTCTGTGGTCACAATTACACTTATTATATAAATTAAATTAAAAAGTAAAAAAAAAAGTGACACTAACAATAAAATGGATGTGGCTTTCTAGCTACGTACAGTAGGATTATACATACCATCACGTCGGTTTCCCCCGAAGGGTTAGGCAGAGTTCAATGGTATGTTTAGGGACCATGTTGTTGTTCCCTCTGTTTACCCGATGAGAAATGAAACACAACATTTGCTCTAACGGAGATAATTTATGCAGACAATCGCCTTGTACTTATAATATTTGCGGTAACGAAACCATAGCGCGATCTAATTTGTCGCCAACGCCATCTAGTTGCATTTAGTGAACTAAAATCCTACTATATAATATTATAAATGTGAAAGTTTGGATGTGTGGATGGATGGATGTTTGTTACTCTTTCACGCAAAAACTACTTAACGGATCTGGATAAAATTTGGCACAGAGATAGATTATAGTCTGAAATAGCACGTAGGCTACTATTTATTTATTATTGTTTATTTTGTTATTCTTATTGTATTGATTATTTTTTATTTTTTTGTTGGCATGTCTTGCATACTTAGACTGGGCGGAAGCACTGGCTCCTGCAATACAGTACATACTAGCGTAGGGGCCAGGGATTTATGTAATTGTGAACAAAGTTTATGTCAATAAATAATTTATTTATTATAATTAAATAATTCTAAATTACTATCTCGAACACATGTAATAGGGGGCGAGTCTATAACCTAAGGAGAGTTTAGGAGAGCCAAAATATTTACTAAGTACTAATTTCATAAGCATGTTGATGTTCTCACGCGGGCCGCCATGACCTTTGACATAAGGTCAGCGGAAAACATGCCCCGCAGACATTTGAACAACTAATGTTATTTATGCGAAAGTTTGTATTATGTAACATTATAGTATCATTAATAAAGGGCTTTGTGGCTCGTGGCTAAGTTATAACAACGCTGATCAACCGATCTGCAAGGTTAAGCTACGCTTGCCAAGGTTATGGGTGACCATTATTAACACATCGAGACACCTCCGTGCCTCGGAGAGCACGTCAAGCTGTCGGTCCCGGTTGTCATACGAACACCTATGACAATCGTTAGTGGTAGTCAGAAGCATAAAAAAGCCTGACAACCAGTCTATCCTTTGAAAATAGCTGTTGCCCAGAGACTGGGTTGAGGAGGTCTGATGGAAATCGCTTTGTGTAAAATACTGATATTCAGCCGCATCTGGTTAGACTGGAAGCCGACCCCAACATGGTTGGGAAAAAATGCTAGGAATAAAGGTCTCTACCAAAGTAGTATCGTTAAGAATTTAAACGTTTTTATCTGTCAAATGGTTGACAGCTTGTCTATGTTATCTGTCAAAAATAAGCTCTACAAGTTTCCACTCCGTTCCATAAAACTGCCAAAATTATCTTGGCCATTATATCGAGAGATTTTCATATTCATATTCATTTATTCGCATTCCAAAATGTCGTCGTCTCTTGATCTTGGAAGGAACTTATTTTTGACATTTGTTAACGATATTTTTTACTGTCTGAGGTCTTATTTATTTCGCTACAATTTATCAAATATCAACTGTAGGCCACGCGGAACTAGTTGGCCGCGCCTTAGGTAGGGACGGGGGTAAGGCGGGGGGTTACTGTAAACAAAAACAAGCGCTCGCCCCTCCGCCCCACCGTCCGCGGGTGACCCCGCCCCTCCGTCCCGCCGCTCGCATTCCTAAGGCGCGGCCAACTAGTTCCGCGCAGACTATAATTATTAAGGACAATAGGTTGACGAGGGTTATGATGGGATAATTTTCTTTAAAAAAAAAACACAATAAAGTTCACCAATATCAAGGTGCGAAATCAGGAAGTTATTTATTATTATAGGTTAATTGCATTTACGTGTACCTTTAAGTATTATTAAGGTCACTTCCTGGTAAGGTCACTTCCTAAAAAGGTCATATTTTTTGGCTTTGTGTGGCAATTTTGAAAAACTTAAAAGGTGATGATGATATGATTTCGATAAGTCAGAGGTGCGTGCCTTGGATTCGAACTTCTATCGATATCGAAATTCGTCTAGGCTATCAATCACGCAGTAATATTTATTTGACGACGTCTGTGGTCGAGTGGTTCGAGTACCGGAATGCTGATCACGAGGTCGTGGATTCGATTCCCACAAGACACAAACATTTATGTGATGAACTTAGGTGTTTGTGTTTGTCTGGGTGTTTCTTACATATTATAAGTATGTATTTACAACAACAAAAAGTATATAAGTATTATCTCCATTGTCTAGTACCCACAGTACAAGCTCTGCTTAGTTTGTGACTAGATGGTGCTGTGTAAAAATGTCCAAAGATATTTATAAAATACTAGCTGTCCCGGCAAACGTTGTTTTGCCATATAGGGGTGGGTCATTTTAGGGGGATGAAAAATAGATGTTGGCCGATTCTCATAGATACCGGATAAGCACACAAAATTTCATACAAATCGGTCCAGCCGTTTCGGAGGAGTATGGCAACTAAAACTGTGACACGAGAATTTTATATATTAGATATCGGAAGGAACAAGAAATTAAACTTTATTTCAATGTGCTAAAGTTTATTTTAGATAGTTGCTATGTAGTGTGTTCGCTCTGAAATTTTCCTTATGCCATTGCTTATAGTCCGCGCGGAACTAGTTGGCCTCGCCTTAGGTAGGGACAGGGGGTGAGGCGGCCGGGTACTGCGAACGAAAACAAGCGCCACCGCCCCGCCGTCCCGCCGCTCACATACCTAAGGCGCGGCCAACTAGTTCCGCGCAGACTTTAATAGACATGGAATTCAGTGACCCTGTAATGTCAGTCTCCGAGGTGTTTTATCAAGTAAGGAAATACTTCGTAATATCTTTGAAACACCATTGCGAGTAGGAAGTAACAGCTTATTAAGTGTAATATGTAATAACTTGTCAACTGAAATTATAGGTTTGGCCCTAATACATAGATTCTCAAACTAATTTTGCCCACCACCTTTTCAACCGACTTCAAAAAAAGGAGGAGGTTCTCAATTCGACTGTATTTTTCTTATGTTTTTTACCTCAGAACTTTCGACTGGGTGAACTGATTTTGATAATTCTTTTTTAATCGAAAGCTGGTACTTACAGATTGGTCCCATAATTTTTTTTTTCGAAATCCGGTGAGCGTTTGTAAAAATATGGACGAAAATTTAAAAAATTGTATACATAGATGATATTATGGTTTACCCCGAAACCTCGCTGTTTGTGCCGGTCAGTGAGTTTAGTTGCCCCTCCCCCCCCCCCATATAATATAATATATATTCCACTAAAACTTTGAAAATAAATTATTTTTAAACAAAAACCAAACCGCCTCCAAAAAACACAGGAACTAAAAAGCATAAAATAACATATTTACATTATGATATCTAACTAATTTGGAGGCGGTGCCAAACTACTAATTTAATTCAAATATGAATTTCGTTGATTGTCTGTTTGGTACCGACTCAAAATTAGTTAGAAATCATAATGTAAATATGTTATTTTATGCTTTTTTTTTTACAAATATTTTTGGACGTATTTCATTATTGTATTAGAATTTAGGTGGCATCAGCGTCTTTCGCCACATGTCGCGTCTTTCAGTAGGGGCATAGCTAGCAGCTACCCACGCACCAAAAAAAGCTTTTAAGGCTTTGCAGCCTCCGAGGCACTGAGCTATAGCCACGTTGCTGAGTTTCGGGCTGGACAATCCGAAAAACCGTACACACACACACACGTACACAGAACACGTCAAAGGATCTCCCGATTCATTCGACATTGACTCACGCATGACTCAAATCTTGTATTGGTCAGGTGCGTAGTACTCACAACCGGCGCGTGTGTATGAAAAGATGTATGAACATAGAGGAAGCTAAAGAAGTATGCAAGAAAGTAGCAAATGGCGGTCTCTAGTTTTTTTTTTATCTTAGATAGACTTGCGCTTGACCACAACTCGCCTGATGTTAAGCAACGATGTGGCCTACGATGGAGCTCGCTTGCCTAGAAGAAACCGATTCACTCTCGTCTTGAAGACACCCAAATTATAGGTCTCTGGGAATAAGGAGTTTCTGCCTACCTCTGTGGCAAAAAGGCGTGTGTTTGTATGTATACAGGAATACTTTTTAACCCTAGATAGCTAACCTCCGTCGATTCGACGGGTACCGCGAACTAATATTGTTGTCTCTTTTTGATTTTGACTCGAAGCGAGCTGTCGCGTTAAATGATCTTAGTGCCCGCCTGACTCGTCGCATGGGTGCAAGCTCAGGTAAGTGTTGTAGTTGTCGAGATATGCTAAGTTTATCCGTCGTTTCGACGGATGGTTAGCTTTTGCGTAACTTTTTAGTATTGAAGTGAGTTTTACGGAGTCTTGTTTTGAAGAACTCTAGGTCCCGAGAAGTCGGCAGTTCTATGTTTTGCTATGATGGACCACTTACTTTGCTGTCATTAAAACCAAAACCATCGAAAATTGTTTACATGTTGTCGTCCTGCGATGAGGAAGGCACTGTAAACTTCACATCTAACAAGCCCCATATGATTGAGTTTTACAATTCTACCAAAGGAGGAGTGGACACGTTTGACCAGATGTGTTCAAATATGTCATGCAGTAGGAAAACCAATAGCTGGCCCATGTGTGTTTTTTATGGAATTGTAAATATCGCTACCATCAATAGCTACGTTATTCTTTGCCACAACTTGTCGACATCTGGTCAAAAGATAGTGCCTCGAAGAGACTTTCTGAAAGCATTATACTACCAGCTTGCAGAACCTTGGCTAAAAGTAAGGCTGACAGTGACAACAATGCCTAGATGCGTAAAAGACAACATCCTTAGTGTTTTACAGTTACATCAATCTCCTACTTTGGCCAATTCAAGATCAGACCCTGGACCTGGACTCCCTGGAACATCATCAGAAATTGTACCTGGTAACTCTGAAGTGGCTTTGACATCTACATCAACAGAAGCGAGAAAAACGTGCAGCCAATGTCATTATAAAAAAAAAACGTATGACAAAAACTATCTGTGCTAATTGTAAAAAACCAATATGTGGTGAACATAAAGTTGATTTTTGCACCATTTGCGCCAAAGATAAATAAGTTTATTTTTGTTATTTTATTTTTTTAGGTTTTATTTTACCACAGAAATGTCAAATCACGACATCACTGGAGGTTTTTTTTGTTGATTTTGCATGCTCAAAGATGTCATACAAATTGATCTAATTTTTTTATAGTGCCTTATAAATTATAGTATTAAATAAAAAATATAGCAAATAAGTAAAACTTTAAACATGCATTTTATTAACAATCCCTGACAGTATTATATAAATAAAAAATATTTCATTTTTATTATTTATTACAGTTAAAAAACAACAAAGTTTAAATACCCGTCATTTTGACGGATGGTTAGCTTATATGGGGTATTTAATAAGGTTAGCTATCTAGGGTTAAGCAGTGCGCAAAAAAATTTTGGTAGTTCAGTATCAGTAATAGAACACATTCCCATTATTAGTTAAAAACTGTTTTTTTTTTTATTTTTATCCGGCTTGAAATCAGCAAAATTTGGACACTTATCTATTCGCAATAATAACAATAGCTACGTGCGCCAGCCGACTCACGCGCCGGTGTCAGCGGGGGTGAATCGAACGAGCGCACAGCTGATGTAGGTACTAAGGCGCGCGCGCTTTATCGTGCGCTAGCGAGTAAACATAAAATCAGTTTCAAAGTAACATCTTTCGTTAACGATAACTTTGATCATTTGTACTAAGACATATCAAAATAAAAAAATCGTGTTTAATAAAAGTCGTTTAAGTTTCAATTGACGAAGTTTGCGCACTGAATAAAAAGTATTCCTACTAATTTTCTTGGGGTCTTTTACTGCCCCCCTGAAAGTCTCAAAAACCCACAACTGGGGGTCATTGCCTATGTTGAGAATCAATGTCCTAGTGGAATAGCCGGTTAGTCCTCGATTGCCGACGTAATTGGTAGACTGCTAGGCGCAGGCGCAGGATAGAAATCTGGTTATGCGTGCGTAGATATGCGTCAGGCTCACTCTAGTATTATAATAACAGCTAATTTTTGCCTATGATTTTATATACGACTAGATTCCCGCCAGCGGCTTCGCCCGCGTGGTTTTGATAACTTTTTTCCCTGTTTTTGCAACATTTTTCATTGCTACTCCGCTCTTATTAGTCGTAGCGTGATGGTGTATATAGCCTTCCTAGATAAATGGGCTATCTAACACTGAAAGAATTTTTCAATACGGTCCAGTAGTTTCGGAGCCTATTTAATACAAACAAACAAACGATCAAATCTTTCCTCTTTATAATATTAATATCGTTGCCAGACGACAGTGATGCGGTGGAATTCTTCGACGCTTAGTTTAACTTTTTTTTCTTTTTTTTTCTCTGTAGTGTATATAATTTTGTTTTATGTATTTTAATTATGTTATATAAATTAGTTTGCTAAGTTAGAAATCATAATGTAAATATGTACCTACCTGTTATTTTTTGCTTTTTAGTTCCTAGGGTTTTTTCAGTCCACCTAACTTACTATAAAATAGATATTTTAAAGACACTTTTATCAATGCTTAAATGTTTGCTAGTTGACAAACAGATATCGAGACAGAAACAGGTTAGCGCTAAATGATAGGTAATTTTCTTTAATTTTCCGACAAGAACTGGATTAGTTGTGTTCAATATTCATGTATTCAGACAATATTCCCGCTAATTGGTTCCTAGTAATACTAGTTTTTATTGAAACCACTTTAGTATGTACAGATGTTTCCTTGCTTGAAGTAAACGCTTTCGCTCGTTATTTTAATCCGATTATAATGTGTAAGTGCTCCTGGACGAATCCCTAGTTTAAATTAAATAGCGTGCCTTAAGAGTGACTATGGAGTTTCTTTCCGGCTCTTCTCCTCTAGGCCATAAGTCCTACTTTTTTGGAACCGAGCAACTAGTTTGACTGTTCAAAAGTGCCTATTTATATGGTCTATTTGAAATAAAATATTTTGAATTTGAATTTGAATTTAAGCTGCTAGACTTTGAATTATTGTGTAACTAGCTTTCTGCCAGCGGCTTCGCTCGCGTGGTCTGCGTATGTCTTATAACTTTCATCCCCTATTTCAACCCCTTACAGCTCCTTTTCGCAATAAAAAGTAGCCTATGTCCTTTCTCCGGCTCTAGACTATATCTTTTTTTTTATCGTTGATGGGTTTGCGCTTGACCACAATTTCACCTGATGATAAGTGTAGATGTGGTCTAAGATGTACCGCGTCTACCCAAAAGATGCCTATTCACTCTGGCCTTGAAAATACCCATGTTGTAGGTGTCAGGGAACACAGTCGCCGGAAGAGAATTTCACAGCTTCGCTATATCTGTACCAAATTTAATTTTAGTCGGTCAGAAGTTTTGGCGTGAAAGCACGACAGACAGAGTTATTTTCGCATTTATAATATTTGTAAGAATAACTTCTATTTGCTTCGACACTTTGTTCAGAACACCTTATCTTTTGTTCCAGGTGGATCAAACTTCAGAATAACAACGAAGAAGAAATACGCTCAAATACCAGGACTAAGTTCTGGACATAACTTCGAAACAGCACAGAAAATCGAACTAAACCCTCTTACTAAAAACATTACCGGTTACTTCATACCCACTAACGATGAAAAACTTTCCACAGAGCCTGTGGATACTAAACCACAAATAATTGACCATAGTAAAGAACTAACACGTCATAATAAACAAGAAACTTATAATATATTTAACCCGGTAGAATCAGATGCAAAAGCAAGCGATTTACAGCCTTCTGCTTTTGTTATGCCAAGGGAAAATGAAGCTAAGCCGTTTGAAGAGCGTTTGCCACCACCACCAATATCGTTTGCATCTCAAGCAAATACAGGGAGTACTCCAATACCCCCGCCGCCTATGTTTTCAGCGCAAACACGGGACAGTAGTACTGGTACTGGCAAGGCTGTCTTGCCTCCCTCTGTTGCTAGGCGTATTGGTTCAAATCAACCGGTCATGAAACCCCAAGCCATGCAATCTATGAATACAGACAATATATTTGTTCCAACATTTGATCCAACGACTGTTCCAACACAGCCAATAGGTTTCAGTGATATACATTCCCAGTCTACGTTCAGTGGTCAAGCGTTGCCCACGGGTCAGCCAACATCTCAGGAGTTAAAAGAAGATTCAATGCTTCCTAATATACAAAGCGTACCACTTCATTCAGCGTTTATTCCACAACCACCACCAGGATTTGCGACTCAGCCAGTGGCACCCCCCACAGGTGTAATCGCCCCACCTAGTAAAGCCCCACAGAAGTTGGCTTCACCGCCAACTAAAATACTGGCGTCAAATATATCAGCTCCACCAATGTTACCTCCAACATTGGCATCGAATGCGCCAACGATGTTTGTACCATCTACTCTAACAGTAGATGATAAGTCAAACACTAAAACTGAACCAGTTCCGCCTTTTAGCAGCATTTTTTCACCAGCATCTCAAGTTGGTGCTCAAGCTATCTTACCTCCAGCACAGACACAACCAACAGGAATTGGTTCTACACCAAATGCTGGAATAACGTCATTCTTTACTCCCCCATCTACAATCAATGCTGCACCATTGCTTTTTAATCCAGGAATTGCGCAAGAGCCACCTAAACCGAATCAACCAATTGCACCAGAGCCACCAAAATCCTTAATAGAACCTCCGAAGGCCATTGGAGCTGTGAATTTCAGGATGAATAAGAAAAAACCACAATATTACTCGGGACCTATAGAAGGAGTTGGTTCTATCAGCAATAGTATTAAGCCAGTTATACAGCCAGTTGATTCTGGAACATTCCAAGGTGCTTTGTTCACACCAGAAGTGCCACAAGCTGAACATAATGTGCAGTCTTCAATACCGTTTGATATAAGCAAACAGACAGAAACTGTACCGTTGAATCCTCAATTCAATATACCTAATCCTCCAGTGAATACACAACTTTCATCCGCTTTTGATATGGGACAATCCGCGCCGGTATACTCACACTTTGATATCACTAATCCTGTTCAGGATAACAATCAATATAGCACAGCATTTGATTTAAGTCGGCCAGCAACAGACACCTATGAACAAGATGAGCCGAAAGAATCTAAAGGTTTTGGCATAATCGGATCACTAAAGTCTAAACTCAGCAGCATTGATATCAATAAGATACAAAATACCGTGACCACTTTCTTTGATCCTGCTTTCAATGATACTACAAAAGACGAAGCTACGTCCCAGAAAAATGTACCTTATTCTAATGTGCCGTATCAATCGCAAACAGCTGAGACGAATTTAGAAATATTTGTTCCAAATGTTCCACAAAATGCTCCAGCTTATAATTACGACTATCAACAACAAGTTTTTTTGAACAACGAGTATTATAAGTACCCAAACTTTCAGAATCAAGGCCAACCATCTGCGGGACATTGTTCAAATGAAAATAACTATCCTAGCCTATACGCACCAAGTTACCAAAAACCCGAAGCTTATCCTGAAATTCCTACAAATACGAGTATGTTTCAGCAACCACCTTTAGAAGTTGCTAACCCGTTATCTCTGAATAGTCCTGTGAAACCTGAAGATTATATTCTAAAATCTACAATCAATAATCAAGAAACCGTAATTGAAAGAAATTTAAATGAGAATGTGGCACATTTTGAACCCGAAGTAACTCAAATTCAGCGCAAAACTTCTATTGATAAAGAGACAGCAAAAAGCTTCTTTGGAAAAGATCCTTCTAATTTGCAGATGCCTGAAGTACGTCAAACAGTAGCTTTGACAGCTACACGTAAAGATGTAGTTTCTGAGGTGACACAGGACCGATCAATAATTAGTGATTCTTTTGAAAAGTTGCAAGAAACTCAAGAACCTACACACGACCACATGTCAATGTTTGACCCTATAACGGTTGATCTATTTAGAAAAATGGCAATCAAAGAAGACAGTAATGAAAATGCAAATATATTCACA
Source organism: Acronicta psi (assembly GCA_946251955.1). Classification (NCBI taxonomy): domain Eukaryota; kingdom Metazoa; phylum Arthropoda; class Insecta; order Lepidoptera; family Noctuidae; genus Acronicta; species Acronicta psi. The sequence goes on along the minus strand of OX276498.1, from coordinate 3,552,000 downwards.
AACAAACCCTTTGATGAGAAAGAGCAAACAAACATATCAAAGTATGGTGCACAAAAAGTAGACTTATTCGCAAATATTACAACTAATAAAGAAAAAACTGAAGATGCTACAATGAAATTATTCCCGACTGTGCCTGTTGATAACAAAGAACAAATCCCAAAACCACAGGATGAGCTGAAAACGCATAATCTATTCGCTAGCACAGTTTTTGATAACAAACAGAAAAAAATACCTACGGATGGTTTATTAGTATCGTTAAACAAAGACGAAGTACCTATACTAGGTGTTTCATCAGTACCATTATTTGGCCTTAGCACTATACTTGCTGATAAACCTAAAGAATATACTCAAGGTAACGACTTGATAACTACTTTGGATAGAAATTCTAGCATGAGCTTCTTTGATCACCCACTGAAACCTGAAGAGCCTGCTGCCCAACACGTTGACACACTTAACAGAAATGCCAGCTTCAGTTTCTTTGAAAATGTGGGTACATCAGTTAAAACAGATGAAGAACATGACAACAAGGACAAATCCCTGGATATGGCAGGAAAAACGAGCGCAAGCTTTTTTGAAAATGTTGACGATAGTAGCCCAAAACAAAAACTGGATACTACCGAAAATCAAGGCATAATTTTAGATAAAAATGAAGGAAAAAATATTACTGGAGATATCGGTACAGAGACAGATGATCCTGCTGAATCTGAGTTGAGCATATGTGAGACGTGCAGGGAAGTCAATAAACCCGAGGACAGGGAAGATGACCAAGATGTCACTACACAACTCATAGAAAATATTACGTCACCAATACAACTTTCCAACCCGGTAGAAGCACCTTTGCCTGAAAGTGCTCTCCGAGAAACAAATAATCCTGATCAAGCAGAGCTTGATGCTGGGCAATTCGATGAGATATCTCATATTACTGAGGAAACCATTGAAACAATACAAGTGCAATCAGCAACTGAACTTCTAGAAGACGTCGACGAAATTAAGTCAATGAACTATGGCTGGGCTGAAAGCGCATTAAAAGAGGATTACAATTTCAACATCGACCCCAACTCTATAGGTTTCTATGGGAGTAATTCTCTTTTCTTTGATAAAGTACCAACAAGTACAGATGAAATGAAACATCATGAAGATATGTTGACTAGACAGATAAGTGCACCATCTGCTCCTCCCGCCGAAGAAGAAGATGAAGAAGACTGTAAATCTGATGAAGCTGGGGTTCTAGACGTGCACTCAATAGAACAAGATGCGAACAAAGATTTTCCTCTTTTTGAAGAATTTGTCATAGAACCATCTGATGCTGATGACGATTTTAAAGATAAAGATGCTGACCTAGATTCCTTCACTGACAGAGTTGAGAAATATAAGAACATGGACCCGTCCGAATCAGAATTTCCACAAGGACTATTTTTCGATATGCCACCTGCCCCTATCAATATGGTATCGTATTTTGATACCGGGAATTATGCAGTTGAATCACACTACAGGAATACGAGGACCGTCCCGCAAACTATAAGTATACCGCCAGGGTTTGAGGAAGAATATAAAAGGAGATTAGCTTTAGCTAAAGAAAGAGTAGAAAAATTGAAGAATGACATGATATCGGTTCCAGATACCTCAACACAAACTAGGACGACTACAGTCGCTTCTTATGCTACTGCTCGACTGCCGCAAGCATATGCTAGTTCAGATGCATATGGTCTTGTGGGCTTCAACGTAGAAGCAAATATAACCAGCTTGGTTGATGAGCAAAGTGAACAACTTTCCCAAGAATCCCTATCCAGTTCTATTCCACCTATTGATAATATGACCGACCCGCAAACCGAAACATTATCAAAATCTTTTTACGGAAATACTGCAGCAAAAGAAGAAAAACATGAGTCAAAACTATTTAAATTTACGCCCGCTTTCAGTGCTAAGCATGTGGAAAAACCAGAATCCAAACCGCTTGAATTTTCCACTAGTTTTAGTCTCAAAACTGTCGAAAAACAGGACACTGATTTGTCATCTTCAAACACTTTCAACTTAAAGACAGCAGAAGACGTTTCGAAATTGCATGATTTATCTGCTGCATTTGGTGTGAAACCTGCCGATAATCAGGACACAAAGTTGCCAGATTTTTCTACTACGTTTAGCCTAAAGCCTTTAATAAAACAAGATTCTAAGTCGCCAGATTTTCCGACTACTTTTGGTCTAAAGCCTGCAACGAAACAAGAATCAAAGTCGCCAGATTTTCCAGCTACTTTTAGCTTAAAGCCACCCGAAAAACAAGAACCAAAGTTGTCAGATTTTTCGACTACTTTCGGTTTAAAGCCTTTAGACAAAGAACCAGAATTGACAGCATTTCCGACTGCTTTTATAACTAAAACTGAAAATAAACCAGATATACCGACAGCATCAGGCTTCAAAGTTGAGGAACCCAAACTACCAGAAACAGTACCAGCCTCGTTTTCAAAACCAGAAATAAAAGCAGAAGCGAAACTGCCCGATCCTATTAACTTCTTTGCGAACACGACCCCAGAAAACCCACCAGATACCTTCAATCGTTTAGCTAGTTACTTCAGTTCACCCCCAAAAACAGACCACGCGAAATCTTTTTTTGAATTGAGCCAAAGTCAAAATCATTACAGACACGCTTCTGACGAACAAAAAAATAAAATAGTCGAACTAATGCACGATCTAACATCGCCACAAAATATTGCCGTTCCGAAAGACCAAACGATACGTCACGTTAACTATTTCACCGTAGAATACGACGCTGTTTTACCAGAATTTAGTAAAGTCGACGCTAGTAAAGACAAAATTGAATTTGACGATGATAAAATCGACTTGAATAGTCTAGTGACTAATTGTAGGTATTGCACAAAAATATTCGATAGTACTTTTAAAGTGAGAGCTGCTATGAATGATAGTAGTCAAGCTGGAACTGCTCCGAGGATGGAACCACATAAAGAAGCAGGCCGAGGGTCCGTCACTGTTAATTTTGACGGATTAGCGTTGCTAGAAGAGGCTAATGAAGGAGTGGCTGGCATGACTGAGGTACTAACGAGTTTGTTCTTAAGATTTAATGAATTCCTTCTGCTGCTATTTAGGGAAAGCGAACGAAATACCTTAGGCTAATATTCAGACACCTCAAGCGTAAAGTAACGCTTCCGACTGTCAAATTTGTATTACAATTTGACATGCGGAAGCCTAAGTTTACGCTTAGCGTCGTCTCTGAATATTAGCCTAAGTCTTAGAAAAATCTTTTACGTAGTCTTTAACTTTTTTTATGTGAGTCATTTCATAGCATTGTTATTACTATCACTCTTTGTAATATCACTCTCTCTCACTCTCAACTCAATAAATCGTTTTCTTTCTTCTTTCTTTCTACTAAAAACTCATTATTCATCATAATCCTACTGATGCACCGGATCAGCCGTCATGTCATTACTGTCTTTGTTACCATATCATCTTCACAGTGAGTTAACCTGGCTACTTTTGGTTTCATATTCACACTTGCTACTTTGATAAAAGCTCCGCAAATTGCTAATGCGCCAAGCCACCATTTTGATGACGTCAAAATGACGTAATCGCACTCAGTTACCGTTAGCACCACTGGCATGCTACGGCGGATCACGTCATTTATTAGACACACAGACGCTATGTCTTGTTCCCTTTTTTTTTAATCCTTGTACATCAAATTAAAACAACAAGTACTAACTCATACTATTCACAACAAAAAAATATATTGTTACTGTGATTTTTTAAAAGAGTGACTATGGAGTTTCTTGCCGGCTCTTCTCCATAAGTCCCACTTTTTTTAGAAACTGTTATATAAGTGCAATTAGTTTGACGTTTCAAAAGTGCCTATTTATATGGTCTATTTGTTTTTTTTTAAAATTTTGCTATGGATCCAGCGCATTAACAATTTGTGGGGCTTATACTTGCATGAGATATGAATTATAATCTATGGCGTTCGAAAAGGAAGTCATCGAAATCGGCTCAAATGACGTACCAAAGGTACGCTTATTGGAAAAAATACTCTGTATTACGCTGGTTAAAACTCGTCGTACTTTTTTTAATGTTGACTGGGGGATGAGAAAGAAACTTTTAATTTGAGACAAATCACGCCATTTTTAGTGATTTCAAGGTAAAAACTATCAACTTGACAGCTGTCATGTACCTCCAGTACCCCCGGCAGAGTTGTATGGGTTTTTGATGACCTCCTTTGAATATATTAGGTGCTTAGGTGTGTATGTATCTTTCAATCTATAAACATTTACTGTCTATAAGCAAAAAATATTTGCTTGAAATGGGATTCGTCTGCGCGAAACAAAAGTAGCAGGTGTTACTCAATAAAAATATTTTATCGTATTTTTACACGCTATCTTCTTTCAAATAAATTTTGCTTATATTGTTGATTGCAGAGCCGTCCAACCACAGAGTATACTCCTGTGAAACACCACTGGTTCTACCGCGTGGATGTCGAGGATAAGTCCATATGGAGGGGTTTCTCTGTAGTAGACTCCAGGGCACTCGAAGCTGCTTATTTAAGTTGTAAGTATATGTGTAAGAGAGCTAGCTATTGCCTCTTTTTACTCGGCTCCTGAGAGTCGTAGCGTAAGGTTAAATACCCTACCCAATCTCGAGAAATGAACTTTCAAATGCATAAAGATTTGGTTTCAAATCCTTTTCTTAGTTCCAGATTTAGAGCGCTTTCAAACAAACGCACAGACTTCAGGTTTATTATAATTAGTATAGATATTCTTTATTGCACACCAAAAACTAGATGCCTTCATCATATTGGCCAATACAGGCTAGATTTCATGACATAGACGACACCCCCAGAATAGGAAGGAAGCAGGGAATACAGACGTAATTATATATTTAAACCAAAATCTTATAAAACAATATGCGTGGCAAAGAAACCAGCTGAGTTATTGCTATGCGGAGGGTACAGCATTGATTTTCGGCTAGTCCTTGCCATTTGAGTATCAAATATTTTTTACTAGCTTCCCGCCAGCGGCTTCGCCCGCGTGGTATGTTATTATACTTACATATAAACCTTCCTTCAGAATCACTCTATCTATTTAAAAAAACCGCATCAAAATCCGTTGCGTAGTTTTAAAGATCTAAGCATACATAGGGACAGACAGACGCGGCGGAGGACTTTGTTTTATAATATGTAGTGATTTATGTACATATATTATGTCTTCCAGCTGACCTGGATGATCAAACGGTGGTGGCGACGGATGGGGGTCGGTATGACGTCAATGTGGTGGGCAGGCTGAGGATACCAGTCTACTGGAGTGACAAGCCCACCAATGTCAGAAGGTAATTGAAAAATATATCAGTAGAAAATGGTAACAGGCTTGCCACTTTTACATGGGATGTAGACGACGTCTGTGGTCTAGGGTTGAACTGGTGACTGAATGAATTTTTGGACTCGCATAGAACAAAATAGAAAATATACAGAAACTAGCTTTCCGCCAGCGGCTTCGCCCGCGTGGTCTAGTTATTTCTTTTTTCGTATTAAAATGTAGCCTACATCCTTTCTCAGGCTGTAGACTATCTGTGTAACAAAATTCATTTAAATCGGTTCAGTAGTTTTTGCGTGAAAGCGCGACAGACAGACAGAGTTAGTTTCGCAATTATTTTATTAGTAAGGAGTAAAATATAAAAATAATTCAGTCCTACGCAAGGCCAAAAAAGGGGCATATCTCAGCATAATACTGTGACGTCACGATATGAAACATACCCAATGAATAAAATAAAGGAATACCTACATATAATAATAAATAAATAGAAAATAATAATACAAAATATAATATATTATGTTTCAAATTCAAATTCAAAATATTTTTATTTGAATTAGACCATATAAATAGGTACTTTTGAAACGTTAAACTGGTTGCACGATTCAAAAAAAAGTGGGTCTTATGGAGAAGAGCCGGCAAGAAACTCCATAGATACTCTTTTAAAAAAAAATATGTGTGGTAACAGTAACAATTGTTGTGAATAGTAATGAGGATGATGCAGCTTGATGTGATCTACACATCAAGCTGCATCATCCTCAGAGATTAAAGAGTACGTAAGTATTAGAATTGAAATTAGTGCTACAGCAGTTAGAGCCGACCAGTCCCGACAGACAGCACCCGTTCACGAGCATGACGTGTGTATCGGCGCCGTTAGACTCAACCATGTTGCAGGGAATAAAACGAGCCGACACACAACGCCACCTTGAAGTTTCAAAGTTCCTCCTCTCTCCTACATTTGCCGTGCCTGAAAAGGCCCACACATGTTTCTTATACCTACTATTGTAACATCTATTTAACTTGTGGAGTGCAATAAGTAATTGAGTATTGAGTAGTTTGAATGAAAAAGTATTAATAAATCAGCTTAAATAATAATCAAGATTTGATATGTACTTTTAAAGTTTCGTCAAAGGTCGAGTTCCAATCCAAGATCCACCTCTGACTTTTCGAAACCAGTTACCCGTGCCCAGCAGTGGGACAGTTAATGGGTTGATGATTATGATATGATTTTTTTGTATAAACTACCCGCAGATGCAGTTGGTTCTACAAAGGCACCACAGACGCCAGATATGTACCCTACACAGAGCCGGTTGCGGAAAAACTAGAGGTAAAATATTAATTAAATATTTTTTTAAAACACCAAGCGTGATTATTTTTACGTTTGAGTTGTCGTCAAACTTATTGACCGGGTTGAAGTTGGCACCAGCTAACTTTAAGCCGGCCGTAATAATCGGAGAAAGCAAAATAGTGGATTATAATGATTTAAAAGGACAGCGTTTCGATTTTCGAGCTTTCGTTTTTAATTTATTACAATCTAATATTTTTCTTTCTCCGATTTTTACGGCCGGGTTAAAGATAGCTCGTGCCAACTTCAACCCGGAAAATAAGTTTGGCGAGAACTGTACGTTTATTGTTCTGCATAGTTTGTTGTTCACGTGCGTGTTTTATAAAGGGGTTCGAAACTTTTTGTATGGAAGCTGGCATATCGACCCCGCCATATTGATTTTTTTACATAATTGCGGCGCATGATGTAAGTAGTATGTATGGGTAGAAGGCACATAAATGAACAAAAAATGTGAAGTAACATAGTACCCTAAAGTGTCACGTTACAGAGATATTTGGAGGTAAATAACGACCTTTAAGTACAACGACAATCATTAACAAGACTAAATAAAAAAAAATTAAAACCCCCGACACAAAATTACAAAAAGGGTAATTTTGTGGCGGCGGCCATCTTGGATTTGAAATTTATCATAGTTCGTTGTATTCTACTAGTCAAACCTTTTCATTTGATGCCCATATTGAGGGAGTTGTGAAAAAATATGTATCCGCCATCTTGGACCGATTTTCATCAAACATAGCTAAGTACACTCCCGACTAATACACCTTTCAAACAAAATCAAAATCGGTTCATCCGTTTGGGAGCTACGATGCTACAGACACACACACACATGCGCGTGCACACAGTACACACACAAAAACACGTCAAACTTATAAACACCCGTCGTTTTTGCGTCGGGTATAGACTAGAAAAATAGACTTTTATCGTGAATATTTTAGCCTTTAAAACTTCAATACGCCTACCACCTTAGTCACCCGTGACCATGGGTGGTGTAAAGGGTCCGAAACGTCAAGATTAAAAATAATATCAATATAACGCGATAAAATTGATAAAAAGTAGTCTTATTTTAATGTCTAGTCCTATCCTATCCTATCCTTCCTACTATCCTATCCTACTAATATTATAAATGTGAAAGTTTGTGAGGATGGATGGATGGATGGATGGATGGATGGATGTTTGTTACTCCTTCACGCAAAAACTACTGAACGGATCTGGATGAAATTTGGCACAGAGATAGATTATAGTCTGGAATAGCACATAGGCTACTATTTATCCCGGTAAAATGTATGGTTCCCGTGGGATAGCGGGCGCAGCCGCTGGCAGAAAGCTAGTATTCGCATAATTTCAAATTGCAATCAGTATATTTTAGCCTTTGTTTAGCAATTATTGCTCTTTGCAGGAGGAGTACCGCCACGGCATGACGACTGGGGAGTGGCACCGTCGGCTGGTGATCCCCAACGGGGAAGTGGTGGTGATGCATGGACCCAGCGTGATGGTGCACTTCCTGCACAGTGACGCTTTCAGCACACCACCGGTAAGTGTTGGATTACAGTCTGCGCGGAACTAGTTGGCCGCGCCTTTTAGGTATGTAAGCGGCGGGACGGAGGGGCGCAGTCGCCTGCACGCGGTGGGACGGAGGGGTGAGAGCGCTAGCTTTTGTTCACAGTAACCCGCCGCCTCACCCCCGTCCCTACCTAAGGCGCGGACAACTAGTTCCGCGCGGACTATACATACATACACTGAGAGGGGCTCGTGGCTAAGTTATAACAACGCTGATCAACCGATCTGCAAGGTTAAGCTGCGCTTGCTGAGGTCAGTCTGTGGATGGGTGACTGTTCTGAACACATCGAGACCCCTCCGTGCCTCGGAGAGCACGTAAAGCCGTCAGTACCGGTTGTCATACAAACCCATAAGAAAATCGTTAGTGGTAGTCAGAAGCCCAAAAAAAACCTGACAACCAGTCTATCCTTCGAATATCGGTATTACCCAGAAATCCGAACGCAGCCCAGATATAAAGATCCGTTAAAACAAGTGTCAGATTCAATTTTTCGGATAGGTAAAAACACATCGGGAGTAGTTACAACTGTCAAATTGTGCTGTCAATCATTCTTAGTTCGGGCTTCGAACGAACTACACGTCCGTAGGTGATACGGTGTAGGAAACGCCCGTAACGAAGGCTCAAACTACGTACAGTCACGGGTAAAAACATGTATATATTAACAAAAGTGCTAAATCGATTTTCTCCTAAAGTACTAATAGAACTTTTGTGATATTACCAACACAGTATTTAGGAACCAATACTAGTGACATTGGTGTTATCTCAAAGTTGCAATCGTTCATTCATGAAAAAATCGCTTTAGCACTTTTATTAGTGACTTTTAATGAAATGAAATGAAATGATATTTATTTCTGTAAGTAGATCCTTTAAAGACACTTTTACAAGTCATTTTTTTTTAATGCTAGATGTCGCCGGCATTTCCTAACTGACAACCTCTGAGAAGAAACGCCGAAACAAACTCAGAGAATCATGGTCTCTTTTAAAGTCTAGACAATCGTAGTATATATCGGATATACAATGTAGGGCAAAATCTGAAACAGTTTTGAGTTGACCAGTCCTAACTGACGGCACGCATGCAACAGTCATCGTGTAGCTCAACCATTATTTAGCGACTGTACTTCGTGCTTATGGAGTAGACCCCTTTGATAAATATCCTTTGAACCTTTTTCAATACCATCACGCCTTTTATCCCCTAATCCTCTCCTAATCTCCTTCTTTCCCCCAACTCCTAACCTAACCTCTCCTTGCCAGCTGTTCTCGTTCGGTAAACGTGTCTACCGGAATCCTCCGAAGATCAGGGTGTCAAGAGACCAGCCACAGAAGATAGACCACCTCATATTGCTGGTCCACGGCGCTGGGGAATATAAGTGTCAGAAGGAGAAAATTGTTAGTGAAATAATATCATTATCAACACATTAATCGATCTTAAGTATGCAACTAGTTTAACAATTCAAAAGTGCCTATTTATATGGTCTATTGACCATATAAATGGGAACTATTTTGATGACTTCTGTGGTCTAGTGGTTCGAATACCGGAATGCTGATCACGAGGTCGTGAGTTCGATTCCCACAGGTTACAAATATTTATGTGATGAATAATAAATGTTTGTTTGTCTGGGTGTTTCCTATGTATAATGAGTATGTATTTACAAAAAAAAAGTCTATAAGTATTATATCCATTTTCTAGTAGCCAAAGTACAAGCTCTGCTTAGTTTGGGACTAGATGGTGCTGTATGAAATATCCCCAAGTATATTCTTCGTCCGTGATGATGACTTATTTGTACCATTTTCAGCAATCCAGTTCTCGTCCCCGAGTAGTTCGGAGAGGTCATGATGAGTCGGAGATCGAGGATACGGAGCCGTCCAGCATCGACCATCTGCTGCTGCTGTGCCATGGAGTCGGGTCTGCGTGTGATATGCGGTTTCGGTCTGTCGAAGAAGTCGGTGAGTACGATGACGGGAATATTGCAAGTGTTGGGTAAAATATTGCCAAGTTTTGAAGGAAATATTGCCAGGACTTGGGGAAAATATTGCCAGATTTTGGGGAAAAATTGCTTGATTTGGAGGTAATTATTACCTGCCAGGCTAACATACGCGCCATGACAAACTTTTGTCTACTCTTTTGTCTCGCTTGTTTTTGTGCGAAAACGAAACAAAAGCACGACATAAGCGTAGACAAAATGTTCTCGCGGCGTGCATGTTAGCCCGGCTGGTGTTAGGGAGATTATTGCTAGGTTCTCATTATGATTAGGTCCCATGTAATAGGGGGCGAGCCTGTTCCTATTGTAGGGACACTGCTGACGCATTGGATTTGTATACAGGCACACAACTGTATTAGCGCGGCGCAGCAGTCGTCTCCCCGCACCCAAGCAGTTAAGTCGTTAGTAGTTAAGTTCATTATGTATTTATAACTGGTACCAGGCAGTAAAATATATATATAAAACTAGCTTTCCGCCAGCGGCTTCGCCCGCTATCCCACGGGAACCATACATTTTACCGGGATGAAAAGAAGCCTATGTGCTATTCCAGACTATAATCTATCTCTGTGCCAAATTTCATCCAGATCCGTTCAGTAGTTTTTGCGTGAAAGAGTAACAAACATCCATCCATCCATCCATCCATCCTCACAAACTTTCACATTTATAATATTAGTAGGATAGGATGTGACGACCTTCATTAAGTAACCACCTCACCCCGAACCCCTACACTATTAACCAAGTAGTACCTGGTTAATGGCTAATAATCCAATCTCCGAACAGCTACTGAAAAATTCATAGCATATTAATTAAAACCAGGACTACGAGTGTAGCAGTCGCATTTAAAACCACTAGGCTAACGGGACATTAATATTGTTAGTGGCAATATTTTAGAAGTCAACATTCAAAGTCGCCCAGTTCTAAATATTGGATACCTTTTATTGTTCGAACCATAAGAAAATTATTTCTATAAACATATGATGGCATAAAGAGACCAGGGGGCCTAGCCACCGTTCGGATCGACGAACAAAGAAACAAAATGTATGAGAATGACAAAAGCTTTCGACAAATCTGACGTTCACTAATGTAATTTCTTGACATTTTGTTTCTATTCGTTTGTCGATCCAAACGGTAGATTGCAACTTGGCTAGGCACCCAAGATTTACATATTGATATAGCTGATATGATGGGCCGTTGAAATTATCAAAACAGCTGGACAAAACTGGACAACAACCGCACGAAACTGGTAACAATGGCAACTGGTGTAAGAGGAATTCACCCAAAGAGGGGCCTTAAAAACACAACTATTTAAATCTATAAATATCATGTGAAACAAAATTGTTATTACGGAATAAAGAGGCTTTATTATTATTATTCCATTTATTCATATTTTTACATTTTTAAATATTTTACCAAAAAAAAATACAAAAAAAACTCCCACCAGTATGGGGGCCAGTGTCCAAGCTACCAGTGGTCAGGACTTCAAGGAAAGGAACTTCCTATTATTATTAAAGCTGATAATGTCATTTGTCCACAGTGGAAGACTTCCGATCCACGAGCCTGCAGCTGATCCAGTCCCATTACCGTAACTCCTACGACCAGGGCGTGGTCAGCAGAGTTGAGGTGAGTAGGTCTACATGTTGATCTTCCACCAGCTTTAACACCGCACCACTCGACACTGGAGTAGAACACCCGTGTTACCTTAAACCGATCTCATCCAGCACAGTCCGCTTCCAAAGATCATTCCTACCCCGTACTATCAAGCTTTTTTTTTATACCACTAAGGTGGCAAACATGCATACGGCCCGCCTGATGGTAAGCGGTTACCGTAGCCTATGGACGCTTGCAACACCAGGGGTAACTCGCGCGTTACCGACCCGAAAAACCTCTTAGAGGTTTATGGAGGATTCACTGCGCCGACAGTTTGAGGGAATATTCCTCTTACTGCCAGCGCAGCGCATCCTTAGAAGGAGCTCTAGCGACCTTACTCACTGCAGGAACACAACACACAATAAAGTGTGTTATTTGGCTGCAGTTTTCTGTAAGGTGGAGGTACTTCCCCAGATGGGCTGCTCCAGATTTGAGCCATAAAATCGTGAGATCTGTGCCCTACCTCAATTACCATCTCTCTCTTACTTTATCTCTCTCTCACTTACCATCAGGTGTGCCGCTTGCTCGTCTGCCACTGTAGGCAATAAAAAAAGCCTTTGAGCCACCTACTGTTAACATAATGCTTGCAATTTACGGACGCAAAATTCCCATTATAAGCTGACCTCTCATTATACGGAAAGATATATACAATGCGAGGTCAAGTTATGCTGAATGTACAGTCACGAGCAAAAATATATAAACACTTACAAAAGTGCTAAAGCGATTTTTTCATGAATGAACGATTGCAACTTTGAGATAACACCAATGTCACTATAGTATTGGACCGTAAATACTGTGTTCGTAATACCGAAAACATTCTATCAGTACATTGGGAGAAAATTGCTTGTGAATTTTGACAACTGTATACTTATTATTGCTCGTGACTGTACAGGGTGGCGATTTAATAACCTGCAGTGCTTCAACGTAATGTAGTATTGGTAACATATAACATGTTACACATTATTTATAATTTGTATCTTTATGGAATCCCATGATAAAGTGATTAATAGTTATCCTAAATTTACACAGAATGATATACACCACTGCCTTACAGTGAACTTATGCGGCAGTGGACGCGCGCTTTTTATGTACTCGCTATCTCGGTTTAAAGAATTTATTTATCACTAGCTTCCCGCCAGCGGCTTCGCCCGCGTGGTCTTATAATTTTTTCCCCGTTTTTGCTACATTTTTCATTACTACTCCACTCCTATTAGTCGTAGCGTGATGATATATAGCCTATGTTACTCGGGGATAATGTAGCTTTCCAAAGGTGAAAGAATTTTTTAAATCGGTCCAGTAGTTTCGGAGCCTATTCATTACAAACAAACAAACAAATCTTTCCTCTTTATAATATTAGTATAGATAAGAACTTTACAGTCCGCTTATAATGATATTCAAAGTAAACAAGTATGGTAGTAATAAAGTATAAGTTAACTCTAGAGCATTAGAAATTTCAGTGTGCGTGCATATTCTTTGAGTTTAGTTTTGAATGTATTCATATTTAACCCCTGACGCAAAAACGACGGGGTGTTATAAGTTTGACGTGTCTGTGTGTGTGTGTGTGTGTGTGTGTGTGTGTGTGTGTCTGTGGCATCATAGCTCCCCAACGGATGGACCGATTTTGATTTAGATTTTTTTATTTGAAAGTTGAATTAGTCGGGAGTGTTCTTAGCTATGTTTGATGAAAATCGGTCCAAGATGGCCGCCGCTACAAGACAGCGGATTACATATTTTTTCACAACTCAGTCAATATGGGTATCAAATGAAAGGGCTTAACTAGTAGAATACTATACACTATGATAAATTTGAAATCCAAGATGGCCGCCACCACAAAATGGCAAATTACATTTCGTTATCGTGTCGGGGGTTTTCTAAATTTTTAATTTAGGTTAGGTTATATTGCATTCTTTTATATCGTCCGGCAATCTATTGAACATCTGGACTCCGTCAAACAATATGTTTTTTACCGTAATTAGTGCGTACGCTGATAGCTTCAAGTTTGTTTTTATTTCTCAAATTATGTGACATTGTTTTTTTCTTTAGTTGTATGTTAGTTTGGATTGAATTTGTGGTTATGTTTTTAACAAGAATGCAAGTGTAGTAAGTGTATAGTTGTCTTATATTTAATAGTTTAGTATATTTGTATAAGGTTTTTGTTGGAGTGTGGTAATGATAATGGAACAGAGTTTTAATTATTTTATTTTGGGTTCTTTGGAGTGAAATTAAATTAGTTGCCGCTGCTGATCCCCATATCTCAATTAAATATTCTAAATGTGATTTGACTAGTGAGTTGTAAATCAGAGTGCGTACTTTATTTGGAATACAGTTTGCCACTTCCCGCAGTGCTAATTAATTTTAAGAGGCGAAAAGTCAAATTAAATCTCTATTTAGAAAAATACCTAGTATAGCTACAATGAGTTAGGAAGAGCTATAAAAAAAATTTTGTTTATATTGAATTGAGTCTGGGGTCTAGTGGTTCGTGTACCGGACTGTTGATCACGAGGTCGTAGTTTCGATTCCCACAGGACACAAACATTTGCGTGATGAACTTAAGTGTTTGTGTTTGTGTGGGTGTTTCCTATATGTTATAAGTATTTATTTCCAAAAAAAAAGTATATAAGTATTATATCCATTGTCTAGTACCCATAGTACAAGCTCTGCTTAGCTTGGGACTAGATTGTGCTGTGTAAAATGGCCAAAAATATTTATTTATTTATTTGTTTATTATTGGTACGCCTCAGCCTAACTCTTCGGAGAGTTTAATTGTATTTATATTGATGTCCTTAAAGCATAAAATCAGTCTCGAGCGCCTATTTGGTGGCGGTGTGCCTATGTACAAAGCGCCTCGTTTCCAGGTATTGCCTATTTCCTGGCACGCGACGCTCCACTCGGGCGAGACCGGGGTGGACCGACGCCTCTCACAGATAACACTCGACAGCATTCCTAGACTGAGAAGCTTTACTAACGACACCGTCTTAGACGTACTGTTCTACACGAGCCCCGTGTTCTGTCAGGTGAGTATCCTTCTATACACTGCTATCTTTCCGCCAGTGGCTTTGCTGTCGTGGTCTGGGTATTTCTTATAACTTTCATTCCCTATTTCAAACCCTGACACCACTTTTTGCGTCCCTTTGCAGGGCAAATGCCCCTAGACGAATCCTTAGTTTATAAAGTAAATAAAAGCGTTATTTCTTATAACTTGCATCCCCTATTTCAAACCCTTACAACACTTTTTGTGTTCCTTTGCAGGGCAAATGCCCCTAGACGAATCCTTAGTTTATAAAGTAAATAAAAGCGTTATTTCTTATAACTTGCATCCCCTATTTCAACCCTGACACCACTTTTTGTGTCCCTTTGCAGGGTAAATGCCCCTAGACGAATCCTTAGTTTATAAAGTAAATAAAAGCGTGCCTTAAGCTGCTAGACTATGAATTATTATTATTTTATATCATCCCCTATTTCCCCTATATCACCTTACAGCCCTTTTTTGCAATAAAAAGTAGCCAATGTCCTTTCTCAGGCTCTAGACTATATGTGTACCAAATTTCATACCAAGTTTTGTCGTGAAAGCGCGCCAGACAGACAGGGTTACTTTCTAGCTTTCGTAGCAGAGCTACTGAACGGATCTGGATGAAATTTGGTACAGAGATAGATTATAGTCTGGAGTAGCACATAGGCTTTATTATCCTGGTTAAATGTATGGTTCCCGTAGGATAGCAGACAAAGCCGCTCGTGGAAATCTAGTAAAAATATTAGTAGGATTTGTACAGTGAGAGGAATGATATTGGGTATATCTATCCGCGTGGAACTAGTTGGCCGCGCCTTAGGTAGGGACGGGGGTGAGGCAGCGGGTTACTGTGAACGAAAGCAAGCGCCCCACCCCTCCGTCCCTACCTAAGGCGCGGCCAACTAGTTCCGTACTGTAATGTATAGCTATGTATAGGTACTAAAAATTTTGATTGTTTTATTCTCCAGACGATAGTCGACACAGTATGCAAGGAACTTAATCGTATCTACGAGTTGTTCGTGGAGAGAAATCCCTCGTTCAAGGGTGGCGTCTCTCTGGGGGGCCACTCTCTGGGCAGCGTCATTCTCTACGACCTGCTGTGTCATCAGGCTGATGTAAGTACTTTCTTTTTAACCCCGACGCAAAAACGACGGGGTGTTATAAGTTTGACGTGTCTGTGTGTGTGTCTGTCTGTGGCATCGTAGCTCCCGAACGGATGAACCGATTTTAATTTAGATTTTTTTATTTAAAAGGTGAATTAGTCGGGAGTGTTTTTAGCTATGTTTGATGAAAATCGGTCCAAGATGGCCGCTGCCACAAAATAGTGAATTTACTTACATATTTTTTCACAACTCCCTCAATATGGGTATCAAATGAAAGTAGAATACTATGCACTATGATAAATTTCAAACCAAAGATGGCCGCCACCACAAAATGGCAAATAACACAAATTCAAACTATACAAATTAGTTTTAGTTAGTAATTAGTCGTTTTTGCGTCGGGTGTTAAAAACAGTGGGATGCTGAGTGAGTTTTGAGGATAGTGCAGTTTGATGTGTTAGATGTAATTTGTAGTGTTAGTTTTTAGAATAAAAAATATATAGCTGTAGGCAGTAAGAGCCGACCAGTCCACAGACAGCACTCGTTCACGAGCATATCGGCGAGGTATCGGCGCCGTTTGACTCAACCATGTTGTAGGGAATAAAACAACCCGACACACAACGCCACTATCAGCAGGACATTTGAGTGAGCATGACTAGTTCAGACCGCAAAGCTAGATAAATATTAATATGTATGTATAATTTCTTATCTTACTTACTATGGGGGCTGGTACAACCAGCAACACTTCGACCCAATGGGATCTTTTGTGTTGTCCCCATTACCGTATATTCCTTACTCTTTAAAGACGTGGTTAACGAAGGCGGCTAACCCACTGAGAGGAAGGAGCCTAAAATCTTCCTGCTTCTGGTGCCCGTTGCCGAGAAGACTCATCCGTTTCGTCGCCAGGATGTCACAATCGCACAGGACGTGCTGCTTAGTTTCCTTGAATTCACCTGTATGTATAATTTAGTATTAATGTATAGTATTTTTTTCAGGCAGCGGCCGAGGACGAGGATACGAAGCTGCCGTCCGACAAGAGCTACGTGCGCGGCTCGGCCGGCACGGGGCAGCCCTGCGTGCGCTACCCGCGCCTCATATTCGCCCCCGCCGCGCTCTACGCTCTCGGCAGCCCTATTGGTAAATATATACTCTCTCTGCTAGAGAGAGAGGATCACGTCACGCTGACTTCATCGTGAGCGGTGGAGGGGCGAGCGTGGCAGCTGACAGGCGCTCGCGCCACGGAGCTTTACTTCCATGGTGTATTGTGTTCTCTTAGAACAAATCTGCTAGAGTTGTTTTCACCTAGCGTCACCTAGCGTTGATAGTTGAAACACTTCAGAACAAATGATTGACAATGTTGCTATTTCTATAAACCATATTAGTTTGTAAAAGAATAATATATAAATTTTTCTTCATAGGTTATTTTAAAATAAAGTTATCACGGGGGAATAAAACATTTAATTTATTGTTAACAAAACGATGGTGATAGTAATAAATTTGGCTTAATTTAACAAATTTTCTTAATATATTTCAGCTTATTTTATTACGGCAAAAATTTGTTGAGTAAGAAAGATGGCTACGGTATGTTGAATGTTTTGATGCGTATGAGCATTTTTTCGTGTTTTAAATGAATATGTTTTGTATTTTATTCCTTTTCCCTTGTAGGGATTGTTAGGCATTTATTAAGAATCGTATTAATAAGTATAACTTAGGTATCTATATATATACATATCTATCTATATATCAAGCGATTCGGAAATTCAAATATGAGCACCAGGTGGAGCCACTTTCTAAGGTAAAAGTTTTTACTTCAAGGGACCCATCTATATCCATTATAACATGTTAATCTATGTACACTTCTCACCGGGCTGGCGGGGCGTTCACACGTCAGGAGAAATCCTTGTCGGTTTATTAATCGAAATATTCTTGTACCGTCATTCCTATAAAAAGTTTAAAGTTAATTCATTTAATTATTTTTTTGTCTTGGTAAATAAATTGTGATTGGAACTATAAATAAATATCGTGTGGTTTGGATTGTTTTTTTTAAAATAAAATATTGAAGCCGTCGCTTATAATACATATACACTCAAGTCCTAGTAGTGTTGGCAGTAACTACAGAACGCCACGATTGTTGCATACTTCTCATACATCTTGTCATACACACGCGCCGGTGTTCTATGCACCTGACCTTCAATACGGTCGATGTAGAGGTTGTATTCTGACTGCACATGCTGCTGCTGCAGTGAGTCACATCATACAATTACATACAAACCAATAGAGCCGCCGTGTTCTCCTCTCTTATCTTGCTTTCTACCCTCCCCCACTGTGTCCCTTTACCTTTATCTCTGTCTTCACTCTCTGCTATGTTAATAACTCTCTCTCTCTCTCTCTCTCTCTCTCTCTCTCCCCAGCTACACTCTTTCCTAACTCTATCCGTGTCTCTGCAATCCCTCCTCCTATATCTGTAACTCTTAAACTACTTCCTCTCTTTCACCCTCAATCTTCGTATATCTATTTCCCTTTTCTCCTTCCTCCATTCCTAACTAAGACAGATAAGTACATATATACTTTGCTATATATAGTACTAACTTTCCACCAGCAGCTTCGCCCGCTATCCCACGGGAACCATACAGTTTACCGGGATGAAAAGTAGCTTATGTGCTATTTCAGACTATAATCTATCTCTGCGCCGAATTCCATCCAGATCCGTTCAGTAGTTTTTGCGTGAAAGAGTAACAAACATCCATCCATACACCCAAACTTTCACATCTGTACTAATACTATAAAGTTGAAGAATTTGTATGTTTGTTCGGGAACTACTTGTCCGATTTGAAAAATTCTTTCACTGTTAGATAGCCTGTTTAATGAGGAAGGCTTTAGGCTATATATCATCACGCTACGACCAATAGGAGCCGAGTATCAATTAAACATTTTTTAAAAGGGGAAGTTTTCCACTTTTATGGGAACGAAGTCGCGGGCATAAACTTCTTCTTCTTCGGGTGCCTCTCCAATTAATGAAGGTTGGCCATCAACTTTGAATATTTCTCCCTGTCTTTGGCGAGATGGAACAGCTCAGCAGCACTCGTGACTCCGGTCCATTTGCGACCGGGCATAAGCTAGTTTATAATATTAGTCGGATGTTTGTCCTAATTGTAGCCATATTGTTACAGCGATATTTGAATGCATCCGCGGCGTCGAGTCACTGGGCGCGAGCTTCTCTCTGCCGACGTGCAAGAACTTCTTCAACATATTTCATCCTTACGATCCTATAGCGTATAGGTAAGATTTCTATAACGTCTAGCCTGCTGGCAGAACTCAAGAGAGTTAGGGCACAGATATTTATGGCTCAAATCTGGAGCAGCCGATTCTGGGGAAGTACCTCCACCTTACAGAAAACTGCAGCCAAATAACTCACTTTATTGTGTGTTGCGTTCCGGTGAGTAAGGTTGCCAGAGCTCCTTCTAAGGATACGCTGCGCTGGCAGCAAGAGGAGTATTCTCTCAAACTGTCGGCGCAGTGAGTCCTCCATAAACCTCTAAGAGGTTTTTCGGGTCGGCAACGCGCGAGTGATACCCCTAGTATTGCAAGCGTCCATAGGCTACGGTAACCGCTTACCATCAGGCGGGCCGTATGCTTGTTTGCCACCTTAGTGGTATATAAAAAAAACTACAACCTAATCATTCTCATAGTTGTAACCTCAGTTAAATTATTTTCTTTTGATTTCTTTTATATATTTTACCGTGTTTTCAGATTAACAAAATATGATGTTGCAACTTTGAGTATTGTGTATGCCAATTATAGGTTAATTGGCATACGCATTAGATCCTGTACCTCTGTCCTTTATTATGTTTAATGTGTGATGTATATGCTGTTGGTGTACATAATATAAATAAATAAATTATGTGACCCACACTCCGTAGTAGTAAGTTGCTACTTTTAACAGTACCTAAATTGTGAAATTTTTGTATTTCCAGGATTGAACCGTTAATAGACCCTCGTCTTCGAGACTTGAAGCCATTCCTGATCCCGCATCACAAAGGTCGGAAGAGGATGCATTTAGGTAACAACATAACCTATTTTCCCTGAAGTGTATGGCAGAGGCGTACTAATGTACACCCACAGCTGTTCGCCTCTATAGTTCGCGCTGTCTGTCGGAGCTGATCAGCTCTTATTGCCTATAGCTATCTTAATATCTATAGGGAATAAATGGTGGCGTTCTGTGTCGGCTCGTTTTATTCCCTACAACATGGTTGAGTCAAACGGCGCCGATACACACGTCATGCTCGTGAACGGGTGCTGTCTGTCGGGACTGGTCAGCTCTTACTGCTATGGCTATTTTCTTACACATCAAACTGCAATAGACTCATATTATTCACAATAAAAAAAATATTTACTGTCACTATCTTTTATTTAAAATCTTCTCCATAAGTCCTACTTTTTTGGAACCGAGCAACTAGTTTGACTGTTCAAAAGTGCCTATTTATATGGTCTATTTATAAAAAAAATTTTGAATTTGAATTTGAATACTCTTTAACTGCACTACCCTCAAAACTCATAAATTGTAACTGTTACTTTTCAAATATTTTATTTCAATAGACAACGTCTGGGGTCTAGTGGTTCGAGTACCGGACTGCTGATCACGAGGTCGTGGGTTCGATTCCCACAGAACATAAGTATTTATGTGATGAGCTTAAGTGTTTGTGTTCGTCTGGGTGTTTCTTGTGTAATATAAGTATATATAGTACAAGCTCTGCTTAGTTTGGGGCTAGATGGTGCTGTGTAAAAATGTCCCCAAAATATTATTATTATTTATGTTAATAGGTAATTTTGAAAATGCAAACTAGTAGCACGGTTCCAACTAATGGATCTTATGGAGAAGACACGGCAAGAAACTCCATTAAATAAATGATTTTGATCTTTTTATCACAGAGCTGAAAGACACTATGGCGAGGGTGGGGGCGGACTTGAAGCAGAAGCTGTTGGAGTCGCTCAAGAGTACGTGGAACAAGTGGAAGGCCCAGCCGCCCACTGATGGGCAGCTTGAGAAGGTGGGTCACGTCGAGACGGTCAAGAGTTTGGTCTGATTATTGCAAACGTTATACAGGGTTATAGGAAATACCTTAGCTATTTTACAAAAACCTGCTCTAAATTTAAAATAAAATGTTATTTTGGTCGTTTTATTTAATTTAATTAATGAAAAAAAAAACTAGAGCTTATCCAGGTTAGCCTAAAAACCACTAGCTATTACGGACATTATAACGACAAAATAATGAAAAAAAATTTTTTTTTTTTTCTTCACCAATGTGTTCGGTTCCTGATTCTGATTCATAAGATCGAAAATAGCTAAGGTATTTTTTATAACGGTGTATATAACAAGATTCCATTCTGTAGTTTTTAACCCGCGACGCAAAAACGACGGGGTGTTATAAGTTTGACGTGTCTGTGTGTGTGTGTCTGTCTGTGGCATCGTGGCTCCCGAACGGATGAACCGATTTTGATTTAGTTTTTTTTATTTGAAAGGTGAATAAGTCGGGAGTGTTCTTAGCTATGTTTGATGAGAATAGGTCCAAGATGGCTGCCGCTACAAAATAGCAAATTACATATTTTTTCACAAGAATACTATTCATTATGATAAATTTCAAATCCAAGATGGCTGCCACCACAAAGTGGCAAATTACATTTCGCGTCGGGGGTTTTCTAAATTTTAAATTTAGATTAGGTTAGGTAAAAATACTGATTGAATGGCAAGGGGTAGGTAGAGGTGGACTAATGTACACCCACATTTCGCCGTTATGTTTAGGTCCCATTGCCATCAACCGGGCACAAATCCAGACACCGAGCTGCTACTGAGAATTTCACAGAAAAACCCAATAAATTACTCGACCCGAGTATCGAACCCAGGACCTCTAGCGTAGCAGTCGCGCTTGGGACCACTAGAACAACGAGGCAGTTCTGACTTACTAGGAATTCCTCGTTTTTTTTACTAGCCCGTATTGTCACAATTCTGAGCAAAGGCCTCGTTTATGGGGGATAATTGCAAACCCCAATCACCAGCACGAAGGAGTTTCAGCGGGTTGCCCGGGCCTCTAGGCCAGGGAGAACATGCTGATTCCTGTATATTTATGATTATTTAATTTCTAGGTTGTGGAAGAAGAGATTGAGAAGGATCCGTTATGTGAGAATAGCAAAGAAGAATTAGCAAGAGAAAGTGAACTGGTAAGTGTATATTCATCTACATTAATCGTCCCACTGCTGGGCACGGGTCTCCTCAGAATAAGTGGGGCTGGCTATAAGTCTACCGCGCTGGCCTAATGCGGGTTGGCAGACTTCACATGCCGTCGAGAAAATCTCTCAGGCATGCTTTCCTCACAATGTTTTCCTTCATCGTTGTAAGCGAGTGATATTTAATTAAACACAATGATTACGAAAAGTCAGAGGTGCGTGCCTTGGATTCGAACTTAAGACTAGTCAAGACCTTTGACTTGGCAGCCTAGTAGTCATACATACATGTGGATCACATCATAATAGGGTATTACACTCATTTTTGAAGTGTCTCAATTTGACAATGAACCAAAAGATACACATTTTGGATACTGATTTCTGACACTTACGCGAATACTAGACATTGAAATAAAACTACTTTTTACGGATTTAATCGCGTTATATTGATATTATTTTAATGCCGACGTTTCGGACCCTTTACAGCGTCCATGGTCACGGGTGACTAAGGTAGTAGGCGTCTTGACGTTTCAATTACTAACAGCTACCCTACATTTTTGTTAATTGTTGGCAATCCGATTCACGCAGAACGAGCTCACCGTATCCTTCGGTTTTGCAGTTTTAGGCTTGGATTTAGATTTAATTGAATCTATAATAGGGTTCCAAGCAGGTGGTAAGACCCAGCCATCTTCTCTATTGAAATTTGTATGTTTTTTAATTTCAATGGCCTCACGAATCATCCTGGGTAGGAATCGGTTTTCTTTTGCGAGGACTTGTGGTTCATCAAATCTGATGTAATGGATTTTGGACACATTTTTATTCAAAAAAACGCATTAACATTTAACGTGTAAACGGTGAAAACACTGGACGCCATGTTTCTCTGGTGTCATGACATCACCTGTCCAGCCAGGCTAACATGCGCGCCACGACATAAATTTGTCTACTCTTTTGTCTCAGTCTTTCCCGTGCGAAAACGAAACAAAAGCACGACATAAGCTTGGACAAAATGTTCTCGCGGCGTGCATGTTAGCCCGGCTGGTAAACAAACGAAGTTATTGAAGTCAAACGTTGATAAGTTGACACTTTATTTACATGAAAGTACAGATTAAAATAATATCAATATAACGCGATAAAATCCGTAATAAAATCAATTATTAAATAAAACAAAAAAAACTCGACTGCGTAAAAAGTACTACGGCACAAGCTGTTCGTTCATAAACAAAATTGTTTCTTTGCTTGTCCCGCCTGCAATACATTTTCCAACATCACAGAGCTTGTTTTTAGATTTTTAGTACTTTTTACGCAGTCGGGTTTTTGTTTTATTTAATAATTGATTTTATTTCCTACTTTTTAGTTTATGAATCATCATAGAATCACTAGATAGATCCTAAATGATAATTTAAAATGAAAATGGATACAACTAAAGATCATTTTCAAAATCAGTTCGCACATTAAAGCGTATAAATCCACCATTTTTATTTTTTTGAATTTCATGTACCCAGTGACACTCGCGCCATCAACACGAATCTAATGAGGTGTCATTTATCTAAATCGGTTGAGCCATTGAGTAGCTACGACCAGACATAGGAACGGACATACATACATACGCGTCAAACACATAACCCTCCTCCGGCAGTCGGGTAAAAAGTAGTTTTAATTCAATTGTTTGTTGTACAGTCGACGCCTGACATGTTGGGTCGTCTGAACGGCGGCCGTCGAGTGGACTACGTGCTGCAAGAGGCGCCGCTCGAGATGATCAACGAGTACCTGTTCGCCATGAGCAGCCATGTTGGATACTGGTCAGTATTTTTATACCACTAAGGTGGCAAACAAGCATACGGCCCGCCTGATGGTAAGCGGTTACCGTAGCCTATGGACGCTTGCAACACCAGGGGTATTATTGCGTTGCCGACCCGATGTGCTTTTGCACTGTACAGAGGTCGCCACGTACAGGGCTAAGTACTTCGGAAACAAAAGTACCCTCCGAGAGATCGTCAGCAACATCAGGAGTGTGCCGGCGTTTCTTGAGGAGTTAGGGTGGTTTGAGTAATATTAAACATCCCCACCCGTACGCAAAATACGCGCATTGACGTGGAGTTTCGGAAAACAGCCCGCTATACCATACCATACCATGGGTGTGCGAATAGTATTATAATAATAATAATAATAATAATCAACCCATATACTGTCCCACTGCTGGGCACGGGTCTCCTCTCAGTATGAGAGGGATTAGGCTATAGTCCACCACGCTGGCCTAATGCGGGTTGGCAGACTTCACATGCCGTCGAGATTTCTCTCAGGCATGCAGGTTTCCTCACGATGTTTTCCTTCACCTTTAAAGCGAGTGATAATTACGCACTTGATTTCGAAAATTCAGAGGTGCGTGCCTTGGATTCGAACTCGAGACCTTCGACTTGGCAGTCCAGTGGTCATACCCCTAGGCTATCACTGCTTAAATTATTATCTCGAATAGTATTATTCTATTAAAATATTTTGTGTCTGTTATTTTGTCCCCAGGGAGTCTGAAGACACGATGCTTCTGATGTTGCGGGAGATATACTCTGCGTTGGGAGTGCAGCCGGACTCCACCGTGCCGCAGCAGAACATGACTGTGCAGAGGACGAGGAACCCCAAACAAGTAAATAACTAATTATTTTGACGACGTCTGTGGTCTAGTGGTTCGAGTACCGGACTGCTGACCACGAGGTCGTGGGTCCGGTCACAGGACACAAATATTTATGTGATGAATATAAATGTTTGTGTTTGTCTGGGTGTTTCCTATGTATTATAAGTATGTATATACAAAAAAAGTATATAAGTATTATATCCATTGTCTAGTACCCATAGTACAAGCTCTGCGTAGTTTGGGACTAGATGGTGCTGTGTAAAATGTCCCAGGATATTTATTATTTATTATTATTATTTTAAGGGTGCGTTTACGAATTGACGTGGCAAACCGCAGTCTAATATTTCATGGCGTATTTTTATGGAATAACAAAGTATGGGAAAAATTTTATTCGATTTGTATTTTCTTTCCTGAGTCTAACATTTTGATAGTTATTTTTGCTACCTTTTTGAGTTGAATATCTGTTTACATACAGTTTTTTTTTTTAATAAATTAGTTGTTTGTTTTAAAGTTGAACACACCACACGCTATGATGACGATATCTTCCTTCACATTCTAAATTTACGTCTCAAGGCTATCACCATTTCAACTTTCAGCCATATCTGTGAGCAACAAACATCGAAACATACAAACTTGCAAAGTTTTGGTCTAAAATATTAGTAACTAGCTCTCTGCCAGCGGCTTTGCCCGCGTGGTCTGGGTATTTCTTATAAATTATTAAAACAAATCTATGCCACGGGTACCATACATTTTACCGGGATAAAAAGTAGCCTATGTGATATTCCAGACATCTATCTGAGATATCTATATTTCAGAGATCTATCTCTGTGCCAAAGGAGGTCATCAAAAGCCCATAGAACTCAGCCCAAATTTGTACCGGAGGTGCATGACAGCTGTCAAGTTGACAGTTTTTACCATGAAATCACTATGAAACTGTTAATAATCTGCCATAATGGCGTGCGTTTGACATTCCGAAACTGACACTGAGCAGATGAATGTCAAGTTGACAGTTTTTATTATAAAAACACTAAGAAACTGATTGTGTCAAACTGGGGTGCGTTTTATTTAAATTAAAAGTTATTTTTTCTCATCCCCTAGTAAGAGTAAAAATGTACGACTAGATATCTTTTTGTATTTTTTTAAGCATTTTCCATGCTAAGATTAAGAGTTGTTACCAGCGTAATACAGGGTATTTTTTCCAATGAGTGTACCTTCCGTACATCATTTGGGCAGATTTTTGTGACCACCTTTCATACAGGTCCGTTCAGTCAGTCCGGCGTGATTGAGTAACAAACATCCATCTATCCAAACTTATAAATAAAAATAAATAAATAATTAACCCATATATTGTCCCGCTGCTGGGCAGTGTCTCCTCTCCGTATGAGAGGGATTAGGCTATAGTCCACCACGCTAGCCTAATGCGGGTTGGCAAACTTGACATGCCGTCGAGAAAATCTCTCAGGCATGCAGGTTTCCTCACGAAGTTTTCCTTCACCGTTAAAGCGAATGATACTTACGCACATGATCTATCCAAACTTATTATATAATATTTTCTTTTTCGTTTTCAGGACGAGACAATCATTCTCAATACTTCAGGTAAATAATATATATTTTTATAAAAAGAATAGGAAAGATAGTTTTAGAAACAGACAATTTATTAACTTTATTTTTCCACAGAATTCCCATCGACAAGCCACGGAGCAATATAAAGTGATAGTATAGATAAAACTATAGTTTAATTTATATATATTATTGTGTATAGTAAAAACAAATAAGTATGCATTTCCTTTACCAATTTTTTGGCTGTTCCGTTCTGATGAACTCAAAATTCTTATTAAAATCTTTTAACGGAAATTTTTAATGTAAAATTAATACTAGGTATTTATATCGATATATGAGGTCTGATCCGGGGTGGGCACATAGCATAGGAGTCTATTGTAAAGCGTATTTGTGTGTTTTCCGACATTGGCCCGTGAAAGCCAGGCTTTGAGGGTAGATATGGGCAATGTGCCCAGCATTTTGGGCAAAAAATTATTTATAAATTCCTAATTACAGGCCAGATTTTTTTCTGCCCTGGTATTAAGAATTTTGGCCAAAATGGGCATTGTGCCCCGCATTTTGGGCATACATTTATTTATGCCCAAAATGCCCGAATAAATTCCCAATTACAGGCCAGATTTTTTTCTGCCCCTTAATTGGGAATTTATTTGGGCAAAATGCCGGGCACATTGCCTATCACTATTTAGGTTAGCGGCTATTAAGGGCTGGCAACACATCAGGAACTCTGGTGTTGCAAGCTTTTATGTGCGGCGATGACGAATCAAAAATAAACAGTAATATAAAAAGTTGTTTATTATCGTGCGTACAGTGACCCCTTAATTGTTTGTTAAATAAAAAATAAGGGATATATATAATATGGAGGGGATCTCTAAATGCTTGATTATAAATTTCCGTTCAAAGATTTTATGTACAGTTGATTTATATATAAAATAATACTGAATATAATAACAACATGATTATAAAAGTAATATTTTGGTATGACAGACTTTGATTTGGTTAACTTTTGACTAGCTGTCTAATTCTAACGAATAAAATGTACAGTCGACCATAGAATTGCTTTACCACCCTTAGAGTGAGTGTCGTTTGCACATCACAAAACAACAAGGTATATTTTTGCTTACAAGACCAAGTGACAGATTGATATTGAGCCTTAGTAGATTTCATTTGGATGGATTTTTTTGTGAAAAGCGGTAAAGGCAATTTTATGGTCGACTGTACACTTGCTGTGAGCTTTATTGTTTAATAACGACCCGTGGCATCGCTTGGGATCATAAATAATATCTTATAACGTTCCTAGATAAAAGCTCTGTCTATTTGGTAAAAAACGTATCAAAATACAAACAATAGTTTATGCGAGGGACTTTAATTTGTAATTTTAGTGAAGTGATTTCATCATCAGAAAGTAGTGATGGATCGATTCGATGTTTTTGAGTATCGATATAATCGATTATTTTAGTCATCACTAAAATAAAGACATTTTAGAAGTCGCAAGTTAAAAGTTAACCAAACAAAGTACCACTGTAAAAATTGTAGTGATAAGTTCAGTATTTCACAAATAAAAATAAATTTATGAAGAAAATCCGAAAAAAATATAACTTATGTACATACACAAGATATTATTTAAAACATGTGTTAAATATAAGATACCTATTTCGTGTCAGAAAGGGGGTTTCACTACTAATTGTCATATAATTATAATTTTAGGCTTTGCGCCAGCGGCTTCGCCCGCGTGGCCTGGGTATGTCTTATAACTTTCATCCCCTATTTCAACCCCTTACAGCACTTTTTTCGCAT
Organism: Acronicta psi; assembly: GCA_946251955.1. Lineage (NCBI taxonomy): Eukaryota > Metazoa > Arthropoda > Insecta > Lepidoptera > Noctuidae > Acronicta > Acronicta psi. Next base: position 3,523,865 of record OX276498.1, on the reverse strand, counting down.
TAAAAAGTAGCGCATGTCCTTTCTCAGGCTCTAGACTATCTGTATACTAAATTTCATTGAAATCGGTTCAGTAGTTTTGTCGTGAAAGCGCGACAGACAGACAGAGTTACTTTCTCATTTATAATATTAGTAAGAATTATGGTCGAGCTACACTCTGACTGATAAAAGCCTTCAGTTAGGACTCGTATACTCAAAACCGTTCTTTCCCCTTTGGTTCTTTCCTCAATAGACCATTTCAGACATTACTCTACATTGTGTCACTCATTTAAATATATCCTACTATATCTGGACTTTAAAAAAGACCATGATTCTGAGTTTGTTACGGTGTTTCTTCCCAGAGGTCGTCTGATAAGAGATGCCGGCGCCATCTAGTTTAAATTTTTTTAACTATTGACTTGGGCCAAGATGGAAGGTCCATTGTCTGCGGAGAAACGCCTCAAGCACACTGAAAGATCAGCTATCTATGAACCCCCATTTTGAAAGATAGTGTACAAAAAATTGGCGACTTTTTTAACCATAGAAATTCGTTAAACCATATTTTTCCTGCTATTATTTGCAAAAATTGTAGGGAAACGACAAGGATGGTAATAATAGCCATATATGCACCCACATATTGCACATTTTCGCATAGATTGCACCCAATATCGTTCGAAAGGTTAATATGCTCATTCAACAAACTTGTTATAAGAAATTAATTGTATTTTGTTATTATCAATTTCTATTTAAAAGTGCTTCTGTATACCTATATTTTTTTTTATTATTTGATTTGTCATTTTCGACAACTCTCGAAGATCTTTGTGATGCCTTCTATGTCATTGGCATAAAGTTCAAATTTCAATAATTTTACAGACTTTGTGAGATACCAAGGAAGCTCTTTTAAAGCCCCCTTTCTGACTATAGTTGTATAAAAATATAAAATAATTAAAAAAACAATATCTTTATTTACATTCAGCCTAGTTTATTAGACTTAGGTGCTTTTAAAACAACTTACAGTCATTACAAATTACGAGTGAACGTCTTGTGACTTCTATTTACAAGTACATAAGGGTCAAATTCACGCGCACTCGCAAAATGTTTTAAAATACCAGGGATTGGTATCGAATCACCTACGTTTATAAACCCTGATGGATGCAAATAAATTGATTTGAAGACCAACAAGTCAATATAATTTTCACACAGTATAAATGAAATGTGACATCAAAGAATAAAACATATAAAAACACACACACACAGAGAGACACACATGGACACACGGACACACACACACACTTGAAGATTATCCTTATATGTTATGAAAGTTGTATTGACTAATTGTTGAAATACACATACTACATTGCACTTAATAATAATAACAAATTGAAGTTCAGTAGTTTTTCAAAATTAAGCCTAAAAGCTTTTATTATTAAAAGAAGAATAGTTATTTTGTTACAACTCAAGATATTTAGCTTTAAATTAAAACATTACTATAGTTACAAAAGTTTCATTTATTTATTTTTATACGTATCTTGTACACTCGGCGCAACAGACAAGTGTGTAGGCAAAATCTGACTGTGACTAAGTTAGTAAAGTTGAATTTATTTAAATTCAACTTTACTAACTTAAACATACGGTTGTTATTGGTACAGCGACACAAGCATCGCGTTCAGACAACTCGTGTGGATTTTATTTCGTTATATAGATTACAGCCGTATATAAAATTGGTTTAGTTGATTTTCACTCTTCACCCAGAACTTGTCTCACAAAATGATAATATATTGCTAACATGGATCAGAATATTTGCATGAAAACGTTCTTAAGATCTTGATTATCCTGATTTAATTTGAGTTCTTTGTCAGAATGACGTTTGAAGTTAAACAGAGCGACTTTACTGGTAACAAGAAATAAGTGCATGTCAATTTGGTTCGTGATGATCGCTTGTAATATAAGCACTGTTGCTGACTGACTGGCGACCATCCTTACTTCGGAATCTGTCGTAAAACACCTTAATGTGCGTTCCGACTGTCCAGAGACCTAGTCTTCAGTTGCTATGCAGTAGTTATGGGTCGTTGCGTGATTTCCGAACAGCGTAACTCAACGTTTTTGACATAACGCAAACGTTTGCCACAACCATCTTTTTTAACAGCCATCTATTTTTTTATAACGGAGCGTTTTCAGCGTTTAGATGTTGCTTTGCGCAAGACGTTACAAAACACTCAAAATAACGCAAGACCCGCTATCACAAAAAAGAGAAGAGTTCACTAAATGTGAATGCAAAACCATCCAGGACTTGATTTCTTACATATAAGATGCATTGTCATTACCAGTCATTCATTCTTACATACAAAAACGTTATGAGATAGATACCTATCTCTGCAAATGCGTTTGCGTTGTGTGATCACGCGAGCTGAACCAATCACAGCGATTGATTAGATTGTTAGGTGGAAGTAGATGGTTTAACTAGTGCCACACAAAAAAAACTAGATGGTTTTGTAAATAGATTGTTTGGTAACGTTGTCGTTATGCAAATTAGATCACCGTTTTGACAACGATCTATGTTTAATAACGCCCACTCCTACTTTGCAGTTTGTAGAGGCTTTTGAGGGTCGGCAACGCATCAGCAACGCCTGTGTTGCAGGTGTACATGTGCGGTGATGACTCCTTACTATTATGTGGCGCGTCTGCTTGCCGATATACATCATCAACCCATATACTGTCCCACTGCTGGGCATGGGTCTCCTCTCAGTATGAGAGGTAAGGCCATAGTCCACCACGCTAGTCTAATGCAGGTTGGCAGACTTCACATGCCGTCGAGAAAATCTCAGGCATGCAGGTTTCCTCACGATGTTTTCCTTCACCGTTAAAGAAATGAAAGAATTTATTAATTTCCGACATAAATAATAAAAATATATTGCCTACATACTTATCTCTATGGCCGATAGTACAGATTTATTGGTTAAAATATTTTATAATCAGGTATTCAATGAGTAGTTTATTATTGAATGTAAACCATAATTATCAATATCTTTGATTTAAACCGCAAGTGCAAAATTGGCAGAACCAAATTTCCTTTTTTATATCTATATTTAGCAAAGTATTTATAATGTTGAAAAATTCGATATCACAGTTCCTCAACCATGAGTGCTATCAAATTGCAGACGATAGGTTTTTTACGCATCGAAACGCTGTAATCTCATAGCCGATTTTAGTTCCTTACGTAACCGCTAGAGGCGTTGGGAGGTTTACGGCGTCGTTAGCGAGTTTAGTAAGAAAAATGGTCGAGGTACTGGTAGCCAATTGGCTAAAGCTACTAAGCTAACCGAAGGTACCCAGCCTGAGGTCATATTTTTCTTATATCTTTAAAGTAAATATAAAAATTATTTGACAATTTATGTACACAATAATACAAAAAAAAACATCAGGCTTTCTTATACCGTGATGAGAGATTTTTGGTAACTTAGATACATCAAAAAAAAAAATTATGTCAGAGGTTTTGCTACAGCAAGGGGTTGGTTTTAATTAGATGAAAATCATAGCAAAATACGCTTGTCTTGACTTGTTAACTAGTAATAATAGACATTTTAATAACCGTTTAAAGAAATCCAGTTGTTTGGACTCTTGGCCTTGATACTAAAAACTGTATAGGTACTGCAAAATATACATTAATAAAAAAAAACTTAAAACCCCGTTTTAAACTAAAGATTATCGGAATGCGCACCGATTTCAATCAAATCAGCTATCGATCATCGAAAATCTCATTGAAAATGGTTGATTCGTTTAGGAGTTACGATGTCACTAATGCATAGAACCTTTTTTCGTCGGGGTTCTTTTAGTTTGCATATTTCATGTATAATAGATTACTCAGTCCACTCACAATTTTGAGAGGATGTTTGTCCTAGTGTGCGCAGGAGCTTTGATAATTGCAGAGATCGGGATATAACGTGTCAACCTCCTGCCCTCATCCCAATTCACTTGGGGTCGGCGCAGTATGTCTTTTTCCTCCATACTTCTCTATTAGCCGCCATCTCGATTTTTAATTCATTTGTGGATAGAATAGGTATCCTTACCACACAGTCCATCCATCTTTTCTTTGGTCTTCCTCTTCCCTTATATCCATATACCTATATGCTCAACTTTTTGGTAACATGCTCTTCAACCTCTTGTCCATAACACGAATCGGTTACTGCACAACTAATAATAAGTAGATAGAGTTCAATAACCTAAATTTCAGGGACCTAATCACAGAATAATAACTACGTATAGAACTAGGTACCCAATCTTCTTGGCCGGCCTGAAGTTGACGCGAGCCAACTTCAAACCGATCAAAAACGGGCTTTCGATTTTATATATTAATTAAGTATTAATTATTATCTATCTATCTATACCTACTATCATAGAATAATAACTTTACAGTTGAAGACTTTGTTTGGTTGAACGCACTAATCTCAGGAACTACTGGTTCAATTTGAAAAATGTTTTCAGTGCTAGATAACCCATTTATCGAGGAAGGCTATAAGCTATATACCATCATGCTACGACCAATAGAGGCGAAATATCAATTAAAAATGTTATAAAAACGGGGATTTTTTTATAAACGCACCCGAGACGGGCCTAAACTATAAGGAGGTCAGCAATATAAAATAAACAATACCTTCCTCGGAAAACTCAATAATTTGAGATTTAGTCATTAATTTTGTACAATCGTACATGTTTGACAAGTTTGTTCAGCAGACACACGGCTAACTGCGAAGTACGGGGGGAACTACTATCTCTGATTTTAGATTTTACTTATTCTGATCTCTGATAATTATATAAAATTAATGTCGGGGGCTAAAAAAACTTGCAATGGTTAACCCAATTTTGCTCTGCGAGTCTCGTGTTTTAAGTTTACAAATGGATTCCAACAGAGTTTATTTATTTTAATAAAAAAAAGAATTGTTAAAATGAGTTCGTTCTATTTTTTTTTCTCTCCATTATTTATGTAAACAATCATGTAAACAAAATTGTTAACATTAAAATAAAGTTTATATTTTACTAAATTTATTTTTGTTTTATTTTTTATACATAGTCCACGCGGAACTAGTTAGAGCCGCGCCTAAGGTGGGGACGGGGGTGAGGCGGCGGGTTACTGTGAACAAATTCAAGCGCCCCAGACCCTCCGCCCCACCGCGCACAAGCCCCCTCCCTCCCGCCGCTCATACCTAAGGCGCGGCCAACTAGTTCCGCGCAGACTATAACACATCACTCCTGCATTCTCCGAAGGCAGATAGGTCTGCTAATGCTAACATCCACAGATTTCCGGTATGTTTAAGTCTCATCAAAGATATTTAAAAGTGTATTTTATGTCTTTCGGTCCGATGTAATTAGGGCCAAGGCTATTCCTAATAAATATTTAAAAGTGTATTTTATGTCTTTCGGTCCGATATAAGTAGGGCCAAGGCTATTCCTAATAAATATAAATCAAAAACCAGACTCCGAGCTACTAGTACAGGTCTCGCCAATCTTTTTGTCCGGTTTGAAGTTGGCACGAGCTAACTTCAAATAAATTAATGGATATAATCGAATCGAAACTATAGCCTACGAGTTTTCGTTTTCGTTTTTATTTTAATAAAATATTTTTCTCTACGATTTGAAGTTGAAGTTACAGTTGCGGTCGCAGTTAACTCGCGTCAACTTCAGGCTCGACAAAAAGATTTACGAAAACTAAACTGCTAGATCTTGATCTTGATATTAACTGTAAAGTATGAGTATTCTGCAGGCCTTGATGTTTTTTTTTTATAGTTACCCATTGATGTATAATATAAACCAGCCTAGCCCTGCAGTTTGAGTTTGTCATGCTCACTTAAATGTTCTGCTGATGGTGGCGTTGTGTGTCGGGTCTTTTTATTCCCTATAACATGGTTGAGTCAAACGGCGCCGATACACACGTCATGCTCGTGAACGGGTGCTGTCTGTCGGGACTGGTCAGCTCTTACTGCTATGGCCATTTTCTTTTCTATTTTATTAATCCTTACACATCAAACTGCAATAGACTCATATATTATTCACAATAAAAAAATGTTACTGTATCACTATCTTTTTTTTAAAAGAGTGACTATGGAGTTTCTTGCCGGCTCTTCTCCATAAGTCCTACTTTTTTGGAACCGAGCAACTAGTTTGACTGTTCAAAAGTGCCTATTTATATGGTCTATTTGAAATAAAATATTTTGAATTTTGAATTTTGAATTTTGTAATCGTGCGATTGCAACGTAATGGTGTAATTCAAGAACTATATACATATATATGATGATATATATGACGACGTCTGTGGTCTAGTGGTTCGAGTACCGGACTGCTGATCACGAGGTCGTGGGTTCGATTCCCACAAGACACAAACATTTATATGATGAACTTAGGTGTTTGTGTTTGTCTGGGTGTTTCTTATATATTATAAGTATGTGTTTACAAAAAAAAGTATGTAAGTATTGTATCCATTGTCTAGTACCCATAGTACAAGCTCTGCTTAGTTTGGGACTAGATGGTGCTGTGTAAAAATGTCCCAAGTTTATTTATTTTTATAAGAAAAATTGAAGGAAATAGAGGAAGTGGAGGAACTATAGACGCAGTTTAACAGAAAAGTGGGGATCAAAAGGTGAAATGGAAGGCAGTGGAAAACCTTCGCAGTGCCTTTAGCGGTTACGTAAGGAACTAAAACCGTGTATGAGATTACAGCGTTTCGAGGCGTAAAAAACCTATCGAAAGCAATTCGATAGAACTCACACCATGAGTTCTATCGAATTGAGGCACAGTACTCGAAGTAAAACAAAAAAAAACAGCATTTTGATATCGGTTACTTTAATTACAAAAATATCCATTTGGTTTTTTTAAAGCATTTTCCGGTCTATAGCAAACATCACCATTCAAAATACGCCTTCAAGTTCGAGGTTTGAAAGATTTGACATAATTATTTGCGTTGGCAACACATAAGAAAACCCGCAGTATGCGGTTAGCAACATTATTATTGAAAAACACAAGTTTATGCCCAGCTTGAATATTAGTTCGTGGGATCTATGCACCGAATCGGGCTTTAAGCTATGTTTTGATATTTCCTGCATCACCTTGCATTGTTGGGAGCAAATCTTTCTATTGGCCCTCTTAGCTAGTTCTAAACTGGTCTTATAACATTTCTTCTTAGGAGTATATGCTGTTGTGCATTTGGTTATATAGTCCCCGTCGATATCGACTTTATACCAAGATTTATATTTGTCGAAAACTTTGTGTTGCTTTTCATTTTGCGTGCAATCCATTTTTTAGTAAATTATTTTTTATTGTATAAATACTGAAACTGGAATTTTTGTTTGTTAATTTAAAAGCACGTAGGATTTCATGACACCGTTTGAGTTAATAGATTTTTTGTGTGTGACAGATGTTTTACTTCTTCGTTGACGTGCATTTTTCATGCAGCATGATTGTAAGAATATTTTAGCTTCTAGCAGTAGGAACTACTTTCGATACCTTCTTGGTCCACTGATCCCTGAAATATACCCACCTTTAGGGAGGGCTGTTTTGTATACACACAGCACACAGAAAAATAAGGTGCGTTGCCGCCTCAATATTGTCGCACGTATAATAAATTCTGTCCCTTGAAGTTTATCCCTCTCTACATCTGGCGCCCAACGTGGGACCTTAATAATAAGTGGGTAAAATCTCACTCTTGTCTTATCCCAGATTTCTGTTATTAAAACTGATAAACTGCAATCAAATATTGACATTAAAAATTGATGAACTGATGATGTGCAATAGTACCTACTCCTCTGCGTAATCCGAAGGGAATACAGGCCTGATGGTAAGTTAAGAAGAGCAAGCGCAACTGACAGTGATGTTCAAAGCGACTAGGTAATCGTAATTATAGTAACCGCGACAGATAAGCTTGTCGCACTATACCGACAGTAAACTATAAATCAAAACGAGGGTAGACTGAAAATCCATCGCTTTATTGACGACAGTGTTCTGTCACCGTCAGTCTACCCGAGATCTGCGCTAGAAACAGTAGTGTTCTGCTACTACTGCCAGTGCACTGCCGCTGCGGTCAACACGTCGTGGCGGCGAAGAATAACAAGTATAACATATACACATATACAAATAAATTAATTTAACTATTATAATGTACAGTAAGAGGTCATAAGTCCATTATCGTGTCGAGGATCGTATTTGCCTGCACGTTACTGCGCGTATACATAAACATATACTTAGTGATTTGAAATTTAATTTCACTGAACAGCACTGAATGATCATTACATCGCTCTCTTTCCGACTAGATCATTATGAAAGAGTACGATATACAGTACGTCCGATATAACTTGGCGAGTCTGAACACAGGCTCTGCGAACTTCCGCGCAGGTACACTCGTGAAGAACATGGTTATTACCAGATAAATAAACATTCGAGCAGAAAATATCTAATACATAATAAGGACTGACGTAAATAACAAAATAAACTCAAAAACACTTAACAAAACACACACAACAACAATTACATTTAACAACGAACAAAGATACCAACAAACAAAAAACACAACTAAATAAAACGACGAAAACTTTTGTTACCGACTGTGGTCGAGACAGGGATAGCGACACGAACACCAAAAGTGTGACTGAGATAATTATAATACCTCGTACCCGAGTATTGCCGAAAAAGCACGAAGCTTTTGAAGTTAACAAAAAGGGATGTGCAATGTGCATTCTTGTAGGTGTTGTTTGATCGATTATGATTCAAATCGATTGAAATTAAGTAATAAAAATATGTTTCTATTCAATTGTAAAACAAGGGTTTAAATTTTCTTAAACGGCCATTACTCAAGTAGTCGTTAATAGATCACTGTAATTTAAGTAACTCATGTTATTTAACCGCAAAATCATTATTTTATGAATCATTTTTTTTTATATAGGCAAAAGCTAAATTATTAACGATAAAGTTCACTATATTAGTCAATATATTTCGTGAAATATGTTATATACACAAAAATCGATTATAAGTGAAACTAATCGATACCATATTTAATCGTTTCGAGGATGATTGTGTTTACGTCTATGGTTTACGTAAGGTACGTCTCTAGCCTAGACCACCTCCCCCCGCATGCCGCCTCATGTCACCATTTAGTTCCTACAAATGATTATTGCGCAGCCTTCTGCGCAAACTTCGGACTCGCCAAGCTATATCGGAAGTACTGCACAAGATCGTTTGTTATAGAAAAAGGTCGTAAGTGAAAATTGTTTCATGCGATAGACTTGTAAAAATGGTAATGGACTTATGACCGCGACCGTACATAAATAACACATACAACGATCATTAACTTCATTGGATTTTATATAATTACCTACATACACTTATTCGGAACAATCGTCTAAAACCGGGTTCCGACAGCCAAAGAACGATAGATTTTGTATTGTGTGTTTGAATTTGAAATCCTGAAACCTCTGGGGGCGAATCCCTCCGAAACGGCTTGACCGATTTCTATGAAAATTGTGTATATTTGCTAGGTCTGAGAATAGGTGGTAGGTAGTCTATTTTTTATACCCCTAGGTGATAAGGGTAGCCCTATCCAGAAATAATTTCTATGGCAACGTTTGCCAGGTCAGCTAGTTTTTTCTATAAAGTTATCAGTAACAGCACAGAGATTGGACTTTTTACTTTGACTCGCTCCCTCTCCCTCGCAATTGAGGTTTAGTTTACCTCTCTTAGATAAACCTCAATTGCTATATTAGATTAGCGGTTCTTAACTCGATTACGCGACTGCTACGTTTGAAGTCTTTGATTCGATTCCCAGACCGAGCAAAGTGAATTTGGGACCACTAGACTAACGCCCAGCGACCTGCATTTTACCCTTCATAGTATATTCAGCGATGGGCACATAACCAGAATAGAGGGGCTCGTGGCCAAGTTGTACCAAAGCTGATCAACCGATCTGCAAGGTTAAGCTACACTTGCCGCGGTCGGTCTGTGGATGGGTGGGTGACCATTCTTAGCATATCGAGACCCCTCCGTGCCTCGGAGAGCACGTAAAGCCGTCGGTCCCGGTTGTCATACGAACACCTATGACAATCGTTAGTGGTAGTCGGAAACCTAAAAAGCATGACAACCAGTACTTCCATCGAATATCGGTATTGCCCAGAAATTGGGTTGAGGTCTAATGGCGGTCGCTTCGTGTAAAATACTGATATTCAGCCGCTTCTGGTTAGACTGGAAGCCGACCCCAACATGGTTGGGAAAAGGCTAGGAAGAAGATGGGCACATAACCAGAACAAGACACAGTGTTACCATTTTCAACCTCATTCTCATCAAGATGGTTGAGCTACACAATGACTGATGCATGCTTGCCGTCAGTTAGGACTGGTCTACTCAAAGCCGCTACATCTCTCTCTTCAAAAGGCTATATTATTCAGAGACGATGCTAAGCATAAACTAACGCTTCCGTATGTCAAATTGTCATACGTAAGCATTACGCTTAGCATCGTCTGTGAATAATATAGCCTAAGGCTGAGATTCAGAGAAGAGACTCAGCATGAACTTACGCTTCCGTATGTCAAATTGTCATACAAATTTGACATACGGAAGCATTACTTTACGCTTAGCATCGTCTCTGAATCTCAGCCTAAGACTGTGCCCTGCATTGTAGCACTCACCATATTGCTAGTACTATGACTGGCCTTTAAAAATGATCATGATTCTCTGAGTTCGTTTCGGTTTCTTCTCAGAGGTCGTCAGTTAGGAAAAGCCGGCGCCATCTATGTACTTTAGTAGTTTAAAAAAAATGTAAAACATCGACTTGCAAGTGTCTTTAAAAGATTACACTAGGAAGCAAATAAATCGAGCTACTTCCTTTTTTATGAGTGTTATTTTTAGTATTAGGTATGTATCATCAAACATATATCGTCTAAAAGAGCCTTTACAAAAGGGGTAGGTAGTTAATTTTAAAATTGTTTAAAGGATAGAATAAAATTATGCTTGTACTTCAAAAGAAAAGGGTAAATTGGGCGTTTTTGTAAATAAGTAAATAATCTATACTAATATTATAAAGAGGAAAGATTTGTTTGTTTGTTTGTAATGAATAGGCTCCGAAACTACTGGACCGATTTCAAAAATTCTTTCACCTTTAGAAAGCTACATTATCCCCGAGTAACATAGGCTATATATCATCACGCTACGACTAATAGGAGCGGAGTAGTAATGAAAAATGATGCAAAAACGGGGGAAAAAAATTATAAGACCACGCGGGCGAAGCCGCTGGCGGGAAGCTAGTAATAAATAAACGCATCAAAATCCGTTGCGTAGTTTTAAAGATCTAAGCATACATAAATGTCTTGGGGAAATTTTTTACACAGCACCATCTAGCTAGCTCTGCTTAGTTCGGGAAAACTAAGCAGAGCTTGTACTAGACATGGGTGTGGGTACTAGACAATGGATATAACACTTATATACTTTTTTGTTGTAAATACACCCAGACAAACACAAATACTTATATTCATCATATAAATAATTGTGCCCTGTGGGAATCGAACCCACGACCTTGTGATCAACAGTCCGGTACTCGAACCACTAGACCACAGACGTTGTCAAGTGTTTATATTATTGTTAAGTGATTTTCTAGTGTTTTAATCAGAGCCGATAATTTATCATTCAATAATGTTATTCTTTAATAATTTACCCTCATTGTAGGTTATTCAATACTTTTAAGCGATATATGGTGCGATTGATACCTTTCATATTGCCAAAAATATTATCAAAATAGGAAGGCTCGATTTATTTTCTCCCGAGTGTACCTATTTGCAGAAATAAAATATCATTTACCAAATAAAACAAATAAAATAGTTGCAAATAATAATTTTATTAAGATAATTACAAAATAAATGCCTTTTGAGACCGATCGGCTGCCACATAAACTTTGAGAACGCTACAGTTAACAAATTCAATGGACAACAACTATTTTAAGAGCGGCAGATATTCTGAAATAAAGTTTTTTTTTAGTAAATATAAACTTAACTAGATTCTTGAAACATTAACGAAATATAACACATTTTTTATGTAAAATTTGTAGATTTTTTAACAAAAAAATACATATTTTACGCCAAACGCGCAAAGTTGTTTCTTTAAGATTTCAAAGGAAAAAGCTTTGTTAGCAATGTTGACTTGAACTCATACATCATTATAATGTTACTTATACATATTTGAACACTACATAGTATTTTTTTTATAAAAATAACAACCTCGATGATACTTATAACAATGACGATATTACATAGATTTCAAATTTATATCGATTTCAAAATGGCTTAATTAAATAAACTTTATTAATAATTTGTACAACAAAAATTAATAGATTCTAGTATTTTAGCAATGATTTCAGTGGTCGAAATTCGATATAAAAGAAAAAAATCAATTTTTTGTAATTTTTATCTTAGTTATACCAAATATCATATTGAGTCTTCAAAAGGGTCTACAGTTCTCGCCAAACTTAATGTTCGGGTTGAAGTTGGCACGAGCTAATTTTAACCCGGCCGTAAAAATCGGAGCAAGAAATATATAGGATTGTAATAATTACAAACAAAAGTTCAAGTCTTAAGCTATTGTTTTGAATCATTTTAATCCAATGTTTGTCTTTCTCCGACTTTTACAGCTGGGTTTAAGTTAACTCATGCCAACTTCAACCCGGACAATAAGTTTGGCGAGGACTGTACAAAAAACAGATCTAAAGCCTTCAATAATATCGTCATTGTTATAAATTGATTTCAATTATCACTCAATTAGAAGACGTTTACATAAATCTTTATAAGTATTGTTAAAAACATGGCAAATAAAAAACAGGCTTTCGGCTGATACTATTAATATAAAAAGCACTTAGGAGACCGTGAAACACATTTTTCAAAATAAAATAAAAACATTTGATATGACGTTCTAAAAACAAATTTTTGTTTTTTTTACTAAGTATATATTGAAAGCAAAATCAAAGAGTTTGGACATTACAAAAAAGGAGAAAATATTATTTTATAGGCAGCTTTTTAATTCTTGATAAATGTTTTAATTTTTATTTTAAATCTCTAATCCTATGCATTTTATTGTTTCCAAGGCAGTACAGAGAGATTGGAATAAAAAAAACAACTGGTGGAATTATTAAAACTCTTCATGTTTTTTTTACATTTTCGCATATTTTTGTGACGCTACTTTGACACTTATAAAAAGGTATAAAAAATAATATAAGAATTAACTTATTAAAGAGAGAAATACTTTATGTAGGACAGCATAAAACAATCGTTAACATACATACCATCAAGGCTATATTCCTAGAACGGTTCGGCAGAGGTTCCGTACATCCAGTTTGTTTTTTCCAGGTCAACAACACTTTTGCTCGACCCGGGAATCGAACTTATGACCTCTAGCGTAGCTGTCGAGCTTCGGACCACTAGACCAACGAGGCAGTTTACATGTAACTATGTAATTATATATAATTTTTAAATAGCATCAAATTTTTAGGTACCCTGACAAGCAGTAATTTCTTCAAGATGTTCGTATTGCACAGAAATCTGATCAAATCGAATATGTAGTACTATTACGGCGGACGACGTCTGTGGTCTAGTGGTTCGAGTACCAGACTGCTGATCGTCTCGTCATGTCTCTGTCAGGTCGTGAGTTCGATTCCCACAGGACACAAACATTTATTGTGATGAACTTAAGTGTTTGTTTGTCTGGGTGTTTCTTATGTTTTATAAGTACGTATTTACAAAAAAAAGTATATATGTATTATATTCACTGTCTAGTACCCATAGTACAAGCTCTGCTTAGTTTGGGGCTAGATGGTGCTGTGTAAAAATGTCCCAGGATATTTATTTTATTTATTTATTATTAATACCGTCTTCTCTCAATAGTCTTATGCTTGCCCTAAATAGAGTATAGAATAAAAATTATTGATATTTGTATAGTTCCTACCTAATTCTAAATAGTTTTAGCAAGTGACTTAAATATATTACATTTATTAGTAGTAGAACACTGCTGTCGAGTTAGTCTGGGGGTGATGTGTTATAATGTGCTAACATTATTGTGTTCAACACAGTAGTGTGCTAACATGATTGTGTTCAACAGAGTATTGTGCGAACATTATTGTGTTCAACACAGTATTGTGCGAACATTATTGTGTTCAACACAGTATTGTGCGAACATTATTGTATTCCATACGGTATTGTGCGAACATTATTGTGTTCAACACAGTATTGTGCGAACATTATTGTGTTCAACACAGTATTGTGCTCACATTATTGTGTTCAACACAGTATTGTGCGAACATTATTGTGTTCAACACAGTATTGTGCGAACATTATTGTATTCCATACGGTATTGTGCTCACATTATTGTGTTCAACACAGTATTGTGCGAACATTATTGTGTTCAACACAGTATTGTGCGAACATTATTGTATTCCATACGGTATTGTGCTCACATTATTGTGTTCAACACAGTATTAACATTGTAGTGTTCAACACAGTATTGTGCTAACATTATTGTGTTCAACACGGTATTGCGCTAACATAATTCAACACAGAATTGTGCTAACATTATTGTGTTCAACACAGTATTGCGCTAACATTATTTTGTTCAAAAAGTAGTGTGCTAACATAATTGTGTTCAACACGGTATTGTGCTAACATTATTATGTTCAACATAGTATTATGGTAACATTCTTGTGTTCAACCTTAACTAACTCGGCAACAGAGCTCTGTGACAACCAATTAATTTAACATGCAATGACAATATTTCTAAAACACTTGCCTGCTTCTTTTATATACGCTTTAATCCTACTGAAACTGACAAAAACATTATATTTTTCCCACTTTTATATACATTATATCGATATTTTGAAGATTTTTATAATATATTTTTTTATTCAACGATCACAAACAAGAATACGGGCTGCCTCATGGTGAGCGCACACTACTGTTTTTTTCACAACAGTTTTAATATATCTATATTGCACATACAATAGCCGGTTAAAATTTATTATGGTGTATAGATGTATATTCGATATTTATATCGATATTATGATTAATTCTCGCTTATTTTGATAATCAATATCAAAATAATCCAATCGATTCAGCATTACATGTAGCTATAAGTTTTCGAAATATAGTATTCAGTTTCAGAAAGATTACAATATCTTCACGCTTCTACTCGATAACGAGGGAAGCACTAGCATAAGAAACAGAAGAGTCTTGCATGTTCATACATTGGGAGGATTGAGCGTATTTAAGGAATTTCATCGCCATCCGCGGCGAGTTGGACTGGCTGCAGAGTTTTGATATAGACTAAAAAGATATTAGTAAATTAATATTGGAACATTTAAAATAAAATTTAAAACTATAACAAATCAAATGTTCAATCAAAATTTATTCGACGACATAGGAGAAATTACGCACATTTAAATTTCCATTCCATTAATCATTTCCACAAATTACAGATAGAATTCAAAATGTATGGTTTTATGGCCATACGCTTTGCTGAATTCAAGTTAATCAATATTTAAATATTTTTATTCATTGCATCCTATTACGTCCCGTGTTGTCCCGTTACGTCCTGTTACGTCCTGTTGCAGCCTATTACGTCTCGTTGTCACCTGTTATGTCACCTTTCATCCTGTTACAGTCTGTTACGTCCTGGTACAACCTGTTACATCCCGTTTCGTCCTGTTATAGCCTGTTACGTCTCGTTACGTCCTGTTACAGCCTGTGACGGCTCGTTTTGATCTGTGACGTTTCTTTTTACGTCCCGTTGCAGCCTATTACGTCTCGTTGGCACCTGTTATGTCACTTTTCATCCTGTTACAGTCTGTTACGTCCTGGTACAACCTGTTACGTCCCGTTTAGTCCTGTTATAGCCTGTTACGCGTCGTTACGTCCTGTTACAGCCTGTTACGGCTCGTTTTGATCTGTTACGTCACTTTTTATCCTGTTACAATCTGTTACGTTCTGTTACAACCTGTTACGTCTTGTTACGTCCTGTAACAGCTTGTTACATCCTGTTACACCCCACTAGATACCGTTATATATAACTCTTACCTGTAACAGCACTCCTATGGGGTGTCTCCCACATATCGTGTTGCCGTATTTATTAAGATATTCAGTGAAGAGACGGGGATCCATCTTCTCTATTATATCCATACCCTGAAATTTTGAGAGAATATTTTAATGTTTTATTTATATTAGGTATGTAATAATAACTATGTATACTATAAATAATAATAATAAATACACTATAACATAATAAATAATAATAATTGAGTAAATTATAAAAGTAAATGTTTAAATATAACACACCATCCATCCATCATCCATTTAATTTTAATTAATTTCCAAAAAAGAAACGGTCCTCCTCTCTTCTACTTTACTAATACTTTGCTGTGCCCGACAGGGTCCATAATTGACACTTACTGTAACTTACCAACACCTGTATACATTATGGAATGCAATAAAGAATCGAATTGAATGTTGCAGTGATATCCTAGCGATTATTATTATTAGAGTACTAATCCAAAGTACAGTATGATTCAAATTTAATGGCGGCTCGGAACATGAGGCGAGTGGCTGCGCAGTAACGAATGTATGTGACAGCGGGGGTGAGAGGTGGTACTGCGCAGCTAGTAGCTAACTTCAGAGTCGCCGTTAAGTTTGAATCGAACTGTACGCACCTCTGACTGTTCATAATCATTTACGTATTAATTAATTGATTACTAGCTTCGGTGAAGGCAAACATCGCGAGGAAACCTGCATGCCTGAGAGATATTCTCGACGGCATGTGAAGTTTGTCAACCCGCATTAGGCCAGCGTGGTGGACTATAGCCTAATTCCTCTCATACTGAGAGGAGACCCGTGCCCAGCAGTGGGACAGTATATGGGTTGATTATAATAACTAGCTTATAACTGTGATCTTTTAGCGCTTCTTAAGAAATGCCGATCTGAGTAGGAGCAAGGAATTGTATTTTAACGCGTCCACACACGGGGTAGGGGTAGTGGGTTCTGTTGAACACAAATAGTATACATAGTTTTGAGTTTTTTATATTATTATTAGCAGTTTTACCTACCTGTTTATCCAGCCACTCAATACCCTGATACAGATGCCCCCTGGAGGAGTCCTTCCACGTATATCTGAACCGGGACCCCCAGTGGCAGAAGTCTGACGAGATCACAAACAAGTTCTGGGGGTCTGCTAAGTAGGGGGCTAGGATCGCGCCGTATCTAGCCTCTTTTTCTGGCGATAGAGACCCCACTAGTATAGGTATTATGGTGAAACCTGTTTGGTATCTGAAAGGAAAAATGTACATACTTATACATACCATAACCACGCCTCTATTATGCCGTTAGGGACCACAATACACATACAGACCGCTAATGTTTAATTCTCATGTTAGACGGCAAGTCAAGTTATACAGGGTTATAAAAAATACCTTAGCTATTTTTGACCTTATGACTGATTCATAAGGTCAAAAATAGCTAAGGTATTTTTTTAAATCAGGAATCAATGAAGAAAAAAAAATGTTTTAATTATTTTGTCATTATAATTTCCGAAATATTATAAAGCCATAGCGCCTAAAAACGGAATTAACTTAAGATTTAAACGTTTTCGCACACTTACAGTTGTCGCCAAACTTATTGTCCGGGTTGAAGTTGGTACGAGCTAACTTTAACCCGGCCGTAAAAATCGGAGAAAGAAAAATATTGGATTAGAATGATTTAAAACGACAGCCACGACTTGAGCTTTCGTTTATATTCGTTAAAATCTAATATTTTTCTTTCTCCGATTTTTACGGCTGGGTTAAAGTTAGCATGCCATTGCCAACTTCAACCCGGACAATAAGTTCGACGACAACTGTACCTAAGTAAGGATTGAGAGACGAGCCTTAAGACAAGAGCCTAAAAAGTGAATTATCATATAGTCATAATATAGGCATAATTCACGTTTTAGGCTCTCTATAGTTTTAGAATATTTGGAATAAAAAAAAACAAAATAATGAAAAAAAAATCTTTACCATTGTGTTCTATTCCTGATTCTGATTCATAAGGTCAAAAATGGCTTAGGTATTTTTTATAACCCTGTATATTGTGTATTACTTACTCTTCCATAACTTTCGCTATGTATGGCAGGTGCATTTCAATAGAATGCTCATCCTCGTCAGTTTGCACATCCATCCATTCAAACTGACGCGACGCTTCTAGCTCCGCATAAACTGTAAAGTATTAATTACACTGTAATAACATATTTATGTTACCGTAAACTTGTAAACCCGTAACCGTAAACTTGTAAACTTGTAAACCCGTAAACCCGCTTGATTGTAATCTATCTCGCGAAAATGTAAACTAGTGAAAACGTCAAATTGTGAAATGAGATGAAAAATGCGAAGGAAGGCTATGAAACAGGACCTAAAGGAGGTCATCGAAATCGGCCCAAATGATGTACATAAGGTACATTTATTAGAAAAAATACCCTGTATTACGCTGGTTAAAACTCTAGTCGTACTTTTTAATGTTTACTGGGGGATGAGAAAATAAAGTTTTAATTTGAGAAAAATCATCCCATTTTGGCACACTATTATCTGTTTCGTAATGATTTCATAGTAAAAACTGTCAGTGTCAGTTTCGGAATGTCAAACGCACGCCATTACGGCAGATTATTTATCAGTATATTAGTGATTTTACGGTAAATCAACTTGACAGCTGTCATGTACCTCCGGTACAAATTTGCGCTGAGTTGTAGGAGCTTTTGATGACCTCCTTTTAAAATTAACTTTCCTTGCAGTGGAAGTGTATGGTGTTAGGAATACGCGTATATTTTCACGTGTTATACTGCAGGAAATATATTGTACTGTGAAAGAACTTACTTTGCTTATCAATAGTCAGGTCGTAGAGTGGCGTCTGGTATTTATCTAAGGATGACAGGGCGCAGCCTCCCAGCCGCACGTGATGAGAGGGACCCAGGATAAATATACGCTTACTGCAACAATACATTATTTATGGTAATATATACCTACTAATATACTAATACTAGCCTTTGCCTGGCTAAAACAGGCTATCTAACACTAAAAGCAAGCAAGCTTCAAACCCTTGAACATCGCCGCAAAGTCGCCAGCTTATCTGTGTTCTACAGGATTCATTTCGGTGAGTGTGCCCGGGTACTTCACAACCTCGTTCCCCCCTCTCCTTTCCTTTATCGGACAACAAGACGCAGGGAGGGATTCCACCCCTGTCGTTGATATTCCACTTATACCCACGAAGCGTTTTGCTTCATATATTATCATGCGAACGGCTAGGGAGTGGAATTCTTTGCCGGCTGCTGTGTTTCCCGATTCATATAATTTGGGAACCTTCAAGGCGAGAGTGAATAGACATTATTTGATTTTGCGTGCTCCATCCTCGGCAGCATGGTCACTTACCCGCAGGTGAGGTGCTGCCAAACGCACTCAAAATTATAATAAAAAAAAAAGATTTTTTCAAATCAGACCAGTAGTCAAAAGCAAAATCAAAATAGTTTTATTTCCACAAAGACCTTATACAGGCACTTATGAAATGTCGAAACTAGGTGCACAGTTCCAAATTAGGCGTTTCCTATGGAAGAACCGGCAAGAAACTCCTACTCCTACTCTTTACTAGTCCTGAGATTAGCGCGTTCAACCAAATAACTAGATAGCCGGTTTATCGAGGAAGGCTTATAGGCTATACAGGAAAACTTTTTATTCAGTGCGCAAACTTCGTCAAGTGAAACTTAAACGACTTTTATTAAACACCAATTTGTTATTTTGATAAGTCTTAGTACAAATGATCAAAGTTATCGTTAACGAAAGATGTTTACTTTGAAACTGATATTATGTTTACTCGCTAGCGCACGGCAGAGCGCGCGCGCCTTAGTACCTACATGAGCTGTGCGCTCGTTCGACCCGCCCGCGTAGGTATGGCGAGCGGCGACTATCCGTCTAATTTCTATGATAGATTTTCAACGTTAATGCAAAGCAATAAGGTTCATGTTTAATTTGAACAATTTATTTTAAAAGTAATTCCAATTTTTCCTTCATACTTTCATGGGCTTAGGACCATCAAAATGCAGAAAATGAATCATTATGATCACGTAATACAGAATATGAAGAAAACATTTGACCTGGCGAGTGCAGGTTCAAGTCCTGCCCGAGGTTAAATTTTATCTTGTTTAAATAACTCATTATGGTCAATTGCACTGCACTTTTAGAACATACTTACCTAGCTCGGGCTCGGCGTGTTACGGGGTCGGAGTCGTGGAGCTTCTGTACAGGTTGGAAGCGGTATGGATGGAGACCGGCTGTATTTAATAGTTTCCAAACCGCGTACTGGCTCACACCGAAGCGACGTACTGCATCGTTAGTACTTGCTCTTGGGTTTCGCTCGAAAAAATTACAAATGTTTTCTTCGATGTCGACACATAGTCGAGGTCTGCCAGATCCTTGTGCGTGACGTGCGGGTTCTGAATTGGGCGTGGTCAAGCAACCTTTGATTGCCGGCTAAAATAGTCCTCTCATTAGGGACCGCGGGGTTATGAATGCCATGGTCTCTCATTCGAGGCACACGTTCAAGTTTCAAGTTTTCACCACTTAAGAGATACACTCGCACCATTTCGTAAAACTCGCGGTTAGTAAACTCTGACATCGTGCGTGACCGGTCACAGTACGAAATACGAAACTCGTGCGGCGGCCGAGCCGGGAGCGCGCGGGAAATCAATAACACACGACGTCACAGGCACGTGCGACGAGCAGACTGGCGGGCGACGGCGCCCGGCGCTACCTACCCCGCTGCCATCCCGCCCCGCGGGATTCACCCCCGCTGAAGCTGGCGCTTGAGTCGGCTGGCGCACGTGCCTATTGTTATTATTACGAATAGATAAGTGTCCAAATTTTGCTGATTTCAAGCCGGATAAAAATTAAAAAAAAAGTTTTTAACTAATAATGGGAATGTGTTCTATTACTGATACTGAACTACCAAATTTTTTTTGCGCACTGCTTAAAAAGTTTTCCTGTATATTTGTTTACTACAGGTCCGATTTAAAATAAATAATTCAGTGTAAAGTTCTGGAACCTTGTCTAATTAACTATTGGTCATTGTAGGTCATTAGATAAACAGGCTATCTAAGCCTGTTTAACTAATAATGTTAAACTATATTGCATAGCGGTTGAATATTTAATAAGATGGGACTAACACAGACGAACTTGGCAGCAGAGATCTACATAAGTTTTGAAACACAAATGAACAGAGAGTAAAATATATCGAATAAGTACTTACACAACGACAGGACTAACTTGTCTGTAGGCGAATGCTGCGCACGCGCCGCAGTACGAATAGCCCGCGTGACTGTAACAAGTATACAACACAAAATTATTTAAAAAATCGCTTCAAAACTAACTACACATTACAGGGTAAGTGCGGTAAGACTAGGAGGGTTTTTTGCAACCAATAAACCTATTTTTTAACCCCCAACGCAAAAACGACGGAGCGTCATAAGTTTGACGTGTCTGTGTGTGTGTCTAAATGTCTGTCGCATCGTAGCTCCCGAACGGATGAACCGATTTTGATTTTGTTTAAAATGTGAATTAGTCGGGAGTGTTCTTAGCTATCTTTGATGAAAATCGGTCCAAGATGGCCGCCGCCACAAAATGGCGGATAACAACTTTTTTACAGCTCCCTCAATATGGATATCAAATGGAAGGGCTTGGCTAGTAGAATACTATATACTATGATAAATTTCAAATCCAAGATGGCCGCCACCACAAAATGGTGTTTGTTTTTCATTTAATGTCGGGGGTTTTTTAATTTTTATTATACATACAGTCGCTCCCGCTGTTTGTACGCTTAGATCTTTTAAATTGAATGCAGTTTTCGGCAATACTAAGAGTGATTCAAGGAAAAGGTTTATATGATGTATACATGCATATTATAGTAGAGAAAAGCCGAGAATATAGACATTGCACCCGTGCGAATGAGCGACTGATCGTTAGTATCTATATTATTAATTATTTTTGTTACTTACGGCGCAATAATCGCCCTGGCAGGTCCATGGGTGAGGTCGGCCTTGGATAACCAGAGGTCCAATTGGCGGGAGAGCTCGTTGCCTGAACGAAATGTTTGATTAATATCTTTCACATTGGTGTACTGGACGCAAGCGCGGTCAGACTAAAGCTTTGTATTTGTAAAATTTATTAAATACTCTATGAAAAACTTTGTAAAATTAACTAAAATGAATAAATTTGCATGTATAGTTCGGGGCACTAAGTTGAGCCAAAACAACCGGAGAGGGTGAAAGTTTGCGTAGTACATTTGCGTGCAAAATGTACCAAAAATCGACTACTGCGCATCCACCATTTTCAACCGACTTCAAAACAAGGAGGAAGTTCTTAATTCAACTATTTTTTTAATGTTTGTTTCCTCAGAACTTTCGACTGAGTGAACCGATTTTGATGATTCTTTTTTTATTCGAAAACTTGTGCTTCCAGATTGTAAATATGTACGTTTTTTTTTTTGGTTTTTAGTTCCTAGGTGTTTTTGGAGGCGGTTTGTATTTTGTTTAAAAATAATGGTTTAAGTTATTTGTCCTCAATGACATGACCACCACTCTCAGAGGTTGTTAGTTGGGAATTGCCAGCGCAATCTAGTACTAAATAATATAAAACATTGACTTCTGAATGCGTCTTTATCTATTCACAGAAACATAATTTATCATTTGATTTCAAATCCACATCTTGGGCTCATAAGCTTCCATGCTGCCTATTTAAGGTTGGCTGACTTCACACACCACATAGAAAATCTCTCAGCCCTGCAGATTTGTCCACTGTGGTTTCTAATAACCATTTAGAGCAAGTGAAAATTATATATTAAGGTCGAATCTCTGGTGGTCACACAATAATGAAATTCCTTGTGTCTCAACAACTGCTTCTCTCTGTCTGCTAATTATTCCTTGACAATTAAAAAGAAAGAAACACATTTTGTTTAAAAAATAAAACCATTATCTATGAATTTTAAAACTTTTTAATACAACCACCTTATGGGAACAATAACAAATTAATCAAGTATTTAAATAAATAAATAATTGATGGTCATTGGTGATTGATACTTCATAATCACAAATATTACATATTCAAATTAATTAATTATAACAATATTTAAATTAAATACTTATGAATTTGAAGTTTAGTAACTCAGATACCCAGTCCACTCAGATATACATCATATGTAGCTGATTCTATTATTTAGTTTACAAAAATGAATATTCATTTTCAGTATTTTTTTATTCAAGAAGCAAATTAGATAAGGATAGTAGATGTAGATATTAATTAACTTATGCCCATGCTATTAACTTGCTTGTTTTCAACATAAATTTAATGAAGTTCCCTTTGGTCGAGACAAATTCTCATAAATAACATAATTACGTTAAAAATAATAGAATAAAACATTAAATTAATTAAGAATCAATCATCAACATCCCCATCATCAATATCATCATTCTCAATCATCTTGGCAATCTTTTCGGACGCTTCCTTCAACAAACGCTCACTGAACTGTGGAAACTTTGCATCAAACTCAGTTTTCAGACTTTCTATATCAAATCTATCTTTTTCTAAGTCTTCCAGTACCGTTTGTGAGTGTTCGTACTCTTTAAACTTTTCAATGTCCAAATTAGACTCGCGTTTTATTTTATCTAAGCCTTCGATAGCATCATTGACAGCATCTAAGAGTTGTTTGTGACCGGACATTTTGTCGAAACCAAAATCAACATTCTTAAGCTCTAGTTTGTTTATATGAGCTTGTTCGGTAATAGAGAGGTCTTGAAGAAGTTCTTCGGTGTTTAATTTCTCTGTTATTTCGTAGAATTGTGCGCTATCATTGCTTTTGAGGTCTAGTAATCTGAAAAAAGTTATGTTGTTATAAATTTATGTGCATTGATGTGAAGTTTCAATAATATTTTTATTCCTAGCGAAAAAGGGCATAATAAATACAAACATGCAATCGCGCTTGTATCCCCATAAGGGTTAGACAGAGGCGTACTAATGTACACCCACATATCACCGGTATGTTTAAGTCCCATGTAATAGGTGGTGAGCTTATTGCCATTCTTCTTAGTCGGGCAGTCTTGTCAGACTGGTCGTGGTAATAACAATGGTGTGCTCGCTGGTTTCATTCTCTCTTCAGAGTGTCATGGCCTTTGAAATGCTTCGCCGTTTGCCATAAACCGGGCACAAATCCAGACTCCGAGTTGCTACTGGGAATTTCACAGAAAAACCCAGCAACACTTTGCTCAACTCAGGACCTCAAGGTCACACTTGGGACCACTAGACCAACAACGCTCATTTTTTTTTAAAACCCTGGACATTTTTTCACAGCGTCATCCAGTCCCAAACTAAGCAGAGCTTGTATTATGGGTACTATACAATGGATATAATACTTATATTCTTTTTTTTGTAAATACATACTTATAATATACAAGAAACACCCAGACAAACACAAACACCTAAGTTCATCACATAAATGTTTGTGTCTTGAGGGAATCGAACCCACAACCTTGTGATCAGCAGTCCCGTACTCGAACCACTAGACCACAGATGTCGTCAAACTGATCTTCTATAAATGCATATTTGATTATCTTGAATGGACTATCCAATTTGTTTTAAACTATCTATGTAAAAATATTGAGATCTCTATCCTATCCTAGTTTTTGTATTTTAACCTTTTGACCGCCAGAGCAAAAGCGCTTCGCCGTGCCCTCCACGCCAAGCCGACAAATTCAGTTCTTAAGATATATCAATAAAACACGTTAAAGTAATGATTTAATATGTTTATTTTGTATTTTTCTATGATCTGTTTCTTGGCATCTATAGATGTCGGTGGCGCACAGGGCACGCTTGCGCATGGCATCTATACATGCCATTGGCGTTCAAAAGGTTAATAAAGTATATTTAAATCTTGAACTTCAGTAAACTCATCATATATGACGAGGGTAAATTGACAAGCACAAATTCACTGCAAGATGTTTCTGACAAGACAACAACATGGGAATTAAACTCTGGACCTCATGGTTAGCAGCTTAAGGCAGTTGGTTCTGCAATTACTTTCTTTTATAAGCCTGTAATGTCCCACTGAGGGCATGTAAAGCCGTCGGTCCCGGTTGTCATACGAACACCTATGACAATCACTAGTGTTAGTCAGAAGCCCAAAAGCCTGACAACCAGTCTATCCTTCGAAAATCGGTATTGCCCAGACATTGGGTTGCGGAGGTCTGATGGCAGTCGCTTCGTGTAAAATATTGATATTCAGCCGCATCTGGTTAGACTGTAAGCCCCCAACATGGTTGGGAAAAGGCTACTAGCAGAATGGAGAATGATGAATGTCCCACTGAGGGCAAAGGCCTCCCCACTCTTCCCCAAACCCTCCTAAAAAAAGGATTTACTACTACTCACCTCTTTTGTTCAACAACAAAAGATATATCCTTCAGTCTTCTGTTAGTTTTATCTAACTGGTCCATAGTTTTCTTAAACCTGTCGGCTAATTGTGACATTTGTATATCCATAACAGTCTCTTCCCTCTCAATTTTTTCATCGATCAAACATTCTTCGAGCATAGCACGTAAAAATTTTCCGTATGCAATTTGGCGATTCTCCGCGTCGAAGTCCGGAAATCCTTGCGGTTCTTGTTTCAAAATTGTCGAATCCGCGTCGAAATTTGCTACGGTTGTGTTACTCTTTTTGGGCCGAGCGATAATTTTGTCTTTAGAAACAATTTTTGTTCGCGAAGACGTAGCGGTGTTCACAGTTGATGGCCGCTTGGATTTTAATGCCGTTTTAGACGCCGGAGCAGATATCTTCGTCTTGTCTGCCATTTTAATTAAAACAATTTGCGGAACTTATTTGCCTTTTTAAAATTCAATGTTTTGATACGAGGATCAATTCACAGTTAAATTGACGTTTGTTTGAAATGGCTGTCATTGTCATGACAACCGCGACTTCCGGTTTCGTTCAGAAATTTGAAAGGACTTAACGTTTTTTTTTGTTTTTATTTATTACATAAAAATAGATCAATTTGAAGTTTTATTTTTAATGAAAGACGATGATTATAATGTAGGTTAGTCAGTGATGTTTAGAAGAATCTATTTACGGGAAGTTACAAGTCATGCTAATTCGTTGCTCGACCTTGGTATGTCTCACAAAACGTAAGTTATACATCTATACTAAAGAATACACTTTATTTAACATATAATATGTATATTTAACATATAATATATTTATTTTCACTACCTGTGATATTTATCACAGATAGTGAAAATAAATACATAGTTATGACAGCAGAGCGATAATGCTATCTCAACAAAATAATAAAAAGATTGGTTTCCGAACAAAACGTGTCAGTGTCAGACAGCAAGTAAAAAATCAATGCAACAACTTTTTATACCTACTGTAGGTCATTAGGTCAACCTAAATATTTAAATATTTAATGAAGTAATGCGTGCAATGAAATTATGAGCAGGAAATAATATTTTATTTCTACAATTCTTCAACCCGTATTCTATCTGTAATATTATGTATAATAATACTAGTGTTCAGTCTTAGTTCTTACTAGGTTATCACCATTAAGTTTTTATTGAAAAAAACATTCTGCCAAGTGCCTTTGCAAATCATTCCGAGAGCAAGACAAAAGAATTTTAATTTTAGCTTTGAAAGTAAAGGTCAACAACCTTTTGACTTTTAAAGTACCCTTAGATTTTTTATCCCTTTTTCATACAATACAGACTGGCTTTCTTATGTAATGTTGTTTTTATTATTGTGATATCAATCAATTTAACAACAAAAGATTTTTTAGATTAAAATTATTTAAAAAACTTTGCGTAGTTTACATACCGTTCTCCGTATACCAGCTACCCGCATGCGAAGCGTTGCGACAGGTCATTTTCGTATTTTTCGAAACAAACTATTATGATGAACAAATAAATAAATAATTAAACGATACTTTCACAATTACAAAAATAATACTTTGACGTTGATGTAAATACAACATAGACAATAAATACAAACTTTTACCAATGACGAGCTGGAGCATTTGCAAAGCACAGACTATTAATAAAATTGTCTTTTATAAAATTCGCAAGAAAACGTAGAAGAATTCTTTTAGACACTATGGTGTAGAAACTTCTTGAAATTGTAGCTAATGATGCTGGAAAAATCTGCATAAACGCAAAACAACATTGTAGACTTAGTATCTTACAGCCTTACTTACAGCCTACATCACTAACTGTAAAGCTGTGCGTCCACTGGGTCGGAATTGGAATTTCTGCGCCAGATATAGATATTTCTGCCGATGACGTCATCCGCAGTGAACCTGCCAACAATCTAGGATGTTCGATCCAGAGAGAGATTCAATGCTTTGTATTGATGTTCCGGATCGTAATGGATCATAATCATAATACATTGTATCGATCCAAGTATCGATCCGATTGATTTAATACGATTTTTTTTATCGATCCAGAATCGTATAAAAAATTTAAATATGTTGTAATTTAAAGCTTTAAAGTAGTTAAGTAGTACTTTAGGTAGTAGTACTTTAAGTAGTAGAGATTTTTTTTAACATTAGCCAATCTTTGAATGGTAGGGTACCTAAAAATTATAATCTTGATAGCCGCTCTGGAACTAGGCGATTGTAGATTTTATTTAAAGTGGGTGACCAACAAGAAAAGACGTTCGGAGGGCACAGACGTTCCTACCCACAGAACAATATTACTTGTTTCTATCACTACACTACTAACGTAGGGCTTAGTTATTTTTTTTTTATAAATCTATAATCTCAACTAATCATGCCGATTGCTTTGAAAATTCCGATATTGCCGATGCAAAATTACTGTTTCTACAAGTAGGTCACCCGATGTCTCTAACGTGAACACACGTCGCGGGGCGCAAAATGCCACTATTAGCAGTTTTGAGTCGGCGAGTTCCGCTCATGCGTCACCAACCGCTGTTTTAGCTGACGGAGCAACGTACACCGCGGCCAATCCTGCCTCGACTGAGGCAACGTCACACGTAGGTACGTCGACCCCCAAACGTGCCTACGCAGCTATTGTCGCAACCAGCAAGCCTGCTGTGTCGCAGATTAAGCCACCAAACCAAATAGGGGGTAAGCAGAGCCGCAAAGAAACTATACGGAAGGCTCCGCAACAGATGGGTCCACAGAAAAACCTGGCAGACAAGGACGGCTTCATCAAGGTAGAAAAGAAGAAGAGGAAGCCTACCTGTCTGAACAAGTGCGGGACCGCACCGACCGGACCGAGACACCTGCTGCGTCCTGCTGTCCTGCAGTACATGTGACGCCGCTCTACGTGTCCAGACTGCATTACTCCACGAAGGCCGAAGAGGTCGTAGAATATATTGCGATTAAGAGCAATATTACTCTGAGGGTCGAGCAGTTAGACTCTAGGCACAACGTGAACTTCAAGTCCTTTGTGGTTAGACTGTTGACTGAACATCTGTCGTTCTTTATGAGGGAGGAGTATTGGCCGAAAGGTGTAGTGTTCCGGCGCTTCCGAGGTCGGCTACCTAACACCATGCAACACACCGATTTTAAGTGTAAAATAGGAAGTGATAGTTTTATTGTTATATGTATGGCTATAGTATTTTATGTTTTATTTATTTTCTTTTATGTATTGTACTATATAATTTTATATGGGCCTTGTGGCCTGAAATAAAAAAAAAAAAAAAAACTGGATGCAGTGGACGGACCCTACCGGCATTTTGGAAATACCGACGACTCGTACGGTCCGATTCCGACCCAGTGGACGCGCAGCTTAACTGACCAACTTTGTAGATAGTTGTCTGTCATTGTTGTCAATGTCAATTTTCCGGCAAGTGATTATGATTGTGTGAAATGAAATAAATTCAAATAACTCTAAAAATAATAATTATTGCATTTGTTATAATACATTCTCAATTTTGATAATAATTTTACACATTCCAGTATATGTATCAGTCAAAAATGCTAACTACATTAGGTAAGTACGGATTTCGCAATTAGCATTTAGTTGCGTATATTTTATTTTCTCTTGAACTTACATAGCTAAATAAAAATAATATTGATGTAGTTATAACTGTATCAACCAACCAAAAAAATATACCAACAGATATGTGAATTATGTTATATGAAATGTCCCAAAAAAATAATAATTTGGTTATGTAAAAATTTCGTAATATTTTTTACAGTGTAATGTAAGGGTGGTAATGTAAAAAACAAATACATAAAATAACATACATAATAACAGACATACATACATACATAATGTCAAAAACACAAACCAAAGTGGATATTGAAAAAATACAAACGAAAAAACACAAAGAATGCGATGCTTATAAAATATTTGTACCTAGGCATCAATTGCAGATATTTTTAGATGATAATTTGTGGCCGGAAGGAATTTCATTTCGAAAATATATAGACTTCAAGAAAAAATAGTAACTTAGCATTAAGTAATTTGTACATCACTATGAGTCTTACGATACTCGAAATAAAAGTATTATTATTATTATTAAAATTAAAAAAGGAGGGTCTTTTTTGTGTTGTATGATGTCTGTTAAGAGATATCTTCCCCAATTTCTACTTTTTCGTTTTTATCTGATAGAATACAGTTCTGAATTGTTCCCATAAAAATTTGATTGTTGCCATTGGTTCTTAAGATGCAACCACAAAATGATTGAAGTTTGTTTTAATTTCCTTCTTCCTTTAATTTTAAATAGGTAGTAA
Source organism: Acronicta psi (assembly GCA_946251955.1). Lineage (NCBI taxonomy): Eukaryota > Metazoa > Arthropoda > Insecta > Lepidoptera > Noctuidae > Acronicta > Acronicta psi. Next base: position 3,494,088 of record OX276498.1, on the reverse strand, counting down.
TAATATTGTCAGTTCATTTTCGGTAATTTCTATTCTGGTTATTATATCAGAATCATGACCTATTCAGGGTTCAAATGGCAGCCAATTTGATAGCCTTGAGAATCAAAAAATATATTGATAAGACAAAATTAAGATAAGAATGTTTTTTAATACCAAAATTTTGAATAAGGTAGGAACAGTTAAGTCTACAATTTTATATACATTTTTGTTGAAATTAATTATAAATGTAATTCAATACTAGCTTTCTGCCAGCGCCTTTGCCCACATGGTCTGGGAATCTATACTAATATTATAAAACTGAACAGTTTGTTTGTTCATTCGTTTGACTGAATGCGCTAATCTCAAGAAATACTGGTGTGTGTGTGTAATTGAAAGATTATTTGAGTGAAAAAATCGGCGGGTGGGCAGGATTCGAACCTGCGCCTTCTGGTTCGGTACACCAGACGCTCTGACCACTAAGCCACCGCTCGCCCTGCTCGCCAGTCGAAATCTTCCTCCACATTCTAATTTACGTCTTAAGGTGACGTAGCGACATCTATTGTGAAGAATGCTTCACAACCGACACAACTAACTTTACAGCTAGTTCGATGTCGTATGATACCTTACCTATTAACTATCTTTTTGTATTTTTTAAGCATTTTCCATGCTAAGATTACAAGTTATTTTTAATGAAGGGAAAAATCGGCGGGCGGGCAGGATTCGAACCTGCGCCTTCTCGTCACCTTAAGACGTAAATTAGAATGTGGAGGAAGATTTCGACGGGCGAGCAGGGCGAGCGGTGGCTTAGTGGTCAGACCGTCTGGTGTACCGAACCAGAAGGCGCAGGTTCGAATCCTGCCCGCCTGCCGATTTTTTCCTTCATTAAAAATAACTTGTAATCTTAGCATGGAAAATGCTTAAAAAATACAAAAAGATAGATTATTTGAGTGTTAGATAGCCCGTTTATCGAGGAAGGCTATAGCCTATATCTCATAACGCTAAAACCAATAGGAGTGGAGTATCAATTAAAAATGTTGCAAATACTGGGGAGAAAATTAACTACGGGAACGAAGTCGCAGACAAAGGCTAGATTCTTACAAATTGTAGCCTATGTTAAGATGAAGCTTTCTAGTGGTGTACAGTTGTCGCCAAACTCATTGTCCGGGTTGAAGTTGGCACGAGCTAACTTTAACCCGGCCTTGAAAATTGATAAAGAGAAAAAAATTGGGTTGTAATAAAAAAATAAGAAAGCTTAAGTCATAGGCTGTCGTTTTAAATCATTTGAATCCAATTTTTTTTCTTCTCCGATTATTACGGACTGGTTAAAGTTAGTTCAAGCCAACTTCAACCCGGACAATAAGTTTGGCGCGAACTGTAAGATTTTTCAAATCGGTCCAGTACTTTCGGAGTCTATGCAATTCAAACAAACAACCAAATCTTTTCTCTTTGTAATGGGGTGACACCCCAAACACCAGTAACCCATGAAAGGATCCACCAAAATGGGGAATTGGGTGTAAAAATCCCAGGAAGAAGACTAATCATCTGCCTGGTGCCTGCCAGCATCTCCAAATTGAACGAAATGATATTTATTTCTGCAAACAGATCTTTTCAGACACTTTTACAAGTCAATGTTTTGCGATTTTGTGCTAGATGTCGTCGGCATTTCCTAACTGACGACCTCGGAGAAGAAACACCGAAACAAACTCAGAGAATATAAATAGAATATATTATGTAATGTTGAAAATGCTGAATATATTGTTGCAGGTCGCATTGCCTTCCCCCGGCTGTCCAGGACAACGGCATCCAGCACATCCCGGACTGGCGCTGCAGATGTACTCAAACCCAAAACTGCTATAGTGTTACTCAACATGGGTGGACCTACTGATGTTGATCAGGTAAACAAGACCATAAATCATACTTCCATAATAATTTTATAAGGATTCTGGTTGATGGCATCATCATCATCATGGAGAACCCACTCCTATGTGGGTTTGGTTTTCGTACTTAGTCCTGCAGTGGACCATTGTACGTGAGCCGAGGGGCTGTTATTCTAGCCAGCCCAACTCCCTCTAGAAGCAGGTTATTCTTCCCGGCCTCCTCAGTGTGTCTGCTACAGAACTTGGTGATCCTAGGGTTTTTTCCCGTATCTGGGAAGTAGAAGAGGAACTGCAAGCTACAACTAGTTTATTAATGAAATATGTTACTTATGGACATATGTAACAAGTGTACTTAACAATAATGAGATTGTTTGAAATTCTATGAATTAATTACGTAGTTAAGATAATAATATTCAAGTAGCGATATTTCTCAAGTAGTATGTCGCTTATGTTTATGTCTATCGATGCAAAATGACGTTATTTTACCGAAAAGATGCGTACAATACTTCTATGTTCTATAATATTATAAAAAATAAAGATTTATATTTGTGTGTGTTTGTTTGTATTGAAAAGGCTCCGAAATTACTGGACCGATTTGAAAAATTCTTGCAGTGTTAGATAGCCCATTTATTGGGTAAGGCTATAGGCTATATACCACTAGTTGGCCGCGCCTTAGGTATGTGAGCGGCGGGACGGAGGGGCGGGCGCTTGCTTTTGTTCACAGTAACCCGGCGCCTCACCCCCATCCCTACCTAAGGCGCGGACTAAAATGCAAGGTTATTTGGTCAGGCTACGGCCTTAAATGTGTGGAGAACATTATCCCCTAATCTCGTTTGTTTTTCTAGGTAGGCGACTATCTCCACCGCATCATGACAGACCGCGACATGATCCAGCTGCCGATCCAGAATAAGCTAGGGCCCTGGATAGCTTCCAGAAGAACGGAAGAAGTCCAGAAGAAATATATGGAGATTGGTGGGGGATCTCCTATTCTGAAGTGGACTAATAGTCAAGGTCGGGATTATAAGTTGGATGTGATGATTCTTTTCGAGAAAAAATCGATTGGCGGGAGGATCTTCTGGTTAAATATATACCATATTTAACCAGAAGACGCAGGTTCGAGTCCTGCCTGCGGGGGAGACAAGTTATTAACGTCTGAGACGACGTCTGTGGTCTAGTGGTTAGAGTACCGGACTGCTGATCACGAGGTCGTGGGTTCGATTCCCACAAGACACAAACATTTATGTGATGAACTTAGATGTTTGTCTGGGTGTTTCTTAAATATTATAAGTATATATTTACAACAAAAAAAAGTATATAAGTAATCCATTGACTAGTACCTTAGTTTGGGACTAGATGGTGCTGTGTAAAAATGTCCCAAGATATTTATATTTTTTTATATTTATATTAAGACCACGCGGGCGAAGCCGCTTGCGGGAAGCTAGTATAATATAAATAATATTGTTCTCTCGTTTCCAGGACGATTATTGACTGACGCGCTAGACACCGCCATGCCTGAGAACGCGCCTCATAAACACTACGTAGCGTTTAGATACGTGCCGCCATTCACTGAAGACGCGTTCAATCAACTTGAGAAGTAAGTTGCTTTATATTCTCCTATGAGTGCTGTGTATTAAAATAATTCAGTATTTCTTAAAAGGAGGTCAACTAAAGCCCATACAACTTTGTACCGGAGGTACATGACAGCTGTCAAGTTGATAGTTTTTACCACGAAAGCACTATGAAACTGATAATAATCTGCCATAATGGCGTGCATTTGACATTCCGAAACTGACACGGACAGTTTTTACTATGAAATCATTAGGAAACAGATAACAGTGTGCCAAAATGTCGTGATTTTTCTCAAATTAAATGTTTTTATTTCTCACCCCACAGTCAACATAAAAAAGTACGACTAGAGTTTTAACCAGCGTAATACAGAGTATTTTTTCCAATAAATGTACCTTCGGTACATCATTTGGGCCGATTTCGATGACCTCCTTTAAACTTAACGAATAACTTGTCCCGCCTGCAATATATTTTCTGTATTCCCTGCAATACAGAAAATATATTGATTGACTGTGTGTGTGTGTGTTTGTCTCTCTCTGTGGTATCATATTTTTTAATTTTTAATGTATCTTTATAGAGAAGGCGTGGAGAGAGCAGTTATATTCTCTCAATACCCACAATATAGCTGCGCTACCACGGGCTCCAGTCTTAACGCAATCGCTGACTTCTATAGGAACAGGTAACATATTATCTTATGTATTATAGGTATGTATTGACAGAAACAAAGTATACAAGGTGGAAGGGACATCGACGCACAAACATCGTGACAAGGTTTTACTCAAGGTCAAAAATAAAATGACCTAGGTCATTCATGTATAAAATGATCGGTTATTACAGATATTGTCATTTTTGAGCGCGCAGTGTATTGCTAAAAACGCGATTATAACGATCCGCGGTGAATGTTATCGCGCGCGTGATCCGAAATAAACGAAATAATGATTTTTTAATTATAAATCTAACTTGGGTAAGTAAAAAAACTGCAGAAATAATTGAAAAATTGATGAAAAAAGTTATGGAAAATTTCAACGCAGGGGGGTCCAGAATCATGTACTGAACTTATGATATTCGGATGTGCGTCGATGTCCCTTCCACCTTGTATAAGTATTATATCTATTGTCTAGTACCCATAGTATATAAGCTCTGCTGAATTTGGGACTAGATGGTGCTGTGTAAATATGTCCCAGGATATTTATTATTATTATAAACTAAGTACAGATCTCGCCAAACTTATTGTCCGGCTTGAAGTTGGCACGAGCTAACTTCAACCCGGCCATAAAAATCGAAGAAAGGAAAATATTGGTCTATAATAAATAAAAACGTAAGCTCAATTCATAGGCTCTCGTTTTAAATTATAAATCCAATATTTTTCTCTCTCTGATTTTTACGGCCGGGTTGAAGTTAGCTCGTGCCAACTTCAAGCCGGACAATAAGTTTGGCGAGATCTGTATGTGTTATAAAATTTTGTTTTTTGTCTAGGATTCGACGGAATCGAATGTAAGTCAACACTGTGCTAAGTTTGATCAAATAATATAGTATGTTATTTGTATAGTATTATTTTAATAAAGTAATATATCATTATCGACCCATTAACTGTCCCACTGCTGGGCACAGAGTGAAAGGGGTTTGGTTATAGTCCACTACGCTGGCCTAATGCGGGTTGACAGACTTCCCACACCGTCGAGAAAATGTCTCAGACATGCAGGTTTCCTCACGATGTGTTACACAGTCATATTTGTTATATTGGCTCCGAAACTACTGGACTGATTTGAAATATTATTTCTGTGTTAGATAGCCCATTTATCGGGGAAGGCTATAAGCATATATCATAACGCTACGACTAATACGATTTTTATTTGAGAAATTTATCTGCCATTTTTCATTGAGAAACGAACATCATTAACTGTAAAGTATGAGTATTCTGCAGGCCTTGATGTTTCTTTAGTTACCCATTGATGTATAATATAATATAAACCAGCCTAGCCCTGCAGTTTGAGCTTGTCATGCTCACTTAAATGTTCTGCTGATGGTGGCGTTGTGTGTCGGGTCTTTTTATTCCCTATAACATGGTTGAGTCAAACGGCGCCGATACACACGTCATGCTCGTGAACGGGTGCTGTCTGTCGGGACAGGTCAGCTCTTACTGCTATGGCTATTTTCTTTTCCTTTCTATTATATTAATCCTTACACATCGAACTGCATTAGACTCATATTATTCACAACAAAAAAATGTTACTGTCTCACTATCTTTTTTTAAAAGAGTAACTATGGAGTTTCTTGCCGGCTCTTCTCCATAAGTCCTACTTTTTTTTGGAACCGAGCAACTAGTTTGACTGTTCAAAAGTGCCTATTTATATGGTCTATTTGAAATAAAATATTTTGAATTTGAATTGAATTTGAATAGGAGTGGAGTAGTAATGAAAAATGTTGCAAAAACGGGGGAAAAAATTATAAGACCACGCGGGCGAAGCCGCATGCGGTAAGCTATCTGTATAAAAGGAAAAGTTGACTTGCTGACTTATGTATCAACCGACAGCTCAAATCATTGAAAGGATTGGGCTGAAATTTGACACAGATAGATTATCTTTTTGTATTTTTTAAGCATTTTCCATGCTAAGATTACAAGTTATTTTTAATGAAGGAAAAAATCGGCTGGCGGGCAGGAGGGCTCGCGGTTGCTTAGTGGTCAAAGCGTCTGGTTCAAATCCTGCCCGCCAGCCGATGTTTTCCTTCATTAAAATAACACATAGATATTATGACGTAGGCATCAACTAAGAAAGGATTTTGGGGAAATTTCCACGGGATTTGGAAATATTAGATGAACATAACACCGCGGGAATTAATAGTTATTAATATGCACATGATTCGAACTCAAGACCTTTTACTTGACAGTCGAGTTGTAATATCACTAGGCTATCACTGCACTTTCATTATACAAAGGTCATCAAAAGCCCGTAAAACTCAGCCCAAATTTGTACCGGAGGTACATGACAGCTGTCAAGTTGACAGTTTTTACCATGAAATCTCTATGAAACTGATAGTATTGTGCCTTAATGGCGTGCGCTTGACATTCCGAAACTGAAACTGATAGCACATAGCTGTCTAGTTGACAGTTTTTACTATGAAATCGTTAAGAAACATATAAAAGTTATTTTTCTCATCCCCCAGTCAACATTAAAAAAAAGTACGACGAGTTTTAACCAGCGTAATACAGGGTATTTTTTCCAATACGTGTACCTTCGGTACATCATTTGGGCAGATTTCGATGACCTCCTTTGTAAAGTAATTTGTAGTGTATACGTTGTATAATATAAAGACTGTAGTTATTTACAGTTAGTTATTAGTGGTTGTTGAATAGTTATAATATTTGGATCTGTTTTAAAACCTCTGGATAGGCGGCGCTAACCATCAGATATATCTTATTATATGTATAAAACTAAGTTGGGTTTTTTACAACACTTATAACTCGAGAACTGCTGGACCGATTTTCATGATCTTTGATTTATTGGATTTGTTACCATCTCGAAAAATAACAAAAAAACATTTGTGTAACGGGGTTCAAACGCGAGCGAAGTTGCGGGAATCAGCTAGTTAAAAAATAGAACAACATTTGTATGAATTTATCTGCCAAGTAATTTATCGGGAACTTATTAGTAACCTGTGAAATGGACCCTTAGTAATCATTTTACCAAAAAATCAAATTAAAGTAAAGTCAATTTTGCTATCACGTAGAGGTCCGAAACGTCGGGATCAAAATAATCAAATCAAATTTATTGTGTTCCATAATGTATATATATACAGGTGGTAAACTTATATCTAGGGATCAATTATGGACCCTGTCGGGCACAGCAAGTAAAATTAAGTAAAGTAGGAGAGAGGGAGAGTTTCAATAGGTTTATTATTGTAAATTAAGTAGTTAATTAATGTGTTTTTAATAGTTAATTATCATAATAGATTTATCGTTTAATAATATCAATAACACGCGATAAAATCCTTAAAAAGTAGTTTTATTTCAATGTCTAGTATTTTTTTTTTTTTTTTTCACAGACCGGTACCGAGGTCGATAGAGTTCAGCTTGATAGAGAGGTGGGCGAGCCATCCGTTGTTGGCCAAAGTATTCGCTGAGAGGATACGAGAAAAACTGGAATTATTCGACGAGAAAATTCGAGAAGATGTGCTTATTTTATTTACCGCGCACAGTCTGCCGTTGAAGGTCGGTACAATTATTTTAATTTTATTTTTAGTAAGAAGAAAGAAAGATAACACTGTATCTTTTTGTATTTTTTAAGCATTTTCCATGCTAAGATTACAAGTTATTTTTACCCGACTGCCGAAGGAGGAGGGTTATGTGTTTGACGCGTATGTATGTATGTATGTATGTATGTATGTCCGTTCCTATGTCCGGTCGTAACTACTCAACGGCTCAACCGAATTCGATAAATGATACCTCATTAGATTTGTCTAGATGGCACGACTGTCACTGGGTACATGAAATTTAAAAAAAAAAACAAAATGGCGGATTTTATACGCTTTAATGTGCGAACTGATTTTGAAAATGATCTTTAGTTGTATCAATTTATATTTTAAATCATCAATTAGGATCTATCTGCGACCCTAATCTAACAAAAAACCCAACTGCGTAAAAACTACTAACTAAAAATCTAATAAAAACAAGCTCTGTGATGTTGGAAAATGTATTGCAGGCGGGACAAGCTGTTCGTTCATAAACAAAATTGTTTCTTTGCTTGTCCCGCCTGCAATACATTTTCCAACATCACAGAGCTTGTTTTTATTAGATTTTTAGTTAGTAGTTTTTACGCAGTTGGGTTTTTTGTTTCTTTTAATAATTGATTAATGAAGGAAAAAATCGGCGGGCGGGCAGGATTCGAACTTGCGCCTTCTGGTTGTGAAGTATTCACAATAGATGTCGCTACGTCACCTTTAAGACGTAAATTAGAATGTGAAGGTAGATTTCGACTGGCGAGCGGGGCTCGCGGTAGTTTAGTGGTCAAAGCGTCTGGTGTACCGAACCAGAAGACGCAGGTTCGAATCCAGCCCGCCAGCCGATTTTTTCCTTCATTAAAAATAAGTTATAAAACTGTATATAAATTTAAAGGTGTCTGTGCTTTTAATTTTGTTTATCTGTGTGAGTTGGACTCACACCTCACACTCACCTCCACCTCATCGACCTTGATATCTTTGCACATTCACAATTGAAGTTTAAAAGAATGGCTATTGAAATTTTAACATGACTAGGTTCTAACGTTTTGACGACGTCTGTGGTCTAGTGGTTCGAGTACTGGACTGGCCACTGATCACGAGGTCGTGGGTTCGATTCCCACAGGACACAAATATGTATGTGATGAATATAAGTATTTGTTATCTTTTTGTATTTTTTTTAAGCATTTTCCATGCTAAGATTACAAGTTATTTTTAATGAAGGAAAAAATCGGCGGGCGGGCAGGATTCGAACCTGCGCCTTCTGGTTCGGTACACCAGACGCTCTGACCATTAAGCCACCGCTCGCTCTGGTGTACCGAACCAGAAGGCGCAGGTTCGAATGCTGCCCGCCCGCCGATTTTTTCCTTCATTAAAAATAATAAGTATTTGTGTTTGGGTGTTTCCTATGTATAATAAGTATGTATTTACAAAAAAAAAGTATATAAGTATTATATCCATTGTCTAGTACCCATAGAACAAGCTCTGCTTAGTTTGGGGCTAGATGGTGCTGTGTAAAAATGTCCAAAGATATTTATTTCTAAGGAATACAGGCGTTATGGTATGCTCTTGCTGTTTTCAGGCTGTTTCGCGGGGAGACACCTATCCACATGAAGTAGCGGCGACTGTTGCCAACACTATGATCCAGTTGGGTGCTAAAAATCCGCACAGGTTGGTCTGGCAGTCGAAAGTGGGACCCCTGCCGTGGTTGCAACCTTACACAGACGAAGCTATTAAGGTGAGATGATTTTTTTTGCTTCTGGTGTCCTTTTTAATGAAGGAAATTGAAAATTTAGAAAACCCCCGACACGAAATGTAATTTGCCATTTTGTGATAGCGGCCATCTTGAATTTGAAATTTTTCTTAGTGCGCAGTATTCTCCTAGTTGAGCCCTTTCATTTGATACCCATATTGAGGGAGGTGTTATATTTTGTGGTGGCGGCCATCTTGGACCGATTTTCATCAAACATGGCTAAGCACACTTCCGATTAATTCACCTTTTAAATAAAAAAATCAAAATCGGTTCATCCGTTCTATAAAACTTATAACACCCCGTCGTTTTTGCGAAAAAACGACGGGGTGAGTTTGACGCGTGTCTTACTCTTTGTGTATGTGGCATCAAAGCTCCCGAACGGATGAACCGATTTTGATTTTGTTTTTTTTTTTAAAGGTGAATCAGTCGAGATCAGTGTCCTCCTTAGCTATGTTTGATGAAAATCGGTTCAAAATGGCCCATGGATGGTCCCAAACTAAGCAGAACTTGTACTATGGGTAATATGGGTACTAGACAATGGATATAATACTTATATATTATTATTTTTTTAAATACATACTACAAACACCTAAGTTCATTACATAAATGTTTGTGTCCTGTGGGAATCGAACCCACGCCCTCGTGATTAGCAGTCCGGTACTCGAACCACTAGACCACAGACGTCGTCAAAAAACCTCATGGATGCCTGGTATGTCATAGCAAGCGTCCATAGGCTACGGTAACCGCTTACCATCAGGCGGGCCGTTTGCTTGTTTGCCACCTTAGTGGCATAAAAACCATCTAAACTTCCGAAAAAATATATCTTATTTTGATTTTTCTTTACAGTCATATGGAAAACAGGGCAAGAAGCATTTACTATTAGTACCTATAGCATTTGTTAATGAACACATCGAAACACTACACGAATTGGACATTGAATACTGTTATGACGTCGCTAAAGAGGTGAGGCAGATATACCATTTATTCTAATATTATAAAACTGAGGAGTTGGTTTGTTTGAACGCGCTAAAATACTACTGGTCCGATTTGAATAATGCTTTCAGTGTTAGATAGCCCGTATCGAGGAAGGCTAGGCTATATATCAACACGCTACGACCAAAAGGAGCGAAGTATAAATTAAAAATGATTCAAAAATGGGGGAAAAAATTCAACTTCTACGCGAACGAAGTCGCGAGCAAAAGCCAGTTTAAAAATAAAACAATCAACGCATATACTGTCGCACTGCTGGGCACGGGTCTCCTCTCAGTATGTGAGGGATTAGGCTATAGTCCACCACGCTAGCCTAATGCGATTTGGCAGACTAATATTTTTTTGGTATTGTATTACAACATTTTGATTGTTTGTTCGGTTAAATTGAATAGGCTCCGAAACTACTGGACCGATTTGTAAAATTCTTTCACCGTTGGGAAGCTACACTATCCCCGGGTGACATGAATATAATTTATTTATAAAAAATACCTCCTTTGCCTCCACATATATAGTGCGAACTGCTCTACTGTGGGACTCACTGCCGGAATCCTTATTCCCGGAGACCTATAATTTGGGTGTCTTCAAGACGAGAGTGAATCGGTTTCTTCTAGGCAAACGCGCTCCATCGTAGGCCACATCGTTGCTTAACATCAGGCGAGTTGTGGTCAAGCGCAAGCCTATCTGAGAAAAAAAAAACCCACTGACTGCCTCGTTGGTCTAGTAGTCCCAAGCACTAGAGGTCCTGGGCTCGATTCCCGGGTCAAACAGTATTGTTGGTTTTTTTAATTCCAACTAGCAGCTCGGAGTCTGGATTTGTGAACCGTTGATGACAATAGGCTCGCCCCCTATTACATGGGACCTAAAACATACCGGTGAAGTGTGTGTGTACATTAGTACGCTTCTGCCTACCCCTAGGGGGACTACAGGCGTGATGGTATGTGGCGAAGCTGATGGCGGAAAGCTAATCTATATAAATAAAAATGAATCACTAAATGTGTTGCTAAGCTCAAAACTCCCGAACGGCTGAACCGATTTGGCTGATTTCTTTTTTGTTGTGTTTGATTAAGTCTTAGGTAGGTGCTTATGAATAGGGCATCGAGAACCGGACCTTTTTTTCGGAACCGGTTCTTTCGGTTCGTTCCTAATTCAGAACCGGGTACCCGGTTTTTTTTGGGTTCTTTTCGGTTCTCATATAATAACACCACTTTACACGCCCACGGCGCCATATACGGTTGATTTGCAAGATTTAGATTATTTTCATATTCAAATTATAAACGATTTATTCAAAGAGTCGCGAGAAACGAGAGAACCGAAATACCCGGGCTTTTAATTCTCAGAACCGGGTTGTTTTTTAAACGATCAGAACCGGGAATAACTGGGTCTATGCCTACTTATGAAGAGAAAAACTTAAAAATACCCGGAAAAAGTAAAACAGGGAAACGCAGGCAAAGCTGCACACGGGTCGCTAGCACCAAATAAAATAAATAATAATTCTTAATGTAATTTTCAGGCTGGTATTGAACAGATAGAAAGAGCAACGACGCCAAACGCTCATCCCACATTCATAGCGGCGCTAGCAGACATCGTGACACAACACATTAAAACAGGACCTCGGATATCCAAACAATTCCTGATCAGGTAAGCTTATTTGTCAAAAAAACTTGGCAAAAAATTCGGACTTCTTCATTTGTGGCTCAAATCTGGAGCAGCCCGTCTGGGGAAGTACCTCCACCTTACAGAAAACTCCAGCCAAATAACACACTTTATTGTGTGCTGTGTTCCTGCAGTGAGTAAGGTCGCCAGAGCTCCTTCTAAGGATGCGCTGCGTTGGCAGCAAGAGGAATATTCCCTTAAACTGTCGGCGCAGTGAATCCTCCATAAACCTATAAGAGGTTTTTGCAGGGTCGGCAACGCGCGAGTGACGCTTCGGTGTTGTAAACGTCCTTAGGCTGCGGTACCCGTCTACCATCAAACGGGCCCCATGCTTGTTTGCCACCCTTGTGGTATAAAAAAAACATATAAGTCCCACAAGTTGCTAATGGGCTGGAACCTTGAATAATTAACCCCAAACTGACGGCAATACGTAGAATATTAAAATAAATAAATAAATATCTTGGGACATTTTTACACAGCACCATCTAGTCCCAAACTAAGCAGAGCTTGTACTATGGGTATAATATAGACAATGGATATACTACTTATATACTTTTTTTTTGTAAATAAATACTTATAACACATAAGAAACACCCAGACATACACAAACACCTAAGTTCATCACAATAAATGTTTGTGTCTTGTGGGAATCGAACCCACGACTTCGTCATCAGCAGTCCGGTACTCGAACCGCTAGACCACAGACGTCGTCATAATATTACATTTATTATTTTTAACCCCCGACGCAAAAACGACGGGGTGTTATAAGTTTGACTTGTCTGTGTCTGTGTGTGTGTGTGTGTGTGTGTGTGTGTGTGTGTGTGTGTGTGTGTGTGTGTGTGTGTGTGTGTGTGTGTGTGTGTGTGTGTGTGTGTGTGTGTGTGTGTGTGTGTGTGTGTGTGTGTGTGTGTCTGTCTGTCTGTGGCATCGCTCGCGTAGCTCCCGAACGCATGAACCGATTTCAATTTTGTTTTTTTTATTTGAAAGCTGAATTAGTCGGGAGTGTTCTTAGCTATGTTTGATGAAAATCGGTCCAAGATGGCCGCCGCCACAAAATAGCGAATTACATATTTTTTCACAACTCCCTCAATATGAGTATCAAATGAAAGGGCTTAACTAGGAGAATTCTATACACTATGACAAATTTCAAATCCAAGATGGCCGCCACCACAAAATGCCAAATTACATTTCGTGTCGGGGGTTTTCTAAATTTTTAATGTTATCGTAATATTACATTTATTATTTTTTTGTTTTCAGATGTCCCCACTGCACAAGTCAAAGGTGTTTACAATCAAAAGAGTTCTTTAAAGAACTATGTGGTATATATGACGATAAGGCGAAAAAAAATACACATTTACTACACAAGTTTGTTAATTTGAGTTAAATGTATATTGAGTTTAAGAGACGTGTGTTTAAATTAATTGGGTCTTGACTTTTATTTTTAGAAAAAGTAGGGTAGTTTACTGGTTATAGGTTGTTGAAAATAACATGCTTAGTAAAAAATAGAATATCACTACATAGTATAAAACAAAGTCGCTATCCGCCATCTGTCTGTCCCTATGTATGCTTAGATCTTTAAAACTACGCAACGGATTTTGATGCGGTTTTTTTTAATAGATAGAGTGATTCTTAAGGAAGGTTTACATGTATAATAACATACCACGCGGGCGAAGCCGCTGGCGGGAAGCTAGTATAATATATGTATAAAACAAAGTCGAGTTTGTTACAACACTTATAACTCGAGAACTGCTGGACCGATTTTCATGATTTTTGATTTGTTGGATTTGTCACCGCCCCAAATAACAGAATAAATAACAAAAAATTAGAAAATTTCACGAGAAAAATAAAAGAATGGGGTGTAACGGGGTTCAAACTTGACGCGTACGAAGTTGCGGGACGAAGCTAGTTAAGTATAAATTGTATATTGAAACAATAATTGAAATCGACTAATAAATCAACCAATAAAGTTCTAAGATATTAGTTTCCCCAGCGGCTTCGCCCGCGTGGCCTTGATAACTTTTTTCCCCTTATTTTTGCAACATTTGTCATTGCTACTCCGCTCCCATTAGTCGTAGCGTGATGGTATATAGCCTATAGCCTTCTCCGATAAATGGGCTATCTCACACTGAAAGAATTTTTCAAATCGGCCCAGTAGTTTCGGAGCCTATTCAATACAAACGAACAATCAAATCTTTCCTCTTTATAATATTAGTATAGATAAGCGTTTAAAGTTCTTGGGATTGAGTGGGGATGCTCTGTCCCTTTCCCGCGAAGCCGAACGCAGCTTTTGACGTCACAGTCCAATATAGTACGCTCTCTGTCTAGCACAAAATTAAAATGCTTATAACTTATTTATTTGTTAACCGATTTTTATTTTGTTTTTGATAATCGTCTCTATTTATGGTCAACTTTTTAATAGGCCATAAAATAAGCAATCAACTACCCTATTCATTGATTTCTGATACTGACGCGAATATAATGTGATATTGGAATGAATGAAACTACTTTTGATCAAAGCGACCGAAGCATCGCGATTGAAATAATATCAATATAACTGTTAGGCATGGTTTGAACCTGCGTCCCTTTAGGTCAGTACACCGGATGCTTTACAGTCCGCGCGGAACTAGTTGGCCGCGCCTTAGGTAGGGACGGGGGTGAGGCGGCGGGTTACTGTGAACAAAAGCAAGCGCCCCGCCCCTCCGTCCCGCCACTCACATACCTAAGGCGCGGCCAACTAGTTCCGCGCAGAATATATTACTGAGCCATCTATTACTGAGAACACTGCCTGTGATGCCGAATTTTGCAACCACCTTCATTTTAGGTGAATTCCATTAAAAAGATTATATCTTTACAAAGATATTTAGTACGTGGCTTCGTGGCCTGGGTATTTCTTATAACTTTCATCCCCTATTTCAACCCCTTACAGCCCTTTTTTCGCATTAAAAAGTAGCCTATGTCCTAGGCTCTAGACTATTTGTGTACCAAATTTCATTTAAATCGGTTTAGTAGTATTTGCGTGAAAGCAGACAGGCAGACAGAGTTACTTTCGCATTTATAATACTGTAACGCTATAAAAGTTTGTATTTATCCCATTGTCTAGGAAAAGAGGCATTTTTTATTAGATCCATGGCATCTGTAGAGGCGGCAGGGTGTCTCGTACTCGTTCCGAATAAAAACGGCATTTGTCTCCCCTACCCTTATACAAGGTTGAAGGGACATCGACGCACATCCGAATACCATGAGTTCAGTACATGATTCATCAATTTTTCAAATTTTTCTACAGTTTTTTTTATTCGAACGTGTAAAAATAATTTAGCATCTCTTTCTCTTAGCTCCGCTAAATCACTCACATTAATTGACAAATAATTAATCTGGGTTATTGCCAAATATTCACAACATTATTTCAATTAGAAATAAACCCGCGTGTCAACTCACAAGCAATGACATTTGACATTTCGGAGACCTCGCGCTACACAAGCGCCTCTAGCGGCGGATTTATACGCGATAGCCCTCGGAGTAGTAACAGAGGCCTATTTCAAACGCTGTCTGATAGCTCAAATTCTTATAGAAGCCACGAACTCACAAATATATTCCTTGTGGCTAAATTTTGTTTATTTTTCCTTCTATAGAAGAAAATGTTTTAGTTCATATTTTTTGTATTATACCACGTTAGTTTTTTTTATACGAAAGCTGAAAGTAGTTTGGTCAGAATCAGTAACAGAATCGATTGCAATGGTTATTAACCTATGAAATATTTTTTTCTCAAAATAATGGTAAAAAATTATTCAAATAGGACACCGATTTTTATTACGAAAATCGGCGCAATAACCGAATAGGGAAGTCACTCACTCGCCATTAGATACTTTGGGCCCATGCGCGCGCGCAGCCCGCCCCCTGCCGGCGGTGCACCGGGGGCGTTACTAACTTTCGGAGCTCGTCACCGCGTAAGTTTTAACCATTTCATTTATTTTGTGTCTTTTTCTTGCCAATCTAATCAAAACGAAGTTGACGTGTTTCGGCTTTAGTGTAAACAAAAACTGACGTTGTATATATTTTATTAATTTTTTATGGGTTTTTCTCTATGTTTTATATAAAATATAGTGGGTGTTTGCACTGCGATGTGCAGTATGCATTATGGATGCGGCAGCGGGTTTGATATAAAATTATATTATTATTATTATTCAGTCATACGAAATCCTCAAACCTAGACAAAGGTGGTATGAACAGTCTATCCTTCGAATATCGGTATTGCCCAGAAATTGAGTTGCGGAAGTCTGATGGCAGTCGCTTCGTGTAAAATAATGATATTCAGCCGCATCTGGTTAGACTGGAAGCCGACCCCAACATGGTTGGGAAAAGGGCTAGGAGCATGATGACAAAACTATGGGACACAATTTTTTCTTAATATTTTTTTTCTATTGGTTGTGCAAAGTTTAATAAAAATTGGTTCAGTAATTTAGTCGTGAAGTAACAGTAAGATGGACTCGCACTCGCACTTCGTGTTTATATTATTAATTTAAACCACTTTAAATATAAATAATGAAAATAGTATTCAGATTTGATTCCATGATCACTTTACATATTGCTCAGAGGTTTTCTGTTACAAAACACCAGCGCCATCTAGTACAAATTTAAAACAATCACTTGTAAAATTGTCCAAAACTATAGTTTACGCGGAACTAGTTGGCCGCGGCTTAGGTAGGGACGGGGGTGAGGCAGCGGGTTACTGTGAACAAAAGCAAGCGCCCCCGCCCCTTCGTCCTACCGCGCGCAGGCGACCCCGCCCCGCCGTCCCGCCGCTCACATACCTAAGGCGCGGCCAACTAGTTCCGCGCAGGCTATAGACCTCCTAGATAATAATTTACAGTGAATCCCTCAAAACCACTAAAACCTCATTATGGGCCTGTTTCAAAACACAGATAAGTTCCTATAAATAATAACTAGCTTTCCGCCAGCGGCTTAGCCCGCGTGGTGGACAGCGATAGTCTAGAACCTGAAAAAGGACATAAGCTACTTTTTAATGCGAAAAAAGGGCCTGTAATATAAATTATAAGAAATATCCAGTTCTTATAACTTATATTTCAACCCCTTAGAGCTCTTTTTTCGCATTAAAAAGTAGCCTATGTCTTTTCTCAGGCTCTAGACTATCGCTGTACTAAATTAAATTTAAATCGGTTCAGTACTTTTGGCGTGAAAGCGCGACAGACAGACAGACAGAGTTACTTTCGCATTTATAATATCAGTAAATTTATTCGGCAGTTCTATCCAGAAGTTATGAAATAGGCCATAAGTTTAATTAAAGGCTGATATCTTCTTCTTCTATTTAAGAGCTACGCTCTTGTCGGTGCAGCGTCTTCCACTGTTCTCTGTTGAGAGCCAACTCCTGGACCTCCTTATACATCGCGACTTTCAGTTTCTCTTTTATCTGTGTTATGTAGCTCGTTCTTGGCCTACCCCTTCCTCTCCTTCCCTCTATCTTTCCTTCTATAATGTTTTTTTGTGAATTCGTCGTGACGTATCCTATCATTTTACCCCTTCTGGTCTCTATGTCATGCAGTAACCGCCTTATTTTCCTTTATTCTTTGTAGAACTTCTTCATTTGTTATTTTCTCTGTCCAACTGATTCAACAAAGGCTGATTTTACATGGAACAGGTTGCGCAAGGGTGCCCTAACGCCGCTATATATCAGAGGTATTAAAAATTGGAAGCAAGTTTGATTAAATGTAATCAATTTTGTGTTCAGTGTGATTTGTTTGTAAATAGGGGTGTATGGTGATTTTATGATACCTAATAAACACGTTTATTTGTTGATTGTTTGCTTTTTTATTCCCTACTTAAAATAAGTATATTTTTCAGCGCGCGTGTAAGAATCTGGCTGAGGTAATTTTATCAACCGACTTCAAAACAAGAGTTGGTTCTCAATTCGACTGTTTTTTTTACGTTTGTTACCATAACTTTCGACTGGGTGAACCGATTTTGATGATTCTTTTTTTGTATTCGAAGGCTGGTGCTTCCCGTGTGGTCCCATTTATAACTACTAATTTAATTTAAATTTGACTCGTTGATTGTTTGTTTGGCACAGACTCCAAATTTGTTAGAAATCATAAAGACATAAGTACAAAATAAAAGAAATACCATTAACTCACGCCTCATGCCTACAAGTCAACATTCTACCCGATCTTATAATTCTAGGCATATATCGTTCTCCGTCCAGGACAAACGCGGACGATTTCATTAACTCGTTAGCTCTTCACCTGACCACCTTAGCTTCAAATAAAAATATAATAATTACTGGGGACATAAATATAAATTTGATACACAAACAAAACGAACAATCTTATGAACGAGCAAATAGACTTAATTATGTAAATATGTTAGCGTTCCACGGCCTACTCCCTGGTCACTCACTTCCCACTAGAGAGGGAAGTTGCCTGGACCATGTCATTCTAAAACTTATACATAGTAAAAAATCCGCAGTTATAGCTATTATTAATACCGCTATCACTGATCACCTAACGATATTCCTAAAACTGTCCAATATGGTAAAAAAACATAAAATAATTAAAACTAAAACAACTGTAAACTTAGAAAACGCCCTTGAACTCTTAAAAACTAGCAATACCCAAGATCTACTAAACCTAACTGACCCTAATACACTAACAAATAGTTTAATAAATTTAATACAGAACTGTCTTATAGCCAATACCCTTGTCATAAGAATCCCCACGAAAATTAGATTAATCAAACCTTGGATGTCTATTGGCCTATTACGCTGCATACATAACCGTAACAACATGCAACTACAATTAAGTTTAGATCCATACAATGAAACACTAAGAATAACCTTTAAGAGATATCGAAACTATTGCAACTCCCTCATCAAAAAACAAAAACGTAAATATGATCGAGAACAATTATATATAGCACACAAAAATCCCAAAAAATTGTGGTACACAATTAACAATATTACGCAACGAAAACCACCCAAAACTCAAAACTTAGCGTTACTGGAAACAGCGGCTACCCCTCGAGAGGCGACAATAAAAGTAAACAAATACTTCTCCACAATAGGTAAGCTACTCGCTGACGATATCATAAACAACCCCACTAGGAACGCCATTTACAATCCTCACATATTTCGGGCTGCGAACCCACCAGTGTCGTCCTTTGTGCTTCTCAACACGGACCCTGATGAAGTTGCTGTTGTCATCAGGAGTTTAAAAACCGACAGTGCCACCGGTTGGGACCAAATTCCTATAAGCTTTTTAAAAACTTCTCTGTCAACTATCGCCCCAATTATATCCTATCTTGTTAATTTATGCTTCGAACAGGGGATCTTCCCTACCGCTCTAAAACAAGCTATAATAACGCCTGTGTACAAGGGTGGGGACAGAACCGATCCGTCGAACTATAGGCCAATATCCGTCCTCCCTTCCCTGTTTAAAATCATCGAAAGATTAATAAACCAGCGCTTAATCAAATATTTAACCAAGAATAGCATTCTCTCCCCCTCCCAGTTCGGGTTTAGACAGGGCAAGTCCACAGAAGACGCAGTCCTGGCACTTGTCTCCGCTGTCACTGACAAAGTGGACAGCGGAGGTAAGTGTCTGGCAGTCTTTCTTGACCTCAAAAAGGCCTTCGATACGGTTTCTGTTCCCACACTTCTACACAGACTAGAAGGCATCGGGATTAGGGGTATTCCCCTTAAACTATTCGAAAATTATCTGTGCGGGCGCAGCCAGGTTGTAAAAATAGGAGATTTCTCCAGTTCCGAAGAATCTGTCACTTACGGGGTCGGACAAGGCAGTGTACTCGGCCCGACGCTGTTCCTCATTTACATTAATAACCTTTGCAACATGAGTATTAAAGGCGCTCAAATATTCTCGTACGCTGATGATACAGCAATAGTTTCTCAGCTCAAACATGGGACAGCGTCGGCCGAATAGCTGAGCGTGGAATGACTACGATAGCTGCCTGGCTCGACCAAAACCTTTTAACTTTAAATGTTTCAAAGACTAATTACATCTGTTTCTCCATCTATAATAGTTCCCAACCGGCACCTGATCTCCACATTAAAATCCATAACTGTAGCGACCCCTCAATCCCCAATTGCTCTTGTCTGAATATTAATAAAGTAAATAGCACTAAGTACCTCGGAGTAATGCTGGATCAAAGACTATCCTGGCACCTACACCTAGAACTTATAATGAATAGAGTCAGGAAACTAATATGGACTTTTAAATCACTTCGGCACGTGGCTCCAAAGAGTCTTTTACAACAAATATACGTCTCGCTAGGTCAGTCAGTCCTAACGTACTGTTTACCAGTATGGGGTGGTGCTACAAAGATGAAATTTCTAGAACTAGAGCGGGCCCAACGCGCACTATTAAAGGTCATGTTCTTTAAACCACTCAGATTCCCCACAGCAGACCTTTATTTAACATCTAACCTGTTATCAGTCAGGAAACTATATGTTCTTCTGATTGCTCTAAAAAAACACAAATCTCTTACCTTTGTCTCTTCTAAAACTAAAACTAGGAGGAAGAACAATGTAGCACCACAATTAATGGTCAAAACATTATTTGCCGCAAGACAATATACATCGCAATCTTCTCATATCTATAATAAACTGAATAAAGAACATACCATCTACCCTCTGACTTACCACGACTGTAAAAAGACCCTCACCCTATGGTTAGCAACCCTTAGCTATGAAGAAGTTGAGTCCATACTACAAAGCATCAGTTAATATTATTACTTACACTCCGTTAGTCAGTTAGTCTGGAAGTTATTGTACTGCAGTATCTTCCGATCCCAAAACATAGACTTAGAGCTGGCTTAAAAATGTTCACAAATCTACATTCTCACACACTCATTTACACCCTCTCTCTCACACACACACACACACACTCATTCAAGACCGAATACACACCTTCTCACACATACGCGCTTACCCTCTTACTTAATCACCGGCTTATATCATTCACTTCTAATTTCCTTCACACTTTGTCACTAAACGCCTTCTTAAAATCATTTGCATGCCTAGGTTAATTTCATAATCAGTGTTTTTCGCTCACACTTAAACATCGCTAATGTATCTTGGAAGAGCGGAATCACCTATCACAAGCAAAAATTTGCTTAAAAGGTGATTCCAAACTCAGCAATTGTACCACTTTTAAGTTGACGAAATAAACATTTTTTTTTTTTTTTTTTTTTTTTTATTATGTAAATATGCTTTTTTTTGCTTTATAGTTCCTAGTTATTTTTTGAAGGTTGTTTGTGTTTTGTTTAAAAATAATTTATTTTAAAAGTTTTTATTTATTAGGTGGTTGCATCAAACCGCAGCCCGTCGTTGTCGTGGTAGGTAATGTCATTGAGTGAAAGTAAGCAATTATTATTCGACCTAAAGTAGTCACTTGGGTGACAAATCTTGAAGTGTGAAGGTATCAAATTCGCCCCTGGATAGGAGGATAATTATATTAAACTATGTTTACTATTCCGAAACAAGCCTTCTAGGTGTCTATTCTTTACATACAAAACAAGGCGTCACTCGTAGAGATGTGTAACTCAGCTCGTCAGCTCAATGAGTCAGATCACACGGGTTTGAGCCGTTGAGCTACAGCTTAGCGACAAAATGACTAGCTCACGGCTCAATTCTGCTCCTGTTGTATTTATTTGTGAATCTCTCCAATTCTCCTAGAACGAATTATTATTCTGTTCATAAGCATTAAAATAATAACTTATTGATATAAATTCTATAAATCAATTTGTAAATAAATATTAAAAAATGTTTAGCTCGCAGAGTTAAATGAACTGTTGCAGCTCGGCAGCTCATTCGGCTCGATTCGGCGTGCGGTTCGCATTGGCTCGCGCGAATTGTAAACTGAATAGGTTCAAATTGAGCTGATCTGCGAGCTGAGTCATTAAATCAGCTCACTCACCTGAGTCATGAGCTGATCTGTATCTCGCGTATTTTTGATGAGTTACCCACCTCTAGTCCCTCGTACTACCAACTTGAACATGATTACATATTTAGCGCGCGTGTGACATATTGACCATATGACGTAACATTACGTGGTCGAACTGTCAAGTGTCAACGATCAGAGAAAGTTAAAAGTTGTCTATAGGTAGGTACATATGTGGTACATACGTAATAACATGCTGTGACGTTTAATTTGCATAATTCGGAAGTTTCTTTTGTTGTATTTATGATGAGAAACAAAACGCATTCGGGCAATGGTAAATGGTAACCGCAGTCTAGTCTTTATACGTCAGCAACACCAGTAGTAATCTAAGACCAGTAGTAAACTAAGACCAGTAGTATTACCGCCTTACCCCCGTCTAGCGTTGCCAGGCGTCCGGATAAAGCCGGACATATCTAGTAAGGTTTTTGATTGCGTGCCCGGCCAAAATAATCAGTTTCTGGCTTTTTTAGGCTGTTTGCATTTCACAAACGAGCGAGCGCCGAGCGTGGCCGAGCGCAGGCGAGTCGACTGTCGGTCGCCGGGAAGGTGTCCGGCCTTTTTACACAAATGTCCGGCCAAACTGGCTGGTCTGCCCAGCTATTAGGTTTGGTAACCTGGCAACCCTACCCCCGTCCCTACCTGAGGCGCGGCCAACTAGTTCCGCGTGGACTATAGCGCGTTGTCATCGTAACAGCTCAGTTTTTATTTTGTTAAATCTCATTTAGGGCCTGTTTTACAGCTTACGGATAAGTTCCCATTAAATTAATTAACAGATAATTTCATACAAATTTTGTTCCATTTTTTAATTTATCGGTTGCGGTTAGTGGCTATCCAGAGTTGGAGAAGCAAGCCCTAAATTTAATGATTTTTTAGGGTTCCGTACTGGAAGGGTGCAACGGGACCGTTGGTTCGCTTCCACCCCGAGACAAGTCAATGTTTTCATTTTTGTTTTAACTTAATACTGAAGTAGATGGCGCCCGCTTTTCTTGACGACCTCCAGAAGAAAAGGCTAATATTCAAAGACGACGCTAAGCGTAAAGTAATGCTTCTGTATGTCAAATTGTCTTATAAATTTGACATACGGAAGTATAAGTTTACCCTAATCGTTGTCTCTGAATATTAGCCTAAGAACCTGTTTCATTGCAAGCATTGCAGACAGCTAATAATCCGATGGCCTGGTAAACGTCTGGGAGTCGTTGGATGCAGGTAGCATGCGTCCGGTCCCTGTGGAAGTCAATGAGGGAGGCCTTTGTTCAGCAGTAGACCTCTTTTGGCTGACATGATGATTGCAGGTAAGCGCTGGATAAATTTTGAAAATGGAACCTAATTTGTATCTGGCAGGTAATCCAGGTCACAGTGCATATATATATATATTGTGTCCAGGTGGTGGAAACTGGCCCTTATTATGTTCCGATGAAAGTGTCATAATGCAGGGTAATGTCTAAAATGGGCTTTTGAAGATGAAAACGTTCCACAAGAAAGTTCCTCTCTTTATTTATCTGGGCTAAGCTTGAGCGATTTAGTTTACCTTTTAGGGAGGAATGAAGACATAAAAAATAACGTTAAATTTCTACTTTTATATTGTTTAGTCAAAAACTAGGACCTAAAAAACTGCTATAAACTAAGTAATCATTGTATCGCAGGCGAAAAACGATGTTGTTTTAAATGAAGTGCAAACAAATTTCAACCTTACGGTAGAGCAAAATTTCTTAGTTCTCATCTCATTACGAAATAATTCTCTCAGTAAAGTGTTCTGACCTTTTGAAAATAGGCTTCAAAACCCGCCAGCCTGGCCCATTGTGTAAAAGAACGTAACAAACAAACTACTCGCCACATGCGTGTCGCAGGATAATCAATAATTTAATCAAAAAGATTTTTGCAATACAAAACGTTGCCTTGCAGTTGATTTTGGAACGTGTACCTAAATTAAACAAACAATTTTACAACACAATAATATTGTAACATTTTTTAATGTTTTAAACTGAGAATAGAATGAATTATTTTAATAAAATATCGTCTTCACGAACCGTTTACCAAGTTGTACCATTTCAGTATCGACACTTCGTGTATTTCTATCCTTATCTCGCTTACTTAAAGCGAAGCGTGTTAGAAAGAGCTAGAGATTCCGAGATATGATGGTCGGGGATCAGCTGTTGTAATGTAACCAACTTCACTCACTCTGTGACTGCGAGTAGTTCATTCATTCATGATTCATTAAAATTTTAGTTTCCTCGCGATTTTCTAAGAGTGTACTTGTGTTATTATGTTCTCTTAATTTTAAAATGTAAACAAACAGTTTTTTATTACTTTTACTGAGTGAAATATCTCTTTTATTAGCAAAAATGTACCTAAACATTGGTATAGTGTTGTGTTTTGTGATGTTTCAATGTTTTAACTATGTGTTTAGTGATACAATAAGTGAACATAGACATGTACACTGCACACACGACCATCCAAAAGCTGACGATGTAAGTAATTATATTAGGAATAATCGAAAATTAAACCTAAACCAACCTATTTTGTACGCGGACTTCTTGGAGGTTATGTCAAACCATAAACCATTGGATTGTTTTTGTTACTGGCTGGCTATGCTTTTGTTTACAAGTATCACTATTCATTTCTAATTAAATAACTAGCTTACCGTATCTGTTTATTAAATTCTATTGTAGTAGCGTTTAATTAACTTGCTTTGTTTGTTTTATATAGCGATCAGCTTCAGACTGAATTTGAAGAAGTGAAAACGAGAATTGAGAAGTTTTGTTTTATTTGGACCAAGTTTTCGTTATTCAGTCAAGTTACTTACCTCCTTTTATATTATATTTTTAGTTTACTTGTTTTGATAAATTTTGACATACATTTTGTTTGTTTCAATTATCGTAGTCGTTGTTTTAAATCATGCAGGTATTTAGGTACTTATATAAACCCAGTGTAAGAAGAAAATTGGCATTGGCAATTTTATTTATCACGTCAGTGAAAACAGCACTCACTAAATACCTACTTATATACCTAGTAGTATTTATTTTACTCTGTAAAATACACCTACCTACCTAACTACAGATAAATATACATACGGAAGTTTAAAAAAGAAATTGAAAACAATTCAATTTACCTACCTACTAGCTAATAACTACGTTTTGCATATAGTACACTGTTAGATATGACAGTATAATTGCTTGAAACACGCTAAATAATGCAATCCGCATGCAATTTATTCAAATTAACGATGCAGTGCATTCGTTCACGGTACATTTGCCTCGCGTGACTATAAAAATGCAAGAAATACCTATCTATGTTTATGTAAACTTAATCTATGGGCATAATGGCAGGTGGCATAATGCGCGGAATTCCTTTGCCATAGATCGCATTACTACTGACCAGCGTGAGTGACATAGACAATAATTAGGCTAATAGGTATTCAGAGACGAGGCTAAGCATGAGCATAGGCTTCCGTATGTCAAATTGTCATACAAATTTGACATACGGAAGTATAAGTTCATGTTGAGTCTCGTTTCTGAATATCAGCCTGAGATTCAGAGAAGAGACTCGGCATGAACTTACGCTTACGTATGTCAAATTGTAATACAAATTTGACATACGGAAGCCTTACTTTACGCTGAGCATCGTCTCTGAATATTAGCCTTAGACAATCACCCCTCAGCATTGCTGCCAACATAGCTATTTTATAGCTAGATAACTATTTTTGCACCCCTGTTAGCTACATTTTATTATTATCAATGATAAGTTTAGTTTTTGGGGTAAGATTTAGGAATCTGGCAAATCTAATCACAAATCCCGTGTGCTATGACATGTTCTTTTTCAAACGAGGCCTAAAAAGAGCTCTCTACCATACACAGTGGCGGCTCAGCTCTGCCCCTGGCGTTGCTGATGCCCATGGGCGGTGGTTACCACTTACCATCAGGTGGGTCACCTGCTCGTCTGCCACTGTAGGCAATAAAATAAAATTGCAAAATTTTAGCAACAGAGACAATAGGACAGTTGGCAACACTACCACTCAGTGACTCAGACAGTGGAAAGGAGGATATACCTAACTAAGTAAGTAAGTATACTTACCAAGTGTTTAATTTACAGGAGCATAATCCTTTTCATAGTTGGACTACTAGTTTGTGTTGGGATCCAGTGAAATTCACATAAAAACATGATAAAAAATACAAACCAAAAGCTGACGTTTCTTTGTAGGTATGAATTAGGTAGCTCAACAGTTTTTCGCGATTACCTAGGACTCAATGGGTTTTCCCATTTCTTCATTTTTCATATATACAAAATATTATTTTCATGCCCTTTAATTTTTTTTACCTGGCAATAACACAGCAAATAGGTTTTTTTATCAAAAAGGTAAAGCTTTGTCATCACTTGACGCTCCCTAGGGAGGCGCGATCTACCGTTTGGAAAATCCCGAAACCAGCATGTAGGTATGTGTCGATCCTTCGACACGACATTTAGACGGGGCATAGGAAAATTCCACGGGAAAAAGTCAAAACGAAAACCTCAAACATCGTGATTACATTACGGTAACGTAAAACATAATAACATAACTTTACGCCTATATACGCCGAAGGGTTAGGCACAGAAGTGTACAAATGTATATATGTATATGGTCATAAACACAAGTTCCTCCTCTCTTCTATATTTGCCGTGCCTGACAAGGCCCACACATGTTTCTTCTTATATTATTGTTATCATCTATTTAACTTGTGGAGTGCAATAATAAATGTATTGAGTATTGTATTGTCAAATGCAAATCCCGAGATGCTACTCAGAATTTGATAAAAAAAATCCAATTAAGTAGTCAATTAAACTTTGCTCGTCCTAGGAATCGAACCCAAGACCTCTAACTTAGTAGTTACGCTTACGGCCACTATATTAAAGTGGTAGGTTAGATAAAATAATGGAAGAGAGAAACATCTCTACACAGAAATTCGAAAGCTCAAGTCGTAGGCTGTCATTTTCACCCGACTGCCGATGAAATGTTTCTTATTCATTTTTTAATCCAGTTTTTTTTTTCAATTTTTACGATAAAAAGATTGGCGGGAATTGTGCATAAACTTAATAATATATTAGACACTAGACACGCATAAAATTATTAACTACTAGCTTCCCGCCAGCGGCTTCGCCCGCGTGGTCTTATAATTTTTTCCCCGTTTTTGCTACATTTTTCATTACTACTCCTCTCCTATTAGTCGTAGCGTGATGATATATAGCCTATGTTACTCGGGGATAATGTAGCTTTCCAAAGGTGAAAGAATTTTTGAAATCGGTCCAGTAGTTTCGGAGCCTATTCATTACAAACAAACAAACAAACAAACAAACAAATCTTTCCTCTTTATAATATTAGTATAGATATATATACCTACAACTACATAATACAAAATGCCATCAACGTTTTTTATTTAATTTACATTTATTATGTATATGGTTTACCTTCAAGGTTTTAACATAATGACATTATATTAGTTACTAGCCTTGTTTGATATTGAAATGCTAGGCACTGATGAAGTAAACGAAGAGCAATTTGCAGAAATATCAATCAAGCAACTGTTGGGCTTCTGCAAAGCAATCAGAAGATTCGCGACGTCGAGCGCCAGTAACCCATGAAGGGATTCACCAAAATGGGCGAAATAATCCCAACAAGAAGACTGATCGCCCGCCTGGTGTCTGCAGGCGTCCCCGAAGATAAATAGAATAAATAGCCCTGTTTGATTGTTTGTATTGAATAGGCTTCGAAACTACTGGACCGATGTGAAAATTTTTTTCAGTGTTAGATAGCCCATTTATCGGGGAAGGCTATAAGCTATATATAATCACGCTACGACTAATAGGAGCTGAGTAGCAAAGAAAAATGTTGCAAAACCAGGGGGGAAAAGTTATGACGCGGGCGAAGCCGCTGGCGGGTAGCTAGTATGATATACTATAGGGACAATGTTTGAAATTAAAGTAATAACAATTGAGTCATACATAACCACACGCTTTTATTTCCTCAAAGGGTTATAAAGAAACGTACCTACTTAAGTATGTAATAATAATCAACCCATATACTGTCCCACTGCTGGGCACGGGTCTCCTCTCAGTATGAGAGGGATTAGGTTATAGTCCACCACGCTAGCCTAATGCGGGTTGTCAGACTTCACATGCCGTTGAGGCAATCTTTCAGGCGGGGTTTCCTCACGATGTTTTCCTTCACCGTTAAAGCGAGTGATAATTACGCACATGATTTCAAAAAGTCTGAGGTGCATGCCTTGGATTCGAACTCGAGACCTTTGACTTGGCAGTCCAGTTGTCATACCCATGACACTCCATACAAACTTTCCAAAACCGCTGCACACTACAATACCAAATGTCAAACTTGTCAAAATTACGTTTGTACACGTCCGAATGTGTGCGTGACGGTGTGTAGGCTTTGTTGGCAGTCCGGCAAGAACACCGGCAGAATGCGGGGGACCTGAGGTATCTGACGTTAGGGAGGGGCGGAGAGTGGCCATTCTGTTATTATTATTTATTATGTGCCGAAACTATCAAATTTAAACAAAAAGCAGTCCTTCAATTAATATTTTTCACACTGTCAGGGGGGTTAGACAAGTTGCATTTTGACATTCGAATCGCAAACAAAACGTATGGAAATGACACATGCTTTCGACAAATCGGGTTGTCACTAATGTCATTTCCATACATTTTGTTTGACGATTCGAATGTCAAAATGCAACTTGTCTGGCCCCCCTGGGAATAAAGCGAGTCGCTTCAATGACGTACGAATGACGTCATAACAGCATTACGTGCGATAGTTATGTAACATACAGTTCTCGCCAAACTTATTGTCCGGGTATTTCTTATAAATTATTCTATGTTGACGACGTATTTCTAAATCTATCACAGGACCATACATTTTACCGGGATAAAAAGCCTAGCCTATGTGCTATTCCAGACTATAATCTATCTCTGTGCCAAATTTCATCCAGATCCGTTGATTAGTTTTTGCGTGAAAGAGTTACAAACATCCATCCATACATCCAAACTTTCATATTTATAATAGGAATAGTAGGATTACATACACCTCTGTTTAACCCTTTGGAGAATACAGGCGTGATGGTATGTTGAATAAACACGGAGTACGGATCATAATCAGTAAAGTTCAATAACACAAAGATCTTTTGTGAGGCTGTATCAGTCTGTAGGTAGGTCATACCAAACAGGTTTTATGTTCATCGACCAATGCAAACTTATCCTTTACAATTTATTCTGCAACGTTTTTGAATTTGGAATGTTGAAATCTGACAAATATACCATTATGCCGGTATTTAAGTGCCAAAGGAGGGTCTTCAGTGTTTTAGTGGTATCGTGAAAGTATCAAGTATATGAAGTAAACGAAGTATCATGTTAGTTCCATTGGATAATGCATATTAGCTTATTCTTCTTCTTATTTCTTTATGGCAATTAAATGTATGCCACTTGTCAAAATTGATTTGTACGAGTTCCCGCCGTTTTCGGCTTAACCCCGTATCTGTCACAAACTGCAATGGAATCATTCAATTGCGATTACAATGGACCGAGTACGTAAACAATTAATAAAAAGAACTGATGATATACCCTTTACTCTTCCAGAAAAAGCGCCAAATTATTCAAGTTATTACGAATAAAATAAATATTGTGTTAAAATTTTAATTTATTTTTTATGGAACACCAACAATAACACTAACACTATTCATGGCCCAAGCAATTTTAAACGATACGCTTATCAACGAACTTAATTTACAAATAGTTAGGAATGCCTACATTGCCTACAAATGTTATTTCTTGTACCGTTAGTGTTGAAATAAGGTCAATATTGTTGTATGTACATTGTTGTTATTAAATTAAATATCTTACAATTTTCGAAATGGTACCTATGCATAAAAAAAACAAAATTTGTACGCCTTTCTGGCTAACAACGATCTTGTATCTTCTAAACTTAAGAACTACACTTACCTATGTTAAACAAATTAATAAATTGATTTGATTTGATAGACATTTAAATTTTCGAATTCAAATATTTTATTTCAATTAGATCATCTATACTTCTATACTAATATTATAAAGAGGAAAGATTTGTTTGTTTGTAATGAATAGGCTCCGAAACTACTGGACCGATTTCAAAAATTCTTTCACCTTTGGAAAGCTACATTATCCCCGAGTAACATAGGCTATATATCATCACGCTACGACTAATAGGAGCGGAGTAGTAATGAAAAATGATGCAAAAACGGGGGGAAAAATTATAAGACCACGCGGGCGAAGCCGCTGGCGGGAAGCTATATTATATAAGTAGGTACTTTTGAAAAGTCAAACCAGTTGCACAGTTCCAAAAAGTGGGACTTATGGAGAAGATCCGTCAAGAAACTCAATAGTCACTCTTTTAAAAAAAGAATAAGGTTAGAGTTTTCATGTGAGTTTTGAGGATAGTGCAGTTTCATGTAAGAGTTTTAAACAAAAAAAAAAATACCTATTGGCAGTAAGAGCTGACCAGTCCCGACAGACAGACATCACTTGAATAACTTCATAGTAATTCACAATCAATGGATCAAATATTAATATCAATATCATAGTCAATACCGTTCTCTTGATTACTCATCAGCAATATCAATATACTCGTATATCTTGTCGGTATTTATAAAATATGTAAATTCTGGTCACACAGCGCTGACTCGCCGACTAGCTTCGTCTTACAATTCTTGTCAATCTGGTTATCTTGGAAATAACCGCTCACCTACCGTTTGATAAAGACTTGTTCTGCAACATACATAATAAAGTTCCGTGCATTTGTTTTGCAAATACAATGATTGAGATGGAGGTCGATTTTTCATTAGTCGCTTAAGTTTTTTGAGGGGAATTAATTTGACAAATATTCATTTTCCTCCGGATTAAATTAAAAATGAAACAAAATTTGTTTGTCAAATAATTTCACGAGAATTTATCAAGGTGAAACAGGACCTTACTATCGTTTTATTAGACGACGTAAGGTGACACTTTGACTGTATGACATATATGCATATATATGATTGATGACTTCATTAAATATAAGAACAACCATCGACTATAATAATATTACTGGGTAATGACTGGGTGGACCACATGTCACAATGACACCAAAATCAAAATAGTTTTCAAAATCAAAATAGTTTTATTTTCACATAGACCTTATGCAGGCACTTATGAAATTTCGAAACTGAGTGCACGGTTCCAAATCAGTCGTTTCCTATGAAGAAGAACCGGCAAGAAACTCTATCCCAGCTAACTTTATCCCAGCCGTGCCACCGAGAACTGTAAACGCGAGCAACACTATTCGTAAAAGTAATATGGTCAAATATTGGACATGTCATTCGTTAATTTCCGTCTTAATTTCATTGTTTATCGTTCCGATCCATAACTCACTATTTCACTAACTATATCAACATTAACAACTAGCAGTTCAGAGTTGCATGAGAAAATTGATTATGTCACAGCGATTACAAAAAACGTGTAAAATTGATAGCATCACTCGATCTCAGGCATGCACCTGCGAATATTATAGTTTTACATTCAATAACATTGTACGTGGCTAAAACTAAGCTAGATTTTTTTTATTTCAACGGTCATGACATTGTAGCAGCAATAATTATACATCCAAAAATTTTTACATATATATTTATTTTATTTTATTGAATAGGTACAGTAACAGGTTACAGATTAAGTAATACTTAGCATAAAATTTAGCAGTAAACAATACACAAATCTGAAGCCCAGTTATAACTATACACAGCAATTGTTAGTAAACTATTGAGATTAGACTAATGCGAACACTTAAAATAAAAAAGTAAAACAGAATAACATTAAATTGGTTTAGCGGACAGTAATACAAAAGAGATAAGAGTAAAATTGTACGTTATTGTAAATAAATTTAGTGAAAACCAAACTTTCTTTCATTGAGCTCACATCGCTAACCCCTAGGCGCTAAAACAACTCAATAAAATTAAAATCTGATAATTGTTCGATTTTATTTGATTTTTCATTATTCGATAGTAGTATATTAGTAGATTTTCCAGGAGCAAATCTCTTAGGAACACTTACATGTTTCCTTTGCCTTAGGCTGTTGTGCTGTAAGCGAGACATAAAACATGTTGTCTGTGCCGGCTAATTTCTGAAACGGTTGACCGAAATTTTGACAGGACTTTCACTGGCTGATAGCATGTTAAAAATATAAGGTAACTTAGCTGTAACTTTAACGCACAATAAATATTAAATAATAATAAATAACTAGAAGAACTCCCAGACAAACTATCAGCTGAAGAATTTAAAAAAATGCTACTTCTCTACGTATTTTTTTTTTAAAGTAGTTGTGTATCCATATCGAAGCGGTACACCGGATATGTCTTTTTACGTTCTCATTATAAAACCTGTTCATTCATTCATTCGTTCATACGTGACGTAATGATTTTCTAGTTTGTTGCGGTTGTTTGACCTCTAACCTCAGTGGAACTGGATTTGGACAATATTAAAATATTATGTCATCACATACAGAACTTGTAGGAGGCCTGGCTATTATGATATTTGGTAATACCAAAGGCATTTGTGGGCATCTTCTTCTTGTTATGTGTTTTGGGGTCGGCCCTCCTAATCTTGTAACGCAATTCCAACATGTTTGCGCCACATCGGGGTCTTGTCTCATCGTCTTCATATCTTTTTGTATTGTTGTACAAAATTGTCATCAATTCATATCAAGTCATACAACTTAAAGTCAATGTTTAAGATTTTCAGTACTAGATGGCGCCAGCATCTCTTAATTGTCGATCTCTGAGAAGAAACGCTTGAATGAACCCAAAGCTTAGTCTATACGTTCAGAAATCATAATAGAAGCTATGCAAAGATATTAAAAAAGGTTATAAAGCGTGGCAAAGTATTAAAGTAGTGAAATGACCGTTAGATTGGCAAGTCAAAAGTCTCGAGTATTCGGATTTCGGACTTAAGACTTTTGACTTGCCAATCTAACAAGGCACGCGCCTCTGACTTTTTTCGAAATTATGAATCCTTGCGAATCTAATAAAACATTTGAAATATTGACTTGTAAGCGTCTTCAAAAGATCTATATAAAATAAAAGTTAGTAAATATAGTCTTTTAAAAGTCGCATCAATAGTTTTACTTACTATTATCGGGACAGATAAAAATATAGGCAGTGTAACAATGTAGGATAATGTCTGAAATGGACTTGGAATACCAACAGCGAGTAAACACGCACAAATTAGCAATGAAAATACGACGAAGCGCTAATTTTATTAAATCCACATTCAGGATCGCGGAGCTGTGTCGCGTTATTAAATTTCAGACGAATTAATTATTGTCAAAAGTCACGATTTTGAAAATAGAATTCACACAATGATTGGGTATAGACAACGTTTAATTTCATTTATGTATTTTCTGAAAAGGCAAAGATGTTCTGATGTGCATCCACAGTTCGTTGTAATGTTCTAAGTCCCATGTAATAGGGCCTATTGCCATTCTTCTTCTTAATTTATTTATTCCCCCAATGTCGAGTGTAGGCCTTCTTTGCACGCCATTCTTCTCGATATTTTCACCTAGTTTGTTCCCACAATCTTTACAATATCGGCAGCCCATTTGAACCGCTGACGACTGACTCTTCTTCGCCCGGTCTTAGGTGTCTACTCCAACAGTTTCCTGCCCTAGCTCCCATCTGCCATCGGTTCCCCGGCTTATATGGCCCGCCCACCTTGATTCAGTTATTTAAGGATCTCTTTTGTGACCATTGTAAATATTTATTGTAAAAGTTTAATAAATTATTATTATTATATTGCCATAAACCGGCCACAAATCAAACTCCGAGCTGCTACTGAGAGAGAAGACATTGACATTATCATTTTAGCAAGTATTAACGATATCCGGTGGAATGAATATTGTCAAATTTTTAACTGTCATAATGGGACGAGTCTCCTCTCAGAATGAGAGAGATTAGGCTATAGTTCACTACGTTAACTTAATACAGTTTTGGCAGACTTTACAAGCCATACAGAAAATCTCAGGCATGCAGGTTTTCTCACGATGTTTTCCTTCACCGTTTACTGGCTTTACTATTCTTAATAATTTTATATTGAAATTCTATTGTTAAATTTATTATGTTTAGTTTTAATATTGCTATGTAACACATTCGAATACAATTGTGCAATTGTTCTCATGAATAAATAAATAATAATTACAGGATTTGGAAAAAATTGTTACGTATTGGTTTTGAACTCGAGAACTTGGAAGTTCATGGTTATATCACTTGGCTATCGCAGCTTTGAGGTTTGATTACTATCCGGAAAAACCACAGCTCTGACTATAACCACAGATTACTGTCGTCAGACTTAATTGGAAACTTAATATCTACACACAGACAGACACACACACACACGCGCGCAACACTCAGACGCAATAATGTTTTAATTTTTATCTTATTATTATTTTTATTTATTTTTCAATTTCCTTTGGCTCTTTTTTTATTATTGTGTAATAATTGTATAATTGGTCTCAGTATTGTATTATATGCCTTCGAAAACACAGCAATGATATGAAGAAGCAGTCCTATGATTCTGTGAATTTAGCGAGAATATCCTCCTTAATTAAAAGGGATATCGAGCATACCTTCAATTTCTGACGCCAGAGGGCGCTTCGAGAACGTTACCGCCAATATCTATGTCAACCGTCTTGTGATTCTTTCAAGTTAGATTGAAAAGTTGGAAAGGGCAAACCAGTTTATTTTAAA
This sequence comes from Acronicta psi, assembly GCA_946251955.1. Lineage (NCBI taxonomy): Eukaryota > Metazoa > Arthropoda > Insecta > Lepidoptera > Noctuidae > Acronicta > Acronicta psi. The sequence goes on along the minus strand of OX276498.1, from coordinate 3,459,308 downwards.
GTCAATAGCAAATTACCGATTACCATTCAGGAAAAAACCACCTCTGAAATTCCCAACACAAAAATTTTTAGAATGCCTAGCCACCAAAGTTTCACCGGAAATGACACAAATGATAGAGGAATTAAAGGGCCAGAACATTTTAGAGAAACCATTATCCCTAGACCCCGGCTTCTTTTCAAAGATGTTTTTAATAAAGAAAACAGGTGGAGGATTGCGTCCAATTTTCGACCTCAAAGCTCTAAATACTTACATAAAGACGAAACATTTTTATCTAATTTCGCAAGTAGATGTAGTAGACTTTCTTCAGGCCAACGACTGGTTAGTGAAGATCGATCTTCACCAGGCTTATTTCCACCTGAGTGTCGCGGAGACTCACAGGAGGTTTTTACGGGTTGTTTACAATGGAGAGATCCTCCAGTTAACAGCCCTACCATTTGGCCTCTCCTCGGCACCCCGGACGTTTGCAGCAGTTTCAAACTGGGTGTCCGAAGTACTCCGAGAGCGTGGTATACGCCTCGTTGTGTACCTCGACGACTATCTCCTGGCTTGTCAGGACAAATCCAAGCTTTTGGCACAGGTTGCGGAAACGCTGGCCATCTTGGAATCTCTGGGTTGGCATGTAAATTACCAGAAATCCATAACCGAGCCCACACAGAAGTTGGAATACTTGGGGCTAATCTGGGATACTCAAAACCAGACAGTAGCATTGCCCACCCGGAAAGTACTGGGGATAAAAAACTCTCTGACAAACATATTGGGTCGAGGCAGCTGCTCGTTAAGAGAGCTTCAGAGTTTGTTGGGCATGCTAAACTTTGCCAACCATGCAGTCCCTCAAGGTCGGCTTCACTGTCGCAGGGCACAGCTATTTCTGAGAAAATTCCTTCGGGAAGGTCAGAAGAGAGCACTGTGTCCCAAAGTACGAGAGGACTTGCAGTGGTGGTTGGATGCGGTAGAGGGCAGTCCAACCCCACTACACAAAAAAGAAATAACTCATTTCTTAACCACAGACGCAGCGGATGCGGGCTGGGGAGCAAACCTAAACAGTCAATACCTTTCAGGCAAGTGGGCTACAAACCAAAAAGCGTGGCACTCCAACATGAAAGAGATGTTTGCCGTTTTTGCCGTCATCAGGTCCCAGGGTGCACTGTTACAAAATGCCCACATTCTAGTGCAGTCGGACAACAGGACACTAGTGGCATACATCCGGAATCAGGGCGGCACACGCTCATTAAACCTACTGGGCCTAACAACCAGGCTACTGGAACTGACTTGTCGATTCAACATAACAATGACAGCATTCCACTTACCAGGGAACCTGAATGGCATAGCAGATTGCTTGTCAAGGGGGCGATTGGTACCCGAGTGGCATCTGCTACCACAAGCCACGGAGGCTGTGTTCAGGCAGTGGGGCACTCCCGAAGTAGATCTCTTTGCAACAAGAGACACCGCTGTCGTCCCAAGGTATGTGACTTTAGACTCAAGAGATGGCTTCTCTCTTTTTTGCGACGCTTTCAGCCAAAAGTGGCAGTTTCACAAAGCATGGGTGTTCCCTCCTCCGAGCATGATACCCAGGGTACTGGCTCACCTAAACAGTGCAGTAGGGACTTACTATGTGATAGCCCCTCGGTGGACCCAGTGCTACTGGTACCCGGATCTCCAGGCGCGCGCGCTTGCACCACCCCTGCCTATAGACAACCTGAGAGAGGTTCTGGTGGACTGGACAACGGGGCTGAACCCTCCTCAGATAGACAAGCTAATGCTTCAGGCTTGGAAAGTTGGGGGTGGGAGCATCAAGTAATAAACTGGAGTAAGGATGAACGACAGCTATTAAAAAAGAGCTGGCGTCCCTCTACCTTGAGCACCTATAGTGCCCCTTTAAAAAGATGGTTGCATTGGTGTAGGTTACATAGTGTCAATAGTAATAGTCCAGAGGGTAAAGATGTAGCAAGATTTTTGGCTAATCTATATTTACAAAATAAGTTTGCATATAGTACTATTCTTCTACATAAATCAGCTATTTCCACATACTGTGCAGCAACTGTTGAAAACTTGTCAAAGAACTTTTTTATTCAGCAAGTTTTAAAAGCTATCTCTCTGGCTAAGCCACACCCAGCCAAGCTCCCAGTATGGGATGTGAATGTTCTGTTTGACTGGCTAAGGTCATCCACTTTTTCGGATTCTCTTTTTATACAAAGCAGACGCACTGCATTAATCCTTTTGCTAGCTTCTGGTCGAAGGCTACATGACCTTACTCTCTTAGAATACAGTGAGCAAGGGTTCACAGAGACTGAGGACAGCGTAACATTCTGGCCAAAATTTGGCTCAAAGACTGACACAGGTTCCCACAGGCAATCAGGATGGCTTCTTTTACGGCATGAAGACCCCAAAATTTGTCCAGTGACTCATGTTAAGGAGCTAATTAAGAACTCAGAAGCCAGGCGCGGTCAGGATAATCAAGTAAGCTCTCTATTTATCTCCATCACAGGAGTGGTCAGGCCTGCATCCAAAACCATGATTGCAGGTTGGGTGAGGTCAGCATTTAAACTAGCTAAAATTGATGCTTCTCCGGGTAGTATAAGATCAGCAGTTGCTTCTCGAGGATGGCTGGATGATAGACCAGTACAAGAAATATTAGAGAGGGGAAACTGGAAGTGTGTAGAAACATTTTCAAGATACTACTGTAGAGAAGTGAAAAGATCTGTCAATGGGACTTCAGGGGATTTGCTTTACAATAATTTTAAAACCATTTAATTAATATTAATTACCTAGTCCAGATAGTGATCTCAGTGTTAAGGCTAAGGTTTATTTTAATTTTCTATTGCTTAAGAAGCAGGCTTGTTATGTTTCTGTTATGGTTGATTAATAACTTTATTTTAATTAGAGAGGTTAAGTTTATTTTTTATTGTTGATTGACAGTTAAAACAGTACAAGTTTTAAGTTATTGTTAATGTCTGATTGATTTATGAGAGTATAATAGCAGTAAGTAGTACCTACTGTGCAAAATAATTGTTTTTTAATACCAAGTTTTCATTTCATTTTAAACTTATTAATATAAGTTTTTATTTTATTTTAAACTTATATAATTATAATTAGGATGATTGAGATAATGTGATGTTTTGAATTATTCCGTTTGTCTTACAAATATTAAACCTTATATCTTAAAACTTACAGCAATGTTTTAATTTTGGGTTAATCTTATAATTGGTATTCACATTGCATTCTTGTGTGTTATTGTTATTATTTCTGATCACCAGCAGATATCAAACAGGTCTTCATATCATTGCTGTGTTTTCGAAGGCATATAATATAACTGTTTTGCATTAAGACAAAACAGGTATTATATGTTGGAGAAAACACAGCAATGCAACCAGGGCTTGCTGATGATGAAGACTGCAATGACGGTTGACATAGATATTGGCGGTAACGTTCTCGAAGCGCCCTCTGGCGTCAGAAATTGAAGGTATGCTCGATATCCCTTTTAATTAAGGAGGATATTCTCGCTAAATTCACAGAATCATAGGACTGCTTCTTCATATCATTGCTGTGTTTTCTCCAACATATAATACCTGTTTTGTCTTAATGCAAAACAGTTATATTAGATTCGTAAGGGAAGAAGTGAGTCAGCTCCAACACAAGTACATTCCTTACTTCCTGGGGCTGACTCAATTTTATATTTGTACTAGCTTTCCGTCAGCGCCTTCGCCCGCTATCCCACGGGAACCATACATTTTACCGGGATGAAAAGTAGCCTATGTGCTATTCCAGACTATAATCTATCTCTGTGCCAAATTTCATCCAGATCCGTTCAGTAGTTTTTGCGTAAAAGAGTAACAAACACCCATCCATCCATCCATCCTCACAAACTTTCACATTTATAATATTAGTAGGATAGGATAGGATAGGAAGTAGGAAGTAGTATATATGCAATGTCTGAGAAAAATAAAAAAAAAATCATTTCATTTTTTCATTTCATTTCAATATCTACTTGCTTTTATTTTCTACACGACTGCGTTGAAGCGAGTAGAGGATAGGGTTTAATTTAAATGTGGAGGCATAGAGTAAAATAAGTGCAGAATAGTCACTCTCCAGCCCTCTCTAAGTTTAGATAACTGGTCTCCTCCGTGAGGCTCGGTACGTCAGAGCGCAGTCCTCGGTCCCGGTTATCATACGAACACCTATGACAATCATAAGTCAGAAACCCAAAAGTATGGACAGGTGAAATCTTAACATATTTGTCATTTATCTACTTCAACCCGGACAATAAGTTTGGCGAGAACTGTAATTATGTCAAATTAGTTCTGACAATAAATTGTCGGATTGTCTTGACAATTCGACATATTTGTGGAATTTTCTACTATGACAATTTTGTCACCTGTAAGTTTTTTAAACAGAAATATTGTCGAATTGTCACTTTTCGACATAATATGTCGGACTTGTCGAACTTTATTAAACAGGGCCCTGGATACCAGTGTATCCTGAGGATATTGTATCCAATATCCTGAAATTGTGTTGCGGAGGTCTAATGGGAGTCGCTTCGTGTAAAATACTGATATTCAGTCGCTGGTTAGACAGGAGGCCGACCACAATATATTGGGAAAAAAGGTTAGGAGGAGGAGAATGATTATATAATGATATTTTGTAGAACAAGTAGATTTATTAATAAAAAATATAAGTACACTGGTAACACAAAGATTTAATAGGGCCATAGGCCAAAGTAACGATTTACATAGTCAGGATCTAATTACCATTAACACACATAGCAAAATACATAACGATCGGACAGAGATTCGATATCACTCACAAAATTACTAGCGGCGAAGGTTCGGACATAGCACGTCGGTACTATTCGAGATCTCGAGCAAAAGAAAGCGAAGTGACGTTCCGGCAAGCCTTTTATACATTCGGACACAGTCATTATCAAAATAGGCGGGTAGTCTTGAACATTATTTTTATAAAATCCCTAACAGATATTTATTTATGTTAAACTGTTATAAGGCTACCCGTCCAGAAAAAGTTAATTACACTAAAATGCCTACCTTCTTTTCTAATTAAGCCCTCTTCATTAGTGCTAATTAATTAGCCTGTTATTCATTACAGAAATTAATACTTAGGTATTTTCATTTTCCTTAAATTGAGATGTTTCTTTACATTGAATGTCCTTATTCATAACTAGGTTTTGCCCGCTACTTCACTCATGTGAACCCCTATCTTATTTCAATTTTTTCTCTTCATATGAACCTTCAACGTACATTATTTTTTTATTATTATAAATTTGAGAGCGTTTGGCAGCACCTCACCTGCTGGTAAGTGACGATGCTGCCGAGGATGGAGCACGCAAACTCAAATAATGTCTGTTCACTCTCGCCTTGAAGGTTCCCAAATTATATGAATCGGGAAACAGCAGCCGGCAAAGAATTCCACTCCCAATATCTATACTAATATTATAAAGAGGAAAGATTTGATTGTTTGTTTGAATTGAATAGGCTCCTAAACTACTGGACCGATGTAAAAACTTCTTTCACCGTTGGAAAGCTACACTATCTGGGGGGCTAGACAAGTTGCATTTTGACATTCGAATCGACAAAGAGAATGTATGTAAATGACATTAGTGACAGCCCGATTTGTCGAAAGCTTATGTCATTTCCATACATTTTGTTTGTCGATTCGAATGTCAAAATGCAACTTGTCTAGCCCCCCTGATATCCCCGGGTGACGTAGGGTATAATTTATTTAAGAAATAAATACCATATAAGTCAATGGTTCCAATGCAGGATCCCTATAATGCATCATCTATACCCTGGCGCCCAAGCAATCTCTGCAAAGGTCGTATTTCTAAGGAAATGATATAGTTAACTGCAGCCAACAAACATCTTCGAACTTCTGCAATATCTGTCGCGGAAGTAGGAATGAACTCGGATCTACTTCCGTCTGTAGTCGACAGGAAAGTTAACTGCTAGTCACTGACTCACTGCACAAGTAAATATATCAGAAGGTTCACCCACGACACGTCAAACTATAAATTTTTAACCCCCGACGCAAAAGCAGCGGGGTGTTAAAAGTTTGACGCGTCTGTGTGTCGTCGCTCTTGAACAGATAAACCGGTTTTGATATTTATAATTTATAGGTGAATTAGTCTTATCGATAAGACGTCCCCCCTCCCGGCGCTTACGCTTAATAAATTCTCTCTTTTTCTTTACGCTCTATAAATTGTCTCATTTTTAAGATGATTTAAATACAGTGTGTATTTAAAATTGAACCTTCTGTTTACCGCTCCTATGTGACATCATCCATCATAATCATAGACAATCATGTTGTTGTGTAATACTCTTTGACCTTTATAGTTTTTTTTTATTTCTTATGACAGGTTCTTCACTTTTTAATTGTTTTAACTGCTCACAGACGATTTTATTGGATTAATTTGATACGCAATAATGTTTAGCGGCAGACAGACTATTATATTTACTTTAAAACGTCTCATTTGATATAATAGCTAGTGTAAAAGAGGCGCGAGCATGGAACATATTATCGTTAAAAAAAATCGATATAACAAAGTACGATAATTTTATGGTAGGCGACATTATGTAAATGCATGGAATCTACGTACGAACATTTGTCGTCACGGTAAAGTCTTATCGAAATCATAAATTAAGCTAAGCCATGGCATATTATCTAAACGATATTTACGATACAGTCTTGACGTTATGATGACATTGACAAGCTGTCAATGAAGCATTTTTGACAGATTAAAACAAAATTCGTTATCATCTCAATGTCAATGTATTCTTATTATTCTAACTGAAATTCCACTGTCCGAGTTATACGGATTTGAGTGATAAATTAAGCCATGTGAGGTTTTTTTTTCATTTCGGTATTGTTTTCTGTGTTCCACTAGACAATAATATTGTATGCTGAGGTACCTAATTTCTGACTGTTCAGATTGCAGGCATGTAGACAAGTTGCATTTTGACATTTGAATCGACAAATGAATACAAACAAAATGTATGGAAATGACATTAGTGACAGCCCGATGTGTCGAGAGCTTGTGTCATTTGACATTTCCGTACGTTTTTTCAAATTGTAACTTGTCTAGGCTATTAACGCATCACATGGCGATTATAAGGCAAGGGTGATAGGGAGGATAGCATATCCTGCCGCGCTCCCCACGTGACAGACGAAACACAAGAATTTTCCTTAACCCAATAAAAATAGTGCGTCGGGCGTTTAATTTTGAACTCGACAATCTGAAGTGATTTGTAATAAAATACTAATAAAATGTTTTGCACTAAAATAAAGTAAAGTTACAAAATACATACTAAGTACTTAAAGTAATATGCGCGGTTAAATATTACGTGATGGCAACCCTATTTTCAATCGATAAATGGAATAATAAATTCAAATTCAAAATATTTTATTTCAATTATTACACCATTTAAATAAGTACTTTTGAAACGTTAAATTTGTTGCACGGTTCCAATAAACAATATTATTTTATTTTTAGATTCCTATTTTCTCAAGCAAGCAAAGGAATTATGCTAAAGCCTACAAAGTCAGACCACGTGCCAGACAGTTACTTATTTAATTTTCAACGTTTATTTACTCGTTCCAAATTTGAAAACAGTTGTTCATGATTCTTATCATAATAAATGTAATGGAATTGATCAATTTATTTAATGCCTTCTAAAATTATTATAGAAAATAATAAACTTTAGTATTTGGTGCTTGACGTTTTAATTAATTAAAAGAAAGGCAATTTGTTATTCGGTCTGTGTAGACAAAGTCAAACTAAAGATAGAATACTAGGTAATAGTTTTTGAACGTCATTTTTACATTTAGACAGCTCCCAAACGCCCGCCCTTTACTGCCTCCTATTGCTTTTGCTGGGAAGAAAAAAATACTTTATTTACTTTATTTATTGCCACAGCAAATAACATCTACTTAGGGCCAATTTCACCGTTCGCATTCAGAACTGAGTTCAATAAAACTAAGTTCTGCTTAATCGAGTTCATATGTTGGTTCTGATCTCGGTTCACGTCTTGCAGATTTCACCGGGTAATTTTTGATCGTGTTTACGAGAACTAAGTTTACTTTGACATAGAATGTAAATATTGTCAGTTCGTGACAATCATAGACAAATTACGATGCGCTTTGCAGTTAAAAATGGTAAGTTATAATTTTTAAGTGAGATTTGAGATGACTTTAAGGATAGTGAAGTTCGAGTAAATTCAGAGAGTATTAAAATAAAAAAATACAGCTTGTAGGCAATATAATTACGTTGAATAAATATAAATTTCTATGATAGCTCATAGATGTCTTTGTAAACATTTTGTTGGATAGTATCTTCGTAAACGTACGTGTTTCGTTTCCGTTTTATGACACTGGTGGCGCTGTTTCTCTTCTCCATTAAATAATGTCATTTCGCTTCTGCATAATTATTAATTATCGTGTTTTAAGAATTCTAACGAGTTTTATTGAAATACTGCCGAAACCCAATAATATAGACTACTCATATAATTAGAATATCTCTAATAAATTAATTAAATTTTGAATTAGGTTATCTTTTATGGCTTTGACAGGTCTTGATCGCGATCAGATACGTTAAACGTCCAAAATCGGGCGTTCAGAATTTAAACTAAGATCAGCCTTAACTGAGTTCAGTTTATGTTGGTGAAATGCAAACCTGCGTCCTGAACTCAGTTAACCGCGAGAACTGAGATTAACTTGAATTGATCGCGTTTAATTTAAATGGTGAAATCGGCTCTTAGTTACGCAAAAGACACAGTGTTGTGTGTAGTGGTAAGTTAAGGGGCCGTTAAGCGCGAGAGTGGCCCATGGCGTCTCTCCCAGATCATACGGTGCTTTTGCTTCATCTACACTTTACGGGCATCACCATAAGCTCCAAGGTCGCCATATTTGATAAACCAAGCCTCTTCAGATTCCTTGTATTTATCTCAGAGGGGTTTGCAGGCAGCATGATGGTCAGGGTTTTCATAGACTATGCAGTCCTCATAACGGTTACGCAGGATACCTAGAATTTCAGTGTCCACAGCTCTATCACGTTTGAACTGTTGATTTGCTTCAAAATCGCAGAGGACATCATCGTCGTAGCATTGGTCGATGGTCGGCACCCGGCGGTACTTCCGGTGGTACCATGGGTACTTCGTCTGGTTCGGCACCACGACTTTTTCTCGGAAAAGTATTACTGGCGCATCGATTGTGTTGTTAATGGCACTCATGAACGCTCTAAATACATTGTTATCTTTAGGTGGAGGAGGTGCACCAAACTTTCAAGCAACACAGTAGGTAAGGCTGCACAGAAGGTATGCAGTAGACAGAAGAGGTATAAAGGAAGTCACCAAAATCTGCCCAATAGATGTACCCAAGGTACACTTATTGGAAAAATACCCTGTATTTCGCTGGTTAAAACACTAGTCATACTTTTTTTATGCTTAAATTAAAAGTTATTTTTTCTCATCACTAGGGGATGGATGGGAACTTTGAATTTGAAAAAACTCACGACATTTTGACGCACTATTATCAGTTTCATAGTGTTTTTATAGTAAAAACTGTCAACCTGATAGCTATCTGCTGTCACTGTCAGTTTCGGAATGTCAAACGCACGTCATTATGGCACATTATTAGCAGTTTCATAGTGATGTCATGGTAAAAACTAGCAACTTGACAGCTGTCATGTACCTCAGGTACAAATTTGGGCTGAGTTTTATGTGCTTTTGATGACCTTAAGGGGCTGTTTCCGATTAAACAAGGGGCTAAAGTGGGCACTTTTAATGAATCACTAGCTTCCCGCCAGCGGCTTCGCCCGCGTGGTCTTATAATTTTTTCCCCGTTTTTGCTACATATTTCATTACTACTCCGCTCCTATTAGTCGTAGCGTGATGATATATAGCCTATGTTACTCGGGGATAATGTAGCTTTCCAAAGGTGAAAGAATTTTTTAAATCGGTCCAGTAGTTTCGGAGCCTATTCATTACAAACAAACAAACAAACAAATCTTTCCTCTTTATAATATTAGTATAGATATAGATAATACAGTATGTTAACGATTCTTGTTATACGTAACATCTATAAGAATCGTGAACACGCTATTGTGCGCACTACACGCTATAACCCTTAGGGACAAGAATCGAAAACAAAATTCCATGGACAATATTTTAAATTATAAATATCACAGTCTTCAGGTACACAGCGACAACAAAATTTATGTGAAGAAAATTAAAAAGGTTAAACGCCAAAATCCAATCGTTTTCCTTGTTTGTTTCTTGTGAGTAAAGGCACAAATAATTATCCCGGCAATTCATTTCTGCTACTCGGAATCCGATTCGTGTTTTTTAACAAGTCCAATATAACCTATTTGTCAGGATTCTTTTTGTTTTTATACGTAGGTACAACCAGTGACTGAGTGACCTATTTAGTCATTGTGCGTGTTCACAGATACGTCTGTGTGCGTGTTTGTATTTGATATTATTTCTTAAAAGTAAACATACATTATAATATTTTCAGGGTCGGTTGTTACTTGTATGGTTATTATAAATAACATAATTAGAAATAGTATCTGGGCGACTAAGCTCTGTTTGGGTGAATATAGAGAAAACAAATCCCAGAAAAGTGACTTAAGTAGATCGATATTTTGCCGCGAAAACCGCCATTTTCTCGAAATGGCGGTTGTCGCTAGCACTAAATATCCTGTCACTTGTGTACTTTTTCCTATGCTGGTGAGAAATTAACATTTTTTTTGTCATAATATAATATATTATCCTGTGACATTTTTTACACAGCACCATCTAGTCCCAAAATAAGCAGAGCTTGTACTATGGGTACTAGACAATGGATATAATACTTATATACTTTTTTTTTTGTAAATACATACTTATAATACATAGGAAACACCCAGACAAACACAAACATTTATATTCATCATAAATATTTGTGTCTTGTGGGAATCGAAACCACGACCTCGTGATCAGCAGTCCGGTACTCGGACCACTAGACCACAGACGTCGTCATATTATAATTATTTATAAATATTTTTGATGTTAGTTAATCAAAGTTAGGCCGTTAAATGTTAATTAAGAGGCATTGGAGTGTCACCGACTAAAGTTTTAATTTGTATGCTAATTTATAGGGATGGGTGTGGTCTTTAACTAACATGATATAATATTATGATCAAAGTTTATGTTTGCCGATTTGCTATTGTCATGGTTGTTCGTTTTAAAACTATAATACAATAAAATATGTCGTTATGAAAAACCTAAACTGGTGATGTGTGTGATTGATTGAAAATCGATTATATTTCGGCATATTTGTTTAAATTATTTGTTTAGATTATACAAAAATCGAATCGACAGTTGCAATTTGACATTCGAATCGACTAACCATTAGAAACAAAACGTACGGAAAAGACATTAGTAACAGCCCGACTTGTCATTTCCTTACATTTTGTTTCTATTCGTTTGTCGATTCGAATGTCAAATTGCAACTTGTCTAGTCTCCCAGTGATCAACCGACCTGCAAATTTAAGCTGGGTAGGTGATTTTACATTTATAGCGCTTTTGGTGCTTCAGAGAGCACGTAAAAAAATAAAGGATTAAGTATCATTTTCATACAAAAAGTGCGGCCCAGAATTGATTTAATATCTTACTCTGTTTAGTGAGTATTATTTTAATGTCGTTGTTCTGGGCTGACCTTTTTATAGAAACCTCTATAGCAATTTTAAATGGCCGCCGACAACCAAAGACATTATTATAATATACTAGATTTAGGCGATACTGACCCGGCAGCACGTAAGCCTACGGCTAGAGAATAGACAATAGTATTGACATCCATTCTGATAGCATCATAGCATCCATTGATGTCGTGTTTAGAGTCATTACTCGCTTATTTCAAACCAAAGCCATTTAAAAAGATCCGAAGTCCATAGCGTTGAAGATAGAGGAATCACAAAAAAAAATACTAAACGTCAATTCTGTCATATTATTATAAAATGTCCGCTAACCAAAACCCTTATAAATCTCTGGCTCAACCCTATTATAGAAAATAAAAACGTCTTGATGAACTAAAAAGGTAGGTATCTAACGTATTTTGCTGTACAAAAAAATACTATTAATCGTTGAAATTGGCTCAACTTTCGTAACAAATAATTTATTTTCACCAATATTTTTTCGCGCCATGTCAATCATCGCAATCTAATTCTGCAATTTTTTATCAAACTCTAAATCTAAATCACTTTCGCTGGGAATCACGCTTCTGACAAAGATGGCCGTCCGTTATGTCCGTATCTCACATTGGCATTGCGTAATATTACGTTTTCATAGTGAAAGTTTAGAGCTATTGTTGATCGTAATTGTTGAGGCTTCAATTACTTTGTTAACTATCTTTATACGCATGTTACGTATCAGGGTCGAGTTTAAGTAACAAGTTTATTGTCCCGCAGTTCAATCTTGATACTATACTGTCATTTGACGACCGCGCTGAGTTTCCAACAGAAATATTAACATAGACAACTGGTTTTGTAGTCATAAGAGCGGCTGCTTATGCTCCGATTATTCCGTTATTTTTATCCCTAGACTGCCAATTCATAGATCTGATTCAAGGCATGTATCTTTAACTTCTCGCAATATTGCGTAGCTTTTATAATTAACTAGCTTTCCGCCAGCGACTTCGCCCGCGTGGTCTGGGTATTTCTTATAACTTCCATCCCCTATTTCAACCCCTTCCACCCCTTTTTTGCATTAAAAAGTAACCATGTCCTTTTTTAGGCTCTAGACTATCTCTGTACCAAATTTCATTTAAATTGGAGGATTATCACTTATTTAAACGGTGAAGGAAAACATCGTTATAGAACCTTTTTTCTCAAAATCGTGTGAAGTCTTACGACCCGCGGACGAAGGACGACCTTATGGCCCCAGGACCTCTAACGTACGAGGCCAATGACGTATTCAGTTTTTGTTGTTGTCTTTCACACAGCCATCCTTAGTTTCTCTCTACCTCTTTATTCACAAAAAAATCTCCACAAAGTTTCGTTTAATCCCACCTCATTAGAGCCATCATGTGCCCCATACCATATCACTGGCCACAAAAAAAACGCGTAGGCGTGTGTTGTGATATAAAAAAACAAATTCTTGATCGATTACGCTTAACGAAGTTATTATTAGCAGTCCCTCATTGTTTGTAAACAATAATATTATTGTATCAAGTAGATACTGTACCTTGGTAACAGTTTTAAACAAGAAAATTGCTTGTTTTTATTTCTCGGAGCAAAGAAAATAATTTGCGTCCATCCGATATTGTAAACCATAATTATTTATTTAATTGTTGGTAAGAATTTTGAACAATTCTTCGGGCCTATAGAAAATAATTTGGTAAACTATAATAAAATTACATAATTATTTTAATTTAAATTGATGTTTTTATTGCGTGTAACTGAACAGGTTGTTATAAAAAGTTTGGTATCAATATAATTATAAACCATAAAAAAACATTTTCAATTTTCCCTGTGTAAAAGATTAGGTGTCGATACTCGGTTGCAAGAATTATTGTAAGTGGTGTTCTGTGGTTTCTGTCTACCGCTGTGGTAAAAAGGTGAGCTCGTATGTACGACCTCAACAGGAAAAGCAAGAATTACGATGTATTATTGTGCCTAATTAAAACTTTTTCGGTGAAATACGCGTTATAAGACACCTTTAATTTGAAAGTTCAAATGAATGTGTATTAAGTAAGTACTTTCTGTTACTTGGATACAATTATAATTTGTGGGAACTTAAACACAATTAAAAGTTACTCTTACCATTCCTTCAGTAGATATATTTTGTTGTTTATAAGTATTTAAGATATCAAGTGTCGTTTAAATAAAATATATTTAGGGCCACCCTTTTATAAACACCATTATAGATGACCAACTCCGTTCAAAAGAGTTCTTACTCCCCGAAATTTCTCTCCTATCCCTACATTTCCTCGATGAATAGTTCTTTTTTTTTATTTTTAGATAAAGTGTGGCCAGGCTTTACGTTGACACATCGGTATTTGACAGATTGCGAGACCTGTCAAAGTTCTCATGGTGTTACACATTATTATTATATTCGTGTGAACTTCCCTCAGCGTTAGTTTCCTTTGTTTTTTCCGTTGTCAAAACACTAACGTTCAGTTTTTAGAAGCATTATTTAAATAGTTGAAACGTTTGACGATATTGAGGATATCGGTAGTCGGTACTGCCCATAAATTGGGTTGAAGTGGTCTGATGGCTGTCGCTACGTGTAAAATACTGACCGCAAGTTTAAATGGAAGCGGATTTTACATAATATATAGTTGAGGGAATGCTTGGAGGAATTCGGACGAAATCGCTGCGTGTCTGAAGTTGTCTGCAGGTGGTTTAGGAAGGGCTGTAAATGTTTTTTAGCAGCGCTATTACTTGTTTCTGCCCAAACTGACCTACTCATTTAATTTAAGTGACTTTACCCCCGCGGTCGGTCGGAACTGCCAACCTTAGGCAGTTATTTTGTCTGAATTGTGGATATTTTACATAGGGGAAAACCTAGACGAAGTTTTTAGAACAAGTGAAGGAAAAAGTGTGGGGCGAGTCGTATCAATCGCTAAAACGGAGGGCAGAAGATATAGAACACAGTGGCGTGCACTCCAACGACAAGAGACCAAGCTCTTAAATTTAAAAAGAAGAGTATCAAAAGGGAATATAGATTAGGCCAAACTAAAAACGGTTTTATACAAAACAAAATTCTACAAATGGAATAGGATAATTCTTATGAAACAATATCTGAGTCGTGTCGTGTCATTTCGATTGCTAAACCAATATGGCGCGACAAATGTCAAAAGAAAAGGACAATAACAAACATTTGCATAAGTGCGACAAGGACGACACTAGCTTTTATAGTGTTGTACGTACGTACTAAGTTGTAGTGTTAAATTGTAAATCAATCGATTAGCCCTGTTGGTATCTAAGCAGGAAGTAGCTTCTGTCTCCTAATTAGGAATGGCGTTATCAGCAACTGCAAAACGAACTGTCTTGTGTTCGCAAGCCCGAAGCGTTCAAGCCGAGTTCAAATCATAGGTGAAGCACTGTTAATGGATTTTTAGGCATTTCTCAGTAGCTCGGAATCCGAATTTGTGTATCTATGTTAGGCTATATTTATTTATTTATTTATTTACGCTTTTTATCACACCAACAACAGAGTAACAACAATAAGAAAATAAATTTTACAAAGTTTAATGTACAATGGGCGATCTTATCGCACAAGGCGATCTCTTTCAGACAACCTTTGGATGGACAGGAAGAGAAAAGAACACACTATACTAGGCTATACATGGTTTCTAAAACATAACGCCGAACTGTATGTGTGGATCAGTCAGCCACTGTTGAATATGAACACCAACATGAATACAATAAGGGCAGGTCCTTATTGTGTTCAGGGGGGTAGTGAAAAAGGTTTAACTGCCTCCCTCGTAAGTTCCCATTAAATAACTCGGCAGATAACTTCAAGACATGATGGAACAGGCCAATTAAAAAATCGGAAACAATAAAACTAAACTAATTATCCAACTCCAGGCATTTATGTGATAAATTCGAGAAAAGAGGTCAATTCTAAAAGTTTTTGCAATTAAATATTTTCACACGAATTTTTCACCCATAACCTTGCGAAAAGGTTTGATTTTAGAACACCGATATTTCGCGCCATTGTTCCTTGGTACAGTTATTTTCTCTTGGGCAACGCAACCTTGCCGATTGTAAGTACTTGTAACTTGTAAAATAAGTGAAGTGTTACGACCACGTGCTTTGCAGTAAGAAGTTTACTAAACAAACGTTAGCTGCGGTTATTTGCGTTGTTTTACATTGAAGTAGACGGTAGACATGTTGCATTTTAGTCTGGTTCACTAAACAATACACGTTATATACGGCTGTATTTTCAAAGGATGACACATTTGACAGGTGTCAACCTTAAAGGAGATGGAAATAATCTAAGGTGATGTGTTATCAAAAGATGTTGTTGACGTCATCTTATGACGTAGAATAAAGGAGAGAAATTGGAGATCACAGACAGAGGTCTTGGTAGCTTATGTACTTAACCGGTGTGACGCAGTCTGCCTTCACGTCTTTAAAAATAACTAGGTATCAACCGAACTTGAACTTCCGAACAGAATTTTGTAATTTTTGTTTCTATCGTAAACTACAATTTGGAGTTTTTTTTTAATTTGAGCATGCTAACCTCCTTTAACGTTAGGCGAGGAGAGATAGTGTGAATAATATCCATACCAACTCACTACAAAATATTAAATGAAAGTGGCCCGCCGTATTTGTTCGGGAAATACTGTAAGACGACGTATTTTTCATACGGTTTTTACTAATAGAAAGAAGAAGCACCAGGTAAGTCGCTAGTCATAGTATAAATGTGAAAATAACCCTGTCCGACCGTTATAATTTTACGCCTAAATCGCTGAGCCGATTTTGATAAAATTTTGCAAAGAGATAGATTTCGTCTAAAAACCTAGGGAGGCGAGTGAAATTAAGCGCAACAGCTAGTTTCGACTTTGTCAATTCCACGAAGTATTATGAATTTTATTCATGAATAAATTAAATTTAAAACCTATGCTAGTGTCAGAATGAAATAGCGTCATCTTGAAATACAGTTACTATAGTAATAGATCATTAATTAACGAGGAGAGTAGAGAAATTATGACTCTCAAACAGTGCCTAACTGTTGCTAATAAAGAAAAAAGTAGAAATTAAAGAGTCGATTTGTCCGACTTATCATGGTTGGTATCACACACATAATTAACGCTTTGGACTTAAAAACATTTTTACTGTTTACGTTATTATTTATTTATTTAAACGTACGATAACAGCAAATAGGTACATACATGGTACATAAAAGGTTTATAAAAATAAACTATTTAAATAATATTTTCAATTGTCTCGCAGACGAACACAAACGTAGACAACACAGTTAAAAATCCACTCAAATTAATTAATTCAGAGAGATATTTGGGGAAGGACATACTTAAGCTATCTTTTGTCGCGAAAAAGGCTTGAAGGGGTCGAAAAAATAAATGAAAGTTTGTATGGCAGTCCGTCAATCATAAACATTATTCAAGCGTTCTTGAAATATCGATCAACAGGGGGGTGAAATAGGGAGTGAACGTTCGTATCAAACAAAGTAACTATACCACGCAGACGAAGTTTTTTTTTTTTTTGAATGACGGATGTAGATTCTAGCTCAGGAGCTTTTGAATCTTAACCGGGCTTGGTCAGACGAAGTCGTGGCCAAAGCATATTTAGACCAAAGAGAACATTGAGATTGTGTCAAACTATTTTATTTTGTTTGTCAATGTTATATTGCTACAAAAAATGCTCAGAATTCAGAAAATGTATTGGCAAAGCAAAATTAAAAAAACATTATAAAAAGTTGCAGAATTCACAGTGACAGACGGAGACGTCAACTTTCGCGCCAACTCGCCAAGTTGCTCATACAGCCATAATTAGATTTCACATTTTAATAACAACATTGCGTGTTTTGTCTTGATGCACTGCTAACTAAACAATATTTGTAATTAGAAATATAAATACTATTGTCACTAAGTAATTGTTTAAGTTGTTATAACGTAACCGTGTATATTTCTATACACGGTTAAAAGCGGAGCTTAAAGTTTAGTCACAATTTTTAAATCAACAAAGTTATGATTTATGTTGATTTAGTCACTAAACCAACATAAATCACAATTTAGTGATAATAGTAGGAATAATAATAATAATAATAATAAGTCCGGGAGAGTCTATCCGACATATTATATCTGGTTGTTCGCGTCTGGCTAACGGTGAGTACTTGCACAGACATAACCTGGTGGCCCGGATTATCCACCAGCAACTTGCTTTGAAATACAAACTTGTGGAATCGGAGGTACCGTACTATAGGTATGAGCCCGACCCAGTTCTCGAAAATGGTCATGCCACATTGTACTGGGATCGCTCTATTATCACAGACAGGACTATTGTTGCCAATAAGCCTGATATTGTGGTGATAGACCGATTAGAGCGTAGTGCAATGATTGTCGATATCACCGTCCCGCATGATGAGAACCTCATGAAGGCCGAGAAAGATAAAGAAATAAAGTATCTTGATTTGGCACGTGAGGTTGTCGACATGTGGGAGGTGAATTCGGCGATCATTGTACCGATCGTTGTGTCTGCCAATGGCTTAATAGCCAAGAGCCTCGACCAACATCTAAGGAGGCTCTCGTTGAGTGGCTGGATCAAGGGCTTGATACAGAAAGCGGTACTCCTAGATACGGCACGTATTGTTAGGAGGTTCCTTTCCCTGGAGCCCTGACCGCCGGTAGCTTGGACTCTGTTCCCGATACCGGTGGGCTACTATTTTTTATATTTTTAAATGTTTTTATATTTTCTGTTTTTTTATAAAAATATTTAAAAATACAAATAATATGTATAAAGACAAATAAAGGAAATAATAATAATAACAGTGCAACAGTGTCGAGCTCCAGCGACGAGTATTACTCTCCGCCGACGTCGCCACCACCTGTACGTCGGCGGGGAGCCCGCCGGCCACCGGACAGCTTGGGACAAGGAGGCTCACCGGCCTCTGACAGTGTCCCCGCTCTCGGTGGAAGTGTGCAGCGCATGAGATGGACACCTCAAATAAATAAAAGTGTCATGCGCGCATACTTTGGGGCAACAGAGGGGGGAACTAACCTGACTGCGTACCGTGGTCGGATGCTCTCTCTGTTTCAGGAGTTTGAACCAGCGATCAACGTGTCGGCTCAACGATTGTCTGATCAGGTGCGGGTCATTCAGCGTAATCATATGCTGGATGACTCCGTACTTGATCAATTACGCTCGGAAGCGTTGAGTGGTCGTGTCATTTCTCAACCGATACAATATGTAGCACCGCGATGCGAAGTGATTCAACTACAGTCAGATCACACGAACGTGGAGAGTAATGACAGGACTACAAACGTAAGTACCCAGTACAATGAACAGCTGAGGAGTGCTTTGGAGGATGCGCTTCGGGAATATCGTGCCATTGCACCTGAATTTAGACCACTTTTACCTCGTTTGCCCATGCATAACAAAAACTTAATGCTGGTATGTGCTCTGGATTCACTGCTAACAGATTATTTTGATAGCAGTGAAGACCTTCGTGATACTCATTCAATTCTGTATTGTGCGGCTGTTGCTGCGTGTCGTGTAGCTCAAGTAAAGTTCCCAGAATCTAATGGAGCTACACGACCGAAGCCTGCGGTACCGGCCTGGCATTGCAGAATTGAGCGGCGTATCAACGGAGCTAGAGCACTTATTGGCAAGTTAATCTGCTTCAGGGAGGGCAATACTCGCCCTAGAGTGATGCGCTTTGTGAAACAGGCATTCTCGGGGACTGATATAAACCCCCGTGATTATATATCCTGTGTCACGGAGCGCATCGACTTCCTGAAGCAGAAGGTTTATGCATGGTCAAACCGTATCCGTAGGTATAAGAGACGTGTGGAGCGGTATTCCCAGAATCGCATGTTTCAGAGTGATCAAAGATGGGTATACAGGAATTGGGAGCGTCCTGATAATGGTGTGAATGGCGCGTGCTGGCCGGATGATGATGCTATGAAATCATTCTGGAGTAACATCTGGTCAGTTCCCGTCAGTCATACTGAAGATGATTGGATATGTGATGTGGAGCGAGCGTGTGAACCACTAACAACTATGGAGGAAATTCTAATAAGCTCCCAAGACGTGGCCCGTGCAGTCCATCCTATGTCAAACTGGAAAGCTCCAGGACCGGATGGACTGCACAATTTTTGGTTAAAATGGCTACGTAGTTCACATGCTCGCTTAGCGTCTCAATTTCAGTCATCTTTAGAATCTGGGACGCTACCACAATTCCTTACTACTGGAATCACCCATCTGCTCCATAAGTCTGGTAGTACTACGGAACACAAGAATTATAGACCTATCACTTGTCTACCGACGGTCTATAAGCTTCTTACGTCTATTTTGAGAGCAAAAATTTGTAATCATATTGATCAAAATTCAATTATGTCTGCGTCTCAAAATGGATGTAGGAACGGGTCCCGTGGTACTAAGGAGCTACTCCTCATAGATATGACCATAAGCCAACAGGTTCGCCGGCTTCGAAAGAATTTGTCGACATGTTGGATAGATTATAAGAAGGCCTACGACTCAGTGCCACATACATGGCTCATGAGGGTGCTGGAGTTGTATAAAGTAGATGCAACTCTACGCACCTTCCTGTTGTCATGTATGGGACAATGGAGGACAGTTCTTCGCTATCCAGGATGTCAAGAAATTCAAAGAATAAGT
Organism: Acronicta psi; assembly: GCA_946251955.1. NCBI lineage: Eukaryota > Metazoa > Arthropoda > Insecta > Lepidoptera > Noctuidae > Acronicta > Acronicta psi. The sequence goes on along the minus strand of OX276498.1, from coordinate 3,438,961 downwards.
GAACCGATAAGGATTGAGCGTGGTATATTCCAGGGCGACAGTCTGAGTCCATTGTGGTTCTGCTTGGCCCTGAACCCTCTTAGTACACTATTAGAAGGGTCAGGGCTAGGCTACCGGTTGAGGCGAGGTGGTCAAGTTATATCCCACCTTCTTTACATGGATGACCTCAAGCTCTTCTCTCCCTCTGATATGGATCTGATGGAGTTACTGAAGATTACGGAAACCTTTAGTGACTCCATTAGAATGGAATTCGGTGTGGAGAAATGTGCAGTTATGCATGTAAAGCGAGGGCGGGTTGTGGAATCTGAGAGAATTCAACTTTCGGATTCCATACAACTTAGATCACTTGCCTCAACGGAGACTTACAAATACTTGGGTATGTCAGAGGCACTTGGCATCAACGAGGCTGACATGAGGCAATCGTTGAGGGAGCGTTTCTTTGGCCGACTGACAAAAGTCTTAAAAAGTCTTTTGTCAGGAGGAAACAAGGTGCGTGCCTTCAATGGTTGGGTCATGCCAGTCTTAATGTACTCATTTGGCATACTCAAGTGGACTCAGACAGAATTAGATGCCCTGGATAGGAAGGTCCGTACACTGTTGACCGCATATCGAATGCATCACCCACGTTCGTCGGTAATGAGACTGTACATCCCGCGAAAGTGTGGAGGTCGAGGCTTTTTAAATGCCAAAAACCTCCACAATCGCGAGGTGTGCAGTCTCCGAGAATATTTCCAAAAAATCGAAGTGGGGATGCATCGAGATGTGGTTAAAGTGGACAAAGGACTTACCCCGCTCTCCTTAGGCAAAGAGAACTGGCGCAAACCCGTAGTACTGAGTACAAACGATCGCAAGGAGGTATGGCAAAGCAAAGAGCTACACGGACGCTTTTATCGGGCTCTCCATTATTCAGGAGTAGACCTGTTAGCGTCCGTGTCCTGGCTACGCTTCGGAGATCTTTTCGGAGAAACCGAAGGTTTTATCTGTGCAATTATGGATGAAGTCATGATGACTAACAACTACAGGAAATATATAGTGAAGGATGGCACGGTTGACATATGTCGGGCATGCCATCGTCCGGGAGAGTCTATCCGACATATTATATCTGGTTGTTCGCGTCTGGCTAACGGTGAGTACTTGAACAGACATAACCTGGTGGCCCGGATTATCCACCAGCAACTTGCTTTGAAATACAAACTTGTGGAATCGGAGGTACCGTACTATAGGTATGTGCCCGACCCAGTTCTCGAAAATGGTCATGCCACATTGTACTGGGATCGCTCTATTATCACAGACAGGACTATTGTTGCCAATAAGCCTGATATTGTGGTGATAGACCGATTAGAGCGTAGTGCAGTGATTGTCGATATCACCGTCCCGCATGATGAGAACCTCATGAAAGCCGAGAAAGATAAACAAATAAAGTATCTTGATTTGGCACGTGAGGTTGTCGACATGTGGGAGGTGAGTTCGGCGATCATTGTACCGATCGTTGTGTCTGCCAATGGCTTAATAGCCAAGAGTCTCGACCAACATCTAAGGAGGCTCTCGTTGAGTGGCTGGATCAAGGGCTTGATACAGAAAGCGGTACTCCTAGATACGGCACGTATTGTTAGGAGGTTCCTTTCCCTGGAGCCCTGACCACTGGTAGCTTGGACTCTGTTCCCGATGCCGGTGGGCTACTATTTTTTATATTTTTAAATGTTTTTATATTTTCTGCTTTTTATAAAAATATTTAAAAATACAAATAATGTGTATGAAAATAAATAAAGAGAATATAATAATAATAATAATAATTTATTTGTGCAAAAAGGAAGTACATACAGATCTCTTAAAAACTAATGGTACTTAACAATATCCATATTTAATAAAAAAAAGAAACATCTGTGTCCGAACTAGATAGACAATATCTGTATTTCGGACATCAGCGCTCTTCCCAAGACAAGGTCAATTAGTTATAAGCCTCAATGGATAAGATCTTTGTACAGGAATCAAAGATGGAGTAATCAAAAACAAAAACAAAAACTAAAATGTAAGAACAAAAAAAAAATAAAAAAAATAAAGGTAGGAATTGTGTAAAAGACCTCCAAAAGGAATAATGATAGGAATACGACCAAAAATTAGACGGCAAGTCGTAGGTCTTCAGTTCGAATCCAAGACCTCTGACTTTTAGTAATCATGTCCTTATTAATATTGTACCTGGGCGACCGAGCTCTACTAGGATGAAAATCGAGAAAAGTCATCTTCCCAGACTTAGATCGTTTTTTCGCCCCCGCAAAGTCCCATATTACAACTTTCATCAAAATCGTTTGCTCATTTAATAATAAAGGATTTTATTATTCCCAGTTGGCACACCACATACCTCACATCTATTTTAGCCTTCCGAGGCGTAATGGCATGTCATGTTAAAACTAATCCATTTAAGAGAAAATGTTGTTACGTAATCTTAATTAAGGGTTTCGAAACTAGTTTAATAGGGTATAATTACCGTTTTCTTAATTGGGTACAGGATTTAATTGCAATTACGTTATAGATCGGAACATTACTCGAAAAAATTGCAGAATTAAACAGAAGAAGAAGCTGGCAGAAGTAAACTGACAGATGGTATCAATTTATTTTCCCGCCAATTTTGTTTCATTTTAATTTAATTAATTTTATTCCCAATATCCCAATATTCATAGGATACATATTATGTGTGATTTTTGGCCATAAAACACATTTCTGACTGTAAAATTGCTGTTTTTTTTTAACATAGTATTTAATTTGTGAACGATTCAAAAAGAGGTTTTAATCTTAGATTATTTTGCACCGGTTGGTTGGACAGCAAAAAGACCTTCACCTTCGAAATACCCAAGACCCCGATACCTTTTAGCTTTTAGCAAACGCAGAAATTTATGTTTATTGTGATTGATTATTGTTGGTTCGGTACCCAAGACTTGCCTAGTTTTGGGCCGATGGAAAGTTAAAGTGTGCAAATGTATTCTTTGGTTTGTAAATATTTTTTCTTAGTCTTAGGTCTGCCAACCTGCATTAGGCGAAAAAAAACAATAGTAAGTTGTAAATATTCGCGCTATAAATTAAAATCCCGAACGAAATTAATAATATTTTCAATAAAATATATCACAAAAAGCTTCATCATTCTATGACCAATTTCAAAAGAGGCGTTATTAAACGAAACGCGAGTAGCACAGATTAAAAAGATCCAACGGATTTTCTATCATAGGCTGAATGAGCAGGGATTTTAGTCAGAATATCGAATGCTGAAAAAATGAATATTTAAAAAGTAAAGATATTTAACATTATTTTTGATGTGAGGTTCCGTATTATTTATTATGTTTCTCAATGTGTTGTTTTCTTACATCCACTCTCTTATTGATTTCATGTTGCTAAGATTTACTGGTACCAATGATAAAATCCTTTTTTAAATTTAATACACCCTAATCTAATCAAACAGCAAAGGTTTTTTGAGGTACTTTAAAATCTGATGCTGAATTCATAATAGGTACCTGTGCATTGCAAAATAATTTGCTTCTAAGATTTAATGTACTAACATCATTGTGTTCTGGTTTGAAAGGTAATGTAGCCAGTGACATTACTGAGCAAATGAGACTTAACAACTGAGGTATCAAAATGATAACGCGCGATAGATAGGTACCACTGGTGTTGTTTGATAGGCTGCGGTTACCGCGTACCATGGAGGCCCGCCCGTATGACTGTTTATCACAAAAAAAGATGGTTTTGTCAAACGGAACCCTAAAAGAATGGTGTGAAATCTACAACAGATATTGGACGGTCCAGTAGCCGTCTGGCATTTATATTACAGAATCCACGCTCCACGACACACGTGACGATGAAATTGGCCGATTAAAATGAATGTATGCAACGTCGTCCATTTTTTTTTCAAGAATAATTGCGAAGTGGCGTTATGGGTTGGTGTATAATTTTAGATCAAATGTGGGGAGGCCAAACAAAAATGAATAAGTATTTAATAATTCATTTCTTTAATTTATAGTTCTTGTAAATACACTTCCAAAGACAGCTTTTATTCATCTTGCTTTATTAGTAAATTTTTACATTTGTAAGACTTACATCTGTATTCATTTTCTAACTGAACGAAGTGTTGCCAACACGAATTTTACGAGTTAAAAAAACTTATTTACTACACTATATTCATAACATTAAAATACATTTTCTTCCGTCGGTATAAAAATACGAGTAATAAAAATCTACCAAAAATCCCGTCAGCCGTCAGATAACATTTTCTCCCGTTTTCCATGACCATTTTGCCAGAAAAATAAAACGCCCGCGCCGTTTAAAAAAAAAAGATTTCTTTTTAGGCGGTGAAAAATATATACCGTTTAGAACAAAACTTGTTTAAAAGAACAATTTCAATTACATCAACATTATAAAATTCTTGTATACAAGAATTTTATAATGTTGATGATTGACTGACTCAATAAATTAATATACATATTAATTTATTGAGTCAGTCAATAATACAAAGGTACCTACTGGAATAAAAATGTGTAACTTAATTAACATTACTTATAAAAGAAATGTAACGATCTTTGTTTGTTTTTAACAAGCTTTGTTTTGTTAATATACATTGTCCGGCTATGTTACAGGACGGAGATATAAAACAAGGCTGACTAAGGTTACCTTGACCATAGGCGGAAAATGCGCGGCAAAGCGAGAAGTGATACAGATAAAATATTAAAAAAAACTACAACGTTTAGTTTTTCTTCCGCACAAAAATTTACATGCATGTAAATGTGTTAATGCCAGAATTGCGGAATACAATAAAATAATAACCTAACCATTACGCGGCGAAATATTACTATTATTTTATTAATTAATATTATCATTATTTTACTCAGAAGAATATAATTGTCTTCAGCCTTTCAGGCTTCTGACTACCACTAAAGATTATCATAGGTGTTCGTATGTCAACCCGCAACCGGAATGGACTGCTTATAGTCCTCTCCGAGGCACAGAGGAGTTTCAAACGATTATCAAAATGATAGATAGAAATTGAAAATTCTAGAACTGTCTAGCCTAGTTTAGACTTGCCAGTTTTTTTTATGACGTTGCTTATTCCCACACCTCGCTTTAGATGATTATCCTTGAAGATACGCAAGGACATAAATAAACATGACTTATCGATAAAAGTTTCGATTCTAACTTCGATGACAATTAAACCGCTCGTCATAAATTTATGTTAACGATTTTGAAAGCAGATCAAGCTTTTTTTGTTAATTATTTTCACTGATTTATTGATTCAGCATGCTAAATCTGATTTCTAAAGAAACTAAAATCGGACCATAGACAATTTTATTTCGTGTTTTGTTGAACGAATTGATTGACGTCTCATTTAAGATCTTCGCTTTTTTAGAACACCTTTTTCGAACGATGGTGCAAGTTTAAATTTGGGGGTGGCTTATCTTGCTTACGCCACAGAGTAACTAACAGTACCTACTACTCACAGAACTGCCACTCTCTACCACACACTTTATACCGGTAACTCTTAAGAGGCTACCAAAAATCTGAAGAGGTCCTACTCTTGGGATTTGACTGGCGGGCGACTACTCTTAAGTCGGAGTCTATAATAATAATGTCTATAAAAATAAAAATAAAATAATAATGTATACTTAGGTAGATAAATAAAGGAAATATTAATAATATTTTTTTTAACAAAATATTTAGTAGTATGTTGCAGACAAGTTTGGCAGAATTTCTCTCGAATATATATGGATGTATTAACACTTTTGTGTTTTGGCTTTTGAACGTGAGCGCCAGTTGCCCCTCTCGGTTGCTTGGTAGGGAGTTTTGAGGGTCGGTTACATCAGCAATGCGAGAACCATCTACCTATCATAAGTTGGCTCATCTGCTCATTTGACATATCGGCCATCTTTCCAGAAATAACGTCAAAACAAAAGCTATGAATTTAAAAACGTTTTCATGTTATGTTCAAGATTTGTAACAACAATAACAATTAGTAATGCAATCCGTATGCGAAATGACACACCGTGAAGGTTAAATCTATAGAAATTAGTCTTGTTACATGACAAAATAAGAGATTTTGTAATTTTACGGTTATGACAGCTGCCGTGACGTGCTGGCACTGCTGTGTAACATACAAAATATACTTACTCTATGGCTGATTTTTGCTAATTCTCGATTTTATTTATTATTATTATGGTATTCTTTTAAAACACACTGTTATATTCTATTAACAAAAATAACCATTGAAATCGGCGAAGATTGATAGCCTATCCTTTTTTCGCTCTGCCTAAGCCGCTCTCGCTCGCTGAAATGACAATGGGCCGATCACGTCTCTTGGAGAACCGATAACCGTTGCAGCAAACGAGTTCTTGAGTGGAGACCGCATCTAGGCAAGCGTAGGACGTCTGCCGGCCAGGTGGAGTGACGACTTGCAGAAGGCAACTGGATGAAAAGAGCTGAAGATCGGGCCTCCTCAGGCCTACGTCCAGCAGTGGACGAATACAGACTGACCATGAAGTCGCTCTGTCACTGTCATACGTCACCATGACAGTGACAGATATCAAATCAAATCGTAAACCGTGATAAACATTTTGTATGTGAATGTTTCCAACACCTCTATAGTCTCTGATCACAAACATAAATAAAACATAAGTCGGTGAGCACAAACCTTTAAAAATACGTAAATAATAGAACGTACATGGTATGTAAGATAATATTATAAAATGACAAACTTGTCACGAACATTATTATTCACAAGTTTTTAAAACAAATGAACACATTAGTCATAGACACGTGAATTAATGGTTATAACTTTTGACATTCAACAAGAATAATGATATTACATGAATCCATAGTTCCATACACACCCACAGTTCGCCGGTAGTTTTAGGACTTTTAGGTCCCATAGACAAACGGGATGCTGTATGTAGTGTAGCCTTTAAATTAAAAAAAAAAACTGGAATTCTGAAAACATTTAAATTTGGAAAAAGTTAGTATTTATTTTTTCTATCTCTAAAGGTGGGATTCGATGAAATCGTTAAACAAAAAAATATTACTGAATAAAAAGTTTTTAATGATGCGGCCAGTAAGATATAATTGTTTTGTGTAATAGAAACCTGGATTTTAGAGTTTGACTTTTCTATCCTCGACAGCACTTGACTGACCTCTATCAATAAATAAATAGTAGGTCAGTGCCCAGTGTCAAAAAAGTTTTAAACACGAGTTTTTTAAACGGACGCATTTGACGTTTTTTTCGCGGTTAACCGGAGTCCAGAGGGTCTCATGACACCCTAGTTCACCCTACCTGTGGTAGACTTGCGCTGGTTCCCACCAAAACAAAAAAAAAAAACAAGTTGACTTTACCAATGCACTTGGCGGTCCAAACTATCAATTAAAACAAACTCCAATAAAAAAGCAAAGAATATCAATTTATTCAAACCTCAATTTTATTTAGCAACGTAAAATTAGCTTTTACGTATTTTTTTTATATGGAAGGGTTAACGAACCCCTTTCGTGCAACTGTTTGCTTTTTTGACATTTTTTTAATCAGCATGGTGTTCCTTCGAGTTGTGATATGCTGAGTGCATTTTAAACAAATATTGTGTGGACTTGTTGGCTGGCTGAAGAACCGGTTTGCCTTTACGAAGTCTTAAGATACTGTCACCTACAAAATTCTTAGAGTTTTTTTTAATCAAGGATAATCGACTGGCAGTTATTTTGAGTTTTTTCTTTGAGTTTATTTATATTTGTGTGGAACGGTTTATTTTCATCTTAATTCGAATGTTTTAGCCTCACCCCTCCAGAACACACGATTCTTCAGATGATAGAACTCAGATTGCCAAATAGTGCCGACGTTATTGTGTTCCTGTTGAAAGGGTAATATAGCCAGTGACATTACTAGGCTAGGCTTTATATACCCATTTCTGACCCTGTCCATTCTTCTAACTCCACACATTCCTCGTAACATTCTCATCTCAGCTACAAGCAATTTCCTTTCATGCATCCCTTTTGTAGCTCAACATTCAGACCTTGACGTATCTGTATGGATAAAAATCCCGAAATAAATAAAGATTAAAAAAAAAAAAAAAAAAAACATTCAGACCTATATAAGAAAAACAGTCAAAGCAACCAAAACAAATAGATAGGGCACAGCCATATATGGCTCAAATCTGGAGCAGACCATCTGTGGAAGTACTTCCACCTTACAGAAAACTGCAGCCAAATAACACACTTTATTGTGTGATGTTTCTGCAGTGAGTAAGGTTGCCAGAGCTACTGAGGATACGCTGCGCTGACAGCAAGAGGAATATTCCCTCAAAGTGTCGACGCAGTGAATCCTCCATAAACCTCTAAGAGGGTTTTAGAGTCGGCAACGCGCGAGTGATACCCGTGGTGTTGCAGGCGTCCTTAGGCTACGGGAACCGCTTACGATCGGGCCGTAAGCTTGTTTGCCACCTTAGTGGTATAAAAAAAAGCCGGATTCAATTCAATACGTCTATCTCCATCATTTCGCTTCTCAGGCGTGTTTGCAATTACAAATGTCACTTAATGAAAATAGGTATTTGTTTTGAATATCGATATCAAACACCGGATGCTTCTGTGCTGTTTGTAGAAACGATAAATATTTTTTTTGCAACTTCCTACTGCTTCGTTCAGTACAATGGACGACCTCAGTGTTGCAAGATGCGGTAATGATCATGTGGACTTGACGTCTCATCCTCCTAGGTGTTGGCAACATAAATAAATAATATTTAGGTAACTGTCAAATAATATTGAAATCTATATCTGTACTAATATTGTAAATCTGAAGAGTTTGGTTGAAGGCGCTAATTTCAGGAACTACTGGTCTGATTTGAAAAATTCTTTCAGTGTTAGATAGCCTATTTAACGAGGAAGGTTATAGGCTATATAGCATCACGCTACGACCAATAGGGGCGGAGTAGCAATTAAAAATGTTGCAAAAACGGATGAAAAAATCAACTTCTACGGGGAAGAAGTAAGTTTTTTATAAAACAGTTCCTAATTTCCTATGCATTGCAAAAAAAACAGGAGAAACTCCCGTTTTTTTTTCTAATTCTCTCTCCACTAATCTTTGCCTTCAAAAATGACTATTTGTATCAGTTAGATTTTATAATAAGCATTTAGCGTTCACGTGTACTCAGTTCGGACTTCTCTCGGAAAAGTGACATTTGAAAGGTCATTAACACTTGACTGCGCCCGCGCACCGTTACGCGCTTACCTTATTTACACCATTCAAGTATTTTTTTATTACTTCCTTACTATTTTGTTATGAAATAATACGTAATTTGACCTTCGTCTTGTTTTCTACATCTACACTAATATTATAAAGAGGAAAGATTTGTATTTTTGTATGTAACGAATAAACTCAAAAAGTACTGGACCGATTTGAAAAATTCTTTCCATGTCCCATTTATCGGGGAAGGCTATAGGCTATATATCATCACGCTACGACTAATAGGAGCGGAGTAGTAATGAAAAATGTTGCAAAAACGGGGGAAAAATTATAAGACTACGCGTGCGAAGCCGCTGGCGGGAAGCTAGTTTTTAATAAATACATGCATATCACCACGCCTGTATTCTTAGTAGGCTTAGGCAGAGATGTAATAATGTACCCACAGTTCGCCGATATGTTTGGGTCCCTTAACATAGGGGGCGAGCCCAATTTTGTGTGAAGTGGCATCGGAAATTTAATTTTTACAATATCACTACATATTATAAAACAAAGTCCTCCGTCGCGTCTGTCTGTCCCTATGTATGCTTAGATCTTTAAAACTACGCAACGGATTTTGATGCGGTTTTTTTAATAGATAGAGTGATTCTTAAGGAAGGTTTATATGTATAATAACATACCACGCGGGCGAAGCCGCTGGCGGGAATTAACAATAAATTGCTACATTTGCTACCATTTAAAATAAGGAGAAATCTCTCTGTGCCAATTATTAGATCCATTTGTTTGTTTCATTTAGCCGTAAAATGTATCGAAAAATTGCTTATTTTTCATTCAGTTTATATTATGACAGATTTGACAAATGCAAATCTGACAACAAAATTAAATGAATAAAATAAGGTTCTCAGAGTTGAGAAAGTTCTGAGAACTTTGTCATCCTAAGAAATCGGACTAAGTGGATGAACACATCATTAAATCATATTACACAAGGTGTCTACCAAACATTAATTAATTGCTACAATACAATATGCTCACCTACACGTAGACAAAATATTACGATTTATGATGATAAATTGACCGAAGAGTTGATCGAATTCCATAATTGATTTCTTTTGACATCTGTCAAGCATGACAGCTACCTTTGCCGTGTCGGAAAATAATTCAATGCCAAGTGACAATAGCGTATAATATAAGTTTTGCTCGGTTGCTTAGCAACGCCGGGCGACCGGTCATTCACCTTCATTTCGTTTTCACTTGAAAAGTTTCGGTAAAAAACATTTACTACCTTATTAGAATATATTTCTTATATGAATAACAAATTCACGAAAATGTACATATTTTTTTTGTATTTTTAATTCATTTTGCGTCGCTTATAGTAGAAATAATTTAACAAAACGATTAATTGCTTTTATTATAATCTTAAATTTCATAATTCACCATCACGCCAGTATTCCCGGAATAGTTAGGCAGATTGTGTACTAATTTACATCCACATTTCGCCGGTATATTAAGGTCCTATGTAATATGGGGCGAGAGTATTGCCATTAATTAGGCGATAATAATAATTTATGCCTGATCAATACGAAATCCTAAAGCCTAAATCCAAATTTCGAGTTAGGTACTAAGTAAGTACCTAGGTACCTACTGATAATTTCACTGAAATATCTAATAACTAACTGTTACTATGATCAACCTGGGAATCGAACACAGGACTTCTAGCGTCGTAGTCACGCTTTTTGCTTCTTTACCAAGAGTCTAGGAACAACCGGCGCGTGTGTATGACAAGATGTGTGAACGTGGAGGAAGCTAAAGGAGAATGCCAGAATCGTAGGAAGTGGCCGTCTTTAGTAGTTTTTTTTATACCACAACGGAGGCAAACGAACTTGCGGCCCGTTTGATGGTAAGCGGTTACCGTAGCCTATGTACGCTTGCAACACCTGGGGTATCCACGCGCGCGTTGTCATCCCTGAAAACCTCTTGACTCAGAGACGTCACTTAACCTAATGAATCATTATCTAATGAGACCCATTATATCTTAGTACACTGACGACAAATTCAAATGTGGAAAAATAGGCCAAGATATAGTAGCCACTGTTTGTTAACGATTCATTAAGGTTAAATGACATTTCTGAGTTGGGGACTTAGAGGTTTAAAGAGGGTTCACTGCGCCGAGAGTTAAGGCGGCGACATACGTGGATTGCGCGTTTTGGGGGTACATTAAAACGTTTTTTCTCCCTAATCTTTATCGGAAAAAATCCAAAAAAAATATATGTTAATCTACACGATACAGAGCAAGTGCGTCTCGGGCCAGATTTTTAAAAAAAACATTTGAAGTATTAAAAATAAATGACCAAAGTAGCCTCCGTTTTCTTCGTTACAACCTTTTTTCTTTTAAACTATGAACTGTAGGATTTTTTTTAATCCATCAGAATATTAAATAGTACTATGCCGAGAGTACTCTCGGCTCACATTTTTGAAAAACTTTTTTAATTATTTTATATGATTTTTTTACGTAATCGATACTCGCAAGTTCCCTGAGCAGCCCCTCTGTCGCCCAATACTTTAGTGCGGGACGAGGCGCCGTGCTGAACGGACCTGTGCCACTTTTTTCCGCAAAATGGAGCTACATACTCGATACTTTTGTGTATTAGTAGTAGTATAAAGGGTTTATCAGTGTGTGTAAATCTTACAATGTTTTGATAGGGTGAGCACGGTGCTAGCTACAAAACAAAATTTTAGCAGCTCGGGATACTATTTTAATTTTTAACTAAGTTCAAGTACAATGTTACCTTGCGTGTTAATATGCAATTATTTTTTAAATTATAGGTACCTATTGATTTTAACTTTATAATGTAAAATAATTTAAATTAAATTAAATTCAAGATGGCGAACCTACTTATTTTTTTCATTAAATGATATGGGTATCAATTTCGAGGTTTTTTGGGGTGTTGATTACGAAATTGCCATTTGTTTTGAAATCCAAGATGGTGGACATCATTTTTTTTGTCATAATTGACATGGGTATCAATTTCGAGGTTTCTTGAGGTGTTGATTACGAAATTGACATTTATTTTGAAATCCAAGATGGCGGACATTTTTTTTCCAAAACTGTGACATGGGTATCAATTTCGAGGTTTCTTGGTATGTTGATTACGAAATTGCCATTTATTTTGAAATCCAAGATGGCGGACATTATTATTTTTTCATTAATATGACATGGGTATCAATTTCGAGGTTTCTTGGGGTGTTGATTATGAAATTGTCATTTATTTTGAAATTCAAGATGGCGGACATCATAATTTTTTCATTAATATTACATGGGTATCAATTTCGAGGTTTCTTGGGGTTTTGATTATGAAATTGCCATTTATTTTGAAATTCAAGATGGCGGACATTATTATTTTTCTATTAATATGACATGGGTATCAATTTCGAGGTTTCTTGGGGTGTTGATTATGAAATTGCCATTTATTTTGAAATCCAAGATGGCGGACATTTTTTTTTCATAAATGTGACATGGGTATCAATTTCGAGGTTTCTTGGTGTGCTAATTACAAAATTGCCCTTTATTTTGAAATACAAGATGGCGAACATTATTTTTTCATAACTGTGACATGGGTATCAATTTCGAGGTTTCTTGGCGTGTTGATTACAAAATTGCCATTTATTTTGAAATCCAAGATGGCAGATATTATTATTTTTTGATTAATATGACATGGGTATCAATTTCGAGGTTTCTAGGGGTGTTGATTATGAAATTGACATTTATTTTGAAAAAAATTGCGCATTGTATAAAAAATATCCTTTATACATTATAATATACCTCCACGGGGCACGCGATGCCAGCGGTACCTACGGCCTCCGGCAATATTGACAGATAGCTAGGTAAATTACATTTACTGTAACTATAGGCAAGTGTATAAATATAAGAAGTATGGTCTACGCACACTATATGAGTTAGCCATTTGGGTTATGCCTATTGTTATCAAATCTTAAAAATATATAGATTAGAAACGTACCCATTTACCATTTTACCCTTTGTATTGTCCTCTTGAGTCTTTAATTTCGAATTATGTTTTTTACATTTTCTTTTGTCATCCATTTTGATAAAACATAATTATAACAGAATTACTTTATTACAATTACAATAACGACTAAGTATATTTAAATAATTTATGGACACCAATACACGCTAATATTAAATATTATTATGTACACAGACACACAAAAATAACCCCATTATATGATTACTAAAAAGCGATGCAAGTATTACGAAACTACGAGTATGTAAGTACTTCGATTTACAAAGAAAAGTGTCGCAGGTCCATTCAGCTTAGTGTCTCGTCCCGCACTGAACTGAAGTTTTAGGCAAGACTCGACAAGAGGGGTAGGTCTCGCGATTTGCGAGTTAAACGTAAAAAAATAATTTTAAGTAAATAATTAAGAGTTATTATTACAAAATCTGTTAATAGTAGGTACTTGCTTGTTTTTTGCCTATACATTTTGTTTTTTCTAATTAGTTAGAAAAAACAAAATATATCTATAAGCAAAAACTTGTTATCGGCTATCAGTTGACCAAGTTGCTGCTACTTAGCTTTTAATTAACTGTAAGTTTTCCGTGCAATAAATAAATAATAAGCAAAAGGTTCCTTCAGTATCATATCTAAATTTCTTATAGAAAAAATATTATTCAACGAAAACATTTCTATCAGTAGAGGTATTATAAATTCAATACAAGTGTTTTTTTAAAGAACTCCAAAACATTTTATGCCATGCCTTTAAACTGTCAATTGATATCATATATTATCTGAAAGTCTAACACTGATAATAATAACAAGCAAACAAACCTTTTTATCATTCCGTATAAAAAACTATAATATTTAAAATTATTTATTTAATCGGCCGAAAAATGTAGACAACCCTAGTCTAAACGGCAGTCGGGCGCCCAGTCTTGTGTGAGTGCAACGCGTAGTCAGTGCCAGGGGGTGCGGCAGCGCGCGCGGTGTTTTTCATCGGGAACGCCCACTCGAGCAAGGTCAACGGCGTATATCGCAGTCTTAAAGGGAATGTTCCTTTTGCTGCCAGCGCAGCGCAACCTTAGAAAGAGTTCTTGCAACAAAGTTTCTGCCTACCCTTGTGGGAAAATGAGAAAGGGGTCTATGGGATTCGGATTTTGGATTTGTGTCCGGTTTATGGCAAATATGGCAATAGATTCGCCCCCTAAACATATCGGCTAATTGTAGGTGTCGACAAGTTACAATTTGACATTGGCATCGACAAACGAATAGAAACAAAATCTATGGAAATGAGACAAACTTTCGACAAATCGGCAAGCTGTCACTAATGTCTTCAATTGTGTGATGTCGACAATTCTGCCAATGTCAAAGTGGATAGGCACATTTAAATAATATTACAAGTAATAAAAAAATATTTCAAAAAAGTCCTGTCACTAATGTCATTTGCATACATTTTGTTTCTATTCGTTTGATGATTCGAATGTCAAATTGCGTCTTGTCTAACCCCCCTGCATCTATGCCTAACCCTTCAAACAATAAAGCGTGATGGTATGTTGTATTATGTTACATGAAGTCTATTGGTTGCAATGATCCGATGCAATTGATGAGGAAATTGCTGGTGTACTATGCACTCATTATTCTTAATTAACGGTGACATAATGCAGTATGGAAGGAACTCATTCGTAACGCACAAGACAGGCTCTTGTAGCGCCATCTATCGGCTTACATAGGAACTAGGACGGAACGAAGCCTGCATCGCGCAAGCAATAAAAAACCTTTTTTTTGCGTCTGGAAATGCTTTATGCACCGTCACGCCGCCCTGGGGAAGGCGACGCGATGTGTGGGACTCCATCCATCCTGAAAAGAACGTCTACCCACTAAAACCAGACGGGTGTTCGCCACCATTCAGCCGGGGTGCGGGAACGTGTTGACATTCTTCCGCGACAAGCAATAAAAAACTTTCCGTATCATCACGCGTGTATTATCGAAGAATTAGGCAGACGACCAATGTACGGTTGTGGTACGGTCGCGGTCATAAGTCCATTACCATTTTTATGAGTCTATCCCATCAAACAAGTTTCACTTACGACCTTTTTCTATAACAAACATTTTGCATACATAGACGATCTCTTATATCGTACTCTTTCATAATTATCTAGTTGGAAAGAGAGCAATGTAATGATGTTTAATGCAAACAAACAAACAAATCTTTATAATTATTAGTATAGATGTACAAACAATTCTTCTAAGACTATCTTTTTGTATTTTTTTAAGCATTTTCCATGCTAAGATTACAAGTTATTTTAAGTTATTTAATTTATTATAAGTTTAAGTTTTTACTTAACCAGAAGGCACAGGTTCGAATCCTGCCCGCCCGCCGATTTTTTCCTTCATTAAAAATAAAAATAATTCTTCTAAGATTATATAATAGTATATTATTATATTTATATCTATTATTCAGTATTTATACGTTCGTCAGTAAGTATTGTATTAAATTGGCACATCGTGATGCAAACTCACGTTGGTGACTCGGTAATTGAACCGGTGACCCCCGCGACGAGGGCCGCGTGAATTTTATATACTTACTTGTAACGAAGGCTATATAACTTGATTTCTAGAGACCATGGTTGCTGGTGATGCACATTTTTGTTACATCGGCTGATGCTAGTAATTTATCATTGGCATATGACATTGACATATGACATTGACATTGACATTGACATATGACATATGACATATGACATATGACATATGACATATGACATATGACATATGACATATGACATATGACATATGACATATGACATATGACATATGACATATGACATATGACATATGACATATGACATATGACATATGACATATGACATATGACATTGCCATATATTGTGACAGAATCGTGTCTTATATCTATAAAATATCTAAAATAAGCCGTGAAGAGTGGAAGGAGGGTAGGGAGGCCTTTGCCCTGCCGTGGGACCAACCGGGCTGATAATAATAATAATAATGGCTACTATAATCGATTACATTGATTTCTCCATTCAATTCAACAATCAAGTGGCAAGTTTTTTTTAAGATTAGTCTTAACCCGCTAGGGAAACACCCCGTGTCACCCTCTGCGGTTATTAAACGGCTGTTTCGGATATCAGCAGATACAGATCATCATTTTTAGCAGATCATTAATAAATGCTCCTTCTAAGGATGCGATGCGCTGGCAGCAAGAAAATCTCTAATCCATAAATCTCTAAGAGGTTTTTAGGGTCGGCAACGCACGAGTGATACCCCTGGTGTTGCAAGCGTCCATAGGCTACGGTAACCGCTTACCATCAAGCGTTTGCCACCTTAGTCGTATAAAAAAAAGCTAAATAACTTTGAAAAGATATAAACTTTTTTAGTGGAAGAAGGCTAAAGCGTCCGGTATGCTGAGCGGAGAGACCTGAGATCGTATTATTCTTCCACTGAAATGTTTTGATCATTGTCTGTTTAATTTTCCTATAGCGTGACTTCTACATTTAAAAGTAATCATTGTTAGACAATTTTCCTTATATTGAAGGTTGAAGGAAGGACGATGACAAAATACTGATGTATTTTGTCATCGAAGTCTGTGGTCTAGTGGTTTGAGTACCGGACTGCTGATCACGAGGTCGATTCCCACAAGACACAAACATTTATGTGATGAACTTTGGTGTTTGTGTTTGTCTGGGTGTTTCTTATATGTTATAAGTATGTATTTACAAAAAAAAAAATATAAGTATTATATCCATTGTCCAGTACCCATAGTACAAGCTCTGCTTAGTTTGGGACTAAATGGTGCTGTGTGAAAATGTCCCAAGATATTTATTTATTATTCTCTATATTATTTATTTATTTAAATAACATTAAACCGCGTGATAGTTAATCATCTTTTTACGTTCTGTACCTGAAAAGGGGGAGGATTGAGAAAGGTATATAATACAGAGGATGGATGAACGGAGATTGACGAAACAAGTATACATGGCGAGCACGAATGGAAGAGTCGGAAAGGGTCGATCCTCGGTCACCTCGGCGACGTAACGGCCGAAAACTGTCTAATTAGTCTTTCAGCACTAGTGAGCGCTTATAAGCGCTTTTATCGGCCAAACACACCCATTAATAGCCTATCTCTCGATTGTTGTGCCCAACTCCCCACTAGTCATCGAATTATCACAAAAAATTTGGCGTTGTTTAAAACTTGTAAGCGCTGAATAACTAATTAGACATTTTTCTTGCTAACTCTCATGCAGTTGACACTGTTGACAGCGCTTACCGCTAAACGATCGCCATTTTGCTTTTAAGCGCTTTTATCGGCCAAACACACACAAAGGTTATTAATTCTAGCCATAAGTCACTGATAAGTTCCCGTTAAATTAGCTGGCAGATAATTACTTACAAATGTTTTTCCATCTCTTTGATCAAAAGGACATTAGAAAAAAAAAAGCGAGTAGCCTATCGTCTTTTATTCTGTACAGTGCCTCGACTATGAATTATTCTCACTAAACTTGCTAGCGACGCCGTAAAATATTTGTGTGGAAAACCCTCGCAGCGCCTCTAGCGGTTACCTAAGGAACTAAAATTGGCTATGTATGAGATTACAGCGTTTCGATGCGTAAAAAACCTATCGAAAGCAATTGACGCAAGGTTGACGTACAATAAATTAATGACTAATTAATTCTTACGTGCGCGTGTAAGATTTATCTTATAAGGAAGGAAAAAGGTTTATTTACAATAATACTTACTGTGTTTCGTGGAAATATCCATTAGGTATGCTTGCATTGCTAATTACACAGAGTTACAAATAACTAAAGTCTAAAAAGTACCTACTACATACATATAGACAGAAATTACAGAACGCTCGCTTGCTTTGCACTTGCTATGATTCTCCTAAAACTTCTTTTGCCTTCTCCACGCTCAAACATATGCGCCGGTTGTACCTAAGTACTTCGCTGACCTACCTCCTACTACAGAAATTAAACTTTACGGATTTTATAGCGATAGATATTTTTAACTAGCTTTCCGCCAGCGGCTTCGGCGGCGTGGTCTTATAATTTTTTCCCCCGTTTCTGCAATGTTTTTCATTGATACTCTGCTCCTATTAGTCGTAGCGTGATGATATATAGCCTATAACCTTCCCCGATAAATTGGGGGATAAAGTCAAAATTATCCGCTTTTTCGACATTAACTGTCACTTGGAATACGATGGAAACTAATGACAATTGACAACCACGATTAAGAGAATCGTGTCGAGGCAATCGCGGCAAGAAAAATGCGTGTTACGTGATCAAAATCACAGGTAAATACATTATATAACCAGGAAAGTTCGCATAAGACACAGAAGTAGCGGCACTTTACTTTTTATACCACGCAATGCGTTCTAGGAAATCGTTGTTTATGACTCTGGCTGTATGCGATACTTACCTTTGCCTGTCTAAACAAATGCTTACGACGAGTTCCCGGGAGCTAATGACTTTTAGGGAAGGAAAATGACAGTTGGAGTTTTTTTTTTGTTGTTGTGGCGTTTGTCTCTGTATCTCCTAAGTGCTTTATCAGATTTTAATAAATATACGTTATTTAATCGTGACACAAAGAAAATAAAAAATAAGAAATAATATCGGTTGTATATCTTCTGGTGAGGCAACAGTAAAAAAAATAAAAGCAGACGAGTTGAGAATATCGTCCCTTCATCCTGCTTCTTAAAAATAGAATTACTTTTTTTATCCTGTCCGTTTTTACACAAATGGAATGGCGGGAATTTGAAAGCCAATAATAATAATTCTATTTCAGAATTGCAAATGAGTAAGGAGACTCTTGCTCCTTGAATTTATAATAGTCAATAATATTAACGCATTACTTTGCTCACATAATTATGGTAATTGAAAATAAAAGCAATTTGGTCTTACTTTAATAAATAATACTTAACATAACCATCATTATTATGCTTTATCCCCAAAGTTTAGTGTATTCTGCAATTTTATGCACCTATAGACATAAAATCATCTTTCATAATTGAACATAAATAATAGTACCATTATTTTGTACTTTCAAATACATCTGATTAAATTAATAGTGAAAGCTTTTTTTTCAAACACAGGCTGAATGGGCGTCTGACCTTTGCCTCACGCCATAGTTAAAAATATCACCGCTAACAAGATGTAATAGTGATGTGAATACTAATGTAATCGATTGATTATGTAATGGAGCAATCGATATTGTTTGTTTACGGTTATTAAGGAGACGTGTTGTATTGGTTTTATCATCAAATTGTTTCCAAAAGTATGTTACATCGTTTTCTAATATGCCTATTATATGTAAACCTACCTATTATATACTAATATAATAAAGTTGAAGATTTGGAAGGTTTTATTTGAACGCGCGAATCTCTGGAACTACTAGTCGGATTTGAAAAAATGATTTTGCATTTGATAGCCCTATTCTTTAGGAAGCCGGGGCACATTTAGTGAAAACTTTTAATTGGGCGAATCTACAAATGGTACATAATATAAGTATTTGTTTCGTTGGTTTTCTAAAGTTGCAAAAAATAATACTTAAATAAAATATTTTGAAGCGTTATTTATTTTGTCCCGCTCTTGCCCTCGGTTTCAATCGCTTGCCAAATGGATTTTGTAATAAAATATAGCCTACGAGTACGTCCTTCCTCAGTACGCAATCTATCTCCTTGAAAATTTTCATCAAAATCTGTTTTGCGGTTTTAGCGCCAAAAAGTAGACAGATTTACTTTAACATTTATCATCATCCTCCTAGCCTTTTTCCCAACCATGTTGGGGTCGGCTCCCAGTCTAACAAGATGCGGCTGAATATCAGTATTTTACACGAAGCGACTGCCATCAGACCCCCGCCCAATTTCTGGGAAATACCGATATTCGAAGGATAGACTGGTTGTCAGGCTTTTTGGGCTTCTGACTACCACTAACGATTGTCATAGGTCTTCGTATGACAACCAGGACCGACGGCTTTACGTGCTCTCCGAGGCACGGAGGGGTCTCGATGTGTTAAGAATGGTCACCCATCCACAGATTTTTTACTTTAGTATTTATATTTCATAATATTACTTAGGTATACATAATTAGATACCTATGGGCGTGTCTGTACGCTTCATGACCTCAATTCATACTCGGGCGCAGCCTCGGAACTCCAAAAATCAACCTATTGTCCGTCATTTTATTATGTTCGGTGAATAACTAAATACATAATACAAATAAAGCTTTATTTTTTTTCTTATCTACATAGGCTTGCGCTTGACCACAACTAGCCTGATATTAAGCAACGATGTGGCCTACGATGGAGCGCACTTGCCTAGAAGAAACCGATTCACTCTCGTCTTCAAGACACCCACCATTAATTATTATTATTATTAATTAATTCAATTATTTGACCTTACAGCAGGATATGCTGTGCCGCGGTGTTACCTCGCGTTCATCTAATTATTCCCAATGCCTTGAGAATTTCCCAAAGTCCTTTAGCGGATGCTTACGTTATAAAATAAAAGTATGTTTCAAAGGACATGGCAAAATTACTGCCTTTCTTCTTCTTAGTCGCTATACTCTTGACAGATCGTGGTTGTGGTCGACACATCGTCGCAAATGACTGCCTATGAAATGTACAAGAAAGTCTAGTCTAGTCCTTAGGAAAGCCGCTAAAATCGCCGGGTAAATAAAAAAAATGAAACAACGTAATTTACTTTCTTTTTCCCAGCCTTTTGCCAACCATGTTGGGGTCGGCTTCCAGTCTAATCAGATGCGACTGAATATCAGTATTTTATACGCAGCGACTGCCATCAGACCTCCCCAACCCATTTTCCGAACAATACGAAAGATAGACTGGTTGTCAGGCTTTATACGTTTCTGACTACCAGTAACGATTGTCATAGGTGTTCGTATGACAACCGGGACAGACGGCTTTACGTGCTCTCCGAGGCACGGAGGATGTTAAGAATGGTCACCCATCCACAGACTGATCGCGGCAAGTGTAGCTTAACCTTGCAGATCGGTTGATTAGCATAGTAACAACTTGGCCATGAGCCCCATGAAGATTCTGCCAAATAATTTAGTGAATAATTTAAGTTTTTTCTTAATATCAATCGTTACTTTCAATAATATTTAATAGATTACACAATTCGTGTAAAGAATGTGAATAAAATTATGTTTATTTATTTAAATTCCATTTTAGATGTCATGAATCTCTAGGAAAGTAAAAGTTAATTCTGTTTAATATTGTTGTGTAAGAAATAGATAAATTCTATAACATCGTTGTCAAAATATTTACTGTTCATTGGGGGGCTAGACAAGTTACATTTTAATATTCGTATCGACAAACAAAATGTATGGAAATGACATTAGTGACAGCCCGATTTGTCGAAAGCTTGTGTCATTTCCATACATTTTGTTTGTCGATTCGAATGTCAAAATGCAACTTGTCTAGCCCCCCTGTTGGGCAAAGAGAGCCTAGACAAGTTGCACTTTGACATTCGAATAGAAAGAAAAGTATGGAATTGACATTAGTGACAGCCCGATTTGTTGAAAGCTTGTCATATTATTATTATCTCTATTCGTTTGTCGATTCGAATGTCAAATTGCGACTTGTCTACAGGCCCCAGGGGGGCTAGACTGCCGCAAATGGTGGGGTATTTTAAAAAAATCTATCCAGATTTCTTTATGGTTAATCTATAGATAACACAAGTGCGTGATGGCGAGTAAGCAATATCAATTATTTTTGGGAATTCCTAAATTTGCTTCATAGACAAGTAGGGTTGCCATATGTGTTCAAATAGAACCTACCACGTCAGTTAGAAAAAGTAAATAAATAAATATTGATGAGTTAAACACACACACGCCCATTATTATCAAAAATAAGCAAAGCAAAGAACGGCCCTTTAAATAGTAAAACAGGACAATATTTCAAAATATGTATGGCTTAAAATATTTTCGCGCGTTACTCAAATATCTGTCTCGCTTTTTGCTCGCCATCTTTAAAATCCTTTTGACATGCGGATCATTTTTTAACGCGTTCCGAACATTAGTTTCATCGAAGAGTGTAATAATTGTCGTTAATTTAGTTGGCTTTGGTGTTGTAGTAGTTGTTGTGGGCGTTTCAAATGTAAATGCTGTGTAATTAGGCGAGTTTTTATACTCCTTTTGTTTCTCTGCTACTTCCGCAATCAATTTGCTAAAATCATCTATTCTTCTTCTCCCATCCATTTCTATTATAGTCTGTGCTAATTTTTTAATGAGCTTCGTTTGTTTCCGTAATACATTTAATATCTGTGACTCTTCCTCGTATGTTGGGTACGGATAACTATATTTTGGAGTTATCTCATTCGTATAATAATCGGATTCAAAGTCCGTGCGTAGTCCATTGGTGTCGGCTTTATATTTTATGTTCAAATCATTTGGAATATTAGGTTTTATTCCATCGTCATAGTAATCAGTATCTTGCTTTGAAATGTCATTATTGTATTTTATATCTGGCAACGTGAAATGGGTTTTTCTTCTATCCATAGTGAATTCATCTAGACTTTTTTTTATTAAATCATTGTCCAAGCGTTGTTGTATTAATGGTATTACATTTGTATCTATATCTTGATACATATTAGTATTCTTTTTATAATTCAATGGCGCTAAATCTTCATCCAAATCTTCATAGGAGTCAGTATTGTTTTTATAATTGACAATCAGTTTTTTCTTTACTACCTTCGGTGGTTTTGTGGGTTCGAAATTCCTGAGCTTTTCTTTTTTATCTTTATTTTTAAATAAGCTTTGGTTTCTTTCACTTTTCACACTATTCACTTTATCATATTTTTTGACGAACCTCTTTTTGTAGAACTTATTTTTGTCTCTGTCTTTACCCCAATAATCTGTAAAAATGTTTTTATCTGTACCCGTTAAATGTCTTTCTCTCGTAACTATGTTATTTTGAAAATCCTTTTGTTTATTGTAACTCACTACTTTATCACTTTTATCGCTGTAGTCGCTATAGTTATCGTTCGTTCTAAACATTATACTTTCATTTTTATAGTCAACATAATTTACTGAAAAGTTATTATTTTTTAAGAATAACTTCGGGCTCTTGTCGATATAAATTTCTGTTGTATTTTTCTTTTTAATACCAAATGTCGTTGAACCTATTGTACTTATTTCCGCCGTACAGTTATCGCTAAGGCAAACATCTGAAATTGAAAAGTAATTTTGTATTAAGAAAAGAATGGAATTCTGAGAACAAGTTATTTCTTGGTACTTAATACTAAGAGTTTGATGTACAATGAATGGTGTTGTTTAATTCGTAGAGTATAATAAGCTTTTGTTGTTTTTTATTGTGTTGTAAATCATAACTTTTTCCTTATTAAGAAAATCTCTTATTATTGGAATGACGCTGAGACGTCTGCATAAATATATCTAGCAGTGGTTATCGTTATTGTTTTTATACGTTTCATAATATTATTTTTCATTGAGAAATTTTGTGGATTTTGGTGTTACTCGTGATCATTTAATTTTAACAAATGCCGTGGGAATTTCCTAAAATCATTTCTTAGCGGTTGCCTACGTTATCTGTGTGCCAAAGGAGGTCATCGAAATCGGCCCAAATGATGTACCGAAGGTACACTTATTGGAAAAAATACCCTGTATTACGCTAGTTGAAACTAGTTGTTTTTTTTTTAATGTTGCCTGGGGAATGAAATAAAAAATATTTAATTTGATAAAGATCACGCCATTTTGGCACACTATTATCTGTTTCGTAAAGATTCCATAGTAAAAACTGTCAGTGTCAGTTTCGGAATGTCAAACGCTCGCCATTACGACAGAGTATTATCAGTTTCTTAGTGATTTCATGGTAAAATCTATCAACTTGGCATCTGTCATGTACATCCGGTACAAATTTGGGCTGAATTGTATGGGCTTTTGATGACCTCCTTTCAGCCTGATCCGTTCAGTGGTTTGAGCTGTAGGTTGTTGGGTCAGTCAGTCAGTCAGTCAGTAACCTTTTCCTTTTATATATAAAAAGATTTTTTACATTTTTTTATTAAATGATTTAATAATATCAATATAATGCTATATAATACGTACAAAAGTAGTTTTATTTCCATAAACATCTATGTCAAAACGTGTTCTTTAACTTGTTTACGTGTGACGTTTAATGATTAAGGATACTGTTGAAATTGAGACATAGATAGCAACTATATTTTGACTTTTTTTAATTCGGCCTTCGGCGAGCTTATTGCGTTAAAAATGTGGTTATTGCGATGACAGTTGCAATTTCCATGAGAGCCATACGTAATTGAGCAACATCCTGTTTTTTAAGTCATAGCAACTGTCATGTGTTTCTGTCGCAATATCAGGGTTGAATCATTCTCTCACTTTTTTTAAATAAGTAAATATTTTGGGGGACATTTTAACACAGCACCATCTAGTCCCAAACTAAGCAGAGCTTGTACTATGGGTTTAATACAGTGGATATAATGCTTATATACTTTTTTTTTGTAAATACAAACTTATTATACATAGGAAACACCCATAGGATTATCGTCATGGATATAGACTAAATACGCATTTGCCTTCTCTTCGACTAAAGCACATTGTTTATTAGGGGAATTTATGACGTTTGACATTTATTTATACAGGGTCCACATAAAATAATGTAAAACTGAACCTGGTGATAGAATACCCCTAGATACACAAAAATAACTCCTATTATGTATTACGATTTTTTATAGTTTTCGAGTTATGATTATTTAAAGGTTTTTTTAAAACAACTGACTTACGAGGTTTTTTTTGTGTACAGTGATGTCGATTGCGTTGTTAAGGTGTTATTGGTCTATGGGTTTCACATTTTTTGCTATTTTTGGGACACAATATAGGGTAACATAGGGTACATAATATATTTTTTTAACAGTACATCGTCTATGCGTATTTTTCACATTTTTATTTTAAATGTTAGTAGATATTCTTTTGACATGGCTTGTTAAGGAAAACCCCTGAAGCAAACATGGTTTTCTTTATTTAATAACATTTGTGTATTCGCTGTTCAAAATCCCGGCTTAGTGTTTACTATTGTATTTTGTGATTTTATTTTTCTTTCGCTAAAATTTATAATAATTAAGGGGTCATTGAACTCATCATTATAAACAACTTACTAATCATTACAATGAAAGAGTACCTATAGTTTAAGTTCGTAACGTTCGTAAGTACGTAAGACGTAGAGTACAATAGCTTTCTTTGTGCTGTTTTAAAGAAAAACTTTTCCTTTTTAATAAAATCTCGTATACTTTGCTTACTGAAATTAATAACTAACTAACAGTGCTAAGGGTTTTTATTTATAATATTTTGTTGTTAAGAGGTTTTATGCGATCTGGTGGTATCAAAAAATATTTTGGGAGTTATTTTTTCCGGTATTTGGCAGTAACAAGGACGCACAGCGGAGGGACGCAGATTCGAGGTTGTCTGATCTTTTCAATGATATAAATTTAGCATTTATTAATGCAAATATACAAATGAAATATAAAAAAAATGCTTAATATCTTGGAAGATTAAATTAAAAACCAACTTTAATTTACGGATCGACACTGAAATCGCGTAAATAAAATTATTGTTCCTTTCCTATACAGTTATGTAGATAATTTTTTCGCGATGTTTTTGTCTAAAATTTAATAATAAAATAAAATAGTTGTACTTACACAACACTATATAAAAACCAATACAGAAATGAATCGAATACATTATGAAAAGCAATAATGTTACATTCGAAATAAAATAAAATTGTATTACTTTTGAAATCTATAAAAAATAACTATTTGTTCTTGTTATGCCGTTAACGTATAACTTTGCAGACCTTGGGAGGTAGTGGTGTAGGCAGAAACTCTATTACATGATACACAAAAAAAAACTAATTAATAAAGACTATATATATATAAACCAGCCTTTACCCGCGACTTCGTTCCTGTAAAAGTTGAATTTTGTCACCGTTTTTGCAACATTTTTAATTGATACTCCGCTCCTATTGGTCGTAGCGTGATGATATATAGCCTATAGCCTTCCTCGTTAAACAGGCTATCTAACACTGAAAGAACTTTTCAAATCGGACCAGTAGTTCCTGAGATTATCGCGTTCAAACAAACAAACTCTTCAGCTTTATATTATTAGTATAGATAGATACAGTTCGCGCCAAACTTATTGTCCGGGTTGAAGTTGGCACGAGCCGACGTCTGTGGTCTAGTGGTTCGAGTACCGGACTGCTGATCACGAGGTCTTGGGTTCGATTCCCACAGGACACAAACATTGATGTGATGAACTTAGGTGTTTGTGTTTGTCTGGGTGTTTCTAATCTATACTAATATTATAAAGAGGAAAGATTTGTTTGTTTGTTTGCTTGTTTGTTTGTTTGTTTGTTTGTTTGTTTGTTTGTAATGAATAGGCTCCGAAACTACTGGACCGATTTCAAAAATTCTTTCACCTTTGGAAAGCTACATTATCCCCAAGTAACATAGGCTATATATCATCACGCTACGACTAATAGGAGCGGAGTAGTAATGAAAAATGTAGCAAAAACGGGGAAAAAATTATAAGACCACGCGGGCGAAGCCGCTGGCGGGAAGCTAGTATATTATAAGTATGTAGGTATTTACAACAACAAAAAAAGTATAAAAGTATTATATCCCTTGTCTAGTACCCATAGTACAAGCTCTGCTTAGTTTGGGACTAGATGGTGCTGTGTAAAATGTCCCAGGATATTTATTTATTATTTATTTATAACTTAAACCGGCCGTAAAAATCGGAGAAAGTAAAATATTGGATTAAAATGATTAAACTTTAAATCACAGCCTATGACTTGAGCTTTTGTTTTTATTTTTTACAATCATATAATTTTGTTTCTTTGATTTCTACGGCCGGGTTAAAGTTAGCTCGTGCCAACTTCAACCCGGACAATAAGTTTGGTGAGAACTGTAAACAATATTACAATAATAATTACTTATTTATAGTACGTATGTGTATAATAAAAATAATAATTATTTCTCTAGAGCCCAGACCACCGGTAGATTGGGCTACTGTTATATATATAAAAAAACAGTTTTTTAAAAAAACATTTAAATATACATTCGTATTTTTTTTACGGCCAGGCTGAACAATTGATCTATACAGATGCAGAGCAAACAACTACTGTTTATATACTTCAACTACGAAATACTACTTTCATATTAAATACGAAACTTCGGGCAATACCTACAAGACGTTATTTCAGTCACGTTGCTTCCAGCCCCGCTAGGGGGCGCTAACAAGCTGATATCATCTGCACCATCGTTAAGAGTCGACATTTGAACTTGTCAACAATAAAACTTATTAATGAAGATGATAATTATGCTGTAAATTATACTTCGTACATGTTGGAGTTAATTAATTGTGACCTATGTATGAAGATAAGCGTATAGTATTGACAATACTGAGAGGCTCGTGCCTAAGTTGTAACTACGAATCAATTTATTTGCAAGGATAAACTACACTTGCCGTGGTCAGTCTGTGGATTGTTGAGCACTTTTTTTAGTGTATACATATTTTTATTCGTGACTGTACACTTTAATACGTTATGTAAATATGAATATGCTAAAAATAGCTTTTAAGGTTTACAACGATACCTTGAAATGAACTAATGTAGTAACATTAAGGTCAAACCTCCGCTGTGTTGTAAATGAAGCCCTATTTCCGTGTATCACCAGGGTAACCTTCGTGGCATGATAGCAGCAGTGTTTTTTTGTAATGCAACAATATGACAAAGTAGTGATATCGTAGGAGAATTACCACTGAACTGCCAAGTCAAAGGTCTCGAGTCCCATTCGAAGGCACGCACCTCTGAGTTTTCGAAATCATGTGCGTAATAATCACTCGCTTTAACGGTGAAGGAAAACATCGTGAGGAAACCTGCATGCCTGAGAGATATTCTCGACTGCATGTGAAGTCTGTCAACCCGCATTAGGCTAGCTTGGTGGACTATAGACTAATCTCTCTCATACTGAGAGGAGATCATTAATTCATCATCAGATCGGAGATCATTAATTGTCCCACTGCTGGGCACGGGCCAGCAGTGGGACAATTAATGATGATGAATATGACAAACGGGCGAGTGATAATTGTAAGTAATTGATATTGTCAAACTGGTACACAACAATGTTAGCACTTATTCTGTAATGGGCATTTATATAAATACGAATTACCGAAGGTAACACTTATTGGAAAAAATACCCTGTATTACGCTGGTTAAAACTCTAGTCGTACTTTTTGTTTACTGTACTAGGGGATTAGAATACTTTTATTTATAAAAAACGCACGCCATTGTGAACACTATTATCAGTTTCATAGTATTTTTATCATAGATTTATATTATAGTAAAGACTGTCAACTTGACAGCTATCTGCTGTCAGTGTCAGTTTCGGAATGTCAAACGCACGCCCATAAAGCACATTAATAACAGTTTCATAGCTATTTCCGTTATTTCTATGGTTATTTCATGATAAAAACTGTCAACTTGACAGCTTTCATGTACCTCTGGTACAAATTTGGGCTGAGTTGTATGGGCTTTTGATGCTTCAACTACAAATATCTTACTAAAATTATAAAATCTAGATACAAACAATGTGTACATCTAGAATTCTAGACGCAAATAAAACTATGTAGTACTTATTGATATTCTCCAAGTGTTTGGCCTTGAAGTTAATTAATATAGCGTTTACAGCTTTGTAGAATTACAATCGGGGATTTCCGAGATCATTCGGAAAATGAGAATAATTTTATTGATACAGTAGGTACCTAGTTGATTAGGCATCTTTATAGGTGTCTGGTGTAGGCTATGTAGGCTATGTAGAGGCCTCTAGGCAATACGTATATCTTTCTACCTCCCTGGAGAAAAAAATATAAGAATGATACCGGCCGGTGGGCTACTAGGTACTTTATAAGCGACTTAAAAAGAAGAAGGTTCTCGATCCGCGATTATCTCGTGTTTGGCTGCATCGATTTTCAAAAAGTATTTGGTACACTTAGAAGAAGGTTTTGGTATTTTAACCGACTTAAAAAAAATACATTTTTTTTAAATTAATTATTTGAAAATTTTAAAAAGAAACGCCTTCAAAAAACACCCTAGCATCTTAAAAGCAAAAAAAATTTTGGTATTTACATATTATGATTTATAACTATGAAATGATATTTTGGGACCAAATTCGGGGGTGTCATGACATGCGGTTCGCCCAGTCCTTACGCAGTAAATAAATAAATATTTTGGGGACATTTTTACACATCACCATCTAGTCCCAAACTAGGCAGAGCTTGTACTATGGGTACTAGACAATGGATATAATACTTATACACTTTTTTTTTGTAAATACATACCTATTATACATAGGAAACACCCAGACAAACACAAATACTTATATTCATCATCACATAAATGTTTGTGTCTTGTGGGAATCGAACCCACGACCTCGTGATCAGCAGTCCGGTACTCGAACTACTAGACCACAGACGTCGTAAATCTATACTTCTATACTAATATTATAAAGAGGAAAGATTTGTATTTTTGTATGTAACGAATAAACTCAAAAAGTACTGGACCGATTTGAAAAATTCTTTCATTGTTAGATAGCCCATTTATCGGGGAAGGCTATAGGCTATATATCATCACGCTACGACTAATAGGAGCGGAGTAGTAATGAAAAATGTTGCAAAAACGGGGGAAAAAATTATAAGACCACGCGGGCGAAGCCGCTGGCGGGAATACATTTTTAGTTTAAGTTTTGTCACAGACTAAATATGTGTTTTCTTTTTTAACAGGTGGTCCGAGGAGTTCACATAGAGCCAGCACATATAGTCAAGAAAAGAAGTATAGACCAGCCATTAAGGATAAGCATATTTTATGACCACTCGGTCTATAGGTAAGTGGTTTATGTTCAAGTTCAAATGAATAAGCTTTTACAAGCATCATCGTCATTTAAATCGACTCTAGTCTGCGCGGAACTAGTTGGCCGCGCCTTAGGTATGTGAGCGGCGGGACGGGGAGCGGGGCCGCTTGTTTTTAACCCCCGACGCAAAAACGACGGGGTGTTATAAGTTTGACGTGTCTGTGTGTGTGTGTGTGTGTGTGTCTGTGGCATCGTAGCTCCCAAACGGATGAACCGATTTTAATTTTGATTTTTTTATTTGAAAGGTGAATTCGGGAGTGTTCTTAGCTATGTTTGGTGAAACTCGGTCCAAGATGGCAGCCGCCACAAAATAGCGAATTACATATATTTTCACAACTCCCTCAATATGGGTATCAAATGAAAGGGCATGGCTAGTAGAATATTATGCACTATGATAAATTTCAAATCCAAGATGGCCGCCACTACAAATGGGCTAATTACATTTCGTGTCGGGGGTTTTCTAAATTTTTAATTTAGGTTATTGTTCACAGTAACCCGCCGCCTCACCTCCGTCCCTACCTAAGGCGCGGCGATCTTATAAATAAATTCCAAGATATGTAGTAAGGGGGGATGTTCTGTCCCTTTCCCGCAAAACGAGTGTTAGTATAGAATTTGTACGCTGCAGGCAGCTTTTGACGTCACAGTTCCCTCTCTCTCTGTCTAGCAAAAAAATTAAATGCGTGTAGGCAACTTCCTTATTTTTCAACCGATTTTTATTTTGTTTTTGATGGTCAGCTCTATTATATCCTAAATTAAAAAAACTAGCTTTCCGCCAGTGTGGTCTTTCTTATAACTTTCATCCCCTATTTCAACCCCTTACAGCCCTTTCTTCGCATTAAAAACTAGCCTATGTCCTTTCTCAGGCTCTAGACTGTGTGTACCAAATTTCATTTAAATCGGTTCAGTAGTTTTGGCGTAAAAGCGCGACAGACAGACAGAGTTACTTTCGCATTTTTAATATTAGTAACGATTAAACAGTCAACTAGCCTATTTCGAATATACAATGGGAAGGGACATCGACGCACATCCGAGAACCATGAGTTCAGTACATGATTCTGGACCCCCTTGCGTTGATATTTTCCGTAACTTTTTCATCAATTTTACAATTGTTCTGCAGTTTTTTCTATTTGAACGTGTTAAAAATCATCATTTCTATCTACCCAAATTAGATTTATAATTAAAAAAACATTATTTCATTTATTTCGGATCGCGCACGCGGTAACATTCACCGCGGATCGATAAAATCGCATTTTAGCAATACACTGCGCGCTCAAAAATTTCAATATCTGTAATAAATAACCGATCATTTTCTACATGAATGACCTAGGTCATTTTATTTTGGACTTTGAGTGAAACATTGTCACGACGTTTGTGCGTCGATGTCCCTCCCACCTTGCATAGGTGCACAGCACTTCTGGGGGGCTAGACAAGTTGCATTTTGACATTCGAATCGACAAACAAAATGTATGGAAATGACACAAGCTTTTCGACAAACCGAGCTGTCACTAATGTCATTTTCATACATTTTGTTTGTCGATTCGAATGTCAAAATGCAACTTGTCTAGCCCCCCTGGTATAGCTATCAGTTTGATTATCAAGGCTTGTTTTGATAATCAAATCACATACATAGTATCTGCATGATTTCCAGTTTTTTCTTCTGTCTAGACTTACTGATTTGTATTCTATTCAATAGTATATCATTAATCTTTATATTTTAATCTAGACTTTATCGAGAATACAAATTGATGCTTTGTTGTATATGTCTGTCCCATACACTTCGTTCATTTCTCACACATAGTAATGATCGATCTGAGATTTTCATAATCTGAAAAAATCTGAATGTGTGTGGTAAACAATTACTTTCGAATTCTGGGCTTTCTTAATTAATAATCTGAATTCAGATTATGAAAATTCCGGATGTGTGAGGCCGGCCTAAGAGAGGTAGGGGATAGGAGCAGCCCCTCTGGGGAAGTACCTCCACCTTACCGAAAACTGCAGCCAAATAACACACTTTATTGTGTGTTGTTTTCCTGCAGTAGGTAAGTTTGCCAGAGCGCCTTCTAAGGATGCGCTGCGTTGGCAGCAAGAGGAACATAGCATTAAACTGTCGGCGCAGTGAATCCTCCATAAACCTCTAAGAGGCTTTTGCAGGGTCGGCAACGCGGGAGTGACGCTTCGTTGTTGTAAACGTCCATAGGCTGCGATAACCGTCTACCATCAATCGTGTGTGTGTGTGTGTGTGTGTGTGTGTCTGTCTGTCTGTGGCATCGTAGCTCCCGAACGGATGAACCGATTTTGATTTAGTTTTTTTTTATTCGAAAAGTTAATTATTCGGGAGTGTTCTTAGCTATGTTTGATGAAAATCAGTCCATTATGGCTGCCGCCACAAAATAGCGAATTACATATTTTTTCACAACTCCCTCAATATGGGTATCAAATGAAAGGGCTATACGATACATTTCAAATCTAAGATGGCCTCTACCACAAAATGGCAAATTACTTTTCGTGTCGGGGGTTTTCTAAATTTTTAATTTAGGTTAGGTTAGGTTATTATTAATGTTCATTTAATAAAAGTCTGTTTCTGTTTACAGGTTAGAACCAGAGAAATTCGACATGATCAATGTAAGTTTTTAACATTTTATGTTCAACTTGTGTTGTTCTCTATTTATGTTCAACTTTATCATAAGCCCATAAAAATAATTAGTCGTCTAGCCTATTTTGTTTTTGTTTACTGCCTCTATATAAAATCCTCTTTTTCACGAGGCTAAAAAATTATTAGTGAATTAGAACCTGTGTTATTTTTTCAGAACAC
Organism: Acronicta psi; assembly: GCA_946251955.1. NCBI lineage: Eukaryota > Metazoa > Arthropoda > Insecta > Lepidoptera > Noctuidae > Acronicta > Acronicta psi. The sequence goes on along the minus strand of OX276498.1, from coordinate 3,405,980 downwards.
AATATTGCCTGAAGCGGTCAAATTTTGGGAGCAAGCTTTAAAAGTCAGAAAAACGGGTGGACCCATCAAATTAAATAGGTAAGTGCTCTGTGGCATCATAATTATAAGGTTCAAATTTGAATGATTCACGCGGATACCTCCCCTCATCGGGACCAATCGTCAGTATTGTAACGTTACAGAGTCGAGCATTTGTTCGCAAGTGAGGCGAACCGAACGTAAGCACAACCTACGGGCCTATCCAAGTTGCAAACTAACGTTCGGATCGACAAACGTATAGAAACAAAATGTATGGGAATGACATTTCTAAACGTCAGATTTGTCAAATGCATATTATATTATACAGGAATACTTTTTAAGCAGTGCGCAAAAAAATTTTGGTAGTTCAGTATCAGTAATAGAACACATTCCCATTATTAGTTAAAAACTTTTTTTTTAATTTTTATCCGGCTTGAAATCAGCAAAATTTGGACACATCTATTCGTAATAATAACAATAGGCACGTGCGCCAGCCGACTCACGCGCGGCGTCAGCGGGCGTGAATCCCGCGGGGCGGGATGGCAGCGGGGTAGGTAGCGCCGGGCGCCGTCCCCGTCGCTCGCCCGCCAGTCTGCACGTCGCACGCGCCTGTGACGTCGTGTGTTATTGCTTTCCCGCGCGCTCCCGGTGCCGCGCGGCCGCCGCATGAGTTTCGTATTTCGTACTGTGACCGGTGACGCACAATTTCAGAGTTTACTAACCGCGAGTTTTATGAAATGGTGCGAGTGTATCTCTTAAGTGGTGAAAACTTGAAACTTAAACGTGAAAAAATGTGCCTCGAATGCGAGACCATGGCATTCATAACCCCGCGGTCCCTAATGAGAGGACTATTTTAGCCGCCAATCAAAGGTTGCTTGACCACGCCCAATTCAGAACCCACACGTCACGCACAAGGATCTGGCAGACCTCGACTATGTGTCGACATCGAAGAAAACATTTGTAATTTTTTCGAGCGAAACCCAGGAGCAAGTACTAACGATGCAGTACGTCGCTTCGGTGTGAGCCAGTACGCGGTTTGGAAACTTAAATACAGCCGGTCTCCATCCATACCACTTCCAACCTGTACAGAAGCTCCACGATTCCGACCCCGTACCACGCCGAGCCCGAGCTAGGTAAGTATGTTTTAAAAGTGCAGTGCAATTGATCATAATGAGTTATTTAAACAAGATAAAATTTTACCTCGGGCAGGACTTGAACCTGCACTCGCCAGGTCAATTTTTTTCTTCATATTCTGTATAACGTGATCATAATGATTCATTTTCTGCATTTTGATGGTCCTAAGCCCATGAAAGTATGAAGGAAAAATTGGAATTACTTTTAAAATAAATTGTTTAAATTAAACATGAACCTTATTGCTTTGCATTAACGTTGAAAATCTATCATAGAAATTAGACGGATAGTCGCCGCTCGCCATACCTACGCGGGCGGGTCGAACGAGTGCACATCTGATGTAGGTACTAAAGGCGCGCGCGCTCTGCCGTGCGCTAGCGAGTAAACATTATATCAGTTTCAAAGTAAACATCTTTCGTTAACGATAACTTTGATCATTTGTACTAAGACTTATCAAAATAAAAAAATGGTGTTTAATAAAAGTCGTTTAAGTTTCATTTGACGAAGTTTGCGCACTGAATAAAAAGTTTTCCTGTATTATTATCCGTTTTGAAGTTGGCATTAACTTTCTCCGTATTTACGGCCGGGTTAACTTTAACCCGGCCGTAAATACGGAGAAATTAATATATTGGTTAAGAATGATTTAAAACGACAGCCTACGACTTGAGCTTTCATTTTTACTTATTACAATCTAATATTTTTCTTTCTCCCAACCCGGACCAATAAGTTTGGCGAGTTTGTAGCATTCGCAGCGAGCATGTTACGTTACACCGTGTCCATGTATATCTGTTTAACATGCTCGCCCGTGCTCCAAAATCTTTGCCACTCTTAGTTAAGATTAAAAAACGAATTTCCCGAAGTACCTACCTCGAATCGACGCTTGTGCGCCCGCTCTTGACGATTCGCTGTAACGTACTAACTGACGCTTAACATTCAAAGGATTCGCCAATTGAAAAGTACCAAGTAAAAATCTAAAAAAGCTATGTGATGTTGGAAAATATATATTATTGCAGTCGGGACAAGCTTAATTCATAAACAAAATTGTGTCTTTGCTTGTCGTAGCGTATAAAATCCGCCATTTTGTTTTTTCATATACCCAGTGACACTTGTGCCATCAAAACGAATCTAATAAGGTATCATTTATCTAAATCAGTTGCGCTGTTGAGTAGTTACAAGCGGACATAGGAACGGACATACATACATACACGTCAAACACATAACCTTCCTTCGGCAGAGCAACGAACCGCTCGTTGTTTTCCCGTACTGACTTCACGAATGCTCGCTTCGTAACATGTTACATTAAACCTCGTATCGTTGGTCAGTACCGACCTTTACATTACATTATAGGTGAATTCTCCGCGTGAGGACGCACCTTTAAATCGGTCGGATAAGCTTGTATGGATATAAAATAAAAATTTATTAGAAAAGTTGTTAAGGTACAGTTGTAAAGGTACAGGTTGTAAACAGATCGTCGAAGCTGAAAACTACGCATACTTTACAAATAAGACCCATTGAAGGTGAAATAATCGTTGATTCCTCTCAACGATTATTTCACCTTCAATGGGTCTCATTTGTACAGTATGCATTTACTTTTATTACTTTTATTTTTTGCGCCGCGTGTGTGTGCGCGTTTAATATTTTTCATTGCGTTTTATTATTTCTTAAGCTTGATTTGGTAAAAAATGACAAAAATATTAGCTAGTTTTTTTGTTGAAAATTTTTTAGGTAACGAACACAATTAGAAAGAAAATACTGTCTTATACAAGGTGGAAGGGACATCGACGCACAAACGTCGTGACAAAGTTTCACTCAAGGTCAAAAATAAAATAACCTAGGTTATTCATGTAGAAAATGATCGGTTATTACAGATATTGGCATTTTTGAGCGCGCAGTGTATTGCTAAAAACGCGATTATAACGCTCCGCGGTGAATGTTATCGCGCGCGCGATCCGTATTAAATGAAATAATGATCATTTAGTTATAAATCTAATTTGGGTAGATAAAAATATTGGCTTTTTACACGTTACCTGAAGTAAAAAAAACTGCAGAAAATTTTGAGAAATTGATGAAAAAAGTTACGGAAAATTTCAATGCAGGGGGGTCCAGAATCATGTACTGAACTCATGGTATTCGGATGTGCGACGATGTCCCTTCCACCTTGTATACAACATGTTAAGAAAACCCTGTCCGACCCGTGAAGGTATTATTAGGTATCGATATTAGATTAAATTTATGTAATCCTTTTCAGTTTACAAGTAAAAAAAATATTTCGAATGAAACTTTGTATCACTAATTCACTACATAGTATAAAACAATGTCGCTTTCTCTGTCCCTATATCCCTATGTATGCTTAAATCTTTAAAACTACTGATGCGGTTTTTTTAATAGATAGAGTGATTGAAGAGGAAGGTTTACATGTATAATAACATATAAACTGCTGGCGGGAAGCTAGATTTTTATAAAACAATGAAACTTATGTTCATACCTACAGGGACAAACGTCACAGGTGCCAATTTAAAACTTCATTAAAAGCCTTAAACGGATAATTGGGTTCCTGGACGCTCATATTAATTTAAAAACTGTTATTGTATCAAATGAAAGTAATTTATTTTTCTAAGAACACCTAAAACTCGTATCATCGAAACCATCGGAAAAAGGAAGAGAAGGGTGCAAGGCGCAACGACCAGAGATTATAAAAAATCGATATGTCTATAATTATATTTGTTTTTAAAACTAAAAGGAGCGACATCTAGCAACATGACAATGACAACCGCTACATGTCGAAGTCAAACTTGTACCTATAAGTTAATAGATGGCAGTATTGTCCAAGTCTTATTTTTATGAATATTTCATTTATTTTATTTTATTGGGATACCTATATACCCCTTTCGGATCGGACAGGGTTTTATTAACACATTGTATATAATATCAGTTAGATTGTGTAGAGGAAAAAAACTTTGATTTTATATTAAACTAGCTTTTCACCAGCTTTGATCTGGGTATTTCCTTTAAATTAAAATCTATGTTATTCGGTAAAACTGTAACTTTTTAATAGTGAAAGAATCTTTCAAATCGGTCCAGTAGTTTCGGACATTATTCAATGCAAACAAACAATCAAATCTTTCCTTTTTCTACACTAATAATATTATAAATAGGAAAGATTTGTATTTTTGTATGTAACGAATAAACTCAAAAAGTACTGGACCGATTTGAAAAATTATTTCCATGTTAGATAGCCCATTTATCGGGGAAGGCTATAGGCTATATACCATCACGCTACGACTAATAGGAGCGGACTAGTAATGAAAAATGTTGCAAAAACGGGGGAAAAAATTATAAGACCACGCGGGCGAAGCCGCTGGCGGGAAGCTAGTATAATATAAGTCTAAGTATAGTGAAGATATCACAATATTTTTTACATAAGAACCAAGTCACTAAGAAATAAAACTTGAATAAATGAATGGATTTCTGTCTTGTTGCGAAATAAAAAAAATACTATAATATATATTTTTTATTGTCTATTTATACACATTGCATAAAAATAATATAAAAATCTCTCTGAATATAGTTAGGAACTAAAAGTAGACAGCCTGATAATTTTTATATAATTATAAGCATTGACGCGCCCCGGCTTCACACGGGTTTATAAATTGTAACCTATAAACCTTTATAGATAATCCCTCTTTATATTAGTGAAGACCCTATGAAAATAAAGTTCGAACAAACACGAACTCAACGCTGTGAAAATCTTCTAATTCCATTCCGTCCAAAAAATGTATCAAAGCACTTTCTCTATCTTGGTTTTCAATTAAAAATCTCTTTTTTGGTCTGCCCAAATTTTGGTATTTTGTAATACTATCTATACTATACATTATTATAAGTATCTAGCTGAAGTTTTCTTAAGTAACAAAAATAAAATAAAATACCTTAAATATTTACTTACATATCTTTTATATACTTAATCTAAGACTTATATAAACATACTGTGTTGATTTGCGTGCCATATTTTTAGGGGAAAATGGTAAAAAATAGCTTAATTATATTTTCTATCTATAAAACTAAGAAACTGTTCCTGTTTTATAGTGTCTAAATTAAAATATAGCACGGTTAAAAATCAATAGCATATTTCTTTTTCTTTTTTTTAAATATCTTTGGACATTTAACACAGCACCATCTAGTCCCAAATTAAGCAGAACTTGTACTATGGGTACTAGACAATGGATTTAATACTTATATACTTTATTTTTTTGTAAATACATACTTATAATACATAGGAAACACCCAGACAAACACAAACACTTATATTCATCACATATATATTTGTGTCCTGTTGGAATCGAACCCACGACCTCGTGATCAGCAGTCCGGAACTCGAACCACTAGACCACAGACGTCGTTGAATTGCTGAAACTACAGTTAGCTAGCTATTATTAGCTATATATATTCTAGCTGTTCGCTACGCTGCACTCGCGTACATCCAATAAAAAAAAACTAAAATAAAAGTTGCCTAAGTTACTCCATAAAACATTAGCAAACGGGACTTTCCTGTCAAAATCGGTCCAGCCGTTTCAGAGATTAGCTGGAACAAACAGACAGACAGACAAAAATGAAAAAAATAAACATTTTTTGATATAACTACCGTCCTTATATACTTAATTACTTACATATGCATTTAGTGAAATTACAAACAGAAACTTCAATTTTATTTATTTGTATAGATATAGATAAAGATAGAGCCTATATTTTAAGTTAGACCTATAACAATATATCAGTGAAAACTGCATTCAAATTCACGCAGCAGTTCCCCCCCCCCCGTTTTTGCAACAATTTTAATTGCTACACAGCTCCTATTGGTCGTAGCGTGATGATATATAGCCTAAAACCTTCCTCGATAAACGAGCTATCTAGCACTGAAAGAATTTTTCAAATCGGACCAGGGGGGCTAGACAAGTTGAACACATTAGTGACAGCCCGATTTGTCGAAAGCTTGTGTCATTTACATACATTTTGTTTGTCGATTCGAATGTCAAAATGCAACTTGTCTAGCCCCCCTGTAGTTACCAAACAAATAAACTCTTCATCTTCATAATATTGGTATAGATTGGTTGGGAACTTGGAGCATAAGAAGCCACGTTTGAAATGTGGTGTTGACGGAGATTGCTCCGCCTATCGTGGACTGCTATGCTAACTAATGAGTCCATATTAAAAGAGCTCGATATTTGCCGAAAACGTGCCCTCCGTTTTTTCAGACATATTATGCGGTCACCAAGACATTTAAAGAGAGGTAGGGCATAGCCATTTATGGCTCAAATCTGGAGCAGCCCATCTGAGAGTAAGTATATACCTCCATCTTACAGGAAACTGCAGCCAAATAACACTCTTTATTGTGTGTTGTGTTCCTGCAGTGAGTAAGGTCGCCAGAGCTTCTTCTAAGGATGCGCTGCGCTGGCAGTAAGAGGAATATTCCCTCAAACTGTCGGCGCAGTGAATCCTCCATAAACCTCTAAGAGGTTTTTCGGGTCGGCAACGCGCGAGTGATACCTCTGGTGTTGCAAGCGTCCATAGGCTATGGTAACCGTTTACCATCAGGCGGGCCGTATAGTTGTTTGCCACCTTAGTGGTATAAAAAAAAAATTGTCTGGAGAGGCAAATTATCTTGGGTCAAGTAGATGGCAGACGTGCTAAGGGTAGAGCACCTGAAAGATGGTCGGATGTGGCGAGGAAGTCGGTTGGCGGCAGCATGCATCGTGCTGTCCACGCATCTTATGATCGCAGTTTGTGGAAGCAAGCAACATATGGTCGCGACGCTCAGGAGTGAGGGAACGAGGAAGAAGACGAATAGATTAGTATTTATCTTAAGTCTAGGTCATACAACTAATGTCACATGCGACCCGAACAGTGGCTTCACGAAGCCAATAAGCCGGTTGCAGTTTGGGCAGTAGTGATTCCTGTGCTTGAAGAAGTCTGTCAGATACACCACTACGACCAGCGGCATGCTGCAACAGAAGAAAGAGAAGCATATTTAGAGCTTTTTGGGCACACTTTTGCTACGGCTAACTTCGTCTGGGCATTTCGTTTATACTGAATTTGTACGCCGCTAATTACGGCTAAAGATGACTGAAATTAAATGTATATTTAATATCCTGCATGCTCTTCTATATATTATATAGTATATACATGTTCAACAAATATCTTCCTTCCTCCTAGCCTTTTTTCCCCAACCATGTTGGGGTCGGCTTCCAGTCTAACCAGGATGCGGGTGAATATCAGTATTTTACACGGAGCAACTGCCATCAGACCTCCGCAACCCAGGGTGGAAAACACGCATGCAGCCCGTTTGATGGTAGAAGGTTACCGTAGCCTACTATACAAGGTGAGAGGGACATCGACACACAAACGTTGTGACAAGGTTTCACTCAAGGTCAAAAATAAAATAACCTAGGTCATTCATGTAGAAAATGATCGGCTATTACAGATATTGAAATTTTTTAACGCGCAGTGTATTGCTAAAAAACGCGATTATAACGCTCCGCGGTGAATATTATCGCGCGCACGATCCGAAATAAATAAAATAATTATTTATTAATTATAAATCTAATTTGAGTAGATAAAAATAATGTTGTTTTACACGTTCAAGTAACAAAAACTGCAAAAAAATTTGAAAAATTGATGAAAAAAGTTACGGAAAATTACAACGCAGGGGGGTCCAGTATCATGTGCTGAACTCATGGTATTCGGATGTCGATGTCCCTTCCACCTTGTATGTCATTGTCATAGGTCATATTCACCACGACCATGACGAGAAGACCGACTTACCATAGGACGAATACACATAGTGCTATGATGTGTGTCATGTACCCGACCTCCTTGACGACCAGGGTGTGGACCCTGATGCCACAGAAGTGACATATCATGTTCTTTCTGTGATTATATTGTGCACTGATCATATTCACAGGATGGGGGTTATCTGGAATTTAAAAAAAACATGTTTTACTAACCAACCCCACCGATTTTAACTGGGAAGGATTTTGCCCAACGACCTGGGGGGCTAGACAAGTTGCATTTTGACATTCGAATTGACAAACAAAATGTATGAAAATGACACAAGCTTTCGACAAATCGGGCTGTCACTAATGTAATTTTCATACATTTTGTTTGTCGATTCGAATGTCAAAATGCAACTTGTCTAGCCCCCCTTGTCCAAAAAGTTATAGCATGAGTGTCAAATGTCAAATGTGATAAACATATTGTTGTGCGCTTACATTGCAAACGCTGGGTTAACCTTACGAGATAATGTACTAGGGAGTTGTACATCTTAAAAAGATCGATAAAAGTCCGCGATGGTATGTGTTTATCTCCTAAGGATAAACCAACAGTAATCATTTTGTGTTTTACATAAAATATTACAAAAAAAAATGGGTTATTTACCAAACTATTTTAAACAATACAGTATTGTTGCTTATTGAATTAAATACATTAGATATGTTGTGCATTTCATGTAGATTAAAATAGCTTTTTACAGCATATCATTAAAATGAATATCTTAGAAGATATCAAAGATTTAAAAAGCGGGGGCACATCGGCTGACGGGCCGTACGTCACATTAGTATAAGCCCCGCAAATTAATAATGTTTAGCGGCCATCTTGGTGACGTAAAAATGACGTCACCGCTCTCAATACGTGTTAGCACCACTAGCTAGCAAGTACGGCGGATGACGTCACTTTTATTTTATTTTTTTGGCTCACTAACAATTGTTTACACTGAATAGTACAGTAAGTTAAACCAGATAATAAAACCATTACAATGCAACAATCTCTTATAAGTAAGCGCCGCATGAAAACTTTGAGGTTAATTATACAAGGTTCCAGCCCGTTAGCAACTTACGGGACTTATATATCTACATTGCATCCGTGCAACGCCGGGACGAGTCGCTAGTTGAAAAAAAAAAACAGAATATCTTACATGTGACCTGCGTCCTCGGCGGTGGGGCTGCCATCGGCATTGGCTGCTGTGCCACTGGCGTCGACTGCACCGTCTCATTCGCAGGGCTCTGGGGGGTAGCGACCTCGGTATACGCTGGAGGGGGTCTCGGAAACTCTGATACGGGGATAGGAGACATAGGAAATCCATCCGCACCATCACCGCCGTACACCAAGCTTTCTTTTGTCATAAAACTGGGGATGCTGAGAGGCTGTTGTAAGCTCGAGGCTGGGGACTGCATGCCTGGAAATTGAAGAGTTGAATGATGACTCAGTTTAACTATGTTAAGTACAGGTTCCAGTCTGATTTAGACGATAATAAATCTGTGTTTCGAGGATAGCAGGCATGCTAAGTTCGAGGTTTGTGGGTTCAATTGACATGTAGACAAGTTGCATTTTGATATTCGAATCGACAAACGAATAGAAACAAAATGTATGGAAGTGACACAAGCTTTTGACAAATCGGGCTGTCACTGTCAATACATTTTCTGTCACTGTTAATACATTTTAATGTCATTTCAATACATTTTCTTTCTATTCGTTTGTCGATTCGAATGTCAAATTGCAACCCGTCAAGACCCCGGTCGAACCAAGTGTTGTTGGGTTTTCTGTGAAATTTACAGTAGCAACTCGGAGTCTGGATTTGTGCCCGGTTGATGGCAAGAGGCTCGCCGCCTCATAGGACCCTAAACATACCGGGGAACTGTTGGTATACTATTGGTACACTAGCTTCCCGCCAGCGGCTTCGCCCGCGTGGTCTTATAATTTTTTCCCCCGTTTTTGCAACATTTTTCATTACTACTCCGCTCATATTAGTCGTAGCGTGATGATATATCGCCTATAGCCTTCCCCAATAAATGGGCTATCTAACATGGAAAGAATTTTTCAAATCGGTCCAGTACTTTTTGAGTTTATTCGTTACATACAAAAATACAAATCTTTCCTCTTTATAATATTAGTGTAGAAGTGTAGATGTAGATATCTGCTTAACCTTGCACCTGCGTACGGCTGAAATGTAGAATGCTTTTCGCGAGTGGGTTTTCCCCGACAGATTATGTTTTTAAATCTTGAGTGAAAAGCGCGCTCCATCGTAGATGTGAAGTCTAGTCTGTCTATCTAGCGGTCAAGTGTAGGCTATCTAATCTTCTATTCTACTATTATAAAGAGGAAAGATTAGATTGGTTTTTTTAATCGAATAGGCTCTAAACTACTGGACTGTGCCTCGACCATGAGTTTTTCTCAATAGACTCGCTAGCGACGCCTTAAAATACTTGCATGGAAAACACTCGCAGCGCCTCTAGCGGTTACGTAAGGAACTAAAATTTGCTATGAGATTACAACGTTTCGATGCGTAAAAAACCTATCGAAAGGCATTCGATTGAACTCATGGTTGAGGGGCTGGTTTGAAAAGATCTTTCACCGTTGGGAAGCTACGCTATCCCCGGGTACACTACAGTTTCGTAACAATTCTAGTAAGGATGTCTCCTTACTAAAATTATAAATGCAAAAGTAACTCTTTCTGTCTGTCTGTCCCGCTTTCACGCTAAAACTACTGAATCGATTTAAATGTAATTTGGTACACAGATAGTCTAGAGCCTGAGAAAGGACATAGGCTACTTTTTAATGCAAAAAAAGCGCTGTAAGAGGTTGAAATAGGGGATGAAAGTTATAAGAAAATACCCACGAACAACACGCGAGCGAAGCCGCTGGCGGAAAGCTAGTTATAAATAAAAAAATCTTTGGACAATACAGAACAAGAACGAGTGTGTAGAAAAATATCCTTTTTTTTTTCTTTATTTATTAGGAACTTTAACCAAAATGTTTAGGACCTAACTAAAGGTATTAAATAAAAGTGAGTGGACTGTAAAAGCTTATAATAGTGGTTCAAAATGAAAAGTACAATGTTGGAATGAACTAAGACAAGTATGCGCGCGCGTCGTCGGCCGTGTTCGATGATCAATCATGATGATTATGTCGGCCCCGTTAAATCATTAGCTAATTACATACTTAACGTCTTAAGACTATTACATATGAATTTATAAACACATTTTGCTTCTATACTTTTAGGGTTGGCTAATACACTTTGAAATGCACCTAAATCATAACTATTTAATTTTAATCTATGAAATAAATGTTTTTTTTCCAAATTATTTCTAGTACAATCCATTAAAAGGTGTTGGATATCTTCAGGCTTACCACAGATATTGCAATTGGGCGAAAGGGATTTATTCATTAGAAAGGCAAAAGAAAATATCTTACTGGATCCGCTAGGTGACGCTAGGTTCAAGGTGTTCGGCCTGGTGACTCTGGTGCTCCCAGGGTACGTGGCATCAGACTGTGTGGACTCCGACCCTGAGCTGACGGACCCCGCGTCTTCCTTCGGCCTGTCGATCCTTCGGTTCTCGAAAGGATCGTACATGATTGTGTCCTGAAGTGTCAAAAAATGTAATGTAATGTCATGTACAAGAAATATCAACTCTTAGGTCTTACAGGAGATTAGTCAGCGATACTACAGTCTCTGTTTTTCTGTCTGACTGCTACTAGTGAATTTTCTATACACCCTTAGATATTTAGGAATTTTCCGATTTGTTCCAAAGATTCAATCTTTATAATTTAGTTTTCTTTGTAGCATGACATTTTATTCATAATAATATTGATATTATAAGCTCGGAAAGAAAGATCAATTTTAATTTGTATTCATACTTAACAAACATAATTAATATATTTACATAAAAGAAGAATATAGACACCTACAGAGAAAAAAAACCGTTAAACTAAGCTTCAAAGAATTCCTCCGCATCACTGTCGTCTGGCAACGTGCCCAGAAGACTGCAGCACTGCCACGTTGAATGGCAATGCTTATACTTTCCCCTAGAAACAAGCCAGCTCTCTGGTCACGTGAAGAGTCGACCAAAGATTCATTTCATCAATGATTCATAGAAACTGCCTTTTTGTACCAGCTAGTCAAACTTCTTGGAGTTTGAATGGCTGACAACCATCCCTACATTGGAGTCTATTGTAAAGCACCTTCCTTAGAACTAGTTCCTCCTCTCGGTTGCTTTGGCAACGCATCTGCAACACCGCAGGTGTTCACAGGGGCGATGACTATCAAGCAAGTATCTCGTGTGCTCGTTTGCTGACAAAAACCATCATCCTCCTAGACTTTTTCCCAACCATGACAGGGTCGGCTTCCAGTCTAACCAGATGCGGCTGAATATCAGTATTTTACACGAAGCGACTGCCATCAGAGCTCTGCAACTCTTCTGGGCAATACCGATATTCGGAGGATAGACTAGTTGTCAGGCTTTTTGAACTTCTGACTACCACTAACGATTGTCATAGGTGTTCGTATGACAACTGGGACCGACGGCTTTACGTGCTCTCCGAGACATGGAGGGGTCTCGATGTGTTTAGAATGGTCACCCATCCACAGACTGACTTATCCTTGCAGATCGGTTGATCAGCGTAGTTATAACTTAGTCACGAGTTTGCCGACAAAAACGAAATAAGAAAATGCTACCTGAACGAATTCTGGTTCATCGCTGCCAGGAGTCTCGATACTCTGCGACACTTCACTGCCTGCCTCCGGGAGATCAATGTACACCACTGGATTGTCATCTATATCTCTCTTAGGAGGCACCTGCTCGCTTGAAGATGAAGGTTGTTGACTCTGGAAATGATTAATTGCTTACTATAACATCATCTTTAACGTGTCCCATTAACTCCTCTCCAAATGAGAGTTGGGCTTGTGGTTAGGCTATAGTCCACCACTCTTAGTCGGGGGCCGCGAAAGCATGCGTCGTTCCCGTAGCCCCCGACGCAAGTGCGAGTGGGAACACCGGGGTTGGTTTTAGTCAGTAGAAGGCTGACAGACCCAAGGATTTCCAACCTGGAAAAAAAAATTGTCCACCACTCTGACTTAGTACGGTTTGGTAGTATTCAGCCATCAACTATCCCAATGACCGGACCGGGTCTCCTCTCAGAATAACAGTGCTTAAGCTATAGTCCACCACGCTGGCTTATTTCGGGTTGACAGACTTCACATGCCGTCGAGAAAATCTCTCAGGCATGCAGGTTTCCTCACGATGTTTTCCTTCACCGTTGTAAGCGAGTGATCCTTGTAGGTTAGTTATTTAGTACGACATGGAGGTACGGTAAACAGCTTGTGTTTCTTGCCCTGGCAGTAATTGTCTGGGAATAAAAAGCACGCCAGCACTTGAAGCAGATCAGGAGCTGCAATAGTGCCACGGAGCTTATTACAAGCTATTGTAAGCTGATCTCGAACTCTCCTTACCCCTAGAGAGTTATATCCTAGGCAACCCAGTAATGTAAAGCTAAGAGCCTGTCCAGATGACGCGTTTTACGCGCAAGTCCACTCGCGCGTTGACACTCGCGCGTATCGAGATACTAGAGCTACATAAGTCCCGTCCAGATGCCTACGCGCGTTTCCTCATTGTAGAAATTGAAACGCCCGAGTGGACTCGCGCGTAATACGCCTCATCTAGACAGGCTCTTAGCATTACACTACTGGATGGCCTAGGAAAAGAATATTAATGTAACACACCTGTGAACTGGTCCCAGCTCCACTGGTTCCTGGGGTCACCCGACTTGGGGCGGACAACTGTAGGGGCCGTCTGGGCAGGTTAGCCCAGCGCGAGGCCGTAGCGGCGTCGACAGTGGGTATATCAGTCACTATTGGGTTAACATAAGGATAGCCCTGGTACCCTTGGTAACCCTGATACCGACCCTGGCTTGAAGACTGCATCGTCTGAAATATTGATAAAGCTTTTGTTTAGCTTTTGTTCGGTACTTCGAACTGCTCAATGAAACTAGAGAAAGTATTTTTTTACCTTTAATATTTAAATCTGTACTAATCCTAACTTCCTTTCTTATATTATAAATGCGAAAGTGACTCTGTCTGTCTGCCTATCTCGCTTCCACGCCAAAACTACTGAACCGATTTAAATGAATTTGGTACATACGACACCATAAGACGTAAATTAGAATGTGGAGGAAGATTTCGACTGGCGAGCAGGGCGAGCGGTGGCTTAGTGGTCAGAGCGTCTGGTGTACCGAACCAGAAGGCGCAGGTTCGAATCCTGCCCGCCCGCCGGTTTTTTCCTTCATTAAAAATAACTTGAATTTGGTACAGTCACGACCAAAAATATGTATACACTTCTCAAAATTCAAAAGCGATTTTCTCCTAAACTAGTGATTGAAATATTGTGGTATTACGAACATAGTATTTACGAACCAATACTATTGTGACATTGGTGTTATCTCACATTTGCAATAGTTCATTCATGAAAAAAATAGCTTTAGAACTTTGGTAAGTGTTTACATATCTTTGCTCGTGAATGTACCGAATTCATTTAAATCGGTTCAGTAGTTTTGGCGTGAAAGCGAGACAAACAGTCACTTTCGCATTTAATTTCGATAGAGCCTGAGAAATGACATAGGCTACTTTTTAATGCGAGAAAAGGGTAATAAGGGGATGAAAGTTATAAGAACTACCCAGACCACGCGGGCGAAGGCCCTGGCGGAAAGCTAGTCTATACTAATAATTATTATAAAGAGGAAAGATTTGTTTGTTTGTTTGTTTGTTTGTAATGAATAGGCTCCGAAACTACTGGACCGATTTCCAAAATTCTTTCACCTTTGGAAAGCTACATTATCCCCGAGTAACATAGGCTATATATCATCACGCTACGACTAATAGGAGCGGAGTAGTAATGAAAAATGTAGCAAAAACGGGGAAAAAATTATAAGACCACGCGGGTGAAGCCGCTGGCGGGAAGCTAGTTTTTCAATAAAATATAAAATACCATCACGCCTGTACTTCCCGAAGGGGTAGGCAAAGATGTACCTCCCTTAGGTCCCCTAAGCTCTAAGCCTTTGTCCTTTCTCAGGCTCTAGACTATCTGTGTCATCATCATCATCACTGCAGCCTACTGTTGTCCACTGCTGGACATAAGCCTCCTTCAGGGCGCGCCATTTCTCCCGGTCCTCTGCCTTCCGCATCCAGCTGCTACCGGCTATCCTTTTCAGGTCATCGGTCCAGCGAGCTGGAGGGCGTCCCACACTTCGCTTGCCAGTTCGTGGTCTCCACTCTAGGACTCGTCTGCTCCATCGGCTATCGGTCCTTCGACAGACATGACCGGCCCACTGCCACTTCAGTTTACAGATTCTGCGAGCTATGTCGGTAACTTTGGTTCTCTTCCGGATATCCTCATTTCGGATTCGATCCTTCAGAGAAACCCCAAGCATAGCTCGCTCCATCGCACGCTGAGCGACTTTAAACTTGTGGACCAGTCCTGCTGTGAGTGTCCACGTCTCGGCAGCGTAGGTCATAACGGGCAGGACGCACTGGTCGAAGACTTTCGTCTTCAGACTCTGCGGTATAGAGACTAGTCCTGCTGTGAGTGTCCACGTCTCGGCAGCGTAGGTCATAACGGGCAGGACGCACTGGTCGAAGACTTTCGTCTTCAGACTCTGCGGTATAGAGACTATCTGTGTACCAAATTTCATTTAAATCCGTTCAGTGGTTATGTCGTGAAAGCGCGACAGACAAACACTGGCAGAGTTATTATCGCATTTATAATATTAGTAATGATAAAAAGAAAGAAAGAAAACATTTATTTGCTATGAATACAACGAATAAGGATGGGTACAAAGAGAATACAATAAAAATAAACACACTAAACGAATTAATAATAACAAAAATAAACTGTACGTCGCCGTTGTACGAGTATATGTATAGCAAAAAGGTCCCCACTCAGCATAGTGCGGCAGCGTACTAAGTCGCTGCAGCGCTGGTTTAACACTTATTATCAAATAAGGTAAACCGTATTATTTATTATTGATATCAGGGCCGGATTTAGAAGTTTGGAGGCCTTAGGGGCAACAAAGGAGTAGATCCTCCTGGCCCCAAATCATTATCCAAATAAAATGGAAAAAAAATCAGTCGAGTTTTTCAATAAATAATCATGTTTCAAGAAGTGAAAAAAAAAATTTTTAAAGAAAAAGTCTCGACATCTGTGGTCTAGTGGTTCGAGAACCGGACTGCTGATCACGAGGTCGTGGGTTCGATTCCCACAAGACACAAACATTTATGTGATGATCTTTGGTGTTTGTGTTTGTCTGGGTGTTTCTTATATATCATAAGTATGTATTAACAACAAAAAAATATATATAAGTATTATATCCATTGTCTAGTATCCATAGTGCAAGCTCTGCTTAGTTTGGGACTAGATGGTGCTGTGGTAAAAATGTCCCGAGATATTTATTTAAGTTCTATACTAGTGTTTACTAGTCGGAATATAAAGGTTTTTTTTTCGAAGTCTCTTTTGTGGAGGCCCCGGGGCAGTAGCCCCTGTTGCCCTCCCTTAAATCCGGCCCTGATTGAAATCTTATTGGTGTGTCTGTGTATATTTAAAAACGTAACTATCCAATGCCAATTAAATGATATGATAAGGACAGATTAGGTTTTCAAAGTATATTTGTCTTGGCTTCACGCCTGTTTCTCACAGGGGTAGGCAGAGACTATAGATTTCCACTTGCTACGATCCTGGCACACCACTTTCGCTTTATCTATGCTCATCAACCTCTCCATGCATGCTCGTCGGTTTAGGGTGCTCTTAACCTTGTCTTGTTTGAGAACGTCCGCAATTTGGTTGGGGTACGTTCGCCGAGGTCGACCCCTAAACTTGGTTAGCAGAAAATAATCCTTATTAAAAAAAAAAAAATTCGTTGAGTTAAACTCCTCATTGGTCTAGTGGTCCCAAGTGGGACTGCCACTAGATGCCACTGATGCCACTGATTCTAGATTTGTGCCCGGTTGATGGCAATAGACTTACATTAGAATTACATGGGACCTGACCTTACCGGTGAACTATGGGTGTACATTAATACGGCTCTGCCTAACCCTTTGGGAAATAAAGGCGTGATGGTTTCAGTCTATCCGAAAAAGAAAACAGTTTTCACAACATTATTTTTAATGAAGGAAAAAATCGGCTGGCGGGCAGGATTCGAACCTGCGTCTTCTGGTTCGGTACACCAGATGCTTTGACCGCTAAGCTACCGCGAGCCCCGCTCGCCAGTCGAAATCTTCCTTCACATTCTAATCTTAGCATGGAAAATGCTTAATAATATACATTACTTACATAAATTAAAAATTTAGAAAACCCCCGATACGAAATGTAATTTGCCATTTTGTGGTGGCGGCCATCTTATATTTGAAATTTATCATAGTGTATATTATTCTCCTAGCTAAGCCCTTTCATTTGACACCCATATTGAGGGAGTTGTGAAAAAATATATAATTCGCTATTTGGTGGCGGCGGCCATCTTGGACCGATTCTCATCCAACATAGCTAAAAACAGTCCCAACTAATTCACCTTTCAAATAAAAAAAACAAAACAAAATCGGTTCATCCGTTGGGGAGCTACGCCGCCACAACATCCCCATAACACCCCGTCGTTTTTGCGTCGGGGGTTAAAAATGATAGTTTTCACAACAGTTTTTACGTCTTTTATCACATACAGACACTTCAATTGTATTTATAGGTATAGATTTAAATAAAAGCCCATTATCTAGCTATTCAATTATCATTCACAACACAACAGTGCCAAATTTTCAAGTGCTTCCACGTTCGTGATTGTGAGCCAAATAATACATTACTTAGTAAAGCTCATAAGTAGTGGTAACCTAAAGTTTTTTTATACCACTAAGGTGGCAAACAAGCATACGGCCCGCCTGATGGTAAGCGGTTACCGTAGCCTATGGACGCTTGCAACACCAGGGGTATCACTCGCGCGTTGCCGACCTGAAAAACTTCTAGGTTTATGGAGGATTCACTGCGCCGACAGTTTGAGGGAATATTTCTCTTGCTGTTAGCGCAGCACATCCTTAGAAGGAGCTCTGGCGACCTTACTTACTGCAGGAACACAACACACAATAAAGTGTGTTATTTGGCTGCAGTTTTTTGTAAGGTGGAGGTACTTTGTCGACGTCTGTGGGCTAGTGGTTCGAGTACCGAACTGCTGATCACGAGGTCGTGGGTTCGATTCCCACAGGGCACAAACATTTATTGTGATGAACTTAAGTGTATGTGTTTGTCTGGGTGTTTCTTATGTATTATAAGTATGTATTTACAAAAAAAAGTATATAAGTATTATATCCATTGTCTAATACCCATAGTACAAGCTCTGCTTAGTTTGGGACTAGATGGTGCTGTGTGAAAATGTCCCAGGATATTTACTTCCCCAGATGGGGTGCTCCAGATTTGAGCCATAAATAGCAGTGCCCTACCGCTCTTAAAAAAGATAGAGCCTTAAGGTAACAGGTGTGATGTTTATTACATATTTATTTACATAATAATCAATTGGCTTTTGGACCAAATCGTCCAGAAGAAATAAATTTAACATTATTCATTATTCTCCGTATTGAGTACTAGCTTTCCGCCAGCGGCTTCGCCCGCTATCCCACGGGAACCATAGATTTTACCGGGATAAAAAGTAGCCTATGTGTTATTCCAGACTATAATCTATCTCTGTGCCAAATTTTATCAAGATCCGTTCAGTAGTTTTTGCGTGAAAGAGTAACAAACATCCATCCATTCATCCATCCATCCATCCTCACAAACTTTCACATTTATAATATTAGTAAGATTAGTAAGATTTTGCAATGATATTTAAAAAGTATATCGACTTGTAAAAAGTATCTTTATAAGATCTGTTTCTTCTTTTTCTTCCTAGCCTTTTCCCAACCATGTCGGGGTCGGCTTCCAGTCTAACCAAGATGCGGCTAAATATCAGTATTTTTACACGGAGCGACTGCCATCAGACCTCCGCAACCCAATTTCTGGGCAATACGGATATTCGAAGGAAAGACTGGTTATAAGATCTGTTTACATAAATAAATTTCATTTATCTTATACTTATTACATTATACTTATTATTGAATGAATGTAATCCCGTAAGATTATTTATTTTAAAGAACACTACAGTTTCATAAGCCGTTCATTTCAACTCTAAAACAATTATTTTTCTATTCTTTTTTAGATAACATAATGACGTTTCCTATTGACACGACACCCAATGACATTAATAGTTAAATACGACGCTACACATGTACCTATTCACGAAATCACACTCGATAGAATGTATTTCTTCAGATGATTTTGACAGAACAAACGTGAGACACACAGAAATCATTATCTCAAATATTTGCGACTATTTTACAAAGTTATACATACCTCCTGCCTTTATAAGGTATGAAATCCACGAATAAACACAATATGCACTTTAAAAAACCAGTTTTTCTTTTATTTCAGTTGATATTCGACACATTAGATTTCTACTTTCAGGTTAGCCGTCGAAATGCGCTGATATGAAAACTGTTTCTTATCTAACAGATAAGATAAATACGAACAGAACATTAATGCCTTGGCAAAATAACAATCGTATATACATACATACATTAAATACGTCACATTTACTGCATAAAGGAATTGAGTTCGTGCGGATAACTAAAAAGTTCGTGAAAGAGTTCGTGCGAAGCCCGATATTATACAAGACTAGCTGTCTCCGCGGTTTTATTCGCGTTCATCTAACTTTCCCAAACCCGAGGGAATTTCCCAAAATCCTTTCTTAATACACAGTAACTGTTCCTGACATATGTCACCTAATGGCAAAATTTCATGCTTGTAGAGCCGTTTCAGCTGTCTGCAGTCTATAAACGTCAGCAACACCGAACACCAGTGGTATCACCCGCGCGTTGTCATCTTGACACCTCAATTGTTTAGTCATATTTGCCTAGTAATTTTTGTTGTCTACATTTGCTTTCAAACTGAAAAGCAATAGTGTTAGAACAATACCGCTTGGCGGCAGAATAATTAGCAATTCGGTTGTATACATGTTTTTAAATTTTACATAAATAACTTCTTTGAATGAGTCCTTGTGGGGTAGCAAACACACACTCATTTTAAAGAAAGTTTCACGGGGTAACGAACCTCCGAAATACATTGAATTTCTTTGGATAACAGCTTTTGTGGGGTAATAAAATACTAGTCACCTTGTACAAGCAGTCCAGTTCGTGCGAAAACGCGAAACACGAAATCGTGCGATAGTTCGTGCGGATTAGAAGCCTACGAGTTCGTGGCGTAGTACAACACCCATTCTCCTCGTGAATGAAGTTCTAGGTTGCCAACTGTGACATTTAAAACTCACTAACAGTTTGATAAACCTTTAATTTGATTGATAAACCTTTAATTTTAACTTTGTAACAATTATTTTTGAATCGCAATTTTAAACCCCCATGGTTGCCGATGAATAGGGACCAATTTCGAACTTTCGACGTTTAGAACTTTCGACACTGTGAACAGATTTTGATGAGTCTGTTTTTATTCGAAAGCTGGTGCTTCTCGTGTGGTCCCATATTTTTTTTTTCGAATTCGGTTGAACAATTTTAAAAAAATCGACGAAATGTTAAAAACATGTATACATTGATGATATTTTGGTTTACTCCGAAACCTTGCTGTCTTATTAGGGCAGTGCATTTTAGTTCGCCTCCCCATATAATATAATAGGTATAAAACAAAATACATCTATATTCCACTAAAAATTAAAAATATATATATACTTAAACAAAAAACAAACCGCCTTCAAAAACACATGGAACTAAAAAGCAAAAAATAACAGGCACATTTTTACATTATGATTTCTAACTAATTTGAAGGCGTTGCCGGACACATCGTTTGTCAGGTGGACCCTGGACTGAATAGACTTTTCGTACAATGAGAGGTCAGCTTATACTGGAAATGTTTGTCTACAAAATGGCGTGAGTTCCTCAAAGAGAACCCCACTTTGCCCTTTTCCAGTACTCATAAACTCATGATAAATACAATTATTTACCTGTTGCCAATCATAATCCGTAGATAAGGCTCGTTTATTAAGAATTCTGGTAATTTTGATAACTTTACCTCTTATCAAAGTAGGATATCGTTCATTGAACGTCATTATTGCCCAGTCATCATACATACAGTTCTGGCCAAACATATTGTCCGGGTTGAAGTTGGCACGAGCTAACTTTAACCCGGCCATAAAAATCTAAGAAAGAAAATTATAGGATTGTAATAAATAAAAACGATAGCTCAAGTCGTAGGCTGTCGCTTCATATCATTTTTATCCAATATTTTTCTTTCTCCGATTCTACTGGTCCGATTTGAAATTTTTTTGTAGTGTTAGATAGCCTGTTTAATAAGGAAGGCTATAAGCTATATATCATCACGCTACGACCAATAGGAGCGGAGTATCGATTAAAAAAGTGGCAAATACGGGGAAAAAACCACTTCCACGGAAACGAAGTCGCGGACAAGGGTTAGTAATAAATAAACCTCAGGTCGTTGGCTGGGGTTTTAAATAATTTCAATTCAATAAAAAAAAATCTTCGATTTTTTAGACGGGTTAGCTCGTGCCAATTTCAAGGCAGACAAGAAGTTTGACGAGAACTACACATACATAAAAAAAAAGCGTAGGAACAGATGCGTTAAGGCTTAGTAGGCTAATGCGGCACTTAAGTCCAATTTAATTAACTTGTTTCAATGAGGAGACCTACGACTCGGCAGTCCAGTGGTCATATCCACGCGCAATTACGAAATTCGAAAATGATTACATAAAGGATGTTATAATTTTCGAATTTCGTAATTGCGCGTGCACATTCTACAGGAGATGTTTGTTGTCCCGTTTGTTGTACAATTTCAGAAAAAAAAGAAAAAAAAAGTACATATTTCTACTCACGACTGTCTCCCATTGGGGTACGCAGAGACGCGGGCTGACTCTTAACGATATCGAGAACCATTATAATCTTCTCATCATCGCCATTTGCCTTCTTCAACTGCCTCTGGTTTGATCCCCGGATCGAGCAGTGTTGTTGGGTTTTCTGTGAAATTCCCAGTAGCAGCTCGGAGTCTGGATTTGTGCCCGGTTGGTGGCAATAGGCTCGCCCCCTATTACATGGGACCTAAACATACCGGCGAAATGTGGGTGTACATTAGTACGCCTCTGTCTACCCCTCCGGGTAATATAGGCATGATTGTATGATTATCGCCATAATATTTTATTCTACGCCCAGATATGGCGTCAAGAAAATCTCCTAGTCATGCAGTTTTCAGTTTCCTTACATGTTTTTCTTTACCGTTGGAAGCGAGTGATAATTAATTATCAATACGCACATAATCAGGGCCTGATTTACCCACAGGCTATTAAGGCTTAAGCCTAGGGCCCAAGGACCAAGGTGGTGAAGGGCGCGGTGCTGAATTGAGACTTAACTACTAACATCTAATATATAAAATTCTCGTGTCACAGTTTTAGTTGCCATACTCCTCCGAAACGGCTGGACCGATTTGTATGAAATTTTGTGTGCTTATCCGGTATCTATGAGAATCGGCCAACATCTATTTTTCATCCCCCTAAAATGACCCACCCCTATATGGCAAAACAACGTTTGCTGGGTCATCTAGTGATAGTATAAAATTCTTGCAAGCGCTCACTCACCTGCGGCATTTGCACTTTTTACTTACTACTTTTTACAATAAGGTTAAATTTAAACTTCATGAATTGCACCTGTAAGTCAATTAATAATAGGATAGACAGCCTAGGGCGGTTAGAAGCCTAAATCAGGCACTGCACATGATTACTACGAAAAATCAGAGGCCTAGGACCTGGCAGTCCAGTGGTCATATCCCCATGCGACCATGAGGCAGTATATCGAAGGTATTATTTACTGTATCAGGTTACTTAATAGCAAAATTGTTTGGTTACAGAAAGTGTCCCACCCGCCAAGTCTTCGTTAGGGGAGGCAGATCGCACTGCATAGACGCGTGCAACGCTGAAACCATGTGCGGTGAAGTCAAAGTGCCCGAGGAACACTTAAATGTAAGTATAAGCCCCGCAAATTCAAAAAAAACTTTAAAATTTTACCTTTTAAATAACACAAACGCACTTTAGAACATGCCACTTCCAGCCGGGCGTAGTCGGTGCATGTTTTGCTTCTACCTATAAATATTTGCAGTTTGGTTGGGTTAAAATTGTGTTTTTTCTTCTATTTTGTTCTGTATTTATTACTAAATCTATCTCTGTACGCCAAACATTATAATAAGTTAGTTTAAATTTCTCATGTCATATCTCATCTATAACCTTAAATTGCTAATGCGCCTGGCCGCCATTTTGGTGACGTCAAAATGACGTAACCGCACTCATTGCCGTTAGCACCAATGGCCGACGAGTACGACGGATGACGTCATGTGAATGTTTATTAGACTAGGCACAAATGTGACACTCCATACAAACCTTCCGATACTGCTGCACACTACAATACCAAATGTCAAACTTGTCAAAATTACGTTTGTACACGTGCAAATGCAAATGTGTGCGTGAGAGTGCGTAGGGTTTGTTGGCAGTACACCCGGCAAGAACACCGGCAGAATGCGGGGGACCTGTGGTATCTGACGTTAGGGAGGGGCGGAAAGTGGCCATTCTGTTTTATTTATTCTGTGGACTAGGTTCCAGAGGCGGGATTTATAGTACGTAGTATGGTGCCGTGAAGTTTAAGTGACTTAGTTATTGAGCAATAGTCTTTGCCTGATACTTTCCCTAATGGTAATGCATCTTCCTTGATCGTCTCTGCATTACCCAAAGGTTGTCTGGCAGAAAATGCCTAAGGCATTAAGACCGCCTTTGTACAGTCTGTACATCACTACATATTATAAAACAAAGTCGCTATCCGCCGTCAGTCTGTCCCTATGTATGCTTAGATCTTTAAAACTACGCAACGGATTTTGATGCGGTTTTTTTAATAGATAGAGTGATTCTTAAGGAAGGTTTATATGTATAATACATGACCACGCGGGCGAAGCCGCTTGCGGAAAGCTAGTTAAGCATAAATAAATAAATAAATATGGTGAATTGGTGATAGATATAAATGTAGAAGTCGAGAAAGACTTAAATGTAAACAGTATGACATGTGATTAGATGGGTGATGGATTTGAACGTGGATGGATGGAGAGGTACAGGAAAAACAAATAAAAGATGTATGGATTGTGTTAAAGCAGATATGATTAATAAAGGATAGAATGAAGAGTGTCTGAAAGGAATACATGGAAGAAAAGGACTTACCGACCCCAATTAAATTGGGGTAAAGACAGGAGTATGATGAATACAATAATTAAACCATCTTATAAGCCTAGCAGTCCTAACTCTTCGGGGAATGCAGGCGTAATAGTAACGTTAAAACTTAAAAGCCATGGGGATAAAACATGGCCACTTGCCCATGATGGTGCCTTTAGCTGGAAAAGAAATTCAATATCGTAAACTTCGTAAAGCATCATTACCAGTCAAAAGACGTCCACTGCTGAATGAAGACCTCCTTCATAAAGTTCCACAAGAACAGGTCTTATGTCACCTGCATCCAAAGCAACGCTGAATAAAAAAAAGTACTCTTCTAAAAAATCTATTTATTCAATACCAAGTCTTTCTTTTACTGTCCACTTCGATTGGTAGACCCTTTTCCCACCATTTTTCCGACGTACTTTTTTCTTCAGGCACCCTTCGCAACACAACCGAACCACTTGTCGCTACAAACTCTGGATTATATTTCTTGGTATCGTATTGATCGAATTCAAACACTGCTTTTCTGGTAGTCAATGACTGTTCATTTGAAGTTCGTTGGTTAAATAGTTCATTTTCGGAGAAATCATCTAGCGTTCCATTGGAAATGTTCCCGAAATCTTTACCGAAATCTTTACCAAAATCTTTCCCGAAATCTGTGACTTCATTGTCTTCAATTGAGTTTAGATGGGATAGTAATCTATAGGGGCGTCCTTTCACTTTTTTTTGTACTGGCTTATTATCGGCCGCGTACCTTTCTGCGTATAAAGAATTGCTTGGTGGCGGTGAAGAACTTACAACATTCTCGTCTTTGTACTTCGGTGCAGTCTCCTTATTATATTTTTCGTCTTCTTCGCTTATTCTATGATTAGGTTTACTTTCTCTTTCTTTCTCTTCTAGAGTATATGCGTATTGTTTAACGGTATCTGGCGTCACTTTCACATAGCGACTAGGACCTTCTAACCTAACAGAATATTCTGGCTTCACTCGTTTTTCTTTATGTATTTTACTGTCGAAATCGGATTTTTCTGCTATTTCCTTCTGTTCTTTAGATATAGATGTTTCTGGTAGAGATTCTTCTTCGTGTTTTTCTAGAATATCTTCTCGTGATTTAGCGTTATCTTGGGCTGCGCTTTCGAAGCCGTGTCTTTCGATATTATATCTGTTATTCTCTTCTGAAACCTGTTGAGAATATGGCAATAAAAGTTAATGATTTGTAAGAGGTGGTGCTTGAAAAATATATACAAATTATTCAGGTTATCGTTAGAGTTAACTGCTTTGTTAGCCTAGTGGTACTAAGCGTGACTGCTGTGCTCGAAGTACTGGGTTCGACTATCAGGTCAAGCAAAGTATTTTAAGGGTTAAATGTATTTAAAGTTGTGCCCAGTTATTGACAATTGGCTCGCCCCCTTTGACAGGGAACCTAAAGATTACATTAATACACTGTTTGGCCCTTTGGAAATACTCCTACAGGGGGCCTAGACAAGTTGAAAATGTATGTAACATTTAAAAAATTATATATATATTTGATAATTATTATGGTTTACCCCGAAACCTCGCTGTCTGTGCCGGTCAGTGAGTTTAGTTGCCCATAGTAATGATGCTTATGACTTGCTTACCTGATGCGAGTCCTCTGCACCATTCATTTCATTTTCTTCAGACAAATGTGTAGTCATGCTTTTAGTAGCTGTTGATATAAATTCAGCAATCTTCTCCGCGAGTGAGTCTGAGACGAATTTCCTTGCCAGTTTCTTGACATCGTCTACATTAGCTGTCAGTAAGACGAATGCGTGGGCTAGGTGCGTTAAGAGAAGGAGATGAAGACCTGGGAAAAGTTATCAAGTTAGAAAGAATAATTACAAATAAATATATCTTGGGACACACTACAAAGTAATTAACATTTATAATAAGAAAATAACAAAATTAAATGAACAAGAAATCACAACAATCATTTTTACACATCACCATCTAGTCCCAAACTAAGCAGAGCTATATACTTCTTTTTTGTAAATACATACATATATGTATTTACAACAAAAAAGTATGTAAGTATTATATCAACTGTCTAGTCTGCCATAGTGCTGTGTAAAAAAAAAATTGAATACGTTTCAAATAAGCATTAATGAAACATTAAATGATTCTAGTTGCACGGTACCAAAAAGTTGATCTTATGGAGACGAATCCGGCAAGAAACTCCATGGGATACTCTTTAAAAATAAGAGTTGTTACATTTTTCATTGGTACAATGTCTTACGTACTCGAAGACGAGATATTAATAAAGAAAACGTTCTTTCTCGAAGAAAAATCAACAGTAATAAAACAGTACTATGTGGATGAATAGACTTTTCACATGAACTTGCCGTTAAATTACTTGGAACATAATTTCACTCAAATTTTGTTCTATTTTTTAATTTATTCCGTGGTTAACGGCTATCCAGAAGTGGTGGAACAGGTCTTGAGTCTCATTTGCCTAGTTATGTCACTGGATAAATGCACTGCCTATCCTTTCCAAGAATAATGGCTTACTTATCTATACTAATAATATAAAGCTGAAGAGTTTTTTGGTTTAATTCGCTAATCAGGAACTACTGATCCGATTTGAAAAATTCTTTCAGTGTTACATAGCCTGTTTAACGAGGAAGGCTAAAGTATAGGCTATATTATCGATACGACCAATAGGGGCGGAGTATTAATTAAAATTGTTACAAAAACGGGGGAAAAATTCTGCTGCTGCGGGAACGTCGCGCGCAATGTTGTTAAAAAGTAATGCCTAGATTTCATTTTTTCACTTACCAATTATGGATGTTCTACATAAAATCAACATTTTAAATAAAAAGTAATACTAACAATAAATTTATTTTTCCTATTTTTTATGGTTTGATATGAGTTATATTACTTTAGCTTTATTCGTATTCGTATGATTGTTTTGTAAACTAGCGTTTGCATTAGGATTTGCTTGCTTTTTGTTAGGATTTCTTGCTTTCCATCACGACGACGTCTGTGGTCTAGTGGTTCGTGTACCGGACTGCTGATCACGAGGTCGTGGGCTTGATCCCCACAGGACACAAACATTTATGCGATGAACTTAAGTGTTTGTGTTTGTCTGGGTGTTTCCTATATATTATAAGTATTTATTTACAAAAAATAATGTATATACGTAGTATATCCATTGTCTAGTACCCATAGTACAAGCTCTGCTTAGTTTGGGACTAGATGGTGTTGTGTAAAATGTCCAAAGATATTGATTATTATTTATTTATTTATAATCTGTTGTCAGCGGATTCACTGGCTTATCAATGGATTTTTGAACCCCCGACTCAAACACGACAGGGTGTTACGGTGTGTGTGTGTGTGTGTGTGTATGTGCGCGTGCGTGTGAGTGTGTGTGTGTGTTTATTTTTTTAAGCATTTTCCATGCTAAGATTATTTAACCAGAAGACACAAGTCCTGCTGGCCTGTCGATTTTTTCCTTCATTAAATAACTGGCATGGCCTTTTGGGAGGGCCTGGGCTGATTAGAATAGGGAACATTTGAAAGACACGTACAATGGCGTGTACGAGGCTAAGTGCGGAAAACGCCAAGCTAAACTAAACTAACTAAACTGGCATGGCATGGCAATGGCAATCTTCGCTAAGTTTGTTTTATGCTTTGTTTGGGTGTTTCTTCTTCAGGGGTTGTCACTTAGGAAATACTGCAGCCATGTTGTTAAAAAAATATATTTAAAATTTCATAGAGAGGCAGGGCACAGCCATTTATGGCTCAAATCTGGAGCAGCCCATCTGGGGAAGTAACTCCACCTTACAGAAAACTGCAGCCAAATAACACACTTTATTGTGTGTTGTGTTCCTGCAGCGAGTAAGGTCGCCAGAGTTCCTTCTAAGTATGCGCTGCGCTGGCAGTAAAAGGAATATTCCCTCAAACTGTCGGCGCAGTGCTCCATAAACCTCTAAGAGGTTTTTCGGGTCGGTAACGCGCGAGTGATACCCCTGCCTGGCTAACATGCGCGCTACGACAAAATGTTGTCTACTCCTTTGTCTCGCTCTTTCTGGTGCGAAAACGAAACAAAAGCACGACATAAGCGTCGACAAAATGTTCTCACGGCGTCCAAAATCTATGGTAACCGCTTACCATCAGGCGGGCCGTATGCTTGTTTGCCACCTTAGTGGTATATAAAAAAAAAAACACAAATTTTGCAGACATAAATATCATCATCATCATCATGGAAAATGCTTAAAAAATACAAAAATATATTAATTAATTGTTATTTTTTCAGCCGTGTTACGTGTGTAACAGCACCGGTCACAACTGCAGGGCGTTGCCGCGGCAGATTCGACTAGACGAAGAAATACCAACGGAGATAGATGGGAATTCCATCAACGATGGTACTGATGCACCAGGTAAGAAGGGCACTTTCTACAGGGACTCGGGTCCGAACCCTGCCTGAGAATTTCTTTGAGATATAATAAACCGCACATCAAAAATACTGATTCATCCTCCTAGCCTTTTGGACCACCACGTTGGGGTCGGCTTCCAGTCTAACCAGATGCGGCTGAATATCAGTATTTTACACGAAAAAAGAAAAAATTATATGGATATTTGAAAAATTATATTGAGATTTTCTATAGTCCACCGTTATAAAAAACTATGAAATTCAATAAAGTGTTGAGTATTGAGTATTTAAGTGCCCAATCATTAATTTTGATTCGTTTAATTTATTTATAAGTGAAAATTTTAGTGCTTAAAGCTCAAACAGTATAGAAAATTCGAATCATGTCCGCCGGTTGATTTTTCCTTCATTAAAATAATTGTATATCTTGTTTCAGTGACAGAAGAAGAAGAGGAATCTCAAGGAGTGGAAGATACGGATTTCGTTTTATACGTGAGTGCTGTAGAGACGGAGAGATGTCGCCGAGGATTGACGGTGGCGTACGCGTCCCACTGTCAACAAGAGTCGGCGCTAGACAGGTGAGGAAATGACGAAGAGTATCTTTTCAACCGACTTCAAAAAAAGGAGGAGGTGCTCTATTCGACTGTTTTATGTTTGTTACCTCTGAACTTTCGACTGGGTGAACCGATTTTGATGATTCTTTTTAAGTCTGTGTGTTTGTAAACTTTTTTTTTGTGTAAATTAATAAAATAAATAAATAATTATAATTGCATAAGTTGATAAAAAATGCTATGCAATAGCTTTACCGCGGCAGCCTCCGAGTGCCACACGTCTTTTTTTATTAGTAAGCTGGTGCTTACAGATTGGTCCCTTAAATTTGGAGGCGGTGCCAAACTACTAATGTAATTTAAATATGACTTTCGTTGATTGTTTGGTACCGACTCAAAATTAGTTAGAAATCATAATGTAAATATGTTATTTATTGCTTTTTAGTTCCTATGTGTTTTTTGGAGGCGGTTTTTTTTGTATTTTTTAAGCATTTAATAATTTTAATGAAAGAAAAATCTAATGAAGACAAAAATATAGTTAATAACGATGCTACCTTACCTATTAACTATATCTTTGTAGTACAAAAAGATTTTGTGAAAATTTAGGATAACTATTAATCACTTTATCACGAGATTGCATAAAGATACAAATTGTAAGTTATTTCACACCTACCGGTTCTTTCGGTTCCGTTCCTAATTCAGAACCGGGTACCCGGTTTTTTTCGGGTCTCATAAAAAATTTTAATAAAGCTTTTGCTGTCTTATTCAATTAACAGTTTCTGTGTTTGGTTACATGTTTTTTCGTATAGTAGTATTCTGTACTTCACTTGACACTATTGTACCTTGCAATTTCGATGTCATTAGCGATTAACCTAACCTACCAAAAGTAGGAGCCGACTAGAACATGCCGCAGGACATGTTACAGGACTGAAAAGGCCACCGAAATCATAGAAAAGATACTCTGCCTTGGTTCTGCTTATTATTCAAATTCAAATTCAAAAGATTTATTGCGTACTAAGTGTATAAATAAGGTGTTACATTTTATAATAGTGTACTTGTACTTAGTGGCCTTTTACAAGCATTGCAATTACTTACTTACTTACTTAATACTTAACTACCACTCCGTCAGTCTGCTCTTGACCTCTATGCTATTCTCAGCAACTATATCATACACTATGATAAATTTCAAATCCAAGATGGCCGCCACCATGAAATGGCAAATTACATTCCGTGTTGGGGGTTTTGTAAATTTTTAATTTAGGTTAGGTTATTCATTAATTTTTCTGTCATTTTTATTTAATCCTATCCTATCCTATCCTACTTCCTATCCTACTTCCTACTAATATTATAAATGTAAAAGTTTGTGAGGATGGATGGATGGATGGATGTTTGTTACTCTTTCACGCAAAAACTACTGAACGGATCTGGATGAAATTTGGCACAGAGATAGATTATAGTCTGGAATAGCACATAGGCTACTTTTTATCCGGGTAAAATGTATGGTTCCCGTGGGATAACGGGCGAAGCCGCTGGCGGAAAGCTAGTACTTCATAAAGCACCAAGCAGGTGCTTCAAAAAGTTCGCTACAGTGTCAACATTGTCGCTACAACAGTTATAACAATATAATTATCTATATTGCCAGGCCAGTGGCAGGCCACGCGAACTTCTGCCCGGGCGAGCTGTCGACTAAGTACCGCGACCTGCCATCAGTGCTTTCCACGGTCAAACACGAGATGTTACACGCGCTGGGGTTCAGCGTTTCTCTTTTCGCCTTTTATAGGTAAGTTCTACACTTTTGTTGATCTTTGAGCCTTTTCCCAACCATGTTGGGGTCGGCTTCCAGATTAATCAGATGCGGCTGAATATCAGTAAGTATTTTCTGTGTCCTTTTTTTAATATCTTTATTTGTTTATAGAGGGTTTTACATATATGCCACCCTCATCATGGCTCACAAATGCTATTACAACAATAAACCTTAATCTTATTTATTATACTTAATACCTAATTTGACAATTTCAATTAATTCTTTGGCCTGTTGGGAATCAGGAACGGCCAAGATACTATTAACTATACCGACCTGGTAGCTTCTATTAAAAAGTAGTTGCCGACGTGCTGCATTCCGGCCACATTCCATTGTGATGTGATAAACATCTTCCGGTACTCCACAGTCATCACAATTAGGAGAATTTATTTTACCCATCATATATCCAAACTTGTTCAATGGAATGTGCCCCGAACGCAGACGTAGCGCTAAAGTTATGTTTTGTCGACACATTTTGCATGAAGCTGTGTCCTGAGATACAGGCTAACAACCTAGTTCAGGAGGCAGGGCTTTTATGTAACTGTGTATTTACTTTGTTTTCAATAAAGCATTTATTATTATCATCATCAGAGCTCCCTCCGCAACACAATTTCTGGGCAATACCGATGTTCGAAGGAGTCAGGCTTTTTAGGCTACTTCTAACGATTGTCATTGTCAAGACTAACAGTAACGATTTACATGGTATTCAAGGCACAAAGAGTTATCGTTTATGATTACATAGGTTGACTGCGAGTGCAGCTTAACCTTGCAAATAATCTACACTAATATTATAAAGAGGAAAGATTTGTATTTTTGTATGTAACGAATAAACTCAAAAAGAAGACCGATTTGAAAAATTCTTTCCATGTTAGATAGCCCATTTATTGGGGAAGGCTATAGGCGATATATCATCACGCTACGACTAATAGGAGCGGAGTAGTAATGAAAAATTTTGCAAAAACGGGGGAAAAAATTATAAGACCACGCGGGTGAAGCCGCTGGCGGGAAGCTAGTTACTTATAAAACGACTTCGTTACTTAAACGACGACTTCTTTAGCACCTCTTTTGATGTTACAGAGATGAAAACGGTGAACCCTTGACGGAAAGACGACCAGATACTGGCAACCCGCCGCTGGATGAAGAGTGAGTGTTCATTGTTATTAATACTATTAACATTGATCTATTGAATTAGTCTTTTGGAAGTAAGCATGACGCCTACTCAAGGGGCCGAGCAGTCTGTAGCAGCTCGGATAGTCTTGATGTCAGTTTAGATATGTTAATCTAAGCCAGCCATAACTGCAAGGGTTGGCTTGAGCACACTGTCCGTCTGTTTTTCAAGCCAGTGACCTCCGTAGAGGTGTGTGACTCAGCTCTGAGTCAACTCAATGAGTGAAATCGCACGGGTTTGAGCCGTTGAGCTACAACTTGGCAACAAAATGACTAGCTCACGACTCAATTCAGCTCCTATTGTATTTGTGAATCCCTCTAATTCAATTTTCCTAGAACTAATTATTGTTCTGTTCTAATGCATTAAAATAATAATTTATTGATATGAATACAATAATTCAATTTGTAAATAAATAATATAAAATGTCTAGCTCGCAGAGTTAAACGAACTCTTGCAGCTCGGCAGCTCATTCGGCTCGCGAGTGTCGTAAACTGAACCGGTTCTAATTGAGCTGATCTGCGAGCTGAGTCATTGAATCAGCTCACTCACCTGAGTCATGAGCTCATCTATAGCTCGCTTATTTTTGATGAGTTACCGACCTCTATCGGCCAGTACTAGCATCAGTGAACTGGCTCCGTGTAAACGTTTTATGTTATTTTTCTTTAACAAGCTCAAATTTGTTTTCGGAAATTTCCTTTGAAAGAAGGCGTGCCTTCGGACCCCAAGGCCCGAAATCTAGACATTTAAGTTCTAGGTTTAGTTTTGTATGTACAGTTCGCGCCAAACTTATTGTTCGGGTTGAAGTTGGTTCGAGCTAACTTTAACCCGTACGTAAAAATCGGAGAAAGAAAAATATTGGATTAAAATTATTTAATACGATGGCCTACGACTTGAGCTTTCTTATTTTTTTGTTACAACCCAATATTTTTCTTTCTCCGATTTTTGAAGCCGGGTTAAAGTTAGCTCGTGCCAACTTCAACCCGGACAATAAGTTTGGCGAGAACTGTATCTAAGTTTCGTCAATTCGTTTCAGGCTACAAATCCACAAATGGTCAGATCGCGTCGTGAAGAATATTACAAGGAAAAACTGGATGATCAGGGGCGGCTATATGGAGAGAACTTTCCACATGATTGTGACCAAAAGAGTCGTCAAAGAGGTAAATTCCTGCCGACGTTGTGAGGAGGCTGATGAAACCCCACTTCACTTTTTCATTATCATCAATGTACTATGTGTTACATACATATCCATATTACTGTCCCACTCTTCGGCACGGGCTCCTCTCAGAATGAAAGTGATTAGGCTATAGTCCACTACGTTGGCCTGGTGCGGGTTGGTAGACTTCACACGCCGTCGAGAATATCTCTCAGGCATGCAGGTTTCCTCACGATGTTTTCCTTCACCGTTAAAGCGATGATTATTTTATTACGAATATGATTTGACAGTCCTTGGCAGCCGGATTAGGTTATGAGGCTCTTTGTACGAAAATTCTTATATAATAGGAGGTTAGCTCTTGCCAGCAATGCAGTGGTGGATCCAGGACTTAGGTTTAGGAGGGGCTAGTACAGAGAAAGAAGGATAATTTAAAGTAACATTTAAGATCTCTCTGGGGTAAACCCTTATGCTTTTGAGGGGACTTGAGCCCCTTAGCCCTTAGCTTAATTATTTTGGGATGTGGAGAAGCCAGGGTATGACATGATGGCCTATTGTGTAATAGTGTAGGACACTAGGGCCCATTGTTTGCCATTAACGACCAATTTTGTGTCAAACGTGGCCCCTATATGGGACAAATTTGTATGAACCGGGTCATATCAGGGACGGAGTATGAAATGTCGACAGTATTTGGAGGTACAGAAAGGTCGTGCATGTATGACGTGATAAAATTGTTTTTTTTTCAGGTGCGAGAGCATTTCAACTGCTCACAATTGGAAGGTGCAGAGTTAGAAGACCAGGGTGGTGATGGAACGGCTTTGACACATTGGGAGAAGAGAGTATTTGAGGTTAGTATTCATCATTACATACTTACTCGCAACTTATCCCATAGTGGGTAGACAGAAATTATAGAATGCGTGCATACTTCTTTTGCTTGGTCCACGTTCACACATCTTATCATACTTACCCCATGAGTCCCCCGCCGCGTCTACAGACGTGAACAAAGTCGCCCGCCGCGTCTGTCTGTGCCCGATAAACGCAACTAAAACGTTTCTCATGCGGCTTATAGGTTTTGTTGCTTGAAGTACGATGCCGAAGTTAAAAATGTCGCCCCATGCGAAGCCGGGGGACGGGTCGCTAATATTGCAAATATAATTTTCTAAAAACACATTTTTGTTCACAGAATGAAGCAATGACAGGCACTCACACCCAGAACTCAGTGTTTAGTCGTATCACCTTCGCGTTAATGGAAGATACGGGCTGGTACCGCGCCAACTACGAGCACGCCGCCCCCCTCGACTGGGGGAGGGGGCTCGGCTGCAAGTTCTCCATGGTGTCCTGCAAGCAGTGGCTGAATTCACAAAGGTTGAGGTAAACTCTTTATTTTGGGACGCGGAGGAGCCAGGGTACGACATGGTGGGCTATTGTGTAATGGTGGGGGACATTATGGCCCATTGTGTTATTGATAATCAATTTTGTGTCAAACGTGTCCCTTATATGGGACAAGTGTGTATGAACTCAAGCTTATATGAATTCAAGGCGAGAGTGAATAGACATTATTTGAGTTTCCATGTTCCAACCTCGTCAGCATGGTCACTTACCAGCAGGTAAGGTGCTGCCAAACACACTCAAAATAATAATAAAAAAAAGAACTGGGTCATATCGGGGACAAGTTTGTATAAACAGGGATAGAGTATAAAACGTGGACTGTTAGTTATTTGAAGATACAAATGCTGAGTTTTACACACATAGTTAAAATTAATAAGGCTCCAACTAAAATTTAAACACACATTAATATTATATTTTTGTAAAATGAAAAAAAAAAGTGTCTTTAAAAGATTTATTTATAGATATAAATGTATTTTTTATTATTACAAGTACCCTGGCTACTCCCGACGGGTTGTGTGAGTTTTATATTGGAGATAATTATTATTTACATAATTTAATTTACTGACATGTTTAAACAGTGTTAATTTTCTATCGCGTGCCAAAAAATTAAATAATGTTCCCAGCATTCATGGCCGTCATATTTTTATTCCAGACCATACCTGCTTTGTTTTGGATTTATAAACGATTAGTCACATTTTTTTTGTCCTTTTTTGCCGGAAATGTTTTTTTTATTTAATCCAAGTATATTCAATTTTTTTTTTGTTTATTACCGTCTTTCTTCCAATAAATATTTTTTATTTTATCAAATATGGGTTATGAAACTACAACCCCCAATTTATGTCATAAAGCTGGTTATTTTTTCGCGATTTAAGGGTCCTATAGTAAAATTAGTAGTTTTTAACGACTCCTTAAATTTTGGCACGTGATAAAAAAATGTATTATAGGTATGTACCACTTATATATTTTTACATTATGTTACAATTACTAATATTAGAGTTAACATAATATTTATTTTATTAATTTTTCTAACACTTTTTTTACAAGCAATATCACGGATAATTCTACTTTGGAGTAAGTAAATAGTAAAACATTCACAGATTTTTAGAAATTTTGGTTTTTAATTTTTGTAGATAGAATTTAAAAAAATAAGTTTGTTTTTGTGTTGTGCCTCTCTCTTCTTTCATTTAAGAGCTCAGTAGCTAAACTATTATTTAATTTACCTTCTAGAATAGTCTCGAGAGTTATTCCGTACTAATATTTTCACAAATTCATTTTACAAGAATTACTAACCAGACGGCCTCAAATGAGTAAGTATTTTTTACCAAAAAAAAAGTAACATAATCACCATTTTTTGTTGATTTCTGCACGTTTTATAATGTTAATACAAATTATGTCTTAATGTGTCATTTACACCCCAACTCAGAGACGTTACTTAACCTTAATGAATCATTAACAAACAGTGGCTACTATATCTTGACCTATTTTTCCATATTCGCGTTTGTTGTCAGTGTACTAAGATAAACTGGGTGTCATTAGCTAATGATTCATTAAGGTTAAGTGACGTCTCTGAGTGCGGCCCAGCGACTTATAAATTACCAAGGACTGGGCGGACCGCATGTCACAATGACACCCCCGAAATTGCTCCCAAAATGTTCTTCTCTAAACCGAAGTGAAGTCCGCGATCGACTAGAAAACAAACGCCACGCGATACTAACAAAGATGGCGTTAGCGTTTCTTTGTATGGCGAACGCGTCTGTCATCATGTTCGGCTCTATCTTTAGTATTTAAACTATTATTATTAAGCTTTATTATAGCCTACCCTAGGGATATGACCACTGGACTACTAAATCTTAGGTCTGAGTTGGACTCCAAAGCACCCACTTCTGAATTTTCGTAATCATACAGTATTAATAATAATTAATTATTACTCGCTTCCAACGGTAAAGGAAAACATCGTGAGGAAACCTGCATGCCTAAGAGATTTTCTCGACGGCTTGTGAAGTCTGCCAACACGCACTAGACCAGCGTGGTGGACAATACACATTCTGAGAGGAGACCCCACTGCTCAGTTAATGGGTTAATAATGTATAGAGTCCTCTGCTAAAAAGGCCTCCTTTTACAGGCGTAAAAACCCAGCTCCATTCTGCGAGAGGATTAAAGGCAACCCGCTCAGGACTGAGTGCTCCCCGCGACGCACGGCAGTTGTATTGTGCAATCTTGTGAGGCACGAGACAATCCTGCCGAGAGCCTATCAGGTAACATATACACTACATTACTTTCTTAACTCCCGAATGCGCAGAATGAGGAATGAAAAAAGGTCACAGATCACAAGTTATTTTTAATGAAGGAAAAAATCGGTTGGCGGGCAGGTTTCGACATCGAACTACCTGTAAAGTTAGTCGTGTCGGTTGTGAAGCATTCACAATAGATGTCGCTACGTCACCTTTAAGACGTAAATTAGAATGTGAAGGAAGATTTCGAGTGGCGAGCGGGGCTCGCGGTGGGTTAGTGGTCAAAGCGTCTGGTGTACCGAACCAGAAGACGCAGGTTCGAATCCTGCCCGCCAGCCGATTTTATCATTCATTAAAAATAGCTTGTAATCTTAGCATGGAAAATGCTTAAAAAAATACAAAAAGATAGGTCACAAATCATTAGAATCACTCGGTATTCGACCAACATCGCCTGGTCACTCGTTGTCAGCACGTGGTTCTCGGATAAACGCCGCGTTTTAACCAGAAAACGTCGCGTGAACTAGAGGACCTCAGCAAACATAATACAGCAATGCAAGATAAGCATGTGAGCAGAAAGATGTCACCGCGGGTGGACGGAATTCGCTCGAGACGATCCGGTGACGCTACGGAGCTGTGTAGCTCAATCATAATTGAGGGAGATCAACAACCCGTTGCACGACGATACGAGATCAGCAAGACATTTGTGTAGGCCTAATAAAATTCCGAAAGCCGCCAGAATGTTTAAAGTTTTTTTTTTTTTGACATTTATACACAGCACCATCTAGTCCCAAACTAAGCAGAGCTTGTACTATGGGTACTAGACAATGGATATAATACTTATATACTTTTTTTTGTAAATACATACATATAATATATAAGAAACACCCAGACAAACACAAACAGCTAAGTTCATCACATAAATGTTTGTGTCGAACCCACGACCTCGTGATCAGCAGTCCGGTACTCAAACCACTAGACCACAGATTTTGTCAGTTCTATAAAACATGTGTACACTTCTCCTTAAACTAATACTAGGGGGCTAGACAAGTTGCATTTTGATATTCGAATCGACAAACAAAATGTATGGAAATGACACAAGCTTTCGACAAATCGGGCTGTCACTAATGTCATTTACATACATTTTGTTTGTCGATTCGAATGTCAAAATGCAACTTGTCTAGCCCCCCTAGGGTATTAGTATGTTACGCTCAAAAAGTCTTATAGTACGAGATCCCACCGCTCAAATCGGTATGTATCTGTTTTTTGGATAAGACTATTTTTTAATAAATCTTACGTGATAGTAGAATAGATTACACCAGGGTTGCCTGGCGAAATTTGGCCGCAACTACCTTTAATTATAAATATTCTACTCGAGTTTTGGAGAAAAAATGTAGTCACATGTTTTTTTAATGAATCCAACGTCATTTGAAAGAGAATAGTGTAGTGAGTGGAAAAAGCCATGGTTGCCAGCTCTCAGTCGGCCGCAACTTAAGGGTTGCCAGGTTTAAACAGGTACTCCACTGTTGATAATTTGCAGTCATCTGTTTTTTTAGTAAGTTATATATCAATTTAAAGGTTATTTTTTTCTCTACATTATAACATAGGGTTGCCTGAAAAATAATGGCCGCAAGTAGGGGGTTGCCATCATTTGAATTAATTTATTCCACTTGATGAGGGAGCGAAAAACAAGAATAAAAACGAACAACAAAACATACCATCACGCCTGTATGCCCCGAAGGGTTCGACAGAGGTGTACTAATGTACACCAACAGTTCGCTGGTACTATCCAAGAACACTTTGCTCGACCCGGGAATCGAACCCAGGAGCTCTAGCGTAGTAGTCGCGTTTGGGACTACTAGACCAACGAGGCAGTCTAAACAAACAAAAAATAATATACAGGGTGGCCG
The DNA here is from genome assembly GCA_946251955.1 of Acronicta psi. Taxonomy (NCBI): domain Eukaryota; kingdom Metazoa; phylum Arthropoda; class Insecta; order Lepidoptera; family Noctuidae; genus Acronicta; species Acronicta psi. The sequence goes on along the minus strand of OX276498.1, from coordinate 3,367,108 downwards.
GAGAAGTGACGTTCAAAGAGAAAATTTAGATTCCTCTAATCAAGGGGTATCCAAAACACCCCCATGTATGTTTCGCGATTTTCAGTTGCTTAGAAGATACAATGATTTTGATTATTTTTTTAATAATTTCCACCTGACATTGGTTTTGTGTTTTTTCTTTTATTGTTGTATGATTATAAATGTTTTTTTTTTATGGTAAGGGATAACTATAATGTCAACTACTTCCCCTAAAATATTGTACACCTAGGCCTAATGGATCATGAAAAAATTGAGGTTAAAGTTCAAATTTTCTGCTTAAGGGTTTCAGTCACAAAAGATTGACTCTTATTTTTTTGTTTGTTTGAATAGTGCAAGGGTTTTGGAGTATTTTTAAAAACTGCCACATAATTATATTGAAGATAAAAATACATTTAAAAAATCTAGAGATCAATCGGGATTTATTTCCTGTAAATTGCATTCAAAGTAACAAAAGAGTAACTTTTTTTTATGAAAACTAGAATAATATTTTAACAAAAATTTTCCACCATCATACACCACTATTCTACAGAACACCCACAGTTCACTAGTATGTTTAGGTCACGTAATAGGCGAGCCTATTGCCATTAACCGGGTGTAAATGTTAATTTCGAGCTATTACTGCAAATTGCATGAAAAAACCTAATAAGACTGCCCGAACTGGGAATCATACTCCGAACCTTTAGCGTAAGAGTCGCGCTAACGACGACTTAACTAATTTAGTAATGCAGTATTTTTTTTTTAAAGAACGAAATAATTCGCTGTCCACCACGCTGTTTTGGCATCAAACCTATAGATTTTTTTGTTTGGGGTATGAAAATTTAAAGAAATATTGTTCCAGTTTCCATAAAAAAGTTACTCCTCTGCCTTACTGAATGCAATTTACAGGAAATTAATCCTGACTACATTTTTTAAATATATTTTTATCTTCAAGATATGTGGCATTTTTTAAAAATACTCCGAAACCCTTGCACTATTCAAACAAACAAAAAAATAAGAGTCAATCTTTTGTGACTGAAACCCTTAAGCAGAAAATTTGAACTTTAACCTCAATTTTTTCATGATCCATTAGGCCTAGGTGTACAATATTTTAGGGGAAGTAGTTGACATTATAGTTATCCCTTACCATAAAAAAAAACATTTATAATCATACAACAATAAAAGAAAAAACACAAAACCAATGTCAGGTGGAAATTATTAAAAAAATAATCAAAATCATTGTATCTTCTAAGCAACTGAAAATCGCGAAACATACATGGGGGTGTTTTGGATACCCCTTGATTAGAGGAATCTAAATTTTCTCTTTGAACGTCACTTCTCCGGCCACCCTGTATATTATTTTTTGATTTGTTTAGACTGCCTCGTTGGTCTAGTAGTCCCAAGCGCGACTACTACGCTAGAGCTCCTGGGTTCGATTCCCGGGTCGAGCAAAGTGTTCTTGGATAGTACCAGCGAACTGTTGGTGTACATTAGTACACCTCTGTCGAACCCTTCGGGGCATACAGGCGTGATGGTATGTTTTGTTGTTCGTTTTTATTCTTGTATTTCGCTCCCTCATCAAGTGGAATAAATTAATTCAAATGATGGCAACCCCCTACTTGCAGCCATTATTTTTCAGGCAACCCTATGTTATAATGTAGAGAAAAAAATAACCTTTAAATTGATATATAACTTACTAAAAAAACAGATGACTGCAAATTATCAACAGTGGAGTACCTGTTTAAACCTGGCAACCCTTAAGTTGCGGCCGACTGAGAGCTGGCAACCATGGCTTTTTCCACTCACTACACTATTCTCTTTCAAATGACGTTGGATTCATTAAAAAAACATGTGACTACATTTTTTCTCCAAAACTCGAGTAGAATATTTATAATTAAAGGTAGTTGCGGCCAAATTTGGCCAGGCAACCCTGGTGTAATCTATTCTACTATCACGTAAGATTTATTAAAAAATAGTCTTATCCAAAAAACAGATACATACCGATTTGAGCGGTGGGATCTTAGGCTATTATTGTTCCAGCATTTCGACACTCTACCCAACGTGGCTCCCGGCGAAGAGGCACACTACGGTGGGTCCGTATCCCTGGCCGACTACTGCCCGTACCTCCAGGAGTTTACGTGGAGACACAAGAGTGTGCTAGTCAGAGGCAGCCGCTGTTCCTACGAAGAGAATACTCCTAGTAAGTATTTAGGGGCCATGGAATTTTGAAGGAAGCACCAAAGGCCGGTAACGGGCGTCTTTTTCTTATTACCACTTATTATGGTGTAAGAGAGTTATCTTTAGAGCTGTTGTCTTTCCGAAAAACGACAAAAAGTAGAGATAAATGGAGCCACATCTCCAGGGTCTGTGGTCGAAATGGGTATCCCTCAAGGTTCTATCTCTAAAATCTTTCTTTATATCTAAAAAGCGGTCAAAATCATTTCGCCAACGATGATATTCTGTCAGCAATATTTAGTTTTCAAATTGTTCCTCAACATTTTATAGGTTCTGATTCGTTTTTGATAAATGACAGGTATTTATATCAGCAAAACACACTTTTACAAGTTAATATTTTAATATTTTATTTAACGTCAAAACGCATTGCGACCGTTTTTGAGCAAATGAAATTGAACGATATACTCTATTGGTCAATTTCATTTGCTCAAAAAAGGTCGGAATGCGTCTTGACGTTTAACATGACGTTGATAGACTTGATGACGTTGACATTTTTTTTATTTCAGAAACTGATGTTAACTTCGCTTTAGAAAATTACGGCGCACATTCCAAATGTTTTGATCACAGCGACAGAGTGTGGGAACAGAAATCCTGTAGACAGGTAAATATTAGCTAAGTATACAAGGTGGAAGGGACATCGACTCACAAACGTCTTGACAAGGTTTCACTTAAGGTCGAAAATAAAATGGCCTAGGTCATTGACATATTGACATTTTTGAGCGCGCAGTGTATTGCTAAAAACGCGATCATAACGCTCCGCGGTGAATGTTATCGCGCGCGCGATCCGAAATAAATGAAATAATGATTTTTTAATTATAAATCTAATTTGGGTAGATAGAAATAATGATTTTTACACGTTCAGTTTACAGAAAAAATTGATGAAAAAAGTTACGGAAAATTTCAACGCAGGTCTACAGAGATAGAAGAATAATTAGAAAGAAAGAAAAAACCTTTATTTTCATCCGTAATAGTAACTACTGGTTAATCATCATCAACCCATTAACTGTCCCACTGCTGGGCACGGATCTGCTCTCAGGACGAGAGAGCTAACCCTTCGGGGCATACCGCACCTCCGATTAAATAGGGTCATAAGTTGAAAAAAAACAATTTTGAGGAGAGCCCAGATAAAGCACCAAACTAAACCACAAATGTACTAGACAGTCCATATTCGTTCTAATATTCATTTAAATATACACACATGAGTAGTACGCTTGCCGAGGTCAGTCTGTGGATGGGTGACCATTATTAACACATCGAGACCCCTCCGTGCCTCGGAGAGCACGTAAAGCCGTCGGTCCCGGTTGTCATACGAACACCTATGATAATCGTTAGTGGTAGTCAGAAGCTCAAAAAGCCTGACAACCAGTCTATCCTTCGAATATCCTAGATATTGGGTTGCCGAGGTCTGATGGCAGTCGCTCCGTGTAAAATACTGATATTCAGCTGCATCTGGTTAGACTGGAAGCCGACCCCAACATGGTTGGGAAAAAGGCTAGGAGGATGAAATTCAGTTTTTCTATTTTCCTGAAAAAGGTCAGTTTTCGAGTTGTGACCCTATTTAATCGGATGTGCGATATAACTATAGTTGACATTCGCCTTATAAATCGCTTTTGTCAATCACCGTTCATCCATTTTCTTGACATGCCCAAACTATCTAAACGCAAAACACAAGTATTAAAATTTTTTTGCTAATATATTTCGTCATTTTTTAGATAAGAGAGTGGCAACACTGGGGCTCCGGTTGCTACAAATACAAATGTGAAAGCGGCCGCTTGCATATAGTGGTAAATATATTATTTAATATTAGTTCTATATCAGCGTATTATGCATAATAATTATTCCTAAAATTTTTTTGAATTAAATATGGTATATCTGAGAAAAAAAAACAACCGAATGAATTAAACTTTTCACTATACAATATGGTTTCGGAATTGTTTGACTTGTGATGTTTTATAACATTACAGTAGGGTATTTGACTGGTGTTTAATAGTACAGTTCTCGCCAAACTTATTGTCCGGGTTGAAGTTGGCACGAGCTAATTTAAACCGTAAAAATCGGAGAAAGAAAAATATTAGGTTGTAATAAAAAATAAGAAAGTTCAAGTCGTATGCTATCATTTTAAATCATTTTAATCGTAGCAAGTGGAAATCTATAGTCTCTGCCTAGCCATAAAGGAAACAGGCGTGAAGCTATGTATGTATGTATTTTTCTTTCTCGATTATTACGGACGGGTTAAAGTTAGCTCGAACCAACTACAACCCGGACAATAAGTTTGGCGCGAACTGTAATTAAACTAAGAGACCTATTGGAAAAATAATTAATTCTATTTGCTATACTGAAAAAATAATTAAAATTGTCATACAGTTCTAAGGGCCGCATTCAGAGACGTCAATTAACGTTAATGAATCGTTAACAAGGAGTGACTAATATATCTTGACCTACTTTTCCATATTGGAGTTTGTTGCCAGTGTACTTAGGCTTATATTCAGAGATGACGCCTAGCGTAAAGTAACGCTTCCGTATGTCAAATTTGTATGACAATTTGACATACGGAAGCCAAAGTTCATGCTTAGTTTCGTCTCTGAATATCAGCCTAATGAGCCTGATTCATTATTTTAATTGATGTCTCCGAGTTCGACAGTAAAGCGTTTAAAGTGGGTTGATTAAGTGGGTGGGGATGAAGAGGTGATGCTCTGTCCCTGTCCCGCAATAGGAATGATAATATAGAATTTTTATGGCGTACTTGTTTTTCTAGGTTGGCAACTATTCGTATACATGTTTCCATGCCGGTCAAGTGTTGCAAGTAAGAATAATTAAGAAGGGTTGGCTACACAAAGGAGGGGTAGTGTGCCCTCCTTGCAGAGAACTGTGCAGAGAAGAATTCGCTGTAAGTAGTATTCCTCATCACAGCCTATTCCTTCCTTCCTATATTTATATATAAAGTTGATTCTGTAATTTTTTTTTTTCTAATATTTTTTTTCCAAACAAGTTGGCATTTCCCAAATCTCTTAATGAATGCCTACGTTATAATAAATATCTGTGTGCTTGACAATCCATTTAATGGTTTCAGCTGTGCGTTGATGTACCTATCAGTCTATCACCTTTTCCTTTTATAAATATATGTATATACAACGTTCGTTTTTGTTTACACTAAAGCCGAAACACGTCAACTTCATTTTGATTAGATTGGCAAGAAAAAAATACAAAATAAAAGAAATGGTTAAAGCTTACGTAGTGACGAGTTCCGAAGGTTAGTAACCCCCCGTCCCCTCCCCCCCACCGCGGGCAGGGTGCGGTCTGCGCGCGCGCAGATGGGCCCAAAGTATCTAAGGGCGAGTGAGTTACTTCCCTGTTCGGTTTTTGCGCTGATTTTCGTAATAAAAATGGTGTCCTACTTGAATAAATTTTTCAATTTTTTTTGAGAACAAAATATAACATAGGTTAAAAACCATTGCAATCGATTCTGTTACCGATTCTGAACAAACTACTTTCAGATTTCGTATAAACAAAAACTAACGTTGTTTATACACAGGATAAATAAGTATAAAGTATTTTTTTTCTTTCAGTCGAGAAATGAATACTGTAAAGGCGGGGAAGAGCCTCTTCCTCCGAATTTGTATCCAAATGACGTTTTAACATGTTCAGCTGTCAATGTCACACCGGCCGCCATCTTAATATCCACCATCTTGATTTTAATACACTATTTAATAAAATAGAAGTATTCATAGTTTGTATTAAAAATACTGATTTATTGAGGAATATTTATTTGTATATAAGTTCCCGAAATTTATGTGAAGGTGATAAATATTGGGCATAGTTGAGTGAAGTGTGAGTTGAGTTGAGTTTTTGATTTAAGTTCATAAGTTAAGTTTTTTAATTGGGTTGCCTATTTCCGGCAACGCATCAGTAACTCTGTTGTTGCAGGTTTCATTGGGTGGTTACTTACAATCATAGTAGTCATAAAAAAAACTAGACTTTGCTCGCGAAATCGTTCTCGTAAAAGTTGACTTATTTCCCCCGTTTTTGTAACATTTTTAATTGATACTCCGCTCCTATTGGTCGTAGCTTGATGATTTATAGCCTGTAGCCTTCATCGATAAACGGATTATCTAACATTGAAATAATTTTTCAAATCAGACCAGTAGTTTCTCAGATTAGTGCGTTGAACTAAACAAACAAACTCTTCAGCTTTATAACATTAGTATAAAAAATGCCTGTTGCCTAAGATACGGGCAATATTTTTATATAGAGGAGAATTAAGCCTATCTTATGGGCAATACGACTTATAACTCAGATTATAGGTTATTTAACAGTAACTGACAATATGCTAGCTTAAAATATGAAGAAAGTGCACTGTATAAGCAATACAGCTAAGATATATCCTTAAATATGTGGCAATTTGGCCTACCATATGGGCATTTCAGCCTACAACATGGGCAATTTAGCCTATCTTATGGTCACATTTAATGTTAAATGCAAAGAATATGATACCTAACACACGGGGAAACTTAAAACATCTTAAACAAAGATTTTAAATATTATTTTACCCTTTTATAAGATTTGGCTATACGGCAAATATTACTTACAAACTTTGTGCCCAATATTTTTTGCCTGAACACTGTCAAATTTTAGTCAAAATCAATATAGCTGAATAACTTTTAAAGTTTTAGCTATTGATTTGATAGATCTGGAAGCATTCTCGAGGTCAAAGGACGGTGAAATGTGATCTAGTTATCAAAATCTTTATTTTATATTCTTATTATTAAGAGTCGTTATTGAAATGGATACATGTGTATTGATTGACTGCGTTTTATATCGTACACACTAGATATACCATTCCATTTTAAGTTGATCTCACTATGTATTTGCTTTCTGTACAGCGAGAGGTCAACTTGATGTGGAAACGTGACTTGAATTTTGTACCTTGTACTAAAAAGCAAGACTTTGAAGATTCTTTGTTAAAAAATCGGCGTAGAGGAAGAATTACATAAAGATTTAAGGTCTGATACAATGATAATTTAATTCTTTTTAACATTTTTTTTTGTGGAAATATTTTTTGATATTTCTGTTTTGCTGAACTAAATATTGGATATATTTTAGCAACGGCAACTGTGACGGCAACGGTTTTTCCACGAAGAGCAACTTTTAATAATTTTGGCGGTTGCTATTCGTGGACTATAATATCTTATAAAATTATTATTCCACGAACAGCAATTGCATCCTAATAACTTCAGTGACGTGGTTTGACAATTTAATCAGTGTTTATACTAAAGTATAACTTTTGATTTACATTGCTTTTTGTAACATTATAATTTTTAATTTTTTTACGCATTTGCGCGTGCGCATTATTTAATTCTTCCTCTACAATTTTATGACGATTTGTCATTGAGACAAGATATACTAACTTAAATAGTATTGTTAAAATATCTAATGATTAAAAAGGCGTGCTTGTAATGTGTAAATGTGTGTTGCATCTGAAAATGTATAATTTCGTAATACTATAGACTTATAGTTTATAAAAAACTAATTTGTTTAATATATACACATTACACAATATGGTGTCGTGTATATTTTATATAATTGCTTGGCTAATACGCTTACTTACTGCCAAATGTATTTATTGACCAACAATTTGTGAAAAGGAATAAATAAGAAGTTTTGGAACACAAACAGAAAAACTCGCATTAGGCCATCGTGGTGTACTATGGCCTAATCCCTCTCATACTGAGAGGAGACCCGTGCCCAGCAGTAGGACAATTAATGGATGAAGAGAGTTTTTCTGATATTCCTTGCTATTTCTTGCTAAGGGCTTTAGCAGATATTCTACTTTTAGCATCGGCGATTTTGCGACTGCATTGATGCTCCATCGCGTTTTGGCGACTCTACCTTCGATCACAGTATCGGAATCACGCGTTTTAGTGACTCGATCGCCGCGTTCTGCGTTTTTAAGTGTGTGGTGTAGATTGTTGTTCGTTGCATTTTGCCTCGGAAAAGCGATCGCCGATCACCGATGCTAAAACTAGCATGTCTGCTATGGCTGTAAGACATAATGTGGTAACTACTGTATTCCAGTTTAAAGAGAAAAAGATCTTAAGACGCCTACGCGCGATTGCTACAGGTGTTGTTGTCGTCTATAGACTACGGTTGCTGCTTACCGATGATAGTAAACAGCAACCGCAGCCTATACACGACAGCAACAACAACCTGTAACCAGCAACTGCTTGTTTGTCATTTTTTTTATTTGGCGAGGTAAGTAAGCGCTTGTATTTATGAAATCATTTGTAACTAGATATATCTATTTATTCTTAAATAATCTTCTATTGGTTATTCTGTCTCCCGGACCAAGGATTGTAAATAGTCATTTAAGTATACAAAATAAAATAAAAATGCTATTACTTATTTACACAAAAATATTACACTTACAACCTTATTTATAAATAGCTGTAAAAAAATAAACGGTCGTAGTACTTGTTATTATGAACAACTTTTACAATAGAACTGTAGCGACATCTATCGTGCTATAATTATAAGAACTTGTACGGAGCAAATCCTGAATCGCGCAAGCAACATTTACCGTGCATCTTGCATAATAAACATGCTCAAAACTTTTTAAAAAGGCCCATAGTAAAAGTTGTTAATGATTTAATAAAATTTTTGAAGAAAAGGTTGTGTAATATAGAAATATTATTCGATAAACAAATTATTACACATAATATAAGTAGTTTTGTTTTAATTCTCTCTTATACTCTTTATATTACCAAATTCATATAATTTATTAATTAATACTATTTCTATATTCTATTTTTGTGTAAATAAAAACTTAATCTTTATCTTAAATGCCATAATTTAAATTATTTCTTGGTAAAATTTACTGTATTTATAACCAATCTAGTGATCTTTATGTTGATCTGTCAATTACACAATTCAAAGGCCCCAAGGATGTGTAGGTAATCGCGTCTAAGGCTAATATTCAGAGACGATGCTAAGCATAAACTTGGCTTCCGTATGTCAAATTGTCATACAAATTTGACATACGGAAACATTACTTTACGCTTAGCATCGTCTCTGAATATTAGCCTTAGATTCCCATTTAGGAAGAAAGGACGGTCCCGGACGCTCTACTCGCGTCGCTACTATTTAGAATCGTATTTTAATTTCAAACCCTATGCCTATTCTATAAGAATCCATAATTCTACTTCACGACTGCGAGCTTGTCCGATTTAGAGTTCAATTTAGTACATGCAACAGTTTAAAGTTCATTTATTTCATGCAGACGCGTGAATCTAATTATTTTGAACCCTATGTCAGCGACATGAAAATCCATAATTCTACTACACGACTGCGAGTCGTCTTTCCGATTTAGGATTCAATTTAGTATAGTGTGAGCAGTAGCTTCCTTCAATAGGATTCCTTGAACTTGAATAGTGCAATAAGCGCTTTAGGAAATACCTTAAAAGGAGGTCATTAAATTAAAAAAAAAATTGTACCGGAGGTACAAAGTTGGCCTGAGTGGTATGGGCTTACCAGCTGTCAAGTTGGTAGTTTTTACCATGAAATCACCATGAAACTGATAATATTCTGGCGTAATGGTGTGCGTTTGACATTCCGACACTGACACTGACAGTTTTTACTATGAAAATTTTTCCTCATCCCCCAGTCACTTTAAAAAAAAGTACTACTAGAGTTTTAACCAGCGTAATACAGGGTGTTTCTTCCAATAAGTGTACCTTCGGTACATCATTTGGGCCGATTTCGATGACCTCCTTTGTTAGTGTAATAAGTGCTTTATTCATATATACTAAATAATTCAATCTACCTCACTCAGTCTCTCTTTATATCCTAAGTTTAGGTAGAAACAAAGTAAATGGCACAGTTTTATGATTACAATTTATAAGCAAACGTTTAAAACCCCTCCCCATTCTGAGAGAAGACCCGAGCCCAGCAGTGGGACAGTTAACCCTTTGAAGGCCATTTATGATTATTAGTTGATGGGCATACTGCAACAGCAATTATTATCTATACATAAACTTTACTGTTCATAAAGAAAATATCAAAATCGCTTGAAAACATTTTGAGGCATCGCCGAAGGGCATCGCAATCTAACGTTATTAGATTTTTGTAATTGACAGATCAGCAACCAAAGATAATTAAAACTTATGATTAAAACTATGATTATTTTTTAAAACTTGACTTAATGCAGGACAATAACCCTGGACTCGCACATCCGGAATTTACATAATCTGAATTCAGATTATAAAAAGTCCGGATGTGTTAGACCAGCCTTAGAGCAGACATTATGAACTTTATCACTGATGTCAATTCGATTTGGTCACATATTTTAACTTAAAAATTTTATTGCCGTAAAAATTGTAAAGGTTCATAGTATTTATTATTAGAGAAACAATTACTTTTTACTACGGAACAAATTCAGTAATCGTGAAAAAAAACATTCATTGATTGTTTGAATTCATCAAATCATTTGCTTTTGCTGTATTTTGTTCCTGATAAAACTAGAACAATAGCGGTTACGCATTACGTCCGATACGAATCCGTGAAAATACGGTTCGGAGTTGTCGTAGAACTATTTATATAGAGAAATCGGATGACGGACATCTGATCTAGTGTGTAAACTACCATACAAATAGTTTACGACTACATCGGACCGTATTTTCACGGATTCGCGTCGGACATAGTATTATATAAATACCAACTTTTCAAATGATAATATTCATTGTTCTGGGGGGCTAGACAAGTTGCATTTTGACATTCGAATCGACAAACAAAATGTATGGCAATGACACAAGCTTTCGGCAAATCGGGCTGTCACTAATGTCATTTACATACATTTTGCTTGTCGATTCGAATGTCAAAATGCAACTTGTCTAGCCCCCTACGTCAATCATGAGTTCTATCGTTCTAATGACTTTCGATAGGGTTTTTCTCGCATCGAAACGCTGTAATCTCTCAGGTTTTAGTTCCTTAAGTAACCGCTAGAGGCGCTACGAGAATTTTCCATACAAATATTTCACGGCGTCGCAAGCGAGTCTAGTGAGAAAAACTCATGGTCGAGGCAATGCTCAGTTGTTCTGCCGATCACTACTGCTATGTAAATATAGTACTTAAGATATTTGGTGCTTTAAACATTATAAGTTCTCATTCCTATTTTTTTAAGTGAAGTTATATTTATTTTGTGTAAGCATAAAATTACTTACATAGGCAATTTTTATACATGGATACATTTGAAACTGTCACACCTCTGACACTCTCCGAAGACCTCACAATGGATAGATATTAGAGACAACCCTACCCGTTCACGCACACATCTGCGCGTGTACAAATTTATCATGCATATGTACAGTTCTCGCCAAACTTATTGTCCGGGTTGAAGTTGGCAAGAGCTAACTTTAACCCGGCCGTAAAAATCGAAGAAATAAAAATATTGGATTAAAATTACAGCCTACGACTTGAGCTTTTTATTTATTACAATTCAATGTTTTTCTTTCTCCGATTTATACGACCGGGTTAAAGTTAACTCGTGCCAACTTCAACCCGGACAATAAATTTGGCGAGAACTGTAGTTGTTAGTACTAACTAGTAGGCATAGGATGAGTAGTTTCTATAGAGAGTCGGTCGTCACCAAAATGACTTGTGTTTATAAGTACCTATACACTGTATTTTATTGGCATATTTTTTTATATATAAGAAAAGAGGTTGACTTAAAAAAAGATTCTAATATTTGACCGGCTTTAATTCGCCTACATCTAAATTAAATTAAATCGATTACTTAACTTGCAAATAAGTTAAGATGTAAAATAATAAATTAAACAAGAGATTGTGTATAAATATGTTAATGTGGATTGTAAAATATACGCTACGAAACATTTGTATAAATTAAAGAGTATTTTTAAACAATCAATTTTTATTTCTTTACAGTACCTACTCAGTACTGACAACTTCACATCAATTCTGTCAAATCGATTTGACAGTTGACAGATAGACAAATTGATTTGACAAACACGGGGGCATAAAGCGTATACAGCCACATTCTCTGTTTACGCAAGGGAGGGGAAGGTGGAGGAAAGGGTTTTTTTACTTAATAGAGTGGCGATTGGGAACAAAAAGAAAAAAAAATGGCCATACCCAAACCCACTACTGGTGACGTCGACGGGAATAAGAACATACCCGTCTTGTGGGGGGAGGCCTTTGTTCAGCAGTGGACCTCTTGGCTGTTATTATGATGATGATTTAAAAATGGAACCTTAGTTTTTGTTTACCCTAAAGCCGAAACATCCCAACTTTAATTAGATTTGAAAGGTCTGAAAAAATACCGAACCCTTTTTATTAAATATTTAAATAATAAAAAAAGAGTTTGGAAGATTAATAACGGGGCGCCCCGTGTGGGCTTTTGCGCGCGCGCGAGAGTGTGCAAAGTATAGCAACCTATAGCTATAGAGGATTTTCTTAATATAAATGGGTTTCCAACTTGAATAATTTTTTCAGACAAAAATATACCGTAGTTTAAAAACCATTACAATCAATCGATTCTGAACAAACTAAGTACTTTCGGGTAAAAAAAAACCACGTTGTTATATGTTGTTTTTGGTTTAAAAATTAAGAACACAGTAAAGATTTCATAAGATTTAATATCCGTGACTTTTAGCTAGTACTTTTACATGAATACCGTCCTTTGGCGCTTCCTCAACCATTTCTACCCTCAAGGTATGGAAGAGTGGGGTGAAAAATATGTCAGTAGTATTTTTGTTTACATTTGTTATGTTTACGCAAACAAAACTGATCATAAGTCCTTCTTCTTTCTGGAAATATAAAAAAAATATTATTAAAATTAAATATTTAGAAAACCACCGACACGAAATGTTATTTGCCATTTTGTGGTGGCGGCCATCTTGAATTAGGCCTGTCTAACTCTTTACAGAACCGACTCACTGATCCAAATCACTGAAGTTATCCAAAAGATTGGATCACTCGAAACGTTTCAAACGTATCATTTGGATCTGAAACATTACTTTGCCGAGCGCTCATTTCATGCGACGCGTCGCTCGCGAGGCGACCGAGCCGCGAGCGAGAGAGACAAAATTGAGTAACTAAACTATTGACTCGCGTCTCGCGACTGGCGTGTAAGCGGGCGAAAAAATTACAATCCATACAAGTCACTGTATGATTTTCGCTGTCGGTATTCCTGCACGTAAACATGACCGCTTACGTATCAAATACTATACGGTCGTTGCACATAAAATTTAACTGACTCAGTAATAAACGCCCGCAACGCAACTCATATGTATGTATCCGAAACATTCTGTATCATATTTTGAGTCGATGATCCAAATGAGCCAAATGAAACATATCAGTGTTTCGGAACATTTCAGTGTTCCAGATGCAAATGTTCCAATCGCAAAAATGATACACTTTGCCCACCTCTATCTTGAATTTATCATAATGTATAGTATTCTCCTAGTTATGCCCTTTCATTTGATACCCATATTGAGGGAGTTGTGATAAAATATGTACCTAATTCCCTCTTTTGTGGCGGCGGCCATCTTAAACCGATTTTCATCAAACATAGCTAAGAACACTCCCGACTAATTCACCTTTCAAATAAAAAAACAAAATCAAAATCGGTTCATCTGATCTGGAGCTACGATGCCACAGAAAGACACACACACAGACACACACACACACACCCCGTCGTTTTTTGCGTCAGGGGTTAAAAACTAGCCTTTGCCCGCGACTTCGTTCCCGTAGAAATTGAATTTTTCCCCCCGTTTTTGCAACATTTTTAATTGTTACTCCGCTCCTATTCGGTCGTAGCGTGATGATATATAGCCTATAGCCTTTCTCGTTAAACAGGCTATTTCAAATCGGACCTGAAGTTCCTGATTAGAGCGCGTTTAACCAAACAAACAAACAATCTCTCCAGCTTTAAATATTAAATATAGATACTTAAATTGTCGCATGTAATACAAGATGGAAGGGACATTGAGCACAAACGTTGTGACAAGGTTTCACTCAAGGTTAAAAATAAAATGACCTAGGTCATTCATGTAGAAAATGATCGGTTATTACAGATATTGACATTTTTGAGCGCGCAGTGTATTGCTAACAACGCGATCATAACGCTCCGCGCTGGATGTTATCCCACGCGCGATCCGAAATAAATGAAATAATGTTTTTTTAATTATAAATCTAATTTGGGTAGATAGAAATAATGGGTTTTTAAACAAAGCTGCAGTAAAAATTTATGAAAAAGGTTACGGTAAATTTCAACGCAGGGGGTGGGGTCCAGAATCATGTACTGAACTCATGGTATTCGGATGTGCGTCTATGTCCCGTCCACCTTGTATAGATCAGACTCGACTGATATTTTTTTCGGGAGGGCGCGGATAATCTTTATAGATCCAAGCAAGATAACATCATATCTGTATCTTGTCTTACGGGGGCTGGTACAACCAGCAACACTTCGACCCAATGGGATCTTTTGTGTTGTCCCCATTACCGTATATTCCTTACTCTTTGAAGACGTGGTTTACGAAGGCGGCTAACCCACTGAGAGGAAGGAACCTAAAATCTTCCGGCTTCGGGTACCCGTTGCCGAGAAGACTCATCCGTTTCGTCGCCAGGACGTCACAATCGCACAGGATGTGCTGCATAGTTTCCTTGAATTCACCACAGGCTCTGCAGTCATTGTTCAAAGCTAGCTTCATTTTATGGAGCATGTCATTAGTGGTGTAGTGCCCTGTAAGAGCTCCAATGACAGCTCGGGCTTTGTCTCTTCTGTTGCTCAGAACGAATTTCGAGACTCTTGTGGTGCTGCAGCCGAGGAAACGTCGTGAGTGTTCTAACCCTAGGCTGTTGTTCCACTCCTCTATGCGTTTCATATCGGCATAGTCCTGTAAGGCCTTTTTAATGGTGCATGTTGGTAGCCCCATGCATGGTTCTGGTCCAATCATTGCATTCGCTGATCCTGTTCTAGCTAACTCGTCAGCCTTCTCGTTTCCTTCGATGCCCTGGTGCCCCGGGACCCATACTAACTGCAGATTGTTCCTGCGGCCAAGCCTGTTTAGCGTTTTAATGGCATTGAGGACCAGTCTAGAGTTAACTTTGTAAGAAGTTAGGGCCTTTATTGATGCCTGACTATCACTTAGAATATAGATCTTTTTATTTTCTATGTTCCTTTTTATGTTTTCGTCTGCACAAGCGATGATGGCATACATCTCAGCTTGAAAGACCGTGGTGAATTTACCTAAGCTGCTCCATATTTGTTGCGACTTTGAGTAAACTCCTGCTCCAGTACCAGATTCTATTTTCGAGCCGTCTGTGTACCATATTAGGCTGTCCGTGTTTGGCGACAGTCCTTGTTTCCATTCTTCCCTTGTGGGGACGTACGTTTTGAAATTCCTTTTGAAGATTTTTATTGACGTCATTGCGTCATTCGGCATGTTCATCTTCCTTAGGAGTTCTTTGTCAAGCTCCATTCTTGTGTGCTTTGTGATCGGCATGTTGCTATGCCATACACCTGTTACCTTTAGCCTGTGTAAGGCCTTCATTGCTTCCGTTCTTATGAAGATATGAAGAGGGTTCAAGTTCAGTGATATGTCAAGCGCCTTGTTCGGCGTAGTCTTGAACGCTCCTGTGATTGCCGTAGTGGCTATTCTTTGCAGTTTGCCTAGTTCTCCAACACATGTTGTCAGTTTTGTCCTCGGCCACCACACGATGCTGCCATAGGACATTATGGGGCGCACCATAGTAGTGTAGATAAAATATAGTATTTTGGGTTTAAGGCCCCAGACTTTTCCGTATGCTGATCTACACATATTAAAAGCTCTCATTGCTTTATCAGACACGTTTTTAGCGTGTAGATTCCATGTGAGCTCCTTGTCCAAAGTCATGCCAAGGTATTTGACATTCGTGGACCATTCTAGTTCTGCTCCGAATAGTAGCAACTTTTTCAGATTGCTCAAGTTTTTCTTTCTTGTGAAAGGAAGAACCACGGTTTTCTTTGGGTTGATGGAGAGGTGGTTTTCTCTGCACCAGTCCTCCACCACAGCCAAAGCCTGCTGCAGAAGTCCGGACACAGTTTCCGGAAATTTGCCGTTTATCATTACGACTATGTCATCTGCGTATCCCACAGAAAAACATGCTCCTTTGTTTAGTTTGTGCAGAAGGGAGTCCACAACAAGGCACCATAATGTTGGTGACAGTACTCCACCTTGTGGGCACCCTTTTGTGGTCGTTGCACGGATTTCATCCCCTAGCAGTGACGACTTGAGTTTCCTACCTTTAAGCATGAACTCTATCCATCTGCATAGAGTGCCTTCAATGCCATGATCCGTAGCGGCCTGTTTGATTGAATCAAAAGTCGTGCGATCGAAGGCTCCTTCTATATCTAGGAAGGCGGCTGCACATATCTCTTGATTATCAATTGCATTCTCTGCTTTTGTTACTACATAGTGCAACGCGGTTTCGGTTGATTTCCCGGACTGGTATGCACATTGCAGCGTATGAAATGGTTTCCTTTTCAGAGGGCCATCCCTTATGTGATGATCCACCAGACAGGCAAACTAGACAGTAGTGTATAACATCATATACACTACTGTCTAGTTTAGTGGTCCTAAACTCTAGAGGTCCTGGGTCCGATTCCCAGGTCGAGCAGTATTACTGGGTTGTTCGATAAAAGATTTATTTAGTAGTATCCAGTATAAACTGGCCTCGCATATCATAGGCTTCCCATATTATGAGAGCTCAGCTTATACTGTTTATTATGTAAATAAAGACACGAGGGAAAATTTAATAGCGATTTTTCCTAAAGTACTGATAGAAATATTGTGGTATTACGAACACAGTATTTACAAACCAATACTGCACAAGTGTTAACTAAATTAATTTCAAAGCTACGATCGTTCATTCATGAAAAAATGCCTTCAACACTTTTGTAAAATTGTAAGTGTTATTTATATTACTCAAAATTATTTTTAAACAAAAAACAAACCGCCTCCAAAAAAACACATAGGAACTAAAAAGCATAAAATAACATATTTACATTATGATTTCTAACTAATTTTGAGTCGGTGCCAAACAGACAATCAAGCAACGTATTTTACATATTTGAATTAAATTAGTAGTTTGGCACCGCCTCCAAATTAGTTGAAATTATGGGACCAATCTGTAAGCACCAACTTTCGAATAAAAAAAGAATCATCAAAATCGGTTCACCCAGTCGAAAGTTCGAAGGTAACAAACATAAAAAAACAGTCGAATTGAGAACCTCCTCCTTTTTTTGAAGTCGGTTGAAAATCAATCAACATTGTTTTATTTTCACGTAAACCTTATACAGGCACTTATGAAATGTCGAATCTAGGTGCACGGTTCCAAATTAGTCGTTTCCTATGGAGAAGAACCGGCAAGAAACTCCATGGTTATTCTTTTCTAAGCTCGTGAAGTCTGTTCAACATACCGGTAGAGTGAGATTCCAAATCTTTAGACCCTCGGGTATAGTGAGTTCTTCCTCATAATATACTTTAGCAATGTCCCATGTTTGATCTCCTGAAAAGATAGAAAAATGCATTGATATTACTGAAGATATGGTCGTCCGAACATTTGACAGACGCGTTCGCCGTACAAAGAAACACTAACGTCATCTTTGTTAGTATCGCATGGCGTTTGTTTTTTAGCTGATCGCGAACTAGTTCACTTCGGTTTAGAGAAGAATATTTTGAGACCAATTTCGGTTCCACTATATGCGGTCCGCCCAGACCTTACGCAGGTACAGTTCTCGCCGAACTTATTGTCCGTTTGTTAACCCAGCCGTAAAAATCGGAGAAAGAAAAATAGTAGATTTAAATATATATTATAAACGAAAGCTCAAGTCGTAGGCTGTCGTTTTAAATCATTCTAATCCAATACTTTTCTATCTCCTATTTTCATGGCCGGGTTAAAGTTAGCTCGTGCCAACTTCAACCCGGACAATAAGTTTGCCGAGAACTGTAATCCTTCCTAATATTATAAATGCGAAAGCAAAATGCGGTTCACAATAGATGTCGCTACGGCAGTTTAGAATGTGAAGGAAGATTTCGAGTGGCAAGCGGGGCTCGCGGTAATTAGCGGTCAAAGCGTCTAGTGTATCGAACCAGAAGACGCAGGTTAAAATCCTGCCTGCCAGCCGATTTTTTCCTTCATTAAAAATAACTTGTAGTCTTAGCATGGAAAATGCTTAAAAGACACACGTAATATTTCACATACTGTTGTATATGTGTGCGTGCACACCGCCTCCCCGCTACCCCACGTGTACCTGTATGCAAATGATGCAATAAATGCACGCCAGTGCGTGACAACTAGCGAGCGTTTAACTTGTGTTCCCCGTTCCGCCCGCATACCTAACATTGGCGACGAGAACTTACCCGCGTTTTTACATCTTTAGAGTCCGTAGTCGCAATGTCCAACGTGCAATTTGGGATTTTACATACGTTTGACCACAACACTCAAACATGGAAGACGTATAAAGGTCGCATAGCCCAATATTTCGCGGCAAACGACATTGGCGGGAAGACGGACCCGGCGGGCGAGAAGAGGAAAGCAATCCTTCTCAGCGCACTCTCTGAAAGTACCTACAAGCTAACGACGGATTTAGTTTTGCCTAAAGACATTTGTAATGTGCCTTACGACGACCTCTTAGCATTACTAGACAATCATTTCACACCCAAGTGCGTTGGGTTTGGTGAACGTCACAATTTTTACGCGGCCGCTCAACAAGTAGGTGAAACCCATTCACAGTGGGCGGCGAGATTGCGAGGTTTGACAGCAAGATGTGACTTCCTCAACGTGGAGGAGGCTCTCCGCGATAGATTCATCATGGGAATGCAGCCAGGCCGGGAGAAGGAGAAACTATATACAAAAGATCTCACCGACCTTACGCTGGCCAAGGTCGTTGAAATGGCGGAGAATCTTAGCTGCTCGCGCGCTGCCGTGGCGGCCAGTGCAGGGGCACTGTCGCAAACGGCCGCACCAGATCATCAAGTCTTCAAGATCAATAACGGAAACAGTGGTAGTGCTAGTGTAGGCAAAGTGAAGTGCAATGTATGTGGCTATACTAACCATAAGTCGTCCGAGTGTAGATTTGCAAAGTATACCTGTAAAAAGTGTCACGTAAAAGGCCACCTCATGTCAAATGTCTACAAAATACTCGCAAAAATCATACTGGACAGGATGAGCCCCATGTTAGACGAACAGCAACCGGTAGAACAAGCTGGATTCAGGAAAGGCTTTTCTACAATAGACCATATCCACACTGTTAAACAAATACTAGAAAAATATAACGAATACAACAAGAACATCTACATTGCTTTCATAGACTATGCCAAAGCCTTTGACAGCTTAAGCCACAACTACATATGGGACACTCTAGAACAACAAGGGATACCTGCTATCTATACTAATATTATCAAAAACATATATGCACACAGCCAGGCCAGCATACAACTAGAAACATTAGGAAAAGCTTTCCCAATAAGAAGAGGCGTCAGGCAGGGAGACCCTTTATCACCAAAACTATTCTCAGCTGTCCTAGAAAACATCTTCCGCAACTTGGAATGGGAGCGCTTTGGCCTGAACATAAACGGATCTAAACTGAACCATCTCAGATTTGCAGATGACCTAGTTCTCTTTGAAGAAAACCCAGAAACCATAGAGCTAATGATACAAAGCCTCAACAAAGAAAGTGAGAAAGTTGGATTGAAAATGAATCTTGCGAAGACCAAAATGATGACCAATGCAACAAAGGCAGACATAACCGTAAATGGAGTTAACTTAGAGTTTGTCAACGAATATACCTACCTAGGCCAGCTCATCTCCCCAAAAGACCTAACAGCAAAGGAAATAAATACTAGAATTGCCAATGGTTGGAAGAAATTCTGGTCACTCAAGGAAATCATGAAATCTCAAGACCTGGGCATGACACTGAAAAGGAAAACCTTCAACACTTGCATTCTTCCATGCCTAACCTATGGGTGTGAAACCTGGGCACTTACCAAGTCTCTAAGGGACAAACTTGCAACATGTCAAAGGGCAATGGAGCGCAGCATATTAGGGTCAAAACGTCAAGACAGAGTCAGAAATACAGACATCAGGACGAGAACTAAGCTAAAAGATATCCTTCTACATATTGACCAACAAAAGTGGAGGTGGACCGGACACATGATGCGCGATAACAAAGGAAAATGGTGTAAGGCAGTTTCCGAGTGGTACCCGAGAGATGGAAAAAGAAGCCGGGGTAGACAGTATCTGAGATGGGAGGACGACCTCAAACTGACTGCTGGCCCAAGATGGAGACGTGTAACCCAGGACAGACTACAATGGAAACTGTTAGAGGAGGCCTATGCCAAGAGGCACACTGAGACCAGAGACATCTTATAAGCCTACTTAATACTGGAATTGTTACTCTCTGATCCCAGAATAAAAGGCTTTATTATTATTATTATTAAAAGGCCACCTACGAAAAATGTGTTCCAAAATAAATTTCGTGCAGGTGGATGGCGGTGACAAGGGTGAGGATGACGATGATGGTAAGATTTATTATATCCGTTCGTTAAGGGGAGAACCCATGGTAGAAACGGTATTTATTAATAATATTCCTTTTAAATTCGAGATCGATAGCGGTTCCGCGGTAACTGTAGTTTCAGAATGTTTCTACGAAAAACATTTAAAAAATGGGCCATTATCAAGTACGGATAAACAGCTAATGACTTACAATTCGGAAAAAATTGTATGCGTAGGTATAATGCGGTTACCAATACGCTACGCGGAGCAAACGCATGTTATTGTTATATACGTTGTCCGCGACGGAGGCCCGCCGCTTCTCGGCAGGGACTTTATATCATTATTTAAGTTACAATTGGTGCCGGTTAATTACTGTGTAGATTCAGAGTTTAGTACTGATAGGCTTCGACAACAATACAAGGAACTGTTTTCAGAAAAATTAGGAACTTTTAATAAATATAAAATAAAATTATCACTTAAGGAAAATGCAAAACCGGTATTCTGTAAGGCGCGGCCCGTAGCATTTGCGTTACGTAGTAAGGTCGAGAAAGAAATCGATAGGTTGGTCGATTTAGGTATCCTCGAACCGATCGAATTTTCAGAATACGCGTCACCGATAGTGCCGGTTCTGAAGAGTAACGGTTCAGTCAGATTATGATTGTGCAGACTACTCCGTAAGTATAAATAAACAGTTAGTTGTGGAACAATACCCGCTTCCGACTACAAGCGAATTGTTTGCTAAGATCCATGGAGGCCAACAGTTCACCAAACTAGATTTATCGATGGCATATAATCAATTACCTTTGGAAAATGAGTCAAAAAACCTAACCTGCATTAATACAAGTCGCGGGCTTTATAGATTTACACGTTTAGTGTTCGGTTTAGCCAGCGCGCCGTCGATATTCCAGCGTGCGATCGAAAACTTACTATCCGGTATTAATGGTGTGTAACTCAGCTCTGAGTCAGCTCAATGAATCAGATCGCACGGGTCTGAGCCGTTGAGCTACAGCTCAGCAACGAAATGACTAGCTCGCGCGGCTCAATTCAGCTCCCTTGAATCCTTGAATCCCTCCACAGACAGATGAGTCAAATGAGTCAAATGAGTCAATTGATTCAATTGAGTTGATCTGTGATTCTGATCTACTTGAGGCTTGTTCAGTGACAGTCAATGAGTCCAGAAAGTAAGTTTTTGAACGAGTCATTCGTTCTGAAACGTTTTATTGATTTGTTACTCAAAAAGCTCTGGTTTTTTTTTGTCTATTAAATTAAAGTATTAAAATCTCTATATATTATCATAAATAAATATATCGTATCATAAATATCATCAGTAGTGTTAAATTTTAATTTCATTTTCATTATAATTATTAATCAGACCAAGTTTTTTTTAATAGATCCGATAAAAAATAAAACATCAAAGATTCGATGTTTCTATAACTAAATACATCGATATATTGTCAAATAAATATTTTATTTTTTCCTTTATTAAAAATAACTTGTAATCTTAGCATGGAAAATGCTTAAAAAAATACAAAAAGATAAATAAATATTTGTCAAAACATCGATTAAACCGATGTATCAGAATACATCGAGTAGTCAGAGTTAAACGAACTGTCAACTGCCGCAGCTCAGTCGGCTCGATTCGGCTCAATTCGGCTCTCAGCTCAATTCAGCTCGCGGCTCGTAGTAGAATCATATACCTGTACAGGTACAAACTGAGCTGATCTGCGAGCTGATTCATTGAATCAGCTCACTCGCCTGAGTCACGAGCTGATCTGCAGCTCGCGTATTTTTGATGAGTTACCCACCTCTATCCGGTATAGAAGGCGTGTTGTGCCTACTCGACGATATTTTGATAACGGGTAGGGATAGGCAGGAGCATTTACAAAGATTGAATGTGGTTTTAAAGCGTTTAGAGGATGCTGGGTTAACTTTACAGAAAGAAAAATGTAGTTTTTTTCAAGACGAAGTCACATATTTGGGCTATATTATTACAAAAAATGGGTTAAAAAAAGCACCGGAAAAAATTAAGGCTATGTTGGAAGCACCAGTTCCCACAAACGTTAATGAGCTACAGTCGTTCTTAGGACTTATTAACTACTACAGAAATTTCGTACCAAACGCATCCACTATACTCAGTCCATTATACGATTTATTGAAAAAAGGCTGTAAGTGGACATGGACCCACGTACAAGAAACGGCTTTTAAAAAAATAAAAGAGATTCTGACATCTGAACAGGTTCTTGCTCATTTTAACCCTAACGCGAGAGTAATATTAACTGTAGACGCTTCTCCTACTGGGTTGGGCGCTGTCCTCTCGCAAGTAGATTCTGACGGTATTGAAAGGCCCATATCATTTGTATCGCGCACATTAAATTCTGCAGAAAAACGATATGCTCAAATACAAAAGGAGGCAACCGCCATTATTTACGGGGTGCGGTGTTTTCATCAGTACTTGTATGGCAGGTCCGAACCTTTTATTTTACGAACGGATCACAAACCCTTGTTGACTATTTTTGGGCCCTATAAAGGGATACCAGAGATGTCAGCAAATAGGCTACAACGATACGCACTGTTCCTAAGTAGTTATAACTATAAAATAGAATACGTGCGTAGCAGTGATAACAGCGCAGACTATTTTTCGCGAGCGAGCTTGCCGCGAGCAATGCATGCGTGTGCGTGCACCGATCAGTGTAAGTGTTGCGACTGTGAGGTAGCGTACGACCGCGCGACGTATGTTTGTTTTGTTGTGGACGGAAGCATGCCCGTGACCTTAGAAAAATTACAGGAAGCGACGAAGAGTGACACAGTGTTACAGTTAGTCGTAGAAGTTATTTTAAAGGGTTGGCCCCCAAAGGTCAACGACATAAGGTTAAAACCCTATTATTTGTGTAGATCACAATTATCCTACGAGAACGGCTGCGTGATGAGAGGTCATAAAGTGGTGATACCCTCCAGCTTACAGCAAATAATTTTAAAGGAATTGCATTCTTCGCACTTAGGTATAGTGAAGACTAAAGCCGAAGCTCGGGCTAGATTATGGTTTCCCGGTATCGATCAAGCTTTAGAAAACATGATAGGTTCGTGTGATGTGTGCATTCAGCTGCGTTCCTCCCCGCCGCGCGCCCCGCTGGCACATTGGGAGTTTCCGCCTAGCCCGTTTATTAGAATACACTTAGACTTCCTAGGTCCCATTAGAGGTTGTGTTTATCTAGTAGCCGTGGATGCACATACTAAGTGGGTAGAAGTATTTAATATGAATTCGACTACTTCTTCGTCTGCGGTAATTGAGAAGCTATGTGATTTAATGTCGAGATTCGGGGTTCCGAAAACGTTCGTAAGTGATAATGGCACAGCTTTTTGTTCGCGGGAATTTAAATTGTTTTGCGCGACAAACGGAATTTCACACATGACGTCACCCGTCTATCATCCCCCTAGCAATGGTCAGGCGGAAAGTTACGTGAAGATAGTTAAGAAGGGAATAAAATCTTGTCTAATGTCAAGCCACAGTGCGAAAGATGCCGCATTAAAATTATTAAAATATCTCATGGACTATCGAAACTCAGTTCACACGGCTACCGGGTTGTCCCCTGCTCAATTAGTGTTCGGTCATAAGTTAAGAACACGTTTAGATTTGATCGATCCCAATCCATCGCCACCCTCGTCACCGTCGTTATATGACCGTGTAAAAAATTCGCAGTGTACACCAGTTAAGCAGAAGGGAACGTATTATAAAGAAAACGATATTGTTTTATATAAAAAATTTATTAATAAGGATAGATATACATGGTGTAAGGGCATCATATGTAAAAGACTGGGTAAAGTTGTTTATTTAGTTAAGGATATAAATAGCTCAGAATGTCACAAAAGACATGTTAATCAGCTGATGCTTTATAAAGGAAGAGATAATAACAATAACTTACCTAATTCAAATGTGCACTCACCTGGGTTACCTCCTGCGTTGTCGCCGCCGCCGCCGCCGCCGCCGCCGCGCCCGATGTCGCCCGTGTCGTTGCCGCCGTCTCCTACGTCGCAGGCTGCACCTGTAATGCCTGTAGCCCAGGCCGAACCCGGCTCACCCAATCTATTGCCCAGTGGTTCGATGGAGGGGAGGAGAGCCGAATTATATGTACCGCGGGCGTCTTCGTCATCAGAGGAGGATGAGGTTGAGGAGGATTTACAAAATGAAGTCGAACTGCAAGCGGGTTCGAACAATCTGGACTTAGAAACAGCTGTAACACATTCGAGTTCGGAAGACGAGTTTCATGAAGCTGGAACTGAAATCGATACCCAGAGTGCACAACCCACACAACTTGAGAATTCCCCAGATATGGTAACACCGAAGAGATCCTTACGTAAGCGCCCTGTTATTGACTTTAAAAAGTATTTTTAATTCTAGTTACTAAGTTAAGTATTATTATAATAGAGGGAGGAATGTTGTATATGTGTGCGTGCACACCGCCTCCCCGCTACCCCACGTGTACCTGTATGCAAATGATGCAATAAATGCACGCCAGTGCGTTGACAACTAGCGAGCGTTTAACTTGTGTTCCCCGTTCCGCCCGCATACCTAACACATACTTCACGTACTTCGGCAGTCGGGTAAAAATATAAAAGATAATCGTTTTTGCAACATTTTTAATTGCTACTCCGCCTCTTTTGGTCTTAGCGTGATATATAGTGATAATATATAGCCCTCCTCGTTAAACAGGCTATCTAACACTGAAAGAATTTTTCAAATCGGACCTGTAGTTCCTGAGATTAGCGGCTTCAACCAAACAAACTCTTCAGCTTTATCATATACATAAGTATATATTAGTATAGATATTTAGGGCCTTGCTTCATAGTTTACTGATAAGTTCCTGTAAAATTAGCTGGCAGGTAATTTCATACATATTTTGTTCTATTTTGTAATTTATTAGGCATTTAGCGGCTATGAAAGGTCTTAGGCTGAGATTCAGAGAAGAGACTGAGCATGAACTTACGCTTCCGTATGTCAAATTGTCATACAAATTTGACATACGGAAGCATTACTTTACGCTGAGCATCGTCTCGCCTTAAAGGTTTAATGTTTAGGTATTGTTTTAGGTACTTACCAAATGAGTAATCACATGTGTAGTTTGATGCGTTTAAACAAGATAAAATAGCAAAAAAAGTTATAAAGAATAGACAAAATAATTTATTCATTATGTCTTTTGAAACAGAACGAAATGTAAAAAAAGAATGCGTGAACACATTACTCGACGCGGCATTTATTCAATTTATTGTAGAGAATCGATTCTGTAGGGTGGAACATATTTTTAATGATGTAGGAATATTATTTAAATTAGATATATAGAGGCAGGGTTGTCCCTGAGAATTGAATTTATAAGTTCACTTTGTTTTATTAATTATCCGGAATACAGTGGTATGTTAAATTGTTATGCAGAGGTACCTATCTCATGTGCACCCACATTTCGCCGGTATGTTGAGGACCCATATTTCATGCCCCCTATTGGGGGCGAGCCTATTGCCATCAACTGGGCACAAATCCAGACTCCGAGCCGCTACTGGGAATTTCACAGAAAAACCCAACATCACTTAGGCTGAGATTCAGAGATATTCATGTAAGACGGGCTTAGATCAGTCCAAGCCAAGAATCGGCTTGGACTGATCTACGACGCACCTCTGAGTTTTCGTAATCATGTGCGTAATTATCACTCGCTTTAACGGCGAAGAAAAACATCGTGAGGAAACTTGCATGCCCGAGTGATTTTCTCGACGGCATGTGAAGTCTGTCAACCCGCATTATGCTAGCGTGGTGATTATAGGTATTATATTATATTTTTAATTTAATTTTTTGTTTTCCATTTTTTCTGTTGCATGAAATAAATTGTAAATCCGTAATTGGCTGTAAGATGGTCTATTTGTAAAATATGTTATCTTTAAGAGCTGTGGATTTTGTGAATACTAAATAAAAAAGGAAAAAAAAGGTTAATCCCTCTCATACTGACAGGAGAGTCGTGCCCAGCAGTGGAACAGTATGGGTTAATGATGATGATAAATGGCAAAATATAATAAAACGGGCAACCCTATCAATATATTATTATGTAGGTAAGAGTAAGTACTTCCATTTGTGTATAATTAGTGTTAAGATTTCTACGCAGTGATTTCTACTTTAGATTTTTCCTTGTATTCACCACCGTAAGATATAATATGCAGGAAAAACACACAATATTGCAAATTAAAATAGGTAGGTACAGTTCTCGCCAAAATTATTGTCCGGGTTGAAGTTGGCACGAGCTAACTTTAACCCGGCCGTAAAAATCGGAGAAAGAAAAATCTTGGATTAAAATTATTTAAAACGACAGCCTACGACTTGAGCTCTCGTTTTTATTTATAACAATCCAATATTTTTCTTTGACCGATTTTTACGGCCGGGTTAAAGTTAGCTCGTGCCAACTTCAACCCGGACAATCAGTTTGGCGAGAACTGTTCTGTATTTATTATATTCCATCTTCTCATTATATTATTCTATACTATCTTCCCGCCAGTGGCTTCGCCCGCGTGATCTTATGAATTTTCCCCCCGTTTTCGCAACATTTTTCATTGCTACTCCGCTCCTATTAGTCGTAGCGTGATGGTATATAGTCTATACCCTTCCGCGATAAATGGGCTATCTATCACTGAAAAATTTATTCATATCGGTCAAGTAGTTTCGGAGCCTATTCAATACAAACAAAAAATCAAATCATTCCCATCATAATATTAGTACATTAGAGAGCATACGTACCTAATTTCTGACACATACGCGAATAGTAGACATTGAAATAAAGGAAGTACTTACCCGTACCGATACCCGACTGCCGAAGAAGTTTTTTTTTTTAAAGGCTTTGTCGCTAAGCGACCACATCGCCTTATAGGAAAAGAATACATAATAGTAATACCTTAAATCAAAAGATTCACTAATTTATACAATTGTTTGGCTTCATCAGAAGCCGGACGAGCTAAGATACTATTACAAAATCCAACATCGAAGATTTTATGTTGCCCAAAAAATGCCCTTCTTAGATCAGAGTTCCGACTACATTCCGTCAAGATATGCAGAATATCATCTACGACATCAGAAGGAGAGTTACTACGGATTTTATCGCACTAGTGGAGATGCTGGGATCACGTCGGTGTCACCAGTGTGGATTTATGGCTCAAATTTGGAGCAGCCCACCAGGGGAAATAACTCCACCTTACAGAAAACTGCAGCTAAATACTACACTTTATTGTGTGTTGTGTTCCTACAGTGAGTAACGTCGCCAGAGCTCCTTCTAAGGATACGCTGCGCTGGCAGCAAGAGGAATATTCCCTTATACCGTCGGCGCAGTGAATCCTCCAAACCTCTAAGATGGTTTTTTGTTCGGCAACGCGCGAGCTTCCAGCGTCCATTACTACGGTAACCGCTTACTATCAGGCGGACCGTAGGCTTGTTTGCCACCTTAATGGTACAAAAATATGTAAAAAAAAACGATAAATCTGTAAAAAGTAGTTTTATTTCAATAGTAGGTACACAAGTTCCTTGTATCATGCTGAAATAAAGAAAAAAGTAGGTAGATACTTAAGCTAAAAATTTCAAATTGTCATAGTTTCGAAATTTGCCGGCAAAGAGCTGTCAAGCCACTTTGAATAACGAATGACAACGATCTTCATAAATCCGGCCCCAGAGGTTTTAACATTATTGCTTAGTGGGAGATTTTTAACAATGCGGGGTGGCAACACCGTCCACCACCATTTAGTAACAGAGGCCCATTGTAATTCCTATCTGTAATTAATATTTTTATGTTGTATATAAAATTCTACTTAATCATTATTAGTTACTTAAAGAAACCATAAAAAATATAATTAGGAGAAGTGTATAAAATTTTCCAATAAGTAAACCGCAAGCTGTTGTTTTAAAATGACGTATCGCCTACTTTTTGTTTTTATTGGTAAATATTATCAATTTTCAGTATACCCACAATTATTTGTAATTTACTGACAATATTCCTTCGGTCCTCTCATAGATTAGAATACCTTAGTTCCTCTGATGTTTAAACAACAGTTTCAAACTCTTTTGTTTCGTTTCTTAGCAAAAAAATTGTTCATAAACATTCGTTAACAGTTATAAACTTTTCGTTATTGTTGGCAAAAATTTGTATACCAACAGTTTGGAACTGTTTGAAACCACTATATCTAAAAGAAAAACGACGAGTTGAGAAACGAAGTAGATATAATTATTTAAATATAAAATGACGCCGGCATTTTCTAACTGACGTGGTCATTTGAGGAGCAACGCTGAAGCAAACTAAAAAAATTATAAAGCCCAGACGTTACGTTACAATATTCAGGTTTAATGTCTGGAATGGTCATTTGAAGAGATTACTTGTCTTGTTTCGCGTATTTCACTCGTATAAGGGTAGCTAAAGTTGAGGAGTTCAAACCTTATATCATTTAAGGAATATTGTGATGGCATGTTAAGCTGATTCCAGGTCTTCTCATCCTCGAAGACATAAATTCCAGCGTCTTACCGGACGCCCAGAATAAAAGTGACAACTCATCGGATGACGATACACACACCGAAACAGAGCCATCTGAAAAAAATGAAAAACACTCCCATAAGAGACACACTGATAAAAAGTCTGGCGAAGATGTTTCGGCCTCCTTGGAAAGCGTAGTCCAAGCCATAGACACAGGTGTCAAAAATTTTATGGGGGCTAAAACACAACCGGACATCGTTGATACTATTGTGAAATCCATAGCGAACTTTGCGAAGAATGCTGATCCAAGTTACAGGGCTAACGGTCAGGTTTCAATTTGTGATATTATAGTAGGAGAGGTAGCGGTAAAAATCGGCAAGAGATTAGTAATGGTCCATAATTCAATATGATGGAGAATTAAGGGTGTAAATGAGTCAACACCCACTCGCAAGATCAGGCGGTGGAACACCTGGCCACGGCGCGCTTTGCTTTAAGTATGTGAAATTACAACATTCCTTGTATTCACTGTCTAACCTTGCGAGTGGGTGCTGACTTATGTACACCCTCAATACTCCATCATATTGAATTATAAATTGCTACTAAACTTGCCGATTTTTGTCGCCACCTCTCGGACTATTAGCAAGTAATTAACTTGTGTAGTAACTGTCAGAATAAACTTTCTTTCTTTCTTCTTTTTCCAAGAGTCGTGGTGGTTGTCAAAAATCCCCTGGCCTGGCCTTGGGCAAAGGAAGGCAAGCGCGGTTTTTAGTCCTTATCTATCCATACCCTTGCTTAAAAATCTTATTGCGACAATTTAGATATAAGTAATATATTCTGTGCTCTTTAACTATGAATGTAACACATTTTCAGAGCCCGAAATATTCCACTTCAGGAGCGATAAACCTTCTGTGATGTTCGAAGTAAACTCCAAATCAATAGTCAATGTTTTAAAGGAGCTGTTACAATCAAAGGCAATTATTAAGTACTTAGATAAGTTCTCTAAAGAGGCCGCAGTCATATATCGTGCTGTGAAAAAAGAAATGGACAAGAGGCAGTCGCAGCCAAAGAGGTCGCACCACAGATCAGTGTTGCCACATTAAAAAAACACCAAAACTAGCAGATTTATTGTTTATGTTGCGAAATTTTGCTAGATATTTAGCGACTAAATAAATTGTATCGCCTTCTATGACTTTTTAAGTTTTGTATTTCCTACAGTATATATTATAGGGCCTGTTTCACACTTAGTAAGTTCCCGTAAATTACTTGGCAGATAATTTCATACCCATATTGTTCCATTTTTGAACTTATTTGGCGATTAGCGGCTATCCAGAAGTAGTGAAATAGGCCCTTAAGATAATATACAGCGATGACGCTAATACCAGTATTCAGAAACGTTACTATGAGGTCTCACAGTGTAGAATGACATCGCAACCAATCACAGAGCCTCGCTTCAATTCGAGGACCAATCACAGTGCCGTATTCAAAGTTTTGTCCCATTACTTAAGGAAGCAGGGCTTGTTAACATTACCTCATAACAAAATAATTACCGTTAAATAACGTTATTTTCAATGTGATACCTTAACTAACGTTACAAAAAATTAACGTCATTTTAGCTAACGTTAGGTGTGTAGGCATTTTTTATGCGCTCGCATAAGCATTAAAAATATGCCGAATGTGAATATTCGTCCGAACAATCGACGTATTTTTAGTTATCACTCACTAAATCAGCCCCGAGCCGCGCAACTTGTACCTCACAAGATTTAACTTTAAAATTAACGTTAAAATACAATTAACGTTACTTAAATATAACGATAATTTGCAGTAAAAATAACTTTAAATTTGTTACCGTTATTTTAATATTAACTCTAACTACTCTTCTAACTCTGTGAAAGGTAACGTTATAAAATTTTACCGGTAAATAAAGCCCTGTAAGGAAGTATTGTTCGTGATTATGGGCGTAAGTATACGCCTGTACCTCAACCATGAGTTCTATCGAATGGCTTTCAATAGGTTTTTTACGCATCGAAACGCTATAATCTCATAGCAGATTTTAGTTCCAGACGCAACCGCTAGAGGCGCTGCGAGCGTTTTCCATACAAATTATTTCCGGCGTCGCTAGCGAGTTTAGTGAGAAAAACTCATGGTCGAAGCACTGATGGTAAGTGGCAACGCAGTCTATAGACGTCAGCAACTCTAGTGGTACTAGCGCATCTTGACACCTCAGTTGTTAAACAAATCTCATTTGCCCAGTACAGTACGCATGGCATAACCTGGCTGGAGTGAAGTTAGTCGTTTAGTTGCGCAGTACTTACACAATTTATAACCAAAACAAGACAATGTTGCGCATTCAAACGGCTAACTTCAGTCCGGCCAAGCTATACTCCACACGTACCTACTGTAATGCTACACCGAATGCTAAACAGGAATGTTTCAAGGGCAATGTAGCCAGTGGTTTAACTCTGTTCCCAGAGTACAGATACTTAATAATATAAAAGCGAAAGTAGCTCTGTCTGTCTGTCGCGCTTTCACGCCAAAACTACTGAACCGATTTAAATGAAATTTGGTACATATATAGTCTAGAGCCTGAGAAAGGACATATTGCTACTTTTTAATCCGAAAAAAAGGCGGTAAGGGGTTGAAATTGGAGATGAAAGATATAAGAAATACGAAATACTGGCGGAAAGCTAGTTCTGAATAAAAGTGTTGTTGACGGGCCGATAGGCTGTGCTTGCCATATAACGTATCTACATTTAATATCTACATAATACTACATGATTGCTAAACGGCAGAATTTTGGAAATAAAATATGACAACCCAAGCAAACACAGCAGCGGATTTTTGCCCCCTTCATTTTTTATTTTATTTTATTTTATTTGGGTGGCTTATAGCTAACAACAGAGATAATAAAGGAGAAATCGACGACAAGCCATTTACAAGCCTCCACAATTAGAAAAAATATTTTTGTAATGGTTGGTATTAATGACTGTTATTAATAGTTTTATGTGGGTATATAAAAAATCTTCTTAATTAAAAACCATAAAAAAATATAATTAGATTTGTATACATTATTCTATTTAATAAACCGCAGGCTAATCTTTAAAAATGTATCGCTTACTTTTTGTTTTTATTGGTAAATATGTCAATTTCAGTTCACCTACAATTCATTTACAATAAATTGTAATAAGTTCGTTTCACACCATCAGTAGACAATTAAATTTTTTAACATTTCTAAATGTTTCAGTAGACATGTTCACATACATTTGTTAACAGCCATAAACTGTTTTTTACTGTTGGAAACATTTAGAAACTGTTTAGAAAACCATTTGGAACTATTGGAAACCGCTTGGTTATTACTGGAACGATTCACGTCATCAAAAATCTTATATGGGGCATTTTCTAACAGAATGGCCGATAGGCGCAACTATTTCAAAAGAAAATCCGAAACAATCTCAAAGATCAGGGTTACTTATGAAGTCTTTAAGGACTTTGTGTGGGTTAAGAAATTATTTGATTTTGTGTCGTGTTCCTCCGCCCGGTTAAGCGGTATCTAAAGTTGTATATCTAAATATCTAAAGGGGATGACAGAAGAAAGTACATATAGTTATACTCGTATTAGAAATATTGTCTTTTGGAGGACAATTATGAAATGTTAAGCTGATTTCAGGTCTCCTCATCTTCGAAGGGATAAACTCCAGCGTTTTACCGGAAACCCAGATTAAAAGTGACAACCCATCGGATGAGGATACGCCCACCGACAAAGATCCATCTGAAACAGAAGAAAAACATTCCCGTAAGAGATACACTGAGAAAAAGTCCAGCGACTTCGCAGATATTTCGGACTCCTTGGAAAGCGTAGTTCTAGCCATAGACACAGGTGTCAAGAAATTTATGGCGGGAAAAACACGACCAGACGTCATTGATAATATTGTGAAATCTATAGCGGACTTTGCGAAGAACGCTGATCCAATTTACAGGTCTAAGGGTCAAGCTTATGATATTAGTAAGTAATGTAATATTTATAGAGGCATTAAAATGTGCCCTGTCAATCTAAGTATCCCATCATGGCCGCATGTTTTATTTATTTATTAACACAGCCATTAGCAACAACAAAATTTAATTGTATTTGTATACAATAAAAAATGTAATTTTAGTCTAAACAAAACAGTGTGAAAACCACCTAGAAAATCGTGTCACACCCTTTGACAATGCCGATGGCTTATTTTATAGTATTTTAGGACATTTGGGGCTTCAGGCTCAAACTCGCTGATGTTGAGAGGCTGTTGTTTTTTTTTCTTTCATAAACAGTAGAATTCAGCTTAATCCCTAACATGGACGACTATTCATTACTAGGTACCTTGCATAACATTTAAAGTATTCTGTGCTTATTAATTAAAACATGAATGTGTCTACATTTCCAGAACCCGAAATATTCCACTTCAGGAGTGATAAACCTTCTGTGATGTTCGAAGTAAACTCCAAATCAGTAATCAATGTATTAAAGGACGTCTTACAGTCCAAGGTGGTCCATAAATATCTAGATAAGTTCTCCAAAGAGGCTGCAGTCATATACCGTGCTCTGAAAAAAGAAATAGACAAGGCAGAGGTACCGCCACAGCAGTCGCATCACAGACGCGTCCGACCGCATCACTAGGTGTAGACAGAAATAAAATTATTTGCTTGTCTTTTATTTTAATTTTATTATGATTTAAGCCCGACTTCTCATCGGTAGTTTATCCTATTTAGTCTGTTTCACAGCTTACTTAAGCTTACTTGTTAAATTACTTGGCAAATAATTTATTGAAAATTATATTGTTCCAATTTTGAATTTATCCCGCGGATAGCGGCTTTCCAGAGGTGGTTAAACAGGCCCTTAATCTTCCCAGATAATCCTTACCCAACAAATACCATTAAATTGAAAAATACAAGGTGGAAGGGACATCGACGCACAAACGTCGTGACAAGGTTTCACTCAAGGTCAAAAATAAAATGACCTAGGTCATTCATGTAGAAAATAATCAGATATTGACATTTTTGAGCGCGCAGTGTATTGTTAAAAACGCGATTATAACGCTCCGCGGCGAATGTTATCGCGTGCACGATCCGAAATAAAAGCAATAATGTTTTTTTTACACGTTCCAGTAAAAAATAACTGCAGACAAAAAAATGATTAAAAAAGTTACAGAAAATTTCAATGCACCCCTGCATTGAAATTTTCTGTAACTTTTCGGTTCATCATCGTATCATCAGAATCATGTACTGAACCCATGGTACTCGGATGTGCTTCGATGTCCCTTCCACCTTGTATAATAGGTTGGTGATAAACAAACAGCATATCACAGCCTCATTCTTTTATGAAAGAAGTGAGTGAGACAGGATGTAAACAAAATTAATAAAAGTTCTCATTTTAAACAGTTTCGCAAGCGTATTCATCGCTTGTTATAGTATAATATTATGTCGCCTACATAGTCAGTCACCATTGCCGGTCGGAAAGGGCGTAAATTTCAAATAATGATTACAAGATTTCGAAAACGAGACGACGACGACAGCCTAGACTATTTTAAGGGTGAAGACGGCTAGAATCAAAATTATTTGACCGTGAAAAGTGTGAGTATAGTTTTATGGCCAATTTTTATAACAGTTTAGCAGATTTCTGGTCTTGCTGGCGACACTGGTAAGTGTCTCTGTTGTCAATCGTCACTGTCAAAGTGTCAAGTCAAGTGTCAATGTCAAAGGAATTACGAAATACGATGTTGATTTGATTTGATTTGATTTGTTTGTTCAATGAATTTATTGTATTGTATACTATCAGAATTTATAGTTGTAATGAAATATAAGAAATATTTGCCAAATAGAAAACGTGTTTACTGTCTATAAGACAAAATGCGTAGCGCTTTCGCAGGACACATAAATGAAATACCATTCATCCTCGTCGACAATTTTGAGAATGATTTGACTAAAGATGCATATTTTCTGAGCCATTATCACGGTGATCATGTCTTTGGCTTAGCTACAGACCTATTTCGAAGAAGATTGAAAAAGAATCATGTGTTTATCTATGCCTCTAAAGTAACTGTGGCGATTATTAAAGAGGAATGCCCAAAATTGTCTCCTTTCTTAAAAGTTTTGGAGTTAGGTATGTATTTCACTACTACACTACACACTTTAGTCAGGGAGTTGTCTTAAGTTCAATAAAGTACCCTGTTAGGTTCTACCCTTCCCCAAGAATGCTAAACTTCCTCTCCACTGGGAAAAATCCCATTGTAATTTCACCGAATCCCAGGGCAGGCGTTGATAGCAGAAAACTTAGTAGTATCACTTATGCATTGTCATTGTGAGACAACGGTTAATTCAATAAAGCTATATAATTATTGCTGAGACCCATAAAACAATAGATTTTGTAATTTGTTAGTTAAAGGGTATCTACAACTTGAGAGACTGACTGTGAGGGTTGAATATAACATAATTACAGGATTAAGAATAAGAATAAATTTATTTACTAAAAAGTTAACATTTCAATACATTGTTTACTTTTACACATATAATAACATTATTATTTAATAGTTAAATAATTGTCACAAGAAACATACTTAGTATGGACACAGTTTTTTTTGTGGCCTCCTTACTAGGTCGAGATTATATAGGTATTTATGGTTAAATAGACTTATAGTCATTGTCGTATACTGCATAAAGACTGGGCAAACTGCATGTCACAAAATCACCAAGTCCAGAAACTTGGTCACAAAATAGTTTTCACTAAACCGCAGTGAACTAGTCCGCGACTGTCTAAACAACAAATTTCATGCGATACTAACAAAGATGGCGTTAGTTTTTCTGTGTATGGCGAATTTGTCTATCTATGAACCTGTATTTAGTATTTATATCAATGCATATCATACATCATCTACTAATTTAATTTAGATATGACTTTCGTATAGATATGGGATAAATGGCGCGCCATGAAGGAGGCTTATGTCCAGCCAGTTCGTTGATTGTCTGTTTGGCACCAACTCAAACTTAGTTAGAAATCATAATGTAAATATATTATTTATTGCTTTTTAGTTCCTATGTGTTTTTTGGAGGCGATTTGTTTGTTTAAAAATAATAATTCACTGGATTTCCTTCACAGGTTCCAACACGATATCAATAAAAACAGATGACAAAGAAGAATTCCTATCTGTGACCACATTACCGGCTGCTCACTCACTGGGCTCCGTCATGTTCCTATTCGAATACAACAAAAAGAAGATTCTGTATACGGGAGACTTTCGAATATCAAGAAACAGTGTATCAAAATACTCTCATTTCCATTCTAAAGGTGACCCTATACACATTGATGTGATGTATGTGGATACAACCTTTCAGTGCTTCCCATCTTTTCCAAAAAGGTCCGAAGTGGTACGGAATGCAGTGTACCATATCAGGAATTGGTTGAATGTAAACAAGAGGAATCAAGTGGTGTTGCTGACGTCCGCAGGCTTTGGATATGAATATGTCTGCAATGAAATTTATAATGAGACTCAATTGAAGACTTTTGTTGAAGAGTCTTATTGGCGTATTTATAGGTAAGCTTTTCAAGAGAAAACAGGGTTTTCTTTGTTAATCTCTTAGTCACAATTCGCTGTTTGGATTTGTATTCGGTTATAATATCGCAATAGGCTGTGTGCTTGGTATGGTATGGGCTGTTTTCCGCAACTCCACGTCAACGCACGTATTTTGCGTAAGGCTAGGCGTAAGTTTTATTCCACTGAACCAAAGCCCTAAGGCCATTAACCAGACACAGGCAGACCACAGCGGAGATGGCTAGATGACCTGTCTGTCCTTTAGAAATGGACACAAGTAGATTAACACAGACAAGTGGAAGAATGGGGGAGGCCTTTGCTCAGGGGTGGGCCAAATTCTTCAGAAATCACATTTGCTGTGGTTGTCACTGTAGTCAGCTTAAACAAACCAGAAAACTGTGGGTGTACATTAGTAGCCCATCCCTATTCCCTTGAGGAATACGGGGGATTTACTTCACTACTTATCTCCCTCAACTAAGTAACCGGCCCATCTGAAAGTAGCTCAGACAAATGATCCGTTAAAACAAGTGTCAGGGACAATTTCGGATGGGTAAATCTCATCGGGAGTAGGTACAACAGTGTCAAATTGTGTTGTCATCCATTCTTAGTTCGGCCCCCAAACGAATCATCTGTAGGCTGAAACTACAGACTTTGTGCTGACGGTGTAGTTAGACCCCATGGTATGATGGTATCTTATTTAACGATTTATTGACGACGTCTGTGGTCTAGTGGTTCGAGTATCGGACTGCTGGTCGCGAGGTCGTGGGTTCGATTCAAAATTCAAATTCAAAATTCAAAATATTTTATTTCAAATAGACCATATAAATAGGCACTTTTGAACAGTCAAACTAGTTGCTCGGTTCCAAAAAAGTAGGACTTATGGAGAAGAGCCGGCAAGAAACTCCATAGTCACTCTTTTAAAAAAAGATAGTGAGACAGTAACATTTTTTTGTTGTGAATAATATATGAGTCTATTGCAGTTTGATGTGTAAGGATTAATAAAATAGAAAAGAAAATGGCCATAGCAGTAAGAGCTGACCAGTCCCGACAGACAGCACCCGTTCACGAGCATGACGTGTGTATCGGCGCCGTTTGACTCAACCATGTTATAGGGAATAAAACGACCCGACACACAACGCCACCATCAGCAGAACATTTAAGTGAGCATGACAAACACATGACACAAATATTTGTGTGATGAACATAAGTGTTTGTGTTTGTCTGGGTGTTTCTTATGTATTATGTGTATGTATTTAAAAAAAATGTATATAAGTATGTATATCCATTGTCTAGTACCCATAGTACAAGCTCTGCTTAGTTTGGGACTAGATGGTGCTGTGTAAAAATGTCCCAAGATATTTATTATTATTATTATTTTACCCCCCCTGTTGTGTTGGTATCTTACATATCGATTTATATTTGTTGCAGCCAATTTCCTAAAGAAATATATGGTATAACAAACGACCCATCATCGAGAATCTACCTATCTACCAAATACCGTTTTAAAGAGGAACCAAATCCCTACACACTTCAAGTATACTTCTCCGCTTTCAAATGGGGGGATAAGAAGAATATTGAAGAAGAATTCCTCACGGTCAAAGAGAACAGAATAGAAGTATGTTTCTCAACCCACTGCGGTAGAGATGAGTTGATTCATTTCATCAACTATTTAAAACCTGACAAAATAGTTGGTTTTCCTGAAGAGTATGATCCAGATTATACTATAAATGTGTTTGAAGATGGGTTACGGAATGAAGCAGAAGTTTTAGAGTTTAGGATAACACCGAAAAAAAGAAAGGTGGTAAGAGAAAGGGATAAGGTGGGTAAGAGAGTGAGTGGGAGCCTTGGGAGAGAAGCTTTAGATTGGTAGGGTTGCCAAACCTAATAGCCGGACAGACCATCCAGTTTGGCCGGACATTTGGGTAAAAAGGCCGGACATCCCACTACACAAATTTAGGCTATAATAATAGCCTACTACGAACTCCAACACGGGTGGGACTGCGGACTGCGGCATCGACCGGCAGTCGACAGTCGCCTTCGCTCGGCCACGCTCGGGGCTCGCTCGTTTGCGAAATTTTAAAAGCCCAACAAAAGCCAGAAACCATTTTGGCCGGACACGCAATGAAAAATAGGCTTTTTGATTGCGTGTCCGGCCAAAATGGTTAATGGTTAGCTATGTCCGGCTTTATCCGGACGCCTGGCAACGCTAATTATACGTTTATGATTTTGCAGTATACAGAATGTATTTTGTCAGGGCGCAAATTTTTTTTTGGTGGTTTATTATCAGTAATGGAACACATTTACATTACCTAATTATTAAAATAAGCTATATTATGGACATAACATCATTGAAAGCACAAGACTGGAAATCTATAGTCTCTGCCTACCCCTACGGATGTGAAACAGGCGTGAAGCTACAGTTCCCGGCAATCTTTCTGTCTTGTTTGAAATTGGCATGAAAACTTCAACCCGGTCGTAAAAATCGGAGAAAAAATATTAGATTAAAACAAAAAGGCCGGTCAAAAAGATCGGTGGGATCTGTATGTATGGCGTGACCTCTCATTGTATGAACAGCCTAAACAGTACTAGGTCTATTTATACTGGATGTGTATAGCGTGATGTGTACTAAGTACAAAGCTATAGTCCATGAGGAACTAGTTGGCCGCGCCTTAGGCACAGAATAAATAATAACAGAATAGCCACTCTCCGCCCCTCCCTAACGTCAGATACCTCAGGTCCCCCGCATTCTGCCGGTGTTCTTGCCGGACTGCCAACAAACCCTACGCACCGTCACGCACACATTTGCATTTGCACGTGTACAAACGTAATTTTGACAAGTTTGACATTTGGTATTGTAGTGTGCAGTGGTATCGGAAAGTTTGTATGGAGTGTCACAGGTGTGACAAAGCTATAGTCCGCGGATCTAGTTGGCGGCGCCTTAGGTAGAGACGGGGGTGAAGCGGCGGGTTACTGTGAACAAAAGTAAGCGCCCCGCCCCGCCGTCCCACCACTCACATACCTAAGGCGCGGCCGACTAGTTCCGCGCAGACTATGACCAAAAATTCTTAAAAAAATGTATTCTAAGGAAAATTTTCTCGATTTTTTTTTTGTTTTCTGAAGTTTTTTTACTTGTCTCAGTTTAGATTAGGGATGCGTATTAGAAAACAAAATTGTTTCAGTTAGTCAGCGGGTTTTCTCGCGTGATTTATGTGATATTAGGCTTAGAAATTGATGCAATTGATTCGAGATGAAATAAAAAAAAAATTGACTGTTGTAATTCTAAATATAATGCATTGCTAATTTGTGATATACATACTATATCGGTGTTATAATTGTATGCTATGGTGTGTTTTTTTAAATAAAATATTTTTCTAAACATATTTTTGGTTTTATTTTATTATCAACGGCTTTAGCTTTCCGCCAGCGGCTTAGCCCGCGTGGTCTGGGTATTCCTTATAAATTTCTTCCCTTATTTTAAAAGTAGCCTATGTCCGTTCTCAGGCTCTGAAATGAAATGATATTGAAATGAAATGAAATGAAATGATATATATTCTGCAAATAGATCTTTTCAGACACTTTTACAAGTCAATGTTTTGCGGTTTTGTGCTAGATGGCGTCGGCATTTCCTAACTGACGACCTCTGAGAAGAAACGCCGAAACAAACTCAGAGAATCATGGTCTCTTTTAAAGTCCAGACATAGTTTTTTTTTTATCAAATATGTGAGTGTCACAGTGTAGGACTATGTCTGCAACGGCCTTTTGAGGAAAGGGCCGCAGCAGCCATGAGTTGATCTATCCTGACAGACGGCAAGCATGAATCAGTCATCGTAAAGCTCGACCATATCATAGGGAGCTCAACTCTAGACTATCTGTGTACCAAATTTCATTTAAATCGGTTTAGTAACTAGTTTTGTCGTGAAAGCGAGACAGACAGAGTTACTTTCGCATTTATAATATTAGTACCTAAGGAAGTAAGGATTGTCTAAGAACTCACGTCCCCTCTACCGCGTATTGAGGGATAGGTCATGAGGTCATGACCTACCTCCCCGAGCGGAGTCTAGGGCGTCCATTGTTTTTTTTTATCATAGATTGATTTGCGCTTGACCACAATCTCACCCGATGGTAAGTATAGATGTGGTCTAAGATGGACCGCGTCTACCCACAAAATGCCTATTCACTCTGGCCTTGAAAAGACCCATGTTTGTAGGGGTCAGGGAACACAGTCGCCGGAAGAGAATTCCACAACTTCGCTGTGCGCACAAGGAATGATGAAGCGAAACGGTTAGTACGGCAAGGTGGAATGTCTACGACATAGCGGTGGAGACCCTCCGAAAAATGTTGATGAATAAGTTCATGGAGGTCTTGTGCGCATTCCCCGTGAAGTATTATCATCATCATCAACCCATTAATTGTCCCACTGCTGGGCAAGGGTCTCCTCTGAGTATGAGAGGGATTAGGCCATAGTCCACCACGCTGGCCTAATGCGGGTTGGCAGACTTCACATGCCGTCGAGAATATCTCTCAGGCATGCAGGTTTCCTCACGATGTTTTCCTTCACCGTTAAAGCGAGTGATAATTACGCACATGATGTCGAAAAAGTCAGATGTGGGTGTCTTGGATTCGAACTCGAGACCTTTGACTTGACAGTCCAGTGGTCATACCCCTAGGCTATCACTGCCACGTGAAATAATCTGAAGGAAACTGATAAGCATGCTTTAATGCTTTAATAATGCTTTATTGGTACATGAAAAATTGTTACATGGTGTATGCGACTTGGCATGACTTATTTATGTAATTTTGGAACCTATTTTGTGAGGACTCCTGACTCGAAGGCATGGATCCGCCCTAACCCCTACTGTACCCTAGGCAGAAAGATAAGTTCACTTTTTCATAAAAAGGTTTTAAAAAAACTGGACTTATAACTCTTTACCTCAGCTACAGATATTAGTTCTAATAAAAAAAGCAATAAAGCGTTGCTTTAAAGATAATTAAAGTGCACTGCTACCATTATTAATTAGATTTTAATTAACTAACTTCCTGATTAGTCGTATGAAACGCAGTGGTCTCGTCACGAAAATGAAGCTTATGTTAATTATTTTTTCGCAATTATTTATTGTTATAGGTAAGTAAACACACTTTATTATTAACGCTAAAACATTAAATAGTATCTTAAAAATTTGACATCCCGCCATATTATTATTAATACTATTTTACTGCCTTGTTAGCCCTAAATGGTGCTACGATCAGTTTTGATTCCCAGGTCGAGCAGTGTTAGGTTTTTCTATACAATTCTTAGCCCGGCTCATTTTATTTTTGACCTTGAGTGAAACCTTGTCTACATCGAGCAAATGTTGGGTGGTCCCTAAAACCGGACGATACAGTTTCTTTTAGGATGGTGGTGGTCTAGTCGACATTGGGAACCCCTGCTGTAGACTAAAAATATTTATATTATTTTATTTCAGACATGCAAAGAGATCTGCTACAAGTAAACCCGTAAGTACTTAACTCATAAAAGATTCGGGGGACCGCTTTGTTTATTTCCGACGTGCGGAACTGTACGTCAACCATGAGTTCTATCGAATGGCATTCGATAGGGTTTTTACGCATCGAAACGCTGTAATCTCATAGCAGATTTTAGTTCCTTACGTAACCGCTAGAGGCACGCGAGAGTTTTCCATACAAATATTTTACGGCGTCTCTAGCGAGTCTAGTGAGAAAAACTCATGGTCGAGGCACTGGGGTATGACTCGCGTGTAGCCGATCCTGTAAAAATTAAATTCACACCCTTTTCGAAGAACTCCATGCTGTAGTCTATTGGGAAAACCTCGGCAGGATGATGATTCCACAATCTGAGCGTGCGTAGGAGGAAATTTCTCTGGAATCGCACAGTAAAGGAACAGAGTGGTTCTAAGGTAGGATGTACTCCACGCCGATGGCGAGAGGTGCGGTTAAAGAAAGTATACTCTATATACTACATAGCCAAAAGGATTAGCAAGCTGAAGTTGCAGTGGGCGGCCACATAGCT
Source organism: Acronicta psi (assembly GCA_946251955.1). Classification (NCBI taxonomy): domain Eukaryota; kingdom Metazoa; phylum Arthropoda; class Insecta; order Lepidoptera; family Noctuidae; genus Acronicta; species Acronicta psi. The sequence continues at coordinate 3,324,266 of OX276498.1, read as the reverse complement.
CGTAGAACTGATGGCCACTGGGGCAGAAAGGTTCTCGAGTGGAGACCACGCACCGGAAAGCGCAGCGTAGGACCACCTCCAACGAGATGGACCGATGACCTGGTAAAGGTCGCTGGAAGTCGTTGGATGCAGGTAGCATACGTCCGGTCCGTGTGGAAGTCTATGGGAGAGGCCTTTGTTCAGCAGTGGACCTCTTTTGGCTGACATGATGATGATGATGACATGACTATATGGAAATCTATATTATCTGCCTACCCCAATCGGAAATAGGCGTGAAGTTATGTATTGTATGTATGTATTAGCGAAGGAAAATACCATCTCAGGCAGGGTTCGAACCTGCGTCCCTGAACGCTATTAGGTACTAGGACAGTAAAATAGATTCATGTGCTTGGAAGCTTTGAGATGGCTAAAATCTTTTTTTTTCTAGGGTGGCGCCTAAAAGAGACAATCCGGGTTTTATAAGAGATCGTAAAAGAAGTAAGTGTATTTTTTTATGTATTGTGGAGGGACGAGGTGTTATGCCTGGTGGGCCACTGCCCCACGGTTGATGTCGGGCGGTTGTATATATGCAAGTTGCTCGGTAAACTTTACTTGCGCGATTCAGGATTTGTAGCTTCGTACAAGTTCTTATGTAGCTCGATAGATGTCGCTACAGTATTACAGTTAGTATCAAATATAAATCGGAACGAAAGTAGTTAGGCCATATTATGAAGCTTTAGAGCCATAGTTGTTTGAGTGCGAGACAAAGATGGAGCTATCTGGGATTGATAGCTCCATCTCTCTCGCACTGGAACTACTATGCTTCTTAATACGGCCCCTGTTCATAAGTATGTGTGTATGTAATGTAGGTGACCATTAACTTAACACCCGAATCACCCCCCCCCCCCCCCCCCGTCCTAGTAATCTCACGTGAAATGTGTATTTTTAGTGTGTCAGGTCCCAATAATCTCTGGGACGATAAAAAAACATCTCATATTTTTGTATTTTTTAAGTATTGACCGTTAAGACACCGCGAGGCCTACACGCCAAGTCGAGATTTTCCTTCATTAAAATAATTTCTTTCTCGTATCGTAATAATTTATAATCGTAAATAATATATCGTAATAATTTCTTTCTCAGATATAATAAAGAAACCCGAGATGCCGTCGACCTGGGCGAACCGTTACCGACAGTTATACGACCCGGCTTGGATGGACTACTGTGACCCATATCATTGTAACGACTACCACAAAATGGCTTGCGGCCTGAATAGAAGGAGCATGAAGTTCAAGTGGTTTCAAAGTGTTTGTCACCTTATTATAAACAACCAATGTTCCAATTTCCGTGGCTCTATGAGTAAGCTTAAGTCATTTTTGGCGCTGCCTCCACGAGCGACAGAATCGGGACGAGTCCGCCCTCATATCGTCGGAGAATCTACACGAACGAGCGATAATTTCACCGTGTATCGTCGCGAGTCGTAACGGAATCGCAGCGTTTCCGCGGCGACTCGTAACGGTATCGCCGCGTTTCATTGACCACGCGTTGTAAAAGAAAAAATTCTGGAGTTGTAAAAGAAAGAACGCTGGAATGACGCTGCGTTTGACAGCGCGCCCGCTGCGCGCTCGTCGCGAGAGCGCCACGAGCGCGCGGCGGGCCCGCTGCTAGTCGCGATGGGCTAGCGACGATATAACGACGTTTCGCGCGCTCATTGCCACTCGTCGCATCGCGGCGATAATATCGCCGTGTGGAGACGGCTTCAAGAGAGTGTATAGAAATACGTGGCACGAGGATAATATCGCCGCGTTTCTCTCGCTCGTGGAGGCAGCGCCTAAGGTAGCACATATTGCTTCAAATACAAAAGATGGCCGTTCGAAAATTTGACAGACGGCGTTCGGCATACACAAAAACACTGACGCCATCTTTGTTAGCATCGCGTGGCGTTTGTTTTTAGCCGATCGCGGACTAGTTCACATCGGTTTAGAGAAGAACATTTTGGGAGCAAGTTCGGGGGTGTGTCATGTGCATTTATTGCATACGGCCCGCCTGATGGTAAGCGGTTACCGTAGCCTATGGACGCTTGCAACACCAGCCAGGCAAACATGCGCGCCACGACAAAAATTTGTCTACTCTTTTGTCTCGCTCTTTCTGGTGCGAAAACGAGACAAAAGCTTGACATAAGCGTCGACAAAATGTTCTCACGGCGTGCATGTTAACCCGGCTGGGGTATCACTCGCGCGTTGCCAACCCTGTAAAAATAGATCTTACTGACTTCACCTTAAAGACGTAAGTGGATGCAAAAATTCGACTTCACAGGCAGTTTCGGTGACTTATCGTCCCGGATTGGGCTTCGCGCCAGCTAACCTATCACTGCACCTAGGCTATCACTGGCAGATGTTATTGATCATTTAATAGTACTTACTTAAGTATCTTCTTCTTCTATTTAAAGCTACGCTCTTGTCGGTGCAGCGTCTTCCACTGCTCTCTGCTGAGAGTTAACTCCTGGATCTCCTTATACGTCGCGACTTTCAATTAATTACTAGCTTAGGGGTATGACCATTGGAGTGCCAAGTCAAAGATCTCGAGTTTTAATCCAATCCGAGGAACGCATCTCTAACTTTTCTAAATCATGTACGAAAATATCGCTTGCTTTCTATCAACATCGTGAGGAAACCTGCATGCCTGAGAGATTTTCTCGGCGGCGTGTGAAGTCTGCCAACCCGCATTAGGCCAGCGTGGTGGATTATAGCCTAATCCCTCTCAAACTGAGAGGAGACCCGTGCCCAGCAGTGGGACAGTATGAGTTGATGATGAAATAGGATAAAAAATAACAGTTGTGACAGTAAGGGCCGCACTTAAAAATCTTAATGACTCGTTATCAAACAGTGGCTACTATATCTTGGCCTATATTTCCATATTTGAGTTTGTTGTCAGTGTACTAAGATATATTGGGTTTCTATTAGCTAATGATTCATTGCAGAGAGTTCAATAGCCTTTGCAAATTGACTGAGACTGACATACACAGTGTTTCCATTAATATGTTCAGGAAATCTATATCAGAGGTACGGAGAAATGACGGCAGTGCAAATTAGATATCTGTTACTTTGTAATTTTCTAAATTGTCTAAATACCTATTATATATTTCAAGCCCCATTTTACACAATATTGTTCCTTACAATCTGCTTTGTATTTTAGTATCTTTACTTTTTACTTTTACCTTTAGTACCTATTTAATACTATAAACATGTGTGACGTGTATACTTTTTATGTGAATGCTGAGTGTACCTGTAATGGGCATACATATAAGCGCCTTTATCACTGTATATTTCAACACTATCTAAATATGTATGTATAGCTGTTGGTATACCAATCCTATCCTACTAATATTGTAAATGTGAAAGTTTGTGAGGATGGATGGATGGATGTTTGTTACTCTTTCACGCAAAAACTACTGAACGGATCTGGATGAAATTTGGCACAGAGCTAGATTGTAGTTTGGAATAGCACATAGGCTACTTTTTATCCCGGTAAAATGTATGGTTCCCGTGGGATAGCGGGTGAAGCCGCTGGCGGAAAGCTAGTAAATAAATAAAGTGATGTCTCCGAGTTTGATAGCTAGTCGTTTGTTTTCAGAATTTGACATAATAGAAAATAAATTCTGTCGCGCGTATGTGATGTTCTTGCGCGCTGGATGCCCCACGATGGACGTCAAGGAGATGTGCGGTGATGACGTAGACCCCTTGTGCGGCATGAGCTCCGTAGATGGCCATATAGTCATCTTCAAGAACCGGTGCTATATGGACGCCGCTAACTGCAAGAACTCTACCTTCGAAGGTACAATTTTACTTCTTGTCCGACCAGATAATGGCCCTAGTATACATAATGTATGATAGAACTTTAACGAAACGTATTCCGTGTAGTCTCAATATAGTTTCCCCGAGGACATTAGACTTGAATCCAATAAAAATAAATTTAAATGTAAGCTAAAAAAATACCTCTTAGATACCTTAGCGTAACAAAAGTGCAATAACTACTAATAATAACTAACAGAATTATATAATTATAATATTATGTTTATCTAGAATCTAATAACTAACCTTTATATTCCTTATAATTATGTGATACCTATGTGATTTTGATCCCACAGTCAAACTGTTTATACAGTTTTGTGGGACACTGTTAGTTCATAAGCTGTATATTTCTTACAAATAAAATAATAAGACGGCTGCGTTAATCCACGTTCGGCCTATGTATGGAGCGAGGAGTGTCTTCGGTCTGATAGGGCTCTGTTGGCAAAGGACCACAGCCCGTTATGGCCGTGGTGAATGGTTCTGATCTCATGGCCATGATGTATAAGGCTAGGGGAGACAAATACAGTTTTTAGTCGGGAGGAGTTCAATATACGATGCCACCTCTCCAGATGGTGGAGATCCATGAGGATTCTCCACATCAAAAAAAGCTACAAAATTTTCTCTCTAATATCGCACTCAGCAGTAAGTAAGTATCTATTACAGTCAAATAATTAAACCATTAGTGACCAGTAATTCTCTGTGCAATGTAGAACTGTAATTGATGGTTAGTCGCAGTTAGCAAACGTGTCGGCTGAAAATTGACTAAAAAACTGTAAGCGCTTTTATCGGCCAAACACGGCTAATATTCTTAATTTATGTTTATACAAAACCTTTGCCACCCTTTGCTTAAAAATCGTTATCTTGATACGTCAATGTCAAAAGTGTCAATTTCGACATTGACGTTGCAGGAAATTCGAATGTGGCGCGAAATATCGAACGATTTACGTTTTAGTGTTTTAATCTTTTAATTATATTGTTTTTCAGAATATGACCATGTTTATATGGATTTATGTGAATATACCATCAAATATTCTGGGCCAGGAAAAGTTAAATATGTTCATTAAATCCATTGATAAATAATTGACCTCGCAATTTTATTTTACTTTTTCCCACACATGAGACTTAGCTAGATTGATTTTTCACCCCTCGAAAACTTAAATATGGCAACTTTTATTAAAATACAAACACACACACACACACATACACACACACACACACACACACACACACACACACACACACACACACACACACACACAGCACAGACACGTCAAACATATAAGTAGGTACCTAACACCCCGTCGTTTTTGGGCGTTAAAAAGACATACTGCGCCCAACCCAATTTAGACCCAATATAAGTGCCGAAGGATTTAGGGATGATGTCTTGGAGCCCTTACAGGGCACTACACCACAAATGACATGCTCCATAAAATGAAGCTAGCTTTGAATAACGACTGCAAAGCCTGTGGTGAATGTCAAGGAAACTATGCAGCACATCCTGTGCGATTGTGACGTCCTGGCGACGAAACGGATGAGTCTTCTCGGCAATGGGTACCCGAAGCCGGAAGATTTTAGGTTCCTTCCTCTCAGTGGGTTAGCCGCCTTCGTGAACCACGTTTTCAAAGAGTAAGGAATATACGGTAATGGGGACAACACAAAAGATCCCATTGAGTCGAAGTGTTGCTGGTTGTACCAGCCCCCACAGTTAGATAAGATAAGATAGGGATGATGTCAAATGCACTTTATTTGTCAAAAACTCTTAGTCTATGTTTTACAGGCAAAGGTCGAAATTGGTATCTATGTTTCTGTTTCCCTCTATCTTTATCACGGATAGGTCTCTCTCTTACAGGAGGGAACAATCTGTCTATGTCATAGAACTCGTCAGATACAGCTGTTCTCGCATATTGTTCTGCTCTCAGCTTCTCTTGCAGTATCTTCGATATCAACCGTATTACTTGTGGTATACTCAATTCCGGAATTTCGTCAGTGTTCCTCGGAGATGCGGTAGTGTGGAGTAATGCTGAAAATATGTAGGGTATAATGATTTTGTTATTTACTAGCGATCCGCTCACGCTTCACTTCGGGCAGGGTCGGACTGAGCCGGAAGGGCCCGGGTGGCTCCCCTCCCCAAAAGAATACTGGTAGATGGGTGATTCTTTGAAACACAGTTCTTTCGTGATTTTTACTGAAGAACACATTAAAATAATCTCCAATTTTAATGACAATTGCAGGTTGTATGGTAAAGGTAAATGTCTATCGACGCCTCTGTAGCTGATTGTAATTGATTAAACGAGGCAATAATTAAGTTTGCAGAAAACAGTAAAAACTAATTCATTTGGCGTGTCCCAATGACGCTTTTTGTTGATTTTTTTAATTTTCTGCGATCAATTTTCGCAATAGACTAAAATTAGTAAGCTAAACTGATTTTTAAGTATACGTTTGATGATATTTAAACATTTAAATACAATATAATTGTATATTTTCATACTTACATTATTTTAAAATGTGTCCCTGACTAAAACGAATCATTCAACTGGCTCAAATAGTTCAAGCATTATTTCAATGTAACTACAAGATATTCGCAAGAATAACATCTACTTGTCATTGGTCGCGCTCGTCGGTGCCGATCTGTTGTATGGAGTGCTCGTGCGCCGTGTATTTTGGCGAAAAAGTATGATCATATGTTGTGCTCTGGCGTTTGTAAGGTAGGCAGTATAATTAATCTGTCATCATTTACGGATTATGTGTATTTTGTTAAGTTTAACAACCATACCAATGGCCTTAATGAGGTTGTTTATTAATATTAATTTACACCTTTTATTCTTTATTTTTATAAATAAAGGAGCCGGATTTGATTATCTCTAAATTCCTAATTTGTCTGGCCCCCATTAGTCTGGTTTCATCTGGCTTTTAAGGACAGACGAATTTGAATGGGGCATATGAATTAGGTTTAATTCAAATTCAGGCGAAGCGCATTATCTTTTTTCAGATCTATATTTTAGAAATGGCAAAATCAAAGAAGCAAACAAGAGAAGAAAGACCTAGAAAAAAAAAGACTCGCGGGGAAAAGAAGATATGAAAGAATAAAAAATAATTAAGAATTATGGAAAGGAAAACAAGAAAAAATGGACAAAACTACATACGAAGAAAAAGAAACAACTACCAATAAGTGAAATGAATTCTAGACAACAAAGATTACCAAGAAAGAGATGGAATTATGGCATAATTCCAAGTCATATAACCTACGAAAGAAGCAAGAAAAAAGAACAGCGGCCCTGCTAGCACAAAACACCCCACCACAAAGTCCCAGCATTTTGTCGGATACTGAGCTGATAGCTTTTCACCTTTACATTACCAATTTTGGACCATCTAGGATTTTGCTTAGTCTTTCTAAACTACGCAACTGTATGTCTGTCAGCACCCTTTTTCTGAGGAGTGCGTGGAGATATCAAGTTGAAACTAATACCATATACGTAGGACTATGGTACCTTGGTGTTTAAAAAAAATCAAGCTTCTAAATCAACGCAATAAAAAAATACCTACAATAAATGATCATTTTGGCCGCATATTGTGAGACCCAAATAAATCAAAACTAATAGGGTACTTCCCGTTGACCTACAATCATGAAATTTGGCAAGAAGCAAGGAACTATAGCATAATTTAAGGGAAAAATCTGAAAATGTTTAATTTGTAGTTAATAAGTGCATATAAATTAAGTATCGAATTTTTCGTATATATGAGGGTTTTGGAAATTTTGTACTACATAAACACGAATACTCTATCTTTTTGTTACCTCAATATTTGTGGAAGTAATTATTTCCGAATTTGTTAACTATTTCATAATAAAATGTATAAAAAAAGGAAAAATCTCATTCATCTGCTTTGTCATCATTAATCTGGGGCATTAATTAATCAGCACACTCTAAATCCTAATCTACTTGATGCAAATCAGTGCGTTTGATATATGTTATTACATACTTTAACTGCGACAAACTAATGTGTCAATTTAGACCGAAAGGTAAAAAAAAAATTGAGCCAGAAGAATGAGTCAAATACCCTCGGTTTCAAAGAATCACCCAGATACAATACTATCGGAAAATAATGTTTTTTTATCCCTTAAATAATGTCAACGCTCGTGTAAGTACCTACATCAAAATCAGTTGATTCGTTCAAAAGTTATTGCGCCCTTCAGAAACGGTCCGCAAGCCAGGCCCGTGGGGGGCCCGCCCGGCTGTCAATCGCCACCCTGGCTATGTGGCCAGTCCGACCCTGGCTTTGGGTACTATTATTATAATTTTACGTAAAAAGTCTATTGCACTCAGCGATAATTTTATGTACCTTTCTAACAGTGAAAGAATTTTCAAAATCGGTTCAGTAGATCCAGAGATTTAACCTTCAACCTAACAAACTCGCAAACTTTACCTCTTTATAATACTATTATCTACAGATTACTACGAAGACTGCCCGACTGACTTGCGAATGCTAAGCGTGAGGACAGGTCTCAAGGAAATGACACTGTCGGAGGCGGATTTAATACATCGGCTGCCCTAGGCCTATGAAAGATTGTCGCCCCCTAATTAAATAAGTCGAATAGAAAACAACTGCAAATTATACACTTATCAGAATTAATGTCTTTAGACACTGATATTTACCGATTTTATTCGTGATGAAAAATAAAGTTTTTTTTACTAAAAGTAAACAAGTTTTGCCGCCCCCTAAATATTGCCGCACGGGCCCACCATGCTAATAAGAAAAGCCACTCCCTGCACAACTTGTGCAATATAAATATTTGCAGTGATAGCCTAGTGATTCTCGATATTATGTGCGTAATAATTAATTATCACCAGCTTCACCGGTAAAGGAAAAACATCGTGAGGTAACCTAATGTCAATAAGATTTTCTTGAAGGGTGTGTCAAGTCTGACAAACTGCACTAGGCTAGCGTGGTGACTGTAGCCTAACCCCCTCTCATTCTGAGAGGAGACCCTTGCAGCAGACAGCCAAGTGAAATTTCAGAAGATTAGCGATCGAATATACTTACACATTTGTAGCACCAACAGTCCAAATATATATTTCATCATATTAAGAGAAACTAATATTTTTTCTATACGTTGTTCATATTCAAATTTCGTTGCAAATGAAGTGCCAAAAAGAAAAATACACTAATGTATAAAATCAAAAGGAATTTAAGTAAGAATATATGTAACCTTACAATACGGTGTATTTATTTTTACTTTCTTATGATGTTGATAAAAAGGTCATAAAAATATATTTACAACATTTTTAAATAAGAAACGAAACGAATATCACATTAGATATTCGTTCTATGTTTCTGTGAAACCTAGAAATCTCTGTTATTTTTCACATACATATTTCAGTGGTAAAATAGAAGAACTTTTTTGTAATTTACTAGCCTTTGCCCGCGAATTCGTTTACGTAGAAGTTGAATTTTTTCTCCCGTTTTTGCAACACTTTTAATTGCTACTCCACCTCTTTTGGGCTTAGCGTGATGATATATAGCCTATAGCCTTCCTCGTTAAAGAAAAAAAATTCAAATCGGAGCAGTAATTAGCGCATTCAAACAAACAAACAAACAAGTAGCAGTATAGATGTTAACACCTAATGTACTCTATTTTGGTGAAAATAATAAAATTATCTGAATCTGTATCAATCTGAATCTAAACCACAAAATGATTTTGAAGATTCAACATACCGGGCACAAATCTTAACTCTGATCAGCTACTAAGAATTTCATAGAAAAACCCATGAACATTGCGCAACCTGGGAATCAAACCGAGGACCTAGAGCGTAGCCGCCACGCTTAGCATGACTAGGCTGAGTCATTGAAATTATTGTCTGATGTCTTATTTAGTCTAGAGGTTATAAACGCGACTGCTACAGTCCTAGAGCTCCTGGGTTCGATACCTTGGTTTAAGTTTTAAGTGTGATTGGATTTTTCTATGAAATTATAGCCCGAATTCTGTGCCCGGTTAATGGAAAAAATCAGCCCTATTTATTTATAGGCGACGACTTATTTTACATGGGAGTGTACAATAACAATAGGTAGGTAAATAGAATTGATAATTTTCGATAGGAATGAGTTTCTAAGATAGGGATTTTATGTATTAGTTTAAGAAACCATGACTGTGTGAATGGGCTATTAGGTCGAATTACTTATTATTTCTTTAAAAATGTATACTGAAGTCACGATAAAATTGTGAACACCACCTTTAGATATTATACTTAATCTATTTAGCAAGATTGTAAACTGTCGATAAATTATGAACCTTACATACACTGGGGGGCTAGACAAGTTGCATTTTGACATTCGAATCGACAAACAAAATGTATGGAAATGACATTAGTGACAGCCCGATTTGTCGAAAACATGTGTCATTTCCATACATTTTGTTTGCGATTCGAATATCAAAATGCAACTTGTCTAGCCCCCCTGATCATCTTTGTATCGATGACCTGACTGTGACCAAACGGACCAAACAATAAAAAACCAGAAATGAAAAATAATAGCTTTAATAAAATTGTAAGCAGTATTTACAATTTTACTGTGACATATTTAAGTCGCAGTAAGATAGTTAAGTATTAAGTACACCGGGATATAATCATAATTACTAGATAAATTCAGTGAAATAATAATGAATTAAGAACAAAATTCTTTGAGTTGTCACCCGGGATACATTTCCTTATCGGCTTAGTAGACCCGGGCCTAGGGCGGCAAAATATTGGGGGCGGCAAAAGTTGGTGTATTTTTCTTGAATTTTTTTTATTGTTCCTACACCTTGTTATAACACCCTTAATTCTTATTAGATCATGCGATGTATCGTGCTAAGGGGGCGGCAATATTCTTTATCAAATCCGAATCTGCCGGGATATAATTAAATCACAGCTTACTATCTTACTGCGACACATAAATACTTATTTAACAACAGTTAGATCTTTAACACCGACTTTCTTGAAAGTAACACGGTCGTTGTAACTTTTCACTCAAGGCGTAATTAGATGTAGGCAATGCGCCCACTTAACTGGCTTTTTACCTCTTCATAATCAACAAATCTTCTCAAATACACATCAGCTGGAGTAATCTTGGTTGTAGTCTTCCGGATTGGTGTAGTATGTGTTGTGTGACTTGAAGTTGTAGGTGGATTACCTATTCTTAGGCGATCGCGACGCTTCTGTTTAGACCCTGTCCTTATATTAGAACCCTTTCCAATATGATGTCTATGCTTATGTTTCTTTGTGGCGACGCGTTCCGTGATGGGCTTTATTGGACCGTCGTCAACTGGTTGACCAACGAATCTGTAGAAGTCATCTAATACAGCCGAGCCTGAAGGAAGAGGCCGTGCATTAAGTATTTGATCATTCTGAATTTGAGCCAGCAATTCATGCTTTAATATGTCTATTCGCTGGGGTATCCCTACTGCTGATTTTACTGTTGGTTGTTGCTGTTGAAATGCTGAAAAGAATAAAATTGGTTATCCATGATTATAATTAGATACATTGATTATGGCAAAATTTAAGAACGGCTTGACCAATTGATTCTTTTTCAAATGTTTGTTGAAGTCCGTGGAAGATTCTTATGAGGAGAAAAAAAGGAAAATTGTGTAACCCCCACAAGGACAACGTGACTGACTGCAGCCTCCTCATATTTTGAGAGGAGACCCGTGCCCAGCAGTAGGACAATTATAAAATATATGACTTGATAAGGAAGATGAGTACCTACGATAACATTTTGTGTTAAATTATAACACAGATTATAGAGCTGACATTGGGTACATATTATGCTGCATTGCCTGCCAGAGCCTACGGATGTCGGAAATGCAATAAAATATCGATATTTTTTAATAAAAATATCAATATTGATATTTTGAAAAAATATCTTATATATATAACTTAAAAACCAAATTATAAAACAGCAAATCAAGTCGACCAAAAAAAAACAAAATATAATTTGATATTTAATATAATATAAAAAAAAAATGAATTCCTTTTTGGAATTTTGAAAAAAATATCTTTTTTTATACCTTTTTGATACTTGGAATTTTATATAGATACATCGATATATCGAAATATTAAAAATCGCTCAAAAATATCGATATATTGAAAAAATAATAGCGATATATCGATACATCGATATTTTTTCAACAAGCCTACCAGAGCCGAGTCAAGCGATTAGAACGACGAAAAAAGATTAAAACTTGCTCTCACTTGCAAAAGTCGCCGCAACACATAAAAAGATGCTCTGCGACAAATGCCGGACGTAAGGGTGGAACTCAAACTAGAACGCCAGTCAAACTAGAAGAACACACAGCTATCCTACACAGAGCTAGTCAAATCTTTTCTCGCCTCATATGAGAGGATGATCTTTATGGGAGTGAGGAATCAAATCCATACTCCTTACATTATAATGCGAAAGTAAGTCTGTCTGTCTGTCGCGCTTTCACACCAAAACACGCGCACGCGGGCGAAGCCGCTGGCGGAAAGCTAGTTGTTTATACATATATGTTACTTCTTCACATACCACTAAGAAATTAGTAGATCAGATACTGAATAGCTTAGATTAGTACCAAATATATTTTTCAGTACTTACTCAATATAATTAATAAGTTAATAATACCGTTAATCATTCTCTTATTCGTTTTGTAACTTTAAAATAAAAAAAGAATCAAAGATAGAAGACAAACAAATGTTTTCGGAAATGCAAATTAATGCACACATTTTTACATTTTAGATTTATGAGACATACTTAAATTGGGTAAGTTATATTTTTTTATCAACTACGAAATATTTAAAATTGTAACTCAATAACAATCTCAAATTAAAAAGTGATTGAAATCATTCAAGTGTTTTTCAATAAACAGGAATTTAATAGTAGTATTGCATTCTTATTTTCCTTCTTACTTACTTATTACCTAGGATGGAAATTATCATGGAATCCACAACCACACCGAAACTAATAATTACCAAATAAAAAGCTGAATCGTTGTTTTTGAATCTTTTTAAACTTTAGTACCTATGTATGGACAAAATCTAAAACTATTACAGTTAAAATACGTAGAGAATGTTTGCTTAACATCATGGGCTATCCAATTCTTGGCTACGACTGATAACTAAGTATTAAGTCAAAGTCAAAAACTAGTTGCAAAGTACCAGAATGGTGTCAAAGTTCAACCTTAGGCTTTTGATTGTGTTCAACATAACAAAATTAAGTTATTAACTGCACACGATCGATCTAGTTGATTCATATTTATTAATAAGATACTTAAGTAGATAAATAAAATATTAAGTACCGCCGACTTTAAATAGAAAGCTCTTATCGCTGTTCTCATTTTCCGGGGGTTCCTCAGGGAACAATACTAGGGCCTTTACTGTGACTACCATTCCATTAGGCTAAAAAGATTATTCTAATACTTAAGTAATGCTACCACGCCATGATTAGTTTTTAGAGCCTGGCTGAAAAAGCCTTTTAAAGAAAGAGCCATAGGGGCTTTAAGTAGAACAGCCCTGCCGACAACGACACGCATGCATCAGTAATTGTGTATTCCGTAAAGCTTAATGGGGTCACTCTAGGCATTTGGGTCTGTAGTTCGATTCCACGAATAAATAAAAACAAAATGATCTTTTTGTATTTTTTTTTTAAGCATTTTCCATGCTAAGATTACAAGTTATTTTTAATGAAGGAAAAAATCAGCGGGCGGGCAGGATTCGAACCTGCGCCTTCTGGTTCGGTACACCAGACGCTATGACCACTAAGCCACCGCTCGCCCTGCTCGCCAGTCGAAATCTTCCTCCACATTCTAATTTGTGAAGCATTCTTCACAATAGATGTCGCTACGTCACCTTAAGACGTAAATTATTGCCCGCACGCCGATTTTTTCCTTCATTAAAAATAAAAACAAAATGTTCAAAAATTATATAAGATTTCGAATAATTGGGCTTTCACATGTCATTTCCATAAATTATGTTTCTATCTTAATTAAATTAGAAACTAATAAAACTTGAGAATTTTTATTTCAATAATTTTGTTGACAATACGCTTGAGAATTTTTAATTATTGTGTTTAGAAATACTTTTACATATTGCGTTGTGGATACCTTTTTATGTAACTAAAAGAAAATGGTCGCCATTTTACCGTTATACGTTCAAACTATAATTTCATTGTTGGCAAGATGAAAATTGCTGTTATTTTTTTACTTATAATCTGTAAGTACTTATAACATTATAGTATCTATATCTTTACTAATATTATACAGAGGAAAGATTTGATTATTTGTTTGTATTGAATAGGCTCCGAAACTACTGGACCAATTGTAGAAGTGTTAGATAGCCTATTTACAGGCTATCATGCTACGACTAATAGGAGCGGAGTAGCAATGAAAAATGTTGCAAAAACGGGGGAAAAATTCATAACACCACGCGGGCGAAGCCGCTGGCGGGAATCTTGTGTATAAATAAAAATGAATCGCCAAAATATTTGTACGCGCATAACGTCCGAATAACAGCACTAAATTGAATAAAAAAAATTGTTGTGGTCATTATTTAACTGTCGGGGCAATGTCTGTGTGTATTTTTTTAATCCCCCGGGAATTCTTTCAGTATTAGATAGCCTATTTATCGGGGAAGGTTATAAGCCATCATGCTACGACCAATAGGGGCGGAGTATCAATAAAAAATGTTGCAAACACGGGGGAAAAGGCTAGGCTAGGCGAGCAAAGGCTAGTTTTAAGACAGATGTAATTCATAGACATTCATCAAAATATATTTCAGCCATCCAAAGACACTACATAACAACGACTACACCAGAGGTGACAGAAAATATTGATACTCGTATAAAACTATTAAAACGAGAACTCTTACAAGAAATCGAAGCCAACAGGAACCTGCCGAGAGCATACCCATTCTCAGACGACTATTCAGAAATATACCAGTACGTTAACAATGATGATCGACCTATAACACCGATACCAGATTCCGATAAACGTAAACTAAAAGAAAAATACAAATTACCTGAACTTATAACGACAACCACAGACAAATATATACCCAGTGAAACTTCTGTTGAAGCAAAGGACGATGGTAAACCGTTAAGAATGAAGATACATAAGAAAAAAGTTTTTAGACAAGCAAAATTCTCAAAGCCAAAAGATATATTTTATAGGAAAATGATTTTGGATGATGAAGAGAGAAGTAAGCCACAGAAATGGACCCATTGTGTGGACTTAATAACGCCTTTTCTTAATGGACTTAAGGATAATATAACTTCTAAACATGTTTTGGCGACTGATGGTACTGTTGTCAGGTATAGTTAGTCTATATGTCTTTATGTTGCTTCAGTACCTCTCTCTTCTATTTAAGAGCTACGCTCTTGTCGGTGCAGCGTCTTCCATTGCTCTCAGTTGAGAGCCAACTCCTGGACCTCCTTATACGTCACGCCTTTCAGTTTCTCTTCTATCTGTGTTACGTAGCTCATTCTTGGCCTACCCCTTCCTCTCCTTCCCTCTATTTTTCCTTCTATGATATTTTTAATGAAGTCGTCCGCGTCGTGGCGTATAAGGTGGCCTATCATTTTACCCTTTCTGGTCTCTATGTCTTACAACAGCCTTTTGTCCTTTATTCTTTGTACCAGTAGTATATAACTAGCCCTGCGGTTTAAAACGTCTTGCTGATGGTGGCGTTGTGTGTCGGGTTGTTTTATTCCCTACAACATGGTTGAGTCAAACGGCGCCGATACACACGTTATACTCGTGAACGAGAGCTGTCTGTCGGGGCTTGTCGACTGTGTGTGTGTGGCTATTTATTCTCTGCATCAATATAATATCAAACTGCATCATCCTCAATTTTCACAACTGTTGCTGTAACTCAACATAATTTTTTTTTAAGAGTGACTATGGAGTTTCTTGCCGGCTCTTCTCTATAAGTCCTACTTTTTTGAACCGTGCAACTAGTGTGACCTTTAAAAGTACCTATCTTAGATATGTAACTAAAAAATGTCGCTACAAATGTATTACTCAATACTTCAATAGATCCTAAATGATAAGAGAAAACTAAAGATTTTCAAAGATATTCAACCCGCATATTAAAGCGCATAAAATTCGCCGTTTTAGTTTTCTAAGAATATTATGTACCCAGTGACACTCGTGCCATCAAGATGAATCTAATGACGTATCACTTATCGAAATCCGTCGAGCCGTTGAGTAGTTACGAGCGGACATAGGAACGGACATACTTTCATACAACACACGTCAAACACATTTAACCCCCTCCTTTGACAGTCGGGTAAAAAAACAAAAAATATCTAAGTAACTAGGTTAATTTTTTAAACATTTTTTTTTTATTTCAGGTTGGCACAGCTACTCAGCATAAACGTCACCGATTCTAGTAAAGATGATATTCGTTCGATTTTGTATCAGATTAGTAATCTACAGTTGAGGATTTTTCAATGGGATGTGGCAGCCATTAAAACTATATTCAACGTCATCATTAAGAGTAAGTTGTCTCAAATAGGGATGTCTGAAATGCAATAAAGTATCGATATAATATCGTATCGATATTTTTTTATAAAAATATCATACGTATATCATCATATTGAAAATTATTAAATATTTTAATAATTTAAAAATTTAATAATAATTTCGGACAATTTAAAACCAAATTATAAAACAGCAAATAATATAATTATAATAATAATAATTTATTAAACTTTTACAAAAATATTTTAGTTTCTTAAATAAATAAATTGTTTATTTAAAATAAGATGTCAAGGTACAATATAGTAATCAAGTCAACCATCGGCAACAATCAGCTAGAGTACCTGGATTCGATACCCAGGTCGAGTAAAATGGTTTTTTCTATGAAATTCTCAGTAGCAGCTCGGAGTTTGGATTTATGGGTGATTAATGGCAAAAGCCTAGCCCCTATTACATGGGATGGGACCTAAACGTACTGGTGCACTGTGTATAATACACTGAATACACACGTATGTTAAATATGTTGTTAGGTTATAATAATAATAATAAGTACCTGAAAAAAATAGTTAGCTGAAAAAATCAGTAAATACGCTGAGCTGAAAAAGAAAAGTAACTAGAATCTGGAGGCAAAGTAAAGTATACATAGTACCCATAGTTCTCTCCAACACAGGTGTGATCCCGAACCATCTTATCCACAGTCTTAAACTCATCTATAGACCTTAAAGAAACAGTTTACATTACAATAAAAAAAGCCACCACTTGCCGTATAGTTAGAAAGTGCATGCAACTGGAAGAAAACCAAAACACACCTCACAATTAACACTACACCCCACATTTACTTGGCTAGTTCCGTAAATGTAGTTCTAAACTAGCCCAGAAGATAAGAAAAAACACTCATATACCCAAAAATAATAATTATTTATTTATTTAGTTATATTATGTTATTTTTTTTAGACGGGACTCACGATTTTAGAGGCTTGAAAGCTGGACTGAAGGAGATATTTAATAATTGGAAGCTGGATATATCAGACATTTCTAGTTTCCTCAAACAATCTAGAATTTTCCGACCGCCTTGCATTAAAGTTTCTGAATTTGAAGGTAATTTTATAAACTTTTCTCTTTTTATTTATTTATTTATAACTTTTAGGAAGACTATCAGACTCTTTCGTCTTTTCATTTCAATAGGCGAGTGGACTCATAAAAACGTTCACCATTTAAAAGAGCCGATCCATAAAATCAGAATTAAAATGGGTTCAAAAATTAATATATTAATAATAATCAACCCATATACTGTCCCACTGCTGGGCACGGGCCTCCTCTCAGTATGAGAGGGATTAGTATATAGTTCACCACGCTAGCCTAATGCGGGTTGGCAGACTTCACATGCCGTCGAGAAAATCTCTCAGGCATGCAGGTTTCCTCACGATGTTTTCCTTCACTTACACACATGATTTCGAAAAAGTCAGAGGTGACCTTTGACTTGGCAGTCGAGTGGTCATACCCCTAGGCAATCACTGCTGCAAAATTTATTAGGCATTTTAATTTTATGCTAGATAGAGAGCGCACTATACCGACGAGTGACGTCAAATCATGCGTGCGCCATACAAATTCTATACTAACACTCGTTTTGCGGGAAAGAGAAAACCAACCAAACCATCCCCTCCCACCAAATACTTCACATACTTTATTGGTCAATTTATAATTAAATATTTGATCATAAGTCTGTTGTCTAAACTAAAATTATAATGAGGAAATATATTTTATTTTATGTTTGTTTGTTACGATTTAACTCAAAAAAGACTGGACCGATTTTAAAAATTCTTTAACCATTAGAAAGCTAGGTACTTACATCTTTACAGAGTAACAGGCTATAAGTTTTAGAAACATCCACGCGGACCAAGCCGCTGGCGGAAAGCTAGTTTTGAATAAATCCACAACCATCTTTTTGTATTTTTTAAGCATTTTCCATGCTAAGATTATAAGTTTTTTTAATGAACCTCCGTCTTCTGGTTCGGTACACCAGACGCTTTGACCACTAAGCTACCGCGAGCCCTTGGTGTACCGAACCAGAAGACGCAGGTTCGAATCCTGCCCGCCAGCCGATTTTTTCCTTCATTAAAAATAACTTGTAATCTTAGCATGGAAAATGCTTAAAAAATACGAAAAGATACTACTTATTAAATATTTTGTTTTATCACTCGCGCGTTGCCGACCCGAAAAACCTCTTAGAGGCTTATGGAGGATTCACTGCGCCGACAGTTTGAGGGAATATTCATCTTACTGCCAGCGCAGCACATCCTTAGAAGGAGCTCTGGCGACCGTACTCACTGCAGGAACACAACGCACAATAAAGTGTGTTATTTGGCTGCAGTTTTCTGTAAGGTGGAGGTACTTCCCCAGATGGGCTGCCCCAGATTTGAGCCATAAATGGCTGTGCCCTACCTCTCTTAATCAATTATCTCAACTTTTGACTAAGTACCTATATTAATATTGCTTTTACATTGCAGGGTCTACGCTGACGACAAAAATCGTAAGATACACCAAATCAACAACCAAGAAATGTCCAGACAGCGATACTAACGATTGTTCTGTTTAAAAAGATAATTAAAATAACATTTCACCTCCTTTTTAAGTTTCCGTTAAATTATTTGGCAGATAATTTCAAAAATTATGCGATTATCAGCTATCCATAATTTTTGGTGAAACTTGCCCTTAATATTTTACTGTAATAAAACAAAAATCGTTTTATTTATAACACACATACAGTTCTCGCCAAACTTATTGTCCGGGTTGAAGTTGGCACGAGCTAACTTTAACCCGGCTTTAAAATCGGAGAAAGAAAAATATTGGGTTGTAATGAAAAAATAAGAAAGCTCAAGTCGTAGGCTATCGTTTTAACGAATACATGGACACAAAATTTTAATTTGACTAGGTTCTTATTTTCCTACAGGTTGTGTCTAAAACTGTTGTACTGTTAATTCTAGTTGTGGCTTTATGTGTTCTCTCTTTAAATGTGTAAAATTCAAATTTGTATGCTATTTTATTATGGCAAAATGTGTCAGAGCTTTTATTATATTATGTACCTACCATCTTTTGTAACCACCTTTTATGCAAATAAATGAAGTTTGAAGTTTAAATCATTTTAATCCAATATTTTTCTTTCTCCGACTTTTACGGACGGGTTAAAATTAGCTCGAGCCAATTTCAACCCGGACAATAAGTTTGGCGCGAACTGTACCTACCACCACGATTGTGTTCCCCGAAGAGTTAGGCAAAGGTGTACCCTACACCTACTATTATTACTATTATTATTAGTCTTGCCTGGAGTTTAATTAAACCTATATTTTGTTTTAAAACTAATCTAATGTGAAGGATGAATCTTATGATTTTTAACAAAATTGTTAACATCAGGTTCGAATTCACCCCCATTTTTTTCTGGGCCACTCTGGGAAAGACTAGACTGGATATGACAAAGACATTACTTACTTTTAAATCTGTCTGGGATATGACCACTGGACAGCCAAGCCGTAGACCTCGAGTTTGAATCCAAACACCTCTGACTTTTTGTAATCCCGTGCGTATTAAACTCGCTTTAACGGTGAAGGAAAACATCGTGAGGAAACATGCATGCCTGAGAGATTTTCTCGACGGCATGTGAAGTCTGCCAACCCGCACTAGGCTAGCGTGGTGGAATAACCTTTTTTTTTACGTCTGGAAATGCTTTATGCACCGTCACGCCGCCCCGGGGAGGACGGCGCGGTGTGTGGGACTCCGCCCTGAAAAGGACGTCTACCCACTAAAATCAGACGGGTGTTCGCCTCATCACCATTCGGCCGGGGTCGCAGGTACGTGTGGATATTTTTCTGCGACCCCAGCGGTGACGGGCCGCCGGTGCGGCCCCCGGCTTTGTTGGGGGGTTAACAATTTGATCAATATTTTAACACAATGTAATTACTTTTCTTTCAAAACTTAACTTTCCTAACACGTTTTTTACTCTTCATAAAAGTTGTTTAACTGTTTGAATGTTGTATACAGTCATAATTGGACTTTAGGTTTATAAATTGTATGTTAAAAGAATGCTAGATGTAATACTTAATTTGTGGTCTGTTTCTGTACCTGTTAAATAAAATAAATAAATAATGCTGAATCGGTACGGGCCGGTACCGCCGGTAGTCATCGATAGTCTAACCCTTCCCATTCTTAGAGGAGACCCGCGCCCAACAGTGGGACAATTTACCTTATGGGTTGATGACGATGTCAGATAGAACGTCTAACTAATTAAAAAAATCTTCATCATCCTTTATCCCAATTTACTTGGGGTCGGCACAGTGTCTTTTTCTTCCAAACATCATTCAACTCCTTTGTGGTCATATCCTTTCTCGCACAATCCATTCATCTTTTCTTTGGTATTCCTCTTCCCATAAATCCATTCACTTTCACATTCAAAACCTCTTTGGTAACATGCTCTTCACTTTGAATAAATAAAAAATGCATTAATAAAAACAAAATTATTTTAATAACGAAACTTTTCCATTGATACTGGCTGGTGGGTTCCCGATAGGCTTCAGATTCTCCGGTTCCCTATCCTTTTCAGGGATCGGCTCATCGAAATTATATTTTTCAGCAACCGTTGGTAGTTTAGCATAATAATTTGGACTACTGAGCTTATAAAACTCTCTGGTCGGTATCATTGTACCCATTTTACTTTTCTTAGTTACTTTACCTTTAGCTTCTGCTGTAGTGGTTACGTTAGGATCTGCTTTAGTCTCTTTCTCTTCATAGGAAATGCTTTCAGTTTTCGCTTTGGGTTCTGTGGTAACTTCCGGTGTTTCGTATTCGTATTCCATGGGGAGTTGAGCCCCGTCGTCTCCTACTTGCTCTACCAAAGATTCGACGGCTGGTGTTGAAGCTAATGTGGTAGTTCTCATTATCGGCTTGGGTTTCAATGTTATAACTACAGGGACGAATTTCGTTGGCTCTTCGGGCTCACTCTCAAATGCTTCTTCTTTAGCTGGTGTAACATAATCTTCGTAACTGTCATTACTTTTCCGCATATCAACAGCTTCGAAAATACCTATGTTACTTTCAGAGGCTACTTCAACTTCTTTTTTAGTTGAAATCGTTTGTAATAACGGCTGTGACGACTGCAATTGGGTCAATTGTTTCTTTTTTATTATTTTCTGTTTGAATCCTATCCTTTTTGGCTGCTGTAATATACTTTGTTGTTGAACATTTGGTTGATATGTAACTTGGGGAGGGTATCTTACATTTTTCTGTCCAGCTACGGGAATTATGACACCTTGATGAGGATTCATGTACACATTTTGTGTTAATCCTTGTTTATTTATATTTGGATTAACAATACGTTTCTTTTGTAGTGGATACTGGTTTGCTTGTTGGCCACCATCATTGACTTCTTCATATTGAATGTCTTCTTGATCCTCGTTCACGGGGCTTTTGTAATCGTATACGGGGCCTTGTGGAGGGGCGATGCGAGCAGTTAATTTTACATTTCTATTATTCTCAGCTGCTAGAGCGCCGCGGTTCAGCAATTCAGTTTGTAATCTCTGTTTGACCTTTTCAACGATTTCATCAAGACTCATTAGTGGTGCTGCAGCTATAGGGGCTACTGGGGCAGCCGGTGGCGCCATCTTCATCTCAAACCGTGGCGCGTTTCTTGGCGGAACTACACGTTTAAATCCCGCCGTCGTAATTTCATAAGATTGTTGAATTTCTTCGGAGTATTCCGCCGTATCGTCTTTCGATGGAAGCCTCGAATTAATTCCAGTTCCTTGTGCGATTTCAACTATTTGTTCAGCTAAATTCTTTGGTACGAATTTCTTTGCTATAGTCCGAAAGTCATCTAGATTAGCTGCTAGCAGGACATAGCTGTTGACTGACGTCTGAAGGCTTGAAACGTAGCCTGTAAAGGGTGAATCTTTCGTCATTATCTTAGTTAAAGGTGGTGAAAGGTGGAGTGTGTCGGTCGTTTTATTCCCTACAACATGGTTGAGTCAAACGGCACCGATACAGACGTCACGATACACCGATACGATACGTCATACTCGTAAACGAGTGCTGTCTGTCAGGGCTGGTCGGCTCTTACTGCATCTACAACCAAGCTGCATCATCCTCAACACTGTTACTGTTATCTACCATTTTTTTAAAGAGTGACTATTGAGTTTCTTGCCGGCTCTTCTTCATAATTATGTCCCACTTTTTCGGAACTGTGCTTTCAAAAGTACCTATTTATATGTTATTTTTTTCATGAAAATAGGCAGAGGTTACCCCCTTACAATATCCCTAGGCGGCCCGTATGCTTGTTATTTTTTCCATGAAAATTTTCTAAAGTTTTTTTTTTTCAAATCTTAAGTACCACCTTCGTACAACAACAAGAAATAATAAAGACTACTTATAAAAATGTTACTTACAGATCAGAAAAAACAAATCCATTTTTAAGGTAGATCCATAAATTGAACTACATGTTTCTTTTTAAATTTTTAATCTGCAATAAAATGTATTTTTATTGAAATACAATGTGAAATGATCAAATGATTTCGTTCACAATTTTTCTACATGTTTACTGCTTATTGAGTCTGCAGAATCTACGACGACACTTTATATATTTAAGTTATATTAGTTATATTAAATATATTTTATATTAGCTATTTTTTAAGATGTAACTACTGGCGAGCTGTGGTTGTTGATTATTACTTATCTGCCTAACCCTTTCGGGGCATACAGGCGTTATGGTATGTTATATATCCTAGCCTATACTGTTATACTTCAATAATAAATTATTGATCGAAGCTATTATATGAACAATTTTTGTACTATATAGATAGTGACATATCTTTGCAAAGTCGCGCCCGCTGTTTATGTGCTTAGATCTTTTAAACTACTCAACGGATTTTAATACAGTTTTCACCAATAGATAGAGTGATTCAAGAGGACGGGTTAATATGTAGTATATATGCAGATTATAGTAGAGAAAAGCCGAGAAATTCAAACCCGTGAGAAACCGGGATGGTCAGGAGTAATCAAATAAATTACCAAAATATAGTTTAAAATCATTTATTCTTACATTGACTAGTACTAATAAGTACGTAAAATATTACATTATTTCGTCCAAAATAACGTTTTATATAAAAATTTAATTAATTTTGAGGTCAGACTAGCGATTTCGTTTCGTTGTTGCTCCGGAGTTACGTCGAATGCGTTTTGTTAACGCTCCTCACTACTCGTACTTTGCTCGGTAACATTTCTGAAAAAAAAACATCTACATACATATTCTAATACATTAAACTTCTCTTTTGTCGGGGACCAAAAATGGAGTATCTAAACTTACCATAGCTAAGTTCTCTTCCCAATCGTGGGGAGAAATTGACAGTCCTTCCAAGCCGCGGGGAGAAGTACTTAGTCCTGCTGTCAATCTGCTCAGGGTCCTGTCGGTAGCTGGGAAAATGAAAATAGAAGATGAAGATAAGCTGAGATATGTTGGATGCTATAGACACGCTCCTCATTTGATTCCTACTAAGTATCCTATTCTACTAATATCCTCTCCCACGCTTAGAATGCACCTATGCAGGTGCATATATGACTATTATTGCCATCCTTTTCGTTTCCCTACAATTTTTGCAAATTAGGGCAGGAAAAATATAGTTTTACGAATTTCCATGATAAAAAATATCGCCATTTTTTTTGCACACATGGTGTGCAAACTACATTTACTGGGATATTCTAAATGTAAAAGTGTGTGAGGTAACTACTTACTACTGAATGGATTTTGATTAAACTTTACAGTGATCATTGAGTCATCTGTATAATTATTGTGTCATCTGTATAATTATTGAGTCATCTGTATAATTATTGAGTCACCTTGTATAATTATTGAGTCAATCTGTATAATTATTGAGTCATCTGTATAATTATTGAGTCATCTGTATAATTATTAATTCACCCTGTATAATTATCGAGTCATCTGTATAATTATTGAGTCATCTGTATAATTATTGAGTCACTCTGTATATGTATTATAAAGACTAACATATCCTGGTCTGGGGGAGTAGCAGGCATGTCGTCAGCGAGCCGCCTGCCCAAGCGTGGGGTAAACTCCACGTTCTCGAAAGCTTTCTCGTCATAAGACAAGCTCCTTCCAAGCTTCGGAGTGAAGATCACTTTCTTGGTGACTGGAAAAATAAAATTAAAATATATTACTAGCTGACCCGGCAAGCGTTGTTTGCCACATAGGGGTGGGTCACCCAGGGGTATGGAAAATAAATGTTGGCCACAAAGTTTCACACAAATCGGTCCAGCCGTATCGGAGGAGTTACTATATTGAATTTGATACCTAAAAAACTCCGTGCCTCGGAGAGCACGTAAAGCAGTAGACAAGTTGCAATTTGACATTCGAATCGATAAACGAATAGAAACAAAATCTATGGAAATGACGCAAGCTTTCGACAAATCACTAATATCGTTTGTCGACTGGAATGTCAAAGGCATCGAAATTGGCCTAAATGATGTACCGAAGGTACACCTATTGAAAAATATACCCTGTATTACGCTTGTTAAATCTCTAGTCGTACTTTCTTTAATGTTGACTGGCGGATGAGAAAAAAACTTTTTATTTGAGAAAAATCACGCCATTTTGGCACACTATTATCTGTTTCGAAATGATTTCATAGTAAAAACTGTCAGTGACAGTTTCGGAATGTCAAACACACGCCATTACGGCAGATTATTATCAGTTTCATAGTGATTTCATGATAAAAAGCATGTAAAAACTATCAACTTGACAGCTGTCATGTACCTCCGATGAGATCCGTTTAACTTGTTTAGGAGTGTATTATATCTATTTTGTCTAGAACCCCGATTGTCATACGAACACCTATGGAAATCGTTAGTGGTATTCAGAAGCCAAAAAATCCAGACTCCGAGATGCTACTGGAAACTTCACAGAAACACCCAACAACACGTTGTTCGACCCGCGGAGCGAACCCAGGACCTCTAGCGTAGCCGTGCTTGGGACCACAAGACCAACGAGACAGTCTAATTGGAGCAGTTTATTTATTTGTATACAATTATTACATTCTTGTCGAAATCTTTAGTCTCTGCCTCTCCCTATGGGAAACAGGCGTGAAGCTATGTATGTATATTATACCTCTAGTCTCCGGCTCATCTGCTTGCATCTCGTACGGTAATTGGTCGTAATAATACTTCAATGCGTCCGCAGCTTCCAATAACTTGAAAAATGCTTGTCTGAAAACAAAATAAGTACATGTAACTAAGTACTAGCTTTAGCAGAATGGGTAAGTATATGTAACTACTAGCTTTAGCTAGAATAATTGAGAATAAATAATAGGGGAGAAAACTGGTGTTGAATTTGTTAATAATCACAAGCTTATTGAAAAATATCAAATTAGCATACTTCGTATGTTGAAAATAAATATTAAATCGATCAAGAAATTTCTGAGATAAATGTGTTAACAGTTTTTGGTGGGGATTGAGAGGGGATGCTTTGTCCCTTTCTCGCAAAACGAGTGTTAGAATTAGTGTGGCGCACGCTACTTTTGACGTCATCTGTAAGTATAGTGCGCTCTCTGTCTAGCATAAAATTAAAATGCTTTTAACTTCGTTATTTTTGAACCAATTTAAATTTAGTTTTTGATAATCGGCTCTATTTATGGTCAACTTTTTCATGAGGCCATAAAAAATAATTAGTCGCATAGCCTATTATACAAGGACACTAAATTTCCGCCAGCGGCTTCGCCCGCGTGATCTGGGTATTTTTTATAACTTTCATCCCCTATTTTCACACCCTTACAGCCTTTTTTCGCAATAAAAAGTAGTCCATGTCCTTTCTCAGGCTCTAGACTATCTCTGTACCAACTTTCATTTAAATCGATTCAGTAGTTTTGGCGTGAAAGCGCGACAGACAGACAGGCAATTCGTAACACTAGCTTCCCGCTGAGAATTTCAAAGAAAATTTGCTTGAAATGGGACTCGGAGGCAATCAATTAAATTAAGCGACTTAATAATAATATAGAATAGTAGCAAGTGAATTATCACTCGCTTCCAACGGTGAAGGAAAACATCGTGAAGAAATCTGCATACCTGAGAGATATTCTCAACGGCGTGTGAAGTCTGACAACCCAGCTAGGCCAGCGTGGTGGACTATAGCCTAAACCCTTAAGCCCAGCAGTGGGACAGTTAATGGGTTGATATTGTTGATAATGATTGAATAGTAATTTTAATTTCTACTAGCTCTTTCCCGCGGTGTTATACATAAAATTTCTAAAATAATGTAGTCTAAGTTACTCCTTATAACATTAACTATCTGCGAGTAAAAGTCCCGTCGAAATCGGTCAAGCCATTTCTGAGATTAGCCGGAACAAACAGACAGTCAGATAGACAAAAAATATAAAAAAAAATTCGGAATAGGGAAGTACCGTATTCTCTTCAATTTTATTTTCAAATCAAATCAAATTTGACATTGACATACCTGTTATCTTCAGTAGATATTCTGAGAGATCGCTTGCCTAGCCTGGGGCCGAACCAGAGCCCTGGCCCCCGGTCGCTGTGAGCCCCTCTATCCGATCCGCCATCCTGTAACGTCACAATTAATTAACACACGCCAATAAAGTTTTATGGTATCTGCCATTTCTTTCTCGCATAGCGCTGTACTACAGAGAGATGGTGCGAGATTGACAGCTGTCAAAAAATTTATTCTTTTTTTCCCGCAGATTATAATAAAAATATTTAATTAATGGGGCATAACAAACATTGTCGTCTAGTCTACATAAATACAATAAATAAATATTCTGAGGCATTTTACACAGCACCATCTAGTCCCAAGCTAAGCAGAGTTTGTACTATGGGTACTAGACAATGGATATAATACTTATATACTTATTTTTTTAAATACATACTTATAATACATAGGAAACACCCAGACAAACACAAACATTTATACAAACATTTATATTCATCACATAAATATTTGTGTCTTGTGGTAATCGAACCCACGACATCGTGATCAGCAGTCCGGTACTCGAACCACTAGACGTCGTCAAAATAATACAACATAATATTTGTACCACCAATTCTGGCCGCCTAGGTATCACCAATTATGGTTTATTATTTACATTTTATTGTAATTTTACTAAAAAAAAATTATTTGCCCGCTATAAACCATTTCTCTTTTTAAATAAACGATTTTTTTAGATTTTGATATTTATTTTGCTTATTTGATTCTGAAATACCCAAAATAATTCAGTACATATTTACAATTTGTAATCACTTTCTCGAAAACGCCTCTAATGAGTTCGATAAAAGTTGATATGTGGGTGTTTACGGGGGCAAAAAATCTAATTAAGTCCTAGGTCTCATCTGGGAAAATTTCTTTTTTTCGTATTTTCACACCAAAACAAGAACTTTTGAATTATGAAATGACACGTAAAAAGGTTGATAAAGTAAAAGTAACCTTCTTTCTTACCTTAACATCATTATTGTTTGCTAGAACGCAACTTAAGGCGAAGATAACAGTGAGTCCTACTTGGATTGAACTGTACATTTTGGTTGAGTAACTATCGTTCACTGACGATCCCAGAGAGTCCGGGAAACTTTATATACTCAACTAAATGGAAATTGTATGCTAATGACGTGAGGAACTCCGGGAAAATACTACACGTGCACGCCCTTAAACGCGTTCTATTTTTAAGTTTTTGTTTTTTAAATAGTACAGGGTATTGCGGATTTTATATTTCAAAAATAAAACCAGGTATCCCCCGTTGCTGTGAAATCCCGCAGATTGCAACTTTTACTTTTTTTTATTGAAACGAGTTTGCGTTCAATGAGGGCTAATGTGGTTTTTCTTGTTCATTTAATTATGTAATAAGTTTTATAATATCGATAATAGTTATTATACCATCATGCCTGTCTTACATAGGTAACCGGATCAAGCAGTGTTTTTATTTTTCTTCAACAAATTACTTAGACACTTTTATTAAATAGTTACCCAATGTCTTTCTAAGGGCCGCACTCAGAGATGTCAATTAACGTAATGAATTATTGGATACTAGAGAACCAGTATATCTTGGTACACTGATAACAAACTCAAATATGAAACTAACCTAACCTAAATAAAAAATTTGGAAACCCCCGACACGAAATGTAATTTTCCATTTTGTGGTGGCGGCCATCTTGGATTTGAAATTTATCATAGTGTATTTTCCTAGTTAAGCCCTTTGATTTGATACCCATATTGAAGGAGTTGTGAAAAGATATGTAATTCGCTATTTTGTAGCGGCGGCCATCTTGGACCGATTTTCATCAAACATAGCTAAGAACACTCCCGACTAATTGACCTTTCAAATAACAAAATCAAAATCGGTTCATCCGTTCCGGAGCTACGATGCCACAGACAGACATACACACACAGACACGTCAAACTTATAACACCCCGTCGTTTTTGCGTCGGGGGTTAAAAATAGACCAAGATATAGTAGCCACTGTTTGTTAACGATTCATTAACTTTCAGTAACGTCTCTGAGTTTGACATTATGAGTCTCACTATAAGGTAGATCATATTGCCTCGTGTCTGCTACGCTCGAGGACCTGGGTTCGGTTTCCAGATCGAGCAATGTTATTGGGGCTTTCTATTCTATTATTGCAAATTAGAGTAGGAAAAATATAGTTTTACGAATTTCCATGATAAAAAAAATCGCCAACTTTTCCATGCTAAAAATAACACTTACTGGGTTTATATGTTTTTCTTCCTAGCCTTTCGCCAACCATGCTGGGGTCCGGCTTCCAGTCTGACCAGTTGTTTCTTGGAAATACCGATATTCGAAGGATAGACTGGTTGTATTACGCAAAATCCGATACCTACGGGAATTTCTGCGATAGAGCAAACAGGTTGTCAGACTTTTTGGGCTTCTGACTACCACTGACGATTGTCATAGTTGTTTGTATGACAACCGAGACCGACGGCTTTACGTGCTCTCCGAGGCAGGAGGGGTCTCAATGTGTCCATGGTCACCCATCCACAGACTGATAGCGGCAAGCGTAGCTTAACCTTGCAGTAATTATAACTAAGCCACGAGCCCCATCATATAATAATAATAATAAAAATCAACCCATATACTGTCCCACTGCTGGGCACGGGTCACCTCTCAGTATGAGAGTGATTAGGCTATAGTCCACCACGCTGGCCTAATGCGGGTTGGCAGACTTCACAAGCCGTCGAAACAATCTGTCAGGCATGCAGGTTTCCTCACGATGTTTTCCTTCACCGTTAAAGCGAGTGATAATTACGCACATGATTTTGAGAAGTCAGAGGTTCGAGACCTTTGACTTGGCAGTCCAGTGGTCATACCCCTAGGCTATCACTGCTTTTTGTCTATGGTCACAGTAAAATATATTTTATGAAAAAAAAAAAGTAATTCATGGTTCAAGCTATCCCAGTCTCCTCTCAGTATTAAAGTATTAGGGGCAAATTGATACAAATCTTTTTTCGCGCAGTCGATTAGAATGCGTTGCGACCTGTCTATCTGTTTACCCTCCTAGCTATAAATAGGAATGTAGCTTTTAATGTTTACTGCCCTTCTTTAACCGACTGCAAAAAGGAAGGTTTATGTGGAAAAAATTGGCTCAGGATCAGGACAATTTCAAGTTCAAGTTCAAATCATTTCAAATAAGCTTTTACAAGCATTTATGAAACATTGTATGGTTCTAAATGCACGGTTCCAAAAAGTTGATCCTATGGAGAAGAATCTGGCAAGAAACTCCATGGATGCTCTTTTTAAATTAAATAAATAAAATACAATAAAAAGTTTACATACGCTTTAACTTCGCATTTCTATTTTTAATTTTTAAACGATGACAAACAAGACTATCTAAGATAAAAAAAAAAGACGGAGGAGTTTCTATGTTCGACTGTATTTAACATAACATACCATCACGCCTGTATTCCCCGAAGGGGTAGGCAGAGGCTTACAAATGTACACCCACACTTCGCCGGTATTTGCCATCTATCGCTGTTGTCATCAACCGGGCACAAATCCAGACTCCGAGATGCTACTGGGAATTTCACAGAAAAACCCAACAACACTGCTCGACCCGGGATCCGAACCCAGGACATCTAGCGTAGCAGTCGCGTTTGGGACCACAAGACCAACGAGGCAGTCCAGTCGACTGTATTAATGTCGTTTTTTTTTGTATGTACACCGATTTCTACTCTCCATCAACTGTAGACTGATTTAAAAAAAAAAAATTTTTTGTAAAAAAAAAAAGGATATATAACCTCGATGTGGTCTCATATAAAATTGAAAGAAAAATTCCAACGCTAGGATAGAAAAATAGGGGATAATGGGATTATGGTTTTTAACTACTGAATTTTAAAATTTTCTCCTATGAACCAATTGTGGTGAAACTTGCACACTTAAGTACCTAGTTCTGATGTTTTTTTTTTTATACCACTAAGGTGGCAAACAAGCATACGGCCCGCCTGATGGTAAGCGGTTACCATAGCCTATGGACGCTTGCAACACCAGGGGTATCACTCGCGCGTTGCCGACCCAAAAAACCTCTTAGAAGTTTATGGAGGATTCACTGCGCCAACAGTTTGAAGGAATATTGCTCTTGCTGCCAGCGCAGCGCATCCTTAGAAGGAGCTCTGGCGACTTTACTCACTGCAGGAACACAAGTACACAACCCACAATAAAGTGTGTTATTTGGCTGCAGTTTTCTGTAAGGTGGAGGTACCTACTTCCCCAGATGGGCTGCTCCAGATTTGAGCCATAAATGGCAGTGCCCTAACTCTCTCTCTACAACATAATGGAAACCTAGAAATGATCTGATGGCCTAGTTAGCCTAGTCCAGTCTATTGATATGACAACTGCCTAATCAAAGGTCTCCAGTTCGAACCCAAGGCACCCACCTCTAATTTTTCGAAATCATGTGCGTAATTATCACTTGCTTCAACGGTGAAGGAAAACATCGTGAGGAAACCTGCATGGCCTGAGAGATATTCTCGACGGCATGTGAAGTCTGCCAACCCGTATAAGGCCAGCGTGGTGGACTATAGCCTAATCCCTCTCATACTGAGAGGAGACCCGTGCGCAGCAGTAGGACGGTGTACGAGTTGATGATGATATGATGATGATAACTGCCTTTTTGCTGCGCAGTCGGGTAACAAGATTAAGTCTAATGACACTGTTGTTCTTAGATAACTAATTAATTAACTTATGTTAAGCACAGTATCCGTTATTCTTAATTTAGACTAAATTAAAATGAATAGACTAAACGATTGGATTGAGAGGAAATAATGGAAATGTACTAAGAATTACTTTTTTTTAGCTTTGCTTTGGTTTTAACGAGCTGGGTTCGGTTCCTGTGTAGTGTTAGCTCACCTTTTAGTTTCAGGCTAATATTCAGAGACGATGCTAAGCGTAAAGTAACGCTTCCGTATGTCAAAGTATCACAATTTGACATACGGAAGCGTAAGTTTACGCTTAGCGTCGTCTCTGAGTTAGAAGCCTTGTGTCATTTGCTACGCCTCAGGTCCTGGGTTTGATTCCCAGGTTGATTGGTTAAAGTTGCGCTGCGCCCCAAAATCACAGCTTTGGTAATCTGGTTCGAATCTTATGTTGAGTAGTGTTATTGGGATTTTATATGAAATACTCATAGCATCGGAGTTTGGCAAATGAAGTGATAGCCAGGGGATATGATCATAGGTCTCGAGTTCGAATCCAAGACACGCACCTCTGACTTTTCTTAATCATGTGCGTATTATTAATTAACTAACCTTTCCCCGCGACTTCGTTCCCGCAGAAGTTGTTTTTTTCCCCCGTTTTTGCAACATTTTTAATGATTACTCCGCTCCTATTGGTTGTAGCGTGATGATATAAAACCTATAGGCTTCCTCGATAAACGGGCTATCTAACACTGAAATATTTTTTCAAATCGGACCAGTAGTTCAACCAAACAAACAAGAAGATTATCACTCGCTTACAATGGTGAAGGAAAACATCGTGAGGAAACATGCTTCCTAGTTAGGTTGCAATCTAGTTTGGATCGACGAACGAATGGGCTACAATAGCGAATGGGCTTGTTGAAAAAATATCGATACCTACATTGATATTACTTTTTCAATATATCGATATTTTTGAGCGATAATTAATATATATATAAATTTTGATTTCTGACACTTACGCGAATACTAGACATTGAAATAAAACTACTTTTTACGGATTTTATCGCGTTATATTGATATTATTTTAATCCCGACGTTTCGGACCCTTTACAGCGTCCATGGTCACGGGTGACTAAGGTGGTAGGCGTCTTGAAGTTAAGAATATATATAAATTTCCAAGTAGGTATCGAAAAGGTATAAAAATTTTTTCAGACTAATGAACATTTATAAGTTTTAAGATTAAAAAATCCCAAAAAGGAATATTTTTTTATATCTACTAACATTTTATGTATTTTTTATTTTTAGTCAGTATAATTTGGTTTTAAAGTGGGCCGACATATCGCTATATCGATATTTTTAATTTAAAATGTCAATATCGATATTGATATTTTCAAAAACTATCGATACGACATAATTATATCGATCTGCCGTCCTCAAGCTAAAATGCCGTTATCTGACATCTGGCCGATTTTGAATTTTTAATGCCAACACAATCAGAAGTCGTGAGATCTCCTCGTGAGATCTGTTAGCCAGTACTTCTAAGTCTCAAATATGACTTCTAGTTATTAAGTAGCGTAAATTTTAAAAAACTGCCCACTTTTTTGTGCATAACTCAAAAAATAGTTTTAGTACATAACGGCATTTTAGCTTGAGGACGGCAGCGATACTTTATTGCATTTCCAACATCCCTAGGCTATAAGTCCACCACGCTGGCCTAGTACGGGTTGGCAGACTTCACACGCCGTCTCTCTCTCAAGAAAATTACTCAGACATGTTGCCCCCCTAGACAAGTTGCTTGCGTTCCGACAAACGAATAGAAAGAAAATGTATGGTATTGAATCTACTGCAACCCACGGACACGCTACGCATGAATTAACGTCATTGACACACCCGTGGCTTGCTCGGATATGGCGCTCAGATAGAAATAAAGAAAGAAAATGTATTTATTGGCACAAAAACGAAAAGGTCACTTAAAATAACATAAATTTAATAAGGCTAACAATATAATTACCCAGATACCTAGTCATTTATTTGTGGTCTAGTGGCTTGAGTACCCGACTGCTGATCACGAGGTCGTGGGTTCGATTCCCACAAGACACAAACATTTATGTGATGAACTTAGGTGTTAGTGTCTGGGTGTTTCTTATATATTATAAGTATGTATTTACAAAAAAAGTTTATAAGTACGAGTATTATATCCATTGTCTAGTACCCATAGTACAAGCTCTGCTTACTTTGGGACTAGATGGTGCTGTGTAAAAATGTCCCAAGAATTTTATTATCTACTAGCTTCCCGCCAGCGGCTTCGCCCGCGTGGTATGTTATTATACATATAAACCTTCCTTAAGAATCACTCTATCTATTAAAAAAATACCGCAACAAAATCCGTTGCGTAGTTTTAAAGATCTAAACATACATAGGGACAGACAGACGCGGCGGAGGAATTTGTTTTATAATATGTAGTGATTGTGTCAAAAGGGCCACAGCTCAGCATAATGTCTGCAGTGATAGGAAATACTAGATAGCTCAACGCTATGCACGCTGTGTACTATACTGTACACGGTACACAAATTTGTGTATAGCGTGTGCTGTAGACCCACGTTTTCTAACAAATAGAGGTGTGTGTGGTGTCAGCTCAATGAGTCAGATCGCACGGGTTTGAGCCGTTGAGCTACAGCTCAGCAACAAACTGGCTCACGGCTCCATTCAGCTCCTGTTGTATTTGTGAATCCCTCCAATCCAATTCTCCTAGAACGAATTATTATTCCGTTCAAGTGCATTAAAATAATAATTTAATTAAATAAATTCAATAAATTAATTTTTAATCAATAATACGAAATGTCTCGCTCGCAGATTTAAACGAACTGTTGCAGCTCGGCAGCTTATTCGGCTCGGTTCAGCGGCTCGCAGTAGGCTCGCGCGCGTTGTAAACTGTACAAATTGAGCTGATCAGCTCTCTCACCTGAGTCATGAGCTGATTTGTAGCTCGCGTTTTTGATGAGTTACCCACCTCTACAAACAAATGAACCCACGCAACTAAAATGCGCTGCGTGTCCGTGTACAGCGTGCGTCGCGGTGGGTGTCTGTCTTTCCATACATTTTCTTACAAAGTGAAGCTTGACCACACCTGTGACACTCCATACAAACTTTCCGATACCGCTGCACACTACAATACCAAATGTCAAACTTGTCAAAATTGCGTTTGTACACGTTCAAATGCAAATGTGTGCGTGACGGTGCGTAGGGTTTGTTGGCAGTCCGGCAAGAACACCGGCAGAATGCCTGAGGTATCTGACGTCAGGGAGGGGCGGAGAGTGGCCATTCTGTTATTTTATTATTTATTCTGTGGCTTGACGCACGTACGTAGCCTCTTCAAGCGTCGTATGTAATACATGATGAAATGTAATGATATTTATTTCTGTAAGAGATCCTTTAAAGACACTTTTACAGGTTGTTATATATTTTTTAAATACTAGATGTCGTCGGCAAGAGAGGCTCGTGGCTAAGTTATAGCAACGCTGATCAACCGATCTGCAAGGTTAAGCTACGCTTGCCGAGGTCAGTCTGTGGATGGGTGACCATTCTTA
The DNA here is from genome assembly GCA_946251955.1 of Acronicta psi. Lineage (NCBI taxonomy): Eukaryota > Metazoa > Arthropoda > Insecta > Lepidoptera > Noctuidae > Acronicta > Acronicta psi. Next base: position 3,289,175 of record OX276498.1, on the reverse strand, counting down.
ACACATCGAGACCCTTCCGTGCCTTGGAAAGCACGTAAAGCCGTCGGTCCCGGTTGTCATACGAAAACCTATGACAATCGTTAGTGTTAGTCAGAAGTCAAAAAAGCCTGACAACCAGTTTATCCTTCGAATATCGGTATTGCCCAGAAATTGGGTTGCGGAGGTCTGATGGCAGTCGCTCCGTGTAAAATACTGATATTCAGCCGCATCTGGTTAGACTGGAAGCCGACCCCAACATGGTTGGGAAAAGGCTAGGAAGATGATGATGAGATGTCGCCGGCATTTCCTAACTGACGACCTCTGAGAAGAAACGCCGAAACAAACTCAGAGAATCATGGTCTCTTTTTTATCGGTGTTCGTATGACAACCAGTCTTCACATTGCAGAAATAAAATACCAAAATAAATATCATTAACCTTTTTTATTGAACAATTAACCACAGTTTTATTTGCAAAGAAAAACGATAAATTAACAATTGCATTATTTACTTAACATGCACTTTTATATAAAGATTAGGTACCTAAGACATTGCACATGGAACAGTTGTGTAAACGTTATAAATAATATGCTGAACAATATAGGTACGAATGCAGGCTTTCAACGTTTTAACAAACAATAAAAACCTTTTGGCTTTTGTTATTATACGCTATATTTAGTTAGGTACTTAACTTATAAATTAACTAGCTGTTCGCCCCGGTTATACTTGCATTCATCCAATTTTTTTAAATAAATAAATTATCAAAAATAAAAGCAGCCTTTGTTACTCCTTAAAACATTCTTACTAATATTATAAAATATGTGAAAGCTGGATGTTTGTTACTCTTTCACGCGAAAACTACTGAACGGATCTGGTTGAAATTTGGCACAGAGATAGATTTGATAGAATGATGATAGAATGAGATAGATTTTAGTCTGGAATTGTTATTCCAGACTAAAATCTATCTCTGTGCCAAATTTAGCATTTAGTAGCCTATGTGTTCATAGGCTACTTTTTATCCCGGTAAAATGTATGGTTCCCGTGGGATAGCGGGCGAAGCCGCTGGCGGAAAGCTAGTTAGCTATATATGCGAGTGATAATCGGATCAGCTGTTTAAATAAATAAATAAATAAATATCTTGGGACATTTTTACACAGCACCATCTAGTCCCAAACTAAGCAGAGCTTGTACTATGGGTACTAGATAATGGATATAATACTTATATACTTTTTTTTGTAAATATATACTTATAATATATAAGAAACACCCAGACAAACACAAACACCTAAGTTCATCACATAAATGTTTGTGTCTTGTGGGAATCGAACCCACGACCTCGTGATCAGCAGTCCGGTACTCGAACCACTAGACCACAGACGTCGTCGTGTTTGAGAAATTAGTCGAAACAAACAGACAGACAGATAGACAAAAACGTTAAAAAAAAGACCTTTTGATGCAAGTACCGTATAATAATATACTTTCATAAACATTTAGTAAAAAAAAAAATATTTATATAGATGACAACGTCTGTGGTCTAGTGGTGCGAGTACCGGACTGCTGATCACGAGGTCGTGGGTTCGATTCCCACAAGACACAAATATTTATTTGATGAATATAAATGTTTGTGTTTGTCTGGGTGTTTCCTATATATTATAAGTATGTATTTACCATTGTCTAGTACCCATAGTACAAGCTCTGCTTAGTTTGGGACTAGATGGTGCTGTGTAAAATGTCCCAGGATATTTATTTATTTATTTATGTAACAGACTATAGCGACCCGTACGTTTTCCGGTGGATTTAAAATCAAATTTGGATTTTAAATCCACCGGAAAACGCACCGACCGATGTATACCGATATACCGACAGCAGCGCCACCTACCAGGTACAATTGTGATTTCAAACCATCCAGGGGCCCATCACCCATTGAAATATACATATAAAATTTCAACCAAATCGGTCAAGCCGTTTATTTATTTTTTAGGTAAGTATACCTACATATATCTATACTATAATAATATTAGAAAGAGGAAAGATTTGATTGTTTGTTTGTTAGTATTGAACACACACACACAGACATGTCAAACATAAAACACCCCGTCGTTTTTGCTCTGGGGGTTAAAAGTCAAGAAGAAGAAGTTAAAGAAACACATTAAAATCAAATTCAAATTCAAATACAAATATTTCATTTCAATTAGACCATATAAATAGGTACTTTCGAAAAGTCAAACTAGTTGTACGGGTCCAATTAAAATGCATTAATAAGATAAGCAGAAGAAGATAAGAAGACAAGAGCTCTATTTCGAGGTAAGCCCTCTAAAATAGTTCTGTACCGTCTACTTATCTATTTCCTGTCTCTTCTTAGCTCTGTCTTTCCAACCGTTTTTGTAAAAAAATCTATCTAGCTAGGTCTCTTCTAAAAAAATCATTTTTTTTTTCTCTATTTCCCCCAAGCAATGCTATGTCGCGTATGTAAAAGTAATAAAAATCAAAGAGACAAAGCGTATTATTTGCTTTAAATTTACCCTTTATATAAAAAGGTTTACTTTGCAATAAATTAACTGTAGCTATAATAATAATATATCAAAGATATTTGTTCAGTTGTTTAGTTTTCTATGCACCGATAGCTTCTGTGGGGGTATATAAACGAAGGGTGCTCATACTGATCATCATTCGATCCTGCTGTGGACTCCTGTCTTCGGCTAAGATGGGACCGTCCAACGCTCTCTTCTGTGTGCTCGCACTTACAGTAAGTCTTCTCTATCTTCTTATATCTTCTACTTCTAGTAATACATTTAAAAATTCTTCTTTAATTCTATAGTTTTAAATCTTCTTCTTGACTTTTTAACCCCCGACGCCAAAGCGACTGGGTGTTAGAAGTTTGATGTGTCTGTCTGTAGCATCGTAGCTCCTGAACGGGTGAACCGATTTTGATTTTGTTTGAAACGTGAATTAGAAGAGTGTTCTTAGCTGTCTTTTATAAATATCGGTCCAAGATGGCCGCCGCCACAAAATGTCGGATTACATATTTTTAATTTTGTTTTTATAAAAAATTTACTCCCTTAATATGCGTATAAAATGAAAGGGCTTGACTAGTAAATTTAATAAACTACAATAAACTTCAAGTCCAAGATGGCCGCCACCACAAAAGGGTCATTTGAGGGGGGGATTTTTAATTTTTAATCTAGTCTTGTTCCCAACCATTTTGGGGTTGGCTTCCAGTCTAACTAAATGCGACTGAATATCAGTCTTTTACACGAAGCGACTGCCATCAGACCTTCGCAAACCAATTTCTGGGCAATACCGATATTCGAAGGATAGACTAGTCAGGCTGTTTGGGCTTCTGGCTACTACTAAAGATTTTTGTAGGTGTAAGTGTTCGTGTGGAAACCGGAACCGACGGCTTTACGTGCTCTCCGAGGCACGGAGGGGTCTCGATGTGTTATTACAATTTTATTAACAAAGATGTACCTAACGTTAACGTTTTTTTTTTCAGATCATAAGTGCATATGCAGCACCTGGTGGTAAGTCATAGCAACTAAGCCAGCCTATTATTAATACAACTGTTATGTATCTTAGGCTAATATTCAGAGACGATGCTAAGCATAAACTTAGGCTTCCGTATGTCAAATTGTCATACAAATTTGACATAAGGAAGCATTACTTTACGCTTAACATCATCTCTGAATACTAACCTTAGAATCTATGGCTAATATTCATAGACGATGCTAAGCATAAACTTAGGCTTCCGTATGTCAAATTGTCATACAAATTTGACATAAGGAAGCATTACTTTGCGCTGAGCGTCGTCTCTGAATCTTAGCCTATGTATTTATGAGACGGAATCTTTGAACGTGATTTTCACCCCTTTCAAAACGATGGATTGATTTCAAACTTTGCACACTTCTTAAGGACCAATGATAATCCTATAATTTATATAAGTAGTTTGTCTTTGAAGATAACGAAAATAATAAGTAGAAAATATATAAATGCTTATAAAAACTACTAAAGTAATACTTTCATTTTTTTTCCTTTATTAAAACTATCTTAATGATAACTATAATCCGCGCGGAACTAGTTAATAAAATAATCCGCGCCAGTAGGGACGGGGGTGAGGCAGCGGGCTACTGTGAACAAAACAAGCGCCCCCGCCCCTCAGTACCACCGCGCGCAGGTCACCCCACCCTGCATTCCTGCCGCTCACATACCTAAGGCGCGGCCAACTAGTTCCGCGCAGACTATATTTTAATGGTGAAGGAAGACATCGTTGGAAACCTGAATGCCTGAGAGATTTTCTTGATGGCGTGTGAAATCTGCCAACCCGCTTTAGGCTAGCGTGGTGGACTACAGCCTAATCCCTCTTTACTGAAGTAAGACCCGTGCCCAGCATGTTGATGACGATGAAACCTAACTGATACCTTCTTTTTATTACAGTTCCAGGCGACAGCGTTGAGTATGAATCGAATGGCAACAACCGTTATCAGAGCAACTACTCCGAAAAGCGAAAAGTGGTGAACAAAGATGGAATTTCCAAACATACCTTAAATTCAAATAGCCAAGGCCAGGATGAGTGGAACAGTAAATACCTCCAAAACGATAAAGGGACTTTTGAATCTGACCAATCAAAAGGCGACAACGTATGGCGTCAAAACCATAAAGACGTAAACATTAGCCACGACGGTCAAAAGAAGGAAGTTTTTGAAGAGAACAGCAAATCTAAAGGAAACTACGAATACGATAACAAAAGATTCACGTCTAAGAATGGCCGTGTCGTCAAGAACGCCGCTTCGCAACACTCCACCAACGACTATTCTTCTGAATCGAAAAGCGTGACTATCGATAACTCACCTAAAAAACGTAAGTTGAACCAAGTTTTTTACTTATGGGAGACTCTGAACACTCCATAGACCGGTGTCTACCACAACCACATGCGCAAGATGACGTTTCTACATGCGCGCGTATGCATGTTCAGGTATTGTTGCCTTCGTGTACATATGTGCATATGACGTCGATATGCGAAGCGTTGGAGCATCTACCGTTAGAGAGGGGAGGAGAGTGGCTGAGTACGTACTATTATTTTTGTGCTGGACCGTCTCTGGGCCAAATTTTCTGTCGCTAGTTATGCTAACATTATTGTCCTCCGGTGTGAAGGTAAACCTAACCTGTGAAATTACTGGGCAACTGTGACTTAAGAACGGATATCTCAGGGTGCAAAACACGAGGTTCCGTACCTTATCAGGTGGGCCGTAAGATGTTTATTGGTAAATTGGTATACAAATTTTTCCTCTACCATTAAAATTATACCATTTATTTACTTTTTTACAGCTCGAGGGAATGTGCTTGGTTTAACAGTTAAAGGTAAATAACACTGTTTATTTTTAATACACAATAAATAAGGAAAAGCTTTTTGGTCCTTATAGCTACGATTACAATAATTGATATTAAAATATAAATAACCAATTCGTAAAAAAGGCGAAAAAATATGAACGTACTACATTAGATTGAAGATCGAACATTACGTTATCTTGCATCGCGTTTGTTTAGCCGCTAAATAATACATTTTAGCTTGTTTTCTTGCTACAAATATTTGGTTTTTAATAAAAGTTTTAAATAGTTATTGTGGGAATAGGGTGTGAATACTTATTAAGGTTTTAATATCATTTCTGTTATCTGAGCTTGTAAGACCAAGCAGTTTTTTTTTATATTGTATATTATAGGTTTATAACATTTACTGTCCAATTGGTCTAGTGGCTAGCAACGCGGATGGAGAGCCTGAGGTCTTGGGTTCGATCCCCAGGTATAAAAAAGTGTTATTGGGTTTTTCTGTTAGAAAATTATCAGTAGCAGCATTGTAATTTAGTATCGTTCTCGACAAATCTCTTGGATGAGAACTAAAACATACCCGGCGAAGTGGAGGTATATTAGTACACCTTTTGAGGAATGGAGACATTGTTGGTATGTTATACGATTTTTTATTTTACTGTCTCACTGTATGGGCCTCATCTTAAATGACAGAGAGGTAGGCCTTAGGCAGTACACCACCCGTAGAATCGGTTGGCAAATATCTCTAGCCTAGCTAATAAAATAATAAACGAGAGTTTAGCTAGTGGATGACGCTATCGTATCCTTGATCAACGTCGTATCGTATCGTATGAGTACAACGGTATTTCATGTAAGTTTTAATATAACATATTCTCATACAGACGTGTCTGGTATCCCGCGATGGAACATAGAATCCGAGAAAGTCCGAGAAAATGGCGTCGATACCATCAGATTAACACTAAGACCGAGAACAGGTAAGTGTTTGCGTTTGTACATGTAATAATGCTTCTTCTTGTTTGTTCTCGGCGTGAGCTTCTCAATAGTTCATGACCTGGTACAAAGATTAGCCAGACAGCTGTTTGATGGCGAGGCCTACCGCCCAGGATGCACCGGACAACATTCGTACATAGCTCATAGAGACTATTTTACACTATATCTTCTCATGTTTATATCATGGGTCAACTCATACTATTCCAGAGTAGAAGCGCACTGAAGTAAAAATTTATTCATTCTATATTGATCCCTATCTCCATTTTCTATCGAGCCAAAAAAAGACGAAAGAATTCAACAGTAAATGAACCAAATTATAAACTAAAGAACGAAGTAAAGAACTATTTGATGCTTCGCTTCGACTTGACTCTGCACTAGTATTAGTGAATCCATAAGTACATAGTTGTTTTGAAAACTCCAACTACATAAGCAAGATGATGTTTTACTCTCATCAATGTGTGTGTAAAAAAGTAGGGATGCGTGTGTGCATGCGTGCGCATGTGATGCTATGATGCTTCGAATTCGCCCGCTGACCTTTGTTTTAGAGACAACGTATACTAAAACGAAGTGAAGTGAGTGGGGTATATAAATATGTCCCTCACGCTCCAGGGGCGTAGAGTAGTATAACCACGAAAAAAAATTTTTTTTTACAATTTTTTCAGTTAAACGTATCAATATTTATTTTGTACAAGGGACCCGTACGAAGCTTTGCTTGCGTTTAGTGGTGGGTTTAAAAAATTTACATACAAACCTTGTCCAACAAAGAACACAACAAAAAATATCCGATTCGGTACATTTGGACGCTATGCGCGTACATTGTATACATTTCGGCGATTCATTTTTATTAGATGTACTTAATGTTTTTTTTTCTGGTTATAATTATTATTTCCTGTTCTAAAGTGATGTACTAAGGCGATTAACTCACTCACCTAACAATAAGATTCATTATAACCCACGATGCCGTGTAGTTTTTATTAATCGTTGTAATATCGTCTCTAAATTCCGTCTTCACCATAAGGTCTTAAAAGGCACAGATCCAGGGCCCTTTTGTTATCATTCTCATATTTGTTTTTAATTTCTAAAAGGGCCCCAAACTGTAATGCCTGAAGGCCACTAGAGGCCTCTAGGACGACTCGGGTCGTCAACAGCCTGTGTTAATAATCTTAGAGACTATGTTGTGTTGAAATAGTAAGTCGGTACATAAATGCACCTCGGGTTGCTACCGTAAGCGGTCTAGGTGACTTACTCTTGGGTAACTTTTTATGTTTTGACTTGTATTATTGGGTTCGTGGTCGTAAACACGACTGCTGCGCTCAAGGTCTTGGCTTCGATTTCCAGATCTAGCTAAGTGTCATTGAGTTTTTGTATGTAATTCTCAATACCAGCTCGCAATTTGATTTGAGGCTCGTCCCCAAACACACCGGTGACTTAAAGGGTACTGCGGTACATCTCTGTCGTACCCATCGGGGAATACAGGCGAAGTTGTGACGAGGTGACCACAAAAAAAATTACAGAACAAATTTTTTTTTTGTTTTACTTAATTTTTTTTTTCATTGTTTCAGGTACGTTGAAATCAAGCTCACAAATTAGCTTACACACACAGTCTTCACACATCTCTTCAACTTAAACTTTATCTAAATTTAATATGTCAAAATCATAATTATTTAGTTGGCAACACTTAGAAGGCGAAACGCTGCGCGCTGCTTCCGAAGCTTTTCGCATAAAGAATTAATTTTTTTTTCGCTCGTTTCACACCTGCCAATTTTTATTACTTAAAGAAAAAGAAAATTTATTGATTTGCGTTAACAACACGCATTTCGCAGGAAAATAGTTGTATTCCGGGATTTAAAGTAATTGTTTCATATCGCTAGCGAGATTAATCATCAAAACGTTTCAGAACTGTCTTAATTTACTTTTTGTTTAGTTCGAAAATGAATTCACGTATTGTTAGTAATTTAGCTTTTTGACTAGACTGAAGGCCGTTAAATTACAATTCTAGTAGCATGAGCGTATTAAAACTATCTATCCGGGATTAGTGGCGGACTTTCCTATATGCCGAGTAGGACCCAGCCCAGGGCGGCAAAATGTAGAGGCGGCAAAACTTTGTGATTGTTTTTTACTAAAAGTCTGTATTGATACTGCATTTAATAACTTGTACTACTTATATTATTGTTACTTAGAAATAGAAATAAGTAGTGAGCATCTAGAGACGCTGATTAAGATAGTTTTTTTTCAACTTCAAAAATGAAAATACTAAGTAGCTCATAAAGTGTACATACTGCTCTCTGATATTGTATCTGCTAATAAAAAATCCTCGGGTTTGAAGGCACACATACTCACAAAATTATTCTAGACAGCACCAGTGGATGGTCCTGGCTTCACACGAGTGAACATTAATTTATTTTTTGCGCGAAAGCCTAATAAATGCTTAGTAATATGAAGCTCAGTTACTCCTTAAAACATCAGCTAAATGCCAGTGAGTCTTTAAAATCGGTTCAACCGATTCGCCGGAACAAACAGATAAAACAAAACAATATACATAACAAAGAAAAAGGCCAAGGAATAATTATAAAATTAATATTTTTAACAGATCCTGGACCAGAGATTCTGCCATACCCGCGTATTGGAGGACCCGGCCCAGTGAGACCTCCAGGGATAGGCCTGCCAGTGGAACCACCGCAATCTGTTGCCTACGCAGGTAACCCATCATCCTACATTTGATTAAGTCGACTCATCCACACAGTTCTGTTTGTGTTTATTCTCAAGACGGTTGAGTTTTCGAATGCTAAGAACCTTTTCTTTTTTATTAACTTCGAGTTTTGTGATAATAATTTCCTAATGAACGTTATCCTGGTTGTATGTTAACAGACTCAAACGCGGAAGCCGAAGCCGACGCTAGCGTCAGCGGGAAGGGAGGACGAGCCTGGGCAACCGGCCAAGGTGCTTCGGTGGCCAAAGCTAGTGGCTTAGATTCAAGCGCGACAGCTGCCTCTAAAACCGGAGCCAACGCTATCGTCAGCGGGAAGAGAGGACGAGCCTGGGCAACCGGCAAAGGTACTTCGGTGGCCGAAGCTAGTGGCCCAAATTCAAGCGCGAAATCTACCTCTGTATCCGGAGCCAACGCTATCGTCAGCGGGAAGGGAGGACAAGCCGCGGCAATAGGCCAAGGTACTGCGGTGGCCGAAGCTAGTGGCCCAAATTCAAGCGCGAAAACTACCTCTGTATCCGGAGCCAACGCTATCGTCAGCGGGAAGGGAGGACAAGCCGCGGCAATAGGCCAAGATACTTCGGTGGCCGAAGCTAGTGGCCCAAATTCAAGCGCGAAAGCTACCTCTGTATCCGGAGCCAACGCTATCGTCAGCGGGAAGGGAGGACAAGCCGCGGCAATAGGCCAAGATACTTCGGTGGCCGAAGCTAGTGGCCCAAATTCAAGCGCGAAAACTACCTCTGTATCCGGAGCCAACGCTATCGTCAGCGGGAAGGGAGGACAAGCCGCGGCAATAGGCCAAGGTACTTCGGTGGCCGAAGCTAGTGGCCCAAATTCAAGCGCGAAAACTACCTCTGTATCCGGAGCCAACGCTATCGTCAGCGGGAAGGGAGGACAAGCCGCGGCAATAGGCCAAGGTACTGCGGTGGCCGAAGCTAGTGGCCCAAATTCAAGCGCGAAAACTACCTCTGTATCCGGAGCCAACGCTATCGTCAGCGGGAAGGGAGGACAAGCCGCGGCAATAGGCCAAGGTACTGCGGTGGCCGAAGCTAGTGGCCCAAATTCAAGCGCGAAAGCTACCTCTGTATCCGGAGCCAACGCTATCGTCAGCGGGAAGGGAGGACAAGCCGCGGCAATAGGCCAAGGTACTGCGGTGGCCGAAGCTAGTGGCCCAAATTCAAGCGCGAAAACTACCTCTGTATCCGGAGCCAACGCTATCGTCAGCGGGAAGGGAGGACAAGCCGCGGCAATAGGCCAAGGTACTGCGGTGGCCGAAGCTAGTGGCCCAAATTCAAGCGCGAAAGCTACCTCTGTATCCGGAGCCAACGCTATCGTCAGCGGGAAGGGAGGACAAGCCGCGGCAATAGGCCAAGGTACTGCGGTGGCCGAAGCTAGTGGCCCAAATTCAAGCGCGAAAACTACCTCTGTATCCGGAGCCAACGCTATCGTCAGCGGGAAGGGAGGACAAGCCGCGGCAATAGGCCAAGGTACTTCGGTGGCCGAAGCTAGTGGCCCAAATTCAAGCGCGAAAACTACCTCTGTATCCGGAGCCAACGCTATCGTCAGCGGGAAGGGAGGACAAGCCGCGGCAATAGGCCAAGGTACTGCGGTGGCCGAAGCTAGTGGCCCAAATTCAAGCGCGAAAACTACCTCTGTATCCGGAGCCAACGCTATCGTCAGCGGGAAGGGAGGACAAGCCGCGGCAATAGGCCAAGGTACTGCGGTGGCCGAAGCTAGTGGCCCAAATTCAAGCGCGAAAGCTACCTCTGTATCCGGAGCCAACGCTATCGTCAGCGGGAAGGGAGGACAAGCCGCGGCAATAGGCCAAGGTACTGCGGTGGCCGAAGCTAGTGGCCCAAATTCAAGCGCGAAAACTACCTCTGTATCCGGAGCCAACGCTATCGTCAGCGGGAAGGGAGGACAAGCCGCGGCAATAGGCCAAGGTACTGCGGTGGCCGAAGCTAGTGGCCCAAATTCAAGCGCGAAAACTACCTCTGTATCCGGAGCCAACGCTATCGTCAGCGGGAAGGGAGGACAAGCCGCGGCAATAGGCCAAGGTACTGCGGTGGCCGAAGCTAGTGGCCCAAATTCAAGCGCGAAAGCTACCTCTGTATCCGGAGCCAACGCTATCGTCAGCGGGAAGGGAGGACAAGCCGCGGCAATAGGCCAAGGTATTGCGGTGGCCGAAGCTAGTGGCCCAAATTCAAGCGCGAAAACTACCTCTGTATCCGGAGCCAACGCTATCGTCAGCGGGAAGGGAGGACAAGCCGCGGCAATAGGCCAAGGTACTGCGGTGGCCGAAGCTAGTGGCCCAAATTCAAGCGCGAAAGCTACCTCTGTATCCGGAGCCAACGCTATCGTCAGCGGGAAGGGAGGACAAGCCGCGGCAATAGGCCAAGGTACTGCGGTGGCCGAAGCTAGTGGCCCAAATTCAAGCGCGAAAACTACCTCTGTATCCGGAGCCAACGCTATCGTCAGCGGGAAGGGAGGACAAGCCGCGGCAATAGGCCAAGGTACTTCGGTGGCCGAAGCTAGTGGCCCAAATTCAAGCGCGAAAACTACCTCTGTATCCGGAGCCAACGCTATCGTCAGCGGGAAGGGAGGACAAGCCGCGGCAATAGGCCAAGGTACTGCGGTGGCCGAAGCTAGTGGCCCAAATTCAAGCGCGAAAACTACCTCTGTATCCGGAGCCAACGCTATCGTCAGCGGGAAGGGAGGACAAGCCGCGGCAATAGGCCAAGGTACTGCGGTGGCCGAAGCTAGTGGCCCAAATTCAAGCGCGAAAGCTACCTCTGTATCCGGAGCCAACGCTATCGTCAGCGGGAAGGGAGGACAAGCCGCGGCAATAGGCCAAGGTACTGCGGTGGCCGAAGCTAGTGGCCCAAATTCAAGCGCGAAAACTACCTCTGTATCCGGAGCCAACGCTATCGTCAGCGGGAAGGGAGGACAAGCCGCGGCAATAGGCCAAGGTACTGCGGTGGCCGAAGCTAGTGGCCCAAATTCAAGCGCGAAAGCTACCTCTGTATCCGGAGCCAACGCTATCGTCAGCGGGAAGGGAGGACAAGCCGCGGCAACCAACCAAGGTGTTTCGGTGGCCGAAACTAGTAACACAGGCAAAGGCGCGCCATCAACTCCACAAATCATCGTGATAACTAGCTCGGAAGCCGATACCATTGCTAGCGCTGTCGCGCAGGCATCAGACGATGATGACCAAGGCGGTAGTACTTCGGTGGCCGAAGCCGATAGCGAAGCTATAGCGGAAGCTAGTAGCTTAGATTCAATCGTGGCACCAGAACCGTGGCTCGGATCAGAAGATATCGTTGATGAAGATCAAGAAAACGTGGAAACTAATGAGTCTAATATTGAGGAGACTGGTAGTACAAATGAGGGTATAGGTGCGCCATCATCTCCAGGAACCGTCGAGATAACTAGCGCTGATGCCAATGCTATTGCCATTGCTACCGCTGTCGCACAGGCATCACACGGTGATGACCAAGGTGATAGTACTTCAGTAGCTGAAGCCGACAGCGAAGCTATATCAGAAGCTAGTAGCGATTCAATTGTGGCACCAAAACCGTGGCTCGGATCAGACGATATCGTTGATGATGACTGGGAAATTAATGATTCCGCGCCATCATCCCCAGGAAATGTCGTGAAATCTAGCTCTGATGCTGATGCCTCTGCTAGCGCCAGCGTGCAGGGATCGGACGCCTCAGCACAAGGCCACGGCCAATCTAGTTCGGAATCTAGTAGCTCAGGTCCTAACAAGCCATCATCTCCAGGAACCGTCGAGATAACTAGCGCTGATGCCGATGCTATTGCCATTGCTACCGCTGTCGCACAGGCATCACACGGTGATGACCAAGGTGATATTACTTCGGTAGCTGAAGCCGACAGCGAAGCTATATCAGAAGCTAGTAGCGATTCTATTGTGGCACCAAAACTGTGGCTCGGATCAGACGATATCGTTGATGATGGCTGGGAAATTAATGATTCTGATGTTGAGGAGACTGGTAATACAAATGAGGGTGCGCCATCATCTCCAGGAACCGTCGTGAAATCTAGCTCTGATGCTGATGCCTCTGCTAGCGCCAGCGTGCAGGGATCGGACGCCTCAGCACAAGGCCACGGCCAATCTAGTTCGGAATCTAGTAGCTCAGGTCCTAACAAGCCGTCATCTCCAGGAACCGTCGAGATAACTAGCGCTGATGCCGATGCCATTGCCATTGCTACCGCTGTCGCGCAGGCATCACACGGTGATGACCAAGGTGATAGTACTTCAGTAGCTGAAGCCGACAGCGAAGCTATATCAGAAGCTAGTAGCGATTCAATTGTGGCACCAAAACCGTGGCTCGGATCAGACGATATCGTTGATGATGACTGGGAAATTAATGATTCCGCGCCATCATCCCCAGGAAATGTCGTGAAATCTAGCGCTGATGCTGATGCCTCTGCTAGCGCCAGCGTGCAGGGATCGGACGCCTCAGCACAAGGCCACGGCCAATCTAGTTCGGAATCTAGTAGCTCAGGTCCTAACAAGCCATCATCTCCAGGAACCGTCGTGAAATCTAGCGCTGGTGCTGATGCCTCTGCTAGCGCCAGCGTGCAGGAATCGGACGCCTCAGCAAAAAGCCACGGCCAATCTAGTTCGGAATCTAGTAGCTCAGGTCCTAACAAGCCATCACCTCCAGGAACCGTCGTGAAATCTAGCGCTGGTGCTGATGCCTCTGCTAGCGCCAGCGTGCAGGGATCGGACGCCTCTGCAAAAAGCCACGGCCAAGCTAGTTCGGAATCTAGTAGCTCAGGTCCTAACAAGCCATCATCTCCAGGAACCGTCGAGATAACTAGCGCTGGTGCTGATGCCTCTGCTAGCGCCAGCGTGCAGGGATCGGACGCCTCAGCACATAGCGAAGCTGGTGCGACGGCAAAAGCTAGTAGTGAGATTCGAAGACGCCGATCTAGACCGTGGAGAGTAATACCAGACATCGATGATGATATTGAGGAAGATGCCCCATCGGATGATGATGATGATGCCATAGATGATGGAAGTGTTGCTATCATCAGTAAGCCGGGGCATTCAAATAAGATTGGAGGATGGAGGAACCGTCGTAGACGTTGCAGAACTCCATTATGCTGGTGCGTTCTTTAAGAATATTGAGAGAAGTGTACCTACAAGAAATCATCAAAGATTCCACGTATGAAATATTAAATGTATAATATTTATTTATATCGAGCAAATGTAAACGCCCTAATTGTATTAGGATGAAAAAAAATACTGTTTAACTATATATTGTCATTGGTTGTATGTAATGTTTATTTAAAATTTTATAAATATATTTTATTTTTCAATGATAACGTTTATTTTTCATTCATCTTAAGTCAGTGTTGTAATAATGGGCGTGTTTGGCCGATAACAGCGCTTATGTTTGTAAATAAATAACCAATTTTGAAATTGAAATCGAAATTGCCGATAAATTTGTAAGCGCTTACAAATTTGACAGTTTTCGGCCGACACGTTTCCTAACTGCGGCTAAAACTGTCATTGCTAGTTGACACCGTTAACAGCTACGGTTAACAGCGATTATCGCTTTCGCCATCGTAGACATAAAAACTATCGCCATCATCTAAAAAGATCTAGATCTTTTTTGAAGGCACTTACAAGTCAATGTTTCAGATATTTTGAAACTAGATGGCGTTGGCATTTCTTAAATCAGAAAGACCTCTGAAAAGAAACAACGAAACCATCTCAGAGAATCATGTCTCTTTTAAAGGCCCTAGAATAGATTTAATGCACTCATATATATTACTGCCCGCCCTACAGCAATGACAATTAATACCTCATGTTATAGGTATACATATAGGGTACCTAATATCTAAAATGTCCTACGGTTGATGTCGGGCGGTTGTATACAAGGTGTACGAAAACTTCATTTGCGCGATTCAGGATTTGTCTCTTCGTACAAGTTCTTATGTAGCTTGATAGATGTCGCTACAATATTAATGTACAGGACGTACTTACTTAAAGAACTGTAAATTGTGAGTCAGTTCTCGCCAAACTTATTGTCCGGGTTGAAGTTGGCACGAGATAAATTTAACCCGGCCATAAACGAAAGCTCAAGGCGTAGGGGATTGTAATAAATAAAAACGAAAGCTCAAGGCGTAGGCTGTTAGATTAAATCATTTAATATTTTTCTTTCTCCGATTTTTATGGCCGGGTTAAATTTAGCTCGTGCCAACTTCAAACCACAACAAAATTGTTTACATACTTAGATGATAATTTGGTTTACTGCAAAACCTCGCTGTCTTCTTGGGGCAGTGCGTTTAGGTGGCACCACCCTTAGTATATAATAGGTATTATAAACAAAATACAGTTCGCGCCAAACTTATTGTCCGGGTTGAAGTTAGCTAACGCCAACTTCAACCCGGACAATAAGTTTGGCGAGAACTGTACTACAATATTTCACTAAAAATTTTACAATAAATTATTTTTTTATATAAAAAACCAACCGCCTTCAAAAATCACCTAGGAACTGAAAAGCAAAATCTAACAGGTACATATTTACATTATAAAAAATTCTAATTAATTTGGAGGCGATGCCAAACAAACAATCAACCTAAAATGTTTTTTTTAAATAAATTAAATTAGTAGTTTAGAATTATTATATCTATGCTTGAAATTGGCACGACCCAACTTTAATCCAGCCATAAAATTCGGAGAGAAAAATAATTTATTAAAAACGAAAGCCTAAGACTTGAGCTTTCGTTTTCATTCACTTAAAATATTTTCTCTGCGATTTTTCCAGTCGGGTTGGTTGGCTCGCGTCAACTTCAGGCCGGACAAAAATATAAATCTATACTAATATTATAAAGAGGAAAGATTTGTATTTTTGTATGTAACGAATAAACTCAAAAAGTACTGGACCGATTTGAAAAATTCTTTCCATGTTAGATAGCCCATTTATCGGGGAAGGCTATAGGCTATATATCATCACGCTACGAGTAATAGGAGCGGAGTAGTAATGAAAAATGTTGCAAAAACGAGGGAAAAAATTATAAGACCACGCGGGCGAAGCCGCTGGCAGGAAGCTAGTATATAATAAAATTATAAATGCGAAAGTCTGTCTGTCGCGCTTTCATGCCAAAACCACTGAACTGATTTAAATGAAATTTGGTACACAGATAGTCTAGAGTCTAAGAAAGGATATAGGCTACTTTTTAATGCGAAAAAAGTGGTGTAATGGTTTGAAATAGGGGATGTATGATATGTAAATTGGAGAAAGAAAAATATTAGAATGTTATTACAATCTAATATTTTTCTTTTTTTACGACTTGAGCGTTCGTTATAAATTATTCTAATTCAATATTTTTCTTTCTCCGATTTTTACGGCCAGGTTAAAGTTAGCTACTAGCGCCAACTTCAACCCGGACAGTAAGTTTGGCGCGAACTGTACTTATATAATTATTTATTCTCAATTATTCTGTGAATCTGTGACTACCACTACTACCATAGTTAAATAAAAGGTCGTTTTTATACAACAATGTATCCTGTCTCCTTCTGGCATCAGTTATCAGGAATACTGCTGTCCCATTCTAGCCGATGACGCACGACTATTTCAATAACAGGTAGGTAAAGTTGATTGGGTTGCCAGATTACTGCGAATATTTAGAATTAGGGGTAATTTTGTGATTTGTGACTTTGATGTGCTTTGATAAACATCAACATTTGTGTGTTACATAACACAGTATATCATCACGCCTGTGTCCGTGTGAATAGGCAGAGTTGTGCTGATGTAGACTCTCACTTCAACGAAGTTTTTAGGTGTTGTATTAAAGTAGTGAGCATAATAATAGTGGGAATTCGCACCAGACGTAAATTGAAACACCGAAATATTCCTGAGAATCTTTACTAATATTATAAATGCGAAAGTAACAATATCTGTCTGTCTGTGTGTCGCGCTTTCATGCCAAAACCACTGAACTGATTTAAATGAAATTTGGTACACAGATAGTCTAGAGTCTAAGAAAGGGCCTTTTTAATACGAAAAAGGGCTGTAAGGGTTTGAAATAGGGGATGAAAGTTATAAGGAATACCCAGACCACGCGGGCGAAGCCGCTGGCGGAAAGCTAGTTTCATATAAATGCTGAACATAAAACTTTGCTTAACCTGAGAATTTGATGATGATTTGTGACTATCAATAAAAACGGTAAATTTCAAAATAATTTAAGGCCTGATTCACCACCTCTGGATAACCTCTACCCGCCGGATAAATTAAAAAATGGAACAAAATTTCATTTAAATTTATTTGTATGAATTAATTTAACGGGACCTTATCAGTGAGCTGTGAAACGTATCATACGTTTCACGTTTTACGTTCGTGAGCTTACTGATAAGTTTCCGTAAGGATCTAATCTAAGGCCCCACATTTTGCATTCATGCTAGCGGATTTATAAAAATAATAAATGGTATCAAAGTTGATTATTTATATAACAAGAAAATTTTCTGGCAAAACACCAGGAAAACGGCGAAATTTTAATTTAGCACACTGGCAACTCCAAGCAGGTAGGCAAGCGTTCGTTCATCACTCCTGCTCGTGCGCATTGTGCGCAACGTGACAACCCATGTCATGACATACTCGCGAAAATAGTGTGCAATGAAAACAACAAAATAATTCTGAGAATATAGCGCCCGCGCCTGGTTTTGACGGCGATTACCGTGCTGAGTTCATAAGTGGATTGTGCCACATTTGGATTTGTGTGTTGTGATATAATAGAAAAACTGTGATAAATCGCTGGATTTTTTATTGCAATTTGCTTGGCGTGCTAAGTGCTGAGGTGAGTGCCCCAAATAAATAGGCCTTCGCTTTTTTATTTGCAATAATGACAAACGAGAATGTACTCTTGGATGTTTAATCACGGTTTTATGTGTCTTTGCCACAAAAAAATATCTCAAAAAAAGAATGTATTTTTGGCGGTGAAAGGCAGACAGGTAAGGCAAGAGGGGTAAGAAAGTATGGCTCGGATTTTAACTAATTTTCGCAGAAAGATACGATGTTTTGAACTGTTTTGTGTTACTGTTTACGTCAATATTTAGTAAGCCGTGTCAATCGTACTCATGACTCAAGGGAGTTATTTAGGACCTTATCAATACTTACTACTTACTTTAAAATGATGCTACAGCCTACAACATACAATAAAGGTACCTACCTGTTGCACTTTATGATAAATCATTCTGTCAATGTTTGGTTGCAGAATAATTTATATCTTGATGTTATCTATCACTGAAGACAAAAGGCTCAAATCAATAAATTACAAGTGTTATTTGCTTGATATCAAGAAGCAAATTATAGTGTTCATCAACAAGGTATTACCTAATTAACAGAAAAATTGGTTAGACACTAGAGTTGCCATAAAAATGGCCATGCATAAAGTAATTATTTGACACTTGAATTCTTTATTAGGCAAAGGTGTTCTCATGTACATCCACAGCTCATGGTCCATAAGTAAGTAAATACTTATAATTTATGGATAAGTTGCCGTTGAAGGATTAAGCAAGTAATGTCATTCACAGGGGACGCATTGTTTAAATTAGATAATTTTAAACCAACAAGTGCCCAGTGTATCTGTAAATATGATACATACTTCAAAGTTAACCCTCAGGCATGGCCTAACACTACCGCTACATAATATTAATAAAACAAAGTCCTCCACCATGTCTGTCTGTCTGTTCACCATAAACTCAAAAACTACTGAACGGATATTCATGCGGCTTCCACCACTATACAGTATGATTTATGTGCAAGGTTTAGGTGCATGGACTTATGACTTTGTGCAAATTGGCTAAATTACAACGATGAATAGTTCTCGGTGTTTCTAAACCTAGTTCAGGGTTTGTATCACAGACTTTTATTTTGAAATGAAATTTAATATAAGTATTTAATGCAACATAAAAGGGTACAATACATGTGAATCTAGAATGTGTGTAGACTAGTGTTAACTGTATTACAGGGACCAGTGACAGTTTAGGACTAGATATTTTTAATGAAGGAAAAAATCGGCTGGCGGGCAGGATTCGAACCTACGTCTTCTGGTTCGGTACACCAGACTCTTTAACCACTAAGCTACCGCGAGCCCCGCGAGCCAGTCGAAATCTTCCTTCACATTCTAATTTACGTCTTAAAGGTGACGTAGCGACATCTATTGTGAATGCTTCACAACCGACATGACTAACATTACAGGTAGTTCGATGTTGTATGATGCCACCTTACCTATTAACTATCTTTTTGTATTTTTTTAAGCATTTTCCATGCTAAGATTACAAGATATATGAAAGAAAAAACCGCCCTGCCATCCTGCCCGCCAGCCGATTTTTTCCTTCATTAAAAATATCTTGTAATCAAAAATACAAAAAGATAGTTTAGGACTAGTTCAATTTGTTTTCGGACCAAGTTCTTGGATGTCATTATGACATCCGGTCTGCCCAGTCCTTATGGATTATAATAAGTAATGGTGTTTAGATTTAGAATGTGTTTAGGCTTATTTTTGTGGGTTTGAATCCCCATGTCGAGATGTAACCGATATTGAATTTGATACTGATAGGTACATTGTATTCATTCATGTCTAAAAAGTAGTTACAATTTTCTTGTGTGCATCATGTCAATTCTAAACGCATGTAGTAAGGTTCAAATTTAAATGATTCACGCACACAGACAAACAATGCAACAAATTACATACAAATACTGTTTGATAATCTGTGGCATACATGTTGATGTCACTTAGTAGTACATTCATATTTATTATCTAGGTATTTGTTTTTGTTTGTAGTGTTGGTAGATATTACTATGGCATTTAGTCATCATTTTATAATACAATGAGTAATTAACACACTAATCTAAGCATTGCTGGACTGGACAGCCTATAGGTACAGTTCTCGACAAACTTATTGTCCGGGTTGAAGTTGGCACGAGCTAACTTTTACCCCGCCGTAAAAACCGGAGAAAGAAAATGGTTGATTGTAATAAATCAAAACGAAAGCTCAAGTCATAGGCTGTCGTTTTAAATCATTTTAATCCAATATTTTTCTCCCCGATTTTTACGGCCTGTGCCTGGACCATAAGTATTTCTCACGTCGCTAGCGACGCCGTAAAATATTTGTATTGAAAACCCTCGCAGCGCCTGTAGCGGTTACGTAAGGAACTAAAATTTGCTATGAGATTACAGCGTTTCAATGCGTAAAAAACCTATCGAAAGCCATTTGATAGAACTCATAGTTGAGTTATAGGTTGAAGTTAGCTCGTGCCAACTTCAAGTCGGACAATAAGTTTGCCGAGTACTGTACAACGGTGGTCAATCGTTGCCCTTCACCTGAGTGCTAATCTTTCTATTTTTAAACTTGCGCTTCTCTACGCTAACACACAATCATGTACAGGCGTACAATGTGTTAAACTTACGCTTGAGGTGGAATTTAATTTACATAATATCTGTAAAGGAGTGCCTAGGATCCCTTTATGTTTTAATAGATGGCGCTAGCTACCGAAGATTGGCTAAACAGTATTGCAGCTATTGTTTTTATTCTGTTACTGACATTTTGAGTCATAATATGGAAAATATAATTTAATTTATTGAATAATGGTAAAGAGCGATAAATAAACTTTAAATGTCGTTTCTTTGATTTTCAGTTAATGTTAAAACCGTTATATTTATGTACATAGGTACGTAGTGTTTTTCTCAAATGTTAAAGCTAAAATTAAAACTTTGAAATAATTTATTACATAAGTAATTGTCTTATATATCACTAGCTTTCCGCCAGCGGCTTCGCCCGCTATCCCACGGGAACCATACATTTTACCGGGATGAAAAGTAGCCTACGTGCTATTCCAGACTATAATCTATCTCTGTGCCAAATTTGATCCAGATCCGTTCAGTAGTTTCTGCGTGAAAGAGTAACAAACATCCATCCATCCATCCTCACAAACATTCACATTTATAATATTAGTAGGAAGTAGGATTAAAGTTATAGCTAATAACCGGTGCCGGTGGAAGTTAATGGGGGCTTATGTTCAGCAGTAGACCTCTTTTGGCTGATTTAATGTTGATGATGATGAATAGTTTATTGTTCTTACGATTTACAAACGATAGACAGATTGAATAGCGGTACACTGATAGCGATTGACGGATTTGTCAACGTGACAAACTTAGATTAATAACATACAGATATGTAATTCAATGTAAAGCGCAGCCAGAGAAGCGATGGCACTTGTAGTTTCGTGTGTGAGTGAGCACCGCCCACCGCGAGTGTATTACTTACCGAATTTGCGCTTGTGTGCATGACGCGGGTGATACCAGCGCATAGAGTTTACCCCAAAAATTACGGAATTTTATTTTGTATGTGAGTTTCGCGTCATTGTGATTTGAAACTAATATTTATACTTACCTTTTAGTAAGAAGTACCTACGTAATTTAAACCTAATTTTGAGGTCCAAGATCGAACATACCGTAAAATATAGGCTCCACTGTACATTATGACCCGCTGATTGAAGGTTTAATTTTTTTTCGTGTAGAACTCTTCTTAGTATACATACACTATCACAAAAGTTCAATCAAACCTAGCAACCGCACAGTTTTTGAGAAAATAAATCCTAAAGTTTAATTATTTTCCAGATAAAACGCATTTCATATCACAACATGCCACAGATCATGTAAAAGCGACTCGTTGGTCGTTACGTTTTAAGTTTAAATAGTGTGACAGTGGATTCAAATGTATAAAAGCATAATATTTTTCCCTGTTATCAATCTTGAAAAACGATACTCAATTTATGGAATTAAATGTAAATAAGGCTAACGTTTGACAGTTGTCATTTGTTGTGAATTCGTGATGTAATTTGAAGAACTATCGAGCGAAGTGGGCTCGGGAATCGGGGCACCCCAACTCGGATAAGTTATGTTAGAAGGGGATGACGGGAGCTAGAGAACGGGCGCAGAAAGAGAACGAAGAAAAAAGAATAAAAAAAAAATAACACAGAAAAAGTCAACTGCCCTATATGACCTTATGACCTTGGCGTTGTCCTCTACCTTAGTATTACTTGTTAGCTAGATTTGGCCCGCCTCGCGATCTTCCCGACCCTTAATACTCTGCTATCCCACCAGGCTTGAAAGAAAATTGGCGACTTTTTTCTCGGAACCTAGATTTACAGGTTTTCAAAAACACACTAAGAACACTATATTCTACGCAAAAAAAAATGACCCCTATAAAAATCGCCGGGTCTCAATAAACAGTGCTGCCCATATTAATGTAAATGTAATGTAATGTATTAATGTAAGCTGTAAAACCATAAACATTCTAACATACTCATTTACAATAATTAATAACAGTGTTAATTTATTTTAAATGAACTGTTACTTTTGTTTCAATAATTTCTACCAAATCTACAAATATTAAAATATGGGTAAATTTTTCAAGTCCTTGGCAACACTGAACAGTTATGGCGTCGCATTGTTTACATTTTGTTATTTTGTCGTTTTATTTTCATTTTGCAAAGAAATACATACGAAACTTTAATCCTTGCTAGTGAAAAGTGATGTTTAGACAGTTTTTGTGTTTTGCCCTGTGATTCCTGCAGGATTTGACCGCGCAAACAGTCATAATTGCCGTAATTACGCTACCAACTCGTGACGTGTGTACGCGGCGATCGCTCTGTGGCGTGTGGCGGGGGGATCATGAAGGTCCGTTGATTTTAGCGTATTATTTTTAACATGCTTTACGGTGCGCTATTTCGTATCTGTATGTTATTAATCTAAGGTGACAAATAATAAAAAAAATTGAAAACCCCCGACACGAAATGTAATTTGCCATTTTCTGATGGCGGCCATCTTGGATATGAAATTTATCATAGTGTATATTATTCTCATAGTTAAACCCTTTCATTTGATACCCATATTGAGGGAGTTGTGAAAAAATTTTTTTGTGGCGAATTACACACACACACACACACACAGACACGTCAAACTTATAACACCCCGTCGTTTTTGCGTCGGGGATTAAAAATCAAATAAAAGATGGATCGAAGTTTTTGTATCAAGATGTTTTTAATCTCTGAGCAATAACAATTTTCATGACCATTGCGATGTAACAATATAGGTCTGATCAAATTATAGGAAATATTGGGCTTCTAGACAAGCGCAACCACATTATCGGATGGTCTAAACGACGAAAGATGATATAGAATTCCACATTGTTACACAAGTTAAACGAAAAATTCGGTCCTATTTTATCACCTTGTCAAGTATACGCGAACGAACAACCCCCTTGGCATTTTATTTTGAACTAAATTAGATGTAGAAGCTAACGGCCCTCGACTTTATTCCGGGTTAGTAGGATCACGCTGGAAAACTGGTACAGTTCTCGCCAAACTTATTGTCCGGGTTGAAGTTGGCACGAGCTAACTTTAACCCGGCTTTAAAAATCGGAGAAAGAAATATATTGGATTGTAACACAAAAATAATAAAACTGAAGTCGTAGGCTATCGTTTTAAATAATTTAAATCCAATATTTTTTCTTTCTCCGATTTTTACGGACGAAGTTAGTTCGAGCCAACTTTAACCCGGACAATAAGTTTGGCGCGAACTGTACTTAGCGGTGTATTCTCTTTGGTTGGTACTGATTCTGTCACTGAGTTTTTTCTATTGTTTATCGTTTTTCATAATACTAAGCTTTTGGTCCTTTCCATACTAATTGCCAGGGAAGTATCAAGTATACTGTAGTAGTAGATTAGGTTCGCACATTTCGATTGCAACCTGACTACAGGCCAGTCAAGCTGAAATACCTACGTAAAATAATATGTCTTGATAACCTCTTTACCTAAGTCCAGTTTTACACTTCCATTCCACGGTCTGCGATAACCTTAGGGCAATTGCGCTTAAAATGTCACTGCAGACAGGGGAACATGTAAAATGCAAAATTACTTTCATAAGTATCTCAATACTCAATACTCAATCATTTATTGCACTCCACAAGTTAAATAGATGTTACAATAGTAGTTGTTATAAGAAACATGTGTGGGCCTTGTCAGGCACGGCAAATTTAGGAGAGAGGAGGAACTTTGAAACTTCATAATATTATATTTTGTATTATTATTTACTATTTATTCTATATATCTTTCATCTTAAGAGATGTAGGGCATTAAGGGTATTTTTAAGAGAGGTAGGGCACAGCCAATTATGGCTCAAATCTGGAGCAGCCCATCTGGGGAAGTACCTCCACCGTACAGAAAACTGCAGCCAAATAACACACTTTATTGTGTTGCGTTCCTGCAGTGAGTAAGGTTGCCAGGGCTCTTTCTAAGGATGCGATGCGCTGGCAGCAAGAAGAGGAATATTCCCTCAAACTGTCGGCGCAGTGAATCCTTCATAAACCTCTAAGAGGTTTTTCGGGTCGGGAACGCGCGAGTGATACCCCTGGTGTTGCAAGCGTCCATAGGCTACGGTAACCGCTTACTATCAGGCAGGCCGTATGTTTGTTTGCAACCCTCTGCCTTCTTTAGCACAGTCTTTAGGCCTTTAGTACCTACTATGGTACCTACATACTGTAAAGATAAATTATTTTATAATTGGCAAAGTTATACAACCAACATTTTATAGAAGTGAGAAAGAAATATGCAGCAGAAATGAGCAGGAGGAAGACAGAAGATCTATTCATAAAAATGGCGTGATTGATGACTACCAATAAACTATGGGTATATCAAACTATAGATTATTTTCTTGGAAGTGTCTTTTATTTATTATAAGAGTCCATAAAAACACTTTACCTGTACAATGTTTTATCAAAAACAACTTATTTTTACAAAAAGAATAAACAAAAAATATGTCGGCGCAGAGCATAAACCTGCATCGTCATCAGAAGCAATATCGTGGGCAACAGTGGGTAATGCTGGTTCAAACAATAAAACACAGAAGTCGCACTTCAGTCTGCTTATTTTTAATAGACTTGGTACGAAATATTACAATACAGACATCCCCCAAAACGCCCGCCCTTCGCAGCTTCGCTAGTGCTACCTAAAGAGGAGAAGAAGCCGCGGAAGAAACTCCTCTAGCACATTTGTCTGTTCTGAATTTACGTTTATCCAGTTACATTAAAATCACAACTTAGCAATAGCAATGTAGGTAGAACTAGAAAGTAACGCGAG
The DNA here is from genome assembly GCA_946251955.1 of Acronicta psi. Lineage (NCBI taxonomy): Eukaryota > Metazoa > Arthropoda > Insecta > Lepidoptera > Noctuidae > Acronicta > Acronicta psi. The sequence continues at coordinate 3,264,005 of OX276498.1, read as the reverse complement.
TCAGTCAGTCTAGCTAGACGTCAACACGAGTCAACCACTGAATGTAAACTGTAAGTGCGCGAAGTACAACTGCCCCCGGGACTGCGCTGCTGCGCCTTTTTATGTAACGTCGTTGGTTCCATTTATTGTCACCGGGTGGCGCTGTTGTCTCAAACGAGTCGATTGGCGGTTGTCCGATCCGACACGGCCATACTGACGACTCACACGTCCTCGTGTGTATCTGTAACATAAATCTCATTTGCAGCAAACATCTTGCTCGGCCTAACCTGACTACAAGGTTATCATGAAGGAAAGACACCTCGCAACAACAGTGAACAGTAAACAAAACATCACGAGTTATCCATTCTTCCAACCTGTCGAACAGAGCACTACGTCAAACATAGCCCAATGAAAGCGATCCCTTCGCCCGTCGTAACTGATGGACTGAATTAAATCTTTCTGTCATCTCTCATTCACGCAACAACCCTGGACAGGACGAGTGTGTCTTTAACCACCCACATGGAGCTGGCCCGGAAGACCAGAGCAGCAGCATGGAGAGAACCAGTGCATCCCTTCAACCACCGGATGACTCTGTCGTCATCATGACACCCAGCTAGTCTCCTAGGGGAGGCTACTGCAGCGCAAAGCCCTGTCCTTATCATCATGCCCAGCTAGCCCCATAGAAAAGGCTACTGTAACGCACATCACCCTTATCATCATCATGCCGCCCAGATAGCCTCAGAAAAGGCTACTGTAACGCACATCATCACGCTGGCCAGTTAGCCCCATAGGAGAGGCTACTGTGACGCATATCACCATCCTCATCATACCGCCTAACTAGCCCCATAAGAGAGGCTACTGTAACTCACATCATCACGCTGCCCAGCTAGCCCCATAGGAGAGGCTACTGTGACGCATATCACCATCCTCATCATACCGCCTAACTAGCCCCATAAGAGAGGCTACTGTAACTCACATCATCACGCTGCCCAGCTAGCCCCATAGGAGAGGCTACTGTAACTCACATCATCACGCTGCCCAGCTAGCCCCATAGGAGAGGCTACTGTAACTCACATCATCACGATGCCCAGCTAGCCCCATAGGAGAGGCTACTGTAACTCACATCATCACGCTGCCCAGCTAGCCCCATAGGAGAGGCTACTGTAACTCACATCATCACGCTGCCCAGCTAGCCCCATAGGAGAGAGGCTACTGTAACCGAGGAGAGCATACTGCCTAACTAACCCCATAAGAGGCTACTGTAAAGCATATCGTCATCATCATAATGCCACCCAGCTAGCCCCATAAGAGAAGCTACTGGTAACGTATATCATCATCCTCATAATGCCACCCAGCTAGCCCCATAAGAGAGGCTACTGGTAACGTATATCATCATCCTCATAATGCCACCCAGCTAGCCCCATAAGAGAGGCTACTGGTAACGCATGTTATCACTGCTTCTATCAACTTATCTAGCTAGCTTAAAAGGTAAGGCTGCTGGAATAGACTATCTTCATCACCATTCAGAACCTCAATTACTTTAAACCGCCGTGTACACTTCAGATCTAGTTACCTACGATGTTGTTCAACAAACATCCAGCAAAACACCTAAGTTAAACAATACAGCTCACCCTTAATTCAATTTTTCTGTATCCGATAACAGTTATCTCGCTCCATGGTAACTGCCACGATTGCATGTCAACAGCTCAACACCACCTTGAGACTCAGCTAAACGCCTCAGCTACTCGCCTTGTTCTGCATCGTTCCTTGTGATCAGCATTCGGTCACAGCCAAGATACAGTCGCGCTTATCTGAAATGAAACAAAGTTTACGCAGCATCACTTTCGTCTGGTAATGTCTAACCAGGGCTTTCGAAATTTAACTTTGGTTAGTAGGTCATCAAAATTTTAACTAAATCGTCATTTTGCATAGCACAATGTTTATGGTGACCTCTACACTTCGCAGAATAAAAACTATCGCGAAACAAAACACATTCAATTCAGTTGCCTTACACTGCCGAGCAACGCTCGGAAAACCCCGTAACGTCCCTAAACGATGATCCCACGCACGGTGCACAGAAGCGGCCACTCAACACGGGTTTTACAAGAAAGATCAAAGGCACTCAGCGAGCCATGCCCCAAGCCGTACCCAGGAGGGTCTCATACCCGACGCTTTTCCACGCGACGTAATCAGAAATGTGGAGATCCTCAAAAGAAGCATAGCCACTGACACATGTTAGAGCTGGAGGACCAGCAAGCTGAAAGGGCACTGTAATTTCAAGTGGAAACCCCCTCCATGTTCCGACTAAAATCATCCGGGTAGTTCCAGTAGGGTGAGAACCTCCCAAAAAAACGGCTGGGCCTAGAAGGCTTCCCCTGTAAACAAAAAAACTGGCATCTATTTGCTTCGCGTGTGAGGCCGGGGTCACTAGCACCACACCACACAACTTCCCACTACCCACCAAACCACTATTATACCATACATCAATGTTTGTAATACCGCAACTACGGTAGGTCAATACCGTAAAATAAACCGGGCCCTCAGACTACGGGATCCTGCAACACCGATATCGGAAGCCCCATGTCTAACCTAGGTTATATTCTCTTCGAGCAAAACCTCTAGCGCCACGACTCTCTAGCTGACCGGCAATCGTGTTGCACTCACACATCTAGCGCATGAATCGAAACTTCGTACGCATATTCATTGGGTGGATAGCCAGTGTGCAGCACCCAGTGACTACAGGGTACACACCACACACTGTGGGCTCTAGATTACTTAGACCATGTGCCGAACACAAAAATTGACACCATAAAATCCTTAGTCACAGTTTACACAATAGGTAGGCCCCGTTGTTTCTTCCCACACCCGAATACCTTTCAAACGTCTATGTCCTCATCACTACACACGAAGGGTTTATGTCGATCTCTTGTTAGTCACCCTAGGTACCCACAAACACCGCAATTTATAGTGTTCATGAAAAACAATAATGACACTTAATATTGTCTGGTACATAATTCACTAAATTCTAGCAAAATACATGGGAATGAGGAACAACTGAGCAATACACAGCTTGTTATACACACACGAGACCCGTGACGTTTGATGGGGACAAATGATATGGTATGATTTTACAACAAAAACGAACACCGTACGGTCATCCTAATTTCAATTAGAAATCTCGTTATGGTTACGATCACTGTACGAGTTTACACTGTATACATCATCATCATCACTGTTCACTGATAAAACAACATGGTTTGATCTCACCAGGATACAGCATCATGACAGCATAGGGATGCAGGCAGGGGCCTCAGTCCTGAAGTACCATCAGGACATAAACGAGGTGATGAAAGTTGTGAAGTGTTAGTTGATAGCTCCAAGAACACACCTCCGAAGTCCTTTGGCGTTTAACAATGGAGACCTGTAATCAGCTTCAAATACTCCCGCCTTTTTGCGTTAGTAACCTATCCGCCGGTGGCGGTAGTTTATTCACAATGTTAAATCATTGTTACTCATCACAGTACCATTGCAGAATTATCAAGTTTCCAAAATGCCATCGAAAGTATAATGTAAACAGTCATTTACTTCAAAAATCAAAATAGTTACGGTTTCACGACACTAATCCCATCGGTTTCGAATACGTGAGCTACTTAACGAAACAGTGAATGTCACCAATAATTAAACAAGCGAGAAATCGTCACACAAATAAAAACATGAAAATAGACTTGCTTTTATGTCAAGTAGACAGATTAATTCGCCATCCCATTAGATAGGGACCTTGGTGGCGAAAGTAATTGCCATGTCTACGATCTCGCTTACCAAATAGATTTGAATGCGTCCAACACAACATGTATACGGATAACCTCTCGGTTATCAGACAATTCTATTAGTGCCCTATAATCAGTACACACTTCATATCATACACACGGTCATAGTTTCACTAAAGCCAGCAATAGGTAAACATTTTGAAAAATTTTCCGTGATATGTGCGGCTACCCTCATGTTTTAGATTATGCGAGCGCACAAAAATTTTTATTCACTATACCAAATGGGAACAGAATCTTCATTTAAAATTCCACAACAATAAAATGTAACAACAGTTCTACCAACGAGTACCGATTAATTACACACGTAAAATTTGCACTTGATTTTACAATAACTACCAACCAACCAACATTATAGAATGTATTCCACGGAACTTCATAACCAAACTTTAGTAACGAGCACTCGGTACTAGAACTGCTGTGAATTGGACAACACTCACCAGATTTTGAAGTTTTCCACATGGCGGTCAAAATGCACGCTTAACCTAACCACAGACCTAACCACTGCCTGAACCAACACCGATCCCACTTCTGATGTCGGCGCAGAGCATAAACCTGCATCGTCATCAGAAGCAATATCGTGGGCAACAGTGGGTAATGCTGGTTCAAACAATAAAACACAGAAGTCGCACTTCAGTCTGCTTATTTTTAATAGACTTGGTACGAAATATTACAATACAGACATCCCCCAAAACGCCCGCCCTTCGCAGCTTCGCTAGTGCTACCTAAAGAGGAGAAGAAGCCGCGGAAGAAACTCCTCTAGCACATTTGTCTGTTCTGAATTTACGTTTATCCAGTTACATTAAAATCACAACTTAGCAATAGCAATGTAGGTAGAACTAGAAAGTAACGCGAGTCAGTCAGTCTAGCTAGACGTCAACACGAGTCAACCACTGAATGTAAACTGTAAGTGCGCGAAGTACAACTGCCCCCGGGACTGCGCTGCTGCGCCTTTTTATGTAACGTCGTTGGTTCCATTTATTGTCACCGGGTGGCGCTGTTGTCTCAAACGAGTCGATTGGCGGTTGTCCGATCCGACAAATATATTTTAAATATTGCAATTTGTTATTATATCTATGTTTGATATCCAATATTTTTTTTAAATAGTAGAAAGAGGTTAATATCCCTAAACATATTTTTTTTTAAAAGGCTTAGTTTTTAGCTAGCTTAGTTTAGCCAGCTTAAGCTTAGTTATTAATACTTTAAAGTGCCTGAGCATTTACGACTACGTCTACGATATTTGCATTCGTCGTTTTATCTGAAAGAAACATTTTTCACACCTCAGGATAGCCTCTAACGCGATAAAATTAAAAAATGGAAAAAAATTGTTTAAAATTATCCGTCAAGTTATTTAACGAATTAAATTAATTTAATTAACGGAACACAGTAAGCTGTGATGGTCAGTGATACAGACCCTTAAAACAAAAAACCAACTACGTCATGACGCCGACGACACATCACGCAATAGTGAATTATATCTAAATATCTCACGAAAACTTGCGTCTAAAGTAATACTTACCTTTGAGCGACCCGTAAACCATCGTAATAGCGGTGATTTTTGTAGGGCAACATAATTGACGTTGGTAGTGTGTACCTACCTCGGGAGTGGTCAATTCACATAAATAGACGTCACTGACTTTCTAAACGGCATGTCGAGAAAAAAAAACGCAGCCCGCTACCAACGTAATATAAAAAAAATACTGCAGGCCGGCTGCAAAGCTTACAAATGTCTCCCGTGCTTTATGCCCATGTGGCTTAATGGCTCATGGCCCACGCTTAATTTAACGCGTCAGTGGCCTTGGTGGAGCTCGATAGAAAACAATTATAAGTATAAAAAATATTAGTAGTTTCGTTTCATTTGGTAGGAAATACCTAATAAAGAAATTTTAAAAAAATGATCTTTCAATTTCAAAATTTCAAATTTCGAAACGAAAGAGTAAACAGCTTTTGTAGCGACAATGACATAGATAAATATTTAAACAGATGACCGAAATTATTCATTCATTCATTCATCCAATCCTAAGTTAGTGATATTTTTTACAGAATGCTAATTTGTCCCCTTGTGTTGAGGAAAGTCAAAGGTTCATAAACACATCTTATTTTAGACCTCATCTCCATACATCCTTGTATTATGTACAATACACTACATGCATTATAATATAAACGATTGATATTCCGTAGAAGATAAGTTTTAGTAAAATAAAACCCGTCGCCATCATTGACGGCAACGAGGGTTACCAAGCAAAAGTTTGGAGTTTTTCTTATTACAACACTAAATTAAAAATTTAAAAACCTCCGACACAAAATAAAAAAAAACATTTATTCACTATTTTGTGATGGTGGCACTCTTGGATTTAAAACTTATCGTAATATTCATAGGTATTCTACTATTCAAGCCCTTTCATTTGATACCCATATGGAGGGAGTTGTGAAAGAGTAATGTAATCCGCCATTTTGTGGTGGCGGCCATCTTGGACCAATTTTCATCAAATATAGCTAAGAACACTCCCGACTAATTCGCCTTAAAAAAAAAACTAATCAAAATCGGTTCATCCGTTCGGGAACTACGATGCCACACTCACGTCAAACTTATCGTTAAACCAGTAGTTTTTGCGTCGGGGGTTAAAAATGTAGGTACACAATTTATGATTTCACGACATCTAGAGTCAATAGATTGAAAAGAGTTGATGTACTGATAAGAAACTACATGACAGCAATATCAAAACGGGCCTTCAATGCCAAACGCCCTTGTAAATTAAACGCTTCAGTTATCAATTTACTGGATAACTTCGACAGATGTAGGTCATAGTTGATACCAAAAACCTAAGTATATGTTGTGTCCTGCGTTTAACACAATATAGCCTGGAATGGTGTTGGGATTAAATAATAAACATTTGTTAGAGTTTTGTTATATATACGTGGTGTCGCTTGGGGTCTCAGACTCAGAGAGGGAGTGCATTTAACATGTTGTCAATTGTCAACTGTCAATGTCAGTGTCGCACGTCTCTCTACCGCGCCCCCTACCACAGCACGCGTAACTAGTTTATTGTAATAGTAATTCTATTCGCAATACATCACAGTATAGAAAAAAACACTTTTAGTTTTTCCACGACACATTTATTTCAGTAAAAAGCTCATTCGGCATTGATATAATACGTCATTGATATTAATATATAAGTCATTCGGATATTGTTTTACTATACCGGTTCGTCCCACTACTTGGCGTAATATGCCTCCCTTCATTCTGAACATTTAAAAAATGCCAAATAAGTCCAACGTAAGTAATTAATGGGCACTTATTTTTTATTTAATTGGATGAGCAAAAGCTCTCGCGATGTCGTTCGTCGTCGTCATCGTTTTGATGTAATAAACATCAGCTGTTTCTTGGTAAAACCACTACGTACGCATTAGACCAGCGTGGTTGACTATAGCGTAACTGAGAGTAGATCTCTACCCAGCAGTAGGACATTTTATGGGTTGAATATAAGATAGTGAACTTCCTAATATTGTAATAATATTTGCACGAGTAAGTAAAAGCTGTGTCATGATATGTTAGAAAATGTAAACTAGGCAGCGATTGACAGACAATTTTGCTATAGAGCATTAAAAAAGTACGTAATCAGTTACTTTTCCTTGCAATGTATTCTTGGCTTAATGCCACGGCATGCAAGAAATCCGAACTAAATTATCCATTTAAATTCAGGGCGGACAACATTACAACAATGAATCGTTAAAATTCCTTCTATATTTAAATAATGTCACAGGATAATCACAAATAACAGATCAAACCTAAAAACCATAGAGAAAATAAATTGAACCAATGAATGATTTATATGTACCTATTCTTATTTTCAATTATTTTATTACTATTGTGGCCCACGGATTCACATGCATATCATAACGGCTTTTCGAGACGAAAAGTATGACGTTCTTCAGGATCCTATCGATCTCCTTGCAAAATTAAAATCAGATCAGTGGATAACGCGTGAAAAGTGTTTGCTAACACTAACGCCATCTTTGTTAGTATCGCGTGGCGTTTGTTTTTAGCCGATTGCAGACTAGTTCACTTCGGTTTAGAGGAGACAGTTTTGGGACCAAGTTCGGGGGTATCATTGTGCTAGTTCCCAAACCTTACGCATTAATAATATAAATCAATGGTAACAGATAAACAGACCGATACTTTCACATTTATAATAATTGTTGTACGATCATGTTCCCTGGGGTGTTCGTCCTAAGGAGGTCTTCAAAAGCCCATACAACTCAGCCCAAATTTGTAGCAGAGATACATGACAGCTGTCAAGTTCATAGATTTTACCATGAAATCACTATGAAACTATCTTTTTGTATTTTTTTAAGCATTTTCCATGCTAAGATTACAAGTTATTTATAATGAAGGAAAAAATCGGCTGGCGGTCAGGATGAAACTGTAATAATCTGCCGTAATGGCGTGCGTTTGACATTCCGAAACTGACACTGACAGTTTTTACTATGAAATCATTACGAAACAGATGTGTGTGCCAAAATCGCATGATTTTTTTCAAATTAAAAGCTTTTTTTCTCACCTTCAATCAACATTAAAAAGAAAAATATGACGAATTTTAACCAATACCAATACGTGTACCTTCGGTACATCATTTGGGCCGATTTCGATGACCTCCTTTACCCAATTCCGTGGTAATTTCTCAAAATAGTTTCTTAATGCTTTGCAAAATTGCATGCTTCTAGGCCTAGCGGTTTCAGCTATGCGTTGATCGAAAGTCAGTCAGCCAGTCACGTTCTTACTTTACATACAACTAGCTTTCCGCCAGCGGCTTCGCCCGCGTCGTCTTGATAACTTTTTCCCCCGTTTTTGCAACATTTTTCATTGCTACTCCGCTCCTATTAGTCGTAGCGTGATGGTATATAGCCTATAGCCTTCCCCGATAAATGGGCTATCTAACACTGAGAGAAATTTTCAAATCGGTCCAGTAGTTGCGGAGCGTATTCAATACAAACAAACAATCAAATCTTTCCTCTTTATAATATTATTATTATCTAAGGCTAGCTCCGCCAGCGGCTTTGCCCGCGTGGTGTGAGTATTTCCTTTAAAAGTATAACTAATATTACTCCATAAAGATGTAGCTTTCAACCCCATTTTTGGTTCAGTTCAATTCAGTTCATCCTAAGGTTGCCTGGAAGAGATCGCTGATCGCGATAAGGACGCCCTTTTTATGTTTTCAAATTCATGTTTTTCTGTCTTTGTCTGTGTCTATGATTGCTAGCAGTCTAGACTGCGCATTTGTGAACCACTGCTGCAGGGTTTTAGCTGGACCTGTAACGTTGCAGCGGTGGTTTTATATTCAACATTATACAATATAATCTGTGTTTAACTAACATAGCCTGTAAGGAATTTGTGACTAACACTATTATGAGTCTTTGGCACTTGAAATAAATATATTATTACTAGCTGTCCCGGCAAACGTTGTTTTGCCATATAGGGGTGGACTACCCCTAACATTTAGGGGGATGAAAAATAGATGTTGGCCGATTCTCAGACCTACCCGATATGCACACAAAATTTCATACAAATCGGTCCAGCCGTTTTGGAGGAGTATGGCAACGAAAACTGTGACACGAGAATTTTATATATTAGACTAGCTGACCCAGCAAACGTTGTTTTGCCATATAGGGGTGGGTCATTTTAGGGGGATGAAAAATAGATGTTGGCCGATTCTCATAGATACCGGATAAGCACACAAAATTTCATACAAATCGGTCCAGCCGTTTCGGAGAAGTATGGCAACTAAAACTGTGACACGAGAATTTTATATATATTAGATTATTATTATTTGTTAATGTTTTTGGTATACTAATAACCTAACCTAAATTAAAAATTTAGAAAACCCCCGACACGAAGTGTAATTTGTCATTTTCTGGTGGCGGCCATCTTGGATTTGAAATTTTTCATAGTGTATAGTATTCTCCTAGTTAAGCCCTTTCATTTGATACCCATATTGAGGGAGGTGTGTAAAAATATGTAATACGCTAAACAAAATCAAAATCGGTTCATCCGTTCGGGAGCTACGATGCCACAGACAGACACACACACACACACACACACACACACACACACACACACAGACACGTCAAACTTATAACACCCCGTCGTTTTTGCGTCGGGGGTTAAAAAGAGTATTTCTATTTTATTCTATTCTTTCTGATGGTGAAAGATTTTTTCGGAGCCTGTTTTTTCTTAGATGGGATAGACGTAGACCGTGATTAGATGATGATGTTAAAATATTTTGTGTGTACGTAAAGTAGTTTTTGCTACATATTATTAAGCTTGATTGCTCATAAAGATACTTTAAATGTATGTATCATGCATGTACCTAACTATATTATTCAACATTGGTCAATTAGTAACTCCGAATACATAGGTACTTGATACTCTGTGGTTATGACAAATAAATAAACTGTAAGTAAATATTTCCAACTCTATACAAACCTTATGTGATGGGATATGTACCTATTTACCACATAAAAGGTTATAGTACAGTTCTCGCCAAACTCTTTGTCCGGCCTGAAGTTAGCACAAGAAAACTTCAACCTGGCCGTACAAATCGGAGAGAGAAAAATTTTGGATTACAAATTAAATTCAAAATTTAGAAAACCCCCGACACGAAATGTAATTTGCCATTTTATGGTGGCGGCCATCTAGGATTTGAAATTTATCATAGTGTATAGTATTCTCCTAGTTAAGGCCTTTCATTTGATACCCATATTGAGGGAGTTGCGAAAAATATATAATTCGCTTTTGTGGCGGCGGCCATCTTGGCCGATTTTCATCAAACATAGCTAAGAACACTCCGGACTAATTCACCTTTCAAATAAAAAAAACAAAGTCAAAATCGGTTCACCCGTTCGGGAGCTACGATGCCGCAGATACACACACACACACACAGACACGTCAAAATTATAACACCCCGTCGGGGGGTTAAAAATAAATAAAAACGAAAGCTCGAATCGTAGGTTGTCTTTTGATTCATTTCAATCCAATATTTTCTCTCCGTCTTTCAGTTTGTGCCAACTTCAAGCCGGACAAAAAGATTGGCGATAACTGAACTGCGTACAGGCCGCCCGACCTCCGTCCCTAAGTTCCCTAAGCTAGATCATACCAAATGGTGCCCTGCACTTCTTTATAGACATCTGTTGTCTAGTGGTTCGAGTACCGGACTGCTGATCACGAGGTCGTGGGTTCGATTCCCACAAGACACAAACATTTATGTGATGAATTTAGGTGTTTGTGTTTCTTATATATTATAAGTACAGTTCTCGCCAAACTTATTGTCCGGGTTGAAGTTAGCACGAGCTAACTTTAACCCGGCCGTAAAAATCGGAGAAAGAAAAATATTGGATTAGAATGATCTAAAGCGACAATAAGTTTGGCAAGAACTGTATGTATTTACAAGAAAAAAGTATATAAGTATTATAACCATTGTCTAGTACCCATAGTACAAGCTCTGCTTAGTTTGGGACTAGATGGTGCCGCGTAAAAATGTCCCAAGATATTTATTATTATTATTATAAGTTAAATTATATCTCAACTTAGTTACAAAAACTTTTTAGAATCGGTACTTATTTTGTTTATTGCTATTAAAATTATTAGCTGTTGCCAGTGGCTTACTCGCATCTAGAGAAATCATCAAGAGAGGTAGGGCAGAAATTTATCGTTCAAATCTGGAGCAGCCCGTCTCGGAAAGTACCTTCACCTTACAGAAAACTGCAGCCAAATAACACACTTTATTGTGTGTTGTGTTCCTGCAGTGAGTGAGGTTGCCAGAGCTCCTTCTAAGGATGCGCTGCACTGGCAGCAAGAAGAACATTCCCTTAAACTGTCGGCGTAGTGGATCCTCCATAAACCTCTAAGAGGTTTTTAGGGTCGGCAACGCGTGAGTGACGCTTCGGTGTTGTAAACGTCCATAGGCTGCGGTAACCGTCTACCATCAAACGGGCCACATGCTCGTTTGCCACCCTTGTGTATGTGTATAAAAAAGAAATAATCATACAAATTCATAGACGTTCAATTACAGAATCTTTTGTGCCCCACAACATGCTATCAAAGCGACATCTGTGCTGCCACTGACGATGCTGTGGAAGTAGCGAAGTTGGTGTTCCCAACACCAAATTTAATTGTAAAAGAAGAAAAAGAATTACAGAATCAAAATTAAAACTACATTTAGGAATTATAAGAAAAATGTCGAAGCGACGGATAAATTAATTGCATTTGGCAAGGTGCGAGTACCTGTTTATTTATAAATATGACTATAAAGTTGTTAAAGAAATAGACGAAACTAAATGTAACGAAATATGTTATGTGTGATGTGTAGGTTGTGACTTGTGGTATTAACAGGAAACTGATTATAAAACTCGCAGCTAGCAGTGTTTATAAATGACTTGTACATAATTTATTCGTAACCTGTATATTGAAAAACAAACCTTGATGAAATACTGTGACTGAGAAGAAATACGCATTCAAATCGTTCATTTTTAGGTGTTTTTATGTATGTTGGTACCTCTGCCCGTTTATGATCCCGTTTAAATTACTTGATGGATTATTTCATAAAATTTTTGCTCATTTTTGTTAGCGGCTTTCCAGAAGTGGCCACCGTTTGTCTTAAAAATATTAAGAAATAAGCATGCGGCCCGTTTGATGTTAGGCGGTTACCGCAGCCTATGGATTGCCGACCCAGTAAAAACCTCTTAGAGGTATATGGAGGATCAGTTTAAGGGAATGTTCCTCTTGCTGCCAGCGCAGCGCATCTTTAGAACGAGCTCTGGCAACTTTACTCACTGCAGGAACACAACACACAAAATGTGTTATTTTGCTGCAGTTTGCAGCTTTCCCAGACGGGCTGCTCCAGATTTGAGCGATAAATTGCTGTGCTCTATCCCTCTCAAAAATTTGGGACTGACGCTTATTTATGGCCACACAAGTAACACTGTAATATGCATGCGGAATCTTGTCCGACGCCTTCCAACAGATGACGTCGACGTAACTTCAAAAAAAAATTTTTTTTGTTTAACGGTTAATACAAATAAACCGCAACCACCTACAGATTACTGGAATATAGCAGTACCAATACCAAATAATACGTTTGAGGTTGTAATACTAATCTATTTCGTGTCTATGGTTCATTGCCATTGCCTGATTCTTTATGCCTTGCCTTACCGGTCGCGGCCGTTGGGGCACGTGTATCTTTAAGCCGAGCATCTCGATAGACAGCACGCTTTCCCAAAGCTAAATTTAATTTTTGTTCTTTATTTTCCACTAACTTTCCGCCAGCGGCTTCGCCCGCGTGGTCTGCATATTTCTTATCACTTTCATCCCCTATTTCAACCCCTTACAGCCCTTTTTTCGCATTAAAAAGTGGCCTATGTCCTTTCGCAAGCTTCAGACTATCTGTGTACCAAATTTTATTTGAATCGGTTCAGTAGTTTTAGCGTGAAACCGCGACAGACAGACTGATAGTTACTTTCGTATTTATAATATTAGTGAGGATTGACACTACTCCAATATTATATTGGTAACCAGCTCTTCCCCATTTCATCATCCCCAGGACCATTGTGCAAAATTTAATGCTTCTAGACCTAGCGGTTACAGTTTTTTATTTTTATACCACTAAGGTGGCAAACAAGCATACGGCCCGCCTGATGGTAGGCGGTTACCATAGCCTATGGACGCTGGCAACACCAGGGGTATCACTTGCGCGTTGCTGACCCGAAAAACCTCTTAGAAGTTTATGGAGGATTCACTGCGCCGACAGTTTGAGGGAATATTCCTCTTGTTGCCAGCGCAGCGCATCCTTAGAAGGAGCTCTGGCGACCTTACTCACTGCAGGAACACAACACACAATAAAGTGTGTTATTTGGCTACAGTTTTCTGTAAGGTGAAGGTACTTCCCCAGATGGGCTGCTCCAGATTTGAGCCATAAATGGCTGTGCCCTACCTCTTTAAAAAACTCTTCACATCAAACTTGTAATGCAAACGAGGACGAAGTATTGAGTGATGGTAACTAAGTGATGGTAGTCGCTTCGTGTAAAATACTAATATTCTATGTATCTGTGTGTTGATCGATTAATCAGTGAATTAGTATGTCAGTTTCTTCTCTTATACATTTACTAATTAACACATTAGTTGCACTGTTGCGTTACATGCAATATTTTTCCGTAGGGAAAGCTTTCTTATGAGACCCGTGGAGTACGACCTTAGATTAATTATGAGTGCGACCCTTTTACTTGATACTCATGGATCCCCATGGATGTTTTTCGGATTCATACCGACTAAAAAGCGTACTTGCTATCACTTGTGTTACAATCATGGGATCAGGAACATTCACTACGACCATGACGGGATAGTCTGCGACCCTGGATAGACAAGTTGCAATTTGACATTCGAATAAACGAACGAATATAAACAAAATTTATGGAAATGACACAAGCTTGTGACAAATCGGACTGTCACTAATGTCATTTCCATACATTATCTTTCTATTCGTTGTCGATTCGAATGTCAAAATGCAACTTGTCTACATTCGAGATTTTTTTCGAGTAATATTACTGAATATTGTGTAACATTTACTTGTTTTTAGTACTACTTTCATGCTGATTCATGTGTTTATCAGTATCAAACGATAATCGGATATCCTATCCTATCTTGCACAATGCTATAGGTATTTGATATGACAGATTATTTATCAGCGCTATCATTTACGAAATGATTATGAGTTTGACGACTTCCGTCAAACTTAAGTAGTGAGTACAGTTCGAATAAAAAAGTGTCTGTCTCGAGGTGTATACAAGATAAATAGTAAATTGTGTGAATTAGGTGACACCCCTGTCTACAACCTGTGTTGCCTAATAAAACTACATAAGAAAGACGATATTTGTATCTGAACTCACACACAGACATTTTGTGTGCTTGAACAGGTAGGGTTGCCTCTTCTCTCTTTTAGTTTTCATTCGTTCGCTGCCCTTGCTTTAAAGACAACCAACGCTACACTAAGTCCGGTGAGAGGATGGACGCAGTCTTACCATCTTCAAAAACTTCATTCATTCACATAGTTCAAGCTTAATAGAAGTCAGCCGTTAGATGAATATTTTGGTTGAATGAACATGAAACATTGTTTCGCCAATGACTGTGCAGTATTTAACCACGCGTTTGTTAGTTTTTTTGACAAGTTTTTCTGTCAAAGACAGGCTGTACCTAGGTCATACACGTACTATCGACTAGTTACTTACGTCATGAAATCTGATTTGCTCTCGATCATTTCACGCTGAATTAATATTAAATAATGTGATAAATAGGTAGGATATTTTTAGAAGTTTATTGACTTCGAGTTATTTATAGAATAAAAACTTTTTTGTAAGTTATTAAGTTATAATATCGGCGGTCGAATTGTGCGGTGTAGCTGGGCGCCTAAAATGGCGACTTTTGATGAATTGCAAAATGAATTACGTACACCTTTGTTGTATTTTATTTTGTGTGGCAAAAATAAATTTATTTTCTTAGAACTGGGCGGACCGTATGTCACAATGACACCCCCGAACTTGGTCCCAAAATGGTCTTCTCTAAACCGAAGTGAACTAGTCCGCGATCGGCTAAAAAACAAATACCATGCGATACTTACAAAGACGGCGTTAGTTTCTGTGTATGGCAAACGTTTCAGTCAAATGTTCGGACCTATCTTTCGTAGTTACGTACATAATTTAATACATACGGAAGCGTCAAGGCTTCGGTATTTAGCGCGCGTCAGGGCGCTAAAGCGTACCAGACTAGCGTCGCGTATTTTGTGATTGAACGACTTGGAGCGCCCTGACGCGCGCTAAATACGCATTTTGCTTGACCATTATCATTCATCATAACCTAAATTAGAAATTTAGAAAATCCCTGACACGAAATGTAATTTGCCATTTTGTGGTGGCGGCCATCTTGGATTTGAAATTTGTCATATAGTGTGTATTCTTCTAGTTAAGCCTTCATTTGATACCCATATTGAGGGAGTTGTGAAAAAATATGTAATTCACTATTTTGTGACATTTTGCGGCCATCTTGGACCTATTTTCATCAAACATAGCTAAGAACACTCCCGACTAATTCACCTTTCAAATAAAAAAATCATAATCAAAATCGGTTCATCCGTTCGGGAGCTACGATGCCACAGACAGACACACACACACACACACAGACACGTCAAACTTATAACACCCCGTCGTTTTTGCGTCGGGGGTTAAAAAGTCGCCATTTTAAGGCGCTGGGCTACGATCTCGAAATTGTTAAGTTTTTTTTACACTTGGGCTTAATGTGCAGTCAAATGTTTATTGCAAGATTTATCAAATAGGTACTTACCTGTTTACATTACAACATTACTAAGAAAAGGATTTTGCGAGTGAAACTCTCATCGCAATTAGTTCTAGTAAAAATCAATATTTTTAGATAGGTTTAGGTACCAAATATTTCTAAAAATAAATTGTTACCAACTACCATTTAAAGCTGAAGTAGGATTAATTCTGTGGTAATTATTAGTTACATTTGGTTTAGTTTCTTTTAGCCACAACATGTACCGAAAAGCTTTTTTTTCTTTAGATTACGTATGTCAGATTTGAAAACCCACCCTTTAAATACAAAAATAGCTTTTTCCCAACTAATAATTCAGCAGTAGATCAACTCAACTCTCGTCTCGACAAAAGAACCAGAATACCGTTACGCAGTCGAAGATAAATCGTGATAAGAGGAGGTTAAAAACATCAGAGAGTACTAGACTATAATACCGACCTAGGATAGCCCGTGTCTAGCCTAGGCAGTCTACAGCCAAACTGTACTTTGTCCAAGCAACAATAGTCGTGACTCTTGTTACAATTGTCAATTCCGTCGCCGATCTTTTAAATTTATTTTAAATAAATAAAAAATGTTAGAAAAGATTAGGTCTTTGACCGTCTCGGGTAAGTATGCGAATGCTGCCTTGGTCTAGGCTGTATATAAAGTGGCATTTGCCCATTTGTATAAAATGTCGATAAGTTATTCTCTATGGTCGAATTTTACGCCACTTTTCATTGATTGATTGATTGAGATGAGATACAGACTATATAATGTATGGAGATAGCTTCATTTCGGAAAATATTGTTAGCACCGTCAGTTAATAATACTTTGATCTGGTTAGATTTAAACTTTAAACTTTTACTAACATCAGCCCGCGACTTCGTCTGCGTATGTATATACGTGATTCCCGCCAGCGGCTTCGCTCGCGTAGTCTTATGAATTTATCCCCCGTTTTTGCTACATTTTTCATTGCTACTCCGCTCCTATTAGTCGTAGGTATATAGCCTATAGCCTACCCCGATAAATGGGCTATCAAACACGGTGAATAGATTTTTGCCAATATTCTACCGCTACGGAATAATTAAAGCGACGTCTATTTGCTGTTGCCGCTAACTATCAGGCGGCCCGTATGCGTGTTTTTCATCTTATACAATACAATAAAAAAAAACAAATTGTCAATTAACTTACTGTCACATACCGTCAGGTGACAGGTGGTCAAACGCAAGCCTACCAAACATTAAAAAAAAACTTGACACTGTCAAAATAGTCGCCATAGACTCAAGTTCTTTGTCAGATTTTTTTAACAATGCGCGACGCCGCCTGCTATTTACTTATTTCAATAAAAAAACAAGAGAAAGCAAGTAAATCTGAGTAGTTGTATGGTAAAGTAATTTGCAGACAAATTTATTTTTAGTAGACATTATTGAATTTGAAAGTTGGTAACAAAGAGATTTCAAAGAAGAGTAAAATATTTTTTTTTTGTTGCTATCGACATGAGCATACATGGCAGGTTGATGACCATAGATAAAGCGAAAGTGATGTGCCAGGATCGTAGTAAAGAAATCTATAAATGAAATCAAATGATATTTATTTCTGCAAATACCTAGGTCTTTCAAGAACACTTTTACAAGACAATGTTTATTTTTTTTTAAACTACATGGCGCCGGCATTTCCCTAAGACGACCTCTGAGAAGAAATGCCGAAACAAAATCTCAAGTCATGGTATCTTTTAAAGTCCAGACACATTATACGTTTTTAATTATTTGAGGTTCACAATGATGAAAGAAAGAGCTATTGCAGCTTTGAGGAGACCAGTCTCTGCCGACCCCAATGGGAAACAAGCGTAAAGCTATGTATTTAGTTAGAGATGCGTACTAAACTGATCACCTTTTACCTTTTCATTCACGTCCAAACAATTGAACAGATTTTGATTACTTACCTGACATTTGCCTGCCAGTGTCAACTGTCACATGCATATTTTTTTTGTATTTTTAACCCCCGACGCAAAAACGACGGGGTGTTATAAGTTTGACGTGTCTGTGTGTGTGTGTGTGTGTGTGTGTGTGTGTGTGTGTGTGTGTGTCTGTCTGTGGCATCGTAGCTCCCTAACGGATGAACCGATTTCGATTTTGTTTTTTTTATGTGAAAGGTGAATTAATCGGGAGTGTTCTTAGCTATGTTTGATGAAAATCGGTCCAAGATGGCCGCCGCCACAAAATAGCAAAATATTATTTCAATAAAAAAACAAGAGAAAGCAAGTAAATCTGAGTAGTTGTATGGTAAAGTAATTTGCAGACAAATTTATTTTTAGTAGACATTATTGAATTTGAAAGTTGGTAACAAAGAGATTTCAAAGAAGAGTAAAATATTTTTTTTTTGTTGCTATCGACATGAGCATACATGGCAGGTTGATGACCATAGATAAAGCGAAAGTGATGTGCCAGGATCGTAGTAAAGAAATCTATAAATGAAATCAAATGATATTTATTTCTGCAAATACCTAGGTCTTTCAAGAACACTTTTACAAGACAATGTTTATTTTTTTTTAAACTACATGGCGCCGGCATTTCCCTAAGACGACCTCTGAGAAGAAATGCCGAAACAAAATCTCAAGTCATGGTATCTTTTAAAGTCCAGACACATTATACGTTTTTAATTATTTGAGGTTCACAATGATGAAAGAAAGAGCTATTGCAGCTTTGAGGAGACCAGTCTCTGCCGACCCCAATGGGAAACAAGCGTAAAGCTATGTATTTAGTTAGAGATGCGTACTAAACTGATCACCTTTTACCTTTTCATTCACGTCCAAACAATTGAACAGATTTTGATTACTTACCTGACATTTGCCTGCCAGTGTCAACTGTCACATGCATATTTTTTTTGTATTTTTAACCCCCGACGCAAAAACGACGGGGTGTTATAAGTTTGACGTGTCTGTGTGTGTGTGTGTGTGTGTGTGTGTGTGTGTGTGTGTCTGTCTGTGGCATCGTAGCTCCCTAACGGATGAACCGATTTCGATTTTGTTTTTTTTATGTGAAAGGTGAATTAATCGGGAGTGTTCTTAGCTATGTTTGATGAAAATCGGTCCAAGATGGCCGCCGCCACAAAATAGCGAATCATATATTTTTTCACAACTCCCTCAATATTGGTATCAAATGAAAGGGCCTGATTAGGAGAATACTATACACTAAGATAAATTTCAAATCCAAGATGGCCGCCACCACAAAATGGCAAAAAACATTTCGTGTCGGGGGTTTTCTAAATTTTTAATTTAGGTTAGGTTATTTGGTGTGTAACCAACACCATGTCTTTTGGCTTCACAATCTTCGTGCGTCGTTTAGGGAAAAAATAAGCTACCTAATTTACTTTTTTTAATTGGCTATTCTGTGTGTCTTTTGATATATGTATAATGTCATTGGTAATAATACATATTATATATATACATAATATTAAATCGTCACACTTATTTTGTAAATAAGATAATCGATTTATTAATTGCTTCGACCTAATTACTATGTTCTATGTTCATAAGTGATCTGGCCCACTCATAATAATAAACGTACAACATACCATCAAGCCTGATTCCCAGCAGGGTGTAGCAGAAGTGTAGTGTAGCGTAACCAGGATTACAATAAGCGAAAGGTGCAAAATGTATTTACCCCCATTTTTCCCCTTTTTTCGCGACAAAAGGTATCTAACATAGACTTAAACCGGCGAACTGTGGGTGTATTGGTACATCTCTGCCTATCACTTTGGAGAATACAAGCGTGATGGTATGTTTATGTAGTACCAGCGACCCACCTTTGGTTTAGTCCGGGTACTATTATATACTATATAGGTAATTAGGTACATGTAGCCTATGTTATTCAGGGATAATGTAGCATTCTAACGTTACTAATATTATTTATGCGAAAGTAACTGTCTGTCTATTGCGCTTTCACGCCAGAACTACTGAACCGATTTAAATGAAATTTGGTACACAGATATTCTAGACCAGCAGCAGACAGCCTTATAAAGGACATAGGTTACTTTAATACGAAAAAAGGGTTGTAAGGGGTTGAAATAGGGGATGTAAGTTATAAGGACCACCCAGACCACGCGGGCGAAGCCGCTAGCAGAAAGCTAGTATATACATGTAGCTTATCTTGTCAGGGATAATATACTGCCGTCCTCAAGCTAAAATGCCGTTATGTACCAAAACTACTTTTTTTTTTTTTTTTTTACTTTTTGAGTTATGCACAGAAAAGTGGGCAGTTTTAAAAAATGTACGCCACTTAATAACTAGAAGTCATATTTGGACTTAGAAGTACTGACTAACAGATCTTACGAGGAGATCTCATGACTTCTGATTGTGTTGGCATTAAAAATTCAAAATCGGCCAGATGTCAGATAACGGCATTTTAGCTTGAGGACGGCAGTGTAGCATTCTAATGGGGAAATAATTTTTGAAGTCGGTCCAGTCGTTTTTGTGTTTTTTCGTTGCAAACATACAAAAATACCTCTTTCCTCTTTATAATATTAGTATAGATTACTGCAGATAAGTGAACACGCGTTGCTCTTGTGACACAGAACACCGGTTTGTCTGAGAAAACTAAGTACATAAGGTATAGCATGCGTCAAAGCACACTTAGTGACCGGGCATGGAGAAAATAAGCAGGTTTCCAAGTCTCTAATTTCTCTCTACCCCTTTGGGAAGGAGTGAGTGTCTGTATTACGTATGAGAGGTAAGGCACAGCCATTTATGGCTCAAATCTGGAGCAGCCCGTCTGGGGAAGTACCTCCACCTTACAGAAAACTGCAGCCAAATAACACACTTTATTGCGTGTTGTGTTCCTGCAGTGAGTAAGGTTGCCAGAGCTCCTAAGGATGCTCTGCGCTGGCAGCAAGAGGAATATTCCCATCTCCATTAATTAACCTCTAAAAGGTTTTTGAAGGGTCGGCAACGGTGTTATAAACGTCCATATGCTGCGGTAACCGTCTACCGTCAAACGGGCCGCAATTATTTGCCACCCTTATGGTATAAAAAAAAGTATGTTAAATGGGTTACGCCTAAATAGAGTTACTTTGGCATAATTGCCCTTTACAATATTAGTTTAAATAACGGTTACTAAGCAGTAGTTAAACTGTATTACACCTAGATCGTGTTTCACACAATATTAAGCAGCTTCACGCTTAATAATTTTTTTAGTAGCTTTTTTGTGAGTTGGTAGACCTAAGTACCTATGTCGTATTCAATTTGTTCCGTGCCCCAATTATTCTGCCGCTAAGTAAGCAATAATGTGCTAATAAATAATATCCAATAGCCAGTGACATTACTGCGCAAACAATAATTGAAGTGTCAACTGTCAAGATGACAATTGACAACTCATTAAGATTGACAAACAACAAAAATAATGGTACAAGTTCTAGTAGTACGTACGTACTTCCCCGGAGGAATATTTCCATTACTAAAGTATTATCTTTTTCGCCGAGACATGTTTGCTTGTAAACTTGCGATATTATCGTAATTATGTTAACTCGTAAGTTAAACTTACTATAAATCGATAATTACTATCGAAACATGATTCTTGCTACTTGGTACGAGGTCGGGCAGGAACTGATATCACAATTTCTTTTTCTTTAAGGCAAGTATGCATAATTTTGAAATGAAAACACGATAAAATTTATGAAAATGGAATTAAATTTTCTTAAAATTTTTATTTAGAATTTTTGGCCAAATTTTGTCAAAATTCTTTATTTTACTCAAATAGTGCATAAATATAACTTAAAGATAGATTAAGTATGTTTTACTCTGCCTAGTATACTAAAAAGATTAAAAAACAATTGCATTCTTAAATAAGTTTTAATAACATTTTGCCGGGAATCAACCGGATTTCTTTTTTTTTATAGTTGGCCATAACGAGCAAATGGCTGCTACTCTACTAGTACTGCTGCATACAAACTAATGTCCTATCTCTTTCTTTACTATAATGTATGAACGAGACGACAGTATGTTGCGAATGTTGAGATTCAACTTTCATGTTTCATCGTAGCCTTGTGTGGATTTAAAAATGGTATGCTCTGAGACAGTTATCATAATTAATTCACATTAAAAATCTGTCTTTTTTGTTCATGATATTCGTTCGATTCCACACAGCGGAGCCGACAAGAATTACTTCAAAATTTCAAGCGTTACAGTCACTAAAATATAACATTACTAGCATTCCGCCAGCGGCTTCGCCCGCTATCCTACGGAAACATAAATTTTACAGGCCTAGCCTAGCCCATGTGCACGTGTGCATGTGTGTTTTTCGTCGTCCATCAAAAAACCAAAGTGGCCGACATAGCCAAAAGGATTAGCAAGCTAACGTGGTAGGAGCATATAGCTCGTAGAACTGATGGCTGCTGTGGCAGAAAAGTTCTTGAGGGACCTCTCCATAGCTCGGTGAATATCTTGTTGAGTCAATGAATCAGGAAACTGTTAATAATGTCTAATAATGACGTGCGTTTGACATTCCAAAACTGACACTGACAGCAGATAGCTGTCAAATTGAAAGTTTTTACTATAAAAACACAAAGGAACTGTTAATAGTGTGTCAAAATGGCGCGCGTTTTTTATTTTAATTGAAAGTTATTTTTTCCATCCCCTAGTAAGCATAAATGCGATGCCCATAGCGATGACTAGAGATTTAACCAGCGACTAGAGGTCTTTTCCAATAAGTGTACCTTCGATACATCATTTGTGTTTCCCTAGATGAGCACTGCGGTTTTAGGATCCACATTCTCTTAGAAGTGGAGTGCCTTAAAAACTCATTAGTGAGCGACAATGTCATTATTTGTACAGTTATCGCTAAAATTATTGTTCGGGTTGAATTGGCACGAGCTAACTTTAACCCGGCCGTAAAAATCGAAGAGAGAAAAATATTGAATTAAAATTAATAAAAAAGAAAACTCAACTAGTAGGCTGTCGTTTTTAATCATTTTAATCCAATATTTTTCTCCCTCCGATTTTTACGACCGGGTCGAATTTAACTCGTGCCAAATAAGATTGCCGAGAACTGCAAGTATATATGTACAATAATTGAAGATTTACTGGTTGTCTATAAATAGCGTTGGAGCGTCATCGTCAGTCTTCATGCACATACCATGTCGACTAGATAGTGAGTGATTACATGCCTCCCACACACCGGCGGTTCCCAGTAATTCTGTTTTTTTGCCAAATAACATACACCATCACCCTTGTATTCCTTGAAGAGTTAAGTAGAGGTGTTCCTACACCCGGAATTCATCCAAATAACTGGCTTCTTTTGCTCTAAAACCCCTCATTATTTTTTAATCAATAATGTGTAAAATATCGGCTTAGTATAATTGTATAATTTTATTGATCTATTTTATATATTAACCATATAGAGCTGAACACCAAAAAACAAAATTAAAATTGGCTCTTAAACAATGAAATTATAAGCATTTTAATTTTATGCTAGAAAGAGAGCGCAGTAGATTGAGTTTGATCCAACATTTCAGTAGGTACTTCATACAGATTCTATAATCTCAGAAATTACTTACTCGATTTAATTCTTTTTTAATTTATTAAGAATGTTTTATTATATTTTTCACTAAATATTATCATTAATAAATTCAACCCAATTTTATAGACATAAGTATTGAAAAATTACTTAAAAAATACATAAGGCATGCTTTGGAAGTTCCGTGTCTTCCTACATAGATTGTAGAATACAGCTTGTGGGGAACCCCGAGTGATATCAACCTGTTTCCCCATAAGCCGACAACAATAAGTTTCATTGAATTAAATCTACTCGTGAATTCGTCATGCCAATAAGGTCCTAACCCCCATTTCATTATCCGTAGGTACTTCTATACTAATACTAGCTTTCCGCCAGCGGCTTCGCCCGCTATCCCACGGGAACCATACATTTTACCCGGATAAAAAGTAGCCTATGTGCTATTCCAGACTATAATCTATCTCTGTGCCAAATTTCATCCAGATCCGTTCAGTAGTTTTTGCGTGAAAGAGTAACAACATCCATCCATCCATCCATCCATCCTCACAAACTTTCACATTTATAATTTGAAAGACACAAACATTTATGTGATGAACTTAGGTGTTTGTGTTTGTCTGGGTGTTTCTTATATTTTATAAGTATGTATTTACAAAAAAAAGTATATAGGTATTATATCCATTGTCTAGTACCCATAGTACAAGCTCTGCTTAGTTTGGGACTGGATGGTGCTGTGTAAAAATGTCCAGGGTTTATTTATTTATTTATTTATAAGAATACTATAAAACTGAAAAGTTGGTTTAAACGCGCTAATCGCTCGAACTACCAGTCGGATTTGAAACATTGATTTGACAAACTGATTGATGGATGTCAAATTCTTTAGTGACAGTATTGACAGTTTGTCTATGTCACCTTATTGTCAAGATAATTTATTAGGATCGTAGAGTGCGCGCCACCACTGAAGTCCTATAGACGCAGCGTTGCTATCGCAGTACTAAATGTTGCCAGTAAGATAGGTAAAAAATTACAAATTTTCAAATAAGGCTTTGTACGTTGGTTCATACTACACACCAGAAAAATTAAACAATCTTGAATAGAAAAGGAGTACATATTATATAATAAAACCATTAATTTGTATGCCTTTCGTTTTTATTTAATTTATGTCTTCTTAAATTATGAGTGTCAACAAAAATATGTTACCCTAAATTAGGCAAAAATGTGGGGTATGGTATCCCTAAACTTTAGATGTCATGGCGCGTAAAATAAATAATAAAAAATAAAAAAAGATGTCATCGCGCTGAGTTTCGTCTACAATTCATTTAGCGGGAATTCTTCTGTTCTAAACTACAAAATGTATGCACTTTAAGAATGAGTTCACGGGCTGCACTTTTCAATACTTCAATCTTCGAACTACGCTCCAATAGTGCTGTTTATTTCACACTAGCTTCCCGCCAGCGGCTTCGCCCGCTTGTAATTTTCTTGGTCTTATAATTTTTTCCCCGTTTTTGCTACATTTTTCATTACTACTCCGCTCCTATTAGTCGTAGCGTGATGATATATAGCCTATGTTACTCGGGGATAATGTAGCTTTCCAAAGGTGAAAGAATTTTTGAAATCGGTCCATTAGTTTCGGAGCCTATTCATTACAAACAAACAAACAAACAAACAAACAAATCTTTCCTCTTTATAATATTAGTATAGACTAGGATTCCCCCAGTGGCTTCGCTTAGATAATAAAGTTCTCATATTTTTAACGACTACATTATTCAGTATATTTCTTGTAAATATATGTGACATCTAGCTATTGTTCCGTCGTGTTTGCTCTTTGTAGATCAACTGGCAGATAGATTATCTTAAACGTGAAATCTTTTAGGACAAAAAACATGTCTATATTTGATAAATTATGACTTCTTTGTAAAGATTAAAGTAGTTGACTGAGTCACATAAACATAACATACCTGCTACGCCTGTATTCCGTTGGAGTGTACGTAACGAAAAAAATCTGTCTGGGTACTGAGGAAAAAAATCTCAGTGGGCACTGGGCACTGAGGAAAAAAATCTCAGTGGGCACTGGGCACTGAGGAAAAAAATCTCAGTGGGCACTGGGCACTGAGGAGAAGAGATTTTTTTAGCAGAATTTTTTTTTCGCCAATCGTTATATTTTCTCGATGTTCTCTTATATAACACGTAAATATAAAGCTAAAAGCCTCTTGGCGTTTTTTGGATCCGACCAGCCGTTTGTCGTAAACACGATGTCGAAGGGTTCCACTTATAAAGGCGTCAGGGACTTAAAAAAAAATTTTTTTTCGCAAATCGTTGATTTTGTGATTCTATCGTATATAATACATAAATATAAGGTTAAAAGCGTCTTGGTGTTTTTTGTCTCCGACTAGGTGTTTGTCGTAAAAACGATGTCGAAGGGATCGGTACAAAATGCAATAATATTACTGTACTAGGAGAATTTAGGATGCCAGAGCGAGCGAAGCGAGCTCGGAACTTTGGGCACCCCGACTCGGACAGGTTAGGTTAGAAGGGAGATGGTTAGAAGGTTAGGTTAGGTTGGTTTTTTTTTAAGCCACCCTGAAGTAGGAAGCGCGAAGCGGGGCTTCATCAACTACGCCTTATAACTATTGCCTATACTTGTCCTTGACCCCAAAGGCAACTTGACTTGGACCTCAAGGTCACTGACCATGAACAGTGACGGACAATGAATTTCTGAATTTTGACCTTGGCCTTGGACAATGACCTTGACCTTAGGGTTGATGACCATGATCTTACGGTCGATGACCTTGAACACAGTCAATGACCCAGAGGTCAAGGTTAATGACCCTGGGGTGTCGCATTGTTCCCCCACCCTACTACTCCCACATTCCACCGAGTCCCGAAGGCTTCACTAGGCGACGGTTTTTGGTCAAAATTTTTCAAATTTTTTTTTCATAGTGCCCCGTTTCGTATCCACTGACCCCTAGAAATCTATCGATCATCAGACAGATAGTCAGACAAAAACAAAATACTTTTTTTTTTCATTTATCAAAATGAGAACTTGTAAGGAGGATTTAATTTAACCGGTCAGGCCAGAACATGTATGTATTTATTTATCCTCAAAGTTGTTCGTAAAATGTAAAACGTGTGCCCTGACTGCGTATATAAATAAAACTTAACAACAATACTAAATAAGACGCGATTACGTCAATCCGCCATTTTGAATCCGTGTGAACGTTCTCATTTTGAATGCTAATTTTATCCTTCCACCATAGGACCATAAACGACCTGCATAGATATCCATTATATTTTTTTAATAAATGCGAACAGTTTGAAAATAATGGTACACATTCTATTCGAAATTTAAAAAATACCTATGCTTTTAGGTTGGCATCGTGGGGGGCTAGACAAATTGCATTTCGACATTCGAATCGACAAACGAATAGAAACAAAATGTATGAAAATGACACAGGTTTTTGACAAATCGGGCTGTCACTAATGTCATTTTCATACAATTTGTTTATTATTCGCTTGTCGATACGAATGTCAAATTGCAACTTGTCTAGGCCCCCGGGTCGCGGTATCAATCGATCGTCCGATCGACTTCACCTTAAAACCACAGATTAAATAATACTTAATACTATCTAAACGGAGACGGATGTATATAGTTACTCAATTAGTTACCAACGTGCATATAACGTAACTGAACTATTATGTAATTCACGCCATTACGAGACAAAACTCGACTAATAGTCGTTGCGCCGCGATGAAGCGCAAATATTTTTCCTGTACTTAGTATCTGCCCGCCCGCTTCGCCTGCGTTTTTGTAGGAATTCTTCCCAAGGTAGTCGCGATTTGGATAAATCCTATGTATTTCCAGCTCAGCATCAGCTAAATCCGTCCAGCCGTTACAGCGTTAAGGAGTAACAAACATTGAAAGAAACTTTCATATTATAATACTAGCTATTGCCCGTGACTTCGTTACCGTAGAAGTTGAAATTTTTCCCCGTTTTTGCAACATTTTTAATAACTACTCCGCTCCTATTGGTTGTAGCGTGATGATATATAGCATATATAGAACCTTCCTCGATAAACAGACTATCTAACACTGAATTTTTTTTTTTAAATTGGAACAATTGTCTCTGAGATTAGAGCGTTCAGATGCGGCTGCATACCAGTATTTTACACGAAGCGACTGCCATCAGACCTTCGCAAGCGCAACCCAATTTCTGGGCAATACCGATGTTCGAAGGATAGACTGGTTGTCAGGCTTTTTGGGCTTCTGAGTACAACTAACGATTGTCATAGGTGTTCGTATGACAACCGGACGGCTTTACGTGCTCTCCGAGTTACGGAGGGGTCACAATGAGTCACCCATCCAAGATTGACCGTGACAAGGGCGGCTTGACCTTGCAACGATCGATAAGCGATTAGCCAGGAAAAAATATACAATATTTAGCTACTTATTTATTTATTATCAAAGAAACAAGTAATCATATTATATTAGATCGCATTAAGAAGTAATTAGTACGCGATTTCAATATTGCCACTAAAAGATAATATATAATATACTTGATTTGCAATAATAAACCGTATCTTAATAGAACTAAGCTCAATTTGCAATTTCGTGACGGATGCCATTGTTAAATGGACTTTGTTTACTAGCTGCTTAAAGATAATATTTGAATGAGCAATAAAAGTAATTAATATGTTATAATTTATGGACCTAAATCTACCTAAAGGTAACGGAGGTCATCAAAACCCCATAACAACTCAGCCCAAATTTGTACCGGAGGTACATGACAGCTGTCAAGTTGATACTTTTATAATTTTGTACTGTGTGTGTAATACTTATTTTTCAATTTGAGAAAGTTTTGTTCAATTTAACTTTTTATCATAACTAGCTGACCCAGCAAACGTTGTTTTGCCATATAGGGGTGGGTCACCCTTATCATTTAGGGGTATGAAAAATAGATGTTGGCCGATTCTCAGACCTACCCGATATACACACAAAATTTTATACAAATTAGTCCAGCCATTTCGGAGGAGTACGGGAACGAACATTGTGACACGAGAATTTTATATACAGGGTGTTTGGTAGAACGTTGAACATACGAAAATGGTGGTTAGTTGGGGTCATCTGCTACCCACTTGGCCCAAATTATTTGACCTTGGCCGCACCGTTTTTTTTTTACTTTTTTTTATTTCACAGAAAATTACCAGTTTTTTTTAACTTTAAATTCGAATATCTTTACTTGTGACGAGTAAAACAGGCAGGATGTTGTTTTGTATTAATGTCTAATTGTAGCAGACTCTCATAAAATTATTGTTTGGTACAGATTTTAATGGGAAAAGAAGATATTAGTCTTTTGAAGGTACAAAAAAATGTAAAAAAATACATTTACCCGTCACAAGTAAAGATATTCGAATTTAAAGTTAAAAAAAACTGGTAATTTTCTGTGAAATTAAAAAAAAAACAGTGCGGCCAAGGTCAAATAATTCGGGCCAAGTGGGTAGCAGATGACCCCAACTAACCACCATTTTCGTATGTTCAACGTTCTACCAAACACCCTGTATAAGAATATCACTGAGCAAACTTTATCAAATTAAAAACAAGTAAATTAGTAAAGAAGCATCAAATAGCGCAAGCGCAAGGCGCAGTCGCCATGTTTGTGACCGGACACTGCATACATACCATCACGCCGGTATTCCCCTAAGGGGTAGGCAGAGGCGTACTAATTTACACCCACATTTCGCCGGTATCTTTTAGGTCCCATGTAATAGGGGGCGAGCCTATTGCCATCAACCGGGCACAAATCCAGACTCCGAGCTGTTATTGGGAATTTCACAGAATACCCAACAACTCTTTGCTCGACCCGGGAATCGAACCCAGGACCTCTAGCGTAGCAGTCGCGCTTGGGACCACTAGACCAACGAGGCAGACCTGATACTGACAATCAATAATTCGCTGTTGCCAGTTATCGTAATTACTATGCGGCTTTAGTAATCTACACCAATATTTTATAATACCTACGTGTTAAATAAGATCTTTAAATAACGAAATTAATATTAAGGTTAGATTTTTTTGATTAATTTTATCTTTAACAAATTATAATTTCTATTATTATCGACAGTGTTGCTATATATGATGACATAGTCACTTACTGTTTTGGATGGGGATAACAGATGTCGCTTTTTTAAATAAACCCTGTTTTGTCACTGTTATGAAGTGTACTACCCCTGCCATGAAATCACTATGAAAGTGATAATCTGCCGTAATGGCGTGCGTTTGACATTCCGAAACTGACACTTTTTACTATGAAAACATTACGAATCAAATGATGTGCCAAAAGGGCGTGATTTTTTTCAAATTAATTTGTTTTTTCTCATTCCCCAATCGACGTTAAAATCGACGAGTTTTAACCAGCGTAATACAGGTTATTTTCCAATAAGTGTACCTTCGGTACGGCATTTGGGCTGATTTCGATGACCTCCTTTAGAAATGGAACATATTTTAAACTGCCTCGTTGGTCTAGTGGTTCCAAGCGCGACTGCTACCCTAGAGATTCTGGGTTCAGGTTCGATTCCCGGGTCGAGCAGTGTTGCTGTAATTTTCCGCGCCGGTTGATGACATTCCGGCTGAGATCCAGAGAAGAGACTCAGCATGAACTTACGCTTCCGTATGTCAAATTGTAATACAAAAATTTGACATACGGAAGCCTTACTTTACGCTGAGCATCGTCTCTGAGGCTGATATTCAGAAACGAGACTCAACATGAACTTATGCTTCCGTATGTCAAAATCGAGTGCTTACGTTCAAATTTGTATTCAGAGATGTTCGGAACACTGCTTAAACTTCGCGTAAACTATGCTAAGCCTAAGTAGTCAATATCGGTTACTTTAGCTGTCTAAGCAGTGGATCTAGCGCCACCCGGCGGACAAAGCTGTAGTTATTTTTGGTAGTTTGATATATTTTTATTTACTTAGATTTATTAAATAACTGTTTCATATCATTTTATTTTGTTTTTTATAAAATAGATAATATGCCGATGTAAGTAAATATTTTTTGTCAATATTTTTTTTTTATCTTACCATATAACTCTACATTAAATGTGTATGTGGTGCTTTTATTGTGAAACCACATCTACTTTAAAATATTATCATTATTATAAAAAAGATATTTCTTGACAAAAATAATAGAAGTTAGCGCTTTTTACTGTGACAATGTTGCAACAAAAACAATTTCTATCTCAAATATTGTTGTTTCGCTCACTCTTATGACATTACATATATTGCTATCCTTTATTTATAACAGAGCGTAGGCTAAGTTAAGACGGACGAAGTTTGAGACGTACTATGTTTCTGAATACCACTTTTTAAGATGCGGTAAGCCGATTCTTGTCTTAGACTGATCTAAGCCCGTCTTACATGAATATCTCTGAATGTCAGCCTGAATGTTAAGCCTTAGGCTCTAAAATGACACTCGAAGATATTAACTACTACTTATCTATCCAATAATCTATCTTGAATAAATGGTTTTGACTTTAAATCAGTCTACATCTACACTAATATTATAAAGAGGAAAGATTTGTATTTTTGTATGTAACGAATAAACTCAAAAAGTACTGGACCGATTTGAAAAATTCTTTCCATGTTAGATAGCCCATTTATCGGGGAAGGCTATAGGCTATAAATCATCACGCTACGACTGATAGGAGCGGAGTAGTAATGAAAAATGTTGCAAAAACGGGGGAAAAAATTATAAGACCACGCTGGCGAAGCCGCTGGCGGGAAGCTAGTGACATATAAGTTGTTATATGAGATCCTTCAGGAAGGTTCAGTCAGGTGTGTAGTACTCACAACCGGCGCGTGTGTATGACAAGATGTGTGAACGTGGAGGAAGCTAAAGAAGTATTCAAGAATCGTTGCAAGTGGCGTTCTCTAGTTTCTGCCTACTCCGTGTGAAAATAGCGTGAGTGTATGTAGGTATGTACAATATGTTAAAAATTTAAAAATTTAGAAAACCCCCGACACGAAATGTAATTTGCCATTTTGTGGTGGCGGCCATCTTGGATTTGAAATTTATCATAGTGTATAGTATTCTCCTAGTTAAGCCCTTTCATTTGATACCCATATTGAGGGAGTTGTGAAAAAATATGTAATTCGCTATTTTGTGGCGGCGGCCATCTTGGACCGATTTTCATCAAACATAGCTAAGAACACTCCCGACTAATTAACCTTTTAAATAAAAAAAACAAAATCAAAATCGGTTCATCCGTTCGGGAGCTACGATGCCACAGACACACACACACACACACACACACACACACACACACACACACACACACACACACACACACACAGACACGTCAAACTTATAACACCCCGTCGTTTTTGCGTTGGGGGTTAAAAAAAACCCTGTCCGACCCGAAAGGGGTAAATATATTCATAACAGTAAGACTGTTAATGAAGTTTTAAATTCACCATTTTTGTACAACAATTAGCAAAATTACCCAGAATCTAGCAATTTTTTGAATGTGACAACACTATCACCTGCCGTGGTATATTAGGCACCTGTGACGATTGCCCTTGTAGCTAAGTATCTAAGTTTCATTGTTTTATAAAAAAAGATTTACTTTTATTCGGAATATTTTTTTTACTTGAATATTGAAAAGGATTACATAAATGTAATCTTATATCGATACCTAATAATACCTTCACGGGTCGGACAGGGTTTTCTTAACACATTGTATAATATGTATATACCATTATCCTCCTGCCCTTATCACTATTTACTTGGGGTCGGCGCAGTATGTCTTTTTCTTCCAAACATCTCTATTAGCCGTCATCTCATCATTCACTTCCTTTGTGGTCATATCCTTTCTCACACAGTCTTTCTATCTATCTTTTCTTTGGTCTTCCTCTTCCCTTATATCCATCCACATTCATGCTTAAAACCTAATAATAATATATAATAATAATAATAATAATGTATATAATTATGTGTAAATGAAAAGGTTCATCTTTGTCCTGCTATTTTAATATATGGGTTATAAAATCAATAAGGAAATAATGTTATATTAATTCGCAATTAATTAGATGACTGTGTGGTTACCACCGAATAGGGTTACCACCAAGTTTAGGAATTTTAATATGTATTTATAATCGTTCAACTTAGGGCTTGTTTCACTTACTGATAAGTTCGAGTTCCCATAACATTATTTGGCAGATCATTTCATAAAAAAAATGATCTATTTTCAACCGACTTCAAAAAAAGCAGGAGGTTCTCAATTCGACTGTTTTTTTTATGTTTGTTTCGACTGGGTGAACCGATTTTGATGATTCTTTTTTTATTCGAAAGCTGGCTTACAGATTGGTCCCATAAATTAATTATGTAATTTTATCGAAATCCGGTGAGCGGTTGTAAAAATATCGACGAAAATTTTAGATGATATTATGGTTTACCCCGAAGCCTCGCTGTCTGTGCCGGTCAGTGAGTTTAGTTGCTTTGGGGGCGGTTTGTTTTATGTTTAAAAATAATTTATTAAATTTTAACAGGCCCTTAGGATGATATTCTATCAGATACATTTTTAACTTTTTTTATGTACTAGCTAGGATGCTTTTATGTTAGAAATTTTATTAATAAATAAAAATGCATGTACGCTGCTAGGAACTGCTAGTCTGTGTATTAATAGACATAAATATTAAAAAATAGTAAACGTCAATATAAGAACTATACAAATATTTATTGAGAAAATTTAATTTGCTAACTTTGCAATCAAGACGTCTCTTACTTCATGCCTTGATGCTTCATGGACTGGTGCATAATAAATTTGATTGCCCAGAACTAATTAATAATATTTTTTATTTAGTGCCTAGAACTATAATAAGAAGGGAGTACAAATGCGGGTGAGCGGGCGCGCCTCTACGTAGAATAAATAGTCAAGCTGTATAACCAACATTTCCATAAAGTGGATATCTTTGCATTAACAAAAGAAAAATTTAGAAATGTAATTATTGATAGCTTAAAAGAGCAATCACTTTAAATACTTTTATATAAGAATATTTGATTTTGTACATACCTAACTTCACTGTATTTTTTAATTTTATAGAGTAATCTGTGGAAACGTCGTGGATTGTACAATAATCTATGTAACTTTTATATCTAACTGTAAGACTCATTGTACAATTGTTGGTTTCCCAAATAAAAAGAAAAAGAAAAAAAATGTATTTTCTAAATAAAACATATTCGTGATTCGTCACACAGGAGAATTATCTAACTGAATTTAAAAACAGAACATCATAATATTTTTTTTATTTTATCTGCAATTCACAAGGTCAGAGCGACCCAGTTTTTTTATCTGTGGATGTGGATATTCTGTATACATCTATCAAAATAAACGAGCCAAGTTTTGTTGTTAAGAAAAAAAAACAAAAAAACATTTATTTTAACATACAAATCAGTCAATTTAAAAGTTTTGGTGTTAAGAATAACCCGTTTGATACATTTTTGTCTGTGATCTGTGAAAATAAAGTTGTAAAATCCCAAAAACAATAAACTACAAATCGACCACGGGTGTTACCAACATTAAATAACCGTTTGTTTCCGTGACAAAGCCAATTATTTAATACTAGCTTGCCGCCAGCGGCTTCGCCCGCGTGGTATGTTATTATACATATAAACCTTCCTTAAGAATCACTCTATCTATTAAAAAAAACCGCATCAAAATCCGTTGCGTAGTTTTAAAGATCTAAGCATACATAGGGACAGACAGACGCGACGGAGGACTTTGTTTTATAATATGTAGTGACTACTACACAATATTACATAGTTTTTTTAACACATATCTACGCTTGTATTTCCCAAATAGGAAAAACAATAATTATGTTTATTCTATATAATATATATATATATACTAATACTAATCTATACTATTATAAAAAGAGAAAAGATTTGATTGTTTGTTTGTATTGAATGGCTCCGAAACTACTGGACTGATTGAACTGATTTAGGCTATATACCATCACGCTACGACTAATAGGAGCGGAGTAGCAATGACAAATGTTGCAATAACGGGGGCAAAATTCATAAGACCACGCGGGCGAAGACGCTGGCGGAAAGCTATAGTTAAATTATATGTATAACAAAATTATGACTGCCTCGTTGGTCTAGTAGTCCCAAGCGCGACTGCGACGCAGGTCTTAGGTTCAATGCCCGGGTCGAGCAGTGTTGTTTGTTTTTTTTTGTGAAATTCCTAGTAGCAGCTCGAAGCGTAGATTCGTGCCCGAATGATGGCAATAGGCTCGCCCCCTATTACATGGGACCTAAACAGCCGGCGAACTGTGGGTATAATATATTGGTACACCTAAAAACCAGCGCTGGGTAATAAATACACCCAACATAATGCTGAGCTGGCAACCCATTCGGGGCAAGCATGCCGACAGCATAATATAGTGCCTTTTTGTCTCTAATTCGTTTCTACATTATAATATCTCTGTGTTTATCGGATGTCGTGTGCCTGAATAAATGTGATTTCTTTCTTTTTAACCCCCGACGCAAAAACGATGGGGTGTTATAAGTTTGACGTGTCTGTGTGTGTGTGTGTGTGTGGCATCGTAGCTCCCGAACGAATGTACCGATTTTGATATTGTTTTTTTTATTTGTAAGGTAAATTAGTCGGGAGTGTTCTTAGATATGTTTGATGAAAATCAGTCCAAGATGGCCGCCGCCACAAAATTGCGAAATACATATTTTTTCACACCTCCCTCAATATGGGTATCAAATGAAAGGGCTTAACAAGAAAACAATAAAGACGGCCGCCACCACAAAATGGCAAATTAAATTTCGTGTCGGGGGTTTTCTAAATTTTTAATTTATTTTCTTTACACCTTTGCATATCCCTTCCGGGAATACAGCCGTGATGGTATGTTAAATGTAATAAAAGTATTACATATATGCTATCTTAATTTTACAAAATAACAAAAGAATGATGTCATTCCTTTATATAAATAGACAAATACAACCAATTAATAAATTGTATTGATGTATCTCTATGTACGCAAGTTTATATATATTCCTTAGTGATATTTCCTCAAGCGTTCAAGTGCTTATTATAATAAAACCAATTCGTTATGTATTTATATCAATAATAATATTAACGCTGAAGAGTTTGTCTGTTTGAACAAGCTAATCTCAGGATTCAGGAACTACTGGTCCGATTAGAAAAATTATTTCAGTGTTCTTATCTTATCTTATTATGGGGGCTGGTACAACCAGCAACACTTCGACCCAATGGGTTCTTTTGTGTTGTCCCCATTACCGTATATTCCTTACTCTTTGAAGACGTGGTTCACGAAGGCAGCTAACCCACTGAGAGGAAGGAACCTAAAATCTTCCGGCTTCGGGTACCCGTTGCCGAGAAGACTCATCCGTTTCGTCGCTAGGACGTTACAATCGCACAGGATGTTCTGCAAAGTTTCCTTGAATTCACCACAGGCTCTGCAGTCGTTATTCAAAGCTAGCTTCATTTTATGGAGCATGTCATTTGTGGTGTAGTGCCCTGTAAGAGCTCCAATGACAGCTCGGGCTTTGTCCCTTTCAGTGTTAGATAGCCTGTTTAATGAGGAAGGCTATAGGCTATATATCATCACGCTACGACCAATAGGAGCGGAGTATCAATAAAAAATGTTGCAGAAACGGGGGAACCACGGAAACGAAGTCGCGGGAAGACTAGTCGTTTATAGGTGCATAGGAGCTAATGGGAACGGGAAATTTACAACTCATGGTCGCAAAAAGGCTCTTAAGTGGAGACCACGCCACCGGAAAACGCAGCGTGGGACGGCCTCCAACGAGAGACAGACGACCTGGGGTCGCTGGGAGTCGTTACATGCAAAGTCAAATGTGTTAGGTATTTTCGACCATATAAATAGGTATTTTGACAAAGTCAACTTAGTTGCCTGGTTCCAGAAAGTGGGTCTTATGGAGAGGAGAAGGCAAGAAACTCCATAGTCATTCCGTTTAATGCAGGCAGAAAAAGGAGTGAGTTTAAAAGTGACTATCGAGTTTCTTGCCAGCTCTTCTCCATAAGTCCCACTTTTTGGAACCATGCAACTATGTAGTTTGACTTTTCATAAGTACCTCAAGAATATATAATTATGTATGGTCTAATTGAAATAAAATATTTGAGGATCAAACGTCAAAATGCGAATGCCTCCCAGTGGTCCCAAGCGCAACTGCTACGAGAGGACCTGGGCCTGGACTTGTGCCCGGTTAATAAGCTATAGGCCTATTGCCATCAACCGGGCCTAAATGGGACATAGGACCATACCGGCGAACTGTGGGTTCTCTCTCCTGGGTTCCTCTGTCAAACAACATCATCCTTTTGTCCTTATCCCTATTCAATTGGGGTCGGTGCAGTGTCTTTTTCATCCATACATCTCTATTAGCCGTCATCTCATCATTCAACTCCTGTGTAGACGTATCCTTTCCCTCACATTCCATCAATATTTTCTTTCCTTTCTTATTTTTTTTTAAATTGTATGTTATAATGTGTTTTTAGCCTTGCAACAGTAAGCCAAAAATATAAGTGCTCGTGGCCCATTGAACATGTTATATGGAACACTAAAAACGTCCCAAGGTCTTTAGAACATAACCTGATTCTCCAAATTACATACAAAAGATATATGTTTACATTTTGCAGCCTGTAAATAAAAGTTGGAATAACGCCAAAAGTACTATCATTCAGAGAAAATTTCGTAGGTACGCTATTTTTGAACGGTTTTCGGAGAAATATAGTCGATGATTACAGATACTTTATTATCAGTGATTACGAGATTATGTCGTCTGGATAGTATGAACTTGTAGGCTGATGAACTGTCACGGCTGTAGGTATTCTATAATCTATACTAGTATTATAAAGAGGAAAGATTTTATTGTTTGTTTGTATTGAATAGACTCCAAAACTACTGGACTGATTTGAAAAATTCTTTGAGTGTTAGATAGCCCATTTATCGGGGAAGGCTATAAGTTATACACCATCATGCTACGACTAATAGCAGTGGAGTGATAATTAAAAATGTTGCAAAAACGGGGGAAAAAATTTATCAAGACCACGCGGGCGAAGCCGCTGGCGGGAATCTAGTAGTATTTATAAAAGAAAAAACTGACTGACTAGATCACTGACTGGTCGATCAACGCACAGCTGAAACTGCTAGGCCTAGAAGCAGGAAACTTGCATGTTAGAAATTTTCTGCATGTAAAGTCAATCAATCATTAATCCCATCGTGGGACAGTAAATGGGTTGATAACAACGACATTATATATCATTCGCTGATAATCATGATAGTTACGATCGTGAAGGTGAAAAACTTGCAAGTGTTTTAAGAAATATAAGTACTAATTTTTATCTCTCTTCTTGTTTCAGATGTTAACGGTAGAATAAAGCGTAAAAATAACAGAAACAACGATGGGTAGTGCAAGAGTATCTAACGCAAAACCAATACCAATGGAGAACACAGATAAGAAATCTTTAAAAACATTAATAAGGTCACTCTTCCAAAAGAAAAAGGAACGACCGAAAATCGACAAAAAAGAAACAATTGAAGAAAAACCAGACACGAAAAAGGATGTCAAGCCAATTCAAAATACGAACACTGTCGCCGCCATCTTGGAGAACTTCAATAAATTGAATTTAGATGAAAGAAAACCGGCGAAAGAAATAGAAAATGATAACGACGACGACGAATTCAAAAATTTCGCTTTCAAAACGATAGAAGAACCCAGAAATGAGAGAATACACTCACATTCATCAGAAGACAGTGGATTCTCAGACACTAAAGACACAGAGAACCACGATAAAACAGAGAATGAAGATAAATTGGAGAATAACGAACAAGACGATTCAGCCGATGATTTGGAGAAAAGTGAACAAACAGACGATTTAGCGG
Source organism: Acronicta psi (assembly GCA_946251955.1). Lineage (NCBI taxonomy): Eukaryota > Metazoa > Arthropoda > Insecta > Lepidoptera > Noctuidae > Acronicta > Acronicta psi. The sequence goes on along the minus strand of OX276498.1, from coordinate 3,225,420 downwards.
AAGATTTGGAGAAGCTGGACTTGGATGCCGATAAGAAGAAGAAGAAGAAATTGCAGACCGTCGTGGTGGCCCGAGGTCCCGTCAAAACAAAGCTTTGTAATTATGCGACATCGGTTGGACCTTACCCTACTACACAAGAACAAGATAACTATAGACAGGTTCGTTTTTTTTGTTTTCACGTCAATGGGTGTGTCTGGCCGATAAAAGCGCTTGTAAAAATATATTCGGCCAGGACACGTTTGCTAATTACGGCTAACTGTCAAATTAAGTTCTAGTTGACACTGTTGACAGTGATTACTTAGCGATCGTCATTTTGCTTTAAGCGCTTATATCGACCAAACACGCCCAAAGTCAAATATTTTATTTCAATTAGACCATAAACAAGTATTTTTGAGTCTTAAGTCAAATTATTTACATGCTTCCAATAATAAGGTCAAAAGAGCCAGCAAGAAACTCCATAGTGTCTATGGAGTTTTACAATGTTTTATTTATAGTGTGGTTTTGAATAGTCGTTGAGAATTTATCTATTTAACTTGTGGAGTGCAATAAATGTATTGAGTATTGAGTATTGAGAATAGTGATGTTTGCGTTGCATATTTTAAGATATTGTAATTAGATAACAAACAAATGTTTTAAAAGACGATTTAGTGATGCGGATTGAGAAGAATGAGAGGGTTAAACATGATGAGAGAATGAATGAAAGGCAACTCACAAAAAGCCGATAAATCAAATCAAAGTTGCATTTTGACATCAGAATCGACAAACGAATAGAAACAAAATGTATGGGAATGTCATTAGTGACAGCCCGATTTGTCGAAAGCTTGTGTCATGTCCATACATTTTGTTTCTATTCGTTTGTCGATTCGAATGTCAAAATCCAACTTGTCTACAGGCCCAGGATCTTTAGTGTAGCAATCGCGCTCACGACTTTACGACCGCTACATCGAGGAGGCACGTTTATTTTTTTTTTCAACGCCTTTCTTACGTAAGGCGCATTTTGACAAGGTCATCAACCCATTAACTGTCCCACTTCTGGGCACGGGTCTCCTCTCAGTATGAGAGGGATTAGGCCATAGTCCACCGCACTGGCCTAATGCGGGTTGGCAGACTTCACATGCCGTCGAGAATAATTATCTCTCGAGCATGCAAGTTTCCTCACGATGTTTTCCTTCACCCTTATAATTCCAGTTATAATTACGCACATGATTTCGAAAAGTCAGAGGTACGTGCCTTGGATTCGTACTCCAGACCTTTGACTTGGCAGCCCAGCAATCATACCCCTAGGCTATTACTGCTTTTTTTCATTCTGACAAGCATTGCGTTTATCTTTTATTTATATCTGGATGTTGGTACCTAGGTACTATTTTAAAATTAGAACGCAAGATTTTATGCGAGAATTGACAGTTCGCACATTTTCACACAGGCCACAAATTAATTTAAAATACCTATCAAAATTGTATGTTTTATTTTATTATGTGGTGTCGTGTTCTGTTAGTTTTAGCGCGAATTAATAAAATGAACACAAAGCGCCGAGTGAAGGCCTCAGCGAAATCGATTATCAATCGTTTCTAATCCTACATCCGAACGCACACAGCACGCATCGAGTTTAATATTCATGCAGCGCTGCTGGATTTTTGCACAACACATTCTATGCGGAAAAACAAGTTCGCATATACATACATTGTATACAACAACATCGTATCAAGGCCGAGTACCTTTATTTGCGTTTGCGGCTACTAGATGGCACTGTTCTCAATTAAACACTTACCATTTCAATCAACTAGATGGAGCTGTAATAAATTATTGAATAAATATCGATACGTCATTCTTCTCAAAATAATTTTATTGTGGTTTGACTTTGTTAAATTGATTGAAGAGTCTTATTCAATGTATAAACTATAATTAATTAGATAATTTGGCTTAAGAAATAAGAAATTTACAAGTCGACGTCCTCCAACTGGTTCTTTAGTAGGTAGGTACCTAACATTGGTGCGTCATTCAAATTGAATTGACGTATTTAAGAGACTGGTAGCATTCTGATCAATTCACCAGCCTCATTTCTTGCGAATAATCTATAGATGGGTGACCGTTCTAACGGGTTTCAAATACAAATTAGCTATGTTTTTGTAAAAAACTGTAAGCATTTTACACGAAATTGTAGCATTTAGGTACGTTGCTTAGGATTTCGAGATTTCTTTTTTCTGAAGCTCGAAAAGCTCTCACACCCTTTGCCTGTCCCACCGGCGATATATTAGGTATACATAATTATGTATGTTGTATATTATTTTGTACTTACGAAAGTAGTGGAACTCGTCTAGATATCTTGATAAAAACAATAGCTGGGGCAAGAAACAGGCTGTTTGCCGTACCCCCGTGCCGTACCGTTGCACGTGCTAAGTCGCCAATTCCTCGCACCCTGGCCGCGCTAAACGATCTCTTGGATTCTAATCCATCAGGTGATCGGTTTGCGGTTGAGTGGACGAAGATTATATTGGTATGTCAGAAGTACTGTGAGAGGAAGGTATGAAAGTGTTTTTTACCTTCTTTTATTTACTTTGCTTTGTTTTGTAGATTTAAATAAATTTAGGTTTTTTTTAGTTACTGTAATTGGTGGATTCGTAGTAATTAATTAAATAAATAGATAATTTTGAAAAGATATAAACCTTTTTAGTGGAAGAAAAATACCTAGCGTACCACCCGTATACACAGAGGCCACTACATGTGCAACTGCAAAGTTTCAACAGACGGTTCCAAAAACCAATCATCCCCTATTTCACTACCTTTACTTAGGGATGGAATTTATCTTTCAAAGGACCATCTCGGAGGTTTACCTAATCTCGCAAACAAAAAAACTAATTTCAAAATCGGTTCACAATTATTGACGTCGTACATACAGACGAATATAGAACCTTCACCGGCTTTTTGTCAGTTGAAAATGTATGGGAAGCTCGCAGGTGCGCACGCGCAGGCAGTGGCCGAAACTGCGTCACTCCCGCTTAGACACCGGACGCTTCAGCTTACTAAGCTATCGAGACTGTGATGTCGAATTAAGCTTCCTCTTTCTTACGTCTTCAAATGACGTCAGTGACTTCAATTGACGATACATTTACTGTATCATTCAACCAATAAAAATCATAGATAACTTTGTCTATCATTTATCTATGTCGTATCATTTTTACTAATACTAATATTATAAAGCTGAATAGTTTGTTTATTTGGTTGAACGTGGAACTACTCTCAGGAACTATTGGTACGATTTGAAAAATTCTTTCAATGTTAAATAGCCTGTTTAACGAGGAAGGCTATCCTTACTAATATTATAATTATATGCGAAAGTAACTCTGTCTGTCTGTCGCGCTTTGAAGGCGACAAAACTACTGAACCGATTATAATGAAACTAGCTTCCCGCCAGCGGCTTCGCCCGCGTGGTATGTTATTATACATATAAACCTTCCTTAAGAATCAGTCTATCTCACTCAAAAAAAATCACATCAAAATCCGTTGCGTAGTTTTAAAGATCTAAGCATACATACGGACAGACAGACGCGACGGACGACTTTGTTTTATAATAATTATGTAGTGATTTGGTACAAAGAGTCTAGAGCCTGAGAAAGGACATAGGCTACTCTGGCTACATTTTATTGCAAAAAAGGGCTGTAAGGGGTTGGAATAGGGGATGAAAGTTATAAGGAATACCCAGACCACGCGGGCGAAGCCGCTAGCGGAAAGCTAGTAGGCTACGCAACGACCAATAGGAGCGCAGTATCAATTAAAAATGTTGCAAAAATGGGGGGAAAAATTCAACTTCTACGGGAACGAAGTCGCGGGTAAAGGATAGTAAATGTACATAATTATAGATGTACATACATATACATATAATATTTACATGTCTTAAGGAAATCTTGCTGTAGTCTCTATTATGACGCAAACGGGAAATTGGCGACGAAGATAAATGCTCCTAATAAACTTGCTTAGATAATTATAAAACAAGATAACTTATCATTACGCCTGTATTCCCCGACGGCTTAGGCAGAGTTGTACTCCCATGTAATAGAGGTTGAGCCTATTGCCACCGGCCAGAGAATCAAACTCCGAGCTGCTACTCTGAGAATATCATGGAAAACATCGAGACTACTCCTCCAAAACGAAAAGCCGTTGGTCCCGATTGTCATACGAAAACGATTTCGACTCGATCGACGAATTCAAATTCAAGACGAATTCAAATATTTTTGTTTCAATTAGAACAAATAAATTGTACTTTTGAAAGGTCACACTAGTTTTACGGTTCCATAAAAGTAGGACCTATGGAGAAGAGCCGGCAAGAAACCGCATAGTCACTCTTTTAAAACAATATATGTGGTAAGTTACTGTAACAGTTGTTGTGAATAGTGCAGCTTGATGTGTTGATTTGATACAGAGAATAAAAGGTGGATATTGAGATTGCTAAAAATAGCCACAGCAGTAAGAGCTGACCAGCTCCGACAGACAGCACTCGTTCACGAATATGACAATCGTAAGTGGTAGTCAGAAACCCAAAAAGAAGACTGACAACCAGTCTATCCTTCGAATATCGGTATTACCCAGAAACTGGGTGGCGAAGGTCTGATGGCAGTCGCTTCGATTAAAATACTGATATCCAGCCGCATCTGGTTAGACTGGAAGCCGACCCCAACATGGTTGGGATAAGGCTAGGAAAAAGAAACGATTTATGTTATTAAAAAACAAATGTGACGTATATAGATATCAAAATAAAATCCGAAGGTCAAAAAGAACACGCTTTGGCACATTCGTTATTAAGGCCAATAAGGCCATGCGTAAACGACGGTCATTCATCCAAGATTTGACCTCGAAATTCTTACGTCACAATTCTGAGGTGGTTTTTGCATTTCTAATTGGTGTTAGGCATATCTCAACTCTTCCTTTCAAAATAGTAGATGCAATCAATCATTTTAATAACCAACACACAAATTATATAACATGACTAATGATTTTAAAATCGGAGGAGGTTCGCCACAAATAAAAAAACGCGGTAAAGGACCGAGTCAATATTGTCTATGATTGTGAAGAATTTTAAGGATATGCAAAAAGGAGATTGTACCAAAAAGGATTGTTACCAGATGACTGAAAGATTTGCAAGGAAATTTTTGGAAAAGATTTGTGCATGGAAGTTTCTAAGCTAGATCTGAAAGAGGTTTTATAGGATCGACTGTTATTTTTTTTCTTAAGTTATTGATTGAAGTTATTGACACCTTCGGGGTAGGTTGGAATGATCAGTTTCTGTGCCATAAGTTATGCGTTCGATTGTCGTATGAAACAAATATTTCTATGTAAGCAACTCAGAGCTATTAAGAATTTCATAGAAAATCTCAATTACACTGATCGACCTGGGAAATAAACCCAGGACCTCTAGCATACCAGGAATGAAGTAAGCAGGACAATTTAAACACCACACTAGTTTCAGACACTTATTTCTCAGACAGACATTACCGAAACGCCAACAGGAAACTGCTTAGTTGGGTTTCGGAATTAAGAAAATTCCCACTACCTTGGAAAAAACGCGGGGCGAAGCTTCCAATACAGTACTAATATTCCATCTCTGTTTTCAGATCAGTCAAATCAACAAACATACTCTTACTGGAGGGCAGGTCATCGTCAACCAATTTCAAACGCCGGACAACTTCTCAGATTTCAACATAGCGCTAGAGAACGTCCAAAAAAAGTCAGAAGACTTACAAAATGACGGCGAAACATATCTCCAAGACGTCATGGAGCTTATCCATGAAGATATCTACAGGAAAACTGCCGGTTTCACGCCAGAATACAGCGTCCAAGATCAAATGAACGTTAATTTCGATTATAATTCGGAAAAAAAATCGATTCAGAATACGTATTTAGTCGATTTTGAAGAGAAAAGTGTTCAGCACAACGATTTGATGCAGTTACTTCAAAGTAATTGTGATGTTTCACCCGAATCGATGCCTAGTGAGTTCGGAAACGAAGATTTTACCCAAATATTTAATTATGTACAGAAAGAGTTCACAAATACTTCAAATGACAGTTTTGTTGGTGCTGAATATACATACCCCACCCCACCGCGTTCTGAAACCGTCCCAAGCCCTATGTCTGCCTCCCCCGCTTCTTTCTACCTATCAAATTCTGAATACACACTCTCACCGGGACGCTCACCAATTTACAACAGTGATTACGAAAAATATCAAGAGATCCCCCATTTTGAAGAAGAAAAAGACGCCACAGACAAAAAAACGCGGGAAAGGACCGCCTCTATATCGTCTATGACTATGAAAAACTTTAAGGATATGCAAAAGGAGATTGTAAATAATTTCTCCAAGAAGGATTGTTGTCAGATGACAAGGAAGAGTTGCAAAGAAATTTTTCAGGAGCATCTTCAGAAAATTAAGATTGCTGTCAGGAAGAATTTGTGCATGGAAGTTTCTAAGCTAGATCTGAAAGAGGCATATGGGTAAGTTGTTGTTTTTTCCTCTGGTAAGTTAGTCTTGTGTGTGTGAGCGCTTCTATTTGTAAATAAATATAAACTTATTGTTAATTTGAAATTCGAACGAAGTCATAATGGCTATAATATGAATCACAGCTTAAACATTTTCAATAAAATAACGCCGCAAGTTTTTAATACTTATGCTCTATTTACTTTTAAACAAACAAAAGCTTATAGATATTATTAATGAAGCTATTATTTTCCTTCTTACTCGCGAATTGCGTCATAACAATGATTAACAACAAAAATATTAAATTGATTGGAGGGAAAATGTTATGAATCACATTAAACACATTCAACTAAAAGAAAAACATTAAATATCAGGTAAAAAGGTTGAATAACGGGACTTTATAAGGAAAATGCGTCATCTAACTTTTAGATAGGTACGTCAAAGGATAAAATTATTTAACCAGTTGTTAAAAAAATATTCAGCAATGACGTACATTTTTTAAATTCTACGTTGCAAGATTACGTCATCAAAACCAGTTTATCGAAGCACTTCAAAATAGCGGCACGTAAAAGCGCATATAAAAATTTGTAAGCGTTTAAAGTTCCCGCCAAACTTATTGTCCGGCTTGAAGTTGGCACGAGCTAACTTTCCGGCCGTAAAAATCGGAGAAAGAAAAATAATGATTTAAAACGACAGCCGTGACGACTTGAGCTTCCGTTTTTATTTATTATCTTCCTATATTTTACTTTCTCTGATTTTTACGGCCGGGTTAAAGTTATTATTACCTATTTTTTTCTATTTTTCTTTTTATTTTTCTTTCTTTTTTCGCGATCACAAATCTAAATCCTAACACAATTACAAATAAAACACCTAACACGAAACGCACCCAGGACCTCTAGGACATGCTTAGTGAATAATACCACAGACCCATACAGTCGACTTCCAAGTCTTTTTATAAAATAAAAAAATATACAGTAACTACCAAAAAATATACAGTCTGACTTCCAGCGTCTTTTTATAAAATAAAAAAAATATACAGTCTGACTACTAACCTATTTTTATTTAAATTTAAAAAAAATCAAGCTACAATTCTTTTTTATGACTTTGCAGTGTCCTACATCATATCCTGTTAAGTCTGTCGACCGGAAATGATAAAGAGGATCTTCAGTACGCGCTCTTCGGCCTGGTCTGCGAGAGGATGCTGGCACAGGACCCAGCCCTGTTCGTTGGAGATGGTAAGCTGATGATTTTGAGAATATTTTAACCTCCGACGCAATAAATTAAAAAAATTTGAAAACCCCGATACAAAATGTAGTTTGCCATTTTGTGGTGGCCATCTTGGTTTTGAAATTTATCATAGTGTCATCATTCTCCTAGCCTTTTCCCAACCATGTTGGGATCGGCTTCCAGTCTAACCAGATGCGGCTGAATATCAGTATTTTACACAAAGCGACTGCCATTAGACCTCCGCAACACAATTTCTGGGCAATACCGATAATCGAGGGATAGACTGATTGTCAGGCTTTTTGGGCTTCTGACTAACAATTGTCATAGGTGTTCGTATGACAACCGGGACCGACGGCTTTACGTGCTCTCCGAGGCACGGAGGGGTCTCGATGTGTTAAGAATGGTCACCCATCCACAGACTGACCTCGGCAAGCGTAGCTAACCTTGCAGATCGGTTGATCAGCATTGCTAGAACTTAACCACGAGCCCCTCACTATACTATACACTATAATCTAGCTCTTTTATTCGATATATTGAGGGAGTTTCACAACTCCTTCAATATATCAAATAAAAGCTCACATAAAATTTCACAACTCCCTTTCGCTATCCGCTATTTTGTAGCGGCGGTCATCTTGGACCGATTCTCATCAAACATAGCTAAGAACACTCCCGACGAATTAACCTTTCAAACAAAAAAAAACAAAATCAACATCGATTCATCCGTTCGGGATCTACGATGCCACAAACACACATACACAGACACGTCAAACTTATAACACCTCGTCGTTTTTGCGTAGGGGGGTTAAAATGACGGGGTGATAACACCCCGTGTGTGACGACATACGTATTATAACACTGCTTGACCTCACAATCGAACCCACGGCAGCAGCACTCATCAGTTTTTGCACGCGAATAATCGACATTGAACTCAAACACTCCGTCTTACGTATTTTATCGCGTGATAATGACATTTTAGGATTCATAATATCAATAATACGCGATAAAAAGTAGTTTATCTCCCAGACAATGTATCAGTAGCGAAAACACAAGAATAAATGACAATACATCGATATTTTTCACTCGATAAATATATATTTTTTTTTTATATGGCCATCCATAGAATAACCTATTTCAAATTTAAATCTTTATTGCATTCATTTGTGTACGTAAATTGTTATAAAAGTTTCATATTGATACAAAACTTTTATAACAACTTAAACCTATTATAAGTAATACCACAATATTTTTATTGTAAAGTATGTATTAGGTAAATATTATTTACGTACAAAAAACCTTTATTCTTTATTATTTTTCTCCATAAGTCCCACTTTTTGGAACCGTGCAACTAGTTTGACAATTCAAAAGTGCCTATTTATATGGTCTAATTGAAATAAATATTTTGAATTTGAATTTGAAAAATTATTATCCTGTTATCTATATCGATACTAATATTATAAAGAGGTAAAGATTTGATTAGTATCTTAATTAAACATCAAATTATAAAACCACGTGGACGAAGCCGCTAGCGGAAAGCTAGTTATCTATATAATTCAAATTCAAATTCAAAAGATTTATTTATAACAATTATAATGTAAAAATGATTACTTTTTCTCAACCGAGAAGACTGGAAAGAGGAAAGGGAGTGCTTTGCCCTGCAGTGAGACGATTGACGACGTCTGTGGTCTAGTGGTTCGAGTACCGGACTGCTGATCACGAGGTTGTGGGTTCGATTCCCACAAGACACAAAGATTTATGTGATGAAATTAGGTGTTCGTGTTTGTCTGGATGTTTCTTATATATTATAAGTATGTATTTACAAAAAAAAAAGTATATAAGTATTATATCCATTGTCTAGTACCCATAGTACAAGCTCTGCTTAGTTTGGGACTAGATGGTGATGTGTAAAAATGTCCCAAGATATTTATTTATTATTTATCACGGCTGAAATAATAATAATTCTTTCTTTTTCACAGCAGGTCTAAGTCTCCTCAAGTCTGCGGCTCTGCGCTGCCCTCACCGGCCTTTGCTGACGCGCTACCTGGTTCAATGCATCCGCACTGCGATCAAGGCCGACCCCACCATCGTCGCTGGCAGGGAGCATATCTTCCACGAGGTAATCATTAACCCACTAGCTTCCCGCCAGAGGCTTCGCCCGCGTTTTTTCGTATAACTTTCATCCGCCTATTTCAACCCCTTAGGGCCCTTTTTACCCGACTGCCGAAGGAGGAGGGTTATGTGTTTGACGCGTATGTATGTATGTATGTATGTCCGTTCCTATGTCCGGTCGTAACTACTCAACGGCTCAACCGAATTAGATAAATGACACCTCATTAGATTCGTCTTGATGGCACGATTGTCACTGGGTACATGAAATTTTAAAAAAATCAATATGGCGGATTTTATACGCTTTAATGTGCGAACTGATTTTGAAAATGATCTTTAGTTGTATCAATTTATATTTTAAATCATCATTTAGGATCTATCTAGTGATTCTATGATGATTTATAAACTAAAAAGAAGGAAATAAAATCATATATTAAAAGAAACGAAAAACCCGACTGCGTAAAAACTACTAACTAAAAATCTAAAAACAAGCTCTGTGATGTTGGAAAATGTATTGCAGGCGGGACAAGCTGTTCGTTCATAAACAAAATTGTTTCTTTGCTTGTCCCGCCTGCAATACATTTTCCAACATCACAGAGCTTGTTTTTAGATTTTTAGTTAGTAGTTTTTACGCAGTCGGGTTTTTTTTCGCATTAAAAAGTAGCCTATGTCCATTCTCAGGCTCTAAATTATCTCTGTACCAAATTTCATTTGAATCGGTCCAGTAGTTTTGGCGTGAAAGCGAGACAGACAGATAGAGTTACTTTCGCATTTATATCCTTACATATTATAAAACAAAGTCCTCCATCGCGTCTGTCTGTCCCTATATATGCTTAGATCTTTAAAACTATGCAACGGATTTTGATGCGGTTTTTTTTAATAGATAGAGTGATTCAAGAGGAAGGTTTATATGTATAATACATGGCGGATAGCTAGTATAAGCAAACAATATTATTTAAATATCCCGCTAAAACGCTTTTCCTGACAATATGGCGCCTCATGTCATCGTGACCTCACCTGTTTGTATTTATGGACGAAATTCACACTGTACATGCAACTGATTACAAGTAGTTGACATCATCAACCATTCGACCAATCGCAGCCGTTTACGATCACGTGACCAAAGTAGACAAAAAACAGTTTATTTTTCGATTTTCTCTTAAAATATTTCGTATTTCACTTAACTAACTAAATAGTTGGTTTCCAAAACTTGAATTCAATACGGATGCCATCAATAGATCCTATATTTTATACATGCTGTCTTAATTTTAACACTGCTTGACCTAGCAATCGAACCCAGCAGCGTTCGTCGGTTTTTGCACGCGAATAATCGACATAACTCAAACACCACTTACGTATTTTATCGCATGATAATGATATTTTTAGGATTATTAATATCAATATTAAGCGATAAAAAGATTATCTTCACAACAATTGTGTCATTACTTTGATAATATATATATAAAAATACATTCGACGACGTCTGCGGTCTAGTGGTTCGAGTACCGGACTGCTGATCATGAGGTCGTTCGATTCCCATAGGACACAAATATTTATGAAATGAAATGAAATGAAATGATATTTATTTCTGTAAGTAGATCCTTTAAAGACACTTTTACAAGTCATTTTTTTTTAATGCTAGATGTCGCCGGCATTTCCTAACTGACGACCTCTGAGAAGAAACGCCGAAACAAACTCAGAGAATCATGGTCTCTTTTAAAGTCCAGACAAACGTAGTAAATATCGGATATGCGAGTTAAACAATGTAGGGCAAAATCTGAAACAGTTTTGAGTTGACCAGTCCTAACTGACGGCACGCATGCAACAGTCATCGTGTAGCTCAACCATTATTAGGGAGCTCAACGACCCGTCGCACGACGATACCAGATCAGCAAGACATTTGCGTAGGTCATATAAAATACCCAAAACAGACAGAATTCGTTGAAATATGGAACGCGTTTAAACTAGCCTACATAGTACTCACATTTACATTTAAATTCATGTTTAAAATAGAAATCGTAACAATTTTGCTGTGAATGGTTTTGAGGATAGTGCAGTTTGATGTGTGAGATTCAAAGAGTATTAAGATTAAAATTAAAATTAAAAAGATGGCGATAGGCAGTGAGAGCTGACCAGTCCCGACAGACAGCACCCGTTCACGAGTATGACGTGTGTATCGGCGCCGTTTGACTCAACCATGTTGTAGGGAATAAAACGACCCGACACACAACGCCACCATCAGCAGGACATTGAAGTGAGCATGACAAGCTCAAACTGTAGGCCCAGTTTAAACTTACCATTAATAGAGCACAAAAACAACACCAAATTCTGCAGAATACTCATACTATGTGAGTGTATACTCATATATGTATGTGATGTACATAAGTGTTTTTGTTTGTCTTGGTATTTCTTATATACTATAAGTATGTATTTACAGAAAAAAGTATATAAGTATTATATCCATTGTCTAGTAACCACAGTACAAGTTATGCTTAGTTTGGGACTAGATGGTGCTGTGTAAATGTTCGAAAATATTTATTTAGGTATATTATTTATTTATATTTATTTCAGGACAAAACATCCCATACAGTTTGTTAGTATTTATTTAAGCTATGTTAGTATAATACATTTAAATACATAGACAATGAGACATATCACGGACGTAATACAAACAATTTAGACATAAATACAGACATACTACGGACAATATACAGGCTAAAATCTAAATTATCTATGACTAGGCAACAACACATGTATAGCGCACAGGTGCCCCATCAAATGGCCCTCAGTCTTGCTAGCAATAATACTTAGGAGACCGCTGTCGCTGTCGCGCACTCGTCGCAGCAGCGATGCAGATCTTTTACGCAATATTGCAAAAAAGTCGTCCGTACGCGCTGTTGCGAACATCTCTGATGCGCTACAGAAACGCGACAGCGACAACAGCATCCTGAAAGCATTATTGTACTGAACGCGCAGGGCGTTGTACGTTTTTTGCGTATATCTGGTCCAAAGACTGCAGGGTTATAATGATTGGCAGTACGCCCTAAATAAGGATATTTTGACTTTACTGTCACATTTTGCAAATCTTCGAACCAGCATATTGCATCTCACGGCCAACGCCCTACGCTCTCTCTCCATATCACAATTATCAGTGCCATCCTCCGTAACCCAGTGACCAAGGTACTTGAACTGTTTCACCCTATTTAGAGTTATACCACATAAAGATACTGGTGGAACTACTTCATAGGTCTTGTTATGTGCCATAAAAACTAACAGTTCACTTTTTTGGCATTATAACTTAGACCATGGGCCACGGCATAGCTCTCGCATATATTCAATAACTTCCTGAGAGCACTGATCGACGGACTCAGCAGCACCATGTCGTCAGCATAACTAATATTATTAAACGATACGCCTTCTATCATACATCCGACTCCTAGGTATAGTACTTGAGAGAAAATCAAAGAAATTGTTTACAATAATATTGTAAAGAGAAAATATTTGTATTTTTTATGGTAATGAATAATAACAAAATCTACTGAAACGCATTTTAAAAGGACATGTTATGTTGCAAGTACACCAAAACTACATATCATCGTTGCGCGTTCAAAAGTCACTATGTGTTTTTACACACTTTACAGGAGATGCAACAAATTGATTTTGAATGGAACTTTCGATGTACGAATGTCACATAGCTACATTCCATAATTATAACCTAACCTAAATTAAAAATTTAGAAAACCCCCGACACGGAATGTAATTTGCCATTTTGTTGTGGCGGCCATCTTGGATTTGAAATTTATTATAGTGTATAGTGTTCTCCTAGTTAAGCCCTTTCATTTGATACCCATATTGAGGGAGTTGTAAAAAATATGTAATTTGCTATTTTGTGGCGGCGGCAATCTTGGACCGATTTTCATCAAACATAGCTAAGAACACTCCCAACTAATTCACCTTTAAAATAAAAGAAACAAAATCAAAATCGGTTCATCCGTTCGGGAGCTACGATGCCACAGACAGACCCACACACACAGACACGTCAAACTTATAACACCCCGTCGTTTTTTCGTCGGGGGTTAAAAATAAATAAATAAATAATTAACCCATATACTGTCCCACTGCTGGGCACGGGTCTCCTCTCAGTATGAGAGGGATTAGGCTATAGTCCACCACGCTAGCCTAATGCGGGTTAGCAGACTTCACATGCCGTCGAGAAAATCTCTCAGGCATGCCGGTTTCCTCACCTTTCCTTCCCCGTTAAAGCGAGTGATACGCACATGATTTCGAAAAGTCAGAGGTGCGTGCCTTGGATTTGAACTCGAGATTTGACTTGGCAGTCCAGTGGCTACCAGTCATACCCCTAGGCTATCACTGCTACATTCCATAATTCTTTAAATATTGCATTTATCACATAGCTATTTTTACAGTATGTGTGCATTGAAATGACGATTAAAACTGCATATAATAAAAAACGAAAAATTACTAAACAACACATAGCGACTTTTTCACGCGCAACGACGATATTTTGGTGTACACCTACACCTAGATAACTCATACGCCAGTCGACAGAGAAAATAATTACAAACAACAAAAAGCAGTAGAGCTGCAGCGTAGCAGATAATTTCATAACATGTTAAAATAACTCTGTTTAAGGCATACTGTCAATCTTTTTATACATGCAGCCTGTGGAAAAAAGAGTATCTATGGAGTTTCTTGCCGGCTCTTCTCCATAAGACCCACTTTTTTTGGAACCGTGCAACTAATTTAACGTTTCAAAAGTACCTATTTATATGGTCTAATTGAAATAAAATATTTTTCATCCCACCATCTCGGAAAGAGTATTTTTACTCTTCGATATCTGAGTGCAAAAGTCGTTTTTATCCTCTAGAGAGACAAAGTAAATTGAATTTAGAACATCGTGCTTTTACCCCCCTGGCGCCGAATTTATCATACAACTTTTTTTTAATTTGTTAAAAACTCAGACTTGGAACCTTCCCTAGGTTCCGAGTCTAAACGCAACAAAGTATCGATATATATGTCGAATCGATATTTTTTGAAAATATCAGTATCGATACTGATATTTTTATTTAAAAATATCGATATATGGGCGATATATCTTAAAAACCAAATTATAAAACCACAAATCAAGTCGACCAAAAACAAAAAATACATTAAATATAATTTGTTAAAAAGATGTTAGTATAAAAAAAGTATTCCTTTTTGAGATTTTATAATCTTAAAACTTATAAATGTTTATTGGTCTGTAAAAATATAGATTTTCATACCTTTTCGACACTTTGAATTTTATATCGATGCATCGATATATCGAAATATTAAATATCGCTCAAAAATATCGATATATTAAAAAAATAATATCGATATATCGATGTATCGATATTTTTTCAACAAGCCTATCGGAACGTTCTTGGTGTACTTTTTTAAGTCACTAACACCAGTCACCAACATTACAATACCTAACAAAAATATTACACTCAAGTAATTGTAGCAACGTTACTTTCAATTTCTCTTAATTATACCTAGTATTATTTGTTATAATTTAAAGAATAGGTATTCTGTAAAACTTACCTATCATATAGTATTTAATACCTAAACTGAAATAAAAGTATCTTGTGGTTGTAAATGTTTTTTTTAGTAATTTCCTCGCTGAGGTGGGATGAAAAGTTACGTGTTGCACTCGAGTGCAAAGATTTTTCACCTTGTTCTCTTTTAATTCCCTCGCTGACGCTCAGGATTCTAATTTTGAATCACTCGCTCCGCTCGTGATTCAATTTTAGAATCCTTCGCTTGCTCGGTCATCAAAATTGAGCACGCGGTTAAAAAGCAACTTTGCACTCTTGTATAACAAATAACTATTGAATTTGACCAGATACACGCAGAAAGTGTACAATGCCCTGCGACTGCAGTATAACAACGCATTCAGGATACTGTTGTCGCTGCCACGTTTCTGTAGTGCGTCCGGCATGTTCGCGGTGGAAAGAAAGAAAGAAAGAAAGAAAGAAAATTTATTTAGTACAGCACCATGAGACACCAGTTAACATTTAAAAATCTGTATATACGCAGAAATTATATTTAGAAAAAAAAAGGACATTTAAAGGTAGGTAGGGTGTCTCAAATACTGGCTAAATGGGTTTCCAGATCAGCTTGTGTCAAGTATGCACTTGACGCTGGTTTTCACCTGGAACCTGTGTGTCACGGATGTCAATTAGGTTAAATGTTATGTTAAATATGTGTGGTGTGAATTACGTGCTAATGTTTTGATAGTAATATACATCATAATACTACATTTTAATTTGTTTTATAACAACAGTGAACATACAAGAAAACAGGAAAATCCGATATAATACGGTACACAAAAAAAAAATGTAAAGAAAATACGGCATTGTAAGAATACATAGACACAACAACTAAATACTATGATACATACATTAAAATGTTAATAACGATTGATGATGATTTGACAGGTAGGTTTAGGTCAAAACAGTATATAATACTAATAATAATACGGTGGCGCATAAACGAATTTTTTGCAGTCATGCGCAAACGCTCCGCATCCTTGTTACGTCGTGTGCGAGACAGCGACAATAGTCTCCTGAACGTTGTTGCCAGCAAGACTGATGTGCAACTGATGGAGCATTTGTGTAGAATACACTTATTTCTACCAAACGCTTGCTCCAAACCTTAGCTTTTTAATTTATAAATGTATAATCTAACATAGTTCTTACGTCACTACTAACGAAAATATGGGTGGTACTAGTTTTGCCTGAATTAAAGTTATTATTATTATTATAACAAATTTTGTGCGGCTATCTAGAGGGTGATACAGATCCTAAATATCATCTTTATCTATGATCGTAGTATTGTTAATATCTTACTGCGACTACCTATGAGAGTAATCTTTGTTTATTTCGTCAGGTGGATGCTCTAGGCGATAATTTGGTGATAGCGTGCGCGCGCGCCGGCGACCGCTGCGCGTGCGCACTGGCCGAGCTGCTGCGCGCGCACGACGGCCAGCCGCCGCTGTTCCGCGCGCACCACACCAACGCTGATGGTGAGTCGGCCGCGTCTCTTCTACACGGTACCGTCTTGCCTGCGCAAACTGGTTTGTGCAGGCACTGCGCCGTGCGCGAGCCCACCTGCTACTTGCCCAAACTGGTTTGTTCAGGCATGCTCTCAGGTAAGACGGACCGTGTAGCCGGGCCATTACAGAGGGGTCTACTCTAAGCACGAAGTCCGTATTTTCGGCCTTCGTCACGGGCGTTTCCTACTCCGTATCACCTACGGACGCGTGATTCGTTCGGGGCCCGAACTAAAAATGAATGACAACACAATTTGACAGTTGACACTTGTTTTAACGGTTAATAAGTATGTTGTTACTATATCTACTGGAGTAGACAATTAAAGTAACAATATTTGCAGGTTATACAGCGTTGCATGTGGCTTCCAGTCAACACAGCGCGGCCAACCCGCGGCTACACACCGTGCATGTACTGCTGGTGCATGGCGGCTTCGACATCACTGAAGGGGTGAGTTGCATTACATACATTACATACATTACATACATTACATACATTACATACATTACATACATTACATACATTACATACATTACATACATTACATACATTACATACATTACATACATTACATACATTACATACATTACATACATTATACAATTTGCATGTTGTGTGTTATACGGCAAAATGTGTATTTGCAACTATAATTAGAATTACTCTATCTGTACCTACCATATTTTATGCAAATAAAGAAATTATTATTATTATTATTACAGTTCTCACAAAACTTATTGTCCGGCTTGAAGTTGGTACGAGCTAACTTCAACCCGGCCGTAAAAATCGCAGAGAGAAAAATATTGGGTCAAAATGTTTTAAAACGACAGCCTACGACTTGAGCTTTCGTTTTTATTTATTAGATTTCGATTTTTACGGCCGGGCCAACTTCAAGCCGGACAATAAATTTGGCGAGAACTGTACACAATTTTTAGGGTTCCGTCTACGAAGGGACAAACGGACCGTATCGCGTAGTCAATAATTATAATATTATATTGTTTTATGTATTAGCATGCTTTACTATGGGTATTAGTTACCTGGTAATCATCATCCTCCTAGCCCCAACCTATTTCCCCTATTTCCCAACCATGTTGGGGTCGGCGGCTGAATATCAGTATTTTACACGAATTAACTGCCATCAGACCTCCGCAACACAGTTTCTGGGCAATGGCAATATTCGAAGGGTAGACTGGTTGTCAGGGTTTTTGGGCTTCTGACTATCACTAACGATAAAGAATAAATAAAGAATTTGCTGTCACCTACAAATCTTACTACTAATCTCTATACAAATCACGTCTTTAAATTGTCATAGCATCTTGTTGACCCAGAGTCATACAAATTGTACAAAAAATATTTGTTCTAATTTTTAAAGGTAACCCTTTTGAATTGGACTTTACATTTGCTACGGAACCCTTGGTGAGAATTCCGACACTCACTTGTTCATTATTAAGCATAATTCTAACAAAACCGTACTTGTCGTAGGATTTGAAGGGCGGTGACACAGCGCTCCACCTGGCGGTGAACTCTGCCAACTGCGACCTGCAGCTGATCCTGCTGATGTTCAAGCAGGTCGACCGCAAGGACTGGAAGAGCCTCGCGCACTGCCCCAACCTCAGGTAAGATATGAGCCCCGCAAATTGATAATATTCCTGGCGGCCATCTTAGTAACGTCAAAATGACGTCAATATACATATAAATAAATTGGTCTAGTGGTTTCAATCGCGACTGCTTCGATAAAAGTTCTGGGTTCGATCCCCGGGTCGAGCAGTGTTGGGTTTTCTGTGAAATTCCCAGTAGCAGCTCGGAGTCTGGATTTGTGCACGGTTGATGGCAATAGGCTCGCCCCCTATTCCATGGGACCTAAACATACCGGCGAAATGTGGGTGTACATTAGTACACCTCTGCCTACCCCTTCGTGGAATACAGCCGTGATGGTATATTTATCTAAACATGTTATTATTATACATATATACATACATATTGACGACGTTTGTGGTCTAATGGTTCGAGTACCGGACTGATCACGAGGTCGTGGGTTTGATTCCCACAGGACACAAATATTTATGTGATGAATATAAGTATTTGTGTTTGACTGGGTGTTTCCTATGTATAATAAGTATGTATTTACAAAAAAATATATATAAGTATTATATCCATTGTCTAGTACCCATAGTACAAGTTCTGCTTAGTTTGGGACTAGATGGTGCTGTGTAAAAATGTCCCCAATATATATATATATATATAAAAATATATTTAAACAGTTTCTTACTATATTTCAGTACTAAAACTCCAATCGACCTCGCTCGCCTGGCCACGAAAACGACTACCCGACAGAACTACCCACAAGAAGTACTGGACTTCCTCAAGAAATGCCGCTAAACATACACTAGTGCATGCTATGACATACACAATAACCTAAATTAAAAAACAAAACCCCCGACACGAAATGTAATTTGCCATTTTGTGGTGGCGGCCATCTTGGATTTGAAACTTTTCATAGTGTATAGTATTCTCCTAGTTAAGCCCTTTCATTTGATACCCATATTGAGGGAGTTGTGAAAAAATATGTACACACACACACACACACACACACACACACACACACACACACACACACACACACACACACACACACACACACACACACACACACACACACACAGACACAGACACGTCAAACGTATACGTAACACCCCGTCGTTTTTGCGTCGGGGGTTAAAAACAAACAAGTACCTATTGTCATTTTTTTTAAATAAAGGAAAATATCGACTGTCGCCCAAGATTACATTTTCTCCTTTATTAAATTTACTGATTTCTGACGCTTACGCGAATACTAGACATTGAATGAAATAAAACTACTTTTTACGGATTTTATCGCGTTATATTGATATTTTAATCCCGACGTTTCGGACCCTTTACAGCGTCCATGGTCACGGGTGACTAAGGTGGTAGGCGTCTTGACGTTTCAATTAATAACAGCTACCCTACATTATTAAATTTATTAAATTAGCGTGGAAAATGCTTAAAAAAATATAAAAAGATAAGTATTGTGACATTTAAAAAACTTTCTTATATCTGACACTTTCGCGAATATTAAGGGCGTGTTTTACCATCTCTTAGTATGTTCCCTTTAAATAACACGCTTATAATATAGAATGTGCTTTTCATACACAAGTGATAAACTTAAAATAAAACAGTGTTATACTGTCACTTGCTCAATAGATGCATTATGATAAGGTCTTCAGAAATTGGGGATCGTTTAAATGTTTTTAAAACCGAAATTCCGATTTAATCGTGATCCATTCAATCGGCCCCGGCTGCCCCACAAAGACGAGTTGGCCGCCGCCGGGGGCCATGCTCCCCTTGCGAAATTTTCGCGACATGGTTTAAAAGATATGCTTTATAATCTGCTAAATACGATTCCCGGGTTGAACAGTAATTATTGGGTTTTTCTATAATTATCCCAATGGCAAATCGGAGTTTGGATTTTGGCCCCGTATTCATGTAATAGGGGGCGAGCATATTACTATTAACGGTTTGGGTCCAATGTGGACCTACCTAAATATACTGACGTATTATGGATGCATAATAGTTAGGCAGTGTGTACTCTCTGCCTAACCCATTGGGAAATACAAAATAACAATGTTATTATTAAAAACAATAAAAAATAAAAAGATTTATATCTAAAATTATCGTTGTTTTTTTCTTGATTATGACAAAATCACACACGAAGTGAAAAGTGAAATTAATTACATATTATGATAACCGAAAAAGAAATTGTATATATTAACATTAATTGAAAAAAAAAGAAACGTATTTTTGATAAATAAATATATTATATTTTTCGAAATGGTTGTGCGTTTAACTTGAATTCTTTTACGTTTAGTTTTAAGATAACTAGAGATAAATTCGCGCCATTTTTAGGAACTTGCTAAAATATTTAAAAAAAATGTGAAACCTTTTTCGTTTATAAAAAAAAAAGAGATTTACATACTTGACGTTGACATGACACATTAAAATATATATTTTTTGGCGCGAATAAATAAATCCGTTAGCATTACTTGTTCTTGTTAGAATTATACGTAGTTATAAGAAAACTAACAATGATAAGATAAGAGCTTATATTATATAAAATATAGTGTATAATATTATAAACGAGTTAAAGGTATTCACTTTTAAAGAGGTTGCACAAAATATATAAAGGTTAAGCTACACTGGCTGCATGTGCAGAACGTCTATGAACAACATTGTCTTTAAAAAAAATGTTTCATTGAGTTTTTTTTAATAAGTACCTACCTATAAATGCGTTAATTATAATATTATCTACTGTAAATTGTAATGTAATAAGTTGAGGTCATTCTTAAGATATATATTTTTTAAATAATTATTCAGATCTATCTTTAGATAATGAACCTATTTCGTCTGTTACCAAAAGAATAATCCATTTATTGCTTTATAATTATTATAAATGTTGAACGATTTTTTACAAAAAGTACAATGAACTTAGGAAATATCTTAAAAATGATCTTTTTCAGTCATAATAATGTAGGTATACATTAGATTGTTATAGTTGTAACATTTTATGAAAACGCGCACACAAACATACAGTTTAAATTCACGCGCAATCGTAAAATGCTATAATGAAACATAATAATACCATTATTTTGTATTTTTTTATAGATTTATGTGATTATTGTTAAAAATATTAGTTTTTGACGCCTCGATTCTTTAAATTTCTTAGGTTGGTTAATTTGAGATACAGAAGGACAACAGTCTGCTGCCTTTGCCCACATAGAATTAAAAAAAAAACAGTTTTTTTTATCATCTTATTGAATCATTCTAATTAAAAAAAAACTATTTTTACCAATGTTGAGCGACGTTCATAATTTAAAAAACAATGTTTTTTTTTCCTTGATATTCTGTCAACGATCAATTAGCTCAGACATTAGAAAATACAATTTTAACGACCCTTTGCAGGGTCAGTATCTTTTTTGACTGAAGCGTCAATTCTTTTTGCCTTTACATTCTAAGCTGTGCCTACCAAAGGCAAATATTTTAAGGGCATCGCACACGTAATATTTGACATAGAGAACAGTTTTAGTGTTTTAAACTGAAACGAAGTAATAACATAGATTAGAAATTATATTTTTTACTAGAGTTAAAATAACACCATAATTTTAAGTGTAAATGTAAGCTCTTTATTTGTTTTGTCCACAAAAAGTTATGTATTTTTTATGAATTGACATTTTAAGATTTGTTATATTAAAAGTTTTTCGCGTTACCACGTCGATTTTAGTGATGGTATTCAAAACTAGTGTCTGATAATTGAATAAAACACGTTGAAGCAGTAAGAATAAATAATTAAAAAAAACTTTATTTTCTTCTAATAAATCAAATCTCATTGAAATAGTCTGAGAACCTCCTTTTTGAAGTCATAATGTTTGCCATCACTAAATAATGTGCCTTAAAAGTTGTATAACATTATAAAATTTTTAAAAGGTGATGAATCTGGCTGTTTAAAAAAAAATGCTGTTTTTCTGTATTGTCTTATTATAATTTTTTAATTAAATATATTTATGATATGAACTGTCTCCACATTAAATCACCTTTGCCTATTTTGTACGGGAATATTATACAATAATTATGTAAAATGGCGACTTCCAATAGAAATCAGCAAAACAAAAAATGAACATAATTTGATCTCTATTTGACATAATAAATAAGTAAATACATACAGAGAAGTTACAAATTTTGTTTTATTTTATACTATCTTCCCGCCAGCGGCTTCGCCCGCGCGGTCTTAACCTTTACCTAATCTTTTCCCCCATTTTTGCAAAATTAAATTAAAATTTTCATTGCTAGTGCCGCTCCTATAAGTCGTAGCGTGATGGTATGGCCTATAGCCTCCCCCGATAAATGAGCTATCTAACACTGAAACAATTTTTCAAATCGGTCCAGTAGTTTCGGAGCCTATTCAATACAAACAAACAATCAAATCATTCCTCTTTATTAATAATAATAATAATAAATTTATTCAATCCTTTGTTACATAAATTGGGTATAACATAGTACATACAGTGAAAACTTGTAACAATCAAGAGAACATTAAAACAGTTTTAACGGTGACCCCCAAACTAGACTTTTGTCTGTATCTTGGGGGCCAGAGTTGCGACATTTTCTTATTATAATTCTCGTAAGCTGTGCGCGTGTGTTTCTCGAGTTTTTGTAAGTGCTTGAGTAAATTACTTGAGTAGTTCTTCGGTTTCGTCGTATGAAAGTGATAGAAGCCATTTCTTTACGAGTTTTTTGCACTTAAAGATCTTGACTTGTTTTATATCACACTGTTTGTAGACTTTATTGTAGATGTATGGGTGCGTGTAGACAGGGCAGCGTCTAGTTAGGAGAGAGTTTGCTGTGGGCAGGGGAATTTTGAAGACGCGCTTTGCGATGATTGAGTCGTAATCCGGTCTTTGTTTCAAGTTTGTGTGAATTAACAAAGTGGCTTTAAGGACGAAGAGTTGTCGAACTCGGAGAACTGGGAAGTCAATATAGAGTGAATCAGTGGGGTACCGGAATGGTTTCTTGAGCATAACTTTAATAACGGCCCTTTGAGCTCTTTCAGCTTCTATAATGGTAGTTTTTCCAGCTCCCCCCCAGACAGAGATTCCATATTGGAGTACAGACTGGCAGAGACTAAGATAAACGGTACGGAGGATTTGGATAGGAGTGCAATCACGAAGCTTTTTCATTACATTTATAAATTTTCTTATTCGGCCGGATAGGGAGTGTATATGAGGTTTGAAAGATAAATTTTCATCCACGGTAATGCCAAGATACCTAATTGAATGCGTGCGGTCAACGGGATCACATGTGCAACAGCGGGTATTTTGTGAGTCGGGGCAGGTATGGAATTTAAGAACTAAATGTGGTGGTGGACTTGATGCGGCGGTTTTGAAAAACGTGACTATTTTAGTTTTTTTAACATTTAATGTGAGCAAGTTGTGGTCAAGAGCTTTAGCTACAGTTAAAAGCCCATCCTCAGCCAGACTGTAGACGCGTTCCCATGTTTTGGCATGAAAGATAATGGCTGTGTGATAAAGATAATGGATTATTATATTAGTAAAGATGATTATGCTATTTTCTTATATCTAATCTGTGGTCATAATCAACCTCACTTCCTGGGTTACCCTTTTGTGTAGTCTGTCACTACCTTTTAGTAATAATTAGTGTTCTGTGATCACTATAGTAGGTAGAGGTACCTACCTCAAAACCAGACGGTACAGTTCTCGCCAAACTTATTGTTCGGGTTGAAGTTGGCACGTGCTAACTTTAACTCCACCGGAAAATCGGAGAAAGAAACATTTTAGATTTTAATAAATATAAACGAAAGCTCAAGTCGTAGTCTGTCGTTTTGAATCATTCTATTCCAAAATTTTTCTTTCTCCGATTTTTAAGGCCGGGTTAAAGTTAGCTCGTGCCAACTTCAAGCCGGACAACGAACTGTACCTACGTACTTATTTTATAATTTGACGAAATAGTGCCACAATATGCCATTTCATTTCTATTTGTGTGTGTGTGGTGTAGTCGTTAGCTTAATATTAGACCTCAATAAAACTATGATTTCGGTGATACTGGTGACACATCAAAGCTCTAGCTCTTGAATTGTGTATAGGTACTTTCTGTTTGTGGTTTTATAAACTATAAACTATTTTTAATAAGTGTTAATGTGTTTATATTCAGTATAAGTGGTAAATAGCCCATATTTCGGTAAGTACCTTACATTTATTTTATTAGCAATGTGGGTAGTATGAAAATAATTTCTGCTGCGACCACTTCTTGATGAAAATAAAGGAACCAAGGCAAAATCGGTTCATTTTCAACAAGATATTACATAACATCACGCTTGTCCCCGTAGGGTTAGGCAGGTGTGTGGAACGGGGAACGGTAAAAAACTTTTTTTCAACTTTTTTTTGCAAATCGTTTATTTTCTCGATTCTATCGTATATAACACGTGAATATAAAGCACAATACTCAATACTTGATAATCTTCTTCTTCTATTTAAGAGCTACGCTCTTGTCGGTGCAGCATCTTCCACTGCTCTCTGTTGAGAGCCAACTCCTGGACCTCCTTATACGTCGCGACTTTCAGTTTCTCTTTTATCTGTGTTATGTAGCTTGTTCTTGGCCTACCCCTTCCTCGCCTTCCCTCTATCTTTCCTTCTATAATGTTTTTTATGAATTCGTCGTGACGTATAAGGTGGCCTATCATTTTTCCCCTTCTGGTCCCTATGTCATGCAGTAACCGCCTTTTTTCCTTTATTCTTTGTAGAACTTCTTCATTTGTTACTCTCTCTGTCCAACTGATTCCTTCCATCCTTCTCCAGCACCACATCTCAAAGGCTTCTAATCTTTTTACATCTTGTTTAGTCATGGTCCATGTTTCTGATCCATACAAAGCAATGCTCCAGATGTACGTTTTAATAAAGCGTTTGCGAATATTTATTTTCATTTTAGATTTAAAAAGATGTTTTTTGTTATAAAAGGTTTGTTTAGCCATTGCTATACGACATTTGATATCGTCAGAACACCTCGAATTATATGTTATTAGGCTTCCTAAATATTTAAAGCTTGAAACTTGTTTTAGAATTGTATTATTTATTTTAATTGGTTTATTTATTTGAGTATTTTTTGAAGTTATTAATGTATTCGTTTTCTTTATGTTAATTTTTAGGTTATATTCTCTAAATATGCGGTCCATATTATTTAGCAGAGCTTCGAGCTGTAGTTCATCTTCTGCTACTGCCGCTATGTCATCAGCAAATCTTATAAATAAGACCTTTGATCCATTGATTTTAACTCCCCCCTCTGGAAGTTCTATGATTTTAAGTATTGCTTGTTCTATAAATATGTTGAATAGGAGGGGTGACAATGTACAACCTTGCCTCACGCCTTGATTAAGTTTTGCTCTAGTTTTTTCATTTCTTATTTCAATTGTAGTTTCTTGTTTGTTATAAATTTCATATATTATTCGTCTGTCTCTGTAATCTATTCCTACTTCTTTTAGAGTTTTCATCATTTTATTCCAATTAACTTTATCAAACGCTTTTTCTAGATCTACAAATGCTATATATGTATTTAGTCCTATGTCTAAGCGACGATCAATCAGCATCCTTAGTGCTAGTATAGCTTCTCTTGATGACTTGATAATACTCAAGCTAAAAGCGTCTTGGTGTTTTTTGTCTCCAACCAGCCATTTGTCGTAAAAACGATGTCGAAGGGACCCATATAAAGGCGTCAGTAATATAAAAAAATATTAGTTATTTTGTTTTTCGAAAATCATTGTTTCCGTTATTCCATAGTATATAACACGTGAATATAAGGCTAAAAGCGTCTTGGTGTTTTTTGTGGCGAAAACTATGTCGAAGGGATCGGTACAAAATGCAATAATATTACTGTAGGTAGGAGCGATTACTGCTTTTACATACCTAATGTGAACTTTATCTTCATTTGTTATTTTCATTACCTATATTTGACTTTCACAAAATGCTAAATCTCTCAGACAGAGCCTTCGTCCCAGCTGCCGCGGTGCGCCCGACCCTGTGCTCCAGTTGGTTGCGCGCGGTTATCAACGCGCGCCCTCGTAGGCTGAAGCATAGCATATGAGGTAGCTTCTATGTTTTACAATGACGACGTCTGTGGTCTAGTGGTTCGAGTACCGGACGGCTGATTACGATGTCGTGGATTCGATTCCCACAAGACACAAACATTTATTGTTATGAACTTAAGTGTTTGTCTTTGTCTGGGTGTTTCTTCTGTATTATAAGTATTTATTTACAATGCTTAGTTTGGGACTAGATGGTAGTGTAAAAATGTCCCCAGGTTATTTATTAAAAAGAAAAAAGAATAATAAGCGAAATTATTTTCACTCATGTTTTATTGATCATGGTTGTATAAGTGAGCTTGCGGCCTTTAGGTTCCGCAGAAGTTCCACTTTTTACGATATAATGTTTCCAATCCAATACTTTGGTCCAATATATTGATCAAATTGCTCGTATATTTGGTGAAGCTATCAAATGTCTTCCAATCTCTTTGGACAAGTTTGACAAGTGCCAAACCACACAAGTATAGGGCTGGGTAATCTTAGGACCTTTGTAAAACTAAAATATTTGTGTTGAGGTAAAAATAAAACAAATTATAGAGTCCCAACAGTTTATTCTCTTAATTCGAGATATCTTTCGACTCCTGCATCTTTTCTTTACAAAATACACATCACATACACTCACACATGCATAAAGGAAATACATATCTATCGATTTAACATTAAATGCACTTTCTATTGACAGTTCATAAAATTAAGGCCGTTAATTTTTTTTTTATAAATTGTCAATAGATTTTTTATTTAAATTGGTGTTTCTGTTGCCTCTAGTTATTGCTTAGAATAGAAATATATTTCTTTACAATTTTCACTCCGATTAGTACTGACTTTAAACTGAATGGCGTCTGACTGTTATGCAACGATCATTGTGGATTTATTTACATTGGAAACGAAACAAGTTGTTAAAAAAACTTTAAGTATTTAATATTTAAAGTTGAAGAAAATTGTGCGCTTGATATGTTACACTATTTTTTTTAATATTCCACTTATTACAAAATTAAGCCGCGACAAATACTTCCATTACTATGCTATACTAATATTATAAAGAGAAAAGATCAGAAAAGGTCTCATTCTAATTTCAGCAAAAGCCGTAAGAAACACAGAAATAGGTACGCACTTAAAGCTTATGATATAAAGTATTGTTAGATATTGTATGAACGCAGTATCACAGTCGTTAAAACGTTTAAGTCAGTACTAATAATATTTTTTTATAAAAGTCGATCTTAAACCTTTTATAAAAGCGATCTTAAAATATCATTTCAGTGTTAACATTAATTTCTAACACTTTACATAATAGATAAAAGTATAGAAGGACTTATCACAATCTGCATTTAGCTTAATAATACATACCTGGCTTTTTATCCTGCATTCAGACAAATTCAAGCTGATTTTGTATTTATTGCACGTAAGATTTTTTTCTGATCAAAGTAATCCTTCTATACTCTTCCTATTTTGAACTTCAGACCAAAAAGAGGATAGACCATACATTAAAAACTTTTTGGTTGGCCTATATACAGACCGACCCTCGAGTTAAAAGTCGTCTACCTTTCTCTTTGGTCTGATTTTTTCTTTTATCACAGAGCGCAAATGTACATTGATCTTTTTCAATATTCCAAGACCATTGTGATTTTTTTAAATTCCAAATATAAAATCCCCTGATTCAGATATCAGATAATAGGAAAATAATCAATTAAAAAGTTTTCTATTCTATCATTTTAGAATAAAACAATTATTATTATGAAAAGATTATTCTGTATAGATGAATTCTGTAATCACAGGGGACATATTTAGAAAAAGTTTGAGAGTACTGTATGTATAAGTAGATAGCTAAATCAAATAAATATAAATGAAAATACTTAGCTTAAAATACCTTTGGACGATGAATGCACCGATGATTAAAATGCACACATTCAGTTTTTTAATAAAAAAAATATTTAAATTGTTTTTTTTTGTATGACCGTTACTACAATACACATACAATACTTAGATTTTAAGATGATTTCCAAGTTTTTTTGTAAAGAAAACTACAAACTGAGATCATTTTTTTATCTATTTTTTTAATAATTTGTATTTTTTTTTGTCATTTATAAGTTTATAAACTACTAATATAATAAGAAATAAGTGATTATTACTACTAAAATAATGCCAAAATGTTTTATAAGATTTTTTTTAAACTCCTAGAAGAGCAAGTCGATGGAAAATATATTATTTAATAATTAATTATTTTTTTACAATAACTATAATACTTAAATTACAGATAATAGATGTACTTAAAAAAGAAAACTTCGGTGGATATTTTTTTTTCACTTTTTTCGCATTTAAAATTACATTCACTCGCTTTTATGTGACTCAAATCCTTATATTTAAATATGTTTAGAGCGAGATTTGGGGAGCAACTGTGACGCAACAGTTGGGCGACTGTTTCCCAACTGTGTGGCAACTAAGACACAAAAAATATTCATTTCTCTCGTTTATTCGCAAAGCTCGCCAATTTTATTCTAATTAAAATTAATACTATGCAATTATACCCCTTTCATACTAACATTTGGCTCATATGCCATTTTAGTACCACAGACCCTACCCCAGATTTCGCCCCAAACCTTACAGACTAATAAAAAATATGGAATAACTTTTTTTTTTGTTTTTTTTTTCTCTAATAAGAAAAAAATCACAGTAAGGATAAGCTTTGGGAAGATGGACGGCGTTTCTTTCATACATATTATAATATAACAAAAATATTAGTAAAGCTTTAAGGGACTGATAAAGTACGGCAGGAAACAGCGACCCATGATTATCGACCCTATTAGGTCTCACTGGCCACATTTCTGCCGACTTCAGAACTCCGGTCCAAAAGAAACGCCGACCATCGCAATGCAAAAACATTACTAAAAAAAAACAACTTTTATAATTGAATAATACTCCAAATATTACTTTTATTTACCATTAAATTCTGAACGGGATTTTTTTGAATTTTCAATTGCACCATTTTAATAATTTTTTTTGTCCTTTTGTACGGATAATAATTAACTAATTAACTTAATTTAAGTTCGAAACATACATTTTAGCGATTGCGGTGCAACTGCGTGGCAACTGCGAGATAGCTGCGTTAGAAAATTGGTCGTGATATCTGACAAATGTGATACAATTGTGACGAATCTTTAGAATTCAAAGCCAATTAATTCGCAATAAGGTAGTCTTGTTGCTAATGTATCAACAAGACCGATTAACATGGCAACTGTGTTACAACTGTTGAGCAACTTCGCCGCAACTTTATCACAATCTCAACATCTTTCACCTTGCTTTGCTTAACCAAAGCTAGGTTCTATCCCGTAGCACCCACACAAGCGCACCGCAGCTCACACACACACACAAAGACCCCAACAGTAAACGGATCACATACATTTTGACATCTTCAAAATTAGGATCGCGAACATTTCGAGAGACATATTCCTTTTTTGAAAAAAAAAATTAAACTTAATATTAGAACCTCGGCTTTTTATCTCCATCGTCTCATAAATTTATTAACACAGAATTTTTCTTTAAAAATATACGAAAAACTATTTGAGAACTTTCAAACTGGAGATGAGACATGTTTATTATGGCAAAATTGAGGCTGTAGTTATTTCAATATTTTTTTGAGTTCAGTATAGACATCATCTTTGTTTTGACAAAGTTTATGTACATTATTACATACAAAACCCTTTGGCAGTTCATTATTTATGGCGGAGTCTATGTAAAGACGAAAGCGTTGGCTGTCTATACCATCTGCCTATTGAATTATCTACTACTTTTCTGCCACCATTCCGTAATTTTGAGATACCGTTTTATTAGATTAAAAGAAACACAAGTAAGTCGAATAGTTGTTATTTTCTCGATTTTGTCTATTTCATACAACATCTCCAGTTTAAATGTCCTAGGACCGCACAGACCCGGCAAGATATGTTCTACTTGTCACCCCATTGAGATTTATAATTCAAGTTTAACAATACTTTAAATTAATTATGGCATAAGAACATTTAGAATTGAGAATTATATTATTCAACTTAAAAATTAATGTCAATAATTATCGAAATAAAGTGTTGATATAAGAATTATTACAAAATGCCATGTCAAATTTAAAATAAATGCAAAATATTATTGAGAATGTCGTATTTTTAATTAAAATAAAAAAGAACTGCATATTGCTCTCAATCCAAAAAGTTCTTATTTTAAATAATAAGCTGCCAGGTACATTTAGGATCTAATAAAACTACAGGTACCAACCCCGACGCTCTTACAAAACTTTAAGTAACACTTGCTACTAACCTAACACTGACATTAACAACGTTATTGCAATCGTTTTGAGCGAGAGAGGGATGACGATACAATTAATAGCACTATCTCTTTCTCACAATCGGACTTAGGATATTATTGATATATTTAAAAGCATCGAAAGCAACAAGGACTTTCGGACTTTAAGGGTGCCAACGTCACCTTATTACTAAACCTCCGCTGTCAGTCCGTCCGTATGTCTGTCAGCGGGTTATATCTCATAAACCGTAAGGGGGGTGAAATTCTCAGTTTCTAAAAATGATACGGAACCCTTTATGTGCGGCTCCGACTCGGACTTAACTGGTTTTTTAATAAAGCCCCTGTTGCACTCGATACTTTTAAATAAAATATATCAAAACCACAAACTTTAACGTATAATTTTCTATCTTGGTGTTATCTAATTCGATGTTTACTTTTTTCAACACGAATAAGGCAGGTACGGTTAGCAAAAAGCACCGGTTAACATTATTTTACAACTAGTTCTTCAAGTTTTCAGCTTCAAAACAGTACAGTCAGCAAAAAAAGTACCTTGTCATCCTAATTTACGTCGATAAGATGGGTACAGTTACCAAAAAAGTACCTTCTCATCCTAATTTTCACTAATAAGATGGGTACAGTTAGCAAAATACCTTATCCTAATTTTCGCTGATAAAATGGGTGCAGTTAGCAAGATCAGTACCGTTTTTTCTATGGAGTTTTCAGCTTCAAAACAGTACAGTAAGCAAAAAAGTGCCTTGTCATCTTAATTTTCGCTGACAAGATGGGTACAGTTAGCAAAATAAGTACCGTGTTGTATTTAATACGAAGTTTTCAGCTTCAGTTGTTGATAGTGTCACCTCCAGTCTGTTCTGTTGATGGCGTTGTCCGCAGAACGGTGTCGGGCGGGTACCGTCAACAAATAAGTACCAGTTGCCGGGTCGGCGGCGGTTTAATTGTCACAGTACACCGGTAGGACGGGACTGCGCGGCCAATCAGATGTCTCCTCGTTCTCGCTGCTTTCACTGCCCGATCTATTGGGAGGACATGGTGAGTTAGTTTATCCTAGCAAAACATGTATGAGCCATTCTTAATTTATATATAACACCATTTTATACCATGTTTTAAGCAAATAAAGGATTTATTATTATTATTATTATGTATTCGTGAAGCAATGATAGCCTAGGGATATGACCACTTGACTGCCAAGTCAAAGGTCTTTTCGAAATCATGTGGGCACTTATCACTTCCTTAAACGGTGAAGGAAAACATTGTGAGGAAACCTGCATGCCTGAGATTTTCTCGACGGCATGTGAAGCCTGCCAACCTGCATTAGGCTAATGTGGTGGAATATTATATAGTAGCCTAATCCTGAGAGGAGACCCGTGCCCAGCAGTGGGACAGTATATGGGTGATGAGTATAACAAGTAGCTGTTATGTACCTGTTCCTTGTAGGCGTGGCGTCGACTGCGAGGTGCTGTTCCTCGATGGTAGGCAGCAGAGAAGTCAGACGGTCTGTCGGACGGAGCACCTGCGACGCGATAAAAACATTAAATTAGTCATCTTTTTGTATTTTGTAAGCACTTTCCATGCTAAGATTACTAATTTATTTTTAATGAAGGAAAAAATTGACTGGCAGGCAGGACGCGAACCTATTCTTCTGGTTAAATACACTAAACGCTATGACCGCTAAACTACCGTGAGCCCACTGGCCCACTCTTCTTAAATTTAAGAGCTCAGCTCTTGTCGATGGAGCAATCGCCACTGTTCTCGATCTTCTGCCTTTCGTTTTACCTCTTGATACGACTCGCTCCTCACTTTTTTCTTCACTTGCTCTATAAAACTTCGTCTGGATCTTGCCCTTCCTCTTTTTCCTTCAATTTTCCCTTCTAGTATGTTCCATAGAGAACAGGAGAGGAAAGATGTTTGGCCACTTGATACGACACGATAACTTCTTTAAAACCATACTGGCCCAATCGCTCAGGGTAAAATATTGGATTCAAATTAATTAAAACGACAGCCTTGACTTTTAGATTTCGTTTAATTTATTACAGTCCAATATTTTTCAGCCGGGTTGAAGTGAGCTCGTGCCAACTTAACGGACAATAAGTTTGTCGTGAGCTGTATGTGGGTGGCTGGTTACCTTGAGCGTCCTCTCGGAGAGCCGCCACACGAGGCGCTGTCGCTGGTCGCGGCGCGCCTCGCAGCGCTCGTAGCGCGCCGCCGCGAGCCGCACGCGGGAACGAGCGTGCGCTAGCGACGACTCGCTCATCTAAACACAAACATATATGGTAAGAAACACATTCAAATTCATCCTAGGGTCTTGTAAGCTCGAATAGATGTAATAATACACGTTTTAAACTTATCGTTTTGACTCGTATTCTTTACTATTGTTAAGAGAGGTAGGGCATAGCCATTTATGGCTC
This sequence comes from Acronicta psi, assembly GCA_946251955.1. NCBI lineage: Eukaryota > Metazoa > Arthropoda > Insecta > Lepidoptera > Noctuidae > Acronicta > Acronicta psi. The sequence goes on along the minus strand of OX276498.1, from coordinate 3,192,167 downwards.
TAATTTGGACAACTTCAAGCGGGATAATAAGTTGCTATGCTATAATGTCTTGGCTACGTCTAGAAATATTGATATTACTTTCTCATTGACCAAATTCAAAAAAAGGGTCTATGAGGCCTTAAATACTAAATTTAAAAAATATTAACTTTATATAATTGAATTATTAGTCGTTCCACTTCTCAAATACCTCAATTTTTATTGCTCCGCCAATTACATAATATTAATTTAACAGTTTTGTGTATAATGCTGGAATACGGTGAAGACCTAATTATAATTTATTGTTATCACAACTATGTATAAACCTGTATTCGCAAATAAACATATTCTGATTCTGATAATTTTTGCATGCTGTAGTCTCTCATAATTGAAGCACTACAGAAAGATTTGTATTTTCGTATGTAACGAATAAACTCAAAAAGTACAGGACCAATTTGAAAAATTATTTCCATGTTAGATAGTGATAGTGAGTCCCATTTATCGGGGAAAGCTATAGGCTATATATCATCACGCTACGACTAATAGGAGCGGAGTAGTAGTGAAAAATGTTGCAAAAACCGGGGAAAAAATTATAAGACCACGCGGGCGAAGCCGCTGGCGGGACGCTAGTTACTAATATGTTTGTGTGTATATCCTTTGTCAGAGATCCTTAAGTAAATAACTAAGACAACTTACGTGGCAATGCAGCTGCAGCTGCCGCGCGAAGTCGTACAGGTAGTAGGCGTGCTCGGGCACGGCGCCGCTGTCGTCACCCGCCGCCAGCGACCACTCCGCTAGCTGTTGCTCTGTAACAACACATTACGTTCTACACTGCAAGTCCCGCATAATGTTATCACGTGGAAAAATGTAAATTTTAAGTGTTAAAAGAGGATTGTCAATTTTTTTTTAAGCAACTAGTGTCATTTAACGTGTGTTTTGTGTTTTTGACAAATATTATGTACAGTAGCCCATTCATTACGTGAAGTGACTTTGGCGAGATTTTCTAGAATGTGTAAATATGTAGGCTACTGTGGTCTGTGCTACTTTGAGGCTTTCGCATAACCGATAAGATTTAGCGATATTTTAGAGGAGACACATGTTGTACTTAATCTAACCCAGTTTCCAAGCAATTTTAACACTGTTTCTTGGGGGAAAAAGGATATTTGCCGAGACTGCTTAGATTAATTTTTTTACGTCAGTAAATTAATATTATCAAAGGTTATTTATACAGTGTAATTTTTTATACAAGGTGGAAGGGAGATCGACGCACAAACGTCGTGACAAGGTTTCACTCAAGGTCGAAAATAAAAAATTGAAACTTTAATGAAAAAAAAGTTACGGAAATTTTCAATGCAGGGTGCAGAATCATGTACTGAACTTATTGTATTCGGATGTGCTCGATGTCCCTTTGACCTTGTATATTTTTTTGTTTGTAAAGTTCATTTTTTTATTTTAACAGACTGATAACAGCTTGAAATCATCGCTGTACCATTTAATGTGATATCCTAATCGCCACTCGGAATAATTCATGTATATCGTAACATCCTGGTTCATCATCATCATGATCATCATCAGCCCGTATTCGTCCACTGCTGGACGTAGGCCTCCTTTATTAAACATGTATTATGAACTCACCAAGCTTATAATATAAGACCACGAGCGCCAGTTCACTGGTGCGAGTGTTCACGCACGCTGCGTCACAGCATACGATCTCCAACAGCTGGACCAACTCCTCTTCCTGATGACAAATAAATAAATAAATAAATATCCTGGGACATTTTTACACAGCACCATCTAGTCCCAAACTAAGCAGAGCTTGTACTATGGGTACTAGACAATGGATATAATACTTATATACTTTTTTTTTTGTTAATACATACTTATAATACATAAGACACAACATTAGAATTAAGTCGTAATAATGAAGATGACAATTTTTATTAACACGATCATCAAAATGTGAGTAAAATTCTTTTTAAAATAACCGTGAGCATCCAAATTCCAAACAATTGTTTTTCTGTTGTCCGTCCTTTATAGGTTAACCTGCTATCAAGCTTCTGTATTACACTGTTCTTTGAACGAGGAAAAAAAATCTTAATGGTCTAATAATCTTAGCATGGAAAAATACAAAAAGATAAGTAATGAGTACTCTAGGCGCTGTAGTGGAACATACGTAAATAGGAAGATACATAGACTGCCTAATATAAAACCCTTCCTTCGGCTTTTTTGCCGTGTCGTCGGGTAAAAAGAGGTATAATAACCAATTTACAGATATCTAATATATAAAACAAAGTCGGGTTTGTTACAACACTTTTTTTTATTTTCATGGTTTTTGATTTGTTGGATTTGTCACCACTTCGAATAACAGAATAACTAAAAAAATTGGTGTAACGGGGTTCAAACGCGAGCGAAGTTGCGGGAATCAGCTAGTTTATAATAAAAATGTCTTCCAAAGTCTATGTCTGAACTGAAATATATTCAGGTAGATTGTTGTCTTTGGAAAGTTTACTCTGTCTCCATAGACATAATGACAGATATAAGATCTGTAATTAGCTTTTAAGGAGACATAATTATTTATAATTATGTATTAGTTTCGTCTGTTCCATACATACAATACATGGTAAGTACTAAAGGATCAGGATCACATTACTTTTAGAAACAACTAGCTGTTATCCGCAGTGTTACTCGCGTACATCCAATTTTTTAATTTTAGTGTGTGCGTGGGTCTGAGCGTGTGTATGTGTGCGTGTGGTGGATAGGGGTGTCACCTGGCATGCGTGGGGCAGCGCCTGTCCGCAGTGCAGCAGCAGCAGCGCGCGCAGCAGGCGCAGCCAGTCGAGCGGCGTGCGCGCGCGGCCGCCGCCCGCCAGCGACAGCTTGTCGGCCAGCACGCGCGACATGCGGCACACGTCGCCCGCCGTGCACGCCGACTGCGATATCGACACTACAACACAACATATTAACGTTACTCTCACTCCTATAATAATTACTGCCTAAGGACTAAGGACCCAGGTCACGAAGTCAGAGGTGCGTGCCTTGTGTTCGAACTCAAGACCTGTGACTTGGCAGTACAGTGGTCATAACCAGACTATCACCAGTATTTTTTATGCGGTCGTCCCTTCTACAACAGTGCAGAACTAGTTGGCCGCGCCTTAGGTAGGGACGGGCGTGAGGCGGCGGGTTACTGTGAACAAAAGTAAGCGCCCCCACCCCTCCGCGCGCAGGCGACCCCGCCCCCCCGTCCCACCGCGGAACTTCGCGGACTTAGTTGGCCGCGCCTTAGGTTGTGAGAACCTAAGGCGCGGCCAACTAGTCCGCGAAGTTTACTAACTAATAACACAAAGTGTCCACTCACCCAGCTCTTCGACAGAGATGCTCCGCTTGGTGTTGGTGTCGGCAGCATACTGTTCCAGCGCGATGTTCATGCAGGACACGGTGATGCACGGCACGTGACACGGACGCACCTTCATCTTTGTCAGGAACCTGCAACAAATTACATTACGATTAAAGGGTTGATTTCACACCAATTGAGACTTTTTGTGCGTCGCAGACTTGGTCGCAAAAAAGGTGTGTCGTTTGCACTGTACCTTTGTTCGTCGATCCGAACGTTAGATTGCAACTTGGCTAGGTTCTCTACATACATATTTCAAGCAAATAATAAATAAACCATAATGTTCTGCCCGATAGTAAGTGACAACCGCAGACTATAGACGCCATATACCAGTGGTACAAGTAAAAATCATTGGAAGTGTTAGTAAAATAGCAGACTTGACTGACGCCCAGTAGGCCCGGACAAGTTGCAATTTTGATGTAGGGAAATGACATTAGTGACAGCCCGATTTGTCGAAAGCTCGTGTCATTTGCATAAATTTTGTTTCTATTCGTTTGTATTTTCGAATGTCAAATTGCAACTTATCTAGAGGCCCAAGTCGTCGTTCAGTGGTGAATGTTTGTGATGCTCACCTGTCGAACAAGTTGATAGCGTTGATGAGCACGTCGGCTGGCAGGTCGAACCACACCTTGAGACATCTGAGAACATGAGCCGCGCCGTCGCGCGCCCCCGTCGTCACCTCACCATTCTGTTGACAAAATTATTATAAAGTATTGTAATGCAATAGCATTGAGATTAACACAGGTGTGGCAGGAATGGTGAATATAGCATTAATTTAAGAGAAAGTCGTGTTAGTTACACTATTTATAACTCAAGAACGGCTGAACCGATTTGGCTGAAAATTGGTGTGCAGAAAACATGAAACGTGGCGTTGTATGCTGGTTCCGGTAATGTCTACCCCCGTGTGAATCCGGGGCGGGCCGTTAGTTTCTTATAAATTAGCCTCTGTCACTCTGTAAAGATGTAGCTTTATAATGGTGAAAGAATTTTTCAAATCGGTGCAGTAGTTTCTAAGCCTGTTCAATTCAAACAAACAATCAAATCTTTCTTCTTTATAATATTAGTATAGACGAGTTTCTTGTCTGTGGTTTTACTAACAACTTTTATGAGACAACGGTAGCCAAGGATTCAATGTATATCCTTATCAAATTTCATCGATCTGTTCATCTGTATGTGTGTCAAAAGATGACTTACATATAGAGCGGGTTAATTTCGGCTAAATTATATTATGATGATATAATTATCGGGTCGGCTTCCAGTCTAACCAGGATGCTGCTGAATATCAGTATTTTACACGGAGCAACTGCCATCAGACCTCCGCAACCTAATGTCTGGGCAATACCGATATTCGAAGGAAATACTAGTTGTCAGGCTTTTTGGGCTTCTGACTACCACTAACGATTTCATAGGTTAGGTATGACAACCAGGACCGACGGCTTTCCGTGCTCTCCGAGGCACGGAAAGGCGAAATTAAAGTATTCATATTAAAACATTGATTTTTAGGTGTCTGAGAGCGCATTAGCCTTAAGAGTGACCTCTATGATAGCGTCGCCCGACCCTCACGAGATGTTAATTCTCGTCTTCATGAACATATTGCTAAACTTGTGAGATTTCTTAACAAAGAGTTGTAGTGTTGAAATTTTGTATGTGTAAAGATTTTAATAAAAGAAATATACGATCTCAGGTAGGTTCCACTTAAATATGTAGCTTAAAAGATATATAAGTAGCATATGTTAAAATATCAAATACAATAAAAAAATACTTTGCTTTTGGTAAATAATTTTATCAAGATTTAGGGTAAGATGACGAACGAGGTCGACTAAAGTCAAATGTTTTTTTTTATCAGACATGTATTACAGGTATAGGCAATAATTAGCTTTTGAGAAAAAAACTATTGCAAGTAGGTTTGGTGTGCAAGACTTTATAAAAACAAATTTCTAAAAAGGAGGATTCAAAATTAGTCTTCAATATATTCGGTAACTACTAATTTAATTTTAATATGACTTTCGTTGATTGTCCGTTTGGCACAGCCTCCAAATTAGTTAGAAATCATTATGTAAATATGTACCTGTTATTTGTTGCTTTTTAGTTTCTAGGTGTATTTTGAAGGCGGTTTTTTTTTTATAATTTATAACTAATCTGCTGATGATATTGTTTATGAACCGATTTTTACCCTTATTTTTTTAATCAGACTGAATATAATATCAGAGATGCTCCCATATAAATTGGTTTGCTGTGATAACAGTAACTCATTGTAGAGTTAACGTTAAAATCGTCTACCTTATCCGAACCCCACGACCTTGACCAATAGACGCGTGCGCAATATCGGTTACCGGTACACGTTAAAAGTTACGTAAAGATAAGCATCTTTTAGTCGTCTGTTCTTTGTTACGAATGTCTACAGCGCACCTCAAAAGACATATCAAAAGCAAGCATTCATGGACAGTTCAAACAACATCTACGCAGTACTGAAGTAGTACGGGTGGTTGCGCAGTGGCAAATTTTTGGGGTGCGGAAATTCCTCATGTATCTCTGCCACCTGTGGAGATAGCAGGATATGTCGGACCCGTACCGACTAAAAACCACATCCTTTTTGTTTTTCATTGTGTGAACTTAAATGTTTGTGTTCGTCTGGGTATTTCTGTCTAGTACCCATAGTACAAGCTCTGCTTAGTTTAGGACTAGATGGTGCTGTGTAAAATGTCCCAGGATAGATACATACATTCACGCCTTTTTCCCACAGGGGTAGGCAGAAACTAGAGAACGCCATTTGCAACGATTCTTGCATACTCTTTAGCTTCCTCCACGTACAAACAACTTGTCATACACACGCGCCGATTGTGAGTATTACGCACCTGACCTTTTTGTAGGATGGTGAGATCCTATAGATAAGGTCGGTATAAGTATTGTTCCTGGTTTTTTATATTTTTATTTGATGACCACCGGATCCGACAAATTCACCACGACCATGGCGTAGATCATGAACTCAAGCCGCAGGATTAAAAAAAAATTGACCTCTAATTTGTCTCAATATAAAAATTTTCGCTATCTACCATCAAAATATTCAAAAAACATTATTGCGATCTACCCTCAAAATGTTCAAAAAAAATATTCGCCTCACCTCACTCTCAGCAGGCAAACACAGTTTGGGCTGTGTCTTGTGCTCCAGCAGCAGGTACTCGTTGAGTGTCGCGTACAGGCGCTGCGCCTCCTCCTCGGGAGAGCACTGCCGTGACGTCGACGCTTCCGACTGGCCAGCATCCGGGTGCCCCGCGCCCGATCTCAACATTATCGGGATTATTGGCGCGAGTTGAGGGTGAATCGGCACCTGTATGGTACAACTAGTCAGTTAAAGATGGTTCTGTGTTTAATGAGGTTCTATTGAACGGATGATTTCTGTGTTATAAGTAGCATTGCACAAATGCACAATATTATGGGATATAAACACCACTGCTCAGCCTTATCTTGTGCATAATGGTTTGTGCAGTAATTGTCAGTCAAGGCAAGGAAACATTTTGATACTAAGGGCCTGTTACACCTGTTAGATGAACAATTATGACTATCTGCCAAGTAATTTAACGGGAACTTATCAGTAACCCGTGAAACAGGACCTAAGTATTATAATCATAATTATGCCTGTTTTGTCCCATTGCGGGGCAAATGCCTCCCAACCCGGCTTCCACTCCTAAGTTAAAGGTTTTGTCGGACAATCTTTTCAAGACAATAATAAATAGCAATAACAAATAGTTGTGCTGTCCCTAATAGGTTAGGTTATACTGCTGAGGTGTATTGTACTACCATAGGTCGTCGGTATGTAATAGCAGGAGAGTCTATTGCCATTAACCGGCCGCAAATCCTAACTCCGAGCTACTAGTGAGACTCATAAAAAATACCCAATTACACTTTTCTTGGCCTGAATCGAACCCTCTCAGACCAGTAGAGGAATGAGGCAGTCATACAATTCAATATAACCTGTTACAGGTTGGAACAATAGGGAAAATTGTTATGATAGACGAAAGCTTAAAATATGAAAACTTATAATATCTTACCTAAGCGAGTGCAGGAGCAATCAGCGGCTTCTTGTCGTTGTATATGCCCGCACCGATCCGCCCACAGCTCGACTCCCCGAAGGTTTGAGCGACCGGGCGCGGAGGCCCTAGTACCTGACACAAGAGAGAGCGCGGTCAACGCACTGCAGCCTGGGTAGGCCGCTGAGCGATGATACAGGTTGGAAAAGGAAACCAAGAAGTGAGGACAAAGGATAAAGTCCTTTATGGCTTGGGTATTAGGGATGAACAGAAGCAAATAGTATAAATTCGTATTTTAAGACACAACGAAAAGGTCGTCTATGTAAACAAAATTTTCAATCTCTCAATATGATTGTATAGTTTTTTGGTAAACAAATATAAAAAACTACACTGCAACTTGTTATAATTTAAATTAACAATAAATAATTGAATTAGATATTAAAGCTACAAATCTTAATAAAATAAGTTACAAATTGTGATGTGTACTTGATGAAAGTCTTTTACGAGATTCAAAATACTGAATTTGGCAAATGAATATTGCAAATACTGAATAGGAACTTTGGAAGGAGTGTAAAAAGGATTTCAGATGGGAGATTCAGGAGTTTATTAGCTCCAGGCTACCGGGAGCAATGTCTTGTTGAAAAACAATTGCCCAGCCGCCAATGCGCCTCTCAAACACGTCAGATACGGTACAAACAGTGGTTGAGCACTGTTGTAGGCCGGTACTGCTGCACTCTAGCGAGATGCAGTGACACTAGCGTTTTAAAAACACAGTAAAGCCACGGTCTATCCCTTGGCCCTAGTATACACTGGGTAAAACCTCCACGGTATACCCTTGATACTAATTTTACGTGAACCTTTGACAGTTCTGCCGCAGCAAGCGACTCGGGCCTCTTGACAGGGATGGTTTACAATAGTAGAAAATCTTATAAAGTTACCTGTAAAATTATTACAATGAATATGGCGTATGGATTGATATGTAAACCTTTAAATGCGAATGATTTTGATCCGTTTGAAATCAACCAGTGTCTTTTAATAAATCGTATCATTGCCAAATATCAAGCTGTCTTAGCAAAGAGAGTGCCCTTAATTTTTTTTTTCAAAGATGAATATTTTGGGTAAAAGTAAATTTTACCACCAGGTCACCACCACCTCATAGATGGAATTTAAATGTCATGAAGCATTTTAGTAAACACATAAATATGTTAATAATAACAATGTTATTGCTGGGTAATTTAATATGATAGTGTAACCTGTAGCTAACGCTTCCGCTTGACGTCATATCTTCATTACCATATGAAGTACTTCTATAATACTATAGTCAGCATGTTGCTACACCAATGTCTCTCTTGGTAGATATTAGAGTAAGTGTCTGTCTGTCGTGGTTTCACGGCAAAACTACTGAACCGATCTAAATTAAATTTGGTACACCCAGTCTTATAGCCTGAGAAAGGACATAGGCTGCTTTTAAAAAAAAGGTTGTAAAGGGGTGGAAAGGGGGTGATGAAATAGGCTATAATTTATACACGGGCGAAAAGCTAGTACAAAGATAAAGTAACTATTTATGTATATCCTATTCATAGACTTGTACTCAGATCTGCAATGTCCGTTCATATTAATATGGATAATATTCAGCCATTGGCTAAGGCAATATTGTTCACTATTTATATCTCCTATAAAGCGGTCTGACCTTTGTAAAATCTACATAAATGAACATTCTCTTTATTAAAAGGATCCCAGCTAGCTATAATGTAACAATATTAAATCTCTGTGTGTAAGAATCATATTCATCGTCTTGTCTCAGAATGAGAGGGGTTAGGCTATAGACCACCACGCCGGCCTAGTGTGGGTTAGCAGACTTTACATGCCGTCGAGAAGAACTCTCAAGCATCCAGGTCTCCTCACGATGTTTTCCTTCATCATTGCTAGCGAATTTGGGATTATTTTAGTGCAATAAAGATGTAGAACTAAAGCCAAAAGATTGTTATGATAACAAGCAATCTGTGATCCACATTATCACGACAGTTTTGAAAGCTCATCTAATTTACTGAAATTTTTCTTTGAAATTTTTTTCCCTCAACTGTGTGTAAAGCCGTTCGTCGAGACATGTAAATATTGTATTGAATTACATAACCGACATAGTTTATAATATCAACATTATTAACGATAAAAATCGACATCTTGAAAAAAACTTGACACTAGTGATCTGGCACAACATGATACCACCCATGTCCATGCAGAATGCAACATGATCTTTGACATTTAACATTAAATATTAAAAAAAAATACGTACTATTTTAAGTTTAAAAATAAGAACGCGAGATTCTGCGAAAGATTTTTTGTGGTTTGAAAGCACAATCAGTTCTTGATGGTGTACTTAGTTTGGGTGTCACATTTAAACTGCTATTATTCACGCAACCAAACAGCTGTTAGTTAAAGCACTTATGAGCATAGTTACGAACTTTAATTAGCATAACTAATTAAATGAGAAATTAACGTGTTACGAGTTACGACGTGTAAGCTATGAAGAGCATTTCGCCGCTACCGCTCCTCGCAAGGTAAGAGAAAGATGAAGTAGGTACTGTAATGTCAAATGTATTTATTTGAAAGTGTAATTTCATAATTGGATATGAGAGTAGAGAGAAATAAATAATGAGGTTTATAATGGTTTCTGGAATATTGGACTAAAGTGCGAAATAATTCTCGTATATGTTTTGGGCAACAAGATGGATCGACATCCTGGTAAAGGTTGCTGGGAGTCTTTGGATGCAGGCGGCGTACGCCCGGCCCCAGCAGTGGAACGATCCCGAAGTGAATTTACTTGTTGTTTTCTCAATCTTTAACCATGTGTATACTTTCCATTAGGCAAAACTAGGTTCAAACGCATTATTAAACCACCTAGAGTTCTAGACTGAGGGCGATTACGGTCCCCTATGGGTTTCAGGCTTTAAGAGGGGCAGTATAAGACCCCAAGATAATTAGGGCCATAAAGATATGACATGTTTAAAACTTTAAACATTATAATCGCGGCAATAACCGTTTCAAATTCGCAACAGCGTAAAATAAAATTAGTAGGCACTAATAAAGCTGAGAATCATCTGGTGCACATAGACAAGACATCTGATAATTATTTACATAAAATTCTCTATTTCGTTTGTTATATAGAAAAGAACACATACGGAACGCATGTAGAGTCAATCTTCGTTCTTAATTCTTTAGTATAAAGTATTATTTGAGCACCAAGCGAAACCAGAGCGTCATTATGATGCTATAACCAAAATAATACGTAAATGAGAAAGAAAACTATTTGAGAACATTACGTGTTTTCACTTTCTTTTATGTATGTGATTGATGAGTTTAAGAAGCATTTAAATAATCATGTATTACGGATTTCCGTGTAATCAAAAACAACAAAGTTATGTATTTCGCGCTAAAAAAACAGCGATAATTTACTTACTTAACTTTACTTACTTTATTAACCCAAAAAAACTCATTTCAATCCGTCTGTATAAATAACTGACTGATCTATCAAAGCACAGCTCAATCCACTCAACAATTTGAGCTGTGTAGCACACCGATAACTATTATGACTTAAACATCCGCTAAGGATTTTGGGAAATTCCTATGGTTTTGGGAAAAATTTGATGGACGCGTATACCACCGCTGGGAAAAGTATTTCTAATAGGTATGTAGTAAATAATGTTTTATCTAGCCTGTATTGTCCCAGTCTTGGGCAAAGGCCTCCCCAGAAATCATTTACTCTCGAATTATTTCCCAGATTTTAGATCCATCATAAAGAAACCGTTAGCCCTTTGACTGTCGAAACTTGTCGAAACAGTTTTCAGTCTAATCTTCGTGATTTACTTCAGGTTAACGAACGCAAGCGGCCTTGTTTCAAAGCGGAACAGTGGAGTTTCAAGATCATGACTGAATAGATATAGAACAAGGTAAAGAAAAAAAAACATTTGTTTCAAACGCGATGTAATCCATGAATTAAGAAAAATTCCAAAACATTTTCTACTGTGAAATATGCCATGATCTGTTTTGTAGATTACGCCATCTTGGCTGGGGTTAAGTTGGCCGTTTGAGTTCGGTTATAAATTGTGTACAGTTTTCGCCAAACTTATTGTCCGGCTTGAAGTTGGCACGAGGTATCTTTAACTCGGCCATAAAAATCGGAAAATATTGGATTAAAATGCTTTAAAACGGCAGCATACGTTTTAATTTATTACAGTACATTATTTTTCTTTCGTGTTAAACACTGACAAACGGCGTTAAGACTTAAGATATTACACGTGTCAATAGCTGCTTCAGATACGCGACAGACGGTAAATAAAAGCAATGGGAATAAGTAGTTTGTCAGTAATGATCTAAGAAAAAAAAACGAATTAACTTAAAAAATGTACAACTACCAAGTGCTTACGCTTTTCAATGTAGAACGTTTTACTAGATCGTGTTTCTGAGTTCATTAGAGTCAGGGAGTAACGACCTAGCGAATGGTCATGCGCCGTAGCTTATGATAAACTCACTTTCATACTAATATCACTGTTTTCATTATAATATTGTATACTAAATAACGAGTTTTGAGCGTTTAAAATTAGCTACCCGTGTCAGCAAATATCATTTGTTTTATTATAAACAAATTCCTCCATCTCGTGTCCGTCTATCTGTTCGCGATGTTGAGTTTATCGCGAAAAAAAACTACTGATCCGTTTTTTTTTAATTTAAATAAAATGGACAGATAAAGAACTTTTTCTTGCGTGAGTACGACTCTGTTTGTTACGCGATTTTAATTAAGAGTTCAACACTAATCTGAAACTTGATTTAATTGATAGAAAAAGGTTCAATAGCCTTCCGGTCATAATAAGGTAAACTTTCGTGTGACCTGAAATTCAAACTTTCACCCCCTTTTAATTAGACTTTTAACGGCTTCCAAAACAATGTTTGAAACTTTTATTTGTTCGCAAAAGAAATATAAAGAATTGAATTTCAACACGCAATATACAACAAAAAGCAATGTAAAATTGGAAACTCTTGAAGATTTTTCGTACCTCTTGCGTAATTGTTTCACTGCTGACACTATTTTACAGTATATGACTTTACTAGCTTTCCGCCAGCGGCTTCGCCCGCTATCCCGCGGGAACCATACATTTTACCGGGATAAAAAGTAGCCTATGTGCTATTCCAAACTATAATCTATCTCTGTGCCAAATTTTATCCAGATCCGTTCAGTAGTTTTTGCGTGAAAGAGTAACAAACATCCATCCATCCATCCTCACAAACTTTCACATTTATAATATTAGTAGGAAGTAGGATAGGATATGTATCCTTCTGCCAAAAAATCTTCGAGCTTATAAAAAAATCTTATCAACGACAAACAACTGATCATTTGTTGTCACAGCAATGAGTGAAAAAAACATTTTTATTTATTTTTTATTATCAATAACATAACACAACTATCTCTGAAGAAAGTCTTAATGAAGCTTGTAATGAAACATTAATATTGTATGACGCAAATCATAAACATAATGAAATACTTCTCGTTGTTACAGAATGTAAAATAAAATTATTTTACATACCTATTCAAATTGAAATATTTAATAGAGAAATTTACAAATATACAAGATACGCGCAAAAAACATACCCTTCGTTGACAGTTCGGTAAAAAAAGTATCTCTTTGGATCGCGCTCCTGCCGCGCGCGATCGGAGCGCGATGGATCGTCCGGTGTGGACCCACCTATTAACATTTTGTCAAAGTCGTCGTATGTCGTATGTTTCATAGGTATACATCAAAATGCTACTTAGAAATTAGATCGAAGACGAAGAAGATCAAATAGGTTTGAAGACCTTTATAGCTTGAATTGGACACCTGATCAGCCAACACAAAATTTCACAGGAGATTTAGGAATATTATAAGTACAACTAGTAATCAGCAAGCACAGGTTAGACCGAGATGTGGTATGCTCTCTCAACCCACCCGCTTAGATATCGCAGCCACAATCTACTATATAAAAATAAGTCGGGTTTTTCTTCCTGACGCTATAACTCCAGAACGCACGAACCGATATCCACGGTTTTGCATTCGTTGGAAAGGTCTCGGGCTCCGTGAGGTTTATAGCAAATAAGTTTATAGGAAAAATTTAACAGAAAAGCGGGTTAAAAGGGTTATCAAGACCACGCGGGCGAAGCCGCTGGCGGAAAGTTAGTTTACGTATAAATTACGTAAATACAGGAAAATAAAATTGCAACATTTCATAACCATGTGTATATCACAATTTTCGCATGTATTTTGTGCAAATATCGGACGTTATCTCGCGGCGGCGTCACGGTGCCGAGGTGATAAGCAGAGCGGTCCGTCTAGTGTTGTGTTGCAGAATATCACGTTTAGCAAAATTGCTACGTGATTGTTGTTTGTAACTATTGCGAATACGTCAGTCGTCAGACTATGAGCGTCATAGAAACATGTCTATACAAAACTGAAGGTAGTAAAATCTTAGGCTTTTTCTCCAAAAATCCATTTAAGACATTATTTTGCATTGTACTATGTCTGAATTTTAAAGAGCCCATGATTCTCTCTCCGAGTTGGTTAAGAACAGTGGTTCTTAACAGGTGGTCTACGGACCTATGGTGATCCCTGGAAGCACTAGTAAGTGGTCCGCGAAGACATCCTAAATCCTTACTAATATTATAATTGCGAAAGTAGCTCTGTCTGTCTGTCTGTCGCGCTTACACGCACAAAATTAATAATCCGATTTGAATGAATTTTGGTACACGGATAATCTAGAGCCTGAGAAAGGAAAAAGGCTGCTTTTTAATGCGAAAAAGAGCTGTAAGGGGTTGAAATAGGGGATGAAAGTTATAAGAAATACCTAGATCACGCGGGCGAAGCCGCTGGCGGTAAGCTAGTATTACTATACATAGAAAACCTCTTTATTAGTTTCCATTTAATGTATGACACTACCAACACAACACATGGATCACCAATTGTATGGAGGCACATAAATATAGAGGTCAAAAATGTTATCAAATGGTTTCTCATCCCTAAAAGGTTAACAGACAGAAGTTTCACCACTCTTGCTTAGATATATCGCTTGCTACTCTAGAAACGTCTCGAACAATATACACGAAGCTAGTTTACTTCTCCAAGCGATTAAGTTCTGTGTTCCATCACAAATCTAATAATAAAACTATTATGAAAACATACATTACTGCGCGCTTGACCGGGCATCGCCCACTGCGCATTGCACGTTTAAAAACAAAACTATTATTAGAACAAACAACACTGATATTGCGAAATGCATTGCGTAAATATTATGTGAACGGTATTTTTTTATTGCCTACAGTGGCAGACGATCAGGTGGCCCACCTGTTGGTAAGTGGTAACCGCCACTTATGGACATCAGCAACGTCGGGAACAGAGCTGAGCTGCCGCCTACTATGTATGGTAGAGAGCTCTTTTAGGCCGCGTTTGAAGAAGTACAGTTCTCGCCAAACTTATTGTCCGGGTTGAAGTTGGCACGAGCTAACTTTAAACCGGCTGTAAATTCTGAGAACCTCTTCTAAGCTCTTAGGGCCTAAGGGACATGTATTCCTGTCCCCCCCTCCTGCATAGCAGGGACGGTGATACGGTATGAACTATTTTTAGTGCAACTCATGACGACTATAGAACGAATGAAATAAATCTAATCTAAACCCCCGTGCGTAGGCGTCGAAAGCATCAGAAATTTCGATAACACCTTGTTTTCATTTAAATTCGGGTGTCAATGAACTTATAATCGCGGACAAACGAATTTTACTAGCGACCGTTAGTTAGGTGAAAAACAAGTTATTTTTATGAAAGCCTACAATACAATATAAGCCTGAGTTTTATTTAGATAGTTTGTGAAATAAAAGGTTAAGTCCCTGATGAAACTATATTTTTTTGCAGAAATTGGGGTTAAAATTTTATAGATCTGATAGAATGATCTGGGATAAAATCTGGAATTAATGACTCGTTTTAAGACAACGTTACTATATAGGCCTAATAGGGAGGCCTACCATAGGGAGTATATAAATTATGATGTGAAATAAGTACTTTACATAAGTCGACCTCAACACTATTATTTTCTTTTCGAAAATAATCAGCTGTCACATTTTGTAGAGTTGAATGAACCTGTATGGACAGATGTTTTTTTTAAATTTCACGATTAAAATGTTGTATTATGGCACCCTAAACCGACGAGCATGCATGGAGAGGTTAATGAACATAGACGAAGCGAAAGTGGTGTGCCGGGATCGTAGCAAGTGGAAATCTATAGTCTCTGCCTACCCCTATGGGAAACAGGCGTGAAACTATGTATGTTTGTATTATGGCACCCTTATGAACTACATAACAATATAATATATAACAATATAATCGTTTTAAGTATATAAGGAGTATCACGCCAGACTTTCCCGAACGGTTACGCAGAGGACGGTGTACAGTTGAGTTCCAAAGTAATAGGGCGAGCCTATTGCCACCTGGGAACAAATACCTCCGAACTGCTATTGAGAATTTGACAGAAAACCACCACCAACAACACTACTCGAAACTAGGATCCGCAACAGTTATAATGGTAGTTATTATATGTACCGAATGTTAAAATACGTAAACCTTATTCCACATACCGTCCCTGCATGTATAAACATGATAAAAACAAACAATAAACAATGTTTCGCACAGTTTCCCCCGCACAATTCTGCGCGGGCGCAACTTTCACTGTTGCGAGTGCGCACTGGACGTGCATCGTGCAGCCATTATTGTTACGGAGAAATTCAACTCACAATACATACAGTTTTATTAAGAAAACTACTTAATTATCAATAACCTGCGTACGGTTAAGATAGATGGTACTTTCGCTTAATATCAATTTAATTTTTTAACGTAGTATGTAGGAGACAAGGATAATAAATCCTGCGGACCTAGCCAAGTTGAAATCTAACGTTCGAATCAACAAACGAATAGAAACAAAATGTATAGGAATGACATTTGTAAACGACAGATTTGTCGAAAGCTTTTGTCATTCCCAAAAATTTTGTTGCTATTCGTTCGTCCCCTAGGCTCCCTGGACTAAGAACCTCAGTGGACTAGTAGTCACAAAAATAGTTATGGAGCGTAAGGTCTTGGCATGTTGGGAGTTTGGATTTTTTCCCGGTTAGTAGCAATGGGTTTGCTTCCTGTTACATAGGCCCTAAACATACCTGCGGACTGTGGGTTTACAGTAGCACACAGGGACTTTAAGCGTGATGGTATGAGAAGTGTATAAGCTGGTTGAAGGTAACCTATAATTAACTGAAGAGAGACCAAAATTAGCTCATCGTTTAACACAGTCTACGATAAGATAAAGTAAAATATCCACAATAGTATCAAAATCATTTCCTGTATTACGAGAGCGTCCATTTATATCTGTCAAATTACATCATACATTAAACACAAGACGAATAAATCATCCATCCTATTTTTGTTACAGGATAATGACAAATATTGGAAAATGTTGGCCAAAAGCCAACAGCGTTAATATGGAACTTAGGGCCTAACCAAGTTGCGTTGACGAACGATTAGAAACAAAATTTATGGGAATGACATAAGCTTTCGACTAATCTGACGTTTACAAATTCACATATTCATTTTGTTTCTATTTGTCGTCGATTCGAACCATAGATTGCAACCTGGCTAGGACCGCAGGGCTGAACATTATCTGCTGCATATCTGATGAATAACGAACTGTCTCGTGGGCTTAGTGGTCGTCACCGCGACTGCTACGCTTCAGGTCGTAGGTTGATAGCAAGCTAGAGCAAATTGTTATTGGGTTGTTCGTATAACATTCTCTGGGGCAGCTTGGCCAAAACCCACTAAGCAATGTTGCTCAATTTATTTTCTAGCGATGACAGATTCAGCTCATCGATATGTAATATGCAAAAGATTGGAGAAACTTAGCTATTTTGTCATGCAGTAAAACTGAATCAAAATTCATCATCATCATCCTCCTGCCCTTATCCCTATTCACTTGGGGTCGGCGCAGTATGTCTTTTTCTTCCATACATCTCTATTAGCCGTCATCTCATCATTCACTTCCTTTGTGGTCATATCCTTTCTCACACAGTCCATCCATCTTTTCTTTGGTCTTCCTCTTCCCTTATATCCATCCACATTCATGCTTAAAACCTTTTTGGTAACAAAACTGAATCAAAATTATGTATTGATTCAGTTTTGTTACCAAAATAATTATGTTTGACGAAATTATCAGCAGATAAATATGGCCGCTTTTAAATAATATGTCTGTAAGTATATCAGCACTGGTCTATCAACGTACAGCCTTTATACAGCTCAAACCACTAAACAGATTGGGCTGAAATTTGGCACACAGTTATCATGACGTAGGCATCCCATAAGAAAGGGTTTTGGGAAATTCCCACTTGTGGGAAAATTAGATCAACGCGAGTAACACCGCCGCGAACAGTTAGTCTATGTAAATTCTAGTCTAATGACATTTGTAGATTCATCTTGAATTAGAAACAATGAGAAATACTTACTCACATCATACGTATTATAAATACAATTAACGTCATTAAAACAATGCGCAGTTTCAAAATGTTTTGGAAAGCCGTCTTTATTAGCACAAGTGTTAAACGCCGTCAGCAGTCGGTTACTTACACAACTGTGACGTCATTCAAGACTACCCACACCCTATTATGATGAATACACTTATGTAACGGCCGACAAGTGTAAACCCTTTAGGTAAGAGAAAATATTGAATAAAGTACTTAAAATAATAAACAAAAGCTTGTGCAAAGTAAATTTCAAAATAAAGCTTAAAGAGTTCTTGTCCATGTTTAAAAATATCATTATCATCCTCCCAATTCACTTGGGGTCGTCGCCCGTTAGTTGTCTTTTTATTCCTTACATCGCTTTTAGTCGTCATCTCGTCATTCAACTCCTTTCTCACACAGTCCATCTATCTTTTCTTGGGTCTTCCTCTTGCCTTATATCCATCCACATTCATGCTCAAAACCTTTTTGGGAACATGCTCTTCACTTCTACGCATCACATATCCATACTACTCAAAAATGGCAACGTAAAACTAAGTATATATAATATATATACATAATTATATTATATTCGAATCCACTGCCTAAAAAGTATCGTGAAGTTAACTAAAACTAGTACGAAAGAAGGTAAAAAATTCTAATACCTAGGTAAGAACGACTTTCACGTGTTTAAAATAAATTAAACAACATATTTTTGCTTTATTAATTTGAATAAGAGAAAAACATGTCACCGAGAAAGTTGTGGGGGTTTCTACTAGGGCGTTTATAGCCTAGTCCAATAGGCCTACTCTCAATGCATAAATTGGCAGCTCGATAACTGCTGTGCTATCTATACAAATAAATAAAATTGAAGTGTCTGTTTGTAATTTTAAATTAACAGCTTTTCACTAAATGCTTATGAAAGTATTTACATAAAAAATACATCGTCTGTCTGTTCCAGCTAATCTCGGAATAGGCTGAACAGATTTTGACGGGACTTTCACTCGCAAATAGCTAATTTTATAAGTAACTTAGGATCCTTTTATTTTAGAAATTTTAATTTATTTATTTTCTTTTCACCGCTGGGAACAGTTAGTAATATAATAGAACTGAATCGTGGTTAAGGGTTGGTAAGAGACGAACCAAGCATTTTATTAGAAGGTTTGGCTGCAGATGACTTTAAACCGAGAAGAGGAGCCGTACTTAATTATTTACCTGAGAATTTTGTTTAAAACAGACCTAAGATACTGGAGAGATCCTAGATAAGAGTTTGTTTTTTCTTTTGCTGATTGATGCATTCATTTGATATTATCTCCAAATTTTTAATAATAGTAATTCATTAAAGGTTCTCATTTGAAATACCGGGAGAGTGTAAGTAGTATCTATATTTTTTACGAAATATATTTTTGACACCGTGACACTAATCGCTAGCAGAAAGACGAATTCTTTATTCCAGGTAGGTACTTTACATAAGCTCTTTTTGAGGATCGTAAATTAAAGTAAAAGTCGGCACAAATTAGTAACCTCATAATCATGAACTCCACTAACCGTTATTTCCAAAATATTACCATACAGTTGTACAATGTCAACATTTTACCGTTACAAGATGGCCGCCATCATAGACAACAGCGATCTAAATTCAAACGTACGTCTATTTTGGGAGTATATTGGCGCGAAATTGGGACGGTACTGTTATGAAAATAATTGGTGTTCCGTTGGTCTTGTGAATTATGATTTGCATGTGTTTTTGATTATAAACATGTCGTTTTTATTGTTTATGTCTGGTCACAATCTCCCGCTAAGATAATAACCTCTTCTATACTAATATTATAAAGAGGAAAGATTTGTTTGTTTGTTTGTTTGTTTGTAATGAATAGGCTCCGAAACTACTGGACCGATTTCAAAAATTCTTTCACCTTTGGAAAGCTACATTATCCCCGAGTAACATAGGCTATATATCATCACGCTACGACTAATAGGAGCGGAGTAGTAATGAAAAATGTAGCAAAAACGGGGAAAAAATTATAAGACCACGCGGGCGAAGCCGCTGGCTGGAAGCTAGTAATAAATATTTTTTAAACACTAAGTATGTACACAATCAAATAACTATTTTCTGAATAAAATCAAATATGGAATGTTATCCTGTCTGTATGTATGGCACTAGATAATAGCTGTCACAATTTTAGATAGGAATAATCGCGAGCCGTCAATCCGGTAATTCGATTAAACCATACAATATTTATATAGATGATGACATAACCCATCCGGTACAACGAAGATAGAATAAGTTTAGTTTTTACCAATACCAATGCAGATGCCCAATTCTTAAGAGCATATAGAAAATTAAAATGGAATATCACCAAAAAATTAAAGAATTATATATTAAGAAACTTGCACAACTGTGAAAAGCTAAGTTGAGGAGCCTTAAACAAGTGCATAAGGAACTAATCAAAACAAAATGTAAGAAAATGACATTTAGGATAACCCTATTTGTCGAAAGTTGTTTTATTTCTTCATTGAAAATAATAGCCTATATGTTATATTTTTGACATAACAGTGTCATCATCTTTTCAATATGTTGTTATAGCACTCATTGTTACAGAAACAACGTGGACATCATCACGGCGGTGTAGAATAGACGCATTTGGCACAAACAATCGGGCATTTTAACGGGGATATATTTTTAGATGCAGGTAAACGCGACGGAGGGGCCACACGAGCGGACGTACTCAAGTTCAAAAGAAATAGCTCCAAGCAGGGTTAGGAATGTTTTTATTTACGGAGAATCCTTCAGCACCCACCTTTGCTTTGGAAAACCAAAGTGTAGAAAAATTTTAGTAGTTTAAATGTGTGATGTGGGAGGCTAAAAAGTTCATGTAGAACTTAATACACTCAATAATCACATGAGCAAATCCTTAAGAATTTTCTAGTAATCACATACATGACAATGTGCATCGATTAAAAGGAAAGGCGCTGTATTTTTGCAAAAATTGGGTCATAGGATTAACGACCAATATTGAAAAAACACGCCTCTAGAAAGGAACTCTATAATGTATTAATTAGTATATGCGGATCAAGCAAAATCTTTTAGAATACATTTTTTTTTCCTTAAATCTATTATTAATTCAGGATATTGTATAAACAACAGCCTTATGTAATGGGGTAGGTAATAAAGTTTTCAATTATGGTCCTGTTGCTTTGTGTCTCAAAGCAAAAGAACCTTCCAATTCTTCCAATTGTCATCATTAATCCTTCTGCAACTATCGCCATTTATTAGCGTCAATGTAACTGGGGGAGTTGAAACCCTCTGACAGGAGACATATGAGTTAAGTGAGCTTGAGGTCGTTCAGAAATAACCAGACACCTTGGCCCGCATGTATGTTCAATACCGTCAATGAAACTGGTCAAGGGACTTTGAGGTAAACAAAAATATTTATATAATAGTTTACGCTTCCAAACGAAACTAGTTACGCTGGAAGCCATCCAGAAAGGAAGGAATCGTTGCGTTAAAAGAATTGAGAAGACATTCAGTTAGTATACCGTCTTTACCAGGATTTCTTGTCAATTTTGTCTTATCACCGGTAGAGGACAGTTTTGGTTAAAGGTTAGCAAGAACAAAAATACTATTTGGCGGCAATAGTATACACTAAAAGGTACTAATAGTCTGTTCACGAGGACAGGAATAAAGGTTTATGACGCTCGTCTAATTCCAGATTTTCATTGCATCTGCTATGTATGTATATTTAATACCACTTCTAGAACATTACATGTGACGAAGGCTTTAAAGTGTGTGGATCATGTATTAAATGTATGGTTTGCCTTTCTATGGCCTTACGTCTACGTGCCTACGTTTAATGCTCAATCTAATAGGAAACGTTACTTCCAAGGCCATTTTCCAAGGAGACGCTTAGCATAGTGTCGAATTAAGACATATTCACATTGTTACTCAGCTGGCAAAGAGGTTACAACATCTCAACATCGCGTTTCTGTTCCATACCTACCCACAATCAAGGCTACTTTTTGTATGCAAAAAAACCTGGTAATTCTATGCCAATGTTTTTTGTGCTTTTCGTCTAACCGACAATTGAAAACTGGACTTTCCTGACATAATTATTAAGCGAGTTAATTATAAAACCATTTGCAAATGGAGCAGTAAGTCTTACTCTGAGACTCAGAGAAGAGACTCAGCGTGAACTTACGCTTCCGTATGTCAAATTGTAATACAAATTTGACATACGGAAGGCTTACTTTACGCTGAGCATCGTTTCTGAATGTTAGCCTTAATCTCTAAAATCTTAGGTATCAGCACTTTCAGCAAGCAGTGTTAATATATAGGGTATTCGCCTGGATAAATCCTGGACATCACTCATTACATAGGACCTTTCGAGAAATAGAGGCTTATGGCTAATATCGAAAATTTCCGATTTCTGTACTACTTACAAATTATCGGTGAACTACTTATTCTAAATAAGTCGTGTTAGTGAAACTGTTACAAGACGACTAGATTTAGCAAGCTAATGTGTATGCCATTTACGATTCGTGAAGCAAAGCTACCAACGCGACGTTACTTGCATGCTAAATAAGTAGAAAGGATTAACCTGTGTACATAGAGACCCTAAATTCTGGAGTGTTGCGGAACAATCGAAGATTTCATTCATTTTACTCGAAATGAGGTTCATAACCTTCCGGTTCTTTAGTCATCTTTCCTTCAATAAAGTCAGTGTGCTCCTAAATGAAGTTTGCTTGTAAGTGACATCAAATTTAGGCAAGGTAGGTCAGCAAGCTGCAAGACACGGTCCTTTTGGGGTTGAAGCACAATTATCAGAATCTTTTCGCATTTTATCGATTGATAAAACAGCTTTTTTATGAAATCCGTACGCAGCCATAGATGCGCTGATACCCGATTCAGAGCCTAAGAAGAAATCGTAATATGATAATCTGTCTGAAAGTGTTTGTGTGTACTGTGTAGCTATGGCAAGCAAGGTTAATTTTACTCACTAGGTTCTTTCGCTCAGATGTAGCTGCAGACAGAATTACTCATTATGATTCTTTTGCCAAGTAATGAACTATAGTGAAAATATTTTTGTTTTCACACGTAACACTGATGTCGTAATATTACTATGTACTGGTTCAAAGCCATGGACGTTTGCCCAACGTTTCTTTTTTTTCAGCAAGCGTTCAAGGCGAGTCGCTTGTTTTCGATAGCGTGTGTGACCTCATATTCTCGAAAGATCAGTTGAGTGTTTATAGACCTTCTTAATGTGTGCGTGGGTTAAGTATAAAATAATATTTTCTATGAGAGTATTTGTAGATGACGTACGTAAAGTTTTTTCAGCCTGTACCATCTCAGAGTCGCAGCTGAGCAAAGATGTCAGCTCTATGATATACGAACTTTTTGGAGTTGCGAACTATTTTATCGCATTCTTCTTTTTTATGTGGCAATTGCGTGCTTTGTCTCAGTTATTCCAGCGATGTCACTGTCAGTTGAACCATCTTTTTTGCCCCTGATGTTATTTATAAAAAAAACATTACACAATCCTGCCCAACGTTCGATCCAAAACAACAATTATCGTTTGTTATCACACATCAATTTAGGATATAAAACCAAAAACATGTTCTACAACATCGTCATATTGATCAAAATGTCACCTTCAGATAAAAATGTTTACACTTTGATGTCTTGGAGACAGTTTCAATCTAATCAAGAAGGTCATAGATGTTGATACTTAGTTTGCACTTTTTTATGAAAAAGGTGATGAGCATACGGGCCCTGTGATGGTAAACCTAGCGATACCAGTAGTGCTTATCACTAGCATAATATTATTGTTTGAGACCTCAGTTGTCTAACCACATAAATTATACCTTTCAAACCGGAACACGACGACTGTTCTAAAATAGTTATAAAGGCTTGCAGGAAGTATTTCTTGCATATTTAAACAGCTTTGTATCAAAAATCTTAGTGAGCCACTTAAAAATAAAGCTTTTCTTTATACTTTTGGGAGATGATGACGTCAAAGTACACTAGGCTGTATGTCAAGATTACATAGTTTAAAGCACAGATGTGTAAATGAAACTAATCGTGCATATCCATTGAAGGAACTATCGCATTAGGAAGGAAAACATAATGTTTAAGGTCGACCACAACTAAAACACACGGTATAACCTTGTTACAAGGTAAAGAATATACATTTTACGACTGCAACTGAATATTTTGAACGTTATACTAGTGCCCTTAGAGTCAGAGGGCGCTTATAAATGCAATAAATACCCATTATAAAATCTTGTCACATTGTGATTGAGCCTTCCAGTTTTCTACGGCATAATAGGTTTCTTTATTATATATTTGCCCACTATATTATCATTTTCCTATCTACTATACATATATTCCAATTTACTTTGAGATCAGTTCAGTATAATTCTTATGAACATCTTTCTTTAATCAGCTTTGTAAGTTTTGTAATACAAAATTGTATGATCAATTACACTAACAAAATAGTTTTTAACAAAATCAATATAGTTTAGATTAGTAGTCGACAGATATAATAGTGTAGATATCCTAGTAATTAATTCAGATTTGGTAATTTGATTTAATTTCTTCGATTATGAAACGAATCTAGGTGCAAATTTACGTAAAACTCTGATGCATGTAAGGAAAAGTTTATTGGCTCACATTTATAAATTAAATACATTTTAGCCTCAATCACACATTTCCTAATCATCATTTTCCATCACAAATTCATTAATTTTAGTATGCATACCAATTTAGTAATGTTTTCGCTCTCAAAACAAAACCATACAGCTAATTTCAACAGATAAATTATGCGCAATATACGCTCAAACAAGGCCAGTGCGTACGTGATTAAACGAACGGAGAGGGAATAAAAATAGGTCATAATACTTTATTAACTATGGAGTATTGTACGTTGTGTTCCTTTTAGAGAAACAGCTAGCAACTCTGAAAAGGAACCATTGCATGGGAACTTTTTTGAAACAATAAAGGGTAGTAAAACTTTTTTGTTTGTAGTCAGACAATTGCCTATAGAAAAAGAAAAAGATTCTCACGGAAAACCCGTTTTTATATCAACAGAATTTTGAATTGTCGACTTCTGTCTTCGTGCACTTATAGCAGTCCTCTGTTTATTATCGAGAAAAAAAAACTCGCTACATTATGTATGCTAGACGAGTGCTAATAAAATGTTGTGAAGACGGCAACACATTTGCATTTTAAAAACAAGACGTTTGGAAACAAGGCTGACTAGTTTTTTATAAATTTAATGTTTTAGTTTTACAGTAATTAATTTCAAGTCTCTCGCATCCCAAAAAAAGGCAGAGTTGGGAATATCCTAAGTCTATAGAGTCTGAATGACTGGACTGATTAATCTATTAACGCACAGCTCAGAGGAGGTCGTCGAAAACCCATACAAGTCAGGCCAAATTTGTACCGGAGGTACATGACAGCTGTCATGTTGATAGTTTTTATCATGATATCAATATGAAACTTAATAATCTGCCGTAATAAACCTTTTGGCCGGGAGAAATGTCGCGCCATGAAGGAGGCTTATGTCCAGCAGTGGATATCAGTAGGCTGAAGTGATGATGATGATGAATAAACCTTTTTATTTTTATTTATTTATTTATTAATGGCGTGCGTTTGACATTTCGAAACTGACACTGACAGTTTTTACTATGGAATCATTACGGAACAGATAATAGTGTGTCAAAATGGCGTGATTTTTTCTAAAATTAAAAGTTTTATTTCTCATCCCCCAGCCAACATTAAGAAAATGTACGACTAGAGTTTTAACCAGCGTAACACAGAGTATTTTTTCCAATAAGTGTACCTTCGGTACCTCATTTGGGCTGATTTCGATGACCTCCTTTGGCACACAGGCATCTGTTAAGAGAAGATTTTGGATAATTCCCACGGAATAGGGAAAACAATATGAACCCGAGTGACACCGCAGTAATAAATAAGCTTGATAAATTACGTAAGACGAAGGTACATTAGATTAATTAGTCATTACTCAACAATGTACAGTCAGCATCAGATATATCGGGACATACAAAGTGTTCAAAATGATCGGAACAACTAAGAAAACTAAACTTTATCCTAATGTGATAAAGTTTATTTCAGAATGGCATTTGCCGTGTAATGTGTTCGTTCTTAAATAGTCTTTGTGCCATTGAGATACAGTTTAATTTTCTTAGTTGTTCGGATCATTTTGAACACTGTCCCGATGACTGTACTTCATAGTCATTAGCTATAATACAGTAACAATTATAGCCTTTTTTGTCTATTTGTCGCAATTTTCTTCCAGACACGGATACTTGAAGCTGTATCAATAGACAACGTTCACAGTTCACACGACAAAAAGTCGTTTCAGTGCGAATTAACACACAATACGTAATTAATAATACATAGGGACTATTTTCTTTTTCTGCTTGACATGGAAGGAGTTTTTTCATCTATACGAACTATTGTATTGTGTAAAGCTGTCATGTTCGCCAGTATCTAACCAAACATATCGGCGAATTGTGTGTACAGTATAGTACACCGCTGCTTAGCCTTTCGGGGAATACAGGGAAAACGGTGATGGTATAGGTAATGTAGGTATGTCTTGCTGAATGTAAGCCTCCCCCAAAGATCGCCAACCACCCGGTCTTTTTTATTAGCTTTCCACCAATGGCTTCGCCCGACTGCAATAGTCTGGGTATTTCTTATAACTTACGTTTCCTATTTCAACCCCTTACAACCCTTTTTTCGCATAAAAAAGTAGCCTATGTTCTTTTTTCTCAGGCTATAGACTATCTGTGTACCAAATTTCATTTAAATCGATTCAGTAGTTTTCGCGTGAACACAGACAGACAGTTACTTTCGCATTTATATTAGTAAGGATTCTTTTTTTAAACTCATTCTTTACTAGGAAACAACGGGTATCAATATATCAAGTAGCAACAGATTTTTTATCGTTGTTTATCAATCTACCCACATTAGCAACAGCCTACGCAAGGTCTTTCCTATTTAGGCCGACAACCGTCCTCCTTCGTGAAATAGGTTATCAAACGATATGGCTTGTCGCCAAATGGTTAAAAAATAACTTCACAACTCAACGATAACGTTGACAAACAGTTTCCTACAGAATTCTGGAATTGGGATAATTATTTGAAAACATGGCGGCAAACACCTCTGGCCTTACCCTAAGAGCAGTTTCGCACTAGATGCAATCCGAATCTGTGAAAATACGGTCCGGAGTAGTCGTAGAACTATTTGTATAGAGAAATCGGATGACGGACATCGGATCTAGTGCGTAAACTACAATATAAATAGTTCTAATACTACAAAGGACCGTATTTTCACGTAGGGTTCTATCTGAAATGGTCTTTTGAGGAAAGAACCAACACGGTTTTCAATAGTATTTCAGTCCCATCTGGCGGCATGCATCAATCATTGTGTAGCTCAACTTATGTCGACTTCCAGTCTAACCAGGATGCGGCTGAATATCAGTATTTTAAACCAAGCAACTGCCATCAGACCTTCGCAACCCAATTTCTGGGCAATACCGATATTCGAAGGATAGACTGGTTGTCAGGCTTTTTAGGTTTCTGACTAATAGGTGTTCGTATGACAACCGGGACCGACGGCTTTACGTGCTCTCCGAAGCACGATTTGTAACTAATCATATTAAAACTAAATGCACAATATCCTCCATAAAGCTTAAACGAAGGTCCTATTAACAAGACTATGATATCGATTAGACTGAGACATTGATTTCAAGGCGAATTCGTTTTGCGGTGCGCAATTTATTTAAATCGACACTTGATCAAATAACGTTTTGCACACGATAATAAGAAATGAGGTTGTAAGGATAGCGAAAACAGCTATATTGCGACGCAAAGCTTATAAGACATTTTTTTACCTAGGCTTGTTTATTCCCAGGTTGGGAATGTTAATCGTTTTTTTTATGAAATTTTCAGTAGCAGCTCAGAATTTAGATTTGTTAATGGCAAAAATCTCACCCCCTACTGCCCCCTATTAGATGAGACCTAAATGGCGGATTGTGGGTCATCTTTAGCACAGCTCTACCTAACCCTTCAGGGAATACAGGCGTGATGTTATATCTATATAAATAAAAATGAATCACAATGTGTTGCTAAGCGCAAAACTCGAGAACGGCTGAACCGATTTTGCTGATTTCTGAGGAAGGTTCTTATGGAGAGAAAAAAAAACGTTAAACTTCCGTTTTAGAGAAATGGGAGCGAACAAGGTCTGCCGGGGCAGCTAGTTATAAGATAAGCATAAGTTCCGCCTGATGGTAAGTGGCAAGAGATTTAGAATTGTGCAGCAGATAATCGGAAATGATATTCGTAAACTCTCTTTTAAAGCACAATGGATTAGATAGAATGACGTCACGTGTTTCTATACTGATAAATACTTGTAAAAAAAAAAAACAACAACACCATAAACTTGTTTGAATCACATTGATCTTGACCATCATTATCGTACAATACCTTTTCGTTATCAACGATTCATTAGTAGCTAAAGTTCGTGATTAGGGCGTGCCATAATCAGTACCATCACGCTTGTATTACCTGAAGGATTAGATAGAGTAGAAGTAGGTCCTAATGGCAAAACTTGACAACAAGTTAAAGTGTTAAAGGTGCAATAGCTGTACGAACTAAGGCTAATATTCAGAGACGACGCTAAGCGTAAACTTACGTTTCCGTATGTCAAATTGTAATACAAATTTGACGAAAGTAACGCTTCCGTATGTCAAATTGTAATACAAATTTGACATAAGGAAACGTTACTTTACGCTTATCGTAGCTTCGTCTCCGAATATTAGCCTTAGGCTGAGATTCAGAGAAGAGACTCAGCATGAACTTACGCTTCTGTATGTCAAATTGTAATACAAATTTGACATACGGAAGCCTTACTTTAAGCTGAGCATCGTCTCTGAATGTTAGCCTTAATGTACGCGGTTCTTAAGACCTCGAGCTTCAAACTGGTTTATCGTAGCGAACTGGTGCGGGGGTTTTAAAGTATGCGTACTAATGGTGACACACAGACGAAAAAGGTCGTCCAAAAAGTGCGCGTACTTGCACGTATAAACCCATTTATAAATCTTATAAATAGACAAAATCCCTCTTGAGATCCCATCCTTCCAAGCCATTATTGCAACTAAGTTTTTAGACACGCTTTTTCCTATCTCTTTAACAGGTCACATTTGGTATAACCCGCGTTTATA
This sequence comes from Acronicta psi, assembly GCA_946251955.1. Taxonomy (NCBI): domain Eukaryota; kingdom Metazoa; phylum Arthropoda; class Insecta; order Lepidoptera; family Noctuidae; genus Acronicta; species Acronicta psi. The sequence continues at coordinate 3,162,980 of OX276498.1, read as the reverse complement.
ATCGGGATGTAATTGGACGGCCCCCTATTGTAATGAGGCATATTTAAAAACCATTAGAAATAACACAGAAACCCATAATAATAGCTCTTTACTATCTTCTACTAAAGAGCATTAGAAATATTGAAACAATAAAACTGAAAACTCTATCTATATTTGATCACGATTTGTCTGTCGATGACGTCATAACGTTACTATAAATTGTAACAATATGACGATCACATGTCGTACACGTGGGTCCAGGCTTTTTTATCACAGTGTTAATTATAATGATCTGATAAGAACTCGTTTCAAGATGGATTAAATTTTTTTTTATGAATCAGGGTCTACAAGTCTGTATTGTTTTTTTTTAATTGTCCCACTGTTGGTCAGATTGAGGTCCAATTGAATTAATCATAATAATCCATTATGGTTAATTCAATCGCCAAAGGGCTTGTTACTATCTATACTAATATTATAAAGAGGAAAGATTTGATTGTTTGTATTGAATAGGCTCCGAAAGTACTGGACCGATTTGAATTTTTTTTTGTATTAGATAGCCTATATCGGGGAAGGCTATAGGCTATATACTATCACGCTACGACTAATAGGAGCGGAGTAGCAATGAAAAATCATGCAAAACCGGGGGAAAAGTTATCAAGACTAGTTATTCTAAAATGTTTGAGGTTTTCAGGATAAGGTAGGGTTTAGACACTTCATGTAGTACATAAAAAAATGTGGGCCAAAAAATACTCAACAAAAAAACTTTGAGAACCCACTCTTTTTTGGAAGTCGGTTGAAAAAATCAACGTATAGATGGAAGACCTAGATACATCCAGCAACAAACTTATTGCACGTACATAAAGGTATATTCTTGCAGAATTTGAGCCATATGGCCGACAACAGCTGGCTGTTACATCAGCTGTCCGGTAACGTTTTTTTTTGACAAAGGGGGACGTCATACGGCATCTTTCGAGCTCACCTGGATTTTTAATTCTGCGAGGGTGATGTTATCTTTTTTGTGTAGTATGAACTTTACATTGAGTTAGCAACCGTTTTTTTTTAATATTATTACTGTGAGTAGAGGTTCGCTCGTATGTTTGAGTGCCATATAATAGGGGCGGGGGGGGGAGCCTATTGCCATTGACCAGTCTAAACTCCGACTTGCTACTGAGGATTTTCCAATAACACTACTCAACCTATAGGTACCTCAACCATGAGTTTATGAGTCGAGTGTATGAATTTACTAGCTGCCCGCGTGCGTATTTCTTATAACTTTCACCCCCTATTTCAACCCCTTACAGCCCCTTTTCGCAGCCTATGCCTTTAGCCTATGTCCTTTTTGGCCTCAGGATTTTGGCGTGAAAGCGCGACAGACTGTAATATACAAATTATCTGTAAAGGTTAAATAAGTGAAAATGCGATATTTATTAAAAATTTAGTATGTAAAGGAAGAATAATTTTATAATGGAAAAGACTAGATATCACATGAGTTACTTTCGCATAAAATTTATAATATTAATGAGGATGATGAGACGCCGTGAAATATTTCTATGGAAATCGCCTTCAACGCCTATAGCGATTACGTAAGGAACTAAAATCGGTTATAAGAATACGGAGTTTTGATGCGTAAAATCCTATCGAAAGCAATTCGATAGCGGCTCAAACTCATGGTTGTGGTACTGGGAACAGAAACGTCAGTCGTGAACAGCCAAATCACACATAATACCCACATTTTGTAATACGCATTTCAATAATCCTCAATACCTCACAAAATGACGTATTTAACTCCGCAGTAACATTTCAACACTGTTTGTTATCTATGCCCTAAATTGGGCTTATCTGCTTCAAAACTCGTTTGAACAAAATAACTCTTTGTACTGTGGAATTCTATTAAATACTTTTTCCGTCTTCAGCCATACGTTGTCAAATGTTTTCAAATTTAAATATTTTTATATAAATATAAATAGGTACTTTTGAAACGTTAAACTAGTTGCACGCTTCCAAAAAAAATGGGTCTTATGGAGAAAAGCCGGCAAGAAACTACACATATTTAAAAAAATATGTGTGGTAACAGTAACAATTGCTGTGAATAGTAATGAGCGATGCAGCTTGATGTGTAGATGCTGAGATTAAAGAGTAGGTATTAGAATTGAAAAGATAGCCATAGCAGTAGAGCCGACCATTTATTTCAATGAGACAATTAAATGGTTCTTATGGAGAAGAACCGGTACGAAAATTCATAGACATTTCTAACAACCTTGCTTAGAATTTGTAGAATAAATTTAATAAGAAATGTAGATATTCTTCTGTGGTAGCTGAACAAGTCACAGGATCTTAGCTTATTAATTATGGATTCACCTTTAGCAGCCTCAATTGTCAGATGCATCAGTCCTAGTTTTTAAAAGTCTATTTAGCGTAAGTGTTGATGTATTTGATGTGGCTGTACTATTTCCATAAATAAATAAAAAAAAAAAAACGAGGCTCGAGGCAGGTGAAGAAGATAACACTGGTGTTGCTGACGTCTATAGGCTACGGTTGCCGCTTTTATCATCAAACAGCCCGTATGCTTGCTATAAAGATTTTCTAATTCGGAAAATATCTTTCTATTCTAATATTATAAGCTGAAGAGTTTGTTTGGTTGATCTTAGGAATAACTGCTCCGATTTGAAAAAATCTTTCAGTGTTAGATAGCCCGTTTATCGACGAAGGCTGTAGGCTATATATCATAACGCTACGACCAATAAGAGCGGAGTATCAATAACAAATATTGTAAAACGGACGAAAGGAACGAAGTCGCGAGCAAAGGCTAGTCTCATATATTTTCAGACATTAATCTTCTGATCTGATGCCTATATGTAAGGAGTCACGTAGTCACTTGTTGATAGCAGTTTAACAGGTAGGTGACGCAGTTAGTAACGACTGAGTTAATGGCCCGTGAGTTTAAATACAAGAGGATTAACTTGTTATTGTTTTGTTGTTTTATTCTTACAAAATCGTTGCCTAGTCCTTCGAACCGGATTAGGTCGTCTTGTATGGAAGACAGGAACAATAGAAGATATCAAGCATCGTCAAGAAGAACGGAAGACTCCGACTGACTTGCAGAACGGCAGGAAGACGTCGCGGTCAACAATTCCCCCAAGAGTACGAGCTGAAGACTGACCAGGAACGAGAAGGATCAAGAGTTTCCATTGAACCAACATACAACACAACCGACTAGGATTTCTTGTTCTCTGTATCATACGACAGGGTTCCCCATCTTTTTCAGACCACGGCGCACTTACAAGTTCAGTATTTTGTCACGGCGCCCGGGCGCCCTATCCTAGCTAGCTATTTGAAATAGATACAGTCGAAAGAAATATGTACCTACAATAATAGTAGTCAGATAGACATAACAATAAAAACATCCACAATAAGAAACTAAGTTTTTTTTACAAATAAGTATAAGAATTCAGAATTGATACAGAAAACATCAAGAACGACATATCATCATTCTCCTAACCTTTTTCCCAACCATGTTGGGAGTTGGGACCGGCTTCAAGTCTAACCAGATGCGGCTGACTATCAGTATTTTACACGAAGCGACTGCCATCAGACCTCCGCAACCCAATTTCTGGGCAATACCGACATTCGAAGGATAGACTGGTTGTCAGGCTTTTTGGGCTTCTGACTACCACTAACGATTGTCATAGGTGTTCGTATGACAACCGGGACCGACGGCTGTACGTGCTCTCAGAGGTTAAGAATGGTCACCCATCCACAGACTGACCTCGGCAAGCATAGCTTAACCTTGTTGATTAGCGTTGTTATAACTTAGCCAAAAATAAAATACGGTTGTAATTCAGTCAAATCAATGTGACGGAGGAGCCTGGTAATCTCCCGGATACATTATGAGGTTTACATACCAAACATCACCCCTGTATTCCCTGAAGGATTAGCAGAAGTGTACTAATGTACATCCACAGTTCGCCATGTATGGGGCACTTCCTTACATATTTTGTTTACAATTTCTATTAAATATTTAGAATTATCAGTACATATTGGCGTGAACATACGCCATTGTGAATTTAAATAGCTATTGTTTAGTGCCGTGACGTCATTGTCGTCACGGCACACGCTTTTATATAGTACTGGTTTTATAACACCTGTTTGATTTGAAGATATAAAGATAAAATAGCCATAGAGACATGAAATGTTTAGAAGTGTTCCCTTTATAACACTGAAACCTTTGACTAACCTTCAGGTAAAAGGTTGAGGAATGTGCGATTACAAATTAAAACTAACCCATAACCCCACATCCCTGCCTACACTCCCTCCTAATAACTAGTAGAACCGTGTATAGAATGATAGTTGCTACCCTCTGGGTGTTACTGACTTCCATCATCATTTTTTTTAAATATCTAACATAAAAGTAGCCTAAGTTACTCCTCATAACAGTAGTTATCTGCGAGTGAAAGTCCCGTCAAAATCAGTCCAGCCAACAAAGACAGACAAAAATTTTATAAACTTTTTTTTATATTCTTTTATTTGCAGTTAGTGGAAAGATGTTAATTTGAAATGACAAACAGACACTAGGTATAATTTTATTTATTAGTAATATAGCTAAAGAGGACAATCCTACTTAATTGTCAGGGTAAATGCACATCTCCGTACTTAAATATAATTATAAACACTTAAATACTTGTAGTAGGGATTGATATAGGAAAATGTTGATGGAATATATACTATGTTACAGGGTGTGTCATAGTACTTAATTCCTCACCCAATGCTATCAATGATGATGAAATATATACCTACCCTTATTACACAATTCGGAAGGAAATTTTGTATAATAGTGACTCACATTCATTTGAGAGTGATGCAATTTATTGATCTGATCTCTCATTAAATGGAAATTCTATACAATATGAGCAATGCTGGCCATGTCCGGACAAATCTAGAAGTATGGTCACCTCATCTGAGTTTAAAATATGAGACAAATGACGAAAATATAAATTAAGAATTGCAATGAGTCAATATTTCGCATGACTCACCAGTTGCCAGACCACAGAATACCATATATATGGTGAAAAGATCACCAAAAGTTTATAATTTTTTTAAAGTTAAGTCAAAATATATTTTTCTATAGATGTATTTCTTTAAGACCTAATGCAAATGAAAGAAGAGTGAGAATGATAAGTGGCTCAAATTTGCAATGATTAAAAATTAACATTCTGTTTTACCATTTTTTGGTAAACGAGATTTTGAATATATATTATATCTAAAATAATAGGATTAATGCCATAGCCTGCCTAACTCACCATAAACATTTAATTGGCAATTTTTTTTATCAACTGCTTTAACTTAAGGATGATCAGGCACTGAAATTGTTACATAGACTTAATAATTATGGTCATAAGATGTACAGGTTGTATACGAAAAATATTGCTATTGCATAAAGTTGCTCAACAACTTGATACAATATGAAAAAATCGCTTTTGAAAGTAGACTGAATTTACGGTCAGAGATATCACCATGGTAAATAACATCTTTACTATATGAATTCCTAAAATGGTTTTATTCAGCCCTAAAAGCACCTGTTTTTTATAACAGATGGAGTTTGAAAACATTTAAAATTTCTTTTTTACTAAAATTGACAGATTTTTTAAATATCACCTTCCTAAAATTAACAATTATTCAAGTAAAGATTAAATTGTTATGCAATAACTACATGTTCCAACATGTTGTTCTAAATATAGAAACTTTTTGAAGTAAACTGAAATGTTATTTGATTTTCATAGAAATATTATACACTAACTTCAGGAAATTTCTAGAATCATAGTACTTTCAATTACAGTACCCACATTCAACTAAAAAAACTTGAGATTTTTGTTAGGGTTTCATGAAAAACTTTATGGTTAACTTGCTTTGTAAAAATTTTAACCTAAAAATTGAAAATCTCATGACGCAAATAGGATTATAATCGGATACTCTGACGTTATCAAGGTTACATAAAAACTAAAATTAAAAATTCCACCTCAGAGATCCAACTTCGTAAGTTTAAAAAACTTTTAGAAATCTACTAAAGTTGACGATTTCACTCACATAAAAGGCTTAGAACGTCGTATATGCAAATAAAACCCATGCAAATACGGAATTTCGACATAAAAGACCCTGGTTGACCTAAAAAGTGGCATAGCAACGAGTTTGAGGTTAACTTTGACAAAGAAAATTTTACAACAAAAGAAAGTGTAATGGCCGCAGTTTCTATTATAAAAATATATTAAAAAACTTACCCGGATGCTTCCGTGGTGGGTTTTATATAAAAACCACCCTATAAACGATGATTTTTTTTCTTTCACACCCTTCACGAACTAAACCAAGAATGCTTGACAGATGACTGATGGTACAAAGATGGCGGATTAGAAACTTTAAATTACGTCATTCCGCGGGAAAATTGAAACGACCGTTACACTTACTTTTTTTGTATAATTAACAATTTAGGCTACAAAAAATATGAATTTAATTCACTTACCTCATAAAATGTAGAAAGATGTGTGATAATAAATAATATCCAATGGAGTTTTGCTAATACATCAGTAAATTATTCAGTCCGATTCTTCGCGCTGTTGCCAGATAGCTATTGCGTCAGATAATGTATAACGTTCAGAGTCACACATTTCAATACACTGGAGCATTACTTTATAAATTTATGCACGAAATTATCACTGTAATAACTTAGGATGATAAACTTCAACAAAGAATATCCTCTGGAGAAGATTTCTCTTAAATGAAAAGTAGGATGAAGAACGGCAACGTCGCTTGATCACTTCAGGAACAAAGGCTGTAACTGTATTTATAAATATTTTCTTTGCAAAACTGTTTTTATTAAACTAACGTAACTATAAACGATTTTGTAGAATATTATTACAAAATTGCGAAAAATTATAGACGCGTATCAAGACAAGGTACAAAAATAACTGACTCTTTGATGTTTTTGTTTCGTTCGTTTGGCTCTGGCGTTGTAAACAATGGGGGTCAGTCAGTGTTGCCAAATTATCAGAATAAAAAACTACCGTTCGTAACGAGAATTAATAAATAACTTGTTAAGCATTTCATTCCATGCTAAGATTACAAGTTATTTTTAATGAAGGAAGTGAAGGAAAGGAAGGAAGGATTAAATTTTCACCTAATTCCGATAAAATAGAAATCAAATAACTGTATCTACGTACAGTTCGTGCCAAACTTTTTGTCCGGGTTGAGGTTTTACGGCCGGGTACTGAGGTACCCGGCCGTAAAAATCGGGTACCGGGTACCGGGTACCGAACTGTATACCATAAATTGTCTGCTTAACAGAATAGAAGCCACTACAAGGAACAGTAACTTTTCATTGAGCATTTTGATAGTTTCAAGTACAGCTTGTCTACGTGACCAGGGTCGAGTCGCACCGTAGGTATTTATTGTCAGTTTGTAATTTTCTAAATGTTTTTGATTGAGTAGGTAAACTCGGCACCCGTAACCACAGTCTTGTCTTGCGCATTTTATTCATGTGATTTTACTGTAAAGATCACCTTTGACCTGTCTAAAATAGGACGTGATACGTCGTTTGTTGTCTCTCGCCTCTGTATTGTGTAATGCGTGTACAATACGCGAAATAACCTGTCCGGACTAAAGTTAGCCGTTTGAATTCGCAATGGATTGTTTAGGTTAAAAATTGTATACTGCTCAGCTAAACGACCAACTTCAGTCCGGTCATGGTATGCCGCGCGTACTATATTCATTTACGCAGTTTGACTTGCTACTGGAGCATGTTAGCATTGCAGTAAGAATCGTGATTTATTTTTTAAATTGGAAATTAAATCTAGATCAGATGGAAATTATTGTTAGGGGCTCTTGCAATACTCCAACCAGAACCATCGCTATTTTCTCAAGATTAGAGATATTTACGATAAGTATATATCTAGTTATGTATCAGGGAATGTGTGGTCAGCGGAACTCGACTCCCACGAGAGAGTCTGGATCCTCAAGTCAACAGACAGAGAGGCTTGGAAGGAAGGAATAGAGGGTTTTACCCAGCAGTGGCACAGTGAGCTAGTAAAAAAATGTATCAGGGAAGGTGTTCAGATAGAAATATTAATAAAATCAAGGTTTAAGACATTTATTTGTTCTAAAAACTTAATATAAATGTTCGTATTGTAGTACTTAAACAATAAAACTTATACTTATAATAATAACATAATTGGCTATAAAAACGGGTGAAAATAAACATTTTATTCAACTTTGCATCTTAATTTTTGTGCTTATCACGTGTCGTTAAAAGTGTAAATATAAATTATAACAGTAAATAGTAAATGCTATAAAATTTAACGGTTTTTGACCATTCTTAATCAAAACTTACTTTTAAGTAGACATGTGAACAGCCACACAAATCTACCATTTTGGTAGAATTCAAAGTTACCGTCTACCAAAGCAAATCGAAAATCCGATGTCTGCACCTTGACCGATTTATTTTATAGTGAATAATTTATTACTAAAATTAATACGAATCATACACTTATCAAATGTTTCGATGATTGAATACTAAAAATAAACATGAAAGCACTTGGTGGGCAGTATAAGTTAATTTAAAAATGTTTCCCACTTTTTTCTTATCAACTACCAAATTCATCGAGAAAATTCTTTTTTTATTATAGACATTGGAACTGGCGTGCATTGCTTTGTGATGTAATAGTGGCTTAGGGCTTGTTTCTCTACCTCGTATTAAGTTTCCGTTAAATTACTCAGCAGATAATTTCAAAGCATATTTTGTTCCATGAAGTTATGTTATGTCAAGTAATTTAACAGGACAGATAAATTCATTAAAATTTATCTAGCGGTTAGTTGTTATCTAGAAGTAGTGAAACAAGCCCTAAAAATCTTATTAACTAAATACAAAATATTATATACTAAAATAGTGTAAAGATATACAATACATTTTTTTATAAAAAATAGGTATTGCAATATTTATTGACCCATTGAAGTAGATAGCAACCAGTACTTTATTTAGCCATGACCTTACAAATAAGTTTGTTTGTCTCCCTAGTAACTAAGGCAATATATGAGGCAGGAAGTTTGAAAAATAAAATAGTTTTTCATAGATTTACGCGACTTTTTAACGAACCAAGTCTATGGCAGAGGATGTCCAGTAATAAACCTCTTTTGGGGTGCCGTTATAAAGCTATAAGATTTAAGGCCTGCGGAGACGAGGGACCTTTGTCCGCAATCCCCCGGCGTACTTTTATGCCCTTCAAAATAGATACATTACCGACGATATTCAATACACACACAATGAAAAGTACCGTGTGTGTGTTTCGAAAAGTCTGCCGAACAAACGAGGACATCGAAAGACCGGACTAGACAATAGTACGGGGAGTCAAAATTCCCTTTTAAAACTTCCTCTTTTTCTTAAATTTCATGTAAATAACAACATTACGATTCAATAAATTTCCGAGCCACAAAATATCGCAAGCCATGTGCGTTGTCTGTGGAGTTCTCGGCGGAAATTTTAGTCACGATTTAGCGTATTTTGTCCGCGAAAAGTCTCGTCTGCGCAGGCCTTTAAACGCTCTCCAAGAAGTATCTAACGTTATGGAGGGGGCGGGGATGGCTATTTTGTACACTGACGAGCAAATATAGTAGGATATTATTGGGCATTCTACCCCACCTGCCGTTCCTACAGCTCACTCCGTTCGCCTCCGTCACTTTCGGTGTGGTAGAAAGCCCAATAATATCCTACGGAGTAGGCGCCGTTCCACATTTCCGTTTTAGAACTCGACTTACTTGCCATTCCTACATCTCACTTCGTTTGTATTTCACTACTTATAACAACAACTTTCACATTGACTCACTGACTCTATATAATATATTTTTATCAACAAGGGCGCTCGCTGCTTGAGCCGTTAGCCTAAAATTCAGGACAGATTGTCTCATGTCTCTTCACAGAGCAAGAAATAGTATGCACCTACAGGCGCAAACACATTCTATTTCTATGACCCCAGATTGGGCACCAAGGACATCTGAACTTTAGGATATCGTAACATTAAACTAAAATTTGGGACAGATTGTCTCATGTCTCTTCACAGAGCAAGAAATAGCATGCACCTACAGGTACACACACATTCTATTTCTATGACCCCAGATTGGGCACCAAGGACATCCAAATTTTAATTTAATTAATTCATACAGCTAACACTACCTTAGACGTTAACAAACAACTACTGGTTACTCTGCTGTTACTTGTTGCGTTGCGCTTGATTAAGATGCTTTCACACTCATACAATCAATCGCAACCGAAACGCTTCTAAGCCGTCCCGTGATCGTCTGTTGTACCCTACTCTTTGTAAACCGCTGGACGATGGCGCCGGATCGACGATCGTGTTAAGCTTACACAGAGCAACAAATAGTATGCACCCAAAAGCACACGCACATTCTATTTCTATGGTCCCAGATTAGACACTCTTTATAAACCGCCGGACGACGGCGCCGGATCGACGACAGTGTAAACGATTCTTTAGAATCTCAAAGATTGCAAAATTGCATTATGTAAATTTGCAGTATCCGAACTTTGTTATACGAACACGTGTATGATGAGTCATTTCCATGTATTCAACAATTACACTGTATGTAAGATGATCATCGTGCATGTTGCAGTCTCTGATTAAAATTGGTTTTTATAGGATTTCCTAACCAATGCAATTAATCTAAATAAAAGATGTTCCTATACCAGTTTTGATAACTTTGCTTATTATTTTATAATGTTTCATAATAAATTGTTAGTTCTATCAATCTAGGAATTGTTTGAAAGATGAATCTTAATATCAGTACCTACTGAACCTTTACATGAAATGATTATGAAAACTTCGTTTTAGTCATTAGATGATATTACTTATACTAATGTAAAGTTTTACTGCAACATATTAGTGAACTAACTTTTTGACGCGAGTTCGTTTACATGGATTAGTCTGCACAAAAAATGTTTCCAGGATATTTTTCTTTCAGCTCGTTTTTATTTGCGTCTTTGAAAAAATGATTTTTTTTTTTTTTTATTTCACATGTGTGATGTCACGCGGAATTTTACATCAAGATTTATTAAACAAACAAACATACTTTATTACAATGTCATAATGTATTAATCATGAGTGTCATGTATCGTCTTCAGCTTTGTCGGCGAGGGTAAAAAGCTGGTTTTATATGTAATTTCTCACGATAAAATTGCAATTTAACAGAAGCGATTTTCAATCACTACGATTTAATTAGACGTAAGTAACATAAATTAGTCATACAACTGTGAGACCATGTAATTAAGGTTTAATTTTATAATGGAATAAATATTGCTGAAATGGTATTTTTTATGAATAAAATCAATCAATTTTGTTCACAATATTACATTCGCTCCAGTATCTTACAGTGATAAACACCGGTAACTTTCGTTATAATAATTAATTAATTAATTACATTAAACAACCTTCAACTTATAAAATGTAAGTAAGTACTACTAAGTTTACTGAATTTGTGCATTTAATCGCTACCCAGCTACGGACCTGGTTTCTGCCTGCCGGCTGGTGTATCGGTAGTCTTAATTAAGTCACAGTTCCAAAATTAATCTTTATGTGTTCCATTTCAGGTCTGACTCCGATTCAGAATTCCAGCCACGACCCGCAGCTGTAGCCGAGGTTGTGAAGGTGCAACCTAAAAAAAAGGTGTCGAAGCGCAAAGCTTCCGAGAGCACCACGCCATCAGAATCGAAATCAAGGTAATTTTGTGTTACTGCTTGTACCTTTAGGTGCTTGTTGTGTATGTTATGTCAATTAAAATGTTCTACACAGTTATACGTTGGTTAGTGGATTTAGAACTGTAACGCAGACAGCGCTGAAATCAATTACCATTTATATTCCTTGCAGGAATGTTTACAGTTAGTTCATTAGGTATTGTTATTGAAATTATTATAACATAACATCATGCTTTCTATCCTCGTAGGGTTCGACAGAGGATTATATAATACACCTTTAATTCGCCTATTAAAAACTAATCCAATGTAATGTGTTGTGTAAATTATTATAAAGAATATGGTAAATTGTTTACAGTAAAAGACGCAGTTCGGGCTCGGACCTCTTTGGCTTGGAGGACTACATTCCGGCGACGACCTCAACTGGAGACTTCGGTTCGACCCTCACCAGCCGTGTCGCCAACGGTAACGTGCGGCGAACGGCGGACTTAACCGGGGACTTTTATGTGGAGGTAAAGGTGTACAACAAGGCCGAAGTTGTCTCCACCCCTAAAGAGGTTCGGTGGAAGAAAGCCTCGGTGGCCTTAAAAGTCCAGTTGAACCGTAACACGCCGCAGTGGGACGGTCTACAAGTTTTTATGAGACGGACTCATGAATTATTTGATAATTCTGAGCCCGTATTTTATAGCAATAACATACATACAAAATAAATATTAAAGTTGTTGGGGCACCAGGTACCTATATTCTATTATTGTATTTTGCGATCGTACATCATAATCGTAATAATAATATATTGCAAAATCTAATAGTAAGCTTAAACTATTTTATTCTAAAATGCCTTTCTGTACTGTTTGTAACACATCTGTTGAGCGCAGTCACTGGACAGGTCACCTACGTAGTACTAATCATAAAAACAAAACTATTTCGCATTTTTGCGAAGGTGTTGAAATAATACATTCTGCATTTCGTAATCGTATAGCTTCTTATAGAATTGTCGATCCGTCTGAGAATTGTTCTCTAGAACCATTTCTTAATAATAATTGGGACAAAATTAAATCGTTAATTGACATATCTCTTAAAGAACATGTTAGCCTAAAAGTTAATTTCGAATATTTTGCTTTGTTTTTAATGTTTAAAAATGATTCTCAGGATATGAAATCATTTGCCACAAAAAACATTACTCTGCATCAGAATTATGAATTTGATTCATTAATGTCTCAGGTAAAAAATACTTTAACAAAAAAGATAGAACAATTTCAGGATCGAGACAGTGGATGGACGTTCTTGAGCAGTTCTCATTTGGAAGTAAATCTTAACAAATATCAACCGTTGCGCGGTTCAGGCTTTATCGAATTACCTCCTGCAATAAAATCGAGAAAAGCATGTGTCAATATCCACAATAATGACGAGTATTGTTTTTTATGGTCTGTTGTTGCTGCTTTATACCCAGCTAAGAGTCACCCTGAAAGAGTATCTTCTTACCCTGATTTCCGTAACGTTTTAAAGGTAAAGGACATGTCATTTCCAGTGAATTTCTCAGATATTGCGCGGTTCGAAGTGAATAACCCTGAAATTTGCATTTACATTTATGGTTTAAAAAATAATACCGTCGTAGGACCGCTTTACAAACCAAAAGCCTTGAACGGAAAGGTGATTCATTTACTTTATTTAGAAAGAGATGATTTGTCACATTACTGTCTCATTAAAGACTTGCCGCGACTTGTTAAAAATCAAATAACAAAACACCACAGTAAACTGTACTTTTGTGACGCTTGTTTAATGTTTTTTAATTCATGCGATGACCTTAGTTCGCATAGTTGTGGAGGTGTCGCCACTGAACTACCTCCAAAGGGTTCTTTCATTCAGTTTAAAAATTATAATAGAAAGCAAACTGTACCATTTGTTATATACGCAGATTTTGAAACAATGCTAGAACGGTATGAATCTTGTGACCCTGACCCCACTAAGGCGAGTACTGTAACGCGACAGCGACATGTGCCTGTAGCTTTCGGTTATCATATTACGTGTACGCTAGACGAAAGCCACAATCGTTACGTTTCTTATCGCGGTGCGGATTGTGTGTCAAATTTTGTGAAGTCTATCTATAAAGATGCACAAAAAATTTACGATATTTTAAAAACTAATGTTCCTATGATTTATTCAAATGATAATGCTCGCGACTTTGAAAACGCGATGACATGTCATATTTGTGAGCACTTCTTGTTGGGCGATCGAGTTCGCGATCATTGTCACTTGACTGGTAAATATCGTGGTGCAGCTCATAGTTACTGTAACATACAATACAAACTACCAACTTTTTTGCCAGTATTTTTTCATAATTTATCCGGATACGATTGCCACCTTTTCATAAAAGAATTAGGTGAAGCTCCTGGATCTATTAAAGTGATACCTAAAACGAAAGAAAACTATATTTCATTCACTAAGTTTATTCCGATTTCTACCGGGGAAAGCATCCAGGTTCGGTTTGTAGATTCTTTCAAGTTTTTAGGAACTAGCTTAGAAAAGTTAGTTAGTACAATGAAAAAACAAGACTTTAAACAATTAAAATCTTATTTTCCTAATAAAAAACAATTTAACTTACTCACCCGTAAAGGAGTGTATCCATATGACTATATGTCTCAATGGGAATGTTATGAAGATACGTGTTTACCCTCTAAAAAATATTTTTTTAACTCTTTAACTAATGAGGCAATTACCGATGAAGACTATGAACACGCTCGGTCTGTTTGGTCAGTATTTAATATTCAAAACATGGGTATGTACACAGATTTATATCTCAAAACAGATGTTCTTTTGCTAACAGATGTATTTGAAAATTTTCGAAAAACTTGTAAACTACATTACACGCTCGATCCCGCGTTCTATCTTACAGCACCAAGTCTATCTTTTGATGCAATGCTTTTAAAAACAGGGGTTCAATTAGAATTGATTAGTGATGTTGAAATTTTTAGAATGATACAAAAAGGTATTCGAGGAGGTGTTTGTATGTGTTCCAAAAGACATGCCAAAGCCAATCATAAATATTTAGATACATACGATCCGTCCAGTCCAAATTCATTTATTATTTATTTAGACTGTAATAATTTATATGGTTATAGTATGTCTCAATGCCTTCCCTATTCCGATTTTAGATTTATGAACAGAGAAGAAATAAATGATTTACAGTTGAACTTAACAAATATTAGTGACTCTGCGGAACAAGGATATATTTTAGAAGTTGACTTAATATACCCTGAAAGTTTACATACTGAGCACAATGACTTCCCATTTTGTCCAGAAAAATTCATACCACCAGGGGGTAGGAATAAAAAATTAATACCGAATTTGTACGATAAATATCACTATGTTATTCATTACGTACATTTAAAAAAGTGTTTACAGCACGGTTTAGTATTGAGAAGGGTCCATCGCGCTATTACATTTAAGCAAAGTTGTTTTTTAAAGCAATATATTGATATTAACACCCAGTTACGTCAAAAAGCAGAGTCAACGTTTGAACAAGATTTTTTTAAATTATTAAACAACTGTATTTTTGGAAAGACTCTAGAAAATAATGAACAAAGAGTTGATGTAAAATTAGTGAACAAGTGGCATGACTCGGACAATAAAACAAAAAAGTCAACTTGTGCTGAGAAATTGATAGCTAGCCCGTATTTTCACAGTGCTTCCGTATTTTCTGAAAATCTTGTAGCAATACAAATGAAGCCATCGCGTGTTATTCTAAACAAGCCGATATACATAGGGTTTGCAGTATTAGAATTATCTAAGACTCACATGTACGACTTTCACTACTCTATCATAAAACCTTTTTATGGTAACCGAATTGAATTGTGCTATACTGATACAGATAGCCTTGTATATGATGTACAGAGTAATGACGTTTATAAAGACTTCAAGCTCCATTTTCTAAAATATTTTGATACCAGCAATTATGACTGTAACAACGACTATAACTTACCAATTATGAATAAGAAGGTTCCAGGACTGTTTAAGGATGAAATGGGTGGCAACATTATCAAAGAATTCGTAGGACTGCGCTCAAAGCTTTATTGTATTAAAACTTTAAACAATACAATTAAAAAGGCAAAAGGTACAAAAAAATGTATTACCAAAAATTTAAATATGTTAGATTATAAAAATGTTTTATACAATTGCAATGTTATTCACAAAAAAAATGTATTGTTTAAGTCAATAAAACATGAAATATTCACTCAGGACGTAAATAAAATAGCACTTTCAAGCAATGATGATAAACGATTGCTATCGTTTGATAAAGTTTCTACTTTAGCCTGGGGTAACGCAACTATATTTATGTAATGCATTACCACAATTTAAACGTAATTACAGTACTAAAATTTTTAACATCTATTTTATTGATTCTATATATTATGGTAAAACTTATAACGTCCTAAGTGGAAAGTTAGATAATCCTTCAACCTACCTACTATTATAAAAAGTTTGTGAGGGTGGATGAATGGATGTTTGTTACTCTTTTAATAATGTGCAATGTACTATTGTCGTGTAATGTGCCGTGTTGAAGGCACGGTTGGCGTAGTGGTTAAGCGATTGACTGCTGCGCTGCGTGTCGCGGGTTGGATTTCCGCATGGAAAAAAATTTTGTATGACCTACAGGTAGTTGTTTTGGGTCTGGCTGTTTGTGTATGTGAGTTTAAATATTTGTAAGTTTGGAAGTTACTTTTGAACCTAGCTTTATTATGTAAGCAATTCTAAAATGTGTGTATGCTTGGTGCCCTTGGTTGTACTAGTTAGAGCTAAACAGAGATGTAACTATACAACCTCTTATAATTACTTAGGTACTTTTGTACCTACTAAATATTTACTTAAATAAATAATATTTTATGTTCATAAATCTGTTTCATTTCCGTCCCTGATGACAAAGCGCATTGCGCTGACTTGTTTGTGTAATTTAACACCGATCAGGTGCAAGCTCGCAAGTGACGAGCTACGTCACACATAGGAAACAAGTTCAAACTTGTAATTAAAAATGTGCACAATGCTTTCTGGAGTACTGTTACACGAACATAATAATATTAGTCGTCCGTCTCATTTAGCTGATATTGACCGGACTGGTCGGACTTCGCAGTTACTCATCACTCAATCGAAAACAATTGTAAGTACTTAGTTCGTTTAAATGTTATTTATTACTTAGGTTGATATTCATTAGCATTATATTGATTCTTATTTTGTTTGTTTCAGATTATCAAAAATGTGTGATTCCCCTGACCTTATATTTTCGCAATACGGTCAAGGGTTCCCGACTCCAAGTGTGAGTTGGCATGTACCTGACCAACAGGGGACTACTTATAAAAAGCCAAGAGCGAAACGAGAGGGTCAAAAGCGGAAGCAGCTCAATAATTGTCAATCATATGTTATTAACAATGAGAAGAAAAAAGGACTGAGATTAATCCAGATACAAGTGCTGAACATTAGTGATCAACAAGAAAGTGACAATGATGAAGCGGTAGTTATGAGTGCGCAATATGTAGTGAGTGAACCAGTGGATTATGTTATGGAAGAGACACAATCGTTAATAAACAAAATTTCCAAAAAACTTTGTGGGGACAATTGTTATTAGTAAGTAACGTAGTTTCTAAGTTTTTTGTATAATTAAAAATATTTGTATGTAAGTAAAAAAGTAAAGTATTCTTTTTCATTATTTTTGTAGGTATAAATACATAAAGTGTAATGTAAGTTTTATTGTATTGATTGTAAATATTATAACTTAAAAGTAAATGTAATATAAAAATATAATAAATATTAGTATTATATAATATGTGAAAGACACAAAAAATAGTGTAGTGTAAATTGTAAAAAATAATGATTTTTTTTGTAACTGTAAATATGTGAGGCAATAAATACTGTATTTTAATTTTATATTTTTATTTTGTTTGAAGTATGTTTACAAATTAATTAAGTACTTTCATATTCTTTTTTTGTATATTAAATAAATAATGTGTGTAAGTTGTTCATAAGTTCCCTTTTATTTAAAATAATCACAATGTTTTGTAAGTTAAGATGATCAAATAAATAAAATATTATTACTATGTAGCTAGGTATCATTAGTGTATTACTGTAAAGTAACTGTATAAGTATATGAGGTAATAAAGACTATATTTTAATTTTAAATTTTATGTTTTATTTTATATGACTTACTAAATTCAAATATTAAATTAGCTGTAAAATAAGATTAAATTTGCAGGTCATCCGTTTTTCAGGATTAATTTACATTAGTTGTAGGTATACCTCAAATTAAACATAACTACAGCTAATCTAATATTTTTAGGGTGCTAATAAAAAACCATAAGTAGTCACATAAATATTTTTATTAAATGTAGCTTAACCACAACAAAATAATTTGAATACAGACATATTATTATCAAAATACCATTTTCTTATACACACAGCATTATTTAGTGCACAATTCAATTTATGATTCACACAATTAAAGTCAGTTTTATTTTTACAATATTTACTTTTTAAGACTGAAAAATTAGGACACCCCTTCTCACCTATATCGATCACTTCACAGTTTGCACATAAGTCTTTAATCCACTGTATCTTTTCCAAACCCTTTGTAATAATTTTTTTATTTTCCAAATATGGCACTATCACACGTTTAAACTCATTGTAGTCTATATAGCCCTCACTCCAGTAAATTCCACTATTTTTTTCCAACCATCTCACTTGCTTCTTTTCCTCTTTAGTCAGGTAATGGAACGAATATGGTGGTTTTACCAAGAATGTTTGTGAATGCTCTTGACTTACAATGGCCACTTCTTTAACAATAAAATTGTTTTTAAAATTTTTAAATCCTTGAAGTTCAACTATTATGGTATCCGCTTTCATGATAACTTCTTTACAATGTTACTTAAGGGTTTGTATTCAATTATACAATCGTTGAGAATTAGGCAGTAGGCTGAAGTTTGATCTGGTATTTCGGAATCACTCTCAATTTCTACTCTCACATCCACAACTGGACCTGTCTTTAAGTTATCCGCTTGTCTAGAGCAATCAACGACAAAAAGCGGTGCTAAATCTTTAAATTGTTTCTCGCTTAATATGGGCTCTGGGCGACGTCCGTAATACGACTGCTGAAATCTGGTGTACTGCTCGTATAATAAAGCAATTCTGTTGTCAGCAAAGTTCACATTTAGGTTTTCATACGGGAAATACGTGGAATTGAGATACACTCTAACGTCCCGAACATGACAATGATCGAATTGAGACATGTCAGAACTTGCATTGTTTTTCCTATTTGTTTGTAGGCCAAGAATGATGTATCTTGGTTTTTCTATTTGAGTTGATGTTTTGATAGACCAAGTATGTTTTGTAGTTTTAGGTAAAGAGGGATATTCGTACAGATCCCAATTTCTGTATATCATTTGAAGTGGCCGATCTTTTTCTAGGAGTCTTAACAAACTGATTTTTTCTTTGTCTGATACTTTAACATGCGGTACGCGCCATATGATTTTGTTGATCTGAACGTCATCCACAGTTTCACCAGTGTTAAGTTTTACAGCGTTCAAATTAGTGTTACTTCGTAACAGTATCAGTTCATGTCTACTGTTTATCACGACTTTTTTAAAATCTTCAGCAAAACCGAGGATATTACACAGTGGTATAGAAGCTGAAAATCTTCCTCCATTGGTATTTTTTATACCATCAATATTCCAGCCCCAGACATTAGATATTTTCGATTCGCTTTCATTCATGGATATTAATGATTTTATGGTCGTAGTTATACCTGCATTTTTTATTTTATCAATCTCCACTCCATTAAGCTCGTACCTAATATCTTGGAATAAGTACATTAGCGCATTGTTCGTGAAATTGACACTAGAAGCTTTGTCTTTCGTATCTTTTTTGCTAACGATAACAGTTCCTTCCAAATACAGAGTACTAGCAGATGGTAGTATGTATAAGTCTTGTTGGTTAATAGGTATACGGATTTCATCATTTCTATTAAAGCTCGTCACATAAGGCTTGTAAGAATGAAATTCGATTCCTTCAATAGTGTTATCGTAAGTTGGAGCAGATAAAACATCTAAGATATTCATTTTAGCAATCCGATCGCTCTAAGGAAAGCTTTATTTTCTTTAGTTAATTTTATTTTCTTCTTAGAACAAGGTCTTATACGGTATGTAGCTCGAATAGAACTGATATTCTTTAGTTCTTGACGTGCATTTTTATTGTAATCAATCATGTTTTTTTCTAAGATGTAAATATAGCTGCACTTCTTCACCGCGAAAATTTATTAAGTTATTGTTTATATCTAATAGCCTGATATATATGCAGTTTATATTGTTTTGATTTATTGGAAAGTATATAGCGTTCTTCGGGATTTCAATAATCCTGTATCCAGGTGGCACGTTGAGTGCAAATTCGTGAATAATGTGACTTGGTTTACCGTTTATGTACGAACCGCTTACAATATCACATTCAATCCTGACCACGGTCGTTGGTAAAATGTTGACTGGAGACTGTGACACATGCCATTTATTTGCTTTCAAGATTTGTTTATTAAAGCCTAAAATTTTTCTAAAAGAATTCTCTTTGGTAAAATTAACATCTTTTGTACAGAATATAGTAGTTTTTAAAGTGTTATTATTGCACTGTAGTTTGATAGATGCATCTTTTATTTCCGATTTTAGATAATCATTTATATCTTGCAATTCATAAGCGCCTTCAGGTATTTCTATAACTTCGTTAAGACCATAATAGAACTTATTATTACTTTTGTCAATGTTTGGTATAGAATTAAATGTTGAAAAGTGTAATAAAGCACATTCATACTCTCCATCAAGCTGTAAAGTATTAGGATAGTATGTAGATAAAACTGGCGAGTTTCCAGTTATCGACAAAGTGAGCGACATCTTGCAAATGATTGAAATGAAAGAAAAACATATATTTTATAATACATTTTTATTCCAAAAACTCCACAAGTATTCTAAACATAAATGTCCACAATTTACTGCATTGAATTTTTGATATCTTGTGTAGTTATAAAACACATTACAATTGTTAAAATATCGAATTAATTCCATCGGAGGTTTTAAATTTCCATAGCTATCAAAATACTCACAATAATCATATACTTTAACATACGCTACCCAATGTGTTCCTTCGTTCATAGAATTATCTAAGTTAACGATACCACATTCCACCCGTTTTGGCGTTCTGGGTAAACGATCCTTCATGTAGACCCCACGGAAATGAGGGATATCTCTTGAATATTTTAGGATGTCTACATTAGTTAGAGGTCTATTAGGTAGCATATTTTTTAGTTTTTTGAAGCATGAATATACAATCCTTTACCATTTTTATACGGCTTAATGTATAATCCCTTGCCCAACACTAAAGCCTCCATAGCTTTATTATGACGTTCCGATTCTCGCAAATTTTGCTGACCGATTTTGTAATCATTGACGGTTTTTGCAATGCCAGCTGCACCACCAGCTAAAGTTCCCAAAGCCGACAAACCAGCAAAAATTGGAATCAGCGGTAGAACTCCTCCAGTCTTTGGTATGGGTATTACTCGTGGCACCCGAATTCGATGATGAATGCTTGGAAATAACTTTTTTGCGACTGAGTAAGCTGTTTTTATTAAAGTCTTATTGTCGCTGTGTTTGAGTTTCTTAATTTTTGATTTTATTTTAGAAACTAAGCTTTTAAATGTTTTAACCCCGGATCCAGACTTTAGTTTAGCTTTCATGACTTTGCTCACTAGCCATGAGCTTAGTTTTTCACCTTTCCCAGCATCTTTTGATTTTAATCTTTGTTTAGCCATATTAAGTAGTTGTAAATCAGCTTTGTGACGATTTGATAAGTCTGTATGGTTTGCATATGCAATATCGTGGTACATACAAGCTTCGTCTAGCTTATTTACACCTCGGTCACCTCGAGCCAAACGTTTGGAAAGTTTGGTTCCTGGTCCACAATAATTGTATCCTGGTAAATGAACTTCGAATGGTAGATTATTAATTATGTTATTAACAAGTCCACCACCTTGCATTACTTAAAGTAGAATGAATGGTTTACTTTTTTTAAATGGTTATATAACATCTTAACCCATTATTGCAGCTTTGTCAATCCAACTGTTTTCATCATTATTAAGACCTAACCATTTGACATACAGTTTATTTCCTTTCTTCTTCAAAACTTTTTCGACCAAATAAATATCAGGATATCTAGATTTTTGAAGTTCTTGCTCATAAAAAGCTCCTGAAATATTTTGCTTTCGTTGATCTTCTATTTGGTATGTTACTGGTAAGGTTTTATTAATCTTTTTTATGTTAAATAATTCAGTTGACCAATTAGGAGTATAACCTTTCTCAAAACTATGTTTAAATTTGCTGATACGAACATAATCACCTACTTTGAATTTAGGCTTCCCCTTAGCAAAATCATTATTGTATATTTTTTTTAAATTTTCTTTTATCGCTGGTTCATTTGATTTATTCACATCGATCGGTTTAAATTGGATAGAACGATGTTTCGTATTGTTGTATCTTATAAATATATCTTTCAACGGTGGACCTATCCACTTATAATTTCCATTGAGACTGAAATGTTTATATAATTTATTCTTTATAGTTCTAATCAGTCGCTCTACTATTGATGCTTTTTTAGTAGAGAATGATGAGTAATGGTTAATATTGTACTTTTTCATAAGAGATTGAAAAGTGCTGTTATAAAACTCTGTTCCTTTATCAGTTTGTAAGTTAACGGGATTTTCAAGACTGCTACACAGTATTTGTTCGAATGCACGAGTAACATCAAATTTATTTTTCGATTTTAACGGTTCAGCCCAGGCGTACTTTGAGAAGCAGTCAATCACTACTAAAATAAAATTGTAGCCTTTGTTATACTTTCTCAGGTTTTGCATATCCATTAAATCTGCTTGCCACAAGTCGCGGACTCCTTTCAAAACAACATGACGTCGGAGAAAATTTCGTCGTGCTGCTTTATGTATTTCATTTACGATTTGCTGTTTTGCCATTATGGAGTTTTAGTTTTTAGAAATAACTTATCTACTTCTGCTTTGGTGTAAAACTGTTCTTGCAAATGAGTTAAAACTTCAGGTGTATTTGCTTTTAAAGAAGTTTGAACTGCGCTTCGAGCATCCTTTATGATTTGAGAACGCAATAAACCAATCATTTTATTAAATTCTTTTATCGTATTAGCATTCAAATGATCTACATAATCTTTGTTCACAGCATCATCTGCTTCTATAGGAGATCTAATTCCTTTCAATCTCAATGTTTTTAAGTCAAAATCTCCATTTTCTGATTTTATTAATGCTTTTTCATTAAAATCAAATAGTTCTGACAGTCGCATTCTTTTATGAACGTGATGACCAAATTTATCTATATTCATTATGTGTGTACAGAAAGGCAGCTTTATGTAAAATGAAAACATTAATTATTTATCAAGATATTTATTTATTTATAAATTGACCTTCACGTAGTTCCTCTATAATAGATAATATTTCGTTATCTACTCCTGTATTTCCAGCTTCCCGAGACGCCATAAGTAGTTTTAATCTTTCAACTAACTCGTTAGGATTATCCCAATATATATAATCAACATCTTTGTTCAATTTTTTCAGCATTAGTAACCCTTTTCCTTTAGGTATATTAATTTTTTCAGTTAAATCGTTTCGCAATTTAAATAATGGCTTTATAACATCCATATACTTTTTCCCCTTGTTGCTTTTTATAGCTTTTTTTGGATCATAGTCACGTCTATGAGCATTTGTATGTAACAACATCAATTTATAATTTTGTTTATCGTCTTCAGTAACCAAACTTAAGTCTGGATCCTTTTTGAGCAACAGCTGTTTTAAACCAGATGTATTTTTGTATCTATGGCCAGCTAAGAGTATAAATTGATCATTAATTGTTATGGGAGTAGAACCTAGCAACAATTTATCGCGTTCTACTCTGACCCCAAATGGAATGTCTCTCAACGCTTCGGAAGAAACTGACCAGGATGACGTATCACAATCTTGATTTTGATCAACTGTTGATTCATACGAAGAGTTGCTGCTAATTTCAGATTCATCTTGATCCTTATCTGATTCTTCTATCTGCAAAGTTTCATCTATAAACGGAACTTCAGACTCTTTATCTTCAATAGCATGTAGGGGAGGAGTTTGCTTGCTGGATTTAGCAATTAAGTTGAGAGGTTCTGTTACAGGCTTAAAAACTGCGTCTAGTGCTTGTTTATTATCAATCTCAATATTTCGCATTTTGCGTACTTTCTTCTTTACAGCTTCTGCTGCATTAACGATTTGTCTTTTCAATGATTTATCCATTTTGGTGAAATTGATCGTAATCGGTGTAGCGCCATGTGAAGAATAATAAAGTCGTGCAAATTTACAGTCTTTTATACTTGTGTTCTTAATCAAAGACTACAAAAGTGTCAAATTTATTTCTATAACAACCTTTATTTTTGAAGCAATCTTTATTGATTACAACATAATTGAATGGTTCATTCCATATTTTTGAACACATTTCACGAAATTCACTCCATGTCATATCAGTATTAACGTGTTCTTCATAAACATGTCTCATATTAATTTCATCTTGTTTAAAAAGTATGATTAGGTTTGCATTATCTCTGACCAACTGCTTAGGAATTTTACTATATGTCTGATTTAGATAAAAGCAATCGATAAACTTATGTCTGCCCATTGCAAAATAATCACGCATGTTGCTTTGATTTTCACAAGCCACATCATCGAATACAATTACAGAATTGGATTTTGCGTCGTGAACATTAAGTACTTGCTCATTTTCATGATATTTCTGAAATGTAATACCTGGTACACGTTGCAAAACTTTTTCTAAAAAATTGTACTTGGGTTGTTGCACGGTTTTAGAATATACATAAACATTTTGAAATTTTAAGCCATTTTCATGTATAAGAAGACCAATTAATAAATTAGTTTTTCCACAATTTGAAGGCCCGCAAATGATGCATCGTATCGTGTTAGGTAATAATTCTCCATGACGAAAACTAGTGTTTCGTGGCTCAACGCAGAGTTCGTTTAAATGTAACGATTGCGGTTGTTTTACAAATTTCATGACGACTGTTTAAACGGTTAATTGAATAATGAGAAAATTTACCAACCACGTCAATATTTATTAAGTGAATCAATGAATTGATACAATATATCTTGTTTTTTGTATCTACTTAAGAATGAGTTATTGAAATTTGGTCAAGACAACGTCTGTCGAGTCGAGTCAACATTTTTTTTCAAAAAGACGATTGTGGCCCATGTGGGGATCGAACCCACGACCTTCGCATTATTAGCGCGACGCTCTAACCAACTGAACTAATGGGCCGATGAGAGCTCTCTACTAAAACAAGATCCTCATGGCTCTCATGTCAATTAAGTTTTAAAACGGAAATGTGGAACGGCGCCTACTCCGTAGGATATTATTGGGCTTTCTACCACACCGAAAGTGACGGAGGCGAACGGAGTGAGCTGTAGGAACGGCAGGTGGGGTAGAATGCCCAATAATATCCTACTAAATATATATCGCAAGATAATAAGACAAGGCCACAAAATGTAAAAACTGAAAAACATACAATTGTGCCCTTGTCTCACCAAGGGTGCGGATATAAACTTACAAAAGTGCTGAAGAATTTTTTCCATGAATGAATGATTGCAACTTTGAGATAACACCAATGTCACTATAGTATTGGTTTGTAATACCACAAAATTTGATCCGAAGAAACCGCTTTTGAAATATGCCTAGTGTATACATATTTAAGCCACCTGCTAAGTGGAGTGATCAAATACTCAAGGCCACCAATTTAACACTCCAAAAGGCAATCCACTCTGCGGGTGACCGGGCCGGTAGGAGAGCGTGCTGTCGTCCTAGAAGACATAGTGGTCACGATCCTCAGCATTGAGGGACCGACGAGATGGATGGATACATATTTATGCTTGTGACTGTACCTAGCACTATTAGTAAAGTATTTAGTTCACTCGTTACTAGGTGATTTGACTTTAAAGAATTTTTGAATAGAAGTCTGTACCAACTTGTCCTGTGGTTTTTCCTGTTTGACGTATTTCCTTTTGATTGGAGTCACATCATCTTTAGGCTTGCTAATAGACGAACAGGTTTCCGGCGAATATTCTAACACATACTGCTTATACTTCTTAGACTTTTTCTTCTTTTTCGAATCGGTTATCTTCAATTTTAATCGCTCCTTCCTCCATTTGATTTTCACTTGAATATTTTTATCTTTGATCGATATATTTTTTCTATTTTTCTTACGCTTTTTAGACTGGTATTTCAGAACGAGTTTGTCGTCCAATTTGCGTTTCCTAGAACGTTTTCCCGAAGTTTTTGGCGTTTCTACCATTTTGTTTTCCTTCTGTACACGCTGCAAACCTACTTCATTTAAATATTGGTCTTTAAAACTCTCCATGTCAATGTCGACATTCTCCGTATCCAAAACCTCCTTGTTATAAGGACTGAATTTGAAAGCGCATTTTTTTACCTTCTCCGGACTTTTGAGTTCTAGTTTTTTCAAAAACTCATTGTTTTCAGAGTTTTCCAGTTTTATAACGTCTATGTTGATGATTTCGTCTTTTGCCGAGATTTCTAAACTCGAGTCTTTCAATATGTCAACTGTTTTGAGTTTTTTTGGTGTATTAAAGATGTATGTGTTTGGCGATTCCTTTTTGAAGTCTAGACGTAGATCTGTAGGATTTGTAGGAGTTGTAAACGAGTTATTTGCTTCTTTTTCTAGCTCGCCAGGCTCTTTTGGGTCTTTATCAGATATCGACGGTGGTGTAATCTGAAAAACAAAAATATACATTTTATTAGAAAGAACACGTTACAAATGATGTCAAATTACGGCTGTTCCATAGATTTATGTTACGTCAAAATATACAGAATAGCTGATCATTTTCACAATATACTGATATTTTACTGATTTTATCGCGATATGCGTTTAAACTTCTACAGCTGTTAGACACTCAAGACTCCACTTACAACTTAGGGATTAAAATAACATTAATATATCGCGATAAAATCCGTAAAAAGTAATTTTATTTCAACGAAATTTCAGGGTTGATCCCATAGCAAAATATATTCATAATGACTTCAATACCTTTTGTTTTTTATGTAATCTGTATAATATAAAAGGTAAATATGACTGACTGATGAATCAACCGCTCAAACCACTGAACGGATTGGAATGAATGCGACTTTCACTAGCCGGGCTAACATGCACGCCGCGAGAACATTTTGTCGACGCTTATGTCTCGTTTCTGCACGAGAAAGAGCGAGACAAAAGAGTAGACAAAATTTTGTCGTGGCGCGCATGTTAGCCCCGCTGGTCGTCGGTCCATCTCGTTAGAGGCCGTCCTACATCCCAAGAACCTCTCTGCCCCAGCAGCCATCAGTTCTACGAGCTATGTGCCCCGCCCACTGCCACTTCAGCTTACTATCCTTTCGGCTCATACTATTCATCACAAAATGTTATTGTTACTTGCCTATTTTTTTTTTAAAAGAGTAACTATGGAGTTTCTTGCCGGCTCTTCTCCATAAGTCCCACTTTGTGGAACCGTGCAACTAGTTTGACAATTCAAAAGTGCCTATTTTTTGTGTCTTATTGAAATAAAATATTTTGAATTTGAATTTGAATTTCGGCTATGTTGGTCACTGGTTCTTTTACGGAACATGAGTAGCATACTTACATTCAACTCCTCAACAATTTCTTGTTTAATATCACATTTCTTCGGAGAACACCATTGTTTGACGGGTTCCTTTTGTTTGGGCTCCTTCAGCAAATTGTCGAATACTCCTTGTAATATAACACTGTAAAGGATATAATTATATTACATTATCATCACGTCATCAGGGGAAGACCCAGACGAAGTTTTATAGAGCAAGTGAAGGAAAAAGTGAGGAGCGAGTCGTATCAAGAGGTAAAACGAAAGGCAGAAGATCGAGAACAGTGGCGATTGCTCCACCGACAAGAGCTGAGCTCTTAAATTTATGATGATATGATCATCACGTCTGTATTCCTTGAAGGGTAAAAAAATGAAGAATGTTCAACAGTTTAAATTTTTAAGAAACATGTTAATTCGAGTTTCACAACCTTTTATTAGGTAACACCACACCTGTGACACTCCATACAAACTTTCCGATACCACTGCACACTACAATACCAAATGTCAAACTTGTCAAAATTACGTTTGTACACGTGCAAATGTGTGCGTGACGGTGCGTAGGGTTTGTTGGCAGTCCGGCAAGAACACCGGCAGGATGCGGGGGACCTGAGGTATCTGACGTTAGGGAGGGGCGGAGAGTGGCCACTCTGTTATTATTTATTCTGTGGTAACACTTTGAAATCATTTATGTTTGCAACTTTTTAGAAATTTTAGGTTATATCAAATATTGTGTATTTATTATTATGAGACTTGATTAATTAGCTACTTGAACTTTTTGAGATGTAGTTATTTTGCAACTTGGAGGTTTCGAGATTTGGATATTATGAGATATGAAAGTTTTGCAACTTAACTGTTTTGAGACTAAAGGACACCCACGCTTATTTACCAAACTGCTCTTTGGGGCAAAAACACGCGTCCACGGCGCGAATAAAAAACGTGTTGTGCATAGGCCTTAGGCGTAGCTTCTTATTATATTATGCAGTATAGTACGCAAGCGGTGGCATACATGAAAAAAAATATCGGAATAAACTTACTTAACAATCTTCCTCTTCTCAGACAACGGTTTCGGTTTCCTAAACCTTCTCCGCAGCTCTTCAACAAGCTTCTCATCGACCACCACATCCGTACACCCCATTTTCATTTTGAGACTCTCTTCTATCAACTTCATTGGAGAGTTGTATTTCTCCAAGTTCTTGGACGGAGACCATTTGAAGTCGTCCAGAACTTTGGACGGGGTTTTGAATTCTTTCTTGTCTAGAATGTTTGCTTTAGAATCTATTATGTTTGGTTTTTTAGGCGTTTTTAAATTGAGATCTTCTCGACTGGATGTGGTGTTTGCTGAAATCGTAAATATAATATTCCACTTATAAATTCTATAAAACATGCTAGATAGATAGATGATGCACTGAATAACCGTCTAAAGAGTCTAGGAATGTGATATTTGGAATCTGTGAATGTTAAACTAAAGAACTGCAATAATTTCATGATGCCTAAAACATATTCTTTCAACGAAATCTTTTGCGGAAGTCGTATACTGCGCAGTAACTGTCAATGCACGGCATGCCTTGACGCCAGAGGGCGGTAGCAGCGCACACGTTTAGTGTGCATGATCTGCGTGAGCGGGCGTCGGCGGCGGCTTGGAGCGGGCTGGAAGCGGCGAGCGACGGGCCCGAGCTTCACTTCATTTTACCCCGACTTCGATTCCTCGCCTGTTTTTATTATTTATTGTTTTTGGAATCTTTATAATATAAGTATACACCAGCAAAATAACCGCTACCTTGCCAGACTATCGATTTCAGTAACAGTAACCTTGAAATTACAGTTATAATGATTTCAAGCTGCCTAAAACACCTTCTCCGAATGGGTTATCAGTTTTCAGGCTATTATAAATTATACCCTACTAGCTTTCCGCCAGCGGCTTCGCCCGCGTGGTCTTGATAACCTTTTTAACGCGCTTTTCTGTTGAAATTTTTCCTGAATTTTCTTTGCTATAAACCTCACGGAGCCCGAGACCTTTCCAACGAATGCAAAACCGTGGAAATCGGTTCGTGCGTTCTGGAGTTATAGCGTCAGGAAGGAAAACCCGACTTATTTTTATATAGTAGATGTCACTAAAAAATAGTGTAGCTTCCCAACGGTGATAGAAATCGGTCCAGTAGTTTCGGCGCCTATTCCATTCAAACAAACAATCAAATCTTTCCTATATTCCCCGAACAAGCAATTACTGCGATTGTCTAAGCAACAACTGAGGACAATCACCGCAGCCCTCACAGGTCATGGGTTCTTCAATAAACATCTGCATGTTTTAGGTGTCACTGAGAGCCCCGCATGCAGAGCTTGCCTGGGAGAGGACGAAACAGCGTCTCACGTGCTTTTGCACTGTACTGAGGTCGCCACATACAGAGCTAAGTACTTCGGAAACAAAAGTACCCTCCGAGAGATCGTCAGCAACATCAGGAGTGTGCTGGCGTTTCTTGAGGAGTTAGGGTGGTTTGAGTAAACATTAAACATCCCCACCCGTACGCAAAATACGCGCATTGACGTGGAGTTGCGCAAAACAGCCCGCTATACCATACCACCATACCATTCCCCGAACAAATCAAACACTCAAATTCTCCGAGCTGCTACTGAGAATTTCACAAAATAAACCAACAACACTTTGCTCGACCCATGCTTTAAAACCAGGACCTCTAGCTCAGCAGTCGCACTTGGGAACATTAGGCCAACGAAACAGTCACATAGTTAGGTCCCCGCCGTGTCTGTATGTTTTTATTTATTTAACGATTTACCTACAATTGTTACTCTAATACATCATTTAAATACAGACTACAGTTAAGACTAAGTGTACAATATTAGGCGGCAAACAGCAAGCAAAGACAATTTCAAACATGTTACATGTTCATGATAAACTTAAAAACTACTGAACGGATTATTTAATTTCTGCGGTTTTCAACAATTAACACAGTCGGGCCGCTATTATAATAATAAAAAAAGGTCTTACTTTGTGGTTGAATTTCAGTTTTGATTATTGTGTTATAAGTTGAAGACGAACACGAAGGTCTGAAAACAAAATAACAATTATTATTTTATTATATTTTAGCAACAAATGACAGAATGAATTTGACGACGTCTGTGTTCTAGTGGTTCGAGTAGTGGACTGCTGATCACGAGGTCGTGGGTTCGATTTCCACAGGACACAAATATTTATGTGATGAATATAAGTATTTGTGTTTGTCTGGGTGTCTCTTATGTATAATAAGTATGTATTTACAAAGAAAGTTTTTAAGTATGATATCCATTGTCTAGTATCCATAGTACAAGTCCTGCTTAGTTTGGGACTAGATGGTGCTGTGTAAAAATGTCCCAAGATATCTATTATTACCCATTATTTATTAATGATGGCTAACACAAATCTTCTTCCTAGCCTTTTTCCAAACATGTTGGGGTCGGATTACAGTATAAGCAGTGGTGTACTAATGTACACCCACATTTCGCAGGTACGTTTAGGTCCCATGTAATAGGGGGCCAGTCTATTGCCATCAACCGGGCACAAATCGAGATTGCGTGCTCCTCCTGGGAATTTCACAAAAAAAAACAACTCGACCCGGGAATCGAACCCAGGACCTCTAGCGCAGCAGTCGCACTTGTGACCACTAGACCTAACGAGCCAGTGCGGTGTAATTATTTGTTTGTTAAATAAATAAATCATAAATATCTTGGGACATTTTTACACAGCACCATCTAGTCCCAAACTAAGCAGAGCTTGTACTATGGGTACTAGACAATGCATATAATACTTATAACTTTTTTTGTAGATATGTACCTACACACTTATCATACATAATCTCTTTCATCATCATAATTAGCGTGTGTGCGTGTGTGTGTATGCGAATGTGTGTTTCGGGAGTGCTTTCTAATTAATCGTATAATCTATATAAATAAATCTATATAAATAAAAATGAATCACTAAATGTGTTGCTAAGCGCAAAACTCGAGAACGGCTGAACTGATTTGGCTGATTTCTTTTTTGTTTTGTTTGATAAAGTCTAAGGAAGGTTCTTATGGAGAGAAAAAATCGAGAAAAAAAAACTAAAATAGGGAAACGCAGGCGAAGCGGGGCACGGGGCGCTAGTAATAAATATACTTACAAGTGTTGTCCGTTGATGTGTCGTTTAGTTCTACGTAACGACATGCGCGACGGCATCACGGGCCCGCGACGACCACTCGACGACGACTGTTGCTGTTCTTGTGTTATCACTGAAATAAAACACAAGTTATATTATCTTTTTTTTTTTTTTTGTATTTACTAAAAATAACAAGTTATATTATTATATTTTTTAAATAGGATAAGTGAGAACTCTGGCGTAGTAGTTAATAGAATGAAATGATTTCTGTAAGTAGATCATTTATAGACACTTTTACAAGTCATTACATTTTTTTAAATACTAGATGTCGCCGACTAACTTACTACAGTCTGCGCGGAACTAGTTGGCCGCGCCTTAGGTATGTGAGCGGCGGGACGGAGGGGCGGGGTCCCCTGCGCGCGGTGGGGCGGAGGGGCGGGGGCGCTTGCTTTCGTTCACAGTAACCCGCCGCCTCACCCCCGTCCCTAAGGCGTGTCTAACTAGTTCCGCGCGGACTATAGTACTGTGGAGGCTTACCAGTCCTCCACAGGAGCGATACCTGAAAGCTAAAACAAAAGGAAACACGATTTTTTTAACACAGCTGATGCTGCGGTTTATTCAATCTGAAGGTTAATACTTCCTTGTATTCCTTCCTAGAAGGTTGACGACGTCTGTGGTCTAGTGGTTCGAGTACCGGACTGCTGATCACGAGGTCGTGGGTTCGATTCCCACAAGACACAAACATTTATGTGATGAACTTAGGTGTTTGTGTTTGTCTGGGTGTTTCTTATATATTATAAGTATGTATTTACAAAAAAAAAAAAGTATATAAGTATTATATCCATTGTCTAGTACCCATAGTACAAGCTCTGCTTAGTTTGGGACTAGATGGTGCTGTGTAAAAATGTCCCAAGATATTTATTTATTTATTTAATACAGAATGACATTCGAAATTTTCTTCAGGTCTTCTAAACA
Organism: Acronicta psi; assembly: GCA_946251955.1. NCBI lineage: Eukaryota > Metazoa > Arthropoda > Insecta > Lepidoptera > Noctuidae > Acronicta > Acronicta psi. Next base: position 3,130,423 of record OX276498.1, on the reverse strand, counting down.
ATTCAACTATGATTTAAATTTAAACTATATTTTTTCTTCTACGATGACAGCTCTTGATGCCAACCAGGGCTTTAACGAATCAGCCTCTGTAGAAACCTCCTTGGGTCTCTACAGTACACTATAGTACGATGGTATATATACTATTTCTATACTAATATTATAAAGAGGAAAGATTTGTTTGTTTGTTTGTAATGAATAGGCTCCGAAACTACTGGACCGATTTCAAAAATTCTTTCACCTTTGGAAAGCTACATTATCCCCGAGTAACATAGGGTATATATCATCACGCTACGACTAATAGGAGCGGAGTAGTAATGAAAAATGTAGCAAAAACGGGGAAAAAATTATAAGACCACGCGGGCGAAGCCGCTGGCGGGAAGCTAGTATACAATATAGTTCTGAAGGCGGTACTGACCGGCTTCTATGCAGCTGGCGAGCTGGTCGATGCTCTCGGGCGCGGCGGGCTGGCACACGGCGCAGACCAGCGCGGCGGCGGCGGTGGCGGCGCCGCAGCCCGCGTGCCGCCCGCTGCTGCCGCACAGCAGGCACAGTTTTATACACCACGCACTGCCGACAACATTACAGATATTATTACGAACTGGGTTTTCTTTTTTAACCCCCGACCCAAAAATTAAGGGGTGTTATAAGTTTGACGTGTCTGCGTGTGTGTGTCTGTGTGTATGTGTGTGTCTGTGGCATCGCAGCTCCCGAACGGATGAACCGATTTTGATTTTGTTTTTTTTATTTGAATTAGTCGTGAGTGTTCTTAACTATGTTTGATGAAAATCGGTCCAAGATGGCCGCCGCCACAAAATAGCAAATTACATTTCGTGTCGGGGTTTTCAAGATTTTTTTAAGCCAATGAACGAGCAGACGGCAAGTAACTGCCTATGGACACGATGCAATACGATGAAATGTATGTATAGTTCTAGCCAAACTTATTGTCCGGCTTGAAGTTGGCTACATGCTAACTTCAACCAGGCCGTAAAAATCGAAGTGAGAAAAATATTGAGACACGTATCAACTTCAAGCCGGACAATAAGTTTGGCGAGAACTGTACGCGCATAACTTCCAAACAACTGCACAAAATTTGATAATACTTTTTTGTTGTATTCGTTATTGTCAGGACAAGGTTTGTATGTAAAAAACTAAATAAAAAATCTAGAAAACCCCCGACACCATTAATGTAATTTGCAATTTTGTGATGCCAACCATCTTGGATTTGAAATTTATCATAGTGTAAATAGTATTCTACTAATCAGGCCCTTTCATTTGCTACCCATATTGAGGGAGTTTTGATAAAATATGTAATCCGCTATTTTATGGCGGCCATCTTGGACCAATTTTTATCAAACATAGCTAAGAAGTTAAGAAAACTCTCGATTAATTCACCTTTCAAACAAAAAAAAAGAAAATCTAAATCAGTTCACCCGTTCGGGAGCTACGATACCACAGACAGATAGACAGACAGACACACACACAGAAATTAAGAAAAATTCCAATCCACATGAGAGATGAGTTTAAAGTCTGCCAACCCGCATTAGGCTAGCGGAGTGGACTATGGCCAATACCTCTCATAATGATACGAGACCCGTGCCCAACAGTGGGACAGTATATTGGTTGATAATTATGACGATGGCGCACTGGTTAGACTGTTATCGTACTTCAAGCTGACAAAACCCTTACTACTTCTTACCCTTGGTCAGCGTCATGGCTGCGCCCCATGGGACACTGGCAGTCGTCAGCTGAGCAGGATATCTCTCTTTCATAGATCTCCGAGAAGGCATTTTGTTCTAACTCCCAGGCTGCGTCCCTGTAACATTCACAACGGTACAGGTTTTAAAAACTTATACGTTAATCACTGATGTCTACGGACTCTAGGAAGAAGAATAAGCACGCTGAAGTGTACAGGCCTCCCCCAAAGAGTGCCAACCATCCCGGTCCGCTTGCTGCCACCTTCGTTAAATCGTTGGTCCACCGTATCGCAGGGCGTCCTACACTACGCTAGCCTAAACGTGGTCTCCACTTAGCACTTGTCTGCTCCATCGACCGTCTGTCCGTCTACAGACATGGCCGGCCCACTTACAGTCCTCGCCAAACTTATTGTCCGGGTTGAAGTTGGCACGAGCTAACTTTAACCCGGCCGTAAAAATCGGAGAAAGAAAAATATTGAAATTAAACGAAAGCTGCAAATATAGTGCAAGAAAAGACGAAAATAAATTCATCCCCTGTTTAAACCCCTTGTAGCACTTTTTTCGCATTAAAAAGTAGCCTATGTCCTTTCTCAGGCTCTAGACTATCTGTGTACCAAATTTTATTTAAATCGGTTCAGTAGTTTTGGCGTCAAAACGCAACAGACAGACAGAGTTACTTTCGCATTTATAATATTACTAGCGACCCGCCCCGGCTTCGCATGGGTCTGAATTTCTTGTATTTTCTGTACTATAATATGAATGTATTATACATATAAACCTTCCTCTTCAATCACTCTACCTATTTAAAAAACCGCATCAAAATCCGTTGCGTAGTTTTAAGGATTTAAGTATACAGTTCTCGCCAAACTTATTGTCCGGGTCGAAGTTGGCACGAGCTAACTTTAACTCCCCCGCAAAAATCGGAGAAACAAAATTATAGGATTGTAATAAATAGAAACGAAAGCTCAAGTCGTAGGCTGTCGTTTTAAATCATTTCAATCCAATATTTTTCAATCTCCGATTTTCACAATTATAATTACAATAGACAATAATTTTGGCGAGAACTGTAGGGTTATAGGGACAGAGAAAGTGACTTTGTTCTATACTATGTAGTTGTCAATGCACGGCATGCCTTGACGCCATAAGGGGGGTGGCAGCGCACACGTTTAGTGTGCATGATCTGCGTGAGCGGGCGTCGGCGGCGGCTTGGAGCGGGCTGGAAACAGCGAGCGACGGGCCCGAGCTTCACTTCAAATTTTACCTCGACTGTTTTTATTATTTATTGTTTTTGGAATCTTTTGTAATATAAGTATACACCAGTTATAGTCCAGTGAGTTTTACTGCTTCGCCTGAGCTAACGAACACACATCCTTAACAGTAGTGATTAGTAAGCATTTACCTGTCAGGCACATAGTATCCTTGTGTAACGACCGCTTCATAGAAGTTCTCCTTGTCATTGCAGAGTGGACACTTCAGGTAATGCATACCAGCACTTAAAGCCATGCGCTGGAAACAAAAGCAAAAATACATTCATATTTTTCAACAAAGGATTTTATCGATGTACCGAAGGTACTGTAGAGACTCAAGGAGGTTCTACAGAGGCTGCGTCGTAAAAGCCCTGGTTGGCATTAAGAGCTGTCATAATCATCGTTATGAAATATAGTTTGAATTTAAATCGTAGTTGAATTGTTTAGAAGACTTGAAGAAAATTCTAAATGTCATTCTAGTACTAGCCTTCAGATCTAATATATCGCAGCATCAGCTGTGTTCCAAAAATCGTGTGTTTCTTTTTGTTTTTGCTTTCAGATAACGCTCCTGTGGAGGACTGGTAAGCCTCCACAGTACACTTATTGGAAAAAATACTCTGTATTACGTTGGTTAAAACTCTAGTCGTACTTTTTTTAATGTTGACTGGGGAATGAGAAAAAAAACTTTTAATTTGAGAAAAATCACGCCATTTTGGCTAGTGTTTGGCATCTGTTTCGTAATGATTTCATAGTAAAAACTATCAGTGTATCAGTTTCGGAATGTGAAACGCACGCCATTACGGCAGATTATTATCAGTTTCGTATTGATTTTATGGTAATAACTATCAACTTAACAGCAGTCATGTACCTGAAACCAAATTTGGGCTGAGTTGTATGGGCTTTTGATGACCTCCTGTTCGTAAAATCCTCATGGTTACTGGGGAGGCGGCAGGGTATGACATAAACCGCACTTTCCATCACCTGCCTTGGTAAATGTCACGGCCATAGGATCTGTGACATTTACTACAGAGGGAGAGGAGAGAGAGAGAGAGAGAGAGAGAGAGAGAGAGAGAGAGAGAGAGAGAGAGAGAGAGAGAGAGAGAGAGAATAGAGAAGGCGGAGAACAAGAGGAGAGAGGAGAGATGCGATAGAGTGGAGGAGAGAGAGAGAGAGAATAGAGAAGGCGGAGAATTAGAGGAGAGATACGATAGAAGGGAAGGAGAAAGAGAGGGAGTGGGAGATATACGATTAAGGGGAGGAGAGAGAGGGTAGAGAGAGACGATAGAAAGAGAGGAGAGATAGAGAGACAGGGAGAAGAGAGGAGAGATAGAGGGACAGGGAGAAGAGAAAGCGTGAGAAAGAGCAAATAAAGGGGGGAGAAAGAGATAGTCTCTATTAATTCTAACTCGATTCATCTTTCCCTCTCTCCAGAGAGATTAATAAGTTACCTGTAGGCAACTCCTGTGGAACCACGCGTCTCTTGCGCAGCACGGCGGCCAGAATGTGTTGAGTGTTGGATACCCGTCCACCGCCTCGTAACATATCACGCATACCGACTGAGCATCCGTTTGTGACTCTAAAAAATAAAAATAGAACGTTTTATTCACAACTGGCGCGTGTGTGACAAGATTTATGAACGTGGAGGATGCAAAAGAAGTACGAAAGTAGCGTTCTGCAGTTTGACAAAAAAATCCAACATGAGTTTGTTGTTGTTGTTTTCTATCTGGATCAAAGAAAATGTATGGAAATGACATTAGTTACAGCCCGATATATCGAAAGCTTATGTCATTTCCATACATTTTGTTTCTATTCATTTGTCGATTCAAGCTATAGATTGCAATTTGGCCAGACCCACAGGATCTCTGGACCGCAGAGGCTGTCTCTAAGAGATTTAGTTAAAGAAAAATAATAAATATCCTAGGACATTTTACACAGCACCATCTAGTCCCAAACTAAGCAGAGCTTGTACTATGGGTACTAGACAATGGATATAATACTTATATACTTTTTTTTGTATATAAATACTTATGTAACACCCAGACAAACACAAACATTTATATTCATCACATAAATATTTGTGTCTTGTGGGAATCGAACCCACAACCTCGTGATCAGCAGTCCGGTACTCGAACCACTAGACCACAGACGTCGTCAAATAATGAACTTACCATGATCTCCGCTATCACTGATAGTCAACTCCTTCAAGTCCTTGAAGTTACCATGTTTCTTTTTAATTTTCTTATCACATGTCATCCTCTGCTTAGCCTTGGCCATAATGATGGGTGGTATGTTCTGTTTAGGCGCATGTAGTTGACAGAATGACCTGGACATTACAAAATAACAAGTTTTAACTAACTTTTTCTTATCATTAAAAAAATACAAAAAGATAGTTAATAGGTAAGGCGGTATCATACGACATCGAACTAGCTGTAAAGTTAGTCGTGTCGGTTGTGAAGCATTCACAATGGATGTCGCTACGTCACCTTTAGGACGTAAATTAGAATGTGAGGGAAGATTTCGACTGGCGAGCAGGGCGAGTGGTGGCTTAGTGGTCAGAGCGTCTGGTGTACCGAACCAGAAGGCGCAGGTTCGAATCCTGCCCGCCCGCCGATTTTTTCCTTCATTAAAAATAGCTTGTAACTTTTTCTTCTTAGCCTTTTCCTAATCTTGCAGTACTTAGAAAGAGAAAAGGCTTTAACTACTGCTTTGATTGTAGGTATTCGTATATCAACCGGGACCAGCGGCTTTACGTGCCTTATGGGCCTCTATGTGCTAAGAACGGTCACGCATCCACAGACTGACCGCGGCAAGCGCATCTTAACCTTGCAAATCAGTTGATCAGCGTAGTTATATCTTAGCTACAAGCCCTTCAATTTTTGTATGTTATTACATGACACTAATACAAAACAGACAGAAAATCAACAAGTTTGACATGAAATAATATGCTATACTCACTTGTAATTCCCGTAGAACAGTGAGATGGCATTCCTCTCCCTCCCGCACGGCAGGTGGAACTGTTTTCTGCATTGTGTTATGGAACAACCTAAGGTGGCACCCCCACGATTACAGTATGAACATTTCTGAAAAATTAAAATAAAAACTACTTTTTACGAATTTCAATGCATTTTTTAGCACTAGGGTGGCAAACAAGCATATGGTCCGCCTGATGGTAAGTGTTTACCGTAGCCTATGGTCTTGCAAAACCTCTTAGATGTTTATGGAGGATTCACTGAGCTGACAGTTTGAGGGAAAATTCCTCTTGCTGCCAGTGCAGCGCATCCTTAGAAGGAGCTCTGGCAACCTTACTCACTGCAGGAACACAACACACAATAAAGTGTGTTATTAAGCTGCAGTTTTCTGTAAGGTGAAGGTACTTCCACAGATTTGAGCCATAAATGGCTGTGCCGTACCTCTCTTTACCGTATAAGTTACAAACAAAGACTTACATGTTTCTTAGCCCTCTCAATCTCAATGATGATATCTTCATACAAGAACCCAAATAACCCATCTGCGTCTCTTCCTTTTTGTATCAAACATGAAGACAGCAGCTGGAATATGAGGATCATATTGTATCTATACAGGAATTGACAAATGCATGTATGTTAAAAAAAAAGCTATTGTAAAGCTGGGTACTCACTTAGCAGTGTTGCATGTAACATATCAGATACTGTATCAACCTGCAAGTGGGTACGGATCGTTGACGGTCCACCGCATATCTAGCTACAAGCTGCCGGAGACGCCTTTGTGTTCGCAGTGATACCGCCATTCGACGGGTCACTGCGAGCTTACAGCGCTCCACGCGCGAGCGGCTCGCAGCGGTCTCGTGCCTACGTACTCATTTGATACCGTATCGGATACATTACATGCTACACTGCTAAGTGAGAACCCAGCTTTTGAAGGAGCACAGCTGTTCCACAAATTACCTAATGACATAAAAACTGCAATAACATGAATGCATTTAAAAATAAGCTTAACAAACATGTGCATAGAGTGTAATTTAAAAACTATTTAACAGCTTCATTATTATCGTATAACATTTCCATTTCCAACGCTCACTCTAGAGGTAAACACCATACAACATAATTTGTATCTCATTTTAAGTGAACCAATGTATGTTCTTATGATAAATAATATAAATAAATATCTTGGGACATTTTTAAATAGCACCATCTAGTCTCAAACTAAGCAAAGCTTGTACTATGGGTGCTAGACAATGGATATAATACTTAAATACTTTTTTTTTGTAAATACATACTTATAATACATAGGAAACATCCAGACAAACACAAACATTTAAGTTGATCACATAAATGTTTGTGTCTTGTGGGAATCGAACCCACAACCTCGTGATCAGCAGTCTGGTACTCAAACCAATAGACCACAGACAGTCTGATGAGAAAATAAAAGTCTATAAACACATGTATTCCCATAGGAATAAGTATGGGAGGTAGGCAGGCAACTATAGAATACCACTCTTGCACCACTCTTACTACCATTCTTGCATAATTCTTTTGATTCATCCACATGCTTTTGGTGTGTGTATGACAATACTACCATCCTCAAGCTAAAATGCCATTATCTGACATCTGGCTGATTTTTACTATTTAATGCCAACACAATCAGAAGTCGTGAGATCTGTTAGTCAGTACTTCTAAGTCTCAAATATGACTTCCAGTTATTAAGTAGCGTACATTTTAAAAAACTGCCCACTTTTTTGTGCATAACTCAAAAAGTAGTTTTGGTACATAACGGCATTTAAGCTTGAGAATGGCAGAATATGTATGACATACAATATGTATGGCATATTGTCATACCACTATCATGTGTATGATGAGTGATTTATCTCTGTCAACACATAATTATTACAATTTTTATAGTGACCACATTCAACATGAACCACTTTAGTAGTTAATCACTTAAATACACATTTGCTAACTATATCATATCATATCATCTTTATTGCGTTCCATAATGTCGTGTACAGGTGGTCAGCTTAAAAATGAAACAATTATGGACCCTGACGGGCACAGCCTAGTTTGGTAGGAGAGAGGAAGGGACTGATAATTATTAAAATGTCTTTAATATTTTCTTCCCCATGTATATAGTCCAAGGTAGGTTTTTGTTCATATTTTAACTAATCTATACTAATATTATAAAGAGGAAAGATTTGTTTGTTTGTAATGAATAGGCTCCGAAACTACTGGACCGATTTCAAAAATTCTTTCACCTTTGGAAAGCTACATTATCCCCGAGTAACATAGGCTATATATCATCACGCTACGACTAATAGGAGCGGAGTAGTAATGAAAAATGTAGCAAAAACGGGGAAAAAATTATAAGACCACGCGGGCGAAGCCGCTGGCGGGAAGCTATTTATCATATTTTCATTTGTTTCGTTATTATCACACTATATTTATTTATTTATACACTTTGATATAGTATATAGGATTTCCGGCAAATAATCTTAGACGGTTTGGTATTCTATTTTATTATACACTAGCTTCCCGCCAGCGGCTTCGCCCGCGTGGTCTTATAATTTTTTCCCCGTTGTTGCTACATTTTTCATTACTACTCCGCTCCTTTTAGTCGTAGCGTGATGATATATAGCCTATGTTACTCGGGGATAATGTAGCTTTCCAAAGGTGAAAGAATTTTTGAAATCGGTCCAGTAGTTTCGGAGCCTATTCATTACAAACAAACAAACAAACAAACAAACAAATCTTTACTCTTTATAATATTAGTATAGATGATTCTTTCTTCTTCATTTTTTATAAACAAGACATTATTATGTGAACAATAATTCTTAATTTGAAATTAAATCTGATTATAGATAGTAACTTCTTCACTCAATATTCTATCTAAGCATTAGGATTGTCAGTGTATTGAACTTATGCACAGTATTTTCATGAATGGCATCGTAGGGATAAGCTTCAGGTTGTAGCCTATCAATCGGCCAAGGCTCATGGCAGTTGGTTCAGTCATTTAGTGGCAAAACATTGTCATACCGACAAACACACTGATCAGTCAACTAGTGGATTAATATGTTATAGTCAACTGTCGCAAGTTGACGTGAAAGGTTACGTGTTGACCTACTTATTCATATCTAAAATGCACAATGACTTCAGTAACAAATAATTTGTGTCTACATAAAAAATACTTTTCAAATAACATCGCGGGAAAGAAAAATACATGCCGAAAAGTAGAAATACTTACAACACAAAAATAATGGCATTGTATATTCCCAATAGCGTACAGCTTTCCGTAAATTATCTCATCATCCACTTCACGTTGGCAGAAACCACAGGGCACTTTCTCACCAGTCACTAATTTAGCAACAAGTTTATTTTTTCCGCTTTTCCGTGGTGCCATTTTGAGAGATTTTTTACAAGATTAAAAAAGCCATATCAGTAAATATACATAAAGTTCACCTGTAATATTGATACCAAACTAATCATCAAATCATATACTGTAAAAATCTTTAGTAGCTTATGCGAAAATATGTCTTACAAGCTTAGCAAAATATAATAGTAAACCTGGCATCGAATATTTTGTTTGACAATAAAATTGACAGTTTGACATTTAGTCTAACATCATTTTGGCGGGAGTTTCAGTTTTTTATAGCTTTCGTTCAGGAGCCACCAGCAGGACAAAACATGGTATGAAACCGAATATGAGTTTTGTTTTTATGTATTATTATAACACAGATAAAAATGCCTTCAATGCCTTTAATGGCTTATTGGTTAATGAGTGGCAGATACCAGTTTTTTTTTTAACAGAAAGTAAACATTATTTCATTTCAAAGTGAATTTATTAGTTTTTTAACGTAAGGACATAATGTTACGCTATGATTTTACCATATGTTGCCATTTAGAAAATTCTGTTTTTCTACTGCTACTTGGGCTTGGTGGGCTCATGATCTCATTGTTCCCAATAAAAATAAGCTTGTCTATGGCAAAAATTATATTAAAATTATGTGCAATTAATCAAACAAGCAGCAACACTATATTAAAAACGTCAAGAAATCTAAAAAAAGCCGGAAGGCAACTTAGTTTTATTTTTATTGTTATTTGTTTAATTATTGTTAAAATACTACGTTATTAGTAACTACCATAATTTTATCTAGTCTTAGAGCTTATTTCGTGTCCAGAGTAATTTAATTGCAAATATCTGTGCTTGTGACGGGTTTATGGAGCCATAAAATTGTTGATATAAAGTCCTTTGTTTGGGAAACAGCTATTTCTCCGTGTTTTCTTGTGAGTCGGGTGTGGAAAACGCATTGACGAAGCGTTTGAAACGTGTTTTTATTGTTCTTTGTTAGAAACGTGCGTAAAAACAGTCGTAGAGGCTTATTACAGCTCGGTTTTATGGGCGATAGTGGTTGTCCATTTCGTCATAAAACTTTATCCATTTGCCGTCACAAATATGGCTGTGTTGCTCAATTCTCGTTGTGAAAACCGTCTAAAAGGAACAAGGAATCAGAAAACTCCATTATTTATCCAATAAGAATCTTGTAAGTTGTAAATTATATCCAAAATGTCTGCTTTGGGTGATAACAAAGATATTTGGTCAATGAATGCAGATAGACTGGATTCTAAGTATGAAAAATGTCGGAATATAACAGAAGAAATATACAAAAGGATAAATATAACGTTCCAAATAAAGAAATTGGAGACTGAAGCCAAGAGTGATCTGTCGGACCATAGGTAATGTTTTTACTATATAATAACTCATTATAATCATATGTTTTATACAATAAATAGTATTTCCATTATTATAATACTGTGTAATTTCAATTAGCATAACTCCACACTGTTTTGGCCAATTGAGTAAGCTGATTTGCAAAGAATATTAACATAAATTTTGTTAGTACTATTCAAGGTTAAGTTTCACAATTGGTTGCGACAACTATGTTGCTTATTCTTACTTTGTTAAACGTAAATTTGATGTCATTCTATCGCTATCCAGCTTATAATATTGTAATGAGCTTTTTTACATGTAAAATTATGTAAATAAATGTAAAAAATGAAGTTGGTAATCTTACGAAATTCAAGTTTCTGTTTTTTGTATCAAATCATTGGAGATAACACAATGGAAAATTTCGAATTGTTTGTGTCAATGACTGTCTAACAAAACTGGATATCAAGCTGTGAGCATCATCATCAACTTCGTGCCATCCAGTTCTAGCATAATAATTTAATAACACTAGCGACCCACCCCAGCTTCCCATGGGTGCAATGTAGATACTAATGTGGGGAAGTGTGGAGTGATTAGTAATATACCGTTTGCAATGTAAGCGCACAAAAGTACCTAACCATGGAGTTTAGGGTTTTCTATGCTTCTCCATAGGAAAAAGAATTGGAAAGGAAACTGAATCATTATTAAAAGTGCATTTCATGCAGTACGGCATTGCCGCATTGAATGGCAATGCTTGCATCGTTTTCGGCCAATAACTTGAACCAAATTGGTGGGATGTGCAGTAGTCGATGTATGCACAAACCTCCCCCCCTCCACTAGTTTTCGTGCTGCAAACTATCCTTACTAATATTATAAATGCGAAAGTGACTCTGTCGGTGTATGTCGCGCTTTCACGCCAAAACTACTGAACCGATTTAAATTGAATTTGGTACGGATACCCGGATAGTCTAGAGCCTGAGAAAGGACATCGGCTACTTTTTAATGCAAAAAAAAGGCTGTTAAGGTATTGAAAGTTACCTGTAAGAAATACCCAGAGCATGCGGGCAAAGCCGCTGGCGGAAAGCTAGTACATAATATTTTCATTCTATTTCCAGTGACCAAATAGACAGCAATGATCTCAGCAATGAAACAGATTTGTTTGCGTGTGACAAGAGTGACTCCATATCCAGCAGCACGGAGGCTGAGAAGCCAACCGTGACCTGTGAGAAGTACATCAACATCAATAACAATGAGGAGACAAAGATGAAGAAGCCCGGAGTTGTGTATAAAAGGCCAAGGAAACGGTGAGGCTTCTAAATCATAGTTGCGCCGGGTTTCAAAACGGCCCTGTTTTTTAAATGGGCTAGCCTATTTCAATGTAAACTAGTGGCCCGTGCGCAGCTTCGCCTGCGTCATGGATACTAGATAATCTATATAATGCTTTTATCCTTTTTTTAAGTAGGTACTTAGTATGTATATGAATACATACATACAAACATTTTGTTCATCACATAAATATTAGGGAATCAAATCCACATCCTACATCAGCAGTCTGAAACTCTGACCAGTGTATTCTGATATGACCATCATAATATAGGGCGAGCCTATTACCATTAAACGGACACCAATCCAAACTTCGAACTCCTAAGAATTTTATAGAACTACATTACGTATTCTGTGAGAACCAAGGACCTCTTAGGTAGAAGTCGCGCTTAGAAATAATAGAACATAACCCAGAACAAAGGAATGGCGCAAACTTGTTTCTTTTTTAAAAATCATATATGCAACCTTTTTCCAGATTCAGGAAACGAGTTAAGAAGCGCCAGTCGAAGTGCACTCGGAGTGACTCGGAGGGCTCCAGTGATGAGGCGCTGCCCCTCAGCCGCATCGTGGAGGTGGACAGCAAGTGCATCGCCTCGGAGTCGCCCGACAATGTGATGGGAGTGCCCAATATCGTCATCCTCACTCGAGGTAAGTCAGACCCGCAATCAGAAAGCAGAGACTAAAAGCTCTTAGCTTAATATTTAGAGACGAAACTAAGCATAAAGTAACGCTTATGTTAAAGGAGGTCATCGAAATTGGCCCAAATGATGTACCGAAGGTACACTTATTGGAAAAAATACCCTGTATTACGCTGGTTAAAACTCTAATCGTACTTTTTTTAAATGTTGACTGGGGGATGAGAAAAAAAACTTATTTGAGAAAAATCACGGCATTTTGGCACACTATCATCTGTATTGTAATGATTTCATAGTAAAAACTGTCAGTGTCAATTTCGGAATGTCAAACGCACGCCATTACTGCAGATTATTATCAGTTTCATAGTGATTCCATGGTAAAAACTATCAACTTGACAGCTGTCATGTACCTCCGGTACAAATTTGGGCTGTTGTATGGGCTGACCCCCTTTGCATTACATACAAACTTTCCGATACCGCTGCACAGTACAATACCAAATGTCAAACTAGTCAAAATTACGTTTGTACACGTGCAAATGCAAATGTGTGCGTGAGTGCGTAGGGTTTGTTGGCAGTACGTCCGGCAAGAACACCGGCAGAATGCGGGGGACCGGAGGTATCTGACGTTAGGGAGGAGCGGAGAGTGGCCATTCTGTTATTATTTATTCTGTGTAAGTTTACGCTTAGTTTCGTCTCCATTGGCTATATTAATGTTCGTCTCGGAATATTAGCCTTAGGATCGGATGGGTAGAACGCAGGTAGGTGAAATTTAGAGACAGATCATCAGCAAAACAAACCAATCAATAATATTTTATTGTCCGTAGATTTAAAACCAAAAATCCAGACAGAAAAGAAATCCAAAGCTAAAGATACTGCAACAGAAGTTTTACAGAAGACAGAAGTGAATCTCGCCGCTAAGAAAGAGAAAGAAGAGAATGCAGCGCCCTTGCAACTTAAAGAAGTAAAGGGGGGTGGCGAGTATAAGAACTGTACCATGTGCAGTCTGTCTTTTAGGGGGGAGAGGGGATTGAGGTAAGTAATTTATTTATTAATTGAACTAGGGTTACATACAATATAAATAGCTCATGTTAAAATTATTACAATCACTCTTGACAATTACGCGTTAGCAAACATTATCTAAAAATATTAGAAACATCATAATAATAAGTAATATTTATCTTTTTGTATTTTTAAACATTTTCCATGCTAAGATTACTAGTTATTTTTAATGAAGGAAAAAATCGACTCGCGGGCTGGACTAACCTGCATCTTCTGGTTCAATACATCAGACACTATGACGTTGGTGTATTGAACCAAAAGACGAGGTTCGAGACCCGCGAGTCGATTTTTTCCTTCATTAAAAATAACTACTTAATAAGTAATGTAATTAACATAATATAAGTTATATAAGTTACTAGCTGACCCAACAAACGTTGTTTTGCCATATAGGGGTGGACTACCCCTAACATTTAGGGGTATGAAAAATAGATGTGGGCCGATTCTCAGACCTACCCGATATGCACACAAAATTTCATACAAATCGGTCCAGCCGTTTCGGAGGAGTATGGCAACTAAAACTGTGACACGAGAATTTTATATATTAGATTTTTAATGAAGGAAAAAATCGGCGGGCGGGCAGGATTCGAATCTGCGCCTTTCTGGTTCGGTACACCAGACGCTCTGACCACTAAGCCACCGCTCGCACCGCTTTTTTTTTTCCTTCATTAAAAATAACTCGTAATCATAGCATGGAAAATGCTTAAAAAAATACAAAAAGATAATAAGTTATATAATTTTTTTTGGGCTCGCCACATTTCTTTCGCTCTTTGTTTTGGCCATAGGTAAATCTTTAAAATTTTTTTTCAGGCGACACATGACTATGTCACATATAATAAATGTTGAAGAAATAAAGTCCAATAAACCGGAGCAACGAGAAAAAAACACTTTAGATGGGTAATTCGTATAATGACCAGTCGCCATTTTGCGGGCAAAGTTGAAAATTATACCTCGAAGTATATTTTCTAGTCCATTTTTAGGAAAATAAACGGAAAACTTTTCAAAATGGCGACTAGTCTGAGTTTTTATTATTAAAATGTTTTAAAAAATAGTTTATGGAAAGCTAGTTTTGAAATTTTTCATAATTTTATTAAAATTATTATTAAAAAACGTTTTGGATGTGGGTAAGTGTGCAATAAAGAGACCCTATTTCTAAAATCAAGTGCATTAATATTTTTGTTGTGGTACTTTTAAAAAAGTTTATGTTGCTTCGACTGAATTATAATTTTTATGATCCTCATTAGAAAATTAATAAGAATCTGTAAGCTCTAATTATGAATTGATAGAGGATTTGCTCGTAATTTGGCCTTTTTACCCTGCAGATGTAAGAGGGCCTAATAAAGGTGTGTTGTTAAATCTACATACAAAATAAAAGAATAAATAATTAATAAAACAAAACTTTTTACTATTTGGCACTAAAAGTGTAACAATCAAAACCAATCTTATGCACTTGGTATTTTGAAATGGGGTACTTCGTAAAAGTGTTAGTGCCGATGCTGTTATATAATAGGGTAGTGTTTTGACGCCAGTTATTATATCCTAGTGATTTGATTATAAGCTCTCTAAAAAATTTAAAATTATATGTAGCCCTTAAAGGGATAAGCAATTCTATTAGGAAACAATAGAGGCTGCAGGCCGGCCTCTAATATTTGTTCACTGCTGGGATAGATAGCAGTCTATTAAAAATCTATAAAAATGGCATCTTCTAAAACATCCTGTGCTTGTATGAAATACATATTTATTAATTCGATGCCATTTAAAACAAGTAATATAAATACTTAGTATTGAATTTTTTTTTAAGAATAAAATGATTATAATGATGTCAACATACATATATTTGTACGCGAAGATTGTTTATTTAAAAGGCCACCTTTCAAAAAATTTGGTTGTGGTACTTTTTTATAACAGCATTGGTACTTTAGTGGCAGGGTTGAAAATATCTGTGATCGTTCGGCGCATTGTGATGTAGGTTAGAGAACAGAGGGACAGACATAGGTTTATTTTTCATATAGTAATAGTTATTTAATAAAAAATACAAATATAACCACTTGATTGATTTGTAAACAATTTGAATATTTTATTGATTTTGGCCGTTTATTACATAATTTTTATCTATTCATAATAAAAATAGACCTATGTCTCAAATTATTGAATGCAAAAATCGGTTTGGCATTTACAAGTACAAAATTTTATTAAGTGAAAAAAGAAAGAAAAATTTCATTTTTATAAAAAGCGAAATTATAAATAAAAAAAAACATTTTTTAGAAATTAGCTTCTTCTATACATAGTTGTAAGTGTTTTTAAAGAAACAACCGTTTTCCGATCTGTGTTGCCAGTTAAGGATAATATTAAGGGTGTTGCAATATGAAAAAAAAAAGTTTTTTTGTAAACGCGGTGCTATTTTATTTTTATTTTTAGTCGGGATAATTAGCAGTTTAACTAGTCAGTTAAAGAAACGTTTGCCACTTGTTGTTCCTAGAGTATATTTGTTTTTAAAATGTTTTTTTTAATAGTAACTGCAAACATTAAAAATAACGGATCTTCGGATTGTCGGTTTAAAAAGAAATGACGCCAGGGATTTAATTCCCATTTACGTGTCAAAGCGGTTTAAAAAAAACTGCTTACTCGGGAATTGAAACCGAATCCAACGTTTTCATAAACGAATCCAGTTCGTATTTTCAGTTACTATTTAAAAAAATACATTTTACTTGTAAAATGTAATTAAAATCTCGACATTACTCCTAATTTTAAACGCATTTTATGTCTTTTTAATATTATTATTAGAACTCTGCTTTTAAACGTTGAAATAAGGTTAAAATGCCACAGGACCATACTGTTTATAGAGATAATACATAAAAGTAAGCCTGTTAAGGTCTGCGACGCGTTGTTATGGTTACGAAGTGAAAGTCATGAAAAAAAAATGTTTTTTTTATGTATGATAGGGTTGCGCTTGACCAGTATCTCACCTGGCTAGCCAATTTGCAAAGTAGCGTTCGGATCGACAAACGAATAGACACAAAATGTGTGTGAATGACATTTGTAAACGTCAGTTTTGTCGAAAACTTAAGTCATTCCCATACAATCTGCCCGGATACTTACCTATCTTTTTTTAACCTCCGACGCAAAAACGACGGGGTGTTATAAGTCCGATTTTGTTTGAAAAGAGAATTAGTCGGGAGTGTTCTTAGCTATGTTTGATGAAAATCGGTCCAAGATGGCCGCCACCACAAAATGGCGGATATCAAATGAAAGGGCTTGACTAGTAGAATACTGTGCACTACGATAAATTTCAAATCCAAGATGGCCGCCACTACAATATGGCGAATAACATTTTTGTTTTCATTTTGTGTCGGGGTTTTTTAAATCTTAATACCCAATTATGCCGTATGTTGAAATAAAGTAGATTTTTAATTGTTATCGAATTAACCGCGTCGCCGCCATTTGTATTATCTCGATAACCATATCAGACTCGTTTCAGTAAAAAGGTCTTTATAATAAAATCATTCAAATATGCTCTGTCTTAGAGAGCAACAAAATGAATTTCTGTTGTTTTTCAGGCACAAGAGTAGGGTCTAATGTGTTTAAGTTAACAAAAAAATAGGTTAATTGAGAAATCAATTGATAAATGAATAAAGTCCGTTTTGCAATACGAGATATAGGTACGAGATAAAGTTTATTCGAATCTCAGATAAGTGTCGAGCGATTGTCATCCTTATTGCTTACAGTCATCAACCCATTTATCCCACTGCTAGGCACGGGCCTCCATTCAAAATGGAGTTAGGCAATTGGCTGCAGAATATTTAGCAAACTTTGATTTATAAAATCAAGTTATACTAATAATTAGAGATTTGAATACTCTTCTCAAAGCCGTATGATGTAATACCCTGAATAAATGGGCAAAAAACCATTTTGTAATAATAATATTTTGACCTAAATGATCTCTAGTAAGTGTCATCGGATCTTTTTGGTGCAGTTTATGGTGTTGCCATACTATTCATTAAAAAGAATACTATTATATTTTTGTCCTATGGTAACTTTAGAGTTCTATATTTAAATGGTAGATAAAAATATTTTTTCAATATATTTAGCGCTTAATATTTTGTTAAGGCATTTGAATTTGATTGTTGTGTCGATTTTTAAATGTAAGAAAGTGAAGCGGTACTATTTTGACATTTATTAAATTTTAATCTAATTGGTTATATTTGAAATGCGCAATTTTTGTTTAATATAAATGAGATACAGATTAAATAACAATGTGTTGAGGATGAAAGGTTTAAACCTTAGAAGCCACACTATATTTGAAAAATCAACTTTATAGGGTTAAATTATAAATGTAAGTTATTATAAACTTAATTTTTAAAACTTATAAGTATCCATATTGTTACGACCTTCAGATAGTCACACTTTCTTTAACGTATTAAGCTTTTTATAACATTTTCTTAGAATAGAAAATATGTCTGGACTTAAAAGTCACCATATTCCGTCGTCCGTTAAAAAACTCTAGCGCCATCTAGTGTGTAAAATATACGACTTTGACTCGTAAAAGTGTCTTTTCAAAAAACAATTTTCTAATTATTATAATAACACCGTGTATTGTTGATTTTTCAAGTCATGGTAAATTATACATACTGTATGTATAATTATAATTATTTATTTGAAATAATTACATAAATTGCGCATTCACAATCCTTGTTCCTCGATTAAATTTGTTTTTACTTTTAATGTAAATATTATTGTTAAATAATGCTGTGTTTAATAAAAACTGGCAAATTGTTGTACTAATTTTATAGGGATACTGGATAATTATGTTAAAAAAATGTTAATTTTAAAGAAAATAAAAATTATTTTATAAAAAATCTCATTAGAAAATAAATACTGATATATATCGCGTGATTTCAGTTGCACTATTTTATAATAGTGTTTTAAATAAATGGTTAAATATTACATAATATCTAAACAAGTGTTCTGCTCCAATGTAATATTTACTAATATTTAGAGCCTCTTTCACTAATTTGTAAATTGGCAGATAATTTCATACAAATTTTGTTCCATTTCTCAATTTATCTGTTAGTTAGCGGCTATCCAGAGGTAGTGAAACAAGCTCTAAATGCTTTAAAACAAAAACAAAACCTTAAAAAAAACAAAATTTTGCTAGTTTTTACTCTGAAAATCAGCATTTTAAGTTAAAAATGCATTTTGCATTATATTAAAGAGTATTTTTATGTTTTTCCTTTTTTTTTGTTATAGTATTGATAATTTTAGTACGTCTTATATACCATAAGTGCGAAAGATTAAACTGGACTGTGGTTTAGATAGGAAAAAAGAAAGGAATTAAGGTTATAATCTTAAGGGGTTGGTAGACACTCGAGCAGGTATGCGAACTTATGACTCGGCGGCCTTTTTCCCAAGTATGCGAACTTTAAAACCGCCGCGCCAGTTCGTCAGCGATTTAACCGGTTTGAAGCTCGCGGCGTTTAAATTTCGTACGTCTATCAACCCTTTTAGGGGCAGTAAGGAAAAAATGTTAAGAAAATGACGGTATAAAGATATTTTTTATTGAAAGAGAAGTTTGGGCGATCTATTTTGGTATGTTGTATTGTAGCATAACTATGAAGGGGTATATCAAGTCTGAACATAAGATACCATCACGCCTGTGTTCCCCGAAGAGTTAGGCAGAGATGTACTGCTAGGCACCTTCAATTAGCCGGTATGTTTAAGTCCCACTGTGTCTGATGCATGCCTATGCGCAAGTGCACTGCATGCGGGTGTATGTGCGTTTTTTTTATATCCTGGGACATTGTACATAGCACCATCTAGTCCCAAACTAAGCAGAACTTGTACTATGGGTACTAGATAATGGATATCATACTTATATACTTTTATTATTGCCATCCTAGTCGTTTCCCTACAATTTGTGTAATTTGAGCAGGAAAAATATAGATTTATCGACTTTCCACGGTAAAAAAAATCGCTATTTTCTCCAGCGAGGCTAACATGCGCGCCACAATAAAATTTTCTCTACTCCTTTGTATCGCTCTTTCTCGTGCGAAAACGAGACAAAAGCACGACATGCGTCGACAAAATGTTCTCGCGGCGTGCATGTTAGCCCGGCTGGAGCGTGGTACACAGACGTGCGGTTTTTAACGGCGCGCTCCTGGCGCGGTCCACATGTCATTTTATGTATCATAATGCATCCATCAAAAGCCAGCCATGAAGTTTTTTGCCGGATTATTCATAGGACCATCTTTTTGGAACCGTGCCACTTGCATGCGTGTAAAAGCTTATTTGAAACTGGCCTTTGCCCGTGGCTTCGTTCTCGTAGAAGTTGAAGTATTCCCCCCTTTTTTTTTGCAACATTTTTAATTGATACTTACTCCGCTCCTATTGGTCGTAGCGTGATGATTTATATCCTATAGCCTTTCCTCGTTAAATAGGGTATCTAACAATGAAAGAATTTTTCAAATCAGACCATTAAGTTCCTCAGATTAGCGCGTTCAAACAAACAAACTCTTCAGCTTTATAATATTACTAGCTTCCCGCCAGCGGCTTCGCCCGCGTGGTATGTTATTATACATATAAACCTTCCTTAAGAATCACTCTATCTATTAAAAAAACCGCATCAAAATCCGTTGCGTAGTTTTAAAGATCTAAGCATACATAGGGACAGACAGACGCGACGGAGGACTTTGTTTTATAATAATTATGTAGTGATTTGAAAATTTGAAATCAAAACATTTTGAATTTGAATGAAAATTATTATCACTTATCGGGTAAAAAAACATTGATATCAATAGTATTGACAATCTTCTGCTATTGTTAATAGTTTTGAAGATTGTGCGCTGAATAATAAAGGCTTGCCCCCCATTACATGGCGCCAACTCACTTCCAAACAGACGAGAATTCCAATAATCATTTGGATCGGTCGTTTGTATACCTATTTTTTTGTTTTTTTGCGTCTGGAAATGCTTTATGCACATCACGCCGCCCCGGGGAAGTCGGCGCGGTGTGTGGGACTCCGTCCCGAAAAGGACGTCTACCCACTAAAACCAGACGGGTGTTCGCCTCATCACCGTTCGGCCGGGGTCACGGGTACGCATAAACATTCTTCCGCGACGTCGTTTATATACCTACTCTAACCCACTTGTTTTTTAAATATCGTCAATAAAAAAACCGTAAAATAGCCGTGTCTGTACTGACACGGCTTTTTACGGTTTTATAATAGTAGAGATTTGTAAATATCACTGTATAGAGCTCCCAAACTCCTCGACAAGTGATTTTTATATATAAATCTAGTCTAAATCTGTTCATTTCGGTTAAGGCATTGTTATAAGGTGTGGTATATGTTTCGATATAATTTTAAATACTTGTTTAAGTCAAAGAGCGTCCGCTCTTACAATAATATAAAATCAATTGTCATTAAGTTTAGTTGTTAAGGCCTGTTTAGATATGCCTAATATTCACTGCCTTTGAGTAGCGAAAACTTACTGTTAACTTATCACTATAGTCCGCGCGGAACTAGTTGGCTGCGCCTTAGGTAGGGACGGGGGTGAGGCGGCGGGTTAATGGGAACAAAACCAAGCGTCCCCGCCCCTTCGTCCCACCGCGCGCAGGCGACCCCGCCCCTCCGTCCCGTCGCTCACATACCTAAGGCACGGCCAACTAGTTCCGCGCAGACTATAACGCCTATCAGATGAGTAGCATCTTGATTTTCTTAATACATACAAAGTTTTATGCAAGTCTTCCATTAGGATAGGCAGAGACTGGATTTTCTTTTGCTACGATCCTGGTACACCACTTTCGCTTCATCTACTCTTATCAACCTCCCCATTCAGTTCTCGTCAGTTTCGGGGGCTCTTAGGCCCTAACTCAGAGACGTCTTTAATGAATCGTTAACAAACAGTGGCTACTATATATCTTGGCCTATTTTTCCACATTTGAGTTTGTTGTCAGTGTACTAAGATATATGATATACTGTGTGTCACTAGCTAATTCATTAGGCTAAGTGACATTTCTGAGTGCGGCCATCTTGCATTTTGAGAACGGCCGCAATTTGGTTGTTGTATTTTCGGTGAGGTCCGCCCCTTCCAAGGCTGATATTCACAAACGAGACTCAACATGAACTTATGCTTCCGTATGTCAAATTTGTATGTTTCTGAATATCAGCCCAAGTCTTCCATTCTTACTCGCTTTCGTTATGAATACGATAAACCAATAATTACAACTTGCTTGCGGGAGTGTGGAGGGATTTGCCCCTACTTCCACGTGTCCAGTGGATTTATTTCGCAAAGCAAGCGACACCGACTGTGTGGTATATGGTGTGAATTAACCCAGATTTTCTGGTTCTGCTCCAAACCGCGAAACTTCATACAAATATTTTGGTATTTTTCGCTACCCACAGCAGTAGCGAGTGTTAGTTATATCTGAACAGGCCTTTAGTCATTATAATATTCGAATTTTGTTACAACTTATGTCGATAGCTTCTTAAACTTGTGTTCAATTGCACTCGATGTTATAGTAGGTATCTATGCTTGTTAAATCGACTAAATCTTTTAATAGTCGAAGGATCGGATCGTTTTGTAGTTGACTAAATGTAGTAGTCTGTCTAATGCTGCCTATGTAATAGTTGAGAAACGTTGGGCCGAATTGCTCAATATTTATAGTGTTGCCATAATATTTATGTATAAGATGTATTTTAAATCGGTCATCAATAATAATTATTCTT
This sequence comes from Acronicta psi, assembly GCA_946251955.1. NCBI lineage: Eukaryota > Metazoa > Arthropoda > Insecta > Lepidoptera > Noctuidae > Acronicta > Acronicta psi. The sequence goes on along the minus strand of OX276498.1, from coordinate 3,108,072 downwards.
TTTTCTTTTAAAGTTCACTTCCAAATATGTATAAGATTTTTTTTTCAGAAATTTCTCCAAGTGAAATGTTTTTTTCTAAATCTCAGCCTTTTAAACTTTAGTTTTGTCTCTGCGTTTATAATTCAGTCGATCAGAATAAACGATCTTATAAATTTCGATGTATATATGCGTTTAAAAAAAAATGGTATGGTCTGGCAACACTACGCAATGATAAAAATCTGTTTTGCCAACATTTGTCAACTACCTGTGTTAAATCGACTACTTATTAAGTTTTTAGGCGCAAATTCGCTCAATCTCAGATAAGATAACTTTTTAATGTCAAATTCTAATAGATAGGTAAATTTTTAAAAGAATCTAGGTAGTCTTGCCACGTCGTCGTAATTTTAATGTAATTGCTATAATTTTTGGCGAATGAACAAAAATCGTGACAAATATAAAGAAAAAATTAAAACTATTATAGTTAGGGTGAATCGTTCGAAATAGCCCGCCAAAATCAAATTTCAATAGGTTTTTGCAAAGAATTTTAAAAATGACGAAGATATTCACCATAAAAATAAAATTTTTAAACAAAAAAAAAAACAATTTACTAGTAATTTGTTTTCTACGCATGTTTGTTCATTCGTCAAAAAACAAAATCGTTGTTAAGGAACCCATTCGGCCAAGCCTAGTTAAGTGGATGTACAATCGTTTGGAACAAGTTCCATTGTGATCCGAAATTAAAACGTTTATCAATATTTCAATACTGACTTTTATTTTCTCGAAGAGAAACCCCATTTCTACCCCACTAAAATATCATCGGTAACTAGGCAAGATGATACTTAAAATGTCCAGAACAAGTTGATATTTTACCAAAACTAAATCCAGTATTTTCAACAATTTTGAAATCACTTTTTTTTACTAATTAATGATACGTGTAAATTATTTTAAAGCATCATCATTAACGAAACTATTAGCGCCATCTTTATCGCATATGGACCGTATCATGAAGGTAGAGCCATCGTCGGCGTCGCGTCGTTCCCATAGATTTAGAATAGGTACAGTTCTCGCTAAACTTATTGTCCGGGTTGAATTTGGCACGAGCTAAATTTAACCCGGGCGTAAAAATCGGAGAAAGAAAAATGTTAGATTAAAATTATTTAAAACGACAGCCTACGACTTGAGCTTTCGTTTTTAATTATTACAATCCAATGATTTTTGTATCCGATTTTTACGCCCGGGTTAAATTTAGCTCGTGCCAACTTCAACCTGCCAGGCTAACATGCGCGCCACGACAAAACTTTGTCTCCTTTTTTGTCTCGCTCTTTCTTGTGCGAAAACGAAACAAAAGCACGACATAAGCGTAGACAAAATGTTCTCGTGGCGTGCATGTTTACCCGGCTGGAGTAGCTCCATCTCTCAGAGAGAGATGGCGGGCATACCTTTGGTAGCGGGAAATATAACAAACTACCCGACCTCTAGTAATAAATATGCTGCCCTGGTATCAGGCGCACTAAATCCTAAATGTCACTATAACAACATCAGGGAGGAGGTGAGCGTGAGCGTAGATGGCGTTGTCTGTGTGGAGTATTCCGAACATTTGACAAACGCGTTCGCCAACACAGAAACACTAACGGCATCTTTGTTAGTATCGCATGGCATTTGTTTTATAGGCAGAGGCATTACTCACAATTCAATGTTTTTAGCTTCCATGTAGGGATAATAGGAGGTAAGCCTATTGCCATTAACCCGGCAGAAATCGAAAATCCGCGCTGCTACTGAAAATTTCATAGCAAACACCAGTTTTGCTCGACCTGGGAATGGAACCCAAGACTTTACTACTAGGGTAATGAGACACTTTCACAACAACTCTAGTGTGCATCTGAGCTAATGGGATAGTTTATCGTACTTGCTGATAATTCGAAAAATAAAAAGCATAAATTATTACTAAAACATTTATTAATGTAACAATGAGTCATAATTATTAATTTAAATAGTTAATAATAAACTATAATTGTCAATAAAGGAATCAATTAGTATTTTCCCTTTTTTGTGTACAGTTCTCGCCAAACTTATTGTCCGGGTTGAAGTTGGCACACTATGATAAATTTCAAATCCAAGATGGCTGCCACCACAAAATCGCAAACAAATTTTTTTTTCATTTTGCGTCGTGACGTAATGTTTATGCTTGTGATTTTGTGAACAAATCTGCGCGGAACTAGTTGGCCGCGCCTTAGGTATGAGAGCGGCGGGACAGAGGGGCGGGGTCGCCTGCGCGCGGAGGGGCGGGGCGCTTGCTTTTGTTCTCAGTAACCCGCCGCCTCACCCCCGTGCCTACATAAGGCGCGGCCAACTAGTTCCGCGTGAACTATAACATTAGTCAACTACCCTATTAGATACAATGGTGACATTACTAATCCGAATCCTCTCTATTATAACTAATTTTATTAGACTTAATGTGATGGAATATTTGGAAAAACTCCGAGGTCGGCGTAAGCGCACCCTTGGCGACCCAACACTTAAGAGTTTTAGCAACATCGTCTGATTTCAAACTGATGTTCAGATTGATCGTCTTATCCAACAGTTGCCTATCAAAGAAATATTTCGTTGATTTTATATGTAGATCCGTCAGCAATGGAGGGTCTGGCCCTAATAGATTATCAACATAGTTCTCATCGTATGTTTTATTGGTATAGTCAATACCAGATTCAGTTACGACCGGCACAGGTGCGTATTCCGGTATCTCTGTCAAATGATCCGCGTTAGCGTTCCAAGCGCGGTCGTTTATGCGCAACAGTGATTTTATGTCGCGACCGTAAAGGTTTGCGTTCTCGAATTTCTTGTAGCCGAGACCTGCGAAAAATATTATTTATTTATAATTATTTCCATAGATTAGCGTGATTAACAGCCACGAGTCACGATCAAAAATAAATTAGTACTCAATCTGGGAATTGAACCCTGGACCATCCATTTATATGAAAAAGACTAGAAAAGTAAAGAGTTCACTTTTTAAACTTTTTTTTATAAGTAATTTGAAAAAAAAAATGTAATAAAAGGGAATTAAATATTGGTTGGCATCGCTGGAAGTCGTTGGATGCGTCCGGTCCCTGTGGAAGTCAATGGGGGAGGCCTTTTTGTTCAGCAGTGGAGGTTCAGAGGTTCTCTTTTGGCTGACATGATGATGATGATGATGATGATGGCATTAATCAGGTCAAAACCTTAACTCTGAGCTGCTACTGAGAATTTCATAGGAAAACCCAATAACTGCTCGGCCTAGGAAGCGAACCTAGACCCTCGAGCTTAGCAGTCGCGCTTAGAACCACTAGCGTAAATATATTATATTTACTGAATTGAACTCGGAGCTGTTGTGAACTGATTTGACGACGTCTGTGGTCTAGTGGTTCGAGTACCGGACTGCTAATCACGAGGTCGAGGGTTCGATTCCCACAAGACACAAACATTTATTGTGATGAACTTGTGTTTGTATTTGTCTGGGTGTTTCATATGTATTATAAGTATGTACTTAGAAAAAAAAAGTATATAAGTATTATATCCATTGTCTAGTACCCATAATACAAGCTCTGCTTAGTTTGGGACTAGATGGTGCTGTGTAAAAATGGTCCCAAAATATTTATTAAAAAAAACATTTTTTTTTATCTATTTGCGGAAATAAATTACCATTTCATCATATCATTTCAAACACTTATTTATCCTCTTCATTAAAATACTATGAACATGTGGGTACCTTCAACAGTAGCCTTCAACAGCGTCGCCATGGTAACACTGGACACCAACGCCACAGGCTCTCCGGGAGGAGTCGCCACATACAGCGAGGAACCCTCCTTGTGATCTGACACTAGCTGCACGCTAAGATATACGAGGTCCCCAAGCAGAACTGTTTGCACCTGTGAAATATAATCATCATCATCAGTCTCCTCTCAGTATGAGAAGGATTAGGCTATAGTCCACCACGCTAGCCTAATGCGGGTTGGCAGACTTCACATGTCGTCGAGAAAATCTCTCAGACATGCAGGTTTCCTCACAATGTTTTCCTTCACCGTTAAAGCAAGTGATAATTACGCACATGATTTTGAAAAATCAGAGGTGCGTATTTTGGATTCGAACTCGAGACCTTTGACTTGACAATCCAGTGGTCATACCCCTAGGCTATCACTGCTTACTGTGAAATATAATACATAGTATAATATGAAGTTGCTCCTGCTGTTTGTACACATAGATCTTTTAAACTAAGAAACACATTCTAATACAGTTTACGCTACGACCAATAGGAGCTGAGTATCAATGAAAAATATTGCAAAAACGGAAGACATTTTTTTTTGAAAGCTTCCATTGATATTTTTTACTTAAATGCAAACAAAGTGGCAGGCAAAAGGTAGTATGGTATATGGTACCAGCAATGCATCAATGCAAACTACATTTGATGCCATAACAGGTTTTGCGTGATGCGAGAACAAACAGACAGATAGCCAAAACTACGAAAAAAAATCGACTGGTACGGCATGAAATGCAGTTTTCATTGAAGCATTGCTGGTACAGGATTCGAACCTGCGTCGTCTGGTTTAGTACATCAGACGCTATGACCGCTAAGCCGAAATCTTTGTTCACATTCTAAACTTACGTCTTAAGGTGACGTAAAATTAAAAAAAGCTTTGGTTTTATTGCTCTATTAAGAAGTAGTCGGAGGTTCCTTCCTCTCAGTGGGTTAGCCGCCTTCGTGAACCACGTCTTCAAAGAGTAAGGAATATACGGTAATGAGGACAACACAAAAGATCCCATTGGGTTGAAGTGTTGCTGGTTGTACCAGCCCCCATAGTAAGATAAGGAGTAGTCGATATTAGTTTTTTTTTTCAATAAGACAATTATTTTATTTTAATATCGACTCAGTACAAAACAAATAGAGGAACTCAGAGTAGTCTTGTACTCGTCTCTCGCAACACTTACATCAGGTCTCATATTTCTCTTGTTCTTCCGAAGTGCTTGTTTGATCCTACCAGGCAGAGCTTTTATGGTCAGCGTCACCGGTTCATCTATAATCTTCTCTGACAGCTTTATCACATGCCAAGTTCGAGGCTGGGTGGCTACCACTGGAAAATACGAAGATGTTTTATAGAATAATAAAATCAATAATAAATATCTTCGGACATTTTTACACAGCACCATCTAGTCCCAAACTAAGCAGATCTTGTACTATGGGTACTAGTATGTATGTATACACTTTTTTTAGTACATAGTATGGGTAGTATACACTTTTTTTTTTTACTATATTTTAAGATCTCTAACTATAGGTAATGTGTCAGAATAGCATGATAATAAAGAAGGTAATTGAAATCGGCCTAAATGAACTACTGAAGGTACAGTCATTTTTGGGGCTCATAACTAAGTTATTAGCCGTTTTGTGTGGTAGTGTGGGTGTATACTGCATACTGGTGACCATTTTTAACATATCGAGAACCCTCCATGCTTTGGAGAACATGTAAAGCGCTTGTTCCCTGTTGTCAAGGGTTAGATTCCCACAAGACACAAATAATTGTTTGTGTCAGTCTGGGTATTTCTAAAGTACCTAAAAATATATAAAACAACTATTTAAGTATAAGTTCTATTGTCTAGTGCTCTAATAAGTTTGGGACTGATGGTGCTATGTAAAATGTCCCCTAACGAACTAATGAATACACTATCAAACTAGACAATAGTGGTAGTCAATGTATACCACGGGAACCATACAATTTATAAAAAAGTAGTAGCCTATGTGATATTCCAGACTATAATCTATCTCTGTGCCAAATTTCATCCAGATCCATTCAGTAGTTTTAGCGAAAGAGTAACAAATATCCATCCTTCCACCCAAACTAGTACTAGTAGGATACTCACATTTTAACCTCAATCTGGCAACTATATCTTCAATCTCATCCTCACTAAGAGCTTTGGAGACATGTCGACACAGCACGCGAGCTATGCTGGCTGGCTGCATAGGAAGCCGAGCATTGCGGACAGCTTGCGACAATTCCCGCCAACGCACGCCGAATTCCGGCAGCGCGGCCACGCAGAACACCTCCATAGGCATTCTGGTTATAATGCTTTGGAGCTCTGATAATTCTGAAATTTAAAAAGTAAAAATTTCTTAAAAAAACTTGGATGAACAATTCTTGTTCAGTATTTGGGCTCTAGTTACATGAAATGAATGAAAAATGAATTATTGCTTTTGTTTATAACTAAAATCTATTGAAATCTAGATAAAGTCAATAAAAAAACCACATCGATCAATCATTACTTTATGAAGAAAACTCGCAACTAATTATTATGTTGAATTTACTAACTGTTCTTAGTGGCCACCTGCATTTTATTATTCAGTTATTTCCTTTTTTATATATCAGTGCATATGCAGTTTCGCGTTTTAGATAAATGAATTATTATTATGAATGATTACAAAACCATTACAAAACAAATCAACCGAGCCGACCGTTGGCAACTTGGCCAATGACAGTAGTTTGAATTTGATTTTTAATAATATTTATTTTTACGGCTCTGGATACATTGTCCTTTAAGCATTACTTACTTGAAGTCAGTTGCAAACCAAATAACTTTTCCCTCTTATAAACAGCTGAAAATCTCGTACTATGGCCTTCAAACGGTTGGAGTGTACGTAACGGGGCACTGAGGAAAAAAGACAGAATTTTTTTCGCAGATTTTTATTTTTCGGAAATCTTTTATTTTCTCGATGTTTTCTTATATAACACGTAAATATAAGGCTAAAAGCCTCTTGGTGTTTTTTGGATCCGACCAACCGTTTGTCGTAAAAATGATGTCGAAGGGTTCCACTTATAAAGGCGTCAGGGACTTAGAAATTTTTTAGTCAGTCAAGTACCATGATATTGAACTTTTACCTTTTAGAACAACTGAGAATAGTGGACAATGAATTTCTGAATTTTGACCTTGACCTTGGGGTCGATGACCATGATCTTATGGTCGATGACCTTAAAAACAGTCAATGACCCGGAGGTCAAGGTCAATGACCTTGGGGTGTCCCATTGTGTTCCCCCACCCTACTACTCCCACATCCCACCGAGACCCGAAGGCTTCACTAGGCGATGGTTTTTGGTCAAAAATTTTCTAAGTCTTTTTTTCATAGTGCCCCGTTTCGTATCCTGACTGACCCTTCAAACCTCTAGTACATTCACCAAGTTTATATTAATGACATAATAATAATTCTTTATTTCGAGTTACCAGGACTCTCTCATAGTTCACTTCGAATGTGAAAGAAAAAAAAAATCTTAGTTAAAAATAATCAAGGTTTTTCATAACGCTTTCTTTTACTTGTAAAGTGAATGAATTAGATAGAGTTTATAGGGCCAGTGGATGAGTGGAATACTATTCTCTTTTAACCCTTCGGGGAATAAGCGTCATGGGATGCACGGTGCGGCAACATTATTTATGTGGCTGCCGAAAATTGACTCAAACCACCAACATTAGTGTTATATCGTTTGGGCCAACGTGTGGGCCCGGTGTTACGAAAATATAACACAACTACAGAATAACCAAAACCTGTTTCACCACTTCTAGATAGCCACTAATCACCGGATAAATAAAAAAAGGAACAAAATGATATGAAATTATCTGCCAAATAATTTAACGGGCACATACAAGGAGGTGGTGAAAGAGGCCCTCAATCTTTTGGCGACGACTGTAAATTATTTACAGCAGTGGCATATTTTAGGATTCGGCACCCCAGGCCTGTAGGCTCCATAACTCGGAAAACGATATTTTTATTGGACAGATTACCTAGGTACCCATAGTAATTAATACTGTTGTCTAATGTGATCTCCTTTCTTACTACTACAATAGCAAGTTATTAGAAGGGTAATTACAATTAGTTTGTTTCTACCTCCATGTGCCTCTTGGGCAAACTTGGGCCACCCACCTCGGACAGGCTCGGTTAGAAGAGTAACTACAGTTAGTTTGTTTACTGCTGTTTATCCAGGTGTCTCATGTTCATGGCTCGAAAATTTTGGAAATCAGCCTTGGATAGGTTAGGTTTAGGTTAGAAGGGTATGACTGCTGATGGGATAGGCTAGAGCGCGAGCAAAGCGAGCGAACGCAGAACCCGTTAACTGTTTCTATATAATAGGAGTGTGGAGGGACGGGGAGTGTTGTCCCTCGCACCAAAGGGAGGATCCTCCGACCAGGCGGTGTTATGCCAGGCGGGCCACTGCCCGACGGTTGATGTGGGGCGGTTGCATTGCAAACTTTACTTGCGCGATTCAGGACTTGTTGCTTCTTTTTCGTACAAGTTCTTATGTAGCTCGATAGATGTCGCTACAGGAGCTTAGCAGTTCTCCTGCGCCCTGTCGTCTGTCCCCTATGGATATGAACGAAAACGTCTAACGAACGTTGAAAGTAAAAAAATAAGACTCCGGCACAGTTTATATATAAAGGGAATGTGACCCCGGGTAGTCCTGTCTCAACGCGACGGAGTCCGACAGACTCGCCGCCGCCGCCGCCCGCCCTCCGTCGTCGTGATGACTGTCACACTTACAACCAAATGAGTTTTAGTTTTGGAAAATATGTAGGTACAGGTAGGCTCTTTATTTCTTCAGACAGCCAGTTGGCTCAGCTTTGTTCGCCTTTCTGTTTGACTTTACTATGTTGAAAAATAAATGCAAGCGTAGCCTGGCGGCCCGGGCCATGGCCCTATGGTAAATACGCCACTGATTTACAGTTGTCGCTAAATAAAGAAAACGCAAACTGGCTGACTGATCGATCGATCTAGATTAAACTCTAGAATCGTGAAATGCATAAATGTTCCTTAAATAACGTAAGTGTGCATAAGGATTTTGAGAAATTCCACGGGTTGGACAGATTTGTATGAACGCGACTACGTGAGTGACTACGCGCCGGGAACATGCTCGTATTTAAAATATAATTTAAATAATGAAAGAAAAATAATGCGTGAATTATGTGTAATAAAATACAATTTAATAAACTTACGGAGAGTACGTACCTAACTTAAATCGACATAAATTGCTTTATATTATTATCAAACACTAGCAATTTTTAAATTATTATTTAACATTAAAATATTCACTTAATTTAAATTGTCGAATTATTTTTATCGACTGCATCGCTACTCTAGCTAATTTAAAATTTGACGCTAGTCTCATGCCAAATGTAACCTACTTACTTTTCATAGAAAACACACTACCTTCATAATAACACTTAAATTTACATTTTAATTTTACATACCTACTTAATTAAGAGTTATATGTATAAATACATTTACGTGCATGATCGTTGTAGACAGGGTATGTCCAGATTTACCCTGCTAATCGTGGCACTTTATATTTAGCCCCACTAGTAAACCTATAAGTAGTAGGTTTACAATTTTACAATATGTGTGTATACATCACCAAATATTGTGCCACGGCAATATATACCGTATACCTTTACAATACGGCACTTGCATACAAGTTTAGAGCGTTATATTCTCACTAACTGGCTTGAATTATTGCTAGCAATCTAACTTTATTAATATTTACAAATTGATATCATTCTGTAATTTAGGGTACAAGACCTTGTGAGGTTCGAGTTTTTGTTGAAAATTGTACTTTATCTCTTTACTATTCAGAAAGTATTTTCGATAACTGTTGACTTGCAATAGACATAATTTTAATATTTTTCTAGTGGTAGAAGATGCTAATTTTATGAAATACTTCAGTCGACAAGAATCGACTTTTTGTAACAGTAAAAAAATTAAAAATAAAGTTTCATTTAATATTTTATTTTTATGCAAGGTATTATTAAACTATTTAAAAAATATATAGTCATGCGTCAACTCACATCATCGTGTAAAAACCAAAAATAGTTCATATTTTGATACTAATAAAGTTTATCGTAGGACAACATTGAACCTTATTGGCATACCTAGTTACAAGTATCCAAAATTTACGTGTTTTGGTGTATTCAATGATACATACGCCAATAGGATAGTTGACTGGAGTTAGATTTGTCCGAAATAATAGGTTTATTAAATAATATTTAGAACAAATTATAAATTGTATACTGAAACAATAATTGAAATCGACTAATAAAGTTCTAAAATATTTTTTGTGGGGATGCTCTGTCTCTTTCCCGCTTAGCTGCACGCAGCTTTTGACGTCACAGTCCGATATAGTACGCTCTCTGTCTAGCATAAAATTCAAATACAGTTCTCGCCAAACTTATTGTCCGGGTTGAAGTTGGCACGAGCTAACTTTCAACCGGCCGTAAAAATCGGAGATACAAAATTATAGGATTCTATTAAATAAAAACGAAAGCTCAAGCCGTAGGCTATCGTATGAAATAATTGTAATCCAATATTTTTGATTGTCCGATTTTTAAGGACGGGTTAAAGTTAGCTCGTGCCAACTTCAACCCGGACTATAAGTTTGGCGAGAACTGTATCTTCTTCATTTGTTAACCAATTTTTATTTTGTTTTATATAATCGGCTCTATTTGTGATCAGTTTTTTGTTAAATAATAAAAAATAAACAGTCAACTAGCCTATTTTTTTAATTTTAATCTTCAATTTAACTTGATTTCACATCTTCAAACTGAAATTACAATTATATTAAAAAGTATATCACTTACGACATTATTCCAAAGAGTATTTGTTGTTTGAATGTAATTTCTCTGTCAACTGGCGTATTTTTCATAGCTGTACACTATATTCCACGCGGAACTAGTTGGCCGCAGCTTATGTATGTGAGCGGCGGGACGGAGGGGCGGGGTCGCCTGGGCCATAGATATATAATATACTCCAATTATATATCTATGGCCTGGGCGCGGTGGGGTGGTGGGGCGGGGGCGATTGCTTTTGTTAACAGTAACCTGCCGCCTCACCCCCGTCCCTACCTAAGGCGCGGTCGAGTAGTTCCACGTGGAGTATAAAACACGTAATTTTAGGGTACTTACAAGCTTAGGTAAGCCAGACTGCATACCAAGAAGTTCTAATGTTTTCTATGGTTTTACTGGCTTGCATGTTTCATCAATCATTAGCAGTTTTAGACTACTTTTATTGATATTCACATTTTTACCCTACTGCGCGACGCAAAGAGTATTTTGTTTATCAGCTTGTTTGTATATTTGATCAAAGGCTTGGGCCAATTTTGATGATTCTTAGGTCTTCCTCCTAGCCTTTTTCCCAACCATGTTGGGGTCTAAGGCTGAATATCAGTATTTTACACGGAGCGACTGCCATCGGACCTCCGCAACCCAATTTCTAGGCAATACCGATATTCGAAGGAAAGACTGGTTGTCAGGCTTTTAGGCTTCTGACTACCACTAACGATTGTCATAGGTGTTCGTATGACAACCGGGACCGACGGCTTTACGTGCTCTCCGAGGCACGGAGGTGTCTCGATATTTTAAGAATGGTCACCCATCCACAGACTGACCGCGGCAAGTGTACCTTAACCTTGCAGATCGGTTGATCAGCGTAGTTATAACTTGGCCACGAGCCCCTCTTCTTATGTAACCATTCTTCTTAGTCAGATTCTTAGGTAACCATAATTTAATTGTTTTATGTTTAATTATTGCTTGTCTGAATAGTACGCTAACAATAATATTATTATTACATATTAAATTAAATCTATATCTATAAAAGAAGAGACTGACAGACTGATTTACCGACTGATCGATCAACGCACATCTCAAACTACTGGCTCTAGAAGCTTGAAATTTTGCACAAATGTTCCTTAGGTGACATAGGTGTGGACTAAGAAAGGATTTTGGGTAATTCTCACGGGATGACGACGTCTGTGGTCTAGTGGTTCGAGTAGACTGCTGATCACGAGGTCGTGGGCTCGATCCCACAAGACACGAACATTTATGTGATGAACTTAGGGTGTTTGTGTTTGTCTGGGTGTTTCTTATATATTATAAGTATGTATTTACAAAAAAAAAGTATATAAGTATTATATCCATTGTCTAGTACCCATAGTACAAGCTCTGCTTAGTTTGGGACTAGATGGTGTTGTGTAAAAATGTCCCAAGATATTTATTTATGGGGAAAAATTTGACAAGAGCATTACAATTTAAAGTTTCATTTATAATATGCCTGATTTATCATAAACTTATGTCATAAAGAAAAGTTCTTAAGTGGAGACCACGCACCGGAAAGCGCAGTGTGGGACGGCTTCCAACAAGATGGATTGATGACCTGGTAAAGGTAGCTGGGAGTCGTTGGATGCAGTTGGCATACGACCGGTCCCGGTGGGAGTCTATGGGGGAGGCATTTGTTCAGCAGTGGACGTCTGATATGATGATTACATACAAATTTCGATAGGCTTCAACTTGTCTAGAGGCCCTGTTTGTCCAAAACATGCACGCAAGTAAAACCTCAAACGTATCACAAACCTGCCACGATGTATAAAAAAACAAAAACATTCAAATTTTCAAAATAAGAATATTACAATCGTTCTCTTGTTCTTTCACTTCGTATTGTATTTCCTTTGCTTTCCAATTTTTGGGGATCACTTTTGCAGGCACTTCTTTTAAATCCTTTGATACCTTTGGTGATGTTGGTGAGTTGTCTTTAGGTGATGTCACATTAGATTTCACTTTGAACTGTCCCATTTTAGTTTTCACAACCTCTTTCTTCTTAACGTTTGTTTTAGGCCTCGGAGTACTTATAGGTTTTGGCGTACTTACTGGCTTTGGCGTACTTATTGATTTTGGCGTACTCACTGGCTTTGGCGTACTAACAGCCCTTGGCGTACTGACCGGCTTTGGCGTACTAATAGGCGTTGAAGTGCTTGTATTTGTATCTGAAAGGCATTTAAAGTTCTGGTCAACGAAATTCTTGTATGAATCGTTGAAGGAAGAAGGAGATTGGAGGAGCGACCGTGGAACGGGAGTTGGTGGGGAGAATTCCTCTTGTTTTTTAATCTCCATTTCCACGACTTTTTTCGGGAGACTTTTCAGTGGCGGTTCTTCAATTTTTTTCTTTTCTGTAGTCTTTTGTGGAGGTTCGTCAATTTTTTTCTTGTCCATACTTTTTTGTGGCGTTTCTTCTATTTTCTTCTTCTCCATACTCTTCTGCGGAGGTACTTCAACTTTTTTCTTCTCTACACTCTTTTGTGGTGTGTCTTCAACCTTTTTCGTTTCAATACTCTTTTGTGGGACTTCCTCTACTTTTTTCTTAGGTGTTATCTTCAGTGGCGTTTCCTCAATTTTCTTCGGTACACTCTTACTAAAAGACACTGATTTATTCAACAGAGGACTGTTCCTATTTACTGCTGGACTGCTTCTGAGTCTGGAGGTCATACCATTCTCAACCATCCTCTCAATCGAAGGAGTCTTTTTAACCTTTTTCACTTCAACCGTTTTAGTTTCTAAATCTAGACTCAGCTTGCGTTTACCGTGGCTCGGCTTCAAACTATCCAAAGTCCTCGAAATCTGTGCATCGGTCAAACATTTGCTGATCAGCGGTGTGTTCAGTTCTTCACTCTGATAATGCTTTAATACTGTTGTCATTTCCAGTGCTTTTCCTAGCAATTCTTTCAGGGTTGTCACATCAACTTTGGCTGCGTCATACACTATGCATGTTACCATCTTTTTAAACTGTAGATATAGGTCATTGTCATCCATATCCTCTTGCTGCAACTCATCAACGTCTCTTGTGTGGTGTGATATAGAGTATTTACTGTACTTATTCAGCTGAACATTCTCAACGGTGTGACCGTGGTGTTCTTTGTAGTAACAAACATGAAAGCCTTTTGTGTATTCCCTGACGGTGATCGTAGACGGGCACAGTTTAGTAGAAGCCGTCTCAGAAGCCGAATGGTGGGAACAATGGTATAATTCTTTATTTTTCTGTTTGTTCAGTCTCACTAGCTCCATTTTAGCTTGTGCCTGTAAATCAGTTTTCCAGGATGTAAATTCTGAAACAAACAAAAAATTTTGCTTGGAGTCTGTTTTAAATTTTTTATTTAACCCCTGACGCAAAAACCTTGGGTTGTTATAAGTTTGACTTGCCTGTGTGTGTGTCTGTCTGTGGCATTGTCATTCCTAAAGCCTTGTATCCGTTTGAGCATGCTCGGGCGAATGAGCCGCTCATTCGCCTGAGCATGCTCAGAGGAACAAAATGAATGTTTTGGTCGAACAAGCCTCAACATTGAAAAAGCTGTGCTCAGGCTGCTCAGTATTATGTTCGGCTCCGTCATGTCTTCACGTGTCCGTGCTGCTGCCTTTATAATCGGGGAATTCGACGCGCTCGCATCAAACACAAAAACAACCGTCCACACTGAGCGCCGAACGAATACTGAGCGCCTTTGAGCACGGGCAAATCCGAGCTCTCTTGAGCATGCTCAGGCGAATGAGCGGCTCATTTGGCCGAGCCGCTCAAGTGGATACAAGGCTTTAATGGACAAACCAATATTTTTTTTTTAAGTCAATTAGTTAGGAGTGTTCTTAGCTTTTTTTAATGAAAATCGGTACAAAACGGCGGATAATATGGTTCTTCCTCAGTATCAAATGAAAGAGCTTCACTGTTGCATACAATATGATGATGATAAATTTCAAATCCAAGATTAATGTGTAAATATTATAAATTATACCGTACCATCTCGAGTCGGGAAGAAATAATTCTGCGCTCCATCCGCATGGAGGCCTTTGACATGATGTTGGAACAGCACTAGCCCGTTGAACACCTGCTCACACCCCAGACACAGGAACTGGTCCCTGTTAGCCTGCTGCTTCGGACAGTTGTGCGGTTCTGTTGACCGTATCTCTGTTCTGCATGATGCGCACATCTCAATGCGTATCGGTTTCACTAGTTGAGGAGAGTTCGGCGGTCTGAAAGAGTATGGTAAGACACATCAAGCTACATTGTCCTGATTACTGTTACCATACATTTTAAAAATAAATTGTATCAATGGTGTTTCTTGCTGGCTCTTCTCCATAAGAGCAACTTTTTTTTGGAACCATGCCACTGATTTTAATGTTATTTTTTTAATGAAGGAAATTGTAATCTTTGCATGGAAAATGCTTAAAAAATACAAAAAGATAATTTTAATGTTTCAAAAGTACCTATTTTTATGGTCTAATTGGAATAAAAATATTTTAATTTGAATTTAAGTTATTTTATACAGTTAAATCCAAATTACAAATTATAAATACAACATTATTGAAGAATAAAGTAGGTTTACAAATAAATGCCTATCCAATGATATGAGAGTGTCTTACGAGTGGGTGTCTTGGTGTCTTACGTACTACTGGGTAAGAACATTTAAAATTAATTCTTAGACAACAGTTGTGTGTATGTTAGTAAGGTTTACAAATGTTAAAGGTATTGTATATAAAATGCCTAGAGAAGTATATAAGTAACCAAATGAAGTATATAAGTAATTAATTTACACTTTTAAAACTGAAAAAAAGTGATATTACTTGACAGAGGCTCACTTCAGAGGGCTCCCATTCAGGTATAATTAAAACAAATTTATATTTCATACATACATACATAACCTACATTTAAGGTATTCTATACATTGTTTAGGGATTGTATAAAATACTGGATAATACAGATTGGCTTATTAAAAGAAGAACTTATAAAAATTGCTGTAAAAGATTGGACATATTTTTTTCCAAAGCCCCAACAACCCTATTAGCTACAAACAGCTTTTCTATAGGCATTTTTATTTCACTATCTTTTGTTTACACTAATCTTTGGAGATGTTATAAAATGACATATTGGCTCACTGTACAATCTAAATTCTTCAATAATACCATTTTTCTATAAGATTAATCACTCGAAGAGCTACAGTTATGAGAAATATGCCAACATGGGTCATTGTGTAATAACAAAACAAGAGTAGGTAAATACTTACACTTTATTCCCTTTGTCATCAACACAGTGATTTTTTTGTATGTGTCTAAACGCCGTGAAATACACAGGGAACTTGTCCTCGCATACTGGACACTCGAACTCTGGTTTCTTAAACACAGTAGTTTGTTTTCCCGCTAAATCCGGTGATTTCTCAGTTACCTCGGTTTTCTTTTCCTGATTCGTTTCAGGCGAAGGATTAACCCTCTTCAACAGATGCACAGGCACCACTTTCTTGGTTACTTGTTTCTTTTGAGCCACACGCTTACCACGATCCGATTTCAAAATATGCAAGAACTTATAATGCGACTTCAATGCAGATGCATTGAGAAATTTTCGCCCGCATTCGTCGCACTTGACCGCTGGACGGACTTTACTTATCTGTTCAGGCGTCTTGGCTCCCATTTCGCTGGCTTCATTTAGTTCTGTAACTATTTATAATATTTATTTTAGTTGAATCGCAATTGCTTGGCAGACTTTTACCAAAGGAAGCGCCAGCGGAATCGGATAAAAAAAAACTAAATAGACCACGCGTTTCAGAATCCAATTCCACAAAAACATAATTTTAAGCATGAATATGTGCCACGATGGCTCGCTGATGTTTAATAAAAATAATAAAATATTGTTGTTCGTATCACTTGCAGACTATAAATACATTACAAATGTACAGAAAACATTAAATTGCTGAATTTTAAGAATATATTAGTTTATATGAGGCCTTTAAAAATTTAAATTACTCGATTAGTTTCATCGTAATCAAAGCTCATGTTAAAACAGAATGCTAAGTGGTATTTGGAACGTAGCGTAATGACGCGCAATCATGACATAAATCTAGGTTTTTAATTTTTGAATCAGTTTCGTTCAGAAATTGTGTTTTGTAGCGTTGTCTATGGGTACGATTTCTTTGCATTGACAACATATTGATACACGATTTTATTTGTTTAAGCGGCATACTGATGAGTTTTAAAATCTATTTTGAACTCAATATTAAAGTGCTATACCTAAGCTCAGAAATTTTTGTAAGGATTGTCATACAGTAAAAAGAGGGAATAACTCAATACAGCAAAGAGTATATTAATAAAATTACAGTCCTCGCCAAACTTTTTGTCCGGGTTGAAGTTGGCACGAGAAAACTTTAACCCAGCCGTAAAAATCAGAGAAAGAAAAATATTGGATTACACAGAACGACAGCATACGACTTGAGCTTTCGATTTTATTCATTCCTTCCACTTCCACTCTACCCCTTTATTGCCCTGGTGCCTCCACACCTCTTAATCCGGCCCTGCACAGGGACATAATATTTATAAATATTTATGTATTTTCTTCATATTGTTTCCTTTCAGTGGTTCCTTCAAAACTACTGTAGTCTGTAAATCCTAGTAAGCCCTTTATCTATCCGATAACTCCATAAATAATACAAAATATCTGATTTTATATGTATTTATTCCTCCATAGCTTGCACACCCCATAGTTTAATTTCATCTTCACAGGCCGTTACTAAACAACTATCAGTTGGATGGTGGTTCAAAGACACAACAGGCTTATTTTCACTATGCCTCAATTTCTGAGTACATTGGCTACTAATAAGATCATAGAAGAAAACTTCTCCAGTGGCCGAGCCACAGATAATATGACTATCTTTCTCATTCACAGCATTTTCTAGCAGATAGTCCCTACTTTCATGACCTGAAAATGTGTTTAATATTTCCCCGGAATCTTTGTCAAACAATTTGATAGTACTATCGGCACAGCTCAGAATATAACATTGCCCATCCCTAGTTAGGCTTCCATAGGTAACAATATGGCCTATATAGTCAGAGACCATCTTTCCCATCCTTATATCATAGAGCCTTGTATGGCAGTCCACTGAAGTTGTCAAAACTTCATGGTCTGTAACCTGTATGGATGTAATTGTGTCCTTTGCATCTTTTAAAACTTGTACTGGCTCTTGTCTACGACTTATCACGTCCCAAAAGCAGACTGTATTGTCGATTGACCCTGAAACTGCCATTGTAGATTCCTCATTGTATTGTATGCATGTGACTGAACTGGCGTGACCTCGGTAGCGTCTTAGCGGCTGTCCTGTGGTTACATCCCACAAGATTACTGATTTATCAACGCTGCAGGATATGATTTGACTACTATCACAGGAACCAGCCGCATCTAACACCTCATTTGCGTGTCCTCCATATGTTTTCAGTAAGATTTGCCGATGAGGGTTCCAGAGCTTAATTTTCTTGTCTGCGCCACATGTAAGGCAGTATGACCCATCTACGTTGAACCTGACAGCACGAACCACTTGCTGCTTGCATTTTAATGTAGCTAATGATGTTAGTTCAGTCATTTTGCACACACCTACGTTATTTTTGTAAATAAACACAAACTCAAGAATGAAATGAACATTGTTTTGAAATCCTGACACTGACTGACAGTGACGTAGGACGTTTGATCTAAGCTTTTTTACGTCAGGAATTTTCGGAAAGTTCGGAAATGTTTTATCGAAAAACTAATAAATTCTAAAGTCATTATTTGTTGAAATCATCTCTATTTATCTCAAAAAAGAAAACATGTACCTATTTTGAGATTTTGACATGAACTTTTGAATTTAACACTTCATCTGATAACGAGGGAAAAATTTAAGACAGCGCCATCTGTCACAAATTTTCCTTATGAATAAACGCCATCTACAGGCATTTTCACGCAAAACAGGCAGCCATTGTATTCTGAAATTACTGCAATGCCCGGTCACTATAGTAGGTACCTGTAGTATTATGCCGTAACAATTCATTATATACTATGTGTTTACATTGACACACTGACTCAGTTCCATTATGTGCGTTATATATTATGTATATATGTGTGCGTTACACGCCCACCTTGCGTCTTGTATAAGCTGAATAGGCAAGCAATTTGCTTGCGAAATGACAGATGTTCAAATTGTAATGAAACTTAAATTAGAACGCGGGCCCAAGGACCAAAATCAATAATACTTATTATTAAGATGCTTAAGTCACTAGCTGGCTCCTAATTTTATGCATTCTACGTCTGTCAATAGAATAGGGGCCCGTTTAACCACCTCCTTTATAAATTTCCGTTAAATATTTACATGGCAGATAATTTCATACAAATTTTTGAATTGAATTTATCTGGCGGTTAGCAGGTATCTAGAGGTGGAAACAGCCTTATGCTGCTCATGCTGCTATCATGCTGCTGCTATATTGCTATAAACTTATATTGTCCACTTATTTTGTGGGGGTAAAATAAAAGCTTTATGAAAGAAAAGGGATTTTCTAATTAAGTTATATTTCGTATTGATAATAATAAATAAATAAATATTTATTTGCAAAAGCTTTGTACCAAACATTTGGTACTTATACTACTTATGAGTAACATTACAAGCAATGAATGAATGCTTGTTATAAAAAACAAGCATTCGTGTTGCTTGATAATAAGTGCCAACCGCAGTATATAGACGACATCGGCACTAGTGGTAGGTATATGATATTACTTGCGCATTGTCATCTTGAAACATCAGTCATTTCACTGAATTAGATTTGTTTTTATAAATAGTTTCAGCTGGAGGGTTAAGTTAGGGAAACGCGGTCGCGAAAAAGGCTAGGATGATGAATTAATAATAGTAATGATTTCTGACACTTACGCGAATACTAGACATTGAAATAAAACTACTTTTTACGGATTTTATTAAATAAATAAATAAAATAATATCAATATAACGCGATAAAATCCGTAAAAAGTAGTTTTATTTCAATAATAATAGTAGCTTAAATTTAATCTCAGTAATAAAGGCTATTTTATTTTATTTATTAAAACTTAATCTACATTTTAATACTAATATTATAAAGATAGTTTTATTATATTATAAGAAAGATTTGATTGTCTGTTTGCATTGAATAGGGTCCGAACTTCTGGACCGATGAAAAATTTGATTTTGATTTTTGGAGATTGGATTTGCGGCCAGGTCATGGTAATAGGCTCGCACCCTATTTCATGGGGCCTAAACATTGGGCGCGGGCGAACAGTCGGAGTACAGATACCTCTGCCAAACCCTTCGGGAAATACAGGCGTGATAATACGTTTATGTTTTAATGCTATTTTAAGAAGATATACGACCTGCTTTTCTGTCCACCTTGTAACTGAGAGATAAGAAGCTGCATTGCGATTACCTTGTAGATATCGCAGTGCAGTTGGCAAGTGTTCAGCGAAATTAACGAAATAACAACTACATATTGTAGAATATATGTACTATAAAATACTATTCCTCTTTGGAAGTGATAGCCTAGTAATGTAACCTCTTTTATCTGTTCTGTGGCTCCAGAAAAGTGAATATACGACCTTTTTACTTCGCAAACTCTATGGTCTATATTTAAAAACAGAATTTTTAATGTGTTCCCCACACTTTTACCGCCGTGAAGGACGCAGCGGCGCGAAGTTACCCGCATTATGTCTACTGCATGTAGATCGCTACCGCAATCCAGTGACCTGCTTTAGCCGTTTTGCGACCGTAAAGTGGCGTATACGGCCACCCTGATACCGTACATTTTGTAATCGGTAAATTATTGACATCCAATGAAATTATTTATGAATATTGACATCATAAAATTTGAACATCTTGACACTTGACACGTAAATGTCAAGTAAGAATTAAGGGGGTGTATGGATTTGCAAGGTTAAGCTGCTCATGCCACGGTCAGTTTATGGATGGGTGACCAAAACAAATTACCCCCTCCGAATATGGGGAGAATAATATAATTATAGCATTGGCTAGTAGTCAGAAGCCTGAAAAGCTGAACAACCAGCTTATTCATTTTTTAGAACCCGTAGAAATTTTATAATCATACAATTTTATAAAATTCAAACCCGGCGTTGCATGGGTTTGAATTTCTTGTATTTTTTGTACTATAATATGTATTGTATTATACATATAAATCTTTTTCTTCAATCACTCTATCTATTGAAAAAAACCGCATCAAAATCCGTTGCGTAGCTTTAAAGATTTAAGCGACATTGTTTTATACTATGTAGTGAAATGATTATACCAAAAGCAGATTTTATGTTCCCTGGTGGCAGTAGCTTTGTGTAAAATACTGATATTCAGCCGCATTTGATTATACTGGAAGTCGACCTATAATTTAGGTACATAGTTAGAAAGCGCTAGGAATATGGTGACGTAAGTCCTATGTGCTACGCTGCTACGAAGTATAAAATTCCTAGACTAAACTAAAATATTTAATTATGAACTGTCAAAATACAGGCATTGTATTCTTCTTGGACAAAAAAATGAAAATTATTGCTCTTGCTACGAAACGCTACGAATTTTGAAATTTTCGTAGTGCCAAATTCTAGACTAAAATATTTCAAAACAATATTTCAAACTGTAAAAATAAAGAACTACGGGCATAGCATAATTTTTGGCCAAAAGAAAGTTAAAATATCTATGCAAATATCTCTTGCTACGAAACGCTACGAATTTTGAAATTTTCGTAGCACAAAAATTCGTAGCCAATCGTAGCACTCGTTATTGGACATTGCATTTTTTTCTGAAAATAATGGTTTCTATCGTATTAATTTGAGAAAAAGAATGTTTTTAAGTTACTATAATAATTACATTTTGTTACTTTAAGGAAAATAACACTGCGAAACTTTTTAATTAAAGGCTTTTGAACACGAGTTTTAGGAATTGATTTATTTTAATGACATTCCATTTTCCATTAACTTATTTATTATTTGCTTTAAACGAAATTCAATTAAAACTTTTGGTGGATATCAAAAATATTAGTAAGTAGAGTCAGTAGGTATCAGATATATTTGGACATATAAAATATTCAAAATGATCTGAATAACTAAGAAATTAAACTAACTACAGTTCTCGCCAAAGTTATTGTCTGGGTTGAAGTTGGTTTCACGTGCTAACTTTAACCCGGCCGTAAAAATCGGAGAAAGATAAATATTAGATTGTAATAAATAAAAACTCAAGTCGTAGGCTGTTATTTTAAATAATTTTAATCCAATATTTTTCTTTGTCCGATTTTTACGGCCGGGTTAAAGTTAGCTCGTGCCAGCTTCAACCCGGACAATAAGTTTGGCGAGATCTGTACACACAATTCGGTCCGGGACCGTCTAGGGTAGTCTAAGAACACACTAGATCCGATTTCCGTCATCCGATTTCTCCACGTCATCCGTACAAATAGTTCTAAGACTGCTCCGCATTCTGATCGGACGTAGAAACCGCTCTTAGGGGTTAGTGAGTTTAAAGGGTTTAATTTTCAAAAATTCGTTTTATGCGGATGCCTACGTCATAATATTACTATTATATTACTACTATACTATTGCAGTACCTATCCATTTAGTGCTTTGAGTTTGATAGATTAGTCTGTCACTCATGGGGTTTTCTTATCTAGTGTACTTAGATAATTCGTCTAAACTAATATTATAAAGAAGAACGCTTTGATTTTTTGTTTGTTACGATTTAACTAAAAACTTGACCGATTTTAAAAATCCTATCACCATTAGAAAACTACTTCTTATTTCTTATAAATTATTATAGCTACGTGGGCGAAGCCGCTGGCGAAATGCTAACTAAATACTTATATTAAATTAAGTATATATCTCTTTTATGCAACCTCACTGTGGTAGTGCTAGTGGCGATACCCTAAAACCTTATAAAATAAAGCATGTTCTATTTAACCTTCCACCCATGGAAAATAAGGAACAACGCATTGATTATGTTATAAACACAATAATTGTTGTCATTACCAATAAAAACTATAGCAACCATTATAATCGATTGTTAATGACAGTTACGTATAATCGATTCATTTTTTCAAACGATTTTCTTGAAATGCGAACGCGTTTGCTCTGCGTTTTGTTTGAACTTGTTGACGTACAGCTTTTTTTTTAACAGCCGGCCAGTGCGGGCACTGGGGAAACGAGCCATAGACCGCGGGGACTTGGTTATAAAACATTTTATGCAATAACTGGACATGAATTTAGACTAGAAATAAATGTGGAACACGTTACATTTTGCCTCTAAGGGGAATCTAACCCACGACATTATGTGCAACAGTTGCGAGGTAATCTTGAATCACCTTAACCTCTCCATCAAGCGTGTAGACTTAGAAGAAGACGTAGAAGAAACTGTTTATTTTCATATCATCATCATCAGCCCGATGCTGTTCACTGCTGGACCAAGGCCTCTTCATGCATCCTCCATTCGTATCTGCTCTGAGCTACTCGTGACCATTTCTTTCCCGCTACCTTTAGGCTAAGATTCAAAGAAGAGACTCAGCATGAACTTACGCTTCCGTATGTCAAATTGTAATACAAATTTGACACACGGAAGCCTTACTTTACGCTGAGCATCGTCTCTGAATGTTAGCCTTACTGTCGTCGCACCATCTAGCCGGGGGTCTACCGACATTTCCACGTCCGGTCCTCGGTTGCCAATCGAGTATCTTACGGCTCGACCTCCCGTCCTCTCTACGACATACGTGGCCCGCTGTTTATTTTATGTGGAATAAATATCGAATCAGAGAAAGGTTCTCGAGTGGAGACCACGCACCGGAAAGCGCAGCGTGGGACGGCCTCCAACGAGATGGACCGACGACCAGCCATGCGCGCCACGACAAAATTTTGTCTACTCTTTTGTCTCGCTCTTTCTTGTGCGAAAATGAAACAAAAGCACGACATAAGCGTAGACAAAATGTTCTCGCGGCGTGCATGTTAGCCCGGCTGGTAAAGGTAGCTGGGAGTCAGAATGCAGGCGGTATGCGACCGGTCGGTCCTTGTGGAAGTCTATAGGGGAGGCCTTATGTTCAGCAGTGGACCTTTGGCTGGAATCTTCGCAAGTGACGTTGTGTAGTTTCTGCCTACCACTATGGGAAAAGGCGTGAGTGTAATTGTATCTATACTATAATATTATAAAGCTGAAGAGTTACTTGTTTGGTTGAACACGCAAATCTCAGGAACTACTGCTCCGATTTGAAATGTTCTTTCATAGGCTATATATCATCACGCTACGACCAATAGGAGCGGAGTTTCAATGAAAAATGTTACAAAAACGGGGGATGAATTCAACTTCTACGGGAACGAAGTCGCGGGCAAATGCTAGTGTGAATATAAACATGGATTCAACAGTCAAATGCCTGGGACTCGAACTCTGAATACCACTGATCGACCGCGCTACATGGTACATTAACGTAGCGATGATAACATTTTCCCATTCGTGTGAAAGAAACCGCAACATAGGGAGTGAAAGAGAAAGCACTAGCTCTTATCACCTCTCTCTGTCTTACGTAAGTTAAAAAGTAGCCAAGGAGGTTTTGTTTAATCCTACTGATTACACCAAAGAGGTGCTAGTGTTTGAGTTTTTTATGTAAAAGTTAGAAACTTTTTACTGCATAGAGTAATTTGTTAATTTTAGCCCCTTCCTCCTTTAACCTGTTTTCACGGTTTCAGCGTTTCAGCATCATTGTGCTCTTTTTACAGCGTAATTGTAGTAGTGAGTTAGTACACAATGACTATATCGATACTGCATCTACGCACGATGTATAAAATGTGTCATGGCGACAAACAAAACGCAAAAATGCTGTTCTAATTTCAAATTTGTTTCGTAATAGGGTTGCGCCAAAACTAACTTACAACATCACCAGTAGTGAATTTCAGAGAGATTAAAAAAATATACGAAATTTATTTTTTTGTCCCCCGTTTTCAAATACGGAACGCGGCATGCGCGCGCATCCAACATCGACCGATATGTTATCGCCAGTTAGAGTCCAACCGCCGCATCGGTTGGACGTATGTTTCAATGGGTGAGCTGCAGTACCCGGGGGCCCCAAGCGTTGCTGATGACGAGAGACAATATAGGGCGCCGTTCCGTCGAGCGCCTCAGTACAGGTGGCCCGCGCCACAGCCGCCGCAGCCCTCGGCCTTCGCCCCCTGGAGGAGGGCGCCGGCCCCTCCACGACCTCCCGATTACCGTAGGAGTGCATCATACCCTGGCAAACCTGATGAAACCTACCAGGTAAGTCCCGAACTTGTGTTTTATTAGGCACATGTATGGTCGATTCAGCCACGTCTGTCATAAAAAAATAATTATCGTTTTCATGTGTTTTCTGAAGGATATGTACTACGTGTTATCTTTAAACATAGGTTTCAGTACATAAGCTGGTTATGTAGTCTCCGTGTACCCATTTTAGGTAATACTGTGAGTGTTTAGCATATTTAGACTACTTTGAATGACAGACGAGGCCTAGTTTACTTAGTTATGTTATCGTAACTTCAATCTTGTTAGTGAAATGGAGTATTGGGTGTGAATACATAATTAAAAGTTTTGAGTTTGCGTTAAATAAATAAAAATTATGAAACTGTGATTCTCCAGAGAGTCGGAACAATTGGTTCCTTGACAGGTGATTTTTTTTCAATTTCAGTGATGTGATTGAATTAATGGTGACTTAAAAAACGATTAAAAACAAGTACCTAAGTACAGTTTTTATCAAATCGAAACGGAAATTTAAGTGATCGTAAAACGATTTTCTTTTTAATATTTTCTACCTTTACACTCAAATACAATGTTATAAGTTTTCAATTAAAATTGGGGAGATATGTAGAGTTTTTATGTAACATACTCATCAACTCTTCTCATTAAAAAAACGTATACGCAGAAGTGCCGGAAAGTGTGTGGAAAATTTAAGAAGTTGACTAGAATTACGCTTTTCAATTTACGGAATCAACTGGGCTTAAAATTAATTCACCCTATGAATAAATTATCCACATTTACGTCTCTATAGGTACCAAAAAGAGAGAGCACTTTATTTTGTATAAAATACTGTCGCTTAAAGCAAGAAAGGGAGGGGTTACAACTTAGTTTTGTACAACATTACTTTTCTTTATATATTTTTATAGGTACTAACACCTATTAAAACAGGTGTTATTTATACTTTACAACACGCTGTCTTAACCATATGGCAAAAAGAAAATTTTAACATAATTTCAAAATGTTTGTTGACCTAATTCTGCAACGACTGTATAACATTATTTATTACCTTTGCCTAAACTAGGCCTAATAGAAGAGAGAAGAAATGAACGACGAGAGAAAAAAAAAAGCTATTTATTTATTCGGATTTTGCGTCGTATCTTTTTATTTTATAGTACCTAGGTACTCTATCGCATTGCGAGTTGCGAGTTATGGTAATAAAAAAACAATAAGATTTTCTCCGTTCGATAGTGAAAAACAAAATGTGAGGTTATAAAAACTCATTGCTTTCTACCTCTTTCTACATATTGTTTCGATCTAGCCACACCTTAATTTTCATTGAATGTTAATAAAAAAAATTAGATTCAGATGTTTAGTCAGTCATCTGTTTCAAGTTTTCTAAATTGTTTTCTGGACTAACATTTCAATATCTTGACGTGTATTTTTTTTATTTTAAGTTTTTTTTTTTTGGGCACCGACTAAGTTTTTTTAAATAAGTTCAGAATCGTTGAGTTCTCTGTGAAAAACTATAAGAAATATTTATGAGAATTAATTTATTGAATTAGAATTTTATTCATACCGGTTAAAATCAATTAGATTCTTTAACAAATTAGCATATTGAAATTACTTAGTCCATTTTTTTATTCACATGCTCCCTATTAAAAAATTGATTCTAATAGCCTAAATAGGTATATGTATGACAAATTAAGTATATGAATAGGTTTGGACGAAGCAACATGGGTAATGCAAGAATTTTCGCAAGTGGTGTTTTGTAGTTTCTGCTTCCCCCTATGGGAAAAAGGGGGGTCTGTAATCTGTATGAAACTTTGTACATTTACATACATCACGCCTATTTTCCCCGAAGCGATAGGCAGAGGCGTACTAATAATGTACACCCACATTTCGCCGGTATGTTTAGGTCCCGTGTCCCGGGGGCGAGCCTATTGCTTAAACCGGGCACAAATCCAGACTCCGAGCTGCTACTGGGAATTTCACAGAAAACCCAACAACATTTTTCTCGACTTGGGGATCGAACCCAGGACCTCTTATGTAGCAGTCGCTCTTGCTACATAGGTAGGCAGTATGTACACTTGGAGCAAATAAATCAAGCCACTTTCCTTTTTTTACGCGTTATGATTATTATTAAATGAAACGCATCAATTCAAAACATATATCTCCTAAAAGATTATTTAATAGCCTTTACAATGAGTTTATTAATTAGTTGTCAAATTTTCATTTTTAAATTAAGTTTCAAGGGTGGAATATAATTGTCACATTTAGGGCCTGTTTCAAATCTTACTGATAAGTTCCCGATAAATTACTTGGCAGATAAATTCAGAAGAATTTTGTTCCATTTTTGAACTTATCCGGCGATTAGCGGTTATCCATAGTTGGTGAAACAGCGCCTTAAATTCAAATTCAAATTCAAATATTTTATTTCAATTAGACCATATAAAAAGGTACTTCCGAAAAGTCAAACTAGTCGCACGGTTCCAAAAAGTTGGACTTATGGAGAAGAGCCGGCAAGAAACTCCATAGTCATTCTTTTAAAAAAAATATATAAATGGTTA
Organism: Acronicta psi; assembly: GCA_946251955.1. NCBI lineage: Eukaryota > Metazoa > Arthropoda > Insecta > Lepidoptera > Noctuidae > Acronicta > Acronicta psi. The sequence goes on along the minus strand of OX276498.1, from coordinate 3,080,660 downwards.
CAGTAATCATTTAGTTTTGAGGATAGTGCAGTTCGATACGTAAAATTAAAGAGTACGTACCTATTTAAAAAGAAAAAAAAGATAGCTATAAGCAGTAAGAGCTGACCAGTCCCGACAGACAGCTTAGTGTAAAAGTGTCTCACAATCGTGTGACAGCCAGCTGGTATCATCTGTCTCTTTCCCTCTCAACGCATAAGACGAGGATGATGAAAATCAATACTTTTCTAACCTATTTTTACGCTTAAATGTTCTAGTAATGAGCTCTAGTTTAACTAATCTTTCTAGTCTACCCAGCTATGGGTCGGTTCACAGTGTAACCAGATACAGCTGAATATTAGTATTTTACACGAAACGACTGCCATCAGACCCCGCAACACAATTTCTAGGCTATACCGATGTTTGAAGGAAATACTGGGGGGCTAGACAAGTTGCATTTTGAGATTCGAATCGACAAACAAAATGTATGGAAATGACACAAGCTTTCGACAAATCGGTCTGTCACTAATGTCATTTACATACATTTTGTTTCCAGTCCAGTCCTGGTTGTCAGGGTTTTTGACTAACACTAACGAATGTCAAATGTGTTCAAATTATTATCTAGATAAATCCTACTAATATTATAAATGTGTAAGTTTGTTTGTTACTACTGCACGCTGCAACGGCTGGACGGATTTGGCTAAAATTTGGAACAGAGATATATTAAGCATGAATATTTTATGACATACTCGTAACATACACAACATACCATCACGCCTGTATTCACAGGCAGAGGTGTACTAATGTACATCCACAGTTCTCCGGTAGGTTAAGGTCCCATGTAAAAGGGGGCGAGCCTATTGCCATCAACCAGGCACAAAGCTAGACTCCGAGCTGCTACTGGGAATTTCACAGAAAAACCCGACAACACTTTGCTCGACCGGGATTCGAACCCAGGACCTCTAGCGTAGCAGTCCCGCTTGGGACTACTGACCAACGAGGCAGTCTTCCTATTTTTTATTGCGTTGACTTAGAAGCTTGATTTTTTTACAGCACCAAGAGACCATAGAGCTACGTAAGTATTTGGTATTAGTTTCAACTTGATATCTCCACGGATTCCTGAGTAAAATGGTGCTGACAGACAGACGGACAACAAATTGATCCTATAAGGGTTACTTTTTCCTTTTGAGGTGCGTAACCCTAAAAATAATAAACTGTCGATAACAGATAAATATAATTGAAACTTCGCACAAATCTTCTGTGAATAATAATAATAATAAATATCCTGGGACATTTTTACACAGCACCATCTAGTCCCAAACTAAGCAGAGCTTGTATAAACTTGAATAAACTTTTGTGGTGCTTTCGATCTCCGTCACTCACTCACTCTTCTATTCTCTTCCCTCTCTTTCTTACCTCTTACGGTCCGTTCCCACTGGATATAAACAGCTGATTTTCGGTGCGAACCCAACGCCCTATATACGAAAATTTGTCGCAATAACCCCCTGACAAGGGCACATACTAAATTAAACTTTAGGGTGCGGCAGCGGAGGGTTCCTCAATCTCAATCTCTTGAGTTCGAATCCAAGGCACTTTTGACTTATAGAATTAATCCGCGTATTAAGAATAATAATAAAAAAACGGGACATTTTTACACAGCACCATCTAGTCCCAAATTAAGTAGAGCCAGAATAATACTTATATATGTTTTTTTTTGTAAATATTATTGTTAATATTATTATATAACTTATTATACATAAGAAACACCCAAACAAACACAAATACATATTCATCACATAAATATTTGTATTCTGTGGGAATCGAATCCACGATGTCGCGATCAGCAGTTCAGTACTCGAACCACTAGAGCGCACCTAGGTGTCAAAGTATTCCTCCCCATCGCTGTCATCCGGTAGCGTTTCCAGAAGACTGGCAGCATTGCCACGTTGAATGGAAATGCTTATTGTTGGACCCAAGAACCAGCCAGCCCTCGCACAGTGTATTAAATCTTGTTACATTATGCCTCTGGTCCCGCGAAGAGTCGACCAGTCTTTTAGGTTTTTTATAACATAAGGGTGGCAAACAAGCATACGGCCCGTTGATGGTAAGCGGTTACCGCAGCCTATGGGCGTTTACAACAGCGAAGCGTCACTCACGCGTTGCCGATCCATGCCGTTTATTGAGGATTCACTGCACCGACAGTCTAAGGGAATGTTCCTTTTGCTGCCAGCGCATCCTTAGAAGGAGCTCTGGCAACCTTACTCACTGCAGGAACACAACAGACAATAAAGTGTGTTATTACTTATTTGGCTGCAGTTTTCTGTAAGGTACTTCCCCAGACGGGCCTTCTTGATTTGAGCGATAAATTGCTGTGCCCTACCTCTTTTGAAATTCTCTTCGTAATGATTACAGGTAACTAACATATTTTGTATTTCACACCGTTAGCTAAGGTGCGAGATCGTGACAAGCATATTTTGTGTGTTGTATAAGAAATAATAGTAATAAGTAAGTAATATTGTATCATTCACTCACTTACAGAAAATATTTTCAAAAATACAGATGTATGAAAGATACATCCTCAAAATGAGACTACGTATTACTAGTCTCATTTTGAGGATGTATCTTTCATACATCTGTATTTTTGAAAATATTTTCTGTAAGTGAGTGAATGATACAATATTTTTTTATGAAACGCACAAGTAGGACAAGTTTAAATACCTACCTAATTTGAAATTTCTCGGAGAGTAACGTTAATACTTTTGGGCTTGGGGCTGGCTAGATATACTGGGGCCTTGAGTCCCTTGACTACCTGAATCCGCTACTGGTCCCATAATTTTATTATTTAAGTATTATTTTGTTGGCGGCTATAGTATCACTGCAGCATTTATGCCTAGGGGAATGACCACTGGACTGCCAAGTCAAAGGTCCCGAGAATCCAAGGCACGAATCTCTGACTTTTCGAAATCATATGGGTAATAATTATCACTGGCTTTAACGGTGAAGGAAAACTACATGCATGCCTGCCTGAGAGATTTTCTCTACGGCGCAGGCGTGTGAAGTCTGCTAACCCGCATTAGGCCAGCGTGGTGGATTACCTATAGCCTAATCCCTCTCATACTGAGAGGTGACCCGTACCCAGCAGTGGGAGAATTAGTGATGATTTAAAAGAGTAACCATGGAGTTTCTTGGCGGTTCTTCTCCATATGAAACGACTAATTTGGAACCGTGCACCTAAATTCGACATTTCATAAGTGCCTGTATATGGTTTATATGAAAATAAAACTATTTTGATTTTGATAGTATCACTGTGACCTTAGTAAGTCTAAATTTAGAGTACATAAGTAAACCTAAGCTATCAGTTAAAAAAAAATTAAGTCAGCATTGAAATCATCGTTCAATTCACAGAAAAGTTACTTATTTTTAGCAAATTTATTTTAATGTAGCTGACGAGGGTGTCGTTGAATGCAGGTGACATATAACCGTTCCTTGTGGAAGTCTAGGCTGATATGATGATGATGATGACGAGGGTGCAAAAATAGATAGATCTAGCCAAAAAATAACTAAGTTGGCATCAGTGCCTTCATCTTTTTTTTTATACCACTAAGGTGGCAAACAAGCATACGGCCCGCCTGATGGTAAGCGGTTACCATAGCCTATGGACGCTTGCAACACAAGGGGTATCACTCGCGCGTTGCCGACCCTAAAAACCTCTTAGAGGTTTATGGAGGATTCACAGCGCTGACAGTTTGAGGGAATATTCCTCTTGCTGCCACCGCAGTGCATCCTTAGAAGGAGCTCTGGCAACCTTAGTCACAGCAGGAACACAACACACAATAAAGTGTGTTATTTGGCTGCAGTTTTCTGTAAGGTGGAGGTACTTCCCCAGATGGGCTGCTCCAGATTTGAGACTTAAATGGCTGTTACTGATTGATGATGATAAGCTATAAATATCTTTCCAGCTCGTTCTAGAGCACGCCTAAGCGTTATAAAACCGACATACACCACATACTCGCAAATCGTACACAGTTTTTTCAGTAGCGTCCGCTCTCTTTACAAACAAATGGTAACAATGGTGTGTTCGCGCGTTTTGTTACAAGTAACGTTTGCCACAAAAATGTTGTGTAAACTGTACTAACCTTGGGGGAGGTAGGGATGTCTCGGCACGGCTAATGTTCGTGGAATAAACGCTACTAAGTTCCGAGAGATCGTAAACCTGATGAGACTGTTTATTTGAAGATATAATGAATTCTTTACTTCCTTACATATATAATAATAATAAAATTGTTTAATTCGGGCATCTAGACCCATACAAAAATCACATTCATAATAATCAAACATTTAAATAATACAAAATTACAAACAAGTCATTACAATTACATACAATTAAATAATTAAAAATGAAATGTCAATTATCTTTTTGTATTTTTTTAAGCATTTTCCAGGGGCTCGCGGTAGTTTAGTGGTCAAATCGTCTGATGTACCGAACCAGAAGACGCAGGTTCGAATCCTGCCCGCCAGCCGATTTTTTCCTTAATTAAAAATAACTCATAAAATGTCATGTTCATTTTTTTTTAATTGTGAAGTCGCACATAGGTGTTTGTGATATTTTATATTTTTATTGCGAAAAAGGGCTGTAAGGGGTTGAAATAAGGGATGAAAGTTATAAGAAATAACCAGACCACGCGGGCGAAGCCGCTGGCGATACGACGACCTTCAAACCTTAAAGAAAAGAACGCACTCCTTTTTAAAAGCCCGGCAACGCACTTGTCCTCAGGTCTTGCTTATCGCTTATCATCAGGAGATCCGAATGCTCATTTGCACCCTATACCATAAAAAATCTCTTTGAAATCGGTTTAAAATCAATGACCATTTGACAGCTCGTCTGCGCATCAGTAATGTCAGAGCCACAAGTTGGCTAGTAATAGTAGGTCAAACTGGGACGAGCCCTTGTAGCGCCCGACGTCTATATAGGCCACCCGGGCACCGAGCGACGGGCCATTACATGCTTTTTAAAGTCATTGACATAAATATTACCTACTGCGTAAGGACTGGGCGGACCGCATGTCTCAATGACACCCCCGAACTTGTTCCCTAAATGCTCTTCTCTAAACCGAAGTGAACTAGTCCGCGATCGGCTAAAAAACAAACGTCATGCGATACTAAACAAAGATGGCGTTAGTGTGTCAGTGTATGGCAAAGGACATGTTTCATTTTTGTATGGGACTCAGGCCATAACCTGTACCTTTCAGAATATCTGGGAAACAAACCCCTGAATAGAATAAAGTATCGTTTTTTACATAGTATTAAATGGTTTTTATGCACATAATTAAAATTAAAAATGTTTGACGTTTGTGAAACATAAATAATTTGACGTTTGACAGGTTGTACAGATGGCGTTTCCATAAACTATAAACCTAGAAACTCTTTAACTGAATAAGGAAAACTTACCTTCAGGAGTTTTAGGGTATTTTCAGACCTTTTGGGTCAGGTAGTAATATATAAAATGGATAATAAGTCGTTTGACATTAGTTGTGAACAGAATGTCAAACAAAATGCCATTTTGAATTTTTCGTTTAGAAGTAGACTCCAGAAAAGCAGTTACTTCTATATTTTTTTATCGATGAAAATGATCACAATCGCTTATATTTACTCGAAAATGGTGTGTAGGAAAAAAGTAATTATTACATACTACAAGAAAACATACTTTTCATACTTAATGTCGATGTGATACTACATTTTAAATAATTTTATGTGACATGATTTCTGAACGAAAGCAGACTAAGCAAACTGTAAGACGCCATATTGAATAGAATTATGGCAATAATTGAAAAACTATAATTTTTTGTACACAACAAATCAGGATTTAATTCGCAAAATAATATTTTTCCCAGGTTCGTGGTATTTTTTCCTCTTTTTCAATAAATGTACATCTTATGGCCGAAAATGAAACATCTCCTTTGTTTTCTATCTTTATTTAAAGGACTTGGTACACAAAAGAAAAGCGACCTGTCGTCCTAGTAATATTAATACAACTTACATAATATTAGACATTTACTTACATATGAACTTTCATTTATTACATTTTATAATCGTTATAAAACAGCACAAATCTTAAAGTAATGACAGAAACAAAGATTTCAGTGCATCGACCATGAATTTTTTTCACTAGACTCGCTAGCGACGCCGTAAAATATTTGTATGGAAAACCCTCGCAGCGCCTCTAGCGGTTACGTAAGGAACTAAAATCTACTATGAGATTACAGCGTTTAGATGCATAAAAAACCTATCGAAAGCCATTCGATAGAACTCATGGTTGACGTACTGAGAAGAAAAAAACTTAGGAATAGAATCTTCAGACGATCCTACATATAATATATTTAGCATTTAAATCAATGTTTAAAGTATATTATAGCTCTTGTGATGCAGCAGTATTTATCTGATCTTTCATACAACATACCATCACGCCTGTATTCCCCCCTTGTGCCCGGTTAATGGCAATAGGCTCGTCCCCTATTACATGGGACCTAAAAATACCGGCGAAATGTAGGTGTACATTAGTACGCCTCTGTTTAAACACATCATCATCATTATCATCGACCCATTAAATGTCCCACTGCTAGGCACGGGTCTCCTCTCAGTTTGAGAGGGATAAGGCCCACTACGCTGGCCCAATGCGGGTTGGCAGACTTCACACGCCGTCGAGAAAATTTCTCAGGCATGCAGGTTTCCTCACGATGTTTGCCTTCACAGTTAAAGCGAGTGATAATTACGCACATGATTTCGAAAAGTCAGAGGTTTCAGGATTCAAACTCGAGACCTTTGACTTGGCAGTTCAGTGGTCATTCCCCTAGGCTATCTCTACTTCTATGTTTAAACACATATTTTAGGCGAAATCAATGGTTTTTATAATTTAACATTTTCTCCCCTGAAGCATGCATCAAATTGTAACACTGGTATTTTAATAGGTACTGTTATTCAAATGGAAAAATTAAGAATGTAAACAAATGAGATAGTATACACAAAAAAAAAATACAATTAATACAATCAATTTTGTTGATTTCTTAAAAACCGCTCCGACTGATTTCGATAAAATTTATATGGGACTACTCGGGGGGTATCTATACTCTTTCAAACAAAAAAAGAAATTTCAAAATCGGTCCACAATTGACTGAGAAATCGCGTAACATACATACAAAAACAAAAACAGACAGTCGAATTGAGAACCTCCGGCTTTTTCGGTCGTTTGGTTAAAAAGTAGTTTTATTTAAATATTTTCTCCCTTCGACACTGTTATAAATAAATATAAATAAATAAACATCCCCCCTCCAGCACCCCTTGCGGCCTATATACGTTGTTTTCAAGGCCTGACCTACATAGCGATCCGCAGTGCGACGTGACGCCCACATTGCGCGCGAAAAATCCTACCATATATTGTGCTGGCAACATTTTAGCTGTGCTGCAGTGGATTATTGATATTAGGAGATTGAGATATGATAATTAGGCTAAAAGCACCTGTATCCATGGTCGTTTAATAACTTAAAAAAGGTTTAGGCGTTTATTGATATTTGTCATAGACGCATTTAATAATATTACTTTTGATTTGTATTATTAGTAAACCCTAACAAAAATTCAGTTGAAAATTATTTTTAAACAAAAAACAAACCGCCTTCAAAAAACACATAGGAACTAAAAGGCAAAAAATAACATATTAACATTATGATTTCTAACTAATTTTGAGTCGGTGCCAAACAGACAATGAACGAAAGTCATATTTGATTATTTTTTAAATTTTCGATATTTTTACAACCGCTCACCGGATCTCGATAAAAATTAATTATGGGACCAATTTGGAAGCACCAGCTTTCGAATAAAAAAAGAATCATCAAAATCGGTTCACCCAGTCCTAAGTTCTGAGGTAACAAACATAAAAAAAAAACAGTCGAATTGAGAACGTCCTCCTTTTTTGAAGTCGGTTGAAAATCAGCGTCAAGCACTAGTGGCCTGATAAAATGCTAAACTGGACCTATTCGGTGCATATCTGTGGTATGAAGGCAGTAGAAACGGGCAAAAAAAACAGCTGCACTTTATAATTTGGCAGATATAACAATACATGCGTTTGAATTTTTTTTACACTTACACAAAGTTTTTTGTAAACAAACTTTTTTATTTAATTAGATAACAAATTTGATTGACAGTCCTTTCAAACTAAAAACTCGTTTTTTCCTACAAGCTGATTAATTAGGTAACTAAGTATAGATATTGTGGATTTATTTTCCTGTATTAAAGTACTTAACTATGTAGGTACTTTAATTTTATCGCTCCCGCCCGTTAATTTAAGTTATCTACATTGGGACATTCCTAATTATTTTCTATTGTTTTTGGTTAGCCAAAAGTTACCCACTTTAGGAATAGGATCAGCATTGACACTAGCCCTTGATCAGGGTAGAGCGAGTGTGTGTATCAGCAAATTTAACATAAGATAGTCTAAGTCAGTCTTCCCCAAAGTGGTCGATAACGCCCCTTTGTGGGTGCTGGAGTAAATTGGACCCTGATTTTAACAAACTTGTTAAATATCATCAGATTCATCCTTCACTTTAGATTAGTTTTAAAACAAAATATAGGTTTAATTAAACTCCAGGCCCTAATAAAAAAACTCCCATAAAAAAACTCCGAGACTAATATATCATTGAGTTTTCTAAGGTGAAATGGTGCTACAAAATAACTGATTTTCAAAGTGGGCGTTACATGAAATAAGTTTTTGGAAACCACTTCATATGCTTCAAACAGTCAGATTAAGCTTTAAAAAAGTCTGTATAGATTTGATATATCTAGAGGCAATCTATGAAAATCTACGGATTTTTCAGCGTCACGATACAGATTATAAAAATAAGATTTGGCAGAATTGCCCCCGCCCTTGTCAAAGAGCGTCATCAAAATGTTATTTTTATTTTTCGATGAATATTGTTTTTTGGCATTTGGCTTTTTGGCGCCCTTTTCCACCTGGCGCCTAGAGCTTCTCTCGCTCCCCCCCAGGGCCGGCGCTAAATAGGATAGATAGCTACTTAACGTATTAGGATAAGCAAATGCTATTGTCCACCACGCTGGCTGGCCTAATGCAGGTTGGTAGACTTCACACGCCGTCGATAAAATCTCTCAGGCATGCAGGTTTTCTCACGATATTTTCCTTCACCGTTTAAAGCGAGTGATAATTCATTATTAATAGGTATGCAATACGAATGAAAAGTCAGAAGGAATAGAGTCGAACTATTTTTGGGAGACCACACTTTTGCCGTGGGATTCCCGCGGTCATAATTATATTCTCTGAGCTAAACCCCTCATAAACTGAGACGAGTTAAGATGATGATATTAGGACCTGTAAAATTGAGTGTCTACGGAAACTATCTTTTTGTATTTTTTAAGCATTTTCCATGCTAATTAAAAATAACTTGTCTACGGAAATCTACATTATAGAATAAACTAATATTGACATAACAAACCATCACGCCTGTATTCCCCGAAGGGTTAGGCAGGAGTGTACTAATGTACATCGCTAATATGTTTGGGTCCTCCCATGTTATAGGGGCCAGCACTTGCACTTTGAGAATTTCATAGAAATAACACTTTGCTCAACCTGGGAATCAAACCCAGAACCTCGAGCATAGCAGTAGCGATATATACTATCAGATTCAAACATAAATAAATAATACCGACGGTTAAAAAATCATAGCAATGCTTTGTTATCGCAACAATTTAAAATTATCAAGAAATCTGGTTTTAACTTAATATAACAGCTGATAATGTTATTTACTGTTATTGTACGCTAAGTAATAACTGCGCTGATAAATCGAAGTGCAAGGTAAAGCAGTGCTGGTCGAGGTCAGTGGATGGATGAACATTGAAACCCTTCCGTGCTTCGCCCATGTAAAGCTATTGGTGCATTAGATGTAGGGCCAGATTTAAGGGATAACAACAGGGCCTACTGCCCCGGGGCCTCCACAAAAGACTTCGAAAAAAACCTTTGAATTCCGACTAGTAAACAACTTTTCCTTTGATATTTTTCTTTCGCTGTTCTACTTTTACAAACATGATTATGATTATTTATTGAAAAACTCGACTGAAAAGAAAATGATCGTTTTAACCAGACCGCAAACCAGCCGGGCTAACATGCACGCCGCGAGAAAATTTTGTCGACGCTTATGTCGTGCTTTTGTCTCGTTTTCGCACGAGGAAGAGCGAGACAAAGGAGTAGATAAAATTTTGTCGTGGCGCGCATGTCAGCCCGGCAGATGCGAACTGGAAATCGACTAGACCGGCTAGGAGGTCGATTGATGATTGTCACCCTCATGGGTTTCATGTTCTCTTCAGAAAATTCAACTCATACATACATTATATAACATACCATACCATCACGCCCATATTCCCCGTAGGGGTAGGCAGAGGCGTACTAATGTACACCCACATTTCACCGGTAGTTTTAGGTCCCATGTAATAGAGGGCGAGCCAATTGCCATCAACCGGGTACATATCCAGACTCCGAGCTGCTATTGGGAATTTCACAGAAAACCCAACAACACTGCTGGACCCGGGGATCGCACCCAGGACCTTTAGCGTAGCAGTCGCGCTTGGGACCACTAGACCAATGAGGCAGTCACATTATATACTCACGCCTTTTTCTCACAGGGGGACCGCAGAAAATAGGGACCGCCACTTAATAATTAAATACTAATAAATAAATTGTGTATTGGTATGTTTAGGTAGGTCCCATGTCCCTATTGCCAGTGGAGCGGACACAAATCCAACCCCAATGAAAACCAATAACAGTTTGCTTGACCTGGGAATCGAGCCCAAGACCTCTAGCGTAGCACTTAAGACTACTAACGAGGCAGTTGTCATTAGGAGAAACGTACTTGAAATCTCTCACTCAGCCGCATTACCCACAAGAATATCATTTTCACAGAATCTCAATGAAAATCGGAAAAAATCAGGTAAATAGGTATTAGAATGCGTAGTTAGAATTTTCTCTGTTATCAGTTCGTAGTTTGTCAAGGTTAGCGGCCATATTTGTTTCGTCATCTCACGTGCATATAACATAGCTATCTTGCTCTAATACTCTACGTTTGAAAGAGACGGCTATACATTTTACGAGTGCGCTGCATCCTTCAGTTTCACTTGTATTAACGATTTTTTTTGTTACTTATTTTGGATTGGATTGTGATTTTTTTATGTTCTTTGGTATTTTACTTAGAATGATTTTATTGAAGTAATTCCGTTTGCATATTGCATTTTATCATCATCATCATCATGTCAGCCAAAAGAGGTCCACTGCTGAACAAAGGCCTCCCCCATTGACTTCCACAGGGACCGGACGCATGCTACCTGCACCCAGCGACTTCCAGCGACCTTTACCAGGTCATCGGTCCATCTCGTTGGAGGCCGTCCCACGCTGCGCTTTCCGGTGCGTGGTCTCTACTCGAGAATCTTTCTGCCCCAGCGGCCATCAGTTCTACGAGCTATGTGCCCCGCCCACTGCCACTTTAGCTTGCTAATCCTTTCAGCTATTGCATTTATATATATATATAGTTATTTATAATTTCCTAGTATTTATTATTCCTTAATTTTATATTTAAAACAAATACATTGTTTCCGTATTATATTATGATCGAAAACTTGTATGTGTGGTGTAAACTGTTAGTATAAGTTGGTTGATAAATAAATAAATAATAGCAGTGATTGCTTAGGGGTATGACCACTGGACTGCCAAGTCAAAGGTCTCGAATCCAAGGCACGCACCTCTGACTTTTCAAAATCATGTGCGTAATTATCAATAGCTTTAACGGTGAAGGAAAACATCGTGAGGAAACCTGCATGCCTGAGAGATTTTCTTGACGGCATGTGAAGTCTGCCACCACGCATTAGGCCAGCGTGGTGGACTATGGCCTAATCCCTCTCATACTGAGAGGAGACCCGTGCCCAGCAGTGGGACAGTATATGGGTTGTTTTGTTTTTTTTTATTATAATTGCGTTTGGAATTAGATGTGGGGTGTATTAAATAAGGTTTGACGAGTGATGGGTTCAATGAAATTTTTCGGTTGGCAAGAGGTTTGCCCCTAGATGTAACTGTGAGGGAATTTCGACCTAATCTCAACATCATAATAATCAACATTAGGGGATTTTTCAGTGAATCAATTTTGTCATTTAATTAGAAGAAATTTTTATTATAATCTCACAGGATTTGGATGCAAATTTTCTTCAGGATGCACCGTATTGCAAACTCTCCTTACCAACTCGGAAAAAAGTAGTTTAGTTTCAATGTATAATACATTGGACATTATACCGATCTGAGTGAGATCGGTATTTGTCCTTCTAGGGTAACAGTAGGTCTTCCCACATTTGCCTTATACAAGGTAGAAGGGACATCGAAAATACCATGAGTTCAGTTCACGATTCTGGACCCCCCTGCGTTGAAATTTACCGTAACTTTTTTCATCAATTTTTCATTTTTTTCTGCAGTTTTTTTTACTTGAATATGTAAAAAAACATTATTTCTATCTACCCAAATAAGATTTATAATTAAATACCTATCCATTATTTCATTTATTTCGAATCGCACGCGCGATAACATTTACCGCGGAGCGTTATAATCGCGTTTTAGCAATACACTGCGTGCTCAATAATGACATTAGCTGTAATAACCGATTATTTTCTACATGAATGACCTACTAGGTCATTTTATTTTTGACCTTGAGTGAAACCTTATCCCGACGTTTGTGCGTCGATGTCCCACCCCACCTTGTATACATTTATTTTGTTTTATGTCTTTTATTCACTCTATGAAAATGTCCACGTGTTATCTATGGAAAGAAGCATATATGTTTGAACTACAACGCTGTCTACGCATTCACAGAGCCTATGTGAGATAAGCGATCAATCAAAGAGGCTCTCAGCCTGTATTTTCGGAGTTCTAGTAACATTATAGTGATTGATTATGACATACGAGCAAACGTATGTCTTAACTTTTGTGTAAGTATGTATAAAAAAAGGGCCACGCCTTGACTTAAATATAACTGTTAATTTGAATTTGACATTTACGTGAAACTGTGGCCCACCTCTATCCTGCTAATTCCACTACCCCACTAATAATATAAATGTATGTTTTTTTTCTGTACGCTTGCTATTAAACATAAATTGTAAATCTTGTTTCTCAGTATGTGAATTATTGTAAATTCTTGTGAGAAATAAAGTTCTTAAACCACAATGTCTGTTACTTAATCATGCCAGAACGGCTAAACGGATCTGCTTGAAATTTGTCACAGAGATAGATTATAGTCTGGAATAGCACATAGCCTACTTTTTATCCCGGTAAATGTAAGGTTCCCGTGTGATAGATTTGTTTTTATAATGTATAAGCAATGTATCACGCGGGCGAAGCCGCTGGCGGAAAGCTAGTTTAACGATATATTGTTGACGACAATTCTATCTCCTAGCCTTTTTCCCAACCATGTTGGGGTCCAAGGTTAAGAGCACCCTAAGCCGACGAGCATGCTTGGAGAGGTTAATGAACATAGACGAAGCGAAAGTGGTGTGCCGGGATCGTAGCAAGTGGAAATCTATAGTCTCTGCCTACCCCTATGGGAAACAGGCGTGAAGCTTGTATGTTGGGGTCGGCTTCCAGTGTAACCAGATGCGGCTGAATATCAGTATTTTACACGAAGCGACTGCCATCAGACCTCCGCAACTCAATTTCTGGCCAATACCGATATTCGAAGGATAGACTGATTGTCAGGCTTTTTGGGCTTCTGACTACCACTAACGATTGTCATGACAACCGGGACCGACGGCTTTACGTGCTCCCCGAGGCACGGACTGGTCTCAATGTGTCCCTAACCCATCCACAGACTGACCGGGGCAAGCGTAGCTTAACCTTGCAGATCGGTTGATCAGCGTTCTATCTATCAGGAAAAAATCTAACTGCTTGTGATCTCCACCGCGTGAGCTACTGAGAGAATCTTGGTACACACGCCAATAGTTCGTTCTTAATCATATCACTGTGACCCTGGTAGGTCTATTGTGATCGCAGCTTGACTGTTCAATTGAGTTCACTGCTAAACCCTACGGCTAACACAAACGGCAGGATTTGCTTAGGGGTAAGCTCCTTTATTTCATCTGCGCTTAGATCACATACCTAAGGCGCGGCCAACTAGTTCCGCGTGGACTATAACTCCAGTTCTAGCGAGTTCATCGGCACTTTCATTCTTCTTGCAAAACACGCATGTTTTTGTGCGAGTAAGTAGCATGTGTACAACGGGCTTTATGTTGACAAATTTTTCGGTGCGTACCTACATACCAAAACGCGTAGATAACATGTGTTTGCGCATGTTGTGACTAGTGTTCTGATAACCTAGTTGAAGTAAAGTAGACGGGTTTTAAATAGGAAAGATTTCGATTGTGATTAAGTCTGTGAATGTATCAGACTCCTTATGATATTTATTTTTGAAAATATGTCTTTTAAAGACATTTTTACAATACTGATTTCTGACACTTACGCGAATACTAGACATTGAAATAAAACTACTTTTTACGGATTTTATCGCGTTATATTGTTTGCCAACAATTAAAAAAAATGTAGGGTAGCTGTTAGTAATTGAAACGTCAAGACGCCTACCGCCTTAGTCACCCGTGACCATGCTGTAAAGGGTCCGAAACGTCGGGATTAAAATAATATCAACATTTTTACAAGACAAAAGTATGTATTTTTTAAAACTGCGCGGGCATTTCTTTACTCTAAAAACTCTTTTATTTTAATGAAGGAAAACATCAACTGGCGGGCAGGATTCGAACCTGCGTCTTCTGGTTAAATATACGTACTAGACTCTATGACCACTAAAGCTAATATTCAGAGACGACGCCAAGCGTAAAGTAATGCTTCCGTACGTCAAATTTGTATGACAATTTGACATACGGAAGCCTAAGTTCATGCTTAGTTTCGTCTCTGAATATCAGCCTAAGTCACCGCGAGTCCTAATCGTCAAGTCGAAATCTTCTTCCGTATTCTTACGTCTCAAGGTCTATTCCTTCATTAAAATAACTGGCAATCTTAACATGGAAAATGCTTAAAAACAACCAAAAGTCTAATATTATTAACAAGACCAAAAAAAAGCAATTTAGTATTTTGTGTCAGTTGGAAAATTGACAAATTAGCATTTGTATCAGGTGAACGAACGATAAGCACCGGTTGCGCATGGCTCCGTACTCCGTAGTACTCTATTAGCGTAATAATAACAAATAGGTATAGAGACAATATAATTATGAGTAGGGTATCAACGTTCTTTTGAAAACAACCTCGGCAATAGTATCTTACTAGCTTTTCCAGAGAGGTAGGGCACAGCCATTTATGGCTCAAATCTGGAGCAGCCCATCTGAGGAAGTACCTCCACCTTACAGAAAACTGCAGCCATATAACACACTTTATTGTGTGTTGTGTTCCTGCAGTTAGTAAGGTCGCCAGAGCTCCTTCTAAGGATGCGTAAGTAAGAGGAATATTCCCTCAAACTGTCAGCGCAGTGAATCCTCCATAAACCTCTAAGAGGTTTGTCGGGTCGGCAACGCGTGAGTGATACCCCTGGCGTTACAAGCGTCCATAGGCTACGGTAACCGCTTACCATCAGGCGGGCCGTATGCTTGTTTGCCACCTTAGTGGCTTCGGCCGCGTAGTCTGAATATTTCTTATAACTTTCATCCCCTATTTTAACCCCTTACAGCCCTTTTGCATTAAAATAAAAAGATTCGGACTCGACTCGAAATTAACCAGGCACCGGGACTCCAGGAGTATGGAATTGTGCCCGGTTAATGGTAATAGGCTCGCCGTCGCCCCCTTTATATGGGACGAGCCTTTTCCCGCGACTTCGTTCCCGTAGAAGTTGAATTTTTTCCCCCGTTTTCGTAACATTTTAATTGTTACTCCGCCCCTATTGGTCGTAGCGTGATGATATATAGCCTATAGCCTTCCTCGTTAAACAGGCTATCTAATACTGAAAGAATTTTTCAAATCGGATCAGTAGTTCCTGAGATTAGCGCGTTCATCCAAACAAACAAACAAAAACTCGTCAGCTTTATTTATTTATTTATTTAATTAATTAATTACTACGGATCCACCAATTACAGTAAATAAAAAAAACTAAATTTATTAAAATCTACAAAACAAAGCAAAGTAAATAAAAGAAGGTAAAAACACTTTCATACCTTCCTCTCACAGTACTTCTGACATACCAATATAATCTTCGTCCACTCATCCGCAAACAGATCGCCTAATCCAAGAGATCGTTTAGCGCGGTCAGGGTGCGAGGAATTGGCGACTTAGCACGTGCAACGGTAGGTACGGCATGGGGGTACGGCAAACAGCATTTGTTTCTTGCCCCGGCAGTTATTGTCTGGGACAAAAAAGCACGCCAGCACGCGAAGCAGATCAGGAGCGTCAATAGCGCCACGGAGTGTCTTGCAGGCTATTGGGACCTGATCTCGAGCTCGCCTTACCTCTAGCGAGTTATATCCGAGGCAACCCAGCAAGAATTTTGTCGGATAGAGGTAAGGATAGCCACGTGTATGCCTATAAAGGTACCTCAGGAACGCTTTTTGGACTTTTTCCAATAAGAGTGCGTAGGTGGACCTACCACCTACGCACTCTTCGCACCTTCATGAGGATGCCACACGCAAGAGCTGGTTCATAATATTAGTATAGATTTTTATGGTGAATATCATTGGAAGAGCCGCCCAAGAAACAATAATAAGATCTAATGTGTTTCAAGATGTGATTCTGTATCTGTTATTTACGTTATCTTATCCAAAATGTTTTTCATAATTTATTGACAGTTATATGATAGATTGGTGAGCTATCTTGAGTGACCTCGTTTCTTAAGGGAACACTGAACTATGGATAAGTACCTAAGTATTAGGTACCTTTGACTTTATTTTCCGATTACAGTCTCACTGCTGGGCATAGGTCTACTTCTAAACTCCGTCAAGTAACAGGCCGTTTAGAAAATAGTGTACACACACATCATCATCCTCCTAGCCATATTCCCGACCCATGGGTTCGGCTTCCAGTCTTACCAGATGCGGCTGAATATCAGTATTTTAGACGAAATTGCGTTGTGTAAAATACTGAAATAAACCGCCTTCAAAAGCACCTAGGAACTAGAAAGCAAAAAATAGCATGTACATTTTACATTATGATTAATGAAACTACTAATTTTATTTAAATATGACTTTCGTTGATGTCTGTTTGGCACCGACTCCAAATTAGTTAGAAATCATAATGTAATTAGTTCCTAGGTGTTTTTTGGAGGCGGTTTGTTTTTTGGGTTTACATCACTGGGAATATAGGCATGTCATGTTATACAAGGTGGAAGGGACATCGACGCACAAACCTCGTGACAAGGTTTCACTCAAGGTCAAAAATAAAATGACCTAGGTCATTCATGTAGAAAATTATCGGTTATTACAGATATTGTCATTTTTGACCTCGCAGTGTATTGCTACAAACGCGATTACAACGCTCCGTGGTGAATGTTATCGTGCGCGCGATCCGAAATAAATAAAATAATGTTTTTTTAATAATAAATCTAATTTGGGTAGATATAATAATGGTTTTTTACACGTTCAAGTAAAATAAACTACAGAAAAAATTTAAAGTTTGATGACGGAAAATTTCAACACAGGGGGGGTGGGGGTCCAGAATCATGTACTGAATTCATGGTATTCGGATGTGCGCCGATGTATTATTTCATAGCTCTAATTTCATAAAAACTCGCGCATGATTCACTTCAACTCTCGCCTCGCAGAGAGATCATCTGGTTGTTGATAAGCGGCTTTAGATAACACTGATAAGGCAAGTAAACAGATAATATTTCGACAAAACTGTTCCTGATATCAATACCGTGGTACCTTGCGTTATGCTTGTTAAATAAATAAATATATTGGGACAGTTTACACAGCACCATCTAGTCCCAAACTAAGCAGAGCTTGTACTGTGGGTACTAGACAATGGTTAAAATACTTGTATACATTTATTTTTCGTTAATACTTACTTATATATTATATATTTTATTTATAAATCTCTATACTAATATTCATACTACTCTGCTCGACTGCCTCGTTAGTCTAGTGGTCCCAAACGCGACTGCTACGCTAGAGGTCTTGGGTTCGATCCCCGGGTCGAGCAAAGTGTTGTTGGGTTTTTTGTGAAATTCCCAATAGCAGCTCGGAGTCTGGATTTGTGCCCGGTTTATGGCAATAGGCTCGCCCCCTATTACATGGGACCTAAACATACTGGCGAAATGTGGGTGTACATTAGTACGCCTCTGCCTACCCCTTCGGGGAATATGGGCGTGATGGTATGATGAATATTCATACTAATCATGTGCGTATTAATAATTAATTGATATTGGTTGCCAATACCAATTAATTTTTAATACTGCTAAGAAATATTTTTGGGAAATTGGACTTGGCTATGGGTTTGACCATGGGGTATAGGTAGTGTTAGACCTACTAGTATACCGACTAGTATACCGACTAGGTATACTAGTAGGTGTAATACATACTGGTAGGCATACTTCTAGGTGTACTAGTAAAAAATCAATTCTTAGATTTCAGTTTTTATATTTTTTTACTCTTGCAATTCCTGTTAGGAGGGAGGAAGGCCTATGACTATCAATAGTAACACCTAAAGATATTATGTATCTAGGCTGCAGATACATAAATAAAGATAAAAAACCTTAGTGCTAAAACAAATGAATGCTTAAAAACACAAGGAGTATCAAGCGAAACGACAATATCTACAATTTGTAAAAAGAATGTAACAACTTCCGACTTACATTCTCTCGGTTCTATTTTCAAATAGCTAAGCTAACCTAATTTCCCGGGTTGTACGCTGCGATTGCCTCTATTGAGTTTCGTTGTTGTCAGTTGGCAGTACGGGCTTGTTAAAGTTGCTATGTAAGAAAAACATTTCTTATTTTAGTAGATACTGAACTCATTGTAAACAAACTATAGAACGAAGGCGGGACGCCATGTCTGACATTTTGCTGGGAGTATTATCAAAGTCCATTCAGTAAGTAACAATAGAAACATCACAAAAACCTAAATAGGTTTGTCCGGATGTTGAGACACTGCTTAGAAATCTAATAATTTAGGAGTATACCTAACAGTATCTACGATTAGTATTTCGTATTATTGGTACTATCTACATAACGCCTGTATTCCCCGGTAAGGTGTAGGCACAGAATAAATAATACAGAATGGCCACTCTCCGCCCTAACGTCAGATACCACAGGTCCTCCGCATTCTACCGGTGTTCTTGCCCGACGGACTGCCAACAAACCCTACGCACTCTCACACACGCATTTGCATGTGTACAAACGTAGTTTAGACAAGTTTGACATTTGGTATTGTAGTGTGCAGCGGTATCGGAAAGTTTGTATGGAGTGTCACAGGTGTGGCTATGGGTGACCTAGTAGTGTACAGCCACAGTTCGCTATGTTTAGGGGCGAACCTCTTGCTATCTACCGAGCATATTATACTCGTATCAAAACTTCAAGCTATTACTAGGAACCCAAAAAACCTTAGCTCGAATAAAGAACCTATCAGGACCTCTAGCATAGCAGTAGCGTTTACAACTACTGGGCTAGTGAAGTATGCTCATCATAGTCATAGTGAAGTTTTCTGATACCATGGCCATGATTTCAGAGCGTCATTTTTTGACGACGTCTGTGGTCTAGTCTAGGTTCGAGTACCGGCCTGCTGATCACGAGGTCGTGGGTTCGATTCCCACAAGACACAAACATTTATGTGATGAACTTAGCTGTTTGTGTTTGTCTGGGTGTTTCTTATACCTACATATTATAAGTATATAATATTTACAAAAAAAAAGTATTATATCCATTGTCTAGTACCCATAGTACAAGCTCTGCTTAGTTTGGGACTAGATGGTGCTGTGAAAACGCCCCAAAATATTAATTTTTATAATACGCATAAGGCAAGGTACCACAGTCATCAGGAACAGTTTTGTCGAAATATTAAAAAAAGTAGTACGATCATTGTAATTTTGTAACAATGTAACTTCATTACATGAAAACAAAATTATCTATAGGAAATATGATCTTATCTATGTCTGTCACTGCGATGTCGTGCTATATATATTGTTCTATCTGTGGCAACGATCTATTTGGTATTTATAATCTGTATTATTCAGGGAAATGGTATTAGTTCGTTACGAATATTGGTGATGATGGATTAGGGTATGGGGGTTGACGCGAGTACTAATTTATTACCAACACGTCTGTATTGCGCGTACCCATTTTACAGATGCAAAAAAAAAACTCATAAAATTCCCAAACCTATTCAAATAATAAAAAACCGAAAATAACTAAATAACACATAGGTAGCTTTTGCATGCGCAACGACGATTTGTAATGTTGGCACCCCTTACAGTATGGCGCCAAGAAACACTACTTCTTTCTTTTTTTCCTAGCCTTTTCCCAAACATGTTGGGGTCCGCTTCCAGTGTAACCAAGATACGGCTGAACATCAGTATTTTACACGAAGCGACTGCTATCAGACCTCCGCAATACAATTTCTGGGCAATACTGATATTTGAAGAAAAGACTGAAACGCCAAGTGCGCCAAGAAACACTGCTCCTGTCAATTTACAACTCATTTCATCCGCCATTCCTGTCGTCACTTCACAAAGCTCTACCAATATACTACGTTTGCCTACATGCGTATTACGACAAAATTGTGGAACTTATGATAAAAGAATGTTTACAAATCACGCTCGGCGTGGATGTGCTAACAAAAATGTGATTGGTTTCCGATTGTATTGTGCATTCATAAATTTCTAAGTATTTTCATGCCGCCATTTTGTGTTTTGAGGCGGTGAAAAAAGTATAATTACACAAGTGTAATACGATTGCCATTTTGGTACCATTATTGGTAAAATGTCTTTGGCCAATATCTTAGTCTAAGATTTGATAAACCTTCACCATGCCTTACATACAATTTATTTGACAGATGCCTTAATTGGGCTGGCCTTATTGGCATTAAAACTGACCTTGGGGGCTAGACAAGTTGCATTTTGACATTCGATTCGACAAACAAAATGTATGGAAATGACACAAGCTTTCGACAAATCGGGCTGTCACTAATGTCATTCACATACATTTTGTTTGTCGATTCGAATGTCAAAATGCAACTTGTCTGGCCCCCCTTAAATCAAACTGAGCTGCTACTAAGAATTTCACAGAAAAACCACTGCTCGACCTGGGAATCGTACCAATGCACTCGTGCTTAGAAGCCGCGTTTGTGACCTCTGACCACTAGGCAGTTCAATGACCCCTATTTCTATAAAATTTAAAGAACTTGCATATTATAATTATGACGTTGCAACAATTCTTTTTTGTTATTTTCTTCTGATGTGTCCAATATCAGTTGGAACTTGTATACAACTTCCCACCTCGTAGGTACAACGACAAAGTTAAAATATTACCAAAATAAACGATAGGAAAACAGGAAACAGGAAATGAGAACAAAGGAGGAATTGACAGACGAGTCTTGTAATGAGCATCCTTGAATCAATACTGTTTCAATCTTTGACAGTCCGTAACGTATCTGTGTCCGCGAAACTACTTAGATAAGTAGTCGATGGATTATAATTTAATTAAAGTTACAATTATTATTATTTAAATTACAGGGTCTTATAAACTACTTAAATAACATAATTGAAATATTTACATAAAATGATATACACCTACAGAGGAAAAAATAAAAAAAACTTAAAAAAAAAACGTTACACTAAGCGTCGAAGAATTCCTCCGCATCACTGTCGTCCGGCAACGTACCCAGAAGACTGGCAGCATTGCCACGTTGAATGGCAATGCTTATACGTTCCCCTAGAAACAAGCCAGCCCTCTTGATTATAATTATACATTAGGTATATGTCAGTGTCGGATTTAAGCTTAGTTCCGCGCTAGGCACTGTCAAAAATGCCGCCCCATTATCAGGGACGTAGCCATAGAAAATGGCACCTAGGGCACGCATCATAGTTGCGCCCCTTTGATCTTACTACTTTGATCTGATTTTGTTTGACCTTTATCGAGTGAGCGTCCCCTAGGCCGCGGCCTATACGGCCTATTGACAAATCCAGGACTGTACCTACTACTATAGACT
Source organism: Acronicta psi (assembly GCA_946251955.1). Classification (NCBI taxonomy): domain Eukaryota; kingdom Metazoa; phylum Arthropoda; class Insecta; order Lepidoptera; family Noctuidae; genus Acronicta; species Acronicta psi. The sequence goes on along the minus strand of OX276498.1, from coordinate 3,058,466 downwards.
AAATGACTGAGCCACAACGAAGCCCGGCCAGGGTTTAGCTAGATCTACATCCTTTTGATATTGTATGTGAATGTGTGAGGATGGATGATTGTTAAGTACCTTCTACTCTTTCACGTTAAATAACTACAGAACGAATTTTAATGGAACTTTACAGTATTTTTCTTCTGCCCCTCAACCATTAGTTCTATCGAATGGCTTTCGATAGGTTTTTTACGCATCGAAACGCTTTAATCTAATACAGATTTTAGTTCCTTACGTAACCGCTAGAGGTGCTGCGAGGGTTTTCCATACAAATATTTTACGGCGTCGTTAGCGAGTCTAGTGAGAAAAACTCATGGTCGAGGTACTGATGTAAGTATGAAAAACATATTTTTTAATTTATAACGATATTTTGGGAAATGTGCATCGGAACTACATGATATAGTTCCCCATCCCAGTTCCACTATCGGACGAGCAGAGCTACGGCAAGGCGCCATCGCTATATGGTGGAAGTGCCAGCGACATTACTGGGCCAAGTGTCAAGATGACAACGCGCGAGTGATACCACTGGTGTTGCTGACGTCTATAGACTGCGGTTGCCGCTTATCATCAGACGACTTTGAGCTTGGCCATAATATAAGCCAACAGTTGTCTCCTGCGATGGTAATTGCGTTCATCAGATTTTCCCAAACCCCAATTTCTTAGCCTACGTCAAAACGGTTTTAGGTAAACTTTGTGTACCAAAGGAGGTCATCGAAATTGGCCCAAATGATGTACCGAAGGTACACTTATTGGAAAAAATACTCTTTATTACGCTCGTTAAAACTCTAGTCGTACTTTTTTTTAATGTTGACTCGGGGATGAGAAGAAAAACTTTTGATTTGAGAAAAATCACTCCATTTTGGCACACTATTATCTGTTTCGTAATGATTTCATAGTAAAAACTGTCAGTATCAGTTTCGGAATGTCAAAAGTAATTACGGCAGATTATTATCAGTTTCTTATTGGTAAAAACTATCAACTTGACAGCTGACATGTACCTCCGGTACAAATTTGGGCTGAGTTTTATGGGCTTTTGATGACCTTCTTTCAGCCGTTGGTGGTTTAAGCTGTTCGTGGAATAGATCAGTCACCTTTCTGGACTTTTTTGCAATATCATACTGTCTCATAAAGTACCAAACTTAAGGGATAAATTACCATACATTTTGAAATGTCCGCAGTGCCCCAAATATTTGAGGGCGACCTACTTGGGTGCCCCTTATAGAAACAGTAGGTATAATTAGGGGCCCCAACTTACTCGAGGTTGGGAATTTCAGGATAGGGGCGTTTGATCTTTAAATAATTTAGCGCAAGTTATGATCTTACATAAAGTTCTCGGAAAGCAGATTGGGTTGTTAACTTGTTATGCACGTACTTACTTATTCTGAAAAACTATTTAAGGTGGATGAGTTCGCATGCCCGCCAAAAAAATTAATTTAGCTTTTGGCAAAAACTGTGTTAACTGCATTGACTTATACATTATTGCGTAAGGTTGGGTGGACCGTATGTCACAATGACACCCCTAAATTAGTCCCAAAATGGTTTTCTCTGTAAACCGAAACACTAATCGAAACACTAATCTTTGTTAGTATCGCGTAGCGTTTGTTTTTTAGCCGATCACGGCCTAGTTTTAAAGGAGACCATTTTGGGACCAAGTACGGGGTGTCATTCTGACACGCGATCCGCCCAGTCCTTACTTCACTATCACTAGGTACGTCATATTATAAAACAAAGTCGCTTTCTCTGTCCCTATATCCCCATGTATGCTTAAATCTTTAAAACTACGCAACGGATTTTGATGCGGTTTTTTTTAATAGATAGAGTGATTGAAGAGGAAGGTTTAAATGTATAATAACATACCACGCGGGCGAAGCCGCTGGCGGGAAGCTAGTAATTTATAAGTCAATGATTGTACATAATTATGGCTTGTGAAAGAACATTATTTATCGCTGTAACTCTAACTTCTTTGTCGTGAAAATGTGACACAGTTTTTGATGCATTGTACAGTTTTTCTCATCAGCATTATATATCTATTTATTTATTTTTATTTATATTATATATTATATTATGTGTGCATTTATTGCTTATTATTATTTATGTGTATTTATGTAATTAATGTTTTATTGCATTATGTATTTATGTAGATATGTGCAGTTGTGCACCGTATATATATTATATTATGTGTGCATTTATTGCTTATTATTATTTATGTGTATTTATGTAATTAATGTTTTATTGCATTATGTATTTATGTAGATATGTGCAGTTGTGCACCGTAGTCAACCCCATATATAAGTTCAAGTTCAAGTTTTTCTATCCAAAAGGTTGCCTGGAAGAAATTGCAGTTAGCGATAAGGCCGCCCGTTGTATGTTTTGTACTACATCATGTCCTGTGTTGTGTATTATTTGGTGTACAATAAAGCTATATATTATTATTATTATTATAATTATGCTTTTTTAATTAAACTCTCTGGACCTTTCAAAAGTACTTTAGTACTTACTTTGATGATGCAGATTACCTTCTAAGCTAGAAGTCGAAGAAGAAGAAAGTCGACTTATTGTAAGGTTGGGTTGCATTTTTGCCGCGACTTATTGTAACGTCAAAATTGGGATGGGTGAAAATATTTAATTATTCAAACTATATTGTACAACAAGAGAAAATGAAAAAAACAAAATACAAAACATTTATTTAAACATACAAATTTTAATCAGTCAATTAAAAAGCTTTAGAATGAGATCAAGATAAGTATTAAATAGTAGGTAGTTAGATAGGTTCCTCTAAATATAGTGGTGTCGCCTATCTCTGTCTTTTTACTGTGAATAGAGAGTGATGGGAAACCATATTTCTGGACTCGTTCATGAATAGGGGTGAGAATTAATAATTTATTCAATGAAGTCAACATACTTAGCTTATAGGTTCGGTAGAATGACAACCCTTACAGCTATAAAAATAATAATATTTTCATTATTTTCTTGCAGTTAAGCATAGTAAAATAAAATAAAAAACAAAACTGAGCAAAGGTATTTCCTCCTATCTTCCTATTCTTTATTCGAATAATCGATATTAGACAAAAACAATCATTCAAGCACCGCTATTACAAAAAAAAAAACTTTGTTCAAAGCCAATTTACGAAGGCCTCTTATGTTATATACTTCTGTTGCATCAGAGGTCTAACTTAACTGGACAAAAGCCACACTGTAAACCCACTGACCTATTTTCCCAGCTACGCAGTGTGACGTCAGTACAGCATTGCGCCATAACGAGAAGGAAAGCACAAGCAAAATTGAAACTTACTACACCGGTTTAAAGAAGATAATTAATTAAACTAAGTTATTTTACAAACATTTTAATTGTGAAAGAGAATGGACTCTATTTTAAGTAGTTTTAGGTTTAGAGTATAAAATGCAGGTGCAGTAAAAAATTCTAGCTCTTAAATGATGCACATAGGTCGAAAGGTCAACGCAATGCGATTCCAAATTCAAATTGGGTTACGCAGGTCGAGATAATTCTAGTTCTCATTGACCAATACGTAGGTGTAGCACTTTACGCTTTATTTGTCCAATAGTAATTTGTTTAGTGTGTAGTATCGACACGCTATTGGCTGTTCACATGAGTTTAATATCATATCGATTTGTTCGTGAACCCACGTGTAACTGAAAACGTATTTGTTTTATTACTTTTTTTACGATGATTTATTTCAAGCTTTGGAATATTGCGTTTTGATTTTTATATTGATAACTTTGGTTTGGTTTTTTTAAAGGGGAATATTTGATGTTTCTCCTTCTGTTTTCTATCTAGTGATGAAAGCGGAATAGGTTTAAAGAATATTTATTCTCAAAAGAACATTATTACAGTTCATTGTTATGAGAAAAATGATTACAAATCAAGCTCTATAAACATAATCTAAAAGAGAATAGATTCTTATTGAGAGAATGGGTAGGGCAACAAATTGTAATTGTTTTTGTAAGGAGTTCACTGCCTTGTTAGCCTAGTGGTCCTAAGCGCAACTGCTACGCTTGAGGTCCTGGGTTCGATTCCCGGGTTGGGCATATTCAGTCGCATCTGGTTGGGCAGGAAGCCGATCCCAACATGGTTGGATAAAGGATATGACGATAATGATACTAATTACTTATCGTAACATGTCAGAATTTGATTAATTATTATAAACCCATGTTAAGCATGTGTTAAGTCCCATTGATTGACAAGCAAAGTCAATGGAGACAGATTATAATGATATTGATTACTTTGAACGCAAATGTAGGGGACGAACCTAATGCCAATAACCGGGCACAAAACCAAACTCCGAGATGTTATTGAGAATTTCATATTTTCAATTTTAGATTAGACTAGAGCTTGATTTTTCCGAAGAGGTATTTATGGCTCAAATCTGGAGCAGCCCATCTGGGGAAGTACCTCCACCTTACAGAAAACTGCAGCCAAATAACTCACTTTATTGTGTGTTGTGTTCCTGCAGTGAGTAAGGTCGCCAGAGCTCCTTCTAAGGATGCGCTGCGCTGGCAGCAAGAGGAATATTCCCTCAAACTCAAACAAAACGTCGGCGCAGTGAATCCTCCATAAACCTCTAAGAGGTTTTTCGGGTCGGCAACGCGCGAGTGATACCTCTGGTGTTGCAAGCATCCATAGGCTACGGTAACCGCTTACCATCAGGCGGGCTGTATGCTTGTTTGCCACCTCAGTGGTATAAAAAAAAGAGAAGAGTTTTTAGAAGTTGTTTTTTCCTCCCCGTTTTTGCAATATTTTTAATTGTTGCTCCGCTTCTATTGGTCGTAGCGTGATGATATATAGCCTATAGCCTTCCTCGAAAAACGGTCTAACACTGAAAGAATTTTGAAAATCGGACCAGTAGTTCCTAAGATTAGCGTGTTCAACCAAAAAAAAAACAAACTTAAGCTTTATAATATTACTAGCTTTCCGCCAGCGGCTTCGCCCGCGTGGTCATGTATTATACATATAAACCTTCCTTTTGAATCACTCTATCTATTAAAAACCGCATCAAATTCCGTTGCGTAGTTTTAAAGATCTAAGCATATATAGGGACAGACAGACGGGGGATAGCGACTTTGTTTTATACTATGTAGTGAAGTATAGATTAGGGCGCTGGCGTAGCAATCGCATTTATGTAAGTACAATATGGTGACAAGAGGCATTTAAAAAAAATGTTTATTGATAGTTTTTTCTCTATTTGTTACAGGAAAGGAGCGGATTGGACAATATGCGATCACTAGAACACTACTTAACAGATATAATGCGAGCAGACACGTCAGATCACATGAAAGGTAAAATAATTATAGAAAAGTCAAAAAATTTACAACCTTATGTGGTGAACCATTGCCCGATTTATTCCAAAATGAACTCTATCTCCAACGTACAAAGTTCTATTTCGGACGCGGATTTATATCTTGTTTTTGTTTTTACAACCAAGTGCTATGATTTAGGGCAGAGGTCATCGCAATGCGGTTCCGAATTCAATTTAGGTCATTGTAACTTAGATTTGTTTAGTTATTTGTTATAATACTGACATCTATGATCGGATAATAACAACTTGTTTCTGTATTGAAAAAACAGATGGCGCTGTACCTTATTTTGCAGTCTAGCTCGTAATTTTATGCTAATGAGTTGAGTACAATTTGTAACATGTTGAAGTTTTATTGTAATGAATATATTATTATGTACTTTTGTATAAACAAAGTTAAGTACCTAAGTAATTTTAAATTAATTTTCTTGATTGCACAGTTGATGTTTGCAAGACACCCTGGCCTGTTTCACAACTATATCTTCCCGCTAAATTAGCTGACAGATACTTTCATATAAATTTTGTTCCATTTTTAAATTTTTAAAGCGATTTTTTCGTAAATTAAAGATTGCAACTTTGAGATAGTACCAATGTCACTATAGTATTGGTTCGTAAATACTGTATTCGTAATATCACAAAAGTTATATTAGTACTTTAGGAGAAAATCCCTTTAGCACTTTTGTTAGTGTGTGCATGTTTTTGCTCATGACTGTATACGTGTTGGTTTACACAGAAATACTAACACTAGTTTATTGGGGACATAGGCCCCTAAACACACGACAAGACCCCACACCTCCCCGCCACTGTCATGGCCCCACCGACGTAGCATCAGCATGTTAACACATCGTGACTTCCTTTTTATCGTCAACTGGTACGGTCAACAAAATAATCTTAACACTTACACATAAAGTCACTTAGTACTGTCAACGGAATCGTCTTCACGACACGTCTTGTCTAGATAGTTAGCGAGCGTGTCGGTCAAGCGTCACTTGACGGGGAAAATAATAAAAAATGTAGTAAATATTTTAAACTTGACATAGATTGTTTTGTTGACAGTACTTGGGAACAATTGTTAGCGTTGCAAAGCGGTTACATAGATATAAAACAAGTAGGCATGCTAGATGCGCCACAACGTCATGAACGGATTTATTTAAAGAACCGGAAAAGAACCATTGGGTTTTATTTTCTAACCTACATGGTATCATTATCATTACCTATATGATCTCACTGTTGAGTAAATGCTTTGCATAATGCATTAGAACGACCAACAATAGAGCCAATTACATTTTACAGTTCTTGCCAAACTTATTGTCCGGTTTGAAGTTGACACGAGCTAATTTCAACCACGCCGTACAAATCGGAGAAAGAAAAATATTGGATTGATATAATAAAAAACGAAAGCCCAAGTCGTAGGTTGTCGTTTTACTTAAATTATTTTAATCGACTAAGTATTTTTCTTTCTCCGATTTTTACGGCCGGGTAGAAGGAGCTTGTGACAACTTCAAGCCGGCCAACAAGTTTGGCGAGAACTGTACACTGATTACAAATAATTTATATCGATAAAAATAGCCTTCTTCTCATCAGCAAACAGATCAAGTTCATTAATGAAATCCAGGAGCGCATTGAACGCCTTCACTACCGTCATGATCTCTCTTCATCGATAACTGAAGCAAGGCTGTTCATTGCCTCGACCATGGGTTTTTTTCACTAGACTCGCTAGCGACGCCGTAAAATATTTGTATGGAAATCCCTCGCAGCGCCTCTAGTGGTTACGTAAGGAACTAAAATCTGCTATGAGATTACAGCGTTTCGATGCGTAAAAAACTTATCGAAAGTCATTCGATAGAACTCATGGTTGAGGGGCAGAAAGCGTCCTAATCACTTCAACCTAATATAAATCTTCCAATAGTCTAGCTTCTAGCAGTCTTCTTACCTACCTACATCAGCAATCCGAGTTTTGTACTTTAAAAACTCTTGATACAGACCCAGTCATGTTTAAAGAATAAAAAAAATTAAGATATTTTTTCTTGTTTGTGAAAAGAATGTTGTAAATTTAAAGAGGATAATGATCAACTAAGTATTATTTAAAATCTTGGAAGCATCCCAAATTGTAAATAAATTTAACATCTTCAGGCTTTTGAGCCTAGCTCAGGAATTAGGGACTTCATTATATATTTGGTCCCTTTTTTGTATGAATGACCTTATTATTTAGTGATATCTAACTAGATACTCATGCCTTTTTCCCACAGGGGTAAGCAGAAACTAGAGAACTAGATTTTTGCATACTTTTTGAGCTTCCTTCACGTCCATATCGGCCGGTTGTGAGTACTAAGTAATAGGTATAGATATCAATCAAATACTAATCAAGGTGCTAAGCAATCTGTTTTGGCATTAAAGTTATCTTCATCGATAACACGTCATCAGTGCACAAAAAGCTCCCGTTTCACTTGCTCCCAAAGCTTACAGCCTGTTTGGTCCTCAAAACGACTCACACTCCGTTTTTATTTTATACCTTACATCAACATAAAAATAAAGATTAACCTTCGCAGTAAAACCTTATTTAGCCAATTTTAGCACGACACAGCAACCCAAAGTGATTAGGGCGTCCGGTTTGAAGGGCACCGTAATAAAGTTTTATTTTAAAATTACATCGTTAAAATGTACAACAAGGCTTTGTTGGCAATAATATTTAATGTATTTTCCGACTAATTTGTTGAAAGCAGTTTTTCTGTAACGTTTGTAATTTTCGATTAGAAACAACACAAAGGAGGTCATCGAAATCGGCCCAAATGCTGCACCGAAGGTACATTTATTGGAAAAAATACTGTGTATTACGCTGGTCAAAACTCTAATCGAACTATTTTTTTCGTTTGACTGGGGGATGATAAAAAAAACATTTAATTTGGGAAAAATCACGCTATTTTGGCACACTATTGTCTGTTTCGTAATGGTTTCATAGTAAAAACTGTCAGTGTCAGTTTCGGAATGTCAAACGCACGCCATTACGGCAGATTATCAGTTTCATAGTGATTTCATGATAAAAACTATCAACTTGACAGCTGTCGTGTAGGTACATCTGGTACAAATTTAGGTTGAGTTGCATGGGCTTTTAATGACCTCCATTCAGAGCTATGTGCCTTGAATTCAGACTCGATAACTTTGTATTAGCAGTCTAATTAATAGTCATACATGCAATTTTGATATCTAAATAAAAAAACTGTTTATTCCCGATCCCGAAATCACAACCGCGCTCGAGCCACATCTAGCGCTAATATGCGCTTGCGCTTACACAACGCTGCGACAGCCTTCGTGCTGACCTTGAGTGTTTTGTTAACTAATTAACCTGAGCTACCGTGCACAGTTGTTACTGTTTTACATACGTACACGACTCACTTACTAGATATAAATAGATAACAAGTACCTATTTCTTTTTTTATTTTAGGTACAATTGGGGTTAAAGAAATACAACGTAAACTGTCTTGGCAGTTTCATGATCGCATTTTACTTGCAATATTAAGCTTAAGTTTGAAAAGAGGTCACGTAATATTTATTCATGATTAGAACCTCTTTGTTAAAATGTGTCAAATTACGTTAGTACTGTCAACAAAATAACGAACTTTTCTTTTCATTACAAAAAAGAGCTCCGGAAAACCGAGGTTTTGTCTCTGTTTTTCCAGTCAAAATTACAGGATTATTAAATATAATATTGATCGGTGTTTATCTTAGGTAGGTACTACTACCTAATATTCGAAGTATATAATTGTTCTTTAAATTGGTTTTGGTGTGCAATAAAGAATATTCTATCTATCTATCTATCTATCTATCTATATTTTTTTATTTCCACTATGGATTATGCAGTTCAATAGGCTCTTTTTTACCCGACTGCCGAAGGAGGAGGGTTATGTGTTTGACGCGTATGTATGTATGTATGTCCGTTCCTATGTCCGGTCGTAACTACTCAACGGCTCAACCGATTAAGATAAATGACACCTCATTACATTCGTCTTGATGGCACGACTGTCACTGGGTACATGAAATTTAAAAAAAAACTATATGGCGGATTTTGTACGTTTTAATGTGCGAACTGATTTTGAAAATGATCTTTAGTTGTATCAATTTATATTTTAAATCATCATTTAGGATCTATCTAGTGATTCTATGATGATTTATAAACTAAAAAGAACGAAATAAACAAGGCGGGACAAGCAAAGAAACAGTTTTGTTTATGAACGAACAGCTTGTCCCGCCTGCAATACATTTTCCAACATCACAGAGCTTGTTTGTAGATTTTTAGTTAGTAGTTTTTACGCAGTCGGGTTTTTTGTTTCTTTTAATTTATTGTAATTATGTAACAGTTTTAAATTTGCGCATCGCAGTAGGCTTTCCATCTCTGTATTATCACACTAGCATCCGGCCAGCGGCTTCGCCCGCGTGGTCTTGATAACTTTTTTCCCCCGTTTTTGCAACATTTTTCATTGCTACTCTGCTCTTATTAGTCGTAGTGTGATGATATATAGCCTATAGCCCTCCCCGATAAGTGGGCTATCTAACACTGAAATAATTTTTCAAATCGATCCTTTAGTTTCGGAGCCTTTTCATTACAAACAAACAATCAAATCTTTCCTCTTTATTATATTAGTATAGATAATCACCTTCGGAAAACTCTCCCCAGTTTTCGTTTACCGTTTTATTTTATGTGTGAAGAGCCTTAGCTTCTTACAGTTCTCGCCAAACTTATTGTCCGGGTTGAAGTTGGCACGAGCTAACTTTAACCCGGCTTTAAAAATCTGAGAAAGAAATATATTGGGTTGTAACAAAAAAATAAGAAAGCTTAAGTCGTAGGCTATCGTTTTAAATCATTTTAATCCAATATTTTTCTTCCTCCGATTTTTACGGCAGGGTTAAAGTTAGCTCGAACCAACTTCAACCCGGACAATAAGTTTGGCGCGAACTGTACCAATAATTTGACAGCCCATGGTGACATCACTAGGCTATCACTGGGGCTATTCACAGAGCATCTCAGCATAACCTTGCGAGAGATGATGCCTAAGTAACGTTTTACGTAACGTTGGAATGAGTCACGTAACAATACAAAATAAAAAATAATGACAACGCTACATGATGCTGTTTATTTTTTTTCTAACTTTACCATAGCCACACATATGCACTAAATGACACTTATAATCTGTACCACCACCAACCAAATCGTAGACGAAGGCAAAAAAGTATTATTCCAATGTTTAAGAAATAGATTTTGGAAAATATTATGTGATTTGATATCACAAAGAAAAATATACAAACCATAGAGCAAGGGAAATGGGAGGGGTCTTAATTTTCTTTCTCATGCATCTCCATTTTTAACCCCGACGCAAAAACGACGGGGTGTTATAACTTAGACGTGTCTGTATGTGTGTGTGTGTGTGTGTGTGTGTGTGTGTGTGTCTGTCTGTGGCATCGTAGCTCCTGAACGGATGGACCGATTTTGATTTGTTTTTTTTTATTTGAAAGGTGAATTAGTCGGGAGTGTTCTTAGCTATGTTTGATGAAAATCGGTCCAAGATGGCCGCCGCTACAAAATACCGGAAAACATATTTTTTCACAACTCCGTCAATATGAGTATCAAATGAAAGGGCTTAACTAGTAGAATACTATACACTATGATAAATTTCAAATCCAAGATGGCCGCCACCACAAAATGGAAAAATACATTTCGTGTCGGGGGTTTTCTAAATTTTTAATTTAGGTTATCAAGCTTAGTGTTAATTTTCACCACGTAACATCCGCTTTTTTGGCCGGTTTGACTTTGGAACATTAATAAATTTTTTTTGTAAAACTAATTAATATATGAATTTGCATAATTATCGAAATTGTATAATAACTGAAGGTTTTTCCTGTAAATACATGATAAAGATAGGAGTCCCTTGGTTTTGTAGTTTTATAGAATGTTTCCTGTTTGCTTTTCATTTCGTACTTATTTGGTTAGGCAAAGGGAACTTGCTCCATAAATCCAAGTCTCCTGGAGATATATTATTTTGCAATAAGGACCATGTATTAAATAGTGAAGATCGTGTGGGTTCAAGACAATTCGAAATACAACGTGACATTTCGAAAATAGGTCAAAAATACTCTATTTAATATCCCTTAAATAGATTATACGCAAAATAAAACCGAATAAACTCTAATATCAATGCAAAATAACCATTGAGACGGCTGACATTTTCTCATTTGGCTCGCTAGTCTAAATCTAGTTAAAAATAACTATATGCTACTAAAACCGTCGGCTACCTCGTGACTTACCACCGCGCTTAGAATTTCCATATAAACCGACTAAATTAAAAAGTACTGTATTCTTATTCCATTCAATCTGAAATAGAAGCAGCTCTAAATGGCTGGGTTATTGCTCTAGTAGCATACGCCCAAATTAAAGAGGTTGGGCTATCGAGAATTTTCGGTACAGTTGATTCAATATTTGAAATAGCTGGTTAATCGATAACAATCGTGTGGGAATCTGTGATGAGCGCTGTCAGTAGGTGAGCGCGCGTGAACGAAGCGCATGCGTTTGTAACTTTTTAAATAATACGAAATTAGAACCGTGGGCGTTGCGTGTTCGGTCTATTTTTATAAAAAAATATTGTGCGGGCCGTTTGGAGTGCAGTGAACTCTGTTACAATTTTTTTTTGTGTTTTTCTGTTGTGTGCTGAAGAAACGTGGATATTATTTTCGGTATTTAAAAAAATTGGTACTATTTAGTTTATTTTTCTTCGATTAAAAGTGAATATTCATAAGAATCGATTATAATTCGAGGTGAGGATGTAGCATTTTTCCTTTGCCTTGAAAATGCAATTAATAAAAATTAAATCGGCGCAACCTGCTTTACGTTCAATGTTTATTACAAACAGCATAAAAACAAAAGGAAATATTTTAAATAATTACGAGTACGTTTAGTACCTACTATTTTTAAATGTTAATTGCATGTTATCACGTTTGGTTGTTTATTTTTCCCGCGATAACCTTATCAGAGATTATATTTTTAGTTTTTAATTCAGGCAGTAGGCAAGGCAAAGGTCAACACTATACAGCCAAACATAAACCTTTATCGATTTTCTTATAATAATAGTTATTAGACAAAATCAGTCCTCTCTCGAAGCAAAGACAAGCTTACAGTTTACTAGACCTGTATAATGTAATTCAACATTTTTAGTACCTATAGTAACGACTTTCATGGTATGAAAAAAAAAAGCAAGTGACAATACTTAAGGAAATATAAATTATTTATTAATTACCTATGTACCTACATACGATACCTTGATATCTAATAATAGACTTGTTTTGATTTATTTTGATTGTTTTTTTTTCGCGCGCAACCCTTAACATAGTATCTACTTAAAAAAATTCAACAATAATTAAGTATTTCATAGTCTCGTGGAATTTATAATATTTATATTTTTTTCGTTGGTCCCTTGGAAGGTAGAGAACAGTGGCGAATGATCCACCGACTAGAGCTTGAACTCATAAATTAAAGAAAAAGAAAAGGTCTGTGGTCAGACCCCATCCTTTTTAATCATGGAATAAATTTGGAAGTTTATTTGATAAAAAAATCTCCAAAAGTCTGTTGTTCCTAAACTATGGTTCTAGTAGAGAACCTCTTCCTTTATTAATCTGTAGAATACGTTCTTCTAATAAGTAAGATACGGTCGCCTTCCAGTCTTACCAGATGCGGCTTAATATGTACTACAATAGATAGAGATACAAGAAGCGACTGCCATCGGACCTCTGCAACTTGAATTTTATTTCTGGGCAATAAGTACTTGATTCCTATCCTATCCATTCGAAACAGTAGGCGGCGGCTCAGCTTCGCCCCTGGCGTTCCTGATGTCCATGGGCGGTGGTTACCACTTACCATCAAGTGGGCCACCTGCTCGTCTGCCACTGTAGGCAGTATGCCAAAGATAGACACAGAAGTCTCGATGGGTTAAGATTGGTCCACAAACGAACCGCTGGTAACACAGGTCGGTTGATGAGCGTAGGTACTATGTGCCAAGAGCCTCTTTATGGTTTGGTCTAAGTCTAAAGTTAGCATAGAGAACATAATAGTTACCTTATAAGATAAATACAGTAATTGAAATAAGTAATTATTATTACGTCGTAATAATTTAATGAGTACCTAAACTGTTATGAATTACGTTGTATTATTCTGTGCCTCGACCATGAGTTTTACTGACTACACTCGCTAGCGACGCCGTAAAATATTTGTATGGAAAACCCTTGCAGCGCCTCTAGCAGTTACGTAAGGAACTAAAACCTGTTATGAGATTACAGCGTTTCGATGCGTAAAAAACCTATCGAAAGTCATTCGATAGAACTCATGGTTGACAGGCTGTTTAGTTTTATTATTTACTTCAACTTACTAGATTTACTACATACTTGCCTACTTACTTATATAGGTATTCTTCCTCTTCTTTACTTAAAAAGTAAGAAACTAACTGATTCGCAGACTGATCTATCAAATCAACGCACATCCAGTGTTGCCAACTGAACTATCGTCTCTAGGTATAGCTAAATGTTCTGCAAAAATAGCCTTAAATCTTACCTCAAAAAGTAGTACCTCAAAAACTTTTCTTTAGACAAGGAAAGTACATTATTTTTAGCTACAATTTTTTTTAAAGTAGCTGACAGGGATGCAAAAATAACTATAAATAAAATAGCTTAAGTTGGCATCGGTGCGCACAGCAGCTGAAACCACCGAATTTGGCAATTTGGTAAATTCTCACAGAAGTGGGAAAAAATAGATGTAACAACTAGTTATAAACGTAATTTGTAACCTATTTTTGTAATTCGTCGACCTGCCTACTCATTTTTTTTATGAAAAATCCATCTTTTTTATTGTGTCAATATAGAAGAAAATATCAATGAGGTTTCTATTCCGAGAATGGGTTGCCAGACTGGATTACTAAAATATTTATACATGTTACACGTGCTGAAAATATATGTGGGTGTATGAAATATTTAATCCTAATTGCCCACGATCAGCTTACTACCCGCCCGGAGGAATTAAATACATAAATTTACCCTCACGTCTTTTTGCCTCCAGGTGTAAGCAGAAAATATAGAAAGCTACTTGCTATAAATACTCTTTTTACCCGACGACACGGCAAAAGCCGAAGGAAGGGTTTTATTGCTTTGTATGCATACATAAGGTTTTGTCATAAACACGCACCGGTTGCAAGTACTTACTAAGCACCTGAATTTTTTGAAATAACACTACTTTTTACGGATTTTATCGCGTTATATTGATATTATTTTAATCCTGACGTTTCGGACCCTTTACAGCGTCCATGGTCACGGGTGACTAAGGTGGTAGACATCTTGACGTTTTAATTACTAACAGCTACCCTACATTTTTGACATCCGATTCGCGCAGAACGAGCTCACCGTATCCTTCAGTCTTGCAGTTTTAGGCTTGGATTTAGATTTAATTGAATTTGGCGACGAATAATTTGGCGACGTCTGTGGTCCAGTGGTTCGAGTACCGGACTGCTGATTACGATGTCGTGGGTTCGATTCCCACAAGACACAAACATTTATTGTGATGAACTTAAGTGTTTGTGTTTGTCTGGGTGTTTCTTATGTATTATAAGTATGTATTTACAAAAAAAAAGTATATAAGTATTATATCCATTGTCTAGTACCCATAATACAAGCTCTGCTTAGTTTGGGACTAGATGGTGCTGTGTAAAAATGTCCCAGGATATGTCCCAGGATATTAATGTACAATAGGGTTCCAAGCAGGTGGTAAGACCCAGACATGAGCCATCTTCTCTATTGAAATTTGAATGTTTTTTAATTTCAATGGC
This sequence comes from Acronicta psi, assembly GCA_946251955.1. Classification (NCBI taxonomy): domain Eukaryota; kingdom Metazoa; phylum Arthropoda; class Insecta; order Lepidoptera; family Noctuidae; genus Acronicta; species Acronicta psi. The sequence continues at coordinate 3,043,279 of OX276498.1, read as the reverse complement.
CTCACGAATCATCCTTGGTAGGAATCGGTTTTCTTTTGCGAGGACTTGTGGTTGATCGAATCTGATGTAATGCCGGGCCTTGTCAAGGGTGTGTTCACGAATCACAGGCATAAAAGATAATTGTGAAAATCAAAACCTTTTTTACCCGAGTTAGTCTAACGGCTTGATAAAACTCGAGTCGCAGTCAACAAGCGACAAATGTCACAAATAATACACGTTATTGGACAATAGCGTTAAGCAACCAAGTAGTTGGACCTTGACATGACAGGCAGCTCTGTTAAAAAAAAACATACAAAAACAATGCACTGTTTGTGGGTTGAGGTGAAACAAAAAGCTGCGTGTTTTTGTTAATGTTGCCCTCTAAGAAAATTTTATTTTGGCGGGCTACATTGGTATTAAAAACTACTTAAAAATAAATATATAGTGACTTGCAAAAGTGTCTTTAAAGGATCAGATATAGAAATAAATATCATTTCATTTCATTCCTGAGAAAAAGGGTGCTGCAGACTGACAGACGGACAACAAAGTGATCCTAAAAGGGTTTATTTTTGATGTACGTAACCTAAAAAACACTCCACTGGTTCCGTATATCAAAAACCCTCTGGATAGCCGCTAACCGCTAGATAAATTAAAAAGTAAAACAAAAGGAGATCATCAAAAGCCCATACAACTCAGCCCAAATTTGTACCGGAGGTACATGACAGCTGTCAAGTTGATAGTTTTTACAATGTTTTTACCATGAAATCACTATAAAACTGATAATTATCTGCCGTAATGGCGTGTGTTTGACACTCCGAAACTGACACTGACAGTTTTTACTATGAAATCATTACGAAACAGACAATAGTGTGATTGGCGTGGCAAAATGGCAAAATGGCGTGATTTTTCCCAAATTAAATGTTTTTTTCTCAGCACTCAGTCAACATTAAAAAAAGTCCGACTACAGTTTTAATCAGCGTAATACAGGGTATTTTTTCCAATAAGTGTACCTTCGGTACATCATTTGGGCCGATTTCGATGACCTCCTTTGTATGAAATTATCTGCCAAGTAATTTAACGGCAACTTATCAGGTGGTTGTGCAACAGGCCCTTATCAATTTGTCAGTCAGTCTTAGATCTTAATACCTTTAATCTTATCAAGTAACTTATCAAGTTATAAGTGCTTTGAACTAAACTTGTGTCGGTTATCTATAGATAGACAAGTTAAAGAGCTTATCAGAAACTGGTTTAAGTTGGTGTGTAACTATTATACATTTTCAGTGGTAAAGGGCTTGGTCCGAAGTATTGATTGTCAGAATTGTTGTGAATTAATATCATGAATCCGATGGCCGTTACTATGGCTGAGGATGTGCGGTTTTTAGTCGATATTTATTCTTTTTATGTACATTAATAACGTACATAGGCGGTCTTAATGCCTTAGGCATTTTTAATGAAGGAAAAAATCGGCGGGCGGGCAGGATTCGAACCTGCGCCTTCTGGTTCGACTGGATTTCGACTGGAGAGCAGGGCGAGCGGTGGCTTAGTGGTCAGAGCGTCTGGTGTACCGAACCAGAAGGCGCCGGTTCGAATCCTGCCCGCCCGCCGATTTTTTCCTTCATTAAAAATAACTTGTAATCTTAGCATGGAAAATGCTTAAAAAATACAAAAAGATAGCCTTAGGCATTCTCTACCAGACAACCTTGGGGTAGTATATGATATATATATATATCGATATAAGTCCGACGAACTGACAAACCCCTTATTTATTTATTTATACTTTTTATTGTACAACAAAACAGGATAACATGAATTATAAAACATACAAAGGGCGGTCTTATCGTGACTGTGATCTCTTCCAGGCAACCTTAACCCCTAGAGAAGGGGTAGGAAATTATTCTTATAATAATCAGTAGTTTTAAATGTTATCCTTTCATTTGAATTTAGTTATTTTGGTGTTAAAGGGCGGCGGTGATCACTGGTGACTTGCTTGCTCGCTTGCTAGCTCGCTCTCCTATAAAACAAGTTAACACACTGTATTGTGCCACCCGTGCCGCGGGATCTATCTTAACTTTGGACAAAAATCAGTTGTCACTGGTTGTCAGGCTCTTTAGGTAGACTGGTAGCTCAACTGCCACTAGAAAGCATGCTAGGAGAACGCAAACAGTTTGATTTTTTCTTCTTGCGGAGGAGGTTCGTATGCTAGGCACAGCTTCTCTAGTAACTGGCTACAGGCATGTTTATCATTTCAACACGGAGTGCCGAGTGCAGAGATGGTATTTTTTTTATACCACTAAGGTGGCAAACAAGCATACGGCCCGCCTGATAGTAAGCAGTTACCGTAGCCAACTAGCTTACAACACAGGGGGTATCACTCGCGCGTTGCCGACTCGAAAAACCTCGAGGTTTATGGAGGATCACTGCGCCAACAGTTTAAGGGAATATTCCTCTTGTTGCCAGCGCAACGCATCTTTAGAAGGAGCTCTGGCAACCTTACTCACTGCAGGAACACAACACACAATAAAGTGTGTTATTTGGCTGCAGATTTCTGTACTTCCCCAGATGGGCTGCTCCAAATTTGAGCCATAAGTGGCTGTATCCTACCTCTCTTATAATGGTATGCCAGTTTACCAGTGGCTAGCATTCCAGTTAGAGGCATGTGTATCACAGCCTTTACGATTGTCAGAGGTGCTCGCTAACAAGGCAGCAAAAATATCCTAAAGAAAATCTATGCTACGCAGTACAGAGTTTCATTGGCGACACAACACTAATATATATTGTAAACAACTAACTGTGTCCAATGGCGGCCTTGAGTGTTGCGAAAGGTAGACAAAAAATAGCATTGTTAGTATACGCTATGTTACGCGGCATAGAGATGACAGAGAATAGACCACAACACGTTTATTGGGAGATTTTTGCTGTTTTATTCAAAAAATCTTATAATTTAAATGAAAAACTAAATACCGGGTAATTAATTCTGATGAATGATTAATAGATCACGAGTAATCTCTTAAAACAAAGTCGGGCTACACTATTTATAAATCAAGAACAGCTGGAGTAATTTTATGATATTTTATTTGTTGGATTTCTCTCCGCCTCGAATAGCAGAATAAATATTAAAACCTTCGAAAAATGCACAAAAAAGTTATAAAGTGCGATTAAAATTGATGCGAAACGAAACTGAGAAGTTAGAAGAAGCAAGGGACAACCAATCGCTTTATTTACCGGTGCATATGTCAACGTAGAGGTGTAAACGTTTGGCAACCATTGTAACCTCGCGTCAGTAGGTATATATAATATGCTATAGCTTACGCTAGGTAACATTATGTCAATACCTAATTCATTTTTAACTAATTCTTTTTAAGTGTAGAAAATGCGATCAATGCGTTCGTAGATCAGCGTTATTAATATTAAGAAATTTATTATAACAGTGGGCAAATTAAGGTTAGGGTATGTTAAAAAGAAATAGCACAAAAAAGGTGACTGGAAGAGTATCTACATATATTTTTAGTCCTTGGTTGTCTTACCAACATATGACAATTAATCGTTAGTGGTAGTCAGAAGCCCAGAAAAACCTGACTGCTAGTATTCTTAAAATAACAGTATTGCCCAGAAAAAATGTCAGTTGCAAATATTTACCTGGAACTGCGCATTATTTAACACATTTTCCTATATTTTTACAAAAAAAAAACATTTAAAAATATTGAGTCCACCAGTATTAAAAGTGTCCTGCTACCGTTTATATTATTACTATTATTTTGTAGACATTAAATAAGACTTTAATTTTATTTATTATTTGAAATATTAAATATCACTAAAACATATTATTTCTGCAAAAACTACTTTAATAACATAATTTAAATATTTACATAAAAGAAAAATTATATACACCTACAGAGAGAAAAAAAAAAAGTAAGTATTATATCCTTTTAAGACGAAACAATAGAGAATCTGCTGTCTGCATAATAGTATATTGTGTTTTCGGTAAGAAAACAATAAAACCTGTGAATTTACACCTGCTTACTACGCACTCATTTAGGTAGCGTAACCTCAGTATATCTTGCGCGTTACGCAATAGTGATGTACACACTAGTCAACACGATAGCCGAATCACAAGACTAGTGCGGTCAAGGATGCATTAAAATAATGCATTTTTTTGATACTATTTCTTTTTGCGATTGATAAATTGTTATTGCATTCTCTATTACCCATGGTCATGGACAAAATAAATGGTCTTTTTTTTGTTAATAAATATTATAATACTGTGTAATTCTTGTAACGTAACCTTGGTATGCATCAGTCAAGATATAATTTGTATAGATGAGCTTAGTTTTGTTTACAATCATAATTTTCTGTGATAGAACTGTAAGACATTGGCTGTCGCGGGCCGAATTGATGACTGACGGGCCGGATTTGGCCTGCGGGCCGTAGTTTGGCCCTTGGCTGAAAAAAAGAAATGTCAAAATCGGTCCACAGTTGACTGCGAAATCGCGTAACATACACACAAAAACAAAAAAAAAACAGTTGAATTGAGAACCTCCTCCTTTTTGAAGTCGGTTAAAAAGAAGGTCCACAGCTGAACAAAGGCCACCCCATATACTTCCACAAGGACCGGTTATATGCCGCCTGCATCCAAAGACATGCATGTCGCGACAAAATTTTGTCGACGCTTACGTCGTGAATTTGTCTCATATTTCCACGAGAAAGAGCGAGATAAATTAGTGGACAAAAATTGTCGTGGCGTGTTCGTCTACCCAACCTAGGTTTCATATTACTGGTTTATCAATATAATCGATATTTTTTAGTTTACTAACAAGACTGATGTTATTAATAGATAAAATAGCCGTTATCTTTATATAATATGATAGACATTGATTGTGTATCGTAAAACGTGATTTGTTATATTGTAAAACACACGTACATAGAAAATGCTTGTATGTACAAATATTTTGTTGTAGTGTTTTACATAGCAGGCAGGACGCCTTGGAGATCTAAACACTTGAATTGTTTTTCTAGATTATCAATTATTTTTAGGTACTTACTACATCCATCCATCTAGCCTTTTTCCCAACCATGTTGGGGTCGGCTTACAGTCTAACTAGAACGCCTGAATATCAGTATTTTACACGAAGCGACTGCCATCAGACCTCCGCAATCCAATTTCTGGGCAATACCGATATTCGAAGGATAGACTGGTTGTCAGGCTTTTTGGGCTTCTGAATACCACTAACGATTGTTATAGGTGTTCGTATGATATCCGGGACCGACGGCTTTACGTGCTCTCCGTGGCACGGACGATGTGGTGGAATGTTCACTCATCCACAGACTGACCTCGGCAAGCGTAGTTTAACCTTGCAGATCGGTTGATCAGCGTTGTTATAATTTAGCCACGAGCCCCTTTTTTATTTACCATCAATCACAAATCTAAAACAAAATTGCAACGATTAAGTACCTATATTTTTTTTGTGTTAATTCTTAACGTCCCCTAATATTCTCGGGATCTCCAGCCGCCATCGTAGGGGACATTATCGACTTTGAGAACCTGCCTTAGAATTAGAGCCTTATTTTTAATTACTTTATTCTTTTGGCTAGTTTGCCATTGGGGGTGAGAACGTATTATGTCCTTAGAGATATATGCCTTAGAGAAAACTAGTTTTTCCCGTGGCTTCGCCCGCGTGGACTTAGGAACTTTGAACTCGTTTTCCATAGGAATTTTTACCTGTCTCCTTACACAAGCCTTTTTACAATTTAGTTGTGGCTGAACCCTGGTTAGCTGCAGTAAAGACCATCTCCACAAATAGACGCGGGACTTCAGCGTGCGTGCAGTCTCTCTTCTCAGACACACCCATCTTCCATCTTGCTCCATACGTCCTACCTTAAATGCAGTCCACGTTGAGTTTTGGGGTGGACAAGTGTGAATTTAATTGTATCCTTGGCCATAGACAATCTAAGAAGTATTTATTTCATTTCAAACTAGCGAATCGCCTCGGCTTCGGGTGGGTGCAATGTAGACACTCTATGTCATCATACTAGTACATAAACTTTCGTCTTAAATATAAATAAATAAATATTTTTGGACATTTTACACAGCACCGTCTAGTCCCAAACTAAGCAGAGCTTGTACTATGGGTACTAGACAATGGATATACTACTTATATACTTTTTTTTGTAAATAAATACTTATAATATATAGGAAACACCAACACAAACACTAACACTTAAGTTCATCAAGTAAATGTTTGTGTCCTGTGGGAATCGAACCCATGACCTCGTAATCAGCAATCCGGTACACGAACCACTAGACCACAGACGTCGTCAATCAATATCTATTGCTGAAAATTGCATTAAAATCCGTTGCATAGTTTAAAAATCTAAGCGTACAAACAGGGGGAGCCACTCTGTTTTATACGCATTAGATCCCGTACCTCTGTTCTTTATTACTTGAATGTGTGATGTATATGCTGTTGGTGTACCTAATATAAATAAAAAAATACTAAGACTATAGCCTCTGCCCGCGACTTTGTTCCATTCTGCAACATTTTTAATTTATACTCCGCTCCTATTGGTCGTGGCGTGATGATATATAGCCTATAGCCTTCCTCGGGCTATCTAATACTGTAAGAATTTTTCAAATCGGACTAGTAGTCCCTGATAGATAAGCGCGTTCAACCAAAGCTTTATAATATTAGTAAAGAAGATGCGATTTTAATATCCACGTTTCAAAAACAAGTGTGTTTACAGTGGGTGGTTCTAAAATGTGTTTTTGAGTTGTGTTAAGTTTATAACAGTGTTAAAGTGACAACATTGCTTTATGATGATCAACGAACATTTGGTCAGCAATATGGCCTACTATGGTGAGTTTTTTTTTGTAAAAAAGTGTATCTGAAACTCGGTCTTTATGCTCGGTTACCATAAAATGTCACTGGCAAGAAATATGAAAAAGTTTCCGTTCCAAATTCGAATGCAGACGCCATAAACAATGAACGTAACTTTTACAGAACGGTACACGCCTAAGCTAACGCTAGTTCTGCATCACAAAACCTAACTTCCAGGGCGTCAGCAGAGCCAGTCCAAACAATAGTACATCAATACAATCTTTAATACCCTGCCAGGTCGTATATAGGTCACCCGGGCTGTGGTGTCCTACATTCGGTTGTCATGACAACGGGCGCCATCTTGCCGTTGCCATGGAAACGCGCATGCGCCAATGCAGTTATAGGCGTGTCTGGTACACGATGTATGAAGCTTGGAAGGCAACACTGGACTTAGCGGACACTTAAAAGTACAGTAGCGTTTATTTAAAAATATCGATGAAATAATTAAGATTTTACTTGCCTCTCATTTGATCGCTACGATAGAAGTCCCTGGTTTGATTCCTAAGTCGTAAAATTCTCCTTAGCAGCTTAGAGTTTGAATGTAGAATAAAATTGAATAGAGTAGAATAATCTTTATGGTACACCAAAACTCTATGTAAAGAACAATTTGTTCCCGGTTAATGACAATAGGCTGGTCCCCCTATTCCAAGGAATCTAAATATCCTGAACCCGCGACTTCGTTCCCGTGAAAGTACATAAATTTTTCTCTCTCGTTTTTGCAACTTTTGTAATGTATACTCAGCTCCTATTGGTCGTAGCGTGATGATATATAGCCTTCCTTGTTAAACAGGCTATGTAACACTGAAAGAATTTTTCAAATCGGACCACTTGGATAGTAAGTGGTCCGATTTGAAAAATTCTTTCAGTCCGATTCCTGAAGTTAGCGCAGTCAACCAAATATACACTCTTCAGCTTTGTAATATAAAGTATAGATAGATAAAAAAGTATACACAAATTCAGAACCACGTTTAAAGTTAAAATAACATTGAATAATGTTGTCATACAGATATTATCACGTTAAAACTATATATAACAACTAGCTGTCCCGGCAAACGTTGTTTTGCCATATAGGGGTGGGTCATTTTAGGGGGATGAAAAATAGATGTTGGCCGATTCTCATAGATACAGGATAAGCACACAAAATTTCATACAAATCGGTCCGGTTTCAGAGGAGTATGGCAACTAAAACTGTGACACGATAATTTTATATATTAGATGTATATCCGCCTTATGTACCATTTTTGTGCATAGAAGTTTAAATAAATAAATAAATGTATCTAAGTACTAAATTAAAAATCTGTTCCTAAATATAACTAAAATAATAATAATAAAACAAATATTTACAATAAGGCGTCAAAAAACTCCTCCGCATCGCTATCAGCTGGAAGGGTACCCAGAAGGGTAAAATAACTAGTCAAAATGCCGCCATTGTTGTATACCGTGAAACTTTAATTTAAAACAAAATAAATGTTACGTCTTTGTGATCATTGAGTTGTTAAATAGTTCGCTTTCTACGCAATGGAGACGAAATGAGTTCTGTTTTAGCTTTGAACTATAACAGTAAAGTGGAATGGTGGAACATACCATCTCATCATCAATCCATACTCTGTCCCACTGCTGGGCACGTGTCTCCACTCAGTATGAGAGAGATAAGACTATAGTCCACCACGCCGGCTTAATGCGGATTGGCAGACTTTACGTGCCGTCGAGAAAATCTCTCAGGCATGCAAGTTTCCTCACGATGTTTTCCTTCACCTTCACATGATTTCGAAAGTCAGAGGTGCGTGCGTTGGACTCGGACTGTCCAAAAAAAGAAGAAAAAACAAAATGTATAGGAATGACATTTATAAACGTCAGATTTGTCTAAATCTTTTGACATTTGATTTCTGACACTTACGCGAATACTAGACATTGAAATAAATCCGTAAAAAGTAGTTTTATTTCAATGTCTTTTGACATTCCCATAAAGGAGGTCATCAAAAGCCCATACAAACAACTCAGCCCAAATTTGTACCGGAAGTACATGTCAGCTGTCAAGTTGATAGTTTTTACATGGTTTTTACTATGAAATCACTATGAAACTGATATTAATCTGCCGTAATTGCATGCGTTTGGCATTATGAAACTGACACTGACAGTTTTTACTATGAAATCATTACGAAACAGATAAAAGTGTGCCAAAATGGCGTGATTTTTCTCAAATTAAAAGATTTTTTTCTCATCCCCCCGGTCAACATAAAAAAAGTACTAGGTAATACACTTATTGAAAAAAATACCCTTTTTTCAATAAGTGTACCTTCTGTATATCATTTGGCCGATTTCGTTGACCTTTTGTTTTTATTCATTCATCGATACGAACGTTAGAATGCATCATAGGCTAGGCCCGCTGATGCAGTCAACGTTAGCACGCTTGCCTAAAAGCAACCTATTCACTCGTGTCGCTAATTATATTCTTGTACACGCCCGCCGCCCCAGTTATCAGCTGATTGTCATCCCCAACAGCGCAACTCGTGCAATCAATACAGATTAGGGGTGGTTCGTGAGGCGAAACAGGTTGTTTTAACCGACTTGACGTCACACGGTCACGCGAGACTTTGCCATAACCAACCTTTTTACCCGACTGCCGAAGGAGGGTTATGTGTTTGACGTGTATGTATGTCCATTCCTATGTCCGCTCGTAACTATTCAACGGCTCAAGCTCAACCGATTTTTAAATGATACATCATTTGATTCCTTTTTTATGGCACGTGTGTCACTGGGTATGTCAAAAAAAACAAAATGGCGGATTTTATGCGCGGGTTGATTTTGAAAATAATCTTTAGGTGTATCATTTTTCATTTCAAATGATCATTTAGGATCTATCGAGTGTTTCTATGATGGATTTACAAACTAAAGGTTGTAAATCCATCATAGAAAAAAGTAGGAAATAAAATCAATTATTAAATGAAACAAGAATCCTGACTGCGTAAAAAGTACTAGGTAACTACAAATCTAAAAACAAGCTCTGTAATGTCGGAAAATGTATTGCAGGCGGGACAAGCTTTTCGTTCGTTCATAAACAAAATTGTTTCTTAGCTTATTTTTAGTTAGTATTTTTTACGCAGTCGGTTTTTATTTCATTTCTGGTTCTGCATTATTGGTGTTGTGGTTGTAAAGGTGATTGCTACGCTACGGGTCCTGTGTTAGAGAAAAGTGTTGTTGGGTTTCTCTGTTCCAATAGCAGCTTTGAATCTGGATTTGTTCCCGGTTGATGGCAATAGGCTTGTCCCTATTACATGGGACACAACCTAAACTGGCCAATTATGGGTGTACAGTAGAACATCTATGCCTTACCCTACGGGGAATACACTCCGAGCTTTGGATTGAATTTCTCTCCTCCCCCTCCTTCCTCTAACACGGCAGCCGATAAACTTAGTTCTAGACGAAATTACCCACCAAAGGGATAGGTAATATTATGCTTATTAAGTATTCCCTTTATTTATAATACATATCAATTGGATTTTGAAATATTTTCATTAAAAAAAAACATAAAAAATTAAAACATTTAAAAATATAATAAAAAAATAATAATAATAAAAATGCGTTTATTTCATCTCCACAAATTACAATATTAAAGTAGTAGCCCACCGGTTTCCGGCGTCCAAGCTACCGGCGGTCAGGGCTCCAAGGAAAGGAACCTCCTAACAATACGTGCCGTATCGCCCTTGCCTTGCCCTTGATCCAGCCACCCAACGAGAATCCTTAGATGTTGGTCGAAGCTCTTTGGCAGACACAACGATCGGTACAATAATCGCTGAATTCACCTATATTATGCTTATTATTATTACTTCGTAAAGCAATCCAGGTGAACCTAGTGCTTCTATCAATGCCTGAACGAATCTAGGTCATGTAACATTAAGGTTACATACACTGTTGAGTTTTAAACTGTTTAACGAGATGATTGCACTCAACAAGCCATTTTGTATGTCATCTGTGACATAATTATAGTAAAATGCTGACAAATTCTACTAATATCATAAACTAGTTTACCGCCAGCGGCATCGCCCGCATGATCTGGGTATTTATTATAACTTTTATCCCCTTTTTTTGTGGCGAAGAAAATGCCTAACGCATACCACACCGTCCGGGGAGACGTTGTGGATATGTAGGGCTTGCACCCACTAAAAACTCCGCCGTGAGCCTTCTCTCGCTTGGTGGATGGGACACGAGAACTGCTACGCATGACTTTCGCGACCCATCCAGCGCAGCGCATTGCCGGGTTGCAGACTCTTTTGTCTTGACTCATCACCACAACTCACGAGAGCCGACGGGACGTCATGTCGTCGCCGGCGTCGGCCGGCCCTCCTGCGACGAACTGGGTCAGCGAGGGAGTCCTCTCTGAGTCACTCTGCTGCCTCCATAACTTTCATCCCCTATTTCACACCTTACAGGCCTTTTTTCGCAATAAAAAGTAGTCTATGTCCTTTCTCAGGCTCTAGACTATCTGTGTACCAAATTTCATCGTAGGTAAAAAGTAGTTTTGGCGTGAAAGCGCGACAGACAGACAGATAGAGTTACTCGCATTTATAATGTTAGTAAGGATGTTATTAGGGAAAGATGTAGCTTTTTAATGGTGAAAGTATTTTTGAAATAGGTCTAGTAGTTTTTGAGTTTACTCATTACAAATATACAAATCTTTTCACTTTATAATATTAGTTTGAATGTGAAAGTTTGTGAGGATGGAGGTATGGATGTATGTTACTCTTTCACGCAAAAACTACTGAACGGATTTTGATGAAACTTAATAGTAATAAAGCTTGCCTATTCCGTCATAATAACATACATTAACACAAGGAAAAGGTATTTTTGGATGCCAGTGAAGCCTGTGGTGTACTAATGGACACACTACGCCGCTAAGGCTAATATTCAGAGACGATGCTAAGCGTAAAGTAATGCTTCCGTATGTCAAATTTGTATTACAATTTGACATACGGAAGCCTAAGTTTATGTTTAGCATTGTCTCTGAAGCGTAAGTTTATGCTAGGATCGTCTCTGAATATTAGCCTTAGCGGCGTAGTGTGTGAATATTAGCCTAAAACTCCGAAACTCCGAGCTGCTACTGAGAATTTCATAGAAAAACCCAACAAGACTTTTCTCTACCTTGGAATCGAACCCATGACGTGTAAAAGTCGCGATTAGAACCACTAGGTATAATAATAATAATCATCATTTAATTTAGATAACTTAATTCAGATATTCACTATGCAGTTAAAAAAAACGTAACTTTCATTATAACCCAAATAACCTAACTTTTCTGTCAAAATTGCGTGAGGGCTAAATCTAGGGAAGGACGGTAGTACGCATGCGCGTAGCGAGCACGTGCGGGGTCAGTGACACCGCGATTAGACAGATTTGGGTATAAAAAAATGCCCGCTTTCGAGAATGGCCTATTTTTGACACATTCATCGGTTTATTTATGTGTAAGAAGATTGGTTTAGTTGATATTTTATCTCTAGAGAATGCAATGACTTTGTATGTCTGTCTGAATGCAATGACTGGGCGACCCGCATGTCACAATGACACCACCGAACTTAGTCTCAAAATGGTCTTCTTTAAACCGAAGTGAACTAGTCCGCGATCGGCTAAAAAACAGATGCACAAGTCGTAGGCTGTCGGTTTTAAAGCATTTTTGCTCTCCGATGAGAACTAGCTGTACAGTTTTCTGCAATGACACGTTTACTGTCATGAATTTAGCAGTTGACACTGATAACAGCGCTTACCGATCGCCATTTTGCTTACAAGCGCTTATAAGCGCTTTTATCGCTCTTTTACAAACACACCCATTAAGTATATTTATCATGATTAGTAGATTGATAGGTATCAAAATTAATTACTTAATGAATTAAAATTGATGTAGTTACATCATCATCATCATAAGCAGATTCATTATCATTTAATTAATTAAAAAACAGTGTATAAGTTATTCATTCATATTTGAAACGTCATTTTTAATGCATCTTTTACTTATTTTTTTTGCCACGCGTAGCTTACAGAAGTTTTATCGCAATTAATGTTAAAAGAATGAAAGAGGTCAAACAACAAAAAGCGAAAAATAGATGGTATTTTTCGCTAGTTATTTTTTATTATAATTTGCATTAATTTGCTAAATACTTAGTCCTTATCTTTATTCTTTCGCCAAAATTATCTGGTCTGGTGGGTCTGGAGGTCGTAAGTGAGTTTGCTACGCTAGATATCGATCAGTGTGAGTGGGTTTTCTATCAAATTCCCGTAGTAGCTCGAAATCTGGATTTGTGCCCGGTCGATGGCAATAGGCTCGCCCCTAAACATACCGGCGAAATGTGCGTGTACATTAGTACACGTCTGCCAAACGCTTCGGAGGTGTCAAGATGACTATACTGATAATGATGGTGTTGCTGGCGCCTATAGACTTCGGTGGCCACTTATGTACCACCAAACAGCACACACTGCCAATACCGCTTATTTGTTATCTGGGGTATCCTGCAAAGATATGGTGTGGTTTAAAATAAATCAAAATCTTTGTACAGTAAAATATGAATCAGAAATCAAAATCTAAAAAGTCATTTATTTAAAGCGTCAGCAAATAAATTTATGACTGAAGATAGATTAATTCCAGTAGAATTATAAACAAGTGAATATCTCCAAAAGTGTCCATTATCCGACACCTTATGTCGGGTACAATTCTCGCCAAAAATATTGGACTAAGTACCTACTACTATAAATAAAAACGAAAGATCAAGTCGTAGGCTGTCGTTTTAAATAATTTTATTTTTATTCAATATTTTTCTCTCTCCGATTTTTACGGCCGGGTTGAAGTTAACTCGTGCCAACTTCAAGCCGGACAATAAGATTGAGAAGAAAAAGAACTGTACTTTTTTTTTGCATTTAAGTCCCTCTCACCTACTATCAATTAGAGTTAGGAGTTACCAGTAACCCTATATAATATAATTATGTCATTGTAATATACTATAATTATGACGTGACGTACCGATGATGCGGCTCACTCACGCTTTCTGGGGCGTGAACAAGACTTAACGGGTTAGCACACACTAACACATCTTATGCAAGTAATCCATTTTACGCGAGTCTTGTACTATTCCCGTCTAATCTTATTATCTAGGTGTTGTGCTAGTTATAGTCTGCGCGGAACTAGTTGGCCGCGCCTTAGGTAGGGACGGTGGTGAGGCGGTGGGTTACTATGAACTAAAGCAAGTGCCCCCGCCCCTCCGTCCTGCCACTCACATACCTAAGGCGCGGCCAACTAGTTCAATAGGTACTCAATGCTCAATATATATTGCATTCCACAATGTAAGTAGTTAGGTGGTAAACAGTACAATAATTTTGTTCATTATGGACCCCGTCGGGCACAGCAATGTAGGAGAGAGGAAGCACTGTGTGTCTACAGTTACTTAGCTCCATAGTTACTTACTCCTTGATGATAACTAATTATACAAAAAATAATTATTATATGCTATACTTTACAAAATAAAAATATCGAATCTCAAAAATTACTTATTGGTATGTAGGTTTTTGGGATATATGGGATATATGGGTTCCGCACGGACTATAGGTACTGGCTCTTTCAAGATGCTCTATAATTTATAACGAGCTGTTCGCCGCGTGTTAAGTTAAGTTGTTAAGTTCATCAAATTTTTCGTCCAATCCCGTGGGAATTTCTCAAAATCATTTCTAATCGTCCAAGGGAGGTCATCGAAATCGGCCCAAATGATGTACCGAAGGTAGTATTGGAAAAAAAATACCCGATAATTCGCTGGTTAAAACTCTGGTCGTACTTTTTTTATGTTGACTGGGGGATGAGAAAAATAACTTTTAATTTGAGAAAAATCACGCCATTTTGGCACACTACTATCTGTTTCTTAACATAATGATTTCATAGTAAAAACTGTCAATTTGACAGCTATCTGCTGTCAGTGTCAGTTTCGGAATGTCAAACGCACGCCATTGAGGCACAATATTATCTATTTCTTAATGATTTCATGGTAAATCATGTACTGTCATGTACCTCCGGTACAAATTTGGGTTGAGTTGTATGGGCGTTTGATGACCTCTTGTCACTTTCAATTCCTTTTCAACCCACAAAGCGTTTATGTTACGTTTACGTATTGCTAAAAACGCGATTATAACGGTCCGCGGTAAATGTTATCGCGCGCGCCTTCAGAAATAAATTAAATAATGATCTTTTAATTATAAATCTAATTTGGATAGATAGAAGCTTTGTGTTTTTACACATTCAAGTAAAAACCACTGCAGAGAAAATTGAAAAGTTGATGAAAAAAGTTACGGAAAATTTTAATTTAGGGGGGTCCAGAATCATGTACTGAACTCATGGTATTACTGACATAATATTAATGGTTTCTCATATTTATTGCTGTTAATTTAATTTAATGTTTATAGTATTTTGCCCTCGATGTTGCAATGCTTGGAAAAGCCACTAAGTCTTAAGTACCTACCATAACATAATTATTACCCAAATGTGCACTTAGTCTGCAATAAATTATTTGAATTTGAATATTCGGATGTGCGTCGATGTCCCTTCCACCTTGTATAATGACTTGTAAAAGTGTCTTTAAAGGATCTACTTACAGAAATAAATACCATTTCATTTCATTTCAATCGTTTAATCAAACAAACAGTATTTTTCTAATCTATACTACAGGCACGTGTCGTGCATAATACGTTTGTTTTCTAGGTCACTACTGAGTAAAAATCAATAAGTATTGTCTATGATAGTTCTGTCACGATGTTCGAACGTGAACTGCATAAATTATGAGATGGGAGATGTATTAATTGTTACAATGTAACAAAGCTTGGTTATATTTGTTAATAATCAGTAGAGTGCGATTTCGTTCCCGTGGAAGTAGAATTTTTCTCCCGTATTTGAAACATTTTTAATTTATACTCCGCTCCTTTTTGTCGTAGCATGATGATATATAGCTTATAGCCTTCCTCGATAAACGGGCTATCTAACACTGAAATAATTTTTAAAATCGGACCGGTAGTTCCTGAGATTAGCGCGTTCAATCAAACAAACAAACAAACTCTTCAGATTTTTATAATATATTAGTATAGAAGTATAAATTCCCAATTACGGGCCATAAATAAATTTATGCCCAAAATGCCAGGCACATTGCCCGTCTCTAGATAAATGAAAATGAGCAAATGAGGTCTCAAGATGAAATAACAAAATAAAACATGGATGCTAACTTTGAGAGAGACTTGCAATGTTTTAACATCATCAAGCCTGTATCCTGCAGTAATGAGACAGAGTTGAACTTATGTACAGTCACGAGCAAAGATATATAAACACTTACAAAAGTATTAAAGTGATTTTTTCATGAATAAACGATTGCAACTTTAAGATAACGCCAATGTCATCATAGTGTTGGTTCGTAAATACTATGTTCGTATTACCACAAAAGGAGGTCACCGAAATCGGTCTAAATGATGTACCGAAAGTATACTTATTGGAAAAAATACCCTGTATTACGCTGGTTAAAATTCTAGTTGTACTTTTTTTAAATGTTAACTGGGGGTTGAGAAAAATAACTTTTAATTTGTGAAAAATCACGCTATTTTGGCACACTATTATCTGTTTCGTAATGATTTCATAGTAAAAACTGTCAACTTGACAGCTATCTGCTGTCAGTGTCAGTTTCGGAATGTCAAACACACGCCATTACGGCACATTATTATCAGTTTCATAGTGATTTCATGGTAAAAACTGTCAACTTGGACTGAGTTGGATGGGCTTTTTTCTATCAGTAGATACTTTAGGAGAAATTGTCTTTTGAATTTTGCTTGGTGTATACATGTTTTTGCTCTTGACTGTAACTGTCGGGTTCGGTTGTCATGCAAACACCTACAACACTTTCATAATAACAGTCAGAAGCCAAAAAAGCCCGCCAATAGGAAGTCAATATCTCTCCATCCGGAATACCCAAATCACTGCATCAATTCCCATAACACTCTCACATACAAATACACACACAACTCCCCTTTTCGGATGTCGGTTAACAAGAGAGGAAGTGTACTATTATGTATGACCTCCATACTATGATTACGCTATGTTCTCAATGCGTAGTTGCATTGTATTGTGTCGTTTGTCGTAAATTACCAACATACGACTGTATACATCGTCAGTTAAATAGTCTGGGGGCTAGACAAGTTGCATTTTGACATTCGAATCGACGAACAAAATGTATGGAAATGACATTAGTGACAGCCCGATTTGTCGAAAGCTTGTGTCATTTATATATATTTTGTTTGTCGATTCGAATTTCAAAATGCTACTTGTCTAGCCCCCCTTGGGTGATACTGGATAAGTCAAAAGCAAATGATTACTGGATAAGTTAAAGGCGAATGTTTAATTTCATTTGGACAGGTGGAAGGGACATCGACGCACATACGAATACCATGAGTTCAGTACATGATTCTGGAGCCCCCTGCGTTGAAATTTTCCGTAACTTTTTCATCACTCAAATTAGATTTATAATTAAAAAAACATAATTTCATTTATTTCGGATCGCGATATTTTCACGTTTTTAGCAATACACTGCACGCTCAAAAATGACAATATCAGATCTGTAATAACCGATCATTTTCTACATGAATGACCTAGGTCATTTTTTTTTTGACCTTGAGTGAAACCTTGTCACGACCTTTGTGCCCGATGTCCCTTCCACCTTGTACTTATGTATATGTATGCATCAAAGAAGTTTTTACTAAATATATTTTTCAACTTAGAAGTGCTTGTTGTGGATAGGTCAAGCTCGACTTCCCGACACTCCCTCTACCCTAAGGAGGTTGGTGAAATAGTCTCTAAAACCCAAAAATAGTTTCAGAAAACTATTTTTTTGTTCTTGCGTCAAAGTATTCAAGTTAATATTTCAGCGGCACTGCCTACCTTCAGTTATATTGATCGGTGTGGGAACTATGTTGCACATTTATTATTCAACTTTGCACTAACTCATTTACTATTGACTATAATAGCGTTTCATGGAAAAGAAAGAATTAAAAATATACGGTTTAAGTGCGGTATGTGATGTCCAAGGTTTTTTTATTATTGTCTTATACCTAACCTGCCATCACGCATTTCTGAAGGGTAGGGCAGAGTTGTGCTGATGTACAGTTCTCGCCAAAATTATTGTGTTGGTTGAAGTTGGCACTAGCTAACTTTAAAATTGTAATGGGTTCATAAATAAATAAAATTATAAACATTTAAATGTTGTGCTTACAATAATTACATAGAATACGAAAATAAATTTAAAAACGAACTTAAAAAATACCTGATTCTTAAAAGCTACTATAGTATTAAAGAATACTTAACTGAAAAATGAGCAATATACATAAATATATAAAGCATAACTTTATTCTAAAATACATAATGAATACTCACTTAATAATAAACAAATATTAAATAAAACATAATAGATACCTAAATAAACATAGTGATAATAAATATTAAAATATAAATAAATAATAATAAAAATAAAATAATAATAATAAATAAAAATTAACATAATTTAATTTATTGTTGGTGCAAAATAAATAAAAATAAACTACTAAATAGTTAATCAAAATGTTATTTACATAGACCCATACATACAAAAATACATGCTTACTAGATACACTACACTATAAACACTACTTCTACTAACTACTGTATTATATAGACTTTAATATTATAAAATTTATAAAATTAGCTATAATTAGATGTAAGCAAATACTTATACTCGTATTGCTGTGCCCTAACAGGGTTCATGTTTTGAAACTAAGCCTAATGTATACCAACATTGTAAACAAACATGAGTGCAATAAATTTATGATTTATGATTTATGATTTACTTGCGCAGGAATAGATAATTCAATTTTTCTAATAAGCCTAATATTTTTATAAATAAAACACATGCCAAATACCCTATTTGCAGTTCTACACGCAAGCGATTAGCGCACGCATGATAGCAAGGCCTCTACGTCTCTATTTACAGAAGAATAATGCGATAACCTACACTAAAAGTCTTACCGACCAGTCGTTTCTGTGCGGCTAAACTTAATGCGACAGTAGAATCAGCATTGCGACACTTGGCGAGGTAGACCTGCAAATATTACAACGACTTGCATGTTTAAAATAATAAAAACTGCGTTAATTCCCAAAACATTTACTATCAGTACCTCAATTGGTTAGTAATCACAAGCGTGCTATGCGTGGGGTTCTGGGTTTAATTTCCAAGTCGAACATTGTTTGAAAATCTCAGTACTATTGTCTCAGTATTAGTGTCTGATAGTAGTCATTGATTGGTGTCCAGTTAAGGACAATACGCTCGCCTCTCTTTACATAATATGGAACCTCAAATATGGCGGCAAATGGCGAAGTAACGTATTAATCCAATAAAAATACATATATGTAAAATATAGGTACACTAAAAACAAATCCAAGTGTGTCTTATTCCCAGATAGATATAATCTGGGTGTCTTCAGAACACGAGTAAATCGGTTTCTTCTAGATAAGCGCGCTTCATCGTAGATTGCAATCAGGCGAATTGGCGGTCAAGCCTAAGCCTTTATTGAATTTAAAAAAAAATACAAATCGCCAAAAGTTACCGCGAATCATTTTTTTTATACCACTAAAGTAACAAACAAGCATACGGCCCGCCTTGTGGGAAGCGGTTACCATAGTTTATGGACGCTTGCAACACCAGGGGTATCACTCGCGCGTTGCCGACCCGAAAAACCTTTTAGAGGTTTATGGAGGATCCACTGCACCGACAGTTTGAGGGAATATTCCTCTTGCTGCCAGCGCAGCGCATCCTTAGAAGGAGCTCTGGCAATTAAAAAAAATATCAAAAAAAATCTAAGCGACTAAAAAGTCTCAGCGACAAATCGCAAATTCGCAACTATGCGGGTGAAGTTTACGAATCAGCATTGCGACACTTGGCGTGTTAGCGGGTGCTGCAATACGACATTGACTACGCGCTATATGCGATCTGTTATGTCAAGGCGAATGCATCCAAAAGATGGCCTAAGAGCACCTAAGAGCACGCACTTTAAATATTATTATTTGTAATAATAGGTCATTTGTTAAAAAGAGGTTTTATACCATTTAAAGAAAAGCAAGGACACGAAAAATATTTGTTTTGGTTCAATAAATGAAATGAAACGAGGCAAAGGTAACGAGGGCCTTGCAGCCTTATGAAAAACCATGTTTTAAAAAAGTTTGCTATATTGTATAATTTATTAAAAATAAAATACAATATGAAAATTTTAGCCTCATTAGATTATCTTTTTTTAATCGAATGAGGCTAATGACAAGTGATTTATCTAAAGTTGTTACATAATTTGGACATTGACGCAAACTTGTAAACATAGTAATTGTTTAAAAAACCAATACGAACAGTGCACGGTTTCAAATAAAAAAAGCAGTAGGTAACATGTAATTCTAATTGAGTTTAGGTTCATTACCACACGGCATTGAAATAGGCATTACTCATTTACCTACTGTACCTACATAAAATACCAACCGGCTACATACCGATAACGTAATGAACGAAGCATTTCAACTTTATTCCACAGTTATTCAAAAAGGTTGTAATCGTTACTACTCTATCGAATACCTCTGGCATGGCATGCTAGATTCAAAAAATATTATTTCAAATTTGGAACATTTGTCGATCCTACTTTTTTTTCATTCGCGTAGTCCGTCACAGCGGGAGTCACACGTTTTTTCAAAAATTATTCGAAATAGTAATTTTGCAAATTCACTCAATAATAAACGAATTTTCGAAAGTAATTGTGTGAAATATTATGTCGGTGCATACTATACCTCTGGTTACACCTTTCATTAGAGGCCCGAGGTTCCCGTATAGAAAGAGTGAGTATAATTTTTTCTTCCCTAACATTTTTCAACATCTTCTATGTACGTTTAAGGGGAAGGCGTGTAGTCACCCCTAAATATTTTTATCGAATATTAATTTTTTGACATGACAAAGGGTTTACGAAATGACACTGCCTATCTCAAAGGTAAGATGCGTAAAATTTTAAGCTTTTTTTATATGGTTTCTTTTAATGTGTATTTCAAACCTGCAAGCCGTGTAATCATCATCAAAAATGATCATAGATGCGCTGATAGTGATGGATGACACAACCTCCTTACAGATTTTTTACATTTTTTTTGTTAAATAATTATGATTCAAGATGACACTGACAGAATTTTTGGCACTATTTTGAACTCATTCACACACACACTCACTCAAACACACTCACACATTATAAATCACTAGCGACTCGCTCTGAATTCCATAAATTACAGGCTGGATAATCCCCCTTTTTATTAATAAAAATCGTATAAAAATCCGTTCGATAGTTTTTGAGTTTATTTGCAGGAACAGTAATAAAGTTCATAAAAATAGGAAATGTTTCACCTTGGTTACGGTATGCAAATATTCACTTAAGTATTTGTTTGGTAATCTGGGTATTTCGCATCAATTATACCCTATGTCAGAGTCCAGTCCAGTAGTTTCGGAGCCTATTCAATTCAAACAATCAAAAAATCAAATCTTTCCCCTTAATAGTATAGATTGAAATAAAACTAGGTAACTATATACAGGGTTACATTACAACTAACCCTGTTGTAAGGTTGTAAAGGGTTCGAAACGTCGAGATCTGTAATAATAATATAATAATAATAATAGCGTTAAAATCTGTAAAAACTAGTTTGTATTTCAAAGATACACAGTATTTTCACTTTTCTGTCTTTTTTAAAAAGCATTTCTGTGCAATTTCTAAATAACTATTCTTTGGCTTTTATCCAAAATGGCGGAATATTTAAAATGTCATTGACTTCTTTATGTAAATTATGTTTCATGTGAATTACACAATAAATTGTAGTGGAATTCATAATATTTAGGTATCACGTTCTAATCTCTAGTTGTGGGTTGATTTATGAGATCAATTTATTTGCGGCGATCGGTTCGTAACTATCTTCCATACAAGTGAAAGTAAGTCTGCCTGTTGCAGAAACTCTTCCATGCCGAAACTGCAAAAAAATATCATCACGCCTATTTTCCCAAAGAATTAAGCAGAGGTGTACTATTGTACACTCAGTTTTCCGGTATGTTTAGGTGCCATGTAATAAGGGGCCAGTATTGCCATCAACCGGGCATGAATCCAGCCTAGCCGTTACTGGAACCCAACAACATTGACACGGGAATGGAACCCAAAATTTGGCACTAAGATAGGTTGCATCCATAGGCTTTTGCGAGTGACACCACGGGCAATAGCTAGTCGATAGATAAATGCCCATTCCATAATCACAATACTCCAAGTTTTGAATTTAGGACCTCTATCAATACATATGTGAAAACCGCATTAAATTCCGTGCAGTAGTTTTTGCGTGATGTGAGCAAATAGAGTTTGCAGACAAAAATTATGTTTTTTAGGATTTGTTGCTCGAAAAAAGCCCCCATATTAGTTTTTTCTTTAATAACTGTACAGTAGACATCGGCTTATCACATCATAATAAATAACTAGCTAGGGAAGAGTTGCGGAGGTCGGATGGTGTTGAATACTGATTTTCAAGCATATCTCGTAAAATCTCGTTAGACTGGAAGCCTAACATAGTTGAGAAAAGTCTTGAGAAGATAGTCTCTATGTACGATCAAACGTATACTACGCGACAAAAGTCCCGCAAATTAGACTGTTGTCTTATAAACATATACGTGACGTCATCCGTCGTACTCTATGCCGGCCAGTGGTGCTAACGGTACTGAGTGCGGCTACGTCATTTTGACGTCACCAAAATGGCAGCCAAGCGCGTTAGAAATTTATGCGGTTTTACTTGAAGAGATCATCTGTTGTGTTAACCTTTGTCCTCCTAGGCCAATCGTGATCTCAATTTGAACAATCCAATACTAATTATCATTGAAGTTGCACAATTAGGCAGCTGGCAGCGGTCTCCGTTTAGGTGTCAAGCGGTTGCGTAGTTATAATTTATAATTAACATGCCAAATATGAATGTATTGGCGCTGCTTACCTCTGCAGCGATTAGGATTAACATACCATCACGCCTGTATTCCCCGAAGGAGTTAGGCAGAGTTTAGTTCCCCGATATGTTTGTCGTCCCATGTGTAATGAGTCGCCTCCTATTCACATAGGCACAAAACCAGACTTTGACCTGCTACAGAAACAAATTACATATTTGCTCGACCTGGATATCGAACCCAGGACCTCACATTGACCAATGAGGTAGAGAATAGAAATGTTAACTATACTCTATATATAGTATAAAACAAAGTCGCTTTCTCTGTCCCTATATCCCTATGTATGCTTAAATCTTTAAAACTACGCAACGGATTTTGATGCGGTTTTTTTTTAATAGATAGAGTGATTGAAGAGGAAGGTTTATATGTATAATATATACATATTATAGTACCAAAAATACAAGAAATTCAAACCCATGCGAAGCCGGGGCGGGTCGCTAGTTTTTGCTAAAAGTTTCACTGCACTAAAATGCTTCAAATAGTTGTGTAGATAAGGGCATCACAGACAGACAAGCAATTTTATAATAAGTAGTGGTTGTGGTGTCTGTCAATGCAGCCATAAAGTCGCACAGTCTATGTAGGGTAACCATGATTTTTGGACTGGACATCCTATAACATTTTTAGGTAATAATTTTGACCAATGTCAGGAGTTTCTTGTAACCACTTACATCCTTGTATGAATTATTTTACCATGGTTGATATACCTCTAGATAATACCTCTTTTACAATTTATACACATACATAGGTTCACGATGTTCCCATAGGGGTAGGCAGAGACAAAAGATTAGATTTAGATTAGATAAAGATTTCTACTTGCTATGATCCTATAATTTAACTGTCGAGATAGTCTTAAGATAATATTTTGGTATTCATCTTAACAAATAATCTTTTCCTAAAGTTGTCCCAATTTTATTTAAATACAATGCCGCCCTATTGGCAGGACACACTGGATTTGTGGTTCGATGACTTGTTAATTTTGTGACCTCTGTACTAAGGTCAAACGAGGTCGCGACCCATCAAGATTTAACTTAAAACGGGTGTGTGTAGAATTCATTATAGTATCTAGTAGAAAAAAGGTTTTTGTAAAAAGAATACCTATGGATACTATGGTGCGACGATATATCACTCATCAAAATGTCTGGCCAATAGCTGGGGCCAATATTTTATCAATTTTTTTTGCGAATAGTGTTGCTTGAAGTCATCAAATGCCATCTAATCTCACATTGGGGCAAAGAAATTTCACAAATGCTACTTGTGCTGCTATTGTCTGCGCAGTTCTAGTTGGCCGCGCCTTAGTATGTGAGCGGTGGGACGGAGGGGCGGGGTCGCTTGCTTTCGTTCACAGTAATCCGCTGCCTCACCCCCGTCCCTACCTAAGGCGCGGCCAACTAGTTCCGCGCGGACTATAAAATTGAGCTACACAATGACTGATGCTTGCGTGTCTTCGGTTAGGACTGGTCTACTCAAAACCATTTGGTTCTTTCCTCAATAGACATTGCCTTGCTTTGTGTGACTCCCATATTGTGTTTTATGTACCATAGACATGTTATATTATTGGCTAAATTGTGACTGTAAAAGTTTATTGACTTTTATTGCTTATGTGCGCGACTTCGTCCCCGTAGAAGTTGAATTTTCCCCTCCGTTTTTGCAAGCCGTAGCGTGATGATATATAGCCTATAGCCTTTTTTGTTAAACGGGCTATCTAACACAGAATTTTTCAAATCGGACCAATATGGTGAGATTAGCGCCTTCAACTAACCACACAAACAAATTCTTTAGCTTTATAGTATTAAAAGTATAAATTATATCCACATAGGTCCAACCTAAGCTTAAATGATAAATGACATTTAATTCTGTAATAATTTTTGTTTTTAAAGACAAGTCGACGTTTGACATTATTTTAACGAGATGGCACCGGCATTTCCTAGCTGACGACCTCTGAGAAGAAACGCCGAAAAAAACTCAGAGAATCATGGTCTCTTTTAAAGTCCAGATCAAGATATGTGAATGTTAATGCAGGGAATTCTTAAGCTTAGATTTGTATGGATGTGACTTGAAGCTAAATATACATTTTGTTTTCAGGCAAGTCGCCGTTCTTCCCCGGCGTGGAGGAGGCGGCGGTTGCGGGGGGCGCGGCCGGCGCGGGCTCGCCTTCCGTGCCCGATCAGGCACAGGATGTGGTCTCCAGGCTCTCGGCCGCCGGTCAGTACCTTTTGAATACTTTACATCAACATTCTGTAAGGTTAGAACCTCTTTGACCACAGAGAGACAACTGTATGAGTGAACTACACTCTTGCATCCTTTTTGAACGATTCCTAAGTATTCCTAAGGGTCTTTAGACTTTAACCAGTGCCGTAACTAAGCTTTTATGTGGGCGGTGCTAGCTTCTCTAACACGCCCTTAAAAATTCTGGTATATTGTCATTTTTGGGCCCTTCTATGGTCTGCCTCCAGCGCCTGACCACCGCTAGCGTCGCCATTGTTACAGAAAAAACCGCATCCCAATCGGTTTATTCATTTCGAAGCTAGAATGCCACAGACTGTCACACAGATATTGTTATTATAACCCTCTCTTTGGTCAGGGGTTTAAAAATGTTAAGTAATGTTCGGTGGTCTAAGTCGTAACTCTCTAACCGATTGTTTTGAAATTTTAACACAACAATGCATTTGAACATCGCCAACAAACCACAGCAATGCGCGGTTGAGTAAAGCTTTAGCAAAAAGCACAAAACTACTTTTGGGAGCCGCAGTCGGGTAATACTGGTTGATTGTTACAGGTCTGTCGATGTGCGTGAGTGCTCTTGGCTCGCCGGCGCGCTCATCACCAGTGTCTGCCGGCTCGGAGCACGGCGAGCGGTTCAGCCGCAAAGTGTTCGTGGGCGGACTCCCGCCAGACATTGATGAAGGTGAGCGCCTCATGTCTTGCTGCTTTCAGAGGTATCAATAGTGACCAAGGGGCTGTTAGCCTAGCATTGTAGCTATTATAATGTCTGATTTCAAGAAAACAGTGGATGAAATGGATGAGTAATTTCAGCAGCATATCTAGACTTTAGGTTCCATCCTCTTAGTGGGTTAGCCTCCTTCATAATCCTTCATACTGAAGACAACACAAAAGATTCCACCATTGGATCGAAGTGTTACTAGCAAGAAAAGAAAATGTCAGATTAGATGTGTATTTTTGTTTTTATTTATTCTTTAGGATGTTGTTTCCTGAAACCGAGAACCTTTTCTTTTTTAATAATCTCGATTTCAAGTTAACCAAGACATTAACCTACATATAAAATAAATAAATAATAATTAAATACCATATTGTGAACTGTATGAAAATCCGTTGGGTAGTTTTTTAGTTTATCGCGTTCACACACAGACAAACACGGCAGGACTTGATTTTTAATATACCTAATGTAGTGATGAAATTATACGCGAGTTATCAGTGCTTCGACCATGAGTTTTTCTCTCTAGACTCGCTAGCGACGCCGTAAAATATTTGTATGGAAAACCCTCGCAGCGCCTCTAGCGGTTACGTAAGGAACTAAAATCAGCTATGAAATTACGAAAGCCATTCGATAGAATTCATGGTTGAGGTACTGTAGAGTCTAACCCGCCGTTTTCTGTTGGCCATAAATTGGTTGACTGATGTCACTCATGAAATGACATCAGTATTTGTATTATTACGACTATCCCTTCAAACCTTTATTTTGCGCGACATGTATTTATTTATATTATCTCGCTATACACCATCACAATCCCCTCGACATTGAACCAACACAGAGCTAAAACAGCCGACAATGGACATTCATCTATTGTCACTTATCAGGGCGCCATTATCTGAGCAGGTTGACGGGCCTGCTCGCTTTGTGGTAACTAGGTCACCAGATACTATTCAAATGAGTTATGAGATTTGATAGAATAGAACTTATAATAGGAATTGTGCCGCGGATGGTACGACACGGCCACCCGTGGGTACCTAAGTAAGATACGACTTAACGTCACACACAATAAGTAGATAGGTAATAAATAATTTAGTGGTAAATTAATAGCTTTAATAATTATCTACGAATTTAACTCGATTCGACTCGAGTTTCTAATATTTCCGTAAAAGTGTCAGGAACCGGTTGCGTTATTTTCAACATGATTATCTATATAGAAAGAAAGAAACATTTATTCAGCTGCAAGCGAAAAAATAGATAAAATACCAAAATAGAAGTAAAATGTACAGTGCCTCACGGCTGCGCTGAAAGGGATCTGGTTCAGTATATGCCAGACAGATTGCCTGGCGCTGGTTTTTAACCAGATCCGGAGTGGGTCCCGGACGTATCACGTTTAGACTTCGACAATAGACACCCCTGCCACCTGGTGTTTCTTCTACAATTTTCTTTCGGCTTTTCCAGAAGTTTCAATCACAAACAAATTTTAATTCAGTTTTTCAAGTTATTTTTCTCGCCACCATGTCTAGCTAAGATAACTTTTTTGGCTAATGACTTGAGCCTACTTATAAGCCATTTTGATGTAATTAGGCCGCCAGATGAACTATAATCATTCTATTGAGTTAAAAGGTTAGACAGAATAGAAATTATATTAGGATTCCGAGGGTAGCTTAAACGACACGAATTACCGTCATACGCAGAGATGTAAATTTATTTGAATGGGTGTTTATCGACCTATGAGTAGTTGGGTGATATGTTGATGTGCTCAGGTACCTATAGATTCGATAGAATATATAATAGGAATCCGATGGTGGCGTAAACCACGAGTCACGACTTACCGTCACATGTAGAGAATGTGAATGATTCCGAAAGTGTAATTTACGAATTGAGTGCTTCATTTTATACCGTTTCCTTTAGGCAACTAGTCAAACTCCAACATTAAAAAAAATAACATATACAGTAGGGATGTTCGCCGGTATGTTTAGGCCATATAGCGGACAAGCCTATTGCCATCATCCGGGCACAGATCCAAATTCCTAGCTTTGAGAATTTCATAGGAAAACCTCAAAACACTTACTGGACCTGAAGACCAAACCCTATTGGATTTAAAGCATAGCAACGCAAGTTAATTAGGTACTTATGTATAATTAAAATTTAAGATACTAAAACTTAGTAGAAATCGAACGAATAGGCATATTTAACTCCATAATCGATGAAGAGTTTACCTCGAAAGATAATTTGTTCCACAAACATTAATAAGCAGGTCAATATCTAAGTCCAAGCGAGCGGCCTTGGGAACGCCATTACGTTGCAGTAGGCCTTCGACTGTTTGTTGGCCGTCGCCTAGCAACCGGGGCCATTGTGTAATGCGGGCCAATTTGAACGAGTGAATGATTTATACAGAGCGGCAGAATGCATAAGGAATAAATTGCCGATTAGACTTTGATTGTATAAATGGTCGGCTGAGAAAGCCCTCGTATCTGTTTGGCAACAATTTATACTGCAGTACTTAGTAAGAAATTGATTATCGCTTCGGCGGCAAAGCCCATCTTCTTTCGTAAGAAATTGATTATCGCTTCGGCGGCAAAGCCCATCTTCTTTCGTACACTCCTGGAGGTAGACCTCTTTAAGGCTAGGTTTCGGAGGAGAGCGGAGAGGAGCAGTGAAAAGTGACACGTGTTTCCATTGAAGCGCAGTAGAGTGGGGTGGGGGCGGAGTGGAGCGTGAATTGACCAATCACTGTGCTCGCAATCTCTACTCCGCGTCAGTCGAAATAGTGTACTTCCACTCCTCTCCGCTCCACCCAGCTCCGCGTCAGTGGAAACGCACCCTTACTGCTAAACTCGGAGGGCCGCACTCAGAACCCTCAACGTTAATGAATAGTTAACAAACAGTGGCTACTATATCTTACCCTATTTTTCCAGATTGAGTTTGTCGTCAAGGCCCTTAACAATAATAAATATTCTGGGACATTTTACATAGCACCATCTAGTCTCAAACAGAGCAGAGCTTGTACTATTAATATTAGACAACGGATAATAATACTTTTACCGGTGTCACCAGTCACCACCTTTGGATAGCCGCTAACAATGGAACTAAATTAGTATGAAATTATCTGCTAGATAGGTGGTGAAATAGGGCTTAAATCATCTACGTTTCTTAGTAATGACGTCATAACTATTGCGCACGAGGCGGGCACGTGTATAGTGCAATGTTTTAGTGGCTGTATGCGTTACACGCGTAGCATTCAATCAGTAACAAGGACGCGCGTGGGTAGGGCTTGCAATCTAACTTCATCCTACTTTATTATACCCTAATGGGAAGTGACGTCTATTACATTACATCCTACCCAATATGCGCCGGTGTACTTGATATCCAACTAATATTATAAATGTAAAATGATGTATGGATGGATGTATGTTTGTTAACTCTTTCACGCAAAAACTATTGAACGGAGTTCGATGAAACTGTAGTATTGTTTAAACATCAAAATAACCATTATAGGCTGTTTATAACAAGATTTTATTTGGGATTGTAACACTGCGAGGAATACCTAGCTAGTAAAACATACCCGTTGAGAAAACCTCTGTGGCGAGGAGTTTCCTCACTGTTTTCCTTCACCGTTAATTTCAAAGTTAAATTCAAAATGTTTTTACTTATTTCAAATAAGCTTCTTCTACAAGCATTTATGAAAACGGTAAATGATTCTAGCTGCACGATTCCAAAAAGTTGGCCTTATGGAGAAGAATGAGGCAACTCCAGGGATACTCTTTTAAAAAAAAAAAAAGGAACCGCTTGCCTAAACGGCGAAGGAAAACATCATCAGAAAATGACATTTACCTATCACAGAGACCAGTCTCTATCTAAACTGTTATTATTTACTATGTAACCTTGTGTAATGTTGATAAGAAAATAAATTTATTTAAGTAGGTATATTCTATTCCATCGTGAGGAAACTTGCAAGTCTTCTAGATTTGGTCCAGTGGTCTTTGTTTTTTTTTTATAATAAACTAAAATATGGTGTGGTATTGTTTCAGATGAGATAACGTCGTCGTTCCGTCGGTTCGGCCCGCTGGTGGTAGACTGGCCGCACAAAGCAGAGAGCAAGAGTTACTTTCCGCCCAAGGGTTACGCATTTCTACTGTTTCAGGTAAATTAATACAAAGTCTTTGATGAAAGAACTTTTGCCCACACTCATCAAAAGAAAGAATTATGTGTATCTTTGAAAAGAGAAAAGAAAAAAGAGTTTTTTTTTTGTGAAACAAATACATAACAGTATACACAGCAATAACTGCTGACGTCACCTATTTTGCTAAAAAAAAGAAAAAAGTTTCGACATCACAGGCAGTGGTCTAGGTAGCTTAGTTCGCTAAAACGTCGGATGCGTCCGTATCTGCGCAGATTTCGAACCCTATAAATATTTTCACCTTTTTCTTTCACCAAAACAATTGTTTATCTTACATATTTACATACACTCACGCCCTTTCCCACAGGGGTAGGCAGCGAACTAGACCGTAATTTGCTACGATTATTTATGTATTCTTCTCTTGCTTAGTTATATTTTTTCTTATTTTTATTTATTTTATTTATTTATTTGGGACTAACAAACAGTTACACATTAGATTATACTTACTTAAAAACCAAATACATCATACAAACGTGTAACTCACACCGTTATCCACAGCATATAAAAAGAGAAAAAAAGCAATTTTGAGCAATGCGAGTAAAAAGCAAAAACGAATATTAATATGTAAATGGCTAACTTCAATATGTGAATAAATAATAATAATAATATTTGCTGAGTTTTGGGCCGGACAAGTGTGAGGCCATAATGTGATATATTAGGTTATTATTTTCCATCGACATCGCTAAGAAAAATATGTAAAGTCTCGACTTTCCGATGCAAATTCGTATCATTTATGTCCCGATTCCTGTGAAACTCGGAACTCCTGTTGTGGCTGCAGGACGAGAGTTCAGTAGCGGCTCTAATGGAGGCGTGCATCACGGACGACGACAAGCTGTACCTGTGCGTGTCGTCGCCCACGATCCGCGACAAGCCCGTGCAGATCCGGCCGTGGAGGCTCGCCGACGCCGACTTCGTGCTCGACGCCAGCATGCCCCTCGACCCAAGGAAGACTGTCTTCGTGGGAGGAGTGCCGCGTCCGCTAAAAGCTGGTGAGTCTTTTGCAGTTTTGAAGGTTCTAGGTACCTGGTGGAGGATTGTCTTCGATAGGGTCTATAGTCAACGCGGAACTAGTTGGCCGTGCCTTAGGTAGGGACGGGGGTGAGGCGGCGGGTTGCTGTGAACAAAAGCAAGCGGCCCCGTCTCTTCGTCCCACGGCGCGCAGGCGACCCCGCCCCGCCGTCCCGCCGCTCACATATCTAAGGCGCGGCCAACTAGTTCCGCGCAGACTATAGTGTAGGGGTTTTTCCTAATTATATTTTTAAGGCCACTTTAGATAAGTAATAGGTACCCAACTATGCAATGTTCAATGCAGAAGCAGTGATAGCCTAGGGAATGACCGGACTGCCAAGTCAAAGGTCTCGAGTTGGAATCCAAGGCACGCACTTCTGACTTTTCAAAATCATGTGCGTAATTCTCACTCGCTTTGACGGTGAAGGAAAATATCGTGAGGAAACCTGCATGCCTGAGACATTTTCTCGACGGCGTGTCATGTAAAGTTTGCCAACTCGCATTAGGCCATTGTGGTGGACTATAAGCCTACTTACTCTCTCATACTGAGAGGAGACAATGTGTTGATGATGTAATGTTCGGTGCTGCTGGCGATACCGAAGATAGCTGGTACATATACATATGCGGTTTTATACAAGGTGGAAGGGACATCGATGCACATCCGAATACCATGAGTTCAGTACATCTGGACCCCCCTGCGTTGAAATTTTCCGTTACGTGTAAAAAAACATTATTTCTATCTACCCAAATTAGGTTTGTAATTAAAAAATAATTTATTTCGGATCGCGCGCGTTATGATCGCGTTGTTAGCAATACACTGCGTGCTCAAAATGTTCAATATCTGTAATAACCGATCATTTTCTACATGAATGACCTAGGTCATTTTATTTTTGACCTTGAATGAAACCTTGTCACGACCTTTGTGCGTCGATGTCCCTTCCACCTTGTCTATAAAAGGAAAAGGTGACATGACAGATCTATCAGATCACAGCTCAAACCACTGAATATATTGGGCTGTGGCTTGCTGTGACTAAGAAAGGATTTTACGAACTCACAGCTTGTGTGTTCTACAATGATGATGGTGTGGTTACAGTGGAGCTGGCGATGATAATGGACCGGTTGTACGGCGGCGTGTGCTACGCAGGCATCGACACAGACCCCGAGCTCAAGTACCCTAAGGTAATATTATTTATAACTGCCTATATTTATTATTACGAAATCTAATATATAAAATAGTCGGGTTTGTTACAACACTTATAACTCGAGAACTGATGGCCCGATTTTAGTGGTTTTTGATTTGTTGGATTTGTCTGAGCCCCGAATAACAGAATAACTAATAAAACGGGAAGTGTAACGGGTTCAAATTTGACGCGAGCGAAGCTGCTTGAAAAAGCTTGTTTTTAATAAACTAGCCTGGGTTAGTTGGATAATTGATACTCCGCTCCTATTGGTCGTAGCGTGATGATATAGGCTTCCTCGATAGACGGACTATCCGACACTGGATTATTTTTTCAAATCGGACGGTTCCTGAGATTTGCGCGTTCAACCAAACAAACTCCAGCTTTATGAGTATAGATTAAGAGATAAAACCTAATTTGTTTTGTGGAAGCAACTGATGATAGTCTAGGTTATGATCACTAAACTGCCAAGACGTACGTTTTGAGATCGTTTCCTAGCATCGAAAAGAAATCCGGCACGGGTTATCCAATAATTAATTATCACTTCGCTTACATCGGTGAAGGAAAACATCGTGAGGAAACCTGCATGCCTGACAGGTTTTCTCGACGCCGTGTGAAGTCTGCCAACCCGCATTAGGCTAGCGTGGTGGACTGTAGCCTAACTAACCTAATCCCTCTCATACTGAGAGGGAACCCGTGCCCAGCAGTGGGCTGAAGCTGATTTGTTTGTTGTGCAGGGCGCGGGGCGCGTGGCGTTCTCTAACCAGCAATCGTACATCGCGGCCATCTCCGCGCGCTTCGTGCAGCTGCAGCACGGCGACATCGACAAGCGCGTCGAGGTACACACTATTACATTTTTCAAGCCTATCTCCCATTAGGGTACGCTGACCCGTCAGGAAGACGAAGAGAAACTAGTGCCCCGCTTCCCACCCCTCGATATGCGATGGTGGCCATCGGGTGGTTTAGTGTAAAAATACCACACTCTCTGGACTACGACTGGCCTAAAATAACTCAAATTTTAGCATGAAAAATGCTAAAAAATCTACAATAATTGTTCAAAGCCAGCTTCATTCTGTAGAGCATCTCATTAGTTTTATAGTGTCCTGTGAGGGATCCGATGACAGCTTGGACTTTGTCCCTTCTGTTATTGGAGATGAATTTTACCCCTAGTAATGAACCTTTGAGTTATATTTCAACAATGTCATGAAGTACATAATCCTTTTTCATCTTATTTCAACAATATCATGAAGTACATATTGTAAGATAATTTCTATACATTGCAGGTGAAGCCATACGTGCTGGACGATCAGATGTGTGACGAGTGCGCAGGCGCACGCTGCGGATCCAAGTTCGCGCCCTTCTTCTGCGCAAACGTCACGTGTCTGCAGGTCAGTACAATGTGGCATCAAGAAGTTTGTCCGCAACTTTTCTGCAGTCACAATCTTAAGTGGCACTAACAGTACATGCGTATTGTATAAAAAACTTCATTTAAGTATAGCTAAGTATGAGCTCAAAGTTTGTACTTTATGCTAGTTTTTTAAGTATTTTTAGCCAAGACAATTTAACGAATTTCTTAAATCAAAAAGATTCATAAATGTAACAACTATAAGAGTAATCACGAAATTGCGAAACATTGGAAATACGCGCGGAAATAAAAATAAAATAAACATGTAGGTATGGATTGATTTTATTTTTAATGAAGGAAAAAATCGGCGGACACCAGACGCTCTGACCACTAAGCCAGCCAAGGGCGAGCGGTGGCTTAGTGGTCAGAGCGTCTGATGTACCGAACCAGAAGGCGCAGGTTCGAATCCTGCCCGCCCGCCGATTTTTTCCTTCATTAAAAATAACTTGTAATCTTAGCATGGAAAATGCTTAAAAAATACAAAAAAGATATGTATGGGTTGATTTGATGGTATAGGATCCGCAAATTGCTAACGTGGAATGCGCTGGAACCTCGTCTAAAACATCTACGTGACGTCATCCGCCGCACTCGCCGCCCAGTGTGCAAACGGTACTGGGTGGGTTACGTCATTTTGACGTCACCAAAATGGTTGCGAGGCGCATTAGCAATTTGCGGGACTTGAGCTGTTTATAGTCTGCGCGGAACTAGTTGGCCGCGTCTTAGGTATGTGAGCGGCGGGACGGAGGGGCGGGGTCGCTTGCTTACGGTGGGACGGAGGGGCGGGGTCGCTTACTTTTGTTCACAATAACCCGCCGCCTCACCCCCGTCCCTACCTAAGGCGCGGCCAACTAGTTCCGCGTGGACTATAATAAAAGTACAATAACGGTATCTCTTCGACAGTACTACTGCGAGCACTGCTGGGCGACGATCCACTCGCGGCCGGGGCGCGAGTTCCACAAGCCGCTCGTCAAGGAGGGCGCCGACCGCCCGCGCGCCGTGCCCTTCCGCTGGTGTTAGTCGCTCTCTGTAACTACACTACACTATGCACTGTCGCTACCACACGCATGAAACACTGTCCACACATTGGCCAAACTGAACTCCCAGATCTGTAGAGCTGAAAAGGACTTGACTTTAGCGTAAAGCCGGGTCCTCACCGTGGGAGAATTTTCGTTGACAATTTTCCTAGAGTGAAGACCCGGCTTTATGACAAAGCCCTTATGTCAAATTTCTACTATTTTTCTGACATTTGGAACTTTGGGGCCTTGTCTTGAAAGATTTAAACTCACCAACGCGCGTGTCTTGCAACATAAAAGTTGTCAACTTTTCTCAGTGAAGTTGACACAGTGGCGAGGGGTAAATTTTGGGTAACGAGGGACGGGGAAATAAAAACTTGACTTGCTACCTAATTAGAACAAGATACTAGAACTATTTAAAAGGAAAGGCGGTAGGAATCAAATCGCATAAAGCCTTCGCCAATACTAATATCACCAGATAAGTTGCAATTCACGTCGACGACGTATGAATCGGATACAAAATATACGGAAATTAGAACAAACTGTGCTTACAGCATTTAAACTCATTTCCATTCATTTTGTTTGTATTCGTTTGAAAAAAGCTTAACTTATTGTTAAGCGTGCCTAAGCCGAGTCCAAGTTAGCTCTATAGTTTTAAGCAACGATAAACGATTTATTGAGAGGATTCTTTTGATACTATCAGTTTGCATTATCTGCTGGATAAATCTTTTCTTTTATCGTACGCTGAGAGGCCTTGTTATAATAATTGGATCTGAATTCAGAGTTTTCTGGAAATTTGGTATCCACAATACTCCGATATGTATGTATATTATCAGCTTCATGTTTGGAATCCACTTCCTAAGGAATTAGTCAAGGGAATAAGAAAATTTTCCCCATTACTGTAAAATCCTCTCCGAAATTGTTTAGCGTTTCAGTGCTGAGCCGTAAAATGTGTTTTAATATTAGGCACACTTTATACAACAGACATTGGCATTTATACTGGAATAGTGATTTAGCTTCTATTGGGAGTTGAAATTAAATTAACACAAAAACAACCTCGATTTCATCTTGCATGGAGGTTGATTCTGGCCTTTTATGAGTCCTCAAGAGATCTATTTTAGGAAGTAACCTACTTCCAAGAAATGCCATTATCTGTTTCAATACCAAAAAAAATAACCTAAGCCAATTCAGTATTACTTTATTTAATTAGATAATGTATTTTTAAAGCCGATCCAGTATTCCATGCGTGTTGTTCAACAGTGGTACTCTACCAAGTGTCGTATTTTAACATCGGATAGTACTATCTAAACTAACACGGTGAAAGGTGCATTTGGAACGGTTAGTGGCATCTAACGGTTTTTTCTTTGGGGATAATGTGTGGAAATGTAAGTTTGAAGAAATGCAATATTTTTGCACGAAATTGTTTTACAATGGGATACCCAAAATTTTATTTCAATAATGGGTATATATGGGTAAGAGGGTAACATCAATAAATTGATCAAAAAATGTGTTCTCGTATTTTTTAGGTATTAATATTATAAACTGTCTAAATTCCAATAACCGTTCCAACCACTACCTGGTGTTAGTATTCTCCCAGGCCGCAGTCTCCCTGCAAAGATTAATAAAATTAATATTAGATTTACTAATAATATTTCTATCAGTAAATCTAATACTACTTCAACTTTGCAAACAATATCTGCCCAATTCACACATCGGAATATAGTATGGAATGGTAGAAACTAGTCTAAAATACTGGCAACACTAAATAAAATATGGCAGCAACGGGTTCAAAATATTTGTTGCCAGTAACACTATGTTGTTGAATATAATTTATTGCAATCTTCACGCTATTCCTTGAGTTTGGCAGAGCATTGAGTTACTAGAATTAGTAATTTTTATTAAATGTTCAAATAAAAATATCTGACTGCACTTTGGCAGATAACGCACTAGGCAGCAGCAAGCAGCAGGCCGCGCACCCATCTTTATCCAAACCTGCGGCCGCAGCCAGGCTTTTTTAGCCAGACGTGCCTACGATGTACCGGATTGACTGCTGGCTGGCTGTCTAGTGCGGTATCTAGTAATAACCACTTCGAGTTCTCCTGCCCTCGTTATAAACCAGGCGTGAAGGTATAGATAATTTAGCATATTATTATTATTTAGACTAGTTTTCAGTGAATTTGCACCAACCGGCTAAGATTTCTATGATGGCAACATTATTTTACACATTGGTTCATAAACCAGTGTGGAAAATTGACTGCTCAGCTGTAATCGGACATGATCGCGACTCTGATCTTTGAACATCGATTTCAAGAATAATCGATTTAAATATTTTGAGACATCTCCACAAAAGAAAAACTTTCAATCAAATATGTTACGTCTGATAGTAATTATAAGTGCTATAAAATAGAAGCAATTTTAGTAGGTAACTAACTTTTCGATTATATTAGTGTGAATATTTGACTCGATACTGTCCTTTGTAATCGGATTGATAACATATTCGATAGAAAGTATTAAAAAGACACGGGATAAAATGGAGTTTGAGCGACAACTGATTGATGTCTTTAGTAAAATTACATTACTTTCTATAACTCTCGGAACATCTAAATGGTGCATTAATGTTGTGTTCTTATTTAATCGATGTTCATCGATCATCGTACCTCTTGATTATTCGGACGACGCCAGTGGCGCATATTAAATTAAAATTGCAACATTATACAATGTTTAATGTTAAGCAAAATATTAGAATGCAAGTACAAGGCGTCGATTCAAACAATTTGTTATTGCGGATTCGGCAATTTTGAAATATTTGTAGCTGCATAGTCCATTTGCGGAGCTCGAATGACTATTATAAAAGACGTGTTTTTATAACATAATTCCCTTAGATTTAATTTCACTCCTAAGGACATTGCAAAAAAAAACGAAAAAAATAAATGACACATTGATTTGATTAAATATGTTTTAGCTATGAGCTACAAATGTTAGCAGTAATAAAATAGCTGCTAAATTAGTAGATTCCGCAAAACCAAGTTTTTTGAAAAATTAAATTCGATTTAAGCAAAATATGTATTCAAAAACTAAGCTAGATGTCCGTTGTCATTTGTGGATAGGTAAGGTCTATCTGTCACGAGGTGACGCATTCGCGACTTGTCGCACTAAAATCGCATTTGTGTACGCTCACTTATCGTAAGATACTAAGCGTAAGACATAAGTGGAATGTCTAATTTTTTTGAAAAATAACTGTACCTGTGTAGCTAGAGACAATTTCCTGATATTTTCCTTTATTTTACATTGATTAGAATTCTTGACTTTGATATTGTTGCGGTTGTCTTGCTGTCCCGTTCGTGTTTGTTACTTGTCGGTGCGATTTTACGACATTTCAAATGTCGGACAAGTCCAGGCATATTTTTTATCTCATTG
Source organism: Acronicta psi (assembly GCA_946251955.1). Taxonomy (NCBI): domain Eukaryota; kingdom Metazoa; phylum Arthropoda; class Insecta; order Lepidoptera; family Noctuidae; genus Acronicta; species Acronicta psi. The sequence goes on along the minus strand of OX276498.1, from coordinate 3,005,222 downwards.
CGGAATCACAATTACTAATGTTGCAATGGTTCAAGTTTTGTGTTTTTTCTCCAATCATTCCCTGTTTGAGTCCTATATGAAATATAAACTTTTTTGAAATTTGTTGTTGCAACATTGGACGTAGCCAGAATTAGGAGTATTCTGTAGAGAGAGTGAAATTTGTAGCGAAATGAACTAGGTTATGTTGAAACGCCAGTGCTTTTGGTAGTCTGGCTACGGTTTCACCCGCTCTGAACGTGGACATTCAAGAGATACAACTGTTGGGCTCGTTTGATTTTGACAAAGGGAGGCGGTAGGGACACGTTTTTAGTACAAACTTTACAAAACGGTTACCAATTTGGCTGTAGTCTTGCTCTGCAAGTTTTGTGGGGAGAGGAGCGTGGGCCGAATCTGTCGTTATCAGTCATGAGGTAGGAATTTCGATTCAGGAGATTCGACATAATAGTTACTGTTTTTCTTAGATCTCTCAACTGTTATACGGTGTACTTTGATGGGCCAGTTTCCCTATTTGTATGCTATTATTGCCATTTACGAAATTTCCCTCACTTGAAGTTTTCGGCTACAGTTGGCATCCGCTCCAAACCCTCACACATTTTATTTTTAGCGTTAAAAGTAATATATTAAAAAATACTATTTTTTTGAATTCGCCGGGGTAGTGCAATAGATGGTAGCTTAGTATCTAATTACCGAAACGTACTAGCGGCCTCAAGAGATTAGTAAATTAAGACCGCTAGTGAGTCTCTTTGAAACTATTTAAGATTATATTATTAACCTTATTAAAAACCTAGTGTATATAGGAAGGTTTCACAATTTTTGCCTTCGCGCTCGTTCACTTGGGATTAAGATGGACTAAATTTTAGTGGAGACGAAAGAATGCGTTTACTATTTTAAGCAAGAACGGCTGTATCTGGATATCTTCCATCACCACCCAATTGAAGTTATTCAGCTACCAATTGAAAATCATCAGCTAGGTACTTACCTAGCTGATGATTTGCAATGATTTATGTGAACAAGTGTTCATTTAAAAATCGTTATGTATTGGAAGACATTGGCTGACTTAAAATGTCATGTAACTATTGATGATTCTGAATAGATAATATTTACCACCTAAGATACTTGCTTATAATAGTAAACGCTTTCTGTGAAGCACCAATGTTTAATTTATATTGTGACGTATGTCCGCGGATGGACCAATCGCATGAGCATCGACCAAATGATGCTGTTTCCTTGTTACTATTGATTGGGATTGTCTTGAAATTAGTTTGCGTTGAATTTTGAATGAATATCAAATCTTTTGGAATATATAACTTTTCGGGGTATGACCTAGCAGTGTGCTTCATGGAACATCATTTATTTGATAGTTCTATATGCGACGGAAATTGGTGCAATCTTAATTAAAGATTTAAAGATTCAACGCTTTCGAATTTCATTATGTTTCTATGGTTAATATTCTGTAATACTTGGTTTTGATCGCGATAACAAGCAAGTGAAGTTGAACTCTATGAAGGATATGGCTAACTAATTGCGTCTTCAGTTATATCTTAAATGTCTTTTTACCACTGAATCTTGGTCTTTCGTTAGAGGTCGATTTCCGCTTGTTAGGCGTCTTGAACTAGGTATAACAGAGTTGAACTCAAAATTTTCGATATATTTTCAATGTAATGTGTACTTAAATCTAAAAAGTATATTAACAACGGATACACACTGTATGGTTAGATAACGTATCCCGAAAGACCACGGAAATAAAATAGACTGTAGTAAAAAGACTTGCGCGGATTTTTTGATAATTTTTTTCATGATTTCGATGCGGTTTTTTCGTGTTGTGTGGTACCTTTTTTCGAAAATTATCATGAGGCTTGATAGTGCCTTGTTGTGGCGTATGAGTTTGGTGTACCCCTCCCGACGTAGCTCGAATATAGGGCGTCTGATTGACGTCCAAAATTGGGTCGTTTTACTGTTCCTTGTGACGAGTCAAAATTGTTATCGTCGTTTCCCCGGTTTGGCTCGTAATTTGGTCAAAATATGGGTCGGTTTTACTCCTAAATACCCTATTTTTTAACTTATCATTGCGGCCGGGGTAAAACTGGCCCCCTAAACGTTAAGTAGGTACAATTTGTATTAATAGTAGAAGCATTTTAGTAAAAATTGCAATATAGACATGTCACGAGACTTTTAATGTCGTAAAAAAAGTTCAAGTATTAATCAATTAATGTAGACAAAATATTTGAAGAAAAATAATAATAATATTATATTTTTCTTAGTATTTAGGTATGTATGTATAGTATTTCGACGTAAAGAGTCTCGTGACGTGAACACAATTTATAAAATCACACGCGACTGTGTGATAATCTCTTAAAAAGGAGCCGTAATTATTCTAGAAATTATAAGAAACCAGACTATGTACCTATTGTTGATATTGCTCTGTGATCTAACTAGCAAAAATAATTAATCGTTTTGTCTGGTTTCTGGATTAATTTCTAGTTGGACGACGGATCTGTTAGTAAATTAATAGTTTCAGTATAAATAGCAAATGCTAATACAATTTCTCTAAATAATAAAAATAGAAATTTCTTAGAAAAATATTAAAAAACACGCCTTGATCGCCCCGAACACCTTGTATAGGAACCATTTTCACTTGCGCACTTTGTATCATTAATTCATTTTTTATCGACTGATTTTCGTTTTTCTACTGCATTTTCAAATTTGGTAGTTTTTTCAACGATTTTGTGGCAACACTTTTGAAAAAGAAATTTTTGTTTGTAGCGTTTTGATTCTGCGTCGGTACGTTGAGTTTAAGACTTTACTAAAAATTTATTTTTATGTTTTTCTTTGTGAATTTCGTACACTCGTTCGATGTTTTTGGTGGTTCTTTTTCATGAAATTGCTCAATGGTTTTTTTGTAAAATTGTTTAGTACTCCCTACCCCCCTAGTTGAAATTAGTATGGCGGGCGATGGTTGAATGTATGGTCGCACTGTCCCATTTTGTATTTTTGTATTTTTATAATAAAAAACGTAAATAATGTGAATTCGGATGTGATTTTTTTACTTTACGCGCAACGTTGTAGTGAACGCTTGGGTGAGGAATTTTTTTATAAAAATTAAATTAAAACAGATCTTCAAGTTAAATTTCTAACACGGAACTTCTTAAGTTCAAAATTTGTTATAATTATCTCCTTTTAAAATAATAAACAAGCAATCATATTTTTTTATTAAGTACTAGACCAGTACCAACTACTGGTAACTAAGTAGTATTGGTAAGCAATAGAAACTTAAACAAATTGATTTAATTGCTCACTATTTATATTTTGTACCTAAATGTGTAATGAAAGCATAAAATTATTTGTGATGTTTCTATATTTTTACAATTTCGGTAGGTAATTAAAACCAAAAATCTTGAAGGTCTGTTCAACCCAGCGGAAAAATCTTAATAATTGGTGTTAGTATAAAACCGAGGTGTGTTTGGGATATGTGGTCTGCCTGCGAGCGGTGGGCTAGATTTGCACTATGCCTAGGGCTTTGTGACGATTGTACCGTCATTGTCTAGTTGGTCACCAGGCCTTATTTGTAAAATACTTGTTTTCTTGTGCGACAAATTCCATTTGAAAGGTAATAATACTACCCAATAAGTCATGGACTCTGCAATCTACTTTAAAGTGGAGGTTGCAAACGCAAACATGTTTTAAAAAATAACCTAGTGTGACCAGCCAAACGCTTATCTACCAATTTGGTAGATTGCGAAGGATTTTTAGTAACTAATTTTGCTATTTAGTTGAATTAATATATTGCGCGGGGGAAAGTTTCAATTCGTCCTCCCTATCTTTATTATAATTATTGTTTTCTCTTGAGGTTTTTCTAACCTGTTTTCGCTTGTCTGTTGTGGTTCTTAATGTCGCCTCGCATTGTTTTAGTTTTGACTCTCGTTTAGTTTCTTATTCTGTGGCTTGTTTGCCCCGATGACGCGGCAAAGTTTTGATAATTAAATGCTGAAGTGTGGCAGTAATAGTGGTAAATACTAGTTGAAATTGATGTAGGGTTCTTAGAATGTTTATGCCCGCGTCATGGCGGCAGTATAGCCACGGCAATCGTCTACTTTTGATGGCCTGTAGCGTTTGAAAATGAAAATATTTTTTAGTTGATTTGGAGCGTGGTTTAGTTTGTTGAAGCGGGGCGGCCGTGTTCTCACACGTACCTTTAGTCGCTAGTTTGTAGTTGTTGTTTTGTCGGCGCCGTCGCTAAGCGGCCCTCGTTCACGTTTGTACGTTGTCTGTTTTTTCTATGGACGGGTGTGCTGTTATCATTAATTTTAGATCGTAATTTTGTCGTTTGCATATCACTGCGTGCGGTCACAGCAGGGGGGCGTCGCGGTGTCATTCTTATACATTTTTTGACGTGAAATTTGTATCTTTATAAATGAATTGTTGTTGTTGATCGGTGTATCGTCCCCCACGTTACTCCCGAGTGAGTTCCGCACTTCACATGCATGTAAATAGGAGTTAGGTGAAACAAAATTTTGAAAATCCGCAAAAAAATGTTTTTTACGATTATATCGGTGGCGGAACAGTTAGTAAAAATTTTTTCGTCTTAGCGTGTCGCCCGTATCGCCCGGGCGAGTTTTGTAAATTCTTGTGCTAGAGTTTTTAGTGAAATTAAAGAATAGCAAAGAGTAGCGCAATTTAAACTAACCTAGTTGAGTCTAATAATGTACCTAATATCTTGTACCGTTGCTAGGACAATATTATTGTGTTTTTTAAATAATAAAAAGATTGCACCGTTTTATCTTCAGGTGTTTTTTCACTGTTTGTATAATTTAAACTATATCGAAAGTTGCGGTGAATCTAAATTTATTTTTTTAAATAGTATTTTCGATGTTCAGTGGACTCTTGTTCAGATAGTGTAAGTGTCAGGACACTCAAGTTTCGGCAAACGCTTAGAAGCTTTATCTAAACCATTATTGTTATAATAATATTCGAGACTTCATTTAGACAAATTTAGGTAATAAGATTAAATAAAATGTGTGGAGTCTTCTAAAATTTACCTATATCTAAAATGATACGCGTTTGAACTTCTTGAGTGTCCAAGCATTTCATGTCTGTGCCTCATAAAAATAACGTTTCCACTACGCATACTATATTATTTCCAATGTACTAGTACTATGTTTTTTTATCTTACCATCTTTTTTGAGGCACACACATGATTACGTCCGAGTCCATAACTATAATTTAAATTGATTTAAAATAAGATTTATATATTTTTATATGCAGTTGTTTCATTCATTGTTATATAAAATCAATTTTGTTGATACTTGATGTGAAATTGAACCTTTTTTTGCAAAACGTTTCGTTTGGTGCCTTTGGGTTTAAAGTTTGTTCTGTAAGCGTTTTACGATATCTAGTGACAGCTTTAGTGAGAAATAATTAAGATTAATTTTTAAGCTTTTTTTTTAGATTTAAGTACATTTTCTAAATGACTGTGCAGTGGCGGTGAAGACGGGAATACAGAAAGTTGCTGCATTATTCCTATCTTTATAGCACTTGACTGAGCGATTAGCTTTTGCGTTAAGGTTCGCGAGCTCGATTGCCGCACGGAACAAACGTGTACTGCCTGCAAATAATTCATAAAGCGTTGCAATTTGGACTTGTTAATTGATAAGCAATATTTACGACACTGGAGAATTCTAGTGCCAGACAATTTTCGATAAACATTCGCAATAGATAAGCTAAATAACTAAAATCTTGGACCTACTTGCTGGCAGTATATGTAATTCAATTTTTTCTCTCAATTTAATTCCAACGACGTCATTTCCGTATTACCTTTCACCGTTACTCAACATTAGGTCTAAAGGCACCAATCTGCGTCCCGTGCCCCTTGTGTTGGCCACGACACTCGCTTAGTCTTGTTTCACACCCGTGACTTACTTTACGACTATTGTGAGATATTAAAATGAATTTGAAACTTTCGTCCTGTGTTTGTATTGTAGTTTGCTTTCTTGGGGTAGTGCAATTGTTCGCTTTTGTTGCGGGCCTGGAAACTAGTATGCAGTTATTTCTGACCAATAGGGAGGCAGTAGATCGAAGAAAAATATAAAATTATACATACCAGTCCACGTTGCAATCTTGTGTTGAAAACACAATTTTGCTTTAAATAAAAATGATTGATTATTACACCACAACACAGTCGAAATGTACAAGCTTGTTTACAATATTTCTGAAACTAGGTACACATTTTTTATTCGACAGTACCATATAACTGAAACCTTCGTAGTCTGATTCCAACGGACAACCTATCTGAAACCTTCGTAGTCTGATTCCAACGGACAGGCTATATAATATTTATTGAACCTCCTTTAACTTTCATGCGTTATTTTAATGAAGTATGGTTGTTTCCCAAGTAGGTTATCGCAAAGATTTAAGTCATAGATAACTGCAAAGCATAGTTTCCATAAGCCCAGTGTGTCACAGATTTGTTTATTTTTTTAAGTACATCATTATTTTTTTAATTAACTACATCTTTCTACGTTCGACCAAAGACAGTTATGCGGCCCAAAGTTACCTACCAAAAAGACATGATTGATTCCTATTTTTTACTTAATTTCCGGTGAAAAAAACGCTTTTTTGTAAACATTTTTTTTATCACCCGCTTGTTTTGATGTATTTTTGATGTTATTCCTATTTATTTTGTACCAATTTTTTGTATAACTTTTTTATTGATTAGTAGTTTTATTCACTAGTAGAATAATGTTACATTTTTTCAGTATTTTTTTCGAGTTATTTTTTCTATTATAGGTAATTTTACACAGATTAGTATAAGCTTTCAGCGAATATAAAGTTTTTGCACGTTGGCCGTAAAATAAGGTATATTTATGTATATGTAACTTGAAATAAATAGAAAAAGTGTAAAAAATCTGTTTGAACATTGCAAATTAGATTCAAATTTCTAACGGAGCTTTATTGTTTTTTCTTTTTTATTTCTTTATAAATAAATAAAATGTATTACCATTTTTTTATTATATATTTGTATTTATATAAAACTACATAATTATTGTAGATAAGTAGTTTTGGATTTACCTGCGTTTTTTTTTCTTATTTTAAGAGTGATTTTTTATTTTATTTTGTTGTTTGATAGTATTACTTAGTGTTATGCTTATTGGGGACTATGTTGAGGAAAAGGGTAGTGTTTTTTAATCTGACTTTAGTCGAAAATTTGTACACGATTGTAATGTTCCTACTTTATTATATTTATTCCGTATTTTATTGTATTTATAACAAGTGTAAAACTATATTTGTGTTATAATTTTTATTAATAAAACCACAGTTATAATTAAGTATTTCTAAGTAGTTTATGTACTACCTACATTTATAAAATATGTGTATTATATATTATGTACTTAATAATTATTTTATGTTGTCATTATTACATCTGTGAAATTCGTGTATGGATAAAAGTCATAAGCTATCGTCAGTTTACAAAACATTTTTAGTATGCAATATGCCCCTCTGAAGTCCCCAATAGGCCAGTAGGTATTGTTTAAAAACTGAAATACTTGAATTTTTATATGAATTTTATTAATATAATATGGTATTTTACTAAATATTAGTCCAATATTAAAACTTTAATGCTTGTTTTATTTTTATAACCCGATTAAAATAGAAAAATCATGGAACAGTCTTCACGAGTTTGCTCACTGAGGAATAATTTTAATGTCGCGTCGTATATCTCGTGCCCAGAAACATCATTCCAGAAACAATGTTAACAACATAGCTGGTAAAAAAGAAGACAGAAGTATACCATTTTTTTCATATTCTGAGCTGAGTTGAACTGACCTCACCTTAACAAATTCTAAAGCCAAGATTCCACGGTAAAGGCCGGTTTCCACTGCGAGTGGAAAGGAATCCGTACGCGTGATCTGTTCTTCTAAAATTTCTAAAAACTACATTTAGGGTGCGCTTCTACTGACGCAGAGCGTCGGAGCGGAGAGGAGCGAACCGTGAATTGGCCAATCACAGTGCTCTGTCTACTCGGCGCAGTGGAAACAATGTAAGCGGTGTTGAGCAGACTTTCAAATAAAATATGTACTACTTGGGGCTATATGGTGCTGTGTAAAAATATCCCAAAAAAAAATGTAAGCAGGCGGTACCGAGCTGGATAGAACGGAGTCCTGGTCAATTCACGCTCCATACCGCCCCGCCCCGATTCAATTGAAACACGACTTTTTCACTGCTCTTCTCGGCTCCACTACACCCAGTTCCGCGTCAATGGAAACGCACCCTACGACATTGGTAGAATTGTTTATATCAGCATATGCATACTTGCCACTCAAAAAATACTGCAACTCTGTTGTTAAATTGAGCGGCATTCATACTATTCAAACCAATGTCAATCTATAGTAGAACACAATTGTATCGATGCCTTTACCGTTGTAATGGTGTGTTGATAAAACATAATAACAGGATGATGTTGACACAAACGTGCTAATGCGGTTCTGACTACCAGTTCAGGCTCGGTTGGCATGATGGTGGCTACGGTAGCAAGATTACAACGAAAAAAATAGTAGTACCTAACATTTTTTATTTCATACTTTATATATATTTACATAATGTACAAATTTAATAAAAAATAAAAACCAAAATTTTCGCTCCAATTTCCCACAGTAACATACCGTGCTATGCACCCTGCACTACTCCTGCGGCAAGGCAAGCCATATTATTCGAGGCTATCGACAGCTTCAACGCAGTGATACCAATGCCAAATAACACAATTTATTATATTGTTTGGTAGTATTTAAAAACTTTTTCTGAACAACACAGAAGAACATCTGTCAGTGTCAATGTTATTATGTCATATGTCATGTCCCAACATTGACAATTGCATTCTTCGTTCATTCATTGATTGATTGTTGTTTGACGTTTGTTGCGTTTCAAAAACTATTTTTTTTCATCAATATATTGTGGCATCAGAAAGAAACTGTACAATATTTTCAACTCTAACAAAAATAATGAAAAACCAAGAAAGAGACAAATATATTTACAGCATTTCTACTCCACACACTGTGCTGTGAGCCTGTGACGTTGTTTGTTTTTACGGGAACAGAGTTGACTAACACTGTACCAAAATAATGGAGAATAATAAAGCACAGACCTTTCAGAGCCCCATTTTCGAGGGAGCGGATGGCATTAAATACGCCGTAAACCCGTTCGCGACTGGCGAACACCTCGTTCAAACAGAAAACGTTAATAGCGAGCAATGTTCACTTTTTTGTTCACAATGTGATCTCCCATTTCTAGACATGATAGAATATGAGCACCATAACGTAGAACTACACGGGAGAAAGAAGATTTTAACGTGCAATTTTTGCAATGCCACATTTAGGCGGCAGGACCATCTAAAGAGGCATGTAGACAGCCTACATGAAGACCACAAGTACTGCATCTGTCCAGTTTGCGGCAAAAACTGTAGCCAGCAAGATATGCTACTAAAACACATAAAAAGAAAACATTCGACGACGTCAGAAATATTTAACTGCAGAGCATGTACTTTCCAGTGCGGTACTCTATCGGATTTGGAAAAACATGAAACAAAACATATATTTAAAGATAAGAAACATGTATGTCCTCAGTGTAACACAGGCTTTAAGAGGCGGGATCATATGTTGAGGCATATAAAGTCTAGACACTCTGACAGTATGTTTCTTTGTCCGATTTGCCGACAGGCTTATAAACGTAAAGATCATGTTGCCAGACATGTACGGGAGAAACATAAGATGGGCTTACTGAACGGTAGGCTTGTGACCTCGTCGTTTGGCACACAGCAGAATGAAATTGTGAATGATGTAGCTTGAATGATCATCCAATTTAGACTTGGCATTGACAATGACCAATAATTGCGTAGCTATTTACTTGCCATGCAAATTACTATGTTGTCATCGCTACGGGTGTCCAAATATTTACAAAAAGACATGGAAGTTCTTGCTTTTCATTGGTAACATTGGATGACAAATAAAGACTAATATCAGAGCTTCACTCTTGCATTTAATTATTAAGTCAATGGGGCCACATCTGCACACCTTGCCACCTTTGAGAGATCACGGTCACTGATTTAGAGATACTACGGACACTTTCTTAAAATTCAGTTATGTCCGTCAATATGAGTATCTCTCAAGCTCATTCCAGAATGTATCAAAAGTATGTGTTTACAACTAAAAAAGTATATAAGTATTGTCTACTACCCATAGTACAAGCTCTGCTTAGTTTGGGACTAGATGGTGTTGTGTAAAATGTCCAAAAATATTTTTAAAAAGAAATAGGCTAGCTAGTATCACACTATTGGGACAATCCTAGATCTCTTGGACAATTGATATCTTGCATAGATTGCCCACTAAGGGATGCAGTTGGAACTCTCACCAACAAAAAAAACACGAAAAATGCATGAGTGATACACCAAATGTCCATATAGGCTATGGTAACCGCTTACCATCAATGTTGTATGCTGGTTTGCCACCTTAGGCCTTAACTCAGAGATGTCACTTATTGTTAACAAACAGTGGCTACTATATCTTGGCCTATTTTTCCATATTTGAGTTCATTGTCAATGTACTAAGATATACTGTGTCTCTATTAGCTAATGATTCATTACGCTAACTGACATCTCTGAGTGCAGCCCTTAATGGTATAAAAAAACTGAAGATCATGGTCTCTTAAAGTCTAGAGACATCATGGTATAATCTTTGTGAATGCAACAATGTAGGGTAATGTCTGAAATGGTCTTTTGAAAGTAATAACAGCTTTGTCACACCTGTGACACTCCATACAAACTTTCCGATACCGCTGTACACAATAATACCAAATGTCAAACTTGTCAAAATTACGTTTGTACACATGCAAATGCAAATGTGTGCGTGAGAGTGCGTAGGGTTTGTTGGCAGTACGTCCGGCAAGAACACCGGCAGAATGAGGGGCGGAAAGTGGCCATTCTGTATTATTTATTCTGTGGCTTTATACTGACCTGAGCCTAATGTAATTTACGGAGAACAGCCCATTGCACGAAGAGACTGGGTCAGTAGGATAGTTGTGTAAGTCGAAATTATTCTTAAAATGTTTTTGCTATAGATCTGTTATAATATAAAATGTAGAATAAAAACGCTTTTGTACCTTAATGTTTTATGTAATTATAGTAGGTAGTTAAGTATAGTTTTATATAAATAATTAAGTTTAATGTTACTTTAAAATAAAATTCTGGCACCCATGTTTCGATTCATTAACATTGTAGTCTCTGGATGCCCAACTCAAGCCCTCAGCCACATAACATACCATCACGCCTGTATTCCCCGAAGTGGTAGGCAGAGGCGTACCTACTAATGTACACCCACATTTCGCCGGTATGTTTAGGTCCCATGTAATAGGGGGCGAGCCTATTGCCAACAACCGGGCACAAATCCAGACTCCAAGCTGCTACTACGAATGTCACAGAAAAACCCAATAACACCGCTTGACCCGGGATTCGGACCTCTTGCGTAGCAGTCGCGCTTGTGACCACTAGACCAACGAGGCAGTCGGCCACATAATATGTAGAAATTATTATTTCTATGCGATCGACATCAGCTGGATTCCAACCTGCTCCGCGCCCTCCAGTTGGGTACATTGATCGATACATTGATACATTGATTTAAAATTGAAGTGTCTGTTCTTAATTTTAAATTAACAACTTTTCACTTAATGCATAATAATATGAAAAATGTATTTACGGTCCTACCATACTACTTACATTAAAAAAAAAACACTAGATTTGTATCTGTCTGTCTGTTTGTTCCGGCTAATCTCTAAAATGGCTGGATCGATTTTAACGCGACTTTCACGCGCCGCTAGCTAATGATCTAAGGAGTAACTTAGGCTACTTTTAGGAATGTTATTGAGTTAAAAAAAATTGATAAACGCGGGAACAGCGAGTACAATAATAAAAAAAAACAAATAGACAAGTTTCTTAACAATTTTATTCACGTATTTTTTACAATAAGTATAAATTACAATCTCAAAATCAGGTTAACGAAATTATTAATATACGGGTGCAGAGCGCCCAGTATATCTTGACACTTCATAACGGCCTTTTTGGCAAAGCAAGTGTTAATTCAGTTCATTTCAATTTAGTTCCGTTTTCCGTTACGTGCCAAGATATATTAGACTAATAATTAAGCTTATTTACAAAAGTACTTATTGCTTTTTTATAGTAAGGCTTTTTCTTATTTTAATTCGGATTTCATTGATAAAACAGGACCACTAAAACTGTAAGAAAACATTAGATATAGATGCAATAGAAAAGTAGTTACCTTAGCTTTGACCGTCCCTAATTTAACTTGACAAGAAGCGAAATAACTAGTATAATTTCAACTACAATTTGAATAGAAATATGAGCTATCATATGTATACTATTATTATTGTTTGAAAGTGGGCGGATTTGTATTTGGACCAACTTTTTTTATTAACACGGCCCAGTAGAAAAGTTTTCTTAGAAGTATTTCAATTTCTGGGTTGGACCAAAGTAACAGTTATTCAAAATCAGTGGCGGACTTGCTCGAAGGCCCAGTAGACCTAAGCCAGTTACTAGGGGGGCTGGCACTTACTAGGTTCATGGTCTGGAGCTGGGGCCTAGAGCGGCTAAGACTTCAAATCCGTCAATGTTATAATTATGAGTACATTGACCCTTTAATTATACAGTAATTTAAAAAATAGGGTGTAATTACAAAATTAAACTAAAGTTACTATCTACTTAACATAGCTTCACAAGCAAAAAGTGGAGTTAGAATAATAGGTATAGTATAAATTGTCTACCTACATAGTTTAAAATAATTTAACAACGAAAATATCTTACATTTTAAATAGAAAATAAATACTGCAACACGAGTTAATTTCGAGACAATTTTGTTTCATTTTACATAACTAAAATTGTTCTACAAGTACCTACCTACAAAACTTTGTAAGAGCTGTGTTTTAATTTTTGATAAAAAATATTCATTCAAAAATTATCCAATTAGTGTTCAAAAGAAATTTCGAAAGAAAAAAGTTTTTTCACACACAACCATACGAAAGCTAACGTTTCAAGAAAGATGGCTTGGCCATTATGAGGCTCCCATTTAAAATGAAATGTATTTATTTGCTCGAATATGGTAGGTGTAAAATAAAGGCGTTCGTCTTTTTTCAATATATAACATATTCTGCCCTTTGCAAGGCCCTTGAGCTCTGTAGAATTTACATGCACTAAGGCTAATGCAGCGTTTCTACCAGTTTTGCAATGAAGCTGATCGGAGAAAGAGAAATTCCACTGATGCAGCGTTTGACTCTGTTTTAAACGAAGCGGATTGCTAGATTTTTCTTCGTCTATCGTCAAGCTTCCTCGCAAAACTAGTGGAAGGGTTTGGAAATGGGCAGGGTAAGGCGCGTGATTCTAATGAATGCTGTATTAATAGCTAGGTGATGAGTTTTACTACTTGGGTTGTAGCGAACCGAAGTAGGAGCAAGCAAGGGCGAAAGCCTTGGCGTTGGCCAATATTGGCGTTGGCCTTTGCGTCACGCAGTCGGGTAAAATGTATTTCTATCCTAGCGTCTTTTGATAAATAAAAACCACCTCCACTAATTTCTCTTCAAAGACTTGTGTGTTAAGTAAGTTAAGCTTCAGTAAATATTTAGACATAAATTATTAGAATAAGCAGTTAAGCACCAAAGTATTTTTCTAATAGACGTTGACGAAGAAATGTCGGCTAAAAGGTACACGAAAGGTACAGTATATGTCAGACTCGTACCGACTAAGAAAGAACCCACTTGCCCTATAGGTTACGGCTAGGGTTGCCAGGTCTTAAAGCCGAAAAGCTGGATAGACCGCCAGTCTATCGGGAAATTTAGGCAAAATACCGCACACCCTTAATTTTTGGCTCTAGAATTACACGACATTTTTTTTGCGTTAGCGATGCAAGGTGACAAGAAACCGTTAAATTTAAAAAGCCTAACAATCACCGGACAGTCCGTCCTTCTTTTTAGCCGCATACGCATACCGTGTTCGGCTTTATCTGGACGCCTGGCAACGCTACTTACAGCAATGAGACTTATTACAATAGGGTAGTTGACTGCTGTTTACATTTGTTCAAAATAACAGGCCTAGTAAAAAATAGAATGACTATAAGTTGTATACTATACATACTATAGTAGTTGTCTACACTAATATTATAAAGAGGAAAGATTTGTATTTTTGTATGTAACGAATAAACTCAAAAAGTACTGGACCGATTTGAAAAATTCTTTCCATGTTAGATAGCCCATTTATCGGGGAAGGCTATAGGCTATATAGAAAAATTTTGCAAAAACGGGGGAAAAAGTTATAAGACCACGCGGGCGAAGCCGCTGGCGGGAAGCTAGTATACTATATACTTATAATACATAGGGTGTTTCCTATATATTATTAGTATGTATTTACAAAAAAAGTATATAAGTATTATATCTATTATCTAGTACCCACAGTACAAGCTCTGCTTAGTTTGGGACTAGATGGTGCTGTGTAAAAATGTCACAAGATATTTATTTATTTATTTATCAATTCAATCAATTTATTATCAATAATGTTTAATCGACTAATAACGTTCTAAGATATAAGCGTTTAAGTTTATGGTGGAGGTGCGAGGGGATGCTCTGTCCCTTTAACGATTTACCGTATGCAGCTTTTGACGTCACAGTCCGATACGGTACTCTCTGTTTAACATAAAATTAAAATACTTATAACTTCCATAATTGTTAACCGATTTTTATATTGTTTTTGATAATCGGCTCTATTTATACTCAACTTTTTATTAGACCATAAAAAATAAACAGTCAACTTGCCCATTGAGAAAGGAGGAAATTTTAAGCTATGCAAAAGGTTTGTACAAATAATTGTTGGTATTAAACCACTTGTACCTTAAAATTAAGAGTATAGATTTCAAAATTAATTCATGAACATTCAGTACCTACAGTAACCGGCATGAGTCGCGAGTACAGACGTCACCTATAGTCGTTAATTATTGGCGCGGGGCGTCGAGGGTGCTCGTGATTGGTTTGTTGTCTATTGCACTCTCGCGTGTTCTACACTACTGTCACCCACACTACTGTCCATCTGTACTCACAACTCATGCAGAGTATTGTATATAAAATAGGCACAATTAAATTGCCCATACTGTATTTTCTGACATTTTAATATACATTTAAACATCTTGGACTTACATATATTATGCTCATAGACAATAATTACATTTTGTAATGGTTAACATGGGCAAACACATTACTATAAAATAACTTATGTAGAAAAACTTAAGTACAAAAATAAATATAAAAAAAAACTATTAATATTCACATACAAAATGTATTAACAGAAATCAACTATTGAAGTTTCTTGTTGATTGATAGAATTATAATCACAATTTAATGGATACACATGACAATGCATCAACCTGTGCAGTTTCTGTAATGGACCATCCTTATTCCATAGCAATAACATTGATATTTGCATAACACAACTGATGACTACCATATGTTGTTGTCTGTGCTTTTTACTAATAAACAAATTCCTTCTTATAAGGACTGACTGATGTGAGCACGAATTAAAACAGAGCTGCCACAACCTTTAACCAGAAAATTTAGGAGTTATGTTTTTAACTCTTCAAACAACAAATATGAATGAATAGGGAAAAATATTGTTTTGTGGTGCCAGGAGAAAAATGTGACTTATATAATCCTATACTTCATTATCAACCCGTTACTGGCGTCTTTTTATGGGTCTCATCTCAGAATGCCTGACTGACATGGTGCTGGTTGGTAGACTTCTTTACACTTCACAACCATACATTTTATTTTCCTTTTTCCTTTTAATATTTATACACAAGGTACAGAATAGAATGAATAATAATATTATTATGCATTATGTAAATTGAATAGTCTGTAAAGATATTGTTGAGAAATAAAATAAATAAATGTATTAGTTGTGACAGTTTTTTGCTTTTTACCATATAGGGACAGACTTTTTCTTATAATCATGAATTTCCAACATTAAGAGTACCTAAGTCATAGTACCTCAATGGTATAACATTCTTAATTTCATAAATTTATTTCTTTAATAACAAATTAGCAAACACTGCCAATTGGTTTGTAAAAAGCTCACTCTAGCTCTAGCTACTGAGTATTGCTTAATAGAATGACTCCACAACACTGCCTTACCTGGGAATCAAACCCAGAACCTCACACTCAGCAGCCACCTTGCAATTAATGAGGCAGTTTGATACAAAAAAAAAACAACTTATAACTTAATAAGATTACAGCTTCATAATAAAAAATAACCTATAATTTGTGATATTGGCTAAAAAAACATGATTATAATCTACTATTTACATCAACTACAAACAAAATTGTGTACCAAAATTTTCATAGCATCCGTTTACCCCCAAAAAAAAGTTAGACTAACAAAAATTTCCTATAAAATCATAACTTTTTATGAATGCGGGCTAGATGACTGCGTAAAGACTCTTCAGCTTTGAACTTCAAAGAGCACAGATCACACTGAAAAGTTACATTTTTAAATGTATGTTTGTTTTTAACATGTTTGGCTAAACCCTCCTTACTGGTGAACTTTTTTTGACATTTGAAGCAGGAATTCTCTTGTAAAATCTGCTTCAGTTTCAAATGACGTCGCAGACAATACCTGGACTTGAATGTAATAGCACAACTTTCGCATTTCGACTTGCTTCTTGCTTGATGATGCGTTTGACAATGGAGATCCAAATTGCTCTTTTTGTTGAACACAATTTGACAATCATTGCACTCGAATGTAGCCGTTTTCTGCTGGATCTCGTGGTTAGAAGTCATGTGGCGGAAATATTGGCTGTTCTGAGTAAATTTCAGTCGACAATATTGACAAGAATAGATGTACTTTCGGTCGTCAAAAATAGCAATGGGATCGTCAGCTTTTCGAGTTTTCAGAGCTGGTCTAGTGATCCTGATCCTAGGGCCGGTTCTCACGGGTTTTTTATTCATAACTGTGCCGATTTAACACGCTTTCATAATATAATTAGCGATTTTTTAATAGATTTTCTAAACCCAACACGTAGGCAAGACACTTGTTCACAAAAATCACTTGTCACTATTCAGTTTAGTTATTGCACAAAAAAATATTTTCCCGGACAATTACTGTAGGTTTTAGTTATAAATTATGTAGCACTAGTAAATAATTGAGTATTTTCTGTATTATTTTTCATAAATTCGATGTAACCACAATTTTGGACGTCAAAACGTAAGTTTGGTTTGCGTTTTAAAACTTAATGTCAATAAACTTTCACTTTACCGTTCATGAACATCTTAGATTATTGATTTTTAAATATTTCCTAATCGAGAATTCCGATGTATTTTAAAAGTTATTCAAATAGTCAATGGAAAATGTAAGTACCTATATTTTTCTAATTAACCTAAAGAGTAATTAATTATTTAAATTCTGTAAATTCTTAATTATTTCTACCGTTTCGTATTTGGTTTCCGAACATACTTTCCTAACAATGCGACTTGCGGAATAACATGAGTCATGTGAGGGTAAAACAACATTCTTTAGTCATAATTTTATTGTTAATTATTTTACAAGAAATGGATTTTCCACGTATCAAATTGTAATAAATATTGAATTAAGAATTTTATATTTTTTGTTTCCATGAACATCTGTAGGTACCTACCACGTCTCACAGATGTCGCTAGTGGCGGCTAAAAATTACTTATTTTTTAAGCTTTACTGGCTCTCACGACTCCTGCGCAAAACTCGAAACGCAATATCGATCGGAAACTCCCGTACTCCGACTCACACTTGGCTGTGAGTCTGTGACCACAACCTTTTTTGAGAGCTGGATCCGCACCTGCTAGGGATGTTACTAGAACCCGGTTTTAGTCTGGTGACACAACTTTTACACAGTTCTCGCTTCTCGCCAAGCTTTTTGTTCGGCTTGAAGTTGGCACAAGCTAACTTCAAGCCCGGCCGTATAAATCGGAGAAAGAAAAATATTGTAATAAAATCAATAAAAACAAAAGCTCAAATCGTAGACTGTCGTTTTTATTCATTTTAATACAATATGTTTCTCTCTCTGAGATGGATTTTGCGTTTGGAAATATCCACTGTAGGTACAGGAGAAAATACAACCCTTGTGTAATTAAAAATACCATCACGCTTATATTCCACGAAGGGGTAGGCAGAGCCGTAATGTACACCCACATTTCGCCGGTATGTTTAGGTCCCATGTAATAGGGGGCGAGCCTATTGCCATCAACCGGGCACAAATCCAGACTCCAAGCTGCTACTGGGAATTTCAGAGATAACCCAGCAACACTTTGACCGACCCGGGGATTGAACCCGGGACTCTAGCGTAGCAGTCACGCTTGGGACCACTAGACCAACGAGGCAGTCAAGGTTGTGTAATTATGTTTTTTTAAACGTAGCCATGTTTAAAATAACTAAATACACACCTTTAAAATTAAGTAACAATTAAGTTAGGTATTCAATAATTACATAATTATTATATCAAGATCATCACTGATAACTTGATGAATAATATTATTATTTCTACATCAATGACAGATGCATCGATAAAGGTTCCTATTCTTATGTCACGTACGTACTTCGTTTTTAGAGATCCGCGTGGGTTTTAAAATGTTATTTTTTGATTAAAGTTAGTAGAATTAGGTAAATTAGAGTTAGCAGTTTTTCGATTAAATAGGTTTGCGTTTGGCCGCTACCTCACCTGATGAGATACCTTCCTATGGGTTGCAAACTATTGTAATTATCTATTGACGATTTAGATTTTAATTTGACGACGTCTGTGGTCTAGTGGTTCCAGTACCGGACTGCTGATCTCGAGGTCGATTGCCACAAGACACAAATATTTATTTAATGAACTTATGTGTGTGTGTCTGTCTGGGTGTTTCTTATTATTATAAGTATGTATTTAAAAATAGTATATGAATATTATATCCATTGTCTAGTACAAGCTCTGCTTAGTTTGGGACTAGATGATGCTGTGTAAAATATCCCAGAAAATGTAATATTTTGATGCCTAATTGGTCTAAAAGCCGCAAGCGCCCCTGCTGAGAAAGAAAGAATAGAAAAGAAAGAAAAGAAACTACTGTTTTATTTTCGCTACCCAAACGAATATTGACTTTTAGACTCGAAAATAGCGATCGGTTGACAATTATTTGTTGTGCAGAACCTCAAATATTCAAATATCACTCTCTATTCACTAACTCCTATCAAAAGAAATTAACGCTAAATGTTGCAATAAAAATATTACTCAACATTTGTATTATAAAAGGCGCCATCTTTAAAACATAATATAGTTTTAAGTAATTTATTCAGAGGCCAAGGAAATGGCACACAGCCTGGCATTCAGCCTATTTATTTTATTTATTGTTTCTGATAAAGTTCTTTGCGTTGAAAAGACGAAAATTGTGAACACTAAGCAAGGAAAGGTTGAAGGATGTTTGTCTTCAAATGAACTGTATTACGAATATTGTGGAATCAAATATGGCGTTATCAAAGATAGATATCGGGTGAGTTTGTTATTAAAAAAAAAGTAATACTTATATATTGGTTTATTATAGTCCGCGCGGAACTAGTTCGCCGTGCCTTAGGTAGGGACGGGGGTGAAGCGGCGGGTTACTGTAAACGAAAGCAAGCGCCCCCGCCCCTCCGTCCCGCCGCTCACATAACTAAGGCGCGGCCAACTAGTTCCGCGCAAAGTATACGCTGGAGGTCCTGGGTTCGATTCCCGGGTCGAGCAAGGTGTTGTTGTAGCAGGTCGAGTCTGGATTTTTGTCCGGTTAGTAGGCTAGGCTCGGCAAATATTACATGTGAATTAAATATACGCAGTACGCACTGTGGGTGCACAGTAGTGCACCTCTGCGTAGTCTTTCGGGGAATAGAGGCGTGATGGTATTTTCAGCGTACTTAATACTATAGCGTTTTGCCGGCGATTCTCCATAAGACCCCTTTTTGGTGCGACTAGTTTGACTTTTCAAAATACTTAAGTATAATTTCTATTCTATATCTGTTTGAAATTAAAAAAATATTACTTTGACTATGTTAGCTGTATTTCAGGTCATATTGTTAATGCAACTATGAGATCTCATTAACACCATTTTCATTATTTCTTCCTGCTTTATGTATTTCAAAAAAATTCAAATCGATATCTATGTGACCACTTTTAACTTCAAAATGTCTTAATCTTCAGTTTGCTTTCTTGAATAGGGGTTCTTTTTTATTTAATTAGGTACAAACAACAGCATTTAAGTATATTTTTACAATTAATAGAATAGATACATAGAAAACGTCTGATAATATGCCAATTACAGGTATACACAACATTTAGTCACCTCACAAATTATAAAGACAAATGAAAATAACCTTTTCACTAACTAAACACGCTTTACTAAACACAAATGAGCCGTTGGGTAGTTACCAGCGAACATAGTAACGGACATACATTCTTATATAATACACATACATGTCAAACATAACCATCCTTGGCCAGTCGGGTAATAAACCACATTTTTTTCTTACAGGCACCGATAGACCCTCCCTCTCACAACGGCATCTTTTCTGCAAACAACCGCGCAGTGCTATGTCCCCAATTCCCCGCCAACGACCCCCTATCTGCCCCCAGCGAGAACGAAGACTGCCTTGTCTTAAACGTATACGTACCCATTTTCACTAATACCTCGTTGCCAGTTATGGTCTTCCTGCACGGAGGAGACTTCGGTGTCGGCAGCAGTTCCCCGGTCTTCTACGGCCCCCATTATTTAGTCAGTCATGGGGTGATAGTGGTATCAATCAATTACCGACTAAACGCTCTTGGGTTCCTGAATTTGGGGGTCAAAGAGGCACCAGGGAATGCTGGCTTAAAAGATATACGAGCAGCTTTGAGATGGATCCAAAAGAATATTAAAAACTTTGGAGGAGACAAAGACAATGTCACTGTGTTTGGTCACGGTAGTGGTGGGGTTTCCGCGATATATCTGACGCTTTCGGAGTCTTGTAATGGATTATTCAAGAGGATTATTTCTGAAAGTGGTAGCCTGTTCACGCCTAAATCTTTTGACCCCAATCCTATTGCTACTGCGTCCCAAGTCGCTAAGTCCCTTGGAGTCAACACTCTGGATCCTGAAGAATTGTTAAATATATACACTGATGTGCCCATTGATAAGTTGGAGGAAGCTATTGGAAAACAAATGAATGCTAAATCTGTATTCTTACCGTCTGTTGAAGAGTATTTAGACGATGATCCCTTCTTAAGTGATACACCTTTTAATATTTTGACCTCTGAATCTTTTAATGCCGTTCCGGCGATATTCGGATTGAATACAGTGGAAGGACTAAGTTGTACTTTAGATTACTACACAATCACAAGCCAAATGGACAGAATTAAGAACGAAGACTTTTCAGTACTTGATCAAAGAAGTTTTAATGCATCGAAAAAAGAAAAAAATGAAATCAGAGAAATTCTAAAAGAAACCTACTTTGCGAACATCAGTTCTGAAGAGAATGTCATAGGTGGTTTAATTAATTTGAATTCTGATTTCGCTTACGTTGGTCCGATGTCGTTATTTGTTGAAATGTATGCAAATAATTCTGATGTGAACGTTTATCAGTATATTTTCAATCATATGGGCTATAGGAATTTAGGAAGATTGCTTACGAATACCAGTTTGCCGGCCACTACAAATATGGATGAATTATTCTATATATTCGAGCTGGAGAGACTGCCTCTGCCAATGAATGAAGATGACGCCAGGATAGTGACTTTCATGACTATGATGTGGACTAACTTCGCTAAATATGGGTGAGTGTTTTTCTATATTGTCTAAGGGTAGAGTAATATTTATGGTTTTTTGTCCAAGCAACACCGTCTTCAATTGTAAACTAATAATACTTAAATACTTAATATTGTCTTAATGTTCTTGTTTAAAAGTCATTTCTAGGCCAGATGATTCAAATAAAATCAAAAACTGAGGTCTTGCCTGGCAAAGAGGGTTTGTATTCTTGGCCGTTCTTCCACTCCCAGATTCGAGACGCGTCCTAAAAGCGCGCAACTGGTGCGAAGCCAGAATCGGGACGATTCTCGACCTTTATTTACGCGCTCGCCAGACGCGCCCCCCTAAAGATTGCCGCCCCCCGCCATCGCGCCCAATGCAGAAAGCAAAATGTTAAAATTTTCAATCATTATACTAGTTCACAAGAATAGTTTTTAATATCAATACTTTTTGTTATTGACAGTTCCCCAACACCGGAAGTAGCTAATGGTGAATGGCTTCCATACCCTCACAATTTAGCCATCACTCTGGAGCCGCAATACGTAGCGCCGTTGACTCCTGAAAGAGCCTACTTTTGGCGCTCATTGTTTTACAAATATGGCGCCGAAATTGAGCGGGAAGATTGACAGTTAAGTATTTGTCTATGGTTGGCGGTATTTTTTCTTACAGTGAATTGTATTTTTTAAATAAATTAAACTTATTGTACTTTGAGTTTCGTGTTTTCTTTTTATATTTTGTATCTTCCTACATCTTTTGGTTCAAATTAAAAAACATTTAAGTACTACTTAATTTTTTTTATTATAAAATCTACTAAATTTTAATATAATACATATTCGTTTCCTTGTGCGAATCTTAGACATAGGTACATCTAATATTAAATTTATTAGAAAAAAACTCATTTCAACATTTTACATACAACAATATTATTTTCTTTAAAATTGTATAATTTGACATATAACTTTTATATACATAAGATAAGACAATATTATAATAAATAATTTAGCTCTTTGCTAATATTACACTGCTAGGCAATGGTAAACAATATAAATAATATAATATTTATTTCGATATGGATCACAAATACACTTCTATAATTATTACAAGTTAATGTTTTTAAATTGTTACCGGCATTTCCTAACTAACCTCTCAGAAGAAACACCGAAACAAACTCAGAGAATCATCGTCACTTATAAAATAAAATAAAAAACTGCTCAATATGCGAATGTAAAGGGGGTGACAGACGGACGAATAAGTTCACGTACTTATAGCTCGTGTGTCACCGTAAGTGCGCGTACTTTAAAACCGCTGCGCCAGTTCGTCAGTGATCAAACCGGTTTAAAGATGAAGCTTGGGATCTTAAAAACCGCGTGTTTTAAGTTCGTGTGTTTATCTGGGACTACAATATAGGGAAAGAGCCTTCCCACTCGTTTTTTGAGTTACAAAAGTTGACAAAAAAAATATAAAGTCATAGTACAATACTTGGTACTTTAATATTTTTTGAAAATTCTAATTACATTTAATAATTTTACCGTTTATTGTGTAATACTTAATTTATTCAAATTGTAAAAAACCAAGCGTTAAGTAAGTGTATTCCAAAAATTGTGACTTCTCGTCCGCCTTTACAATTACTGGTATACTTCCATGTAAAGATTTACGCCACTGAACGATCGCCATACTTTTCTTTTTACTATTCATTTAACAAAGTTGACTTTTATATTTCCTAAATATAAATTATTTGAATTAATTAAGGCAATTTGGTACCTCCAGTTATTTGCTTCAAAATTAATACATAATCAAACTATACTGTTTGGTCTGGTTGGCAGATAACTTTATTGTTTTAATGAATGTCATTTTATAAAATTTTGAGTTCGGTCTTAAAGGCTACATATCTAATAGTACGTTTTCCATATAAATAATACATATTTCTTATGATTATCAACAATTACAAGTTACATTACAATAAATAATTTTAATAGAAATATTTATACAAAATCCATTTTTCATTTGTCTTTCACAATCTTCCAAACCCACAAAGCCCAATATTCAAATTTTCCAACCGTAGACAACAAGATTTAACACAAAGGCGACAACTTGTACAGCCTTCAACTTGAACTGTCAGTGTCACTGTCACTAGAGTCATGCTTCTTTTTATTTCTTTTTTTGTCTTTGTGTTTATCGTCGTGTTTGTCCTTATGCCTTTTAGGGCTGTCCCTACGGACCCGATGATGTCAAATGCCTGAATCGTCTGTAGTGTGATGAATGTTATTTAAGGACTCTTCTGAACTTTCCGATTTTTGCTTTTTCTTGCCCCTGGAAAAATTAAGTTTTCAGTTACTTTAAAAAAATAAAAACAACCAATCTCCAACCAATTACCTACTTAATCTGGGGGCGGGGACATCATGAAAGTATGCCATCAATCAACATACAAATACGTGGCATGATGGCAGTCAAAGAGTTGCCGATGTACGTGGTCTAGTGGTTCGAGTGTCGGGCTCGCCGATCTCGAGATCGTGGGTTCAATCCCAAAAGACACAAATATTAATGTGATGGAAATAAGTGTTTGAGCTCGTCTAGCTGTGACTGTGTAAAATGCTCCAAAATATTTATTAAGCAAAGTGTAAGGAAACAATTTTTTACAGATTTTCAATTAATAATAATAATACTTACCCCTTTTTCTTTTCATTCTCTGTAGATATTTGGTCTTTGAATAATTTTGACAACTCCAATTCTTTGATTTCGTCTGAATTAGTCAGAATGATTGCTCTGAAACAAATATTATGAATAAAGATTAAGTACTATAATTACAAAAAAAGCTATTTATGTACTTACAGTTTTCGCCAAACTTATTGTCCGGGTTGAAGTTGGCACGAGCTAACTTTAACCTGGTTTAAAGTTAATATACCGGACAATAAGTTTGGCGAGAATTGTACCTACAGTTACTCAACATTAGTCTTAAAATGGGATCATGGATAATTATTGTCATGGCCCCCACGTTATGGTATCGAAGTATCATATAGTAAAATTATTATAGTCCTAATATTATGCTAAAGATAACATTAAAAGGGCACGTGATGAGGAGAAGAAACGAAATGTGACTAAAAGTGATGACATTGAATGTTGAAGGACGGAGGTCGAAAGCGAAAGAAGCGGAATGCCAAAGAAAAGATGGATGGATTGTGTTAAGGCCGATATGATGGAAAAAGAATTGAATGAGGAGGTGACGGCTAGCAGGGATGAATGGATGAAAAGAATAGGCTGCGCCGACCACGAATAAATTATGACAAGGGCATGAAGGCGTTATGAAAATTATTTATGCCGCATTTAGCGACCTTAAAACAATAGTATTTTCACCAAAATACGCAAAGGTTCCGATATGTTTATCATCCTATTTATGTGTGTATTTTTATTCCTTTGTGGCGCTGAAGACCCAACGCTTTAAGCGGTTGATGACTCTAAGGAGGATGATAGACGAACGAGTAAGTTCGCAGTACTTATGCCACTTATGGCTCGACGACGATCGCTCGTGATGTTACACTTATCAAATAGCGACAATGGTGACTATTAGACGCCATATTATAAAAAAGAAACAATATTAAGGACCTGTTTCATCACTGGATAGTGGATAGCCATTAACCGCCTGATTTAAAAATGGAACAAATTTTGTATGAAATTATCTGCCAAGCCCCGACGCAAAAACGACGGGGTGTTTGTTTGACGTGTTTGTGTGTGTGTGTGTGTGTGTGTGGCATCGTAGCTCCCGAACGGATGGACCGATATTGATTTTCTTTTTTTATTTGAAAGACAAATTAGTCGGGAGTGTTCTTAGCTATGTTTGATGAAAATCGGTCCAAGATGGCCGCCGCCACAAAATAGCGAATGACATAATTTTTCACAACTCCCTCAATATGGGTATCAAATGAAAGAGTTAACTAGGACATTATTATACAGTATGATAAATTTCAAATCCAAGATGGCCGCCACCACAAAATGGCAAATAACATTTCGTGTCGGGGGTTTTCGAAATTTTTAATTTAGGTTAGGCTAGTTTCTAATCCAGTAATTCTTAATCTTAGTTCCTTTTTCTTAATCTTTTCTAATCCAGTAATATAATCTTAGTAATTTATTCCTAAATCCAGCAGACTTCCAAAACTCTATTTCAAGACCGATATGACGTAGGAGGCTTCATGCCAGCTAGTTTAATCCGTATAGCTTAATAGCTGACACTCAATCTAAGCCCATGAAAGGGCGAAAATTAACAAAAACAAAGTGTATAATCCCCACCCTACAAACAGACGGACAGATATAGACAGCTACACCTACTGATACCAACCCCATCGTTTGCCGCGCCCTGCTAGTGATGGGACACAGCGATCTAATTTTATCGATAGTTTTACGAGCACCATTTTTCATTTATAAAAAGAACGGGCGGTGGTCGAAACAATTGATTTTCTTTTCAAGTTCAAGTGTTTTTATTTCAAATAAGCTTTTACAAGCACTTATGAAACGTTAAATGATTCTATATGCACGGTTCCTAAAAGTTGATCCTATGGAGAAGAATCCGGCAAGAAACTTCATGGACACTTTTAGGAGACAATAAGAGACAATAAGAGTTGTTACAATTTTTCACTGGTACAATATTGCGATAACAGGATGTGTGGACATAGTACGTTAATGTCCTAGTTAACTCGAAGACGAGCTTATCAAATGAAAACGTTTTCAGTCCGAAAACTTTTGTCTTCTTATTGATCCTTGAAACGTCTGAAAGGTAGGTTTTTCTGCTCATTCATTGTAATTGATATTGCTTAACTGACTCAAATGTATTCCGTGTTTTTTGAACTCGAGACTCTACGACTGAGAAGTCCAGTGGTCATATCCCTGCTTATTAATATCATTTATTTGCATTTCACAATCTCAAACTTAAATGGTCAGTACATAGTATGTTTTTAAAGCTAGTACAATTGTCGACCTTATAGGGCACAGCAAATTACAAATCACAATAAAAATATATATAATTTTATCGATATACTTATGTATAATTTATCGATATTTGCTCCCAACACTAACGAAGGTTGATTTGAACGGGTTTGTGTCAAGGTGACGAGCGTTCGTCCCTGGCGACCTATAGCAGCTACATAGCACAGCTATAGCTAATCCCAGTCAATCTGTGGGGTCAAGCCTTTGTCCGGAAAACGGGCGGATTAGGTGGTGACTCAGACCGCGGCGAAAATGTTTGTGAAGAGAATGGATTTGACTTTCGAGTATATTAACTCAATTGGCTAGATGACTAATTATTTTTATGCGCTCGTGAACAAGTTGACAATAAATAGAGCCGACCAAAAAAATGGTTCAAAAATAAAAATAACGAAACATTTTAATTATATATGCTAGACAGAGAGCGCGCTATACCTTCACACAAGTGACGTCAAAAGTAGCGTGGGCCATACAAATTCTACACTTTCGTTTTGCGGAAAAGGGACAGAGCATCCCCTCTCCATCTCCAACAAATCTGGACAACATTTTTAAAATATGGCTTATAAGTTATAGCGGCCATCCAGAGCGTGTAAATATTTGCAAATTTGCTACGGCGTAGCAGTCGTAGAAGCCTCGGCTACGCTAGATTCTGAAGCGTAGCAGGTGCTACGAATAGTAATAGAATAGTATTTTTGTTTTTAGAGAATTTTTTTTAGAAGTGGGATATTAAGGGCAACATTTTCATTGATAATCAGGATACTGCGCTCCATAGTCGTAGCGTGATAGTATACTCATATAGCATTCCTCGATAAATGGGCTATCTGACACTGAAATATTTTTTAAATTAGGATTTAATTTTCACTTTACACACACGCTAATCTCAGATTAGCGTGTTTAGGTAAACAAGTGAACTCTTCAGCTTTATAATTAGTATACTTAGGCTAATATTCTGAGACTCAGCGTAAAGTAATGCTTCCGTATGTCAAATTTGTATGACAATTTGACATACGGAAGCCTAAGTTTATGCTTAGCATCGTCTCTGAATATTAGCCAAAGTTTCATTCACTTAGTACGTAAGATACGTACCTGATGCGCCCCCCCTCGACACGATCGTGTCTCCGGTCGCTTATCACTGATATAGAAGTCTCGCCAATCTCGTGTTTCTTCTTATGTTTCTTAGATTTGTGTTTACTGTAAAAAAAACAATTGAAAAAACAAGATTCAATTAATAAATAATAAATAAATATCCTGGTACATTTTACACTGCACCACCTAGTCCCAAACTAAGCAGAGCTTGTACTATGGGTACTAGACAATGGATATAATACTTATATACTTTTTTTTGTAAATGCACAAACATACTTAAGTATAATATATAAGAAACACCCAGACAAACACAAACACTTAAGTTCATCACATAAATGTTTGTGTACGGTACTCGAACAGCTAGACCACAGACGTCGTCCAATTGTAAATCAAGATTAAGGGGCTCTTTCACAAGTCTGGATAGCTACTGACCGTTGAATAAACTCAAACATGGATATATATACTATCTATAGTAAGTATATTCATCTTTAACGAATGAATATACTATCTATATTATCGATACTAATCTATACTAATATTATAAAGAGGAGAGATATGATTGTTTGTTTGTATTGAATAGGCTCCGAAACTACTTGACCGATTTGAAATTTTCTTTCAGTGTTAGATAGCCCATTTATCGAGGAAGGCTATAGGCTATATAATTCGAATTCGATACGATTACGTTATATATATGATACGTTATTCAAGAGAGGTAGGGTATAGCCATTTATGGCTCAAATCTGGAGCAGCCCATCTGGGGAAGTACCTTCACCTCACAGAAAACTGCAGCCAAATAACACACTTTATTGTGTGTTGTGTTCCTGCGTTCCTGTGAGTACGGTCGCCAGAGCTTCTAAGGATGCGCTGCGGTGGCAGCAAGAGGATTATTCCCTCAAACTGTCGGCGCAGTGAATCCTCCATAAACCTCTAAGAGGTTTTTAGGGTCGGCAACGCGCGAGTACCCTTGGTGTTGCAAGCGTCCATACCATAGTCTATGGTAACCGCTTACCATCAGGCGGGCCGTATGCTTGTTTACCACCTTAGTAGTAAAAAAAAACGTTAACTACTCTATTACCAACTACAGTGACTCGTGTTTGAGCTACCTGAGAAACATCTGCAGCAGCAGAGGTTGTAAAACAGCCCTTTAAAACCATAAAACAAATACACTGCCAATCAAGTCTGTATAGGTTTCTCTCACTCACCTATGTTTCTTGTCCTTTTCCTTCTTGTCAGGGTTCCTGTGTTTTGTCTTCTTTCTGTATACTGATCCTCCGTTCCCTTCGTCCACCGTCTCCAGGTGTAGAACGTATAGCCTGTATATTTGCAGCAGGATTACCTGTACATCAAGAAGAAACCTGGGTGTGAATCTTCCTCCTAGCCTTTTCCCAACCATGTTGGGGTCGGCTTCCAGTCTAACCAGGATGCGGCTGAATATCAGTAGTTTACACGGAGCGACTGCCATCAGACCTCCGCAACCCAATTTCTAGGTAATACCGATATTCGAAGGAAAGACTGGTGGTCAGGCTTTTAGGCTTCTGACAACCACTAACAATTGTCATAGGTGTTCGTATGAAAAAAAACCTGGGTGTGAATACTAGGTATAATAAAAAAAACCTGGGACATTTTACTCATCACCATCTTAGTCCCAAACTAAGCAGGTAGCTTGTACTATGGGAACGAGACAATGCATATAATATTTATATACTGTTTTTTAAATAGGTACATACTTCATCACATAAAAATATTTGTGTCCTGTAGGAATCGAACCCACGACCTCGTGACCACTGACCAGCAGTCCGGTACACGAACAACTAGACCACAGACGTGAAATATTATTTCAACTAAATCATTTCTTTCTTTCTGCTGGGCACGGGTCTCAACTCAGAAAATTATTGCCATTCAAAGTGGCAATAATGCTGCTACCCAGCTTTTCTGGGAACGGTTTCATATGTCAACGATAACGAGGAGTAAGTACTTAGTTTTTGTCGCCTAGGTGCGGCAATTTAGGGATTTTAAATTATTAGAGCATGTTTCATCACCTCTGGGACTGAATAGTTGATAATAACCCGCCAAATAAACGCCAAACTTAAACGTTTAAATGGGAACATATATAAACAAGATAATTCCAATTTTACGTACCAGCGTGTTCTTACAAGTGAAGAATATGTTCATATAGTTGATGATCTTGTAGTGGCAGATGATTAACAGCCTGAACGCCAGGAACGGCGCGTCCTGAAGAGCTATGTTCATAATGATAGCACAGACTTCAATAGAACAGCAACACGCGCGACTGTTCCTGTGGTAGAAAGAAATAAGTGAGAAGGAAAGAAGGAAAATGGAGATTTTGTAAGCGACAATGTTATTTGTTCCAATTCCAGGTGGCCTAAAATGGTCATTTTTGATTGATCACAATTTGAATCGCACGCCATAAAACCGATATGAGCTTAGCTCTCTAATATTATAAAGGCTAAATTTTGTAAGGTTGAATTTTTGTTGCTCTTTCACGGCAAAACGGCTGAACCATTTTGGCTGAAAGTTGAAATAGCGACGGCTGATACCTTGGGTTACGACATACATAGGCTTTTTTATATCACTAAGGTGGCAAACAAGCCCACCTGATGGTAAGCGGTTACCGTTACCTATGGACGCTTGCAACATCAGCGGTATCACTCGTGCGTTGTCGACCCTAAAAACCTCTTAGAGGTTTATGGTGGATTCACTGCGCCGACAGTCCTACAGACCTTAGAAGGAGTTCTGGCAACCCTACTCACTGCAGGAACACAACACACAATAAAGTGTGTTATTTGGCTGCAGGCTACATTTTAATCCCGAAAAATTCAAAGTTCTTACGGAAAATGGGTTCCAAATTCTTAACTCACAACACAACAAGTTTATAAGCTTTTCTTACAATGAGAAGTCAACTTGTCCTTTTTTGTAGATAGGGAAAAGTGCCTTTATTATAAATGCCCATGCCCGGTCGGGGATGCGGGACGGTTATGTCGGGCTCTCTGGCCCTAAAACCACCACCACTACCACCTTCCACGATCCCTCCGCGGACGTCCGTTATCGGACCTTCCCCGAGGGCCAAGTGCAATGGGCGACTGACAACAACCCCGAGTCCATCGCCCGAGGCCCTCTTTGCGGAGGGACAGATGTATGGCCCTGCCACCAACCACATCTCGGCCTCAGAGAGAGCTAGAGCGGCGTATAGTAATATAGACACTCCTCCCGTGTGATCAGGTTATACCTACTGGATTTTTATGTAAAATTCAAAAAGGAAAGATACAAGGAAGGAGAGGAAGGGGTAGCCCGAGACTGAGTTCATCTTGTCCCGATTTATTTGTGGTTGGCGCAGCCTATCCTTTTCCTCCATTCATCCCTGCTAGCTGTCACCTGCTCATTCAATCCCTTTTCCATCATATCGACCTTAACACAATCCATCCATCTTTTCTTTCGCCTTCTATCCCTCCGTCCTTCGACATTCAATGTCATGACTCTTTTAGTCACATGCGTTTCATCCTTCCTCATCACGTGTCCATACCAAGACAAACGGTTCCCCTTCAACTTATGCGTCACTGGCGCCACTTTCAAACTTCGTCTATACCGAGACTGGGCTACACAAAACAAATGAAGGACATGATACAATTCGTATAAGGAGGTCAAGGAGCTGGCTCTCAACAGAGAGCGGTGGAAGATGCTGCACCGACAAGAGTGTAGCTCTTGAGTATATGTATGTTAGCGATTCATATTGTGATCACCAAAAACGGCCATTTGAAACCATTTCCCTAAAACGCTGTGAAATGCACACAAAAAAGCTGCAAAGCATGAAACATAGTGACACGTTTACTAAAGGTGTTTTTATTAAGTTTTTTTTTATATTAAGTACATACGTAGTACAACGGTTTGATGAGAAAAAATCTGTGGAAAATAATACAATCGGTCAACGTAAACTTATTAAGAACTGTGCCTGTACTCGTCTATACAAACGTAGATTGAATGATGGTCCTAACCTATTGGTTTCTGACACTTATTTAGATTCGAAATCGGCCCAAATGATGTACTGAAGAAACACTTATTGAAAAAAAATGCCCTGTATTACGCTGGTTGAAACTCTAGTCGTACTTTATTTAAACGTTGACTGGGGGATGAGAAAAAGAACTTTTAAGTTGAGAAAAATCAAGCCATTTTGGCACATTATTATATTATTAAAACTGTGAGTGTCAGTTTCGGAATGTCATGCGCCCGCCATTACTCCAGAATATTACGAGTTTAGTAACGTAGTATTACGAGAATAGTGATTTCATGGTACAGTTGTCGCCAAACTTATTGTTCGGATTGAAGTTGGCACGAGCTAACTTTGACCCGGCCGTAAAAATCGGAGAAAGAAAAATATTGAATTAATTTTTTTTAAAACTATAGCCTACGGCTTGATCTTTCGTTTTTATTTATTACAACCCAATATTTTTCTTTTTCAGATTTTTACGGTCCGGTTAAAATTAGCTCGTGCCAACTTCAACCCAGACAATAAGTTTGGCGAGAACTGTAAAAACTATCAACTTGACAGCTGTTATGTACCTCCGGTAAAAATTTGGGCTGAATTATATGCTATCAAATACCCTATTTCTGAGTAGTCAGTATAACAAAATTTGTATGACACTAACTGCCAAGTATTTGGTAAAGGCCTTAACTGATGCCCGTGGTTTGAAAATGATTGATTTCCTGAACTATAATGTTACAATGTTGTAAAAACCTTTAACTAAGTATAACTACATCGTTTTCAAGAAAATGTATCAATAGTTTGAACTATTACAGAACAGGGTCTAGACTCTAAATAATATTTAAATAACGAATTTAATAGTTATCCTGTCAAATCGATTAACTTAATAACATAATAAAATATTAGGATTCTGGACCATTGATAGAAATCGTTTTTAAAATATTAAGAATGTACTATATTTTTGTGACTAATCAATACTAGACAGTGTATTTTGTAGAAATATTACTATTAAATGAATATGTAACGCATATAACGTATGTAATGTTTTCTATTAATGTTTAGGTATACCTTCCCTTCTCCCACTTAACCGACTTACAAAACAGTGCTATTGTGTTTCATGGGCGGGCGTGCAAGTGTTTACATCCAGAGTACATACATGTCGGACCTATTGGCTGTGCCGCGCGACTTGCGGGACTTGGTGGCTGTGAGCACCACGGTGAACTGCATCAGAGACCACGACCAGATCGCTAGGGTGAGCAGGACTAGAACCTTCTCGGTCGCTACCTTCTCGTCTTTGAACGAGTCGAAGAATTCTATTATGTCTGCGGCCGTACCTATGAGAAAAAAAAACGCAATTTAAAAATGATTTCTTTTATTCTTATTATTCAAAAATGTACCCTCATTGTAGGTTATTTAATAAACTTTTTAGTCGACATATGGTTCGAATTGATACCTTTCTTAAGGGTGCTTTTACGAATTGACGCGGCGGACCGTAGTCTAGTACTATATAACACATTTTTTGGAATAAAAATGTATGGAAATAATATAGACTCGATTTGTTTATTATTGACAGTGATGACTCCTCTTTCTATGGGCTTGCATACAACAGAGAGGTCAAGCTCTATATAAGGTTCTATACAAATAATTAAAAAAATCTTTACATCAGTTTTTAAGTTGGAAATTATGCTTTACAACAGTTCATACAAAATTCAAATCTATTCAGCAGGTTTAGCGCCAACCCCTAACAAACAGACAAGAATTGACTAGACTAAAAATCACTTTTTTGGGTTCGCGATCGTTTTTTTAAATATCTTCAATGTACAGACACGACTTTTTTAATTTTTTTCCTAAAATCAACACGTACGATATCGTCAATTTTGTGTGAAGTGGCAACGGAAATTAAATTTTTACACAATTATAAACCAAAATTTTCTAACAATAAATCGCGTAATCACTCTGTGGTAATTATTAGTTACTTTTGTCTTTCATTTAGCCGGAAAATGTATCGAAAATCTACTTATTTTCTCTTCAGGTTTGTAAACGAGGGTGCGTTTACAAATCTGAAATAATATGAATAAAACAAAAAAATTATTAACAAAAAAAAGTAAGTGGCTCGATTTATTCGCTCCCAAGTATACAAGGTGGAAGGACATCGACGCACATCCGAATATGATGTGAACTCATGGTATTCGGATGTGCGTACATGATTCGGGACACTTGATTCTTGAACTTTTTTCATAAATTTTTCATTATTTTCTGCAGTTTTTTTTATTTATTTATTTATATATACTTTATTGTACACCAATAAAAACACATAAAAAGTACACAAACGATTTTTAAATATACAATTGGCGGCCTTATCGCTAACTGCGATAAGGCATTTTTTTACTTGATCTTGTAAAAAACATTATTTCTACTTATCCACCCAAATTAGATTTATAATTAAAAAAACATTATTTAATTTATTTTGGATCGCGCGCGCGTAACTTTTACCGTGAAGTGTTATGATCGCGATTTTAGCAATACACTGCGCGCTCAAAAATATCAATATCTGTAATAACCGATCATTTTCTACATGAATGACCTAGGTCATTTTATTTTTGACCATGAGTGAAACCTTGTCACGACGTTTGTGCGTCGATATCCTTTCCACCTTATATTTGTATTTGCCATCAACACGCTAAGAAGAAGTGATTCCATTATGATTAAAACGTCCGAGGTATTAAAAACGTACCGATATACACTAGAAGCAGTTGGCTGAGCTGGTCTCTGGTCAGGTCGCCTTTGGGCAGCAACCATCGCCCCACGATCAGCGTCAGCATCAGGAACTGTTCTATCAACGTCACCCACATGTCTGTGGGTATCTTTGTGGCCCCAGGGATCGGGATCTCTGTCTGTTGACAATATACAACATATTAAGAAAACCCTGTCCGACCCGTGAAGGTATTATCTATATTAGTATAGTATAGGTATCAATATTAGATTACAATTATGTAATCCTTTTCAGTTAACAAGTATAAAAAACATTCTGAATAAGGGACTACGCGCACTTATTCAGCTCTTTTCAGCTTTTGTCCATAGAAAACAACAATTTTGTATGGAGACATGTACGCGTCGATTCAGCTTTCTGCGTCCATTCTGCTTTCGCGGCAAACCAGCATAAAATGAGGATAAATGTGTTTTTATTATGCGAATGCTATAGAGAGCGCGGCGCTGTACGACGCCTCATTCGACGGCGAATAAAGCTGTTCCGCCGCGTACAGCGCTGTTCGCCGTCGAATGCGGCGGAACAGCTCTTTACAGGGATGGTTCGCGACTCCTTGTCGACAAGTTGCGATCTGTATTGTTCCTGCATTGATTCGACGCCGTACGCGACTGATAGAAGCAGAGCTGTATAAGTGTGACCAAAATCTTTCAGCGAAACGCGAATGGAGCTGAATAAGTGCGCGTAGTCCCTAAAGGTTAATATTTCAAGGAAACTTAGCTTCATAGTTGCAGGGGTAATCAACACAGGTGCCAAATATACCACGGCAGGTGACAGTGTTGTTACATTCAAGAAAATTTGTTAGAGTTTGGGTAATTTTTGCACAAAATGCGTGCATTTAAAACGTCATTATCAACCTTATTTTTATGAATATATAATTTATTTTATTTTATTTAGAGCTGTGATTGGGATATCTATACCCCCTTTCGGATCGGACAGGGTTTTTTAACACATTGTAGGTACTTATAACATTATTTAAAACAAAACATTTCCCAAAATCCTTTCTATTCGTGGGTTTTTATGGGTGGTAACGTGGTAACCAATGTTTTTTTCAAAATGGCGCCCGGTTAGAATGCCGCGCTGCATTGAAAAATCTTCAAATCCCTTTGACAAGTGTCACCTCACGCACTCATAGGATCACGCCCCAAAAGATTAGCCAAGAGGTATACTATGTACTGTTG
Organism: Acronicta psi; assembly: GCA_946251955.1. Taxonomy (NCBI): domain Eukaryota; kingdom Metazoa; phylum Arthropoda; class Insecta; order Lepidoptera; family Noctuidae; genus Acronicta; species Acronicta psi. The sequence goes on along the minus strand of OX276498.1, from coordinate 2,969,380 downwards.
TAACTAGTAAAATATGATACCTCCACATAGGTAGCGTTGTTCGTCTTCTTCTGCAGCCGCAGATCCACTTTGTGTAGCTCCAGGAGCCATATTGCTGGCACCACCAACCCCAGATAGATGAACACCGACGGACAGAACCTAACAACAACACAGATTGATATTATCATCAACTCATACTGTGCCACGGCTGGGCACGGATCTCCGCTCAGTATGAGAGGGATTAGGCCATAGTCCACTACGCTGGCCTAAAACGGGTTGGCACACTTCACATGCTGTCGAGAAAATCTCTCAGGCATGCAGGTTTCCTCACGATGTTTTCCTTCACCGTTAAAGCGAGTGATAAATACCCACATCATATCGAAGTTAGAGATGCGTGCCTTGGATTTGGACTCGAGACCTTAGACTTTTTATTATAATAAATTTGAGTGCGTTTGGAAACACCTAACCTGCTGGTAAGTGACCATGCAGTCGAGGATGGAGCACGCAAACTCAAATAATGTCTGTTTACTCTCGCCTTGAAGGTTTCTAAATTATATGAATCGGGAAACAGCAGCCGGCAAGGAATTCCACTCCCTCTTATTTATCTTAGGGGACCTCCACTTGTTTTATTTTATTTTATATATTAAGGGCAGTCCAATGGTTATATCACCACACACATTATTGTCCACCAAAAAATATAAAGATCAGATACATGAACGCACATGATTATGAAAAGTCATACGTGTGCCTTGGATTGGAATTTAAGCGTAGGCTATGGTACGCTTACTTTTGATAGGAAACAAATAAACTTAAATGCAGTAAAATTGTTGTTATGTAAAATGTTAATGTACTTATGAGTCTGTGTCCCGACGTTTTGACAAGCTTGTTCTGCGTGAATTGCCAATAATTAACCAAAACGTAGGGTAGCTGTTAGTAATTAAAACGTCAAGACGCCTACCACCTTAGTCACCCGTGACCATGGACGCTGTAAAGGGTCCGAAACGTCGGGATTAAAATAATCCTAAGTAATATTATAAATGCGAAACTAACTCAGTCTGACTGTCTATCTGTCTGGCTTTCACGCCAAAACTACTGAACCGATCTAAATGAAATTTGGTACACAGATAATCTAGAGCCTGATAAAGGACATGGGCTACTTTTTAATGCGAAAAAAGGGCTGTAAGGGGTTGAAATAGGGGATGAAAGTTATAAGAAACCACGCAGGCAAAGCCGCGTGCGGAAAGCTAGTATCAATATAACGTAAATCCTTAAAAATAGTTTTATTTCAATGTCTAGTATCGGTGGGTATACATAGACTGCCCAATTATTCTCTCATTTGGCTTATTATCATTACTCTTCCTTTGGCTTATGCCACCGCAGGGTAAAATAGTTAAAAACTAAAGACAACCGCCGCATATTCTGAAGTCGGCTAAAACAAAGATATTTGGCCGCTCGTCACGTCGTTAGCAGGCAATTTGGGTGCGGCAGGAAACCGGAAGTGACGTTAAGTGAGCCTGTCCGACTGCTAATGTTCCTGACTAATCAATTTGGATGCGCCACTGCCGTGATTTGCGTTGAAACATATAATATTTGCCATAATTTTTTTATTTATTGTGTGAGAGAACTCCGCTTCTTGAGTGTAGTACCTACAACCGCATATAAGGCCAAATATTCTGCCGCTAAGCAAGAATGTGTTTACATTATATGTAAATAAATAAATAAATATCTTTGGACATTTTACACAGCACCATCTAGTCCCAAACTAAGCAGAGCTTGTACTATGGGACCATGGATATAATACTTATATACTTGTTTTTTGTAAATATAATATACTTATATAAGAAACACCCAGACAAACACAAACACTTATACTCATCACATAAATGTTGGTGTCCTGCGGGAATCGAACCCACGACTTCGTGATCAGCAGTCCGGTGTTCGAACCACTAGACCACAGACGTCGTCACTCTCTCTCCATCTGCCAAAGTCGGATGTATATCCGACGAAAAAGTTAAACTTTTGAAACTAAGGTTTTTTCGTGTGATAAAGTGAATTGGGCAAGGTTTTTTCATCCAACTGTCCAAGTCGGAATTATCCGACAAAATATTACTTTTAACAAACTAAGGTTTTTTGTCCGATAAATATGATTCATGTGATAAAGTGGACTGGGCAAGGTTCTTTCATCCAACTGTCCAAGTCGGAATTATCCGACAAAATATTACTTTTAACAAACAAAGTTTTTTGCCCTAGCCCTACCAGTAACTCAACCATGACTTCTATCGAATGGCTTTCGATAGGTTTTTAACCCATCGAAACGCTGTAATCTCATAGCAGATTTTAGTTCCTTACGTAACCGCTAGAGGCGCTGCGAGGGTTTTCCATACAATTAATATTTTACGGCGTCGCTAGCAAGTCTAGTGATAAAAACTCATTTTCGAGGCACTATTATATAAGGCAGCATGGCCATTAACATTTTTGGTTTAATTGGTAGGTAATTTCTGTATTATCTCCAATAGGCTATGCGACTAATTATTTTTAAGGCCTCGTGAAAAAGTTGAACATAAATAGAGCCGATTATCAAAAAACAAAATTTAAATTGGTTCAAAAATAACGAATATAAAAGCATTTTAATTTTATGCTAGAAAGAGAGCGCACTATACTTACAAATGACGTCAAAAGTAGCGTGCGTCATACAAATTCTATACTAACACTCGTTTTGCGGGAAAAGGACAGAGCATCCCCTCTCAATCCCCACCAAAAATTTTAACGCATTTATCTCAGAAATCTTGGTAGATTTAATATTTATTTTCAATATACGAAGTATGCTAATGATATTTTTCAATAAGCGTGTGATTATTAACAAATTCAACACCAGTCTTCTCCCCTATTATGACAAAACAGGAACTGGAGGAATACACCACATTATAAAACAATGTACCTACCTACTTTTATATTCAATTCAATTCTTTATTGCATTCCATAATGTGTACCTACAGGTGTTGGTAAGTTACAATAAGTGTCAATTATGGACCCTGTTGGGCACAGCAAAGTATTAGTAGATGAAGAGAGGAGGAGCGTATTTTATTTAATGTATCGTGGGTATCCTGTGTTGGTGGTCCATAATAAATAAACAGACTTACCCTGTGAAACGTAGGTAATAGTTTACAGGGATGTGCACAGTATTGATCGGCAAGCCATTAACTTTCACCCTTTAGAGCGGTCCGAACACAATGGTGACATTTAACCGCTTTGTGAAAGTCTAATCATGTGTGACATAAGGGTAGTTTTGGATTAAATACATACATACCATGACACCTGTATTCCCCGGAAGGGGTAGGCAGCAGTGTAGTCTTATGTAGTACTACCAGAATAAATAATAACAGAATGGCCACTCTCCACCCCTCCCTAACGTCAGGTACCTCAGGTCCCTGTCCTGTCGGTGTTCTTGCCGGACTGCCAACAAACCCTACGCACCGTCACGCACACATTTGCACGTGTACCAACGTAATTTTAAAAGGAAAGTTTGTATGGAGTGTCACAGGTGTGGTAGTACTACCACTGTTCGCTAGTATTGCCATCAACCGGGCACAAATTCAGGCTCCGAGCGGCTATTGGGAATTTCATAAAAAACCCCAACAACACTTTGCTCGACCCGGGAATCAAACCCAGGACCTCTAGCGAAGCAATCGCACTTGGGACCACTAGACCAACGAGGCAGTCTAAATTTATTACTTAAATAAAATGTTTAGTTCTATTATTATTTTGTACTAGCTTTCCGCCAGCGGCTTCGCCCGCTATCCCGCGGGAACCATACATTTTACCGGGATAAAAAGTAGCCTATGTGCTATTCCAGACTATAATCTATCTCTGTGCCAAATTTCATCCAGATCCGTTCAGTAGTTTTCGCGTGAAAGAGTAACAAACATCCATCCATCCATCTATCCATCCTCACAAACTTTCACATTTATAATATTAGTAAGATATTATAGTAGGAAGTAGGATTTTCATAATTCTCGTATCCTTATTTGGAGTCCGTTTTACACGAAGCGACTACCATGCCTCCGCAACCCAATTTCTAGGCAATACAGATATTCGAACGATAAGACTGGTTTTGAATTTTCAGTCACTTATAGGTAGTCACTTAAAAAAGGTTAAAAAAATATCGAGAATTCAATTAAAAAAAAAGTTCAAGTCTAAATTCAAAAAGTTCTAATTTTTTATTATAAGAAGGTGCCCATATTTTTCTTCTCGCCAAAAAGATCCATGCGAAAATAGTATTAATATATTATGTAGTTTACCAAACCAATAAATCCATACTTATTTATAAAAATCAATTCCCGCTAGAAAGACCGTCACTTGACAACGGCTCGCCCGATCTGTTTTTTTTTGTGTTTTTAATTTTAATGTCCGGACGATGTGACGCAGGCTAAGTTGGGCACGGGTCGCTAATAAAGTTACAAAATACGAGAAAGTATTTCAAAAAATGTGTCACTGCCCGGATAGCTCAGTCGGTAGAGCATTGGACTTTTAATCCAAGGGTCCAAGGGTTCAAGTCCCTGTCCGGGCGACACATTTTTAGTCAGTAGGAAAAATATATTATTTTGGATTATTATCAAAACCACAGAATAGATTCTATACTAGTCCTATGGCCAAAACTGTGTGTATAGTTTTTTCTTCATTCGATTTGTTATTGTGTAAACTGTCGCCTGATGGAGAATTCAACCAAAATAAAATATTGCCTTTTCACTCTCTGTTCTCTGGCACCAAACAGAATGGCACATACGACTAACACCAACAATAAACAATTATTTAGCGGCGATATCTGTCTTTCTGTTGCGAATTATTTTTTTATTTCATTTGCCCTATTGTCTGTAGTTATATTTAGGCATACCTAAATTCCATATTTCGACTCGCGAACTTAAAAAATATTCTTTAGCGATAAAGGAAACTTAAATGTAAAAATTTAAGAGGTCGATAAGAAAGAAGGTCCGTACCCAGAAATAGTATGGACAGAATCTATACACGAGTTTGTTTGAACGCATTAATCTCGGAAACCACAAGTCATTTGAAAAATCTTTTTGCATTTGATAGCCCACTTTTTGAGGAGGGTTAAGGCTATTGAACATCATGCTATGATAATTAGGAGCCGAGTAAGGCGGGTGAAACCGCGGGCACAGCTAAAATAAATATATAGGTAGGTACTGATGTCCTAAGGATAAAACTAGATATCAGGCATTTTGGCAATCTGACTACTTCCTACTAAAGATCGACACTAAGTTTTTTTATTACAACCGGGGCCGACGGCTACGTGTTTCCGAAGCAGGGAGGACTGTTAGGTATGTACAGAAGATTTTATTAATAAATTTATACCTTAATAAAATACGCTTACCATTTCCATTCTTGATTTTCCTTAATAGTTAAAGTAAAAACTCCTTCGAAGATTAACAGCATTATCGGCGACGCTAAATACCAATATTCTATGTCGTCTTTGAATACAGTCACTTGCCATATTGCTATTATTCCGTGGCAGGCAAAAACTAATCTAGTTATTACAGCCTTTATAGTAGCGAGTACTTTGCCTACGTTCGCCATTTTTGAAAAAAAAAACAGTTTAATTTATATTCGGATATGACGTCACGTTCTTTTAAATCTTCAAATAGGACCAAGAATCTCTTTTTGAAATTGAATTGAAAGGCACTTATTATTTTGTTTTTAAATTGATTTTTTAATCGTAACTTTTTTCATATTTTTTAATAAAAGGCACTGTTTTAAAGGCACGCACGTAATTTTAATTTGTTAATCATTTTAAAAATAAAATGTCGGTTTTCAGTCACATTTTTTATGCGTTGCTATCTAAATGCAACGGATTGCGAAACTCAACTAAATAGTATCTCCTGCACTGAAAGACGCGCTAACGTTTTGAAAGGGATTTTACGATATCTCCGATCATTTTGCATATAATGCTTCTTTATAGTAGCCTAACATTGAAAATTGAAGAAAAAAGCAAGCAATGTAGCGTCCACATTAGAAAACATACAACATTTTATCATTTCGGATGCGCGCGCATCATCCAAATTGGCCAATCACAGGTCAGTTTCCCAAGAAAAGGGCTTGGAAGTTTACCTGAATTAGGTACCCTTTTACCTGGATTTGGAGTCACTGTTATCCTTGTTTTATATGGAATAGAGTTCTAAATCCATTAGCACAGGTGATATGAGTTGTAAAACATTGCTTTTCAGGGAAGGTATACTAAAGCCCCGTCTACACTGAATTACATATTTTTTTCATTGTGTCGGAACACAAAATGAAAAAAAAATGTAAATTGCCATTTTGTGGTGGCAGCCATCTTGGATTTGAAATTTATCAGTCTACTATACAGTCAAGCCATTTTTATTTGATCGATATCGAGGGAGTTGTGAAATATGTAATCCCTCCCCCATTCTGTATTTTTTTTTTACAAATAAATCAAAATCAAAATTGGTTCATCAGTTCGGGAGCTATATGACAGACACACACACCCAGACACGTCGAACATATATCACGCCGTCGTTTTTGCGTCGGGGGTTAAAAATAAAGTGATCATCCGCACTCGTAGACTATAATTATCAATTAATGCCAGATGATAACTATGATGTACAATTTCACACTAAATTATTCGCATCTATTTCATTGTAAATTACTTTTCATTTGTTAAAATTTGCAAAGATTCTTGACGTGTTTTTTTAAACGTAAAATGATGAGAAATTCGTATTCATGTTTAATTATATTGTTATGTAAGTATTATTATTAAATTATTTGGAATATCGTCCCTATCAAACCAAAATCTGATAGTACGTGCAATTTTCGAGTTTAAAAAAAAGGAAAAAAAACCTAGTACATAATAATTAATTAATTAAATTATTTTTTCAACAGTTTTCCAACATTGCAAATCGAGGAACTTTACGAGAATCAAAATCAAATTAACCAATGGTCCAGTCCAAGGGTCCGTCAAGCCGATCGACGCCGGCGAAAAGTTCAATATGACAAAATTCTTTGACGGTATCCTGAAAGATGTAAAACTTATTGAGGAGAAACATAAAACTAAAATTCAAACGACGATTCAAACGACAACTGTAACGGCTAAAATAGATAATTACGATTTTATGTCACTAGATGGCTTTAAATTGCCGAAATTGAGTTTGAAGGAGCACTCACCAATAATGAGGAGGGAGGAAGAAAAAGATGAATTGTTATACGACATAGAAGACGATGATGATTTACGAATGCCGCTGTGAAAATATTGAATTAAATGTAACGTGTTTTTTTTACATAACCTGGGCTGTAGACAAGTTGCAATTTAGACGAACGAATAATAACCTAAATTAAAAATTTAGATGGATGCGAGGACGGATGGATGCGAGCTGCCCAAGACCGGGATGGTTGGCGCTCTTTGGGGGAGGCCTACGTTCAGCAGTGGACGGCAATAGGCTGATATGAATTGAATTGAAAAATTTAGAAAACCCCCAACACAAAATGTAATATGCCATTTTGTGGTGGCGGCCATCTTGGATTTGAAATTTTCATAGTGTATAGTATTCTCCTAGTTAAGCCCTTTCATTTGATACCCATATTGAGAGAGTTGTGAAAAAATATGTAATTTGCTATTTTGTGGCGGCGGCCATCTTAGACCCATTTTCATTCACTCCCGACTAATTCACCTTTCAAATAGAAAAATCGAAATTAAAATCAGTTCATCCGTTCGGGAGCTACGATGCCACAGACACACACACACACACACACACACACACACACACACACACACGCAGGCACACACACACACACACACACACACACACACACACACACACACACACAGACACACACACACACACACAGACACACACACACACACAGACACACACACACACACGCGCGCACACGCACACACACACGCACACGCACACGCACACACACACACACACACACACACACACACACACACACACACACACACACACACACACAGACACGTCACACTTATAACACCCCGTCGTTTTTGCGTCGGGGGTTAAAAAGAAAATGTATGGAAATGACATTAGTGACATTAGTGACGTCTACGTCCCCACTGGTGACAAATGGGAAAAATATTCCCATTTCTCACCAGTGGTGACGTCCCCAGTGGTGACAAATGGGAATGGTCACCAGTAAGGCGGGGCTAGAGCTGAATATGTATATAGTGATGTGAATCCGATTTTTTCATGAATCATTTTAATTAGATAATAATATATTCCATTATAAAATGAACATAAAAACGAGAGAAATAATTTTAAACTTTCAATGACAGTTCTACAAATCAATGTTTATGTTTTACTAGCTGACTCAGCGAATTTCGTACCGCCAATAAAAAAATTCTTACCGTTTAAACCTTCCCTGGACTTCCACGAGTATTTCAATACTAAAATTAGCCAAATCGGTTCAGCCGTTCTCGAGTTTTAGCGAGACTAACAGAATTGCAATTCATTTTCTATACTAATATTATAAAGAGGAAAGATTTGTTTGTTTGTTTGTTTGTTTGTTTGTAATGAATAGGCTCCGAAACTACTGGACCGATTTAAAAAATTCTTTCACCTTTGGAAAGCTACATTATCCCCGAGTAACATAGGCTATATATCATCACGCTACGACTAATAGGAGTGGAGTAGTAATGAAAAATGTAGCAAAAACGGGGAAAAAATTATAAGACCACGCGGGCGAAGCCGCTGGCGGGAAGCTAGTTATTTATATAGATGATGATATAGATAGCTCCGGCATGTCCTAACTGACGACCTCTGACGTGATGGTATGAAGGTATTCTCACTAGCAGATTGGAGTTTGGATTTGTGGCTGGTTGATGGCAATAGGCTCGCCCCCTACTACATGGGACCTAAACACTACAGTTCTGCCTAGCCCTTCGGGGAATATAGGCATAATGGTATTTGTTAAAGGAGGTCATCAAAAGCCCATACAACTCAGCCCAAATTGTTCTGGCGGTACATGTCAGCTGTCAAGTTGATAGTTTTGGATATGTTTTTACCATGAAATCACTATAAAACTGATAATAATCTGCCGTAATGGCGTGCGTTTGACATTCCGAAACTGACACTGACAGTTTTTACTATGAAATCATTACGAAAAAAATAATAGTATGCCAAAATGGCATGATTTTTCTCAAATTAAAAGTTTTTTTTCTCATCCCCCAGTCAACATTAAAAAAAAGTACGACTACAGTTTAAACCAGCGCAATACAGAGTATTTTTTCCAATAGGTGTACCTTCGGTACCTCATTTGGGCCAGTACAAGGGCAGTACAAGATATAGCACCGTAGGGGGCGCCACAGTACAGCTGTAAAACCCCTTGGGCATTGCACCACAGAAAACCACCCCATATTAACAGACAAAGGAGGCTATACTACTGAAAGAATATCCTCATCGGTTTCTGCCTCGCCTGTATCCAACGATCCAGAGTCCTTTGGTACGTCGCGGTCGTCTACCCGTCCTGTACGAGGCCGACTCACGCTTTTCAACACCAGTCACCTTTCCTATTAAGAGCGACCAAGTTATTATAATAAAATAGCGATCCGTGCGCAGCTTCACCTGCGTATACCGGCGTATTAAAAAACATACGCACAAACCTTGTCCTGACAATTATGAACACAACAAAAAAGAAATATTCAATTTGGTGCTGTTGTTTGGTAGTTATGCGCGTACAAACATTTCGGCGATTTATTTTAATTTATTTATGATTAGCACTTGTAGCACACTGCTATAAAAACTAATAGGTACCAAGTTTGTTCAGAAACCGATACACAAATTATTAATATTTTTATTCTATGCTGATCTCAATTCACAATATGCCAAAGTTAAAATAAATAGACAATAATGACGGTGGTTATCTTGTCTCTGGAAAAGTGTTAGCAGTTTGTAGAAGTTTCCATTAATTATTGGACAACAATTCGTTTTTTCGAGGACACACAAAAAACATAGTTACGTTTATCATGAACACTGCCACATTACACAATCCACATTGTTGAAAATCCACCACAGCTAATGCAGAGTAGTATGAAGTATGATTACCCAATACCCATGTCCTGTAATATTAAAAATTTTCTCAAACCGATGACGGTCTCATCATAAACCTGTTTAGTAATTCAATTTAATACAATGGACAGTTTTTAATTATTAAAGAAATAAGTTTTTAATCTTCCAAGTTGGTAAAAATGAGGATTTTTTTCTACAATTTCTGCGGGATATTTTAATTTAAATACTAGCAGCACCGGATGTTGCAGTCCTGACACTTGACATTTAGATATGTTTACTTCCGTTCAATTTGGTTCAATCAATTAAAAACCGATCAATAATTCAATATTATTATTTTTGGACGCGCCATCGGCTATTTTTGTGATTGTGTCAATAATTGACCAGAACTACTGAAGTATAGATAGATTAAAGAACGTGAATCGTAAATGCGTAGTGTAACTAAGTATAAAAACAACTGCGCGGTTTAATTTTTAATTAATTTATTTTTTATTTACCTACCAACCCGTGGACGCCGATTACTGTGAGTACCTTTATTCATAATTTGTACTATACCCTCTTGCCACGGTTTATTGTAGACGATTTTGTAAGTTGAAACTAGGATAGTATTTATTTGACCTTTACATCTAAGGTTTGGCTAATGTCCATTTCGGCTTTTTATTCTACCTTTCCACTTACTAAGTAGAGGGGCTGATTTCTCTATTTAGTTTTCTTACTCAGGGCTTCAGATTTACACAAGTTTTAGGGCACCCTATAAAAACAGTAAGACCAACAAGCTTTCCGCCAGCGGCTTCGCCCGCGTGGTCTTGATAACTTTTTTCCCCCCGTTTTTGCAACATTTTTCATTACTACACTGCTCCTATTAGTCGTAGCGTGGTAGTATATAGCCTATAGCCTTCCCCAATAAATAGGCTATCTATCACTGACAGAATTTTTCAAATCGGTCCAGTAGTTTCGGAGCCTAATCAATACAAACAAACAAACAATCAAATCTTTCCTTTTTTTTATTATATTATTATTATAGTATAGATAATATAGATAATAAAACAGTAGTAACAAATAGTATCAATAGTACTGCAGTAGTATACATGTAATTTCTAATTACTTTCTCTAGATGCTGCTCAACAGAGCTGGATATACCAAAAGAAAAAACAAAAGGATCAGGCAACCAGACAAGTAGATATCTACACACAATACTCAATTCAACAGAACTCAACACAACAGAATGGATGTTATATAACTACTATAATTATAGCTTAGCAAAAAACCTGAGACTACCATCGTAATACAGTATTAAATACAAGTCAAAATGTCAAGCAAAAAGGTTGATGACAACCAAACTTCGGTCATCAAGTACGCACCAAGGATCCCGAGCCCAACATCATCAAATCCTGATGAAACCAAACCCGGTCGTCGAAAACGTGCTGCCAAAAAACCTAGGCCAAAATACTGCAAGCCCAACACAAGAATCTGGAGACCGTATGCCAAAGAGAAAAAGTTTAAATGTGACATATGCAACAGCACTTTTGACCTTAAGAGTAATTTGAAAAACCATATTATAGGTCATTCTATTAAAAGACCGTTCACATGTGATGTGTGTAAGAAGAGTTTCATCCAAGAACGACTACTGATAACTCATATGACTGTGCATACAGGTGAAAAACCATATAAATGTAAATCCTGCGACTGCAGCTTCAATTTACCTGTTGATTTAAAACGCCACACATTTATACACACTGGAGAGAAACCGTACAAGTGTGACGTTTGTGATTTCGGATTCCGTCAACCGAATGACTTGAAAAGGCATATGAGGAAACACACCGGTGAGAAACCGTACAAATGCAGTGTATGCCACAAAAGTTTCAGTCAACTCCATGGGTTAAAAAAACACAATTACACCCATACAGCTGAAAATCATTATAAATGCAAACAGTGTGATAAGACTTTCAATCACCCGGAGGGCTTGAGGAGACATGCTGCTATTCACAAAGACGATCAGCAATATAAATGTGAGATTTGTGAAAAGAGGTTCACTCGTCCTGAGGGACTGACAAAGCATTCCTTGGTCCACACTAAAGAGCGGCGTTATAAGTGTGATGTGTGTGGCCATAGATCCAGAGATGCAAGTGATTATAAGAAGCATGAAAGAACCCATACGGGTGAGAAGCCATTTAAATGTGACGTTTGTGATGCAGGATTTGTAGATATCGTGAAGTGGAAGACCCATATTCGGTGCCACACCGGTGAGAAGCCGCATCAATGTAAAATATGTATAAATACATATTTCAACGATCGGAGTGATTTAAGGAAGCATGTTTTACATCGACACATTAAAGACAAGCGTTATCAATGTGATCAGTGCGGTAAAGGCTTTGTTTATAAGAATACTTTGCGGAGACATATTGCTAAGCATGAGAGGGAGAGAATTGTATTTCATTAAATGCTGGACCGGTTTCTCTGACTTCAACTTCCTTATCAACACTGTTGGATCCTCAGCTCAGTGGAGATAGAAGAAGACGTAGTGGACTCTATAACAATTTTAATGCGGCAATTTTCGGTTACAAATATATGAGAGGGTGGTGTGCGCTGGCCGTGCGCTTGCGCCGTTGGATCGCTGACCAAAGTGAAGCCGCTGTAGTGGGGCGGCGTGCGAAGACCGTTGTTACACCAGCGCCTCCAGTGTTTCAGTTCACCCATGGACAACACAGCTAAAGGCTTCTGCTGGACATAATGCAAAGGAAAGTAATTAAGAATGGCGACTGTCTGCCCTTCCCTAACTTAATATACCCCACCATTTCTCGGCTTTCTCGGATCAGGCTTTATTTGGTTACAAATTCGTTATTTTACTTGATTTTTTTGCTGTTTTTATTGCGGACCAAATTTAGTAACCGCTGACCATTTGATTACTTTTCAAAAGTAAGACTATTAGTGAAAGTAAGTATATTTTTATTGAATATGATATTTATTACACCAAAATATTTTATAATTATGTGTCAAACATGAATAAATATTAGATATTTTACCATTGACATATTTATTACTTCGAAATCATTGTATTTGATACAGCACCATCTAGTATAGAAATAAGCAGAGCTTGTACTATGGGTACTGAACAATTTACAATTATAATACTTATATACTTTTATTGTGAATACATACACGCGACATCATAACATACACGACCTCGTGATCATATACATATAGTGTAGGTAAATAAGCCTGGAATCTTGCATGTCTATTTAATCAATTTTCTATCTATTAATTAATCGATGTAATAACCAATTTTATTTTTCTATTAGAACTGTATATAGGTACTATATACAATAAATGTACGAACTGGTAAATGTATTATTTAAATGTACTAACTGGTAAATGCATTATTTAAATGTACTAACTGGTAAATGTATTAATTAAATGTATGAACTGGTAAATGTATTATTTAAATGTATGAACTGGTAAATGTATTAACTGGTAAATATATTATTGAAATGTATTAACTGGTAAATGTATTATTTAAATGTACTAACTGGTAAATGTATTATTTAAATGTACTAACTGGTAAATGTATTATTTAAATGTATGAACTGGTAAATGTATAAATCAAATGTATGAACTGGTAAAACTGATAAATGTGCTGCCCGTGTATTATAGAGAATAATTATAATTTAATCATAAATATAAAAATCTCATTAGCCTAGTATTCGTGTGCAACTTGAGATCCTGGGTTCCATCCCCAAGTCGGGCAGGGCTTTGGGTTTTTTTGGGTTCCCAACTTCCCAGTACCAGCACGGAGTACGGAATACACCGACGAACCGTTTGTATAGGATGCTACACATCAAGTTATACAAATTACCAGCATAATCAGAGCTCCCATTGTATAGAGTTTCTGTACAATAAGTGATCCGCTTATACTGGTGATATCTAGCTTGTGTAAATTAGTACATATCTGCCCATCTCTTCGGGCAATACAGACGAGTGACGTTATAATGATAAATAATTAAAACAAGTATTATAAGCCGTATCAGTATTTATTAAATAATTTATTGCCTTTTCTGTCTTATGTACATCCTTTATTGAAAAATAAATAAATACAGTCTGTCTTACTTAGTGGTTTCATCACCTAGTATTTTCGCCGTAAGATGACATGCCTGACAGTTTTTATTTTTCCGTGCCACGCATACTTCTTTAAACTATTAAAAAATAAAAATGAAATACAAAAAAAAAATCATTCCTCATTCATATTAAATATTCCTATCGTAAATTATTGTTGTTATTATTAACTGTTAAATAAAAAATGTATAATATTTTTTTTTTTTTAAGTTATGGCTCCATCGACGAACATTCGATGATTTTGCCAATGTCAAATGGCTGATGCGTGGAACGAAACTTCAATCAATAGAGATTCACACTGCTGAATGAAAAAAATCGATGAATCGGAACGGCCATTTAATTTGCTAAAAATTGGTAATTCCGATTCCATTTTCTTTACCAAATAGTTAGATTTTTTAAAACAATCAATGAAATTTTGCTGGGTTATATAATATATATAATACGCACACACGCCAGGTCGAAAGCTTGTGACGTTGGCAAATAACTAGTAATCTTAGCATCAAAAATGCTTAAAAAAATACAAAATGATTAATAACAATATTGATAAAATAACTGCCTTGATTCGATTCCTGGTCGAAGTGTTGTTGGGTTCTTCTATGAAATTCACAATATACCTAATTTGTTCTGACCCATCTCTCAGGCTGCCTGCTTATCCTTCGTGTGGTGTATGGCGCGCGCATGCGCAGACAACGCCGTGCTCTGCGCGAAGCGTGCGTTGCATACACTACACGCAAACGGCTTCTCCCCAGTATGTGTCCGGAGATGGTTTGCTAGAATCTTATTAGTCTGGAACGAGAAAGTAGTTATATTTAAGTAAACCAGTTTTTAAATTAAAAAAAAACGAATATTTTTATTTCACTAGATCATATAAATAGGTACTTTTGAAACGTTAAACTAGTTGCACGGTTCCGAAAAAAGTGGGTCTTATGGAGAAGAGCCGGCAAGAAACTCCATAGATACTCTTTTTGAAAAATATGTGTGGTAACAGTAACAATAACTGTGAATAGTAATGAGCATTGTATAACGGTCAATGTATCAATGTGTCAATGTATCATGGGAGCACTGTATTGTAGTCAAATGTCATGGGAACACTGTCTTTTAGATTAAGCTGTATACTACTAGATGGCGTTATAGCTATAACGCCATCGTCGTCGCGCCAACGCCCGCACGATTCCGTCACTACCCGGATGCTCTTGTGTCACTAACCCGTATAACCATCGACACGAAGGAAGATCGTCTTCCTTTACTAAGACCACGTCTCCCAGTTTTGGTGATAAATTTTCATTAGCCCACTTATACCTATGAAAAAATTGCCTCAAATAATCCTGAGACCACTTTCGCCAAAACGTTTGCAGCATACGTTGAGTATATTGCCATCTTTTTAATGAGCTAACGTTAGAATTTTCAAAGTTATTATCTGGCGGAGTCACAAGCGACTCCCCCACCAGAAAATGGCCAGGAGTTAAAATTTCAGTTGATTCTGAATTGCCTTCCAGCCTAGATAGTGGCCTGGAATTCAAACATGCTTCCACCTGAGCTAACACCGTTGCTAATTCCTCGTACGTCAGTGTAGAAGTACCAACTATCCGTTTCAGGTGAAATTTTACAGATTTTATTCCGGCCTCCCATAATCCACCGAAATTAGGTGCATGAGGCGGAATAAAATGCCAAGAGGTTCCATTTGTCGCTAAGCTTTCTGCTATTTCAGGTAAGATGCTATTCGTTTCGTTGATAAAAAGTTTTTCAAGTTCTTTTGCAGCTCCCACAAAGTTGGTGCCATTGTCACTCCACAACTCTTGACAATGGCCTCTCCTTGCTACGAATCTCTTAAAAGCTTGCAAAAATCCTTCAGAAGTCAGATCAGAAACTGCTTCTACATGAACCGCTCGCGTAGACATGCACACAAATAGGCATATATATCCTTTATAAGATTTATGTCCACGTCCTTTGGCTGTACGTAGTTGAATAGGTCCAGCAAAGTCTACGCCGCTCCGAAGAAACGGACGGGACGGTTTAACCCTAGCTGATGGCAGTTGACCCATCAGCGGATTACTGGTAAGTCCATTATTTTTAACACATATTACGCATTTCCGTATATGATCTGTTACCATTTGTTTTAGTCCAATTATCCAAAACTTATTATATATGTACGTTAAAGTTAATTGTTTTCCTCCATGCAAAGTTTGTTTATGACCAAACTCTACAATTAACTTAGACAAGTGAACATTTTTTGGCAAAATTGTGGGGTGCTTACTTTCAATTGCTAACTCAGATTTTTCTAATCTACCACCTACTCTTACAATGTTTTTAACGTCTAAAAATGGGTTTAAAGTTCTTAGACAACTATTTCTTTTAATTGGTGTTTTGTTCCTCAATGCTATTATTTCTTCTTCGAAATATTTCCCTTGATACAGTCTTATACATGTTTCCAGAGCCTCATTTAGTTCTTCCGTCCGCAAATAACCTTTCCATTTTTTCCCAGATGCAAATTTTTTGACAGGTAACAAACGTCTACAATAAGCTACAATTCTAACAAGTCGCGTCAACGATGCGTATCGTTCACACATTTCCGATTCATTAATTAAGTGATGAACCTTGACTGCCTCTAAGTCAGTAGTCAAATCGTGAGGTTTTTCATATTTGATATCAACATTTTTCAAAAAATCAGGTCCTTGAAACCAAAGTGAGTATTGTTTTAGCTCTGCCGGCAGCATACCCCTGGAGGCGCAGTCAGCAGGGTTTTGTTTTGAAGCGATATGTGACCATTGCCAGGGGTCCAAAGAAGTAAGTATTTCGGACACACGATTACCAACGAATACTTTCCATTTTTTTGGTAAACCATTAAGCCATGCAAGAACGATACTAGAATCCGTCCAGGCTCTCAAATTATGTTTATCAACATTTAATATTTTTGATACTTCCAGCAAAAGTCTTTTCAGCAACACTGCCCCACACAACTCTAATCTAGGAATCGAAACTTGTTTCAAGGGGGCCACTTTAGCTTTTGCCGTAACTAACGAGACTTTTATATTTCCCTCAGCATCAATCACACGGAGATATATAACCGCAGCGTATGCCACTTTCGAAGCATCGCAGAAGCCGTGCAACTCTCTGCTGACATCGGTTGAATTAGTGCCTACCCATCTGGGTACCCTTATATTTTTTAATTCATTCAAATTATTTCGGTAAGTACACCATTCAGCGTAAATTTCTGGTGAGACGTTATCATCCCATAGTATACCTGATATCCAAAGCTTTTGAATAATAGATTTCGCTAATATAATGCATGGAGTAATCCAGCCTAGTGGATCGAATAGGCGCGATATTTCTGATATAATTCTCCTTTTTGTTACAGGTGGTTCGAGTTCGGCTAACTTCACAACGTAACGGAAATTGTCTGCCTTGCGTTCCCAGGTAAGTCCCAGTATCTTAAACATTTCATCTGTTTTAATATGTATCCCATCCTTTATTGTACCTTTATCCTTCTCACTTATCCTTCCCAATAATTCATCATCATTACTTGACCATTTTTGTAAGGTAAATCCTCCTCGCTTAACCAATTCATTCATCTGACGATAGATTTCCATACCTTCCTCAACCGTTTCACAATTAGTCATCAAATCATCCATGTAGAATTCTGTACATAGTTTTTCAGCAGCTATTGGATATTCCCTTCCTTCATCTTGTGCTAGTTGTTGCAGAGTTCGAACCGCGAGGAATGGTGCACTTGCAGTTCCAAATGTGACCCGTAGCATTTTGTAATGTTTCATATCCTCCTCGGCGTTTTCCCTCCACAAAAATCTAAGATAATCTGTATCATCATCGTGGATTTTAATTTGTCGGTACATTTTGACTATATCAGCTGTAATACAAATACTACCTAATCTCCACTTCATGACTAAATGTCTCAAATCTGGTTGAATGGTTGGTCCGATCAATAAGCAATCATTGAGTGAAACCCCGTCTTTGCCTTTTGCTGATGCATCGAACACTACGCGGACCTTAGTAGTGTCTTTGTCCTCCCTGATGACCGCATGATGAGGTAAGTATACCGCATTTTTTACTTTAATATCCTTTTCTGAAACCATCGCTGCATGCCCTAGTTGTACATATTCCTCAATCACTTCCTTATATCGTTCCTTTAACTTTTCATCTCTTTTAAATTTATTTTCTAACCCTATGAATCTCTTTTCAGCCATAGCACGACTCTCACTGCATCCAAAGTCATGATTATTTTTAAACGGTAAGCGTACTATATACCTGCCGTCTTTATCCCTGGTAGTTGTTTGGACATATAAGTCTTCACAAAGCTTTTCTTCTGTTGATAGTTTTTGTTCCCTTAATAAATCTTGATCCGATTCTAGTTCCCAGAACTTTCTTAATAGGTCCTCCTCTTGTTGTACTTGGCAATGTAATACACAGGCCCCTTCGGTTTGAGTAACCGACGAATCTACAACTCCAGATAGGATCCAACCTAAAGCTGTAGATTGCGCAATAAGAGAACCAGAAGGACAATGCATAAGGCCTTCTTCCATTATCTGACTATATACATCAGCTCCAAATAAAAGATCAACTTTATTTGGTTGATGATATTTTGGATCCGCAAGCTCAATCCCTCCTAGTTCTGACCATTCCAGAATATCTACTTTCCTCGTAGGCAGGAGCGTAGTAATGGATGTCAAAACATGAGCCTTTAAGGTAAGTATAAAATCTGGATTGACTCTTGATTGGATCGTTATGTTAACCATTGCTTTCGAAAGTAAATCTTGGTCTCCTCCTAGACCAGAAATTTTGCTTTTTATTGGTATCTTTTTTAGTTTGAGATCCTGGACTGTACTCTCGGTAACAAAATTTGCCTGAGAGCCTTGGTCCAGTAATGCTCTCAACATAAAAATGGTGCCGCTTTTCGACTCGGTTTTGACTAGCGCCGTTGCCAGCAAAACCTGCTTACAAATTTTCCCTGTCGAAAAACAGCTTACCACTGATGCTAGACTTGTTTGTTTAGAAGCCACATCCGATTTAGACGGTTCTAGTTCTTCTGAAGAAACACCTGTTCCCTTTTCTTGGCTTGATTTGGCATCAGAGGTCTCAAGTGTATTTAAGTTTCTAGGGTGTAACAACGTATGGTGACGACGATGGCATAGTTTACATTTAGTACTACATTGACAGACTCTTGCTGCATGGTTATTACCCAAACAATTAAAACATATATTTTTTGAAGTGACGAAATCGCGACGTTTGTCCACTGATTCCCGACTGAATTTGTGACAGGCATATAACCGATGTGTGTCGTCGTTACAAAAAGGACACACAATTGTTGATACATGTAAGGATTTAAATTTAGTATTAATCGCATTTTGCTTAATATTGCTACTATTCGCAGTTCTATTAAATGTAGACCTAGAATCGAGAAATTCCAATGCCCTATATCTATTAGTAAGAAACTCTTTAAATTGTTCGTATGTTGGTAACTCATCCGATCCGTTATTATTTGTAAAGTCAAACTCCCACTGCTTTCTCGATTCTGGGTCGAGTTTCAAAGTTAATAAGTGAATCAAAATAATATCCCAATTTTTTACATTTATGCCTATATTAGTTAAACCACTTAGACAATCATTCGTGGTGTCCAACAACTCTTTTAAATTACTAGCAGATTCCACCATGATATTCTTCTGGCTCAAGAACCGTTTTATGATATGATGAGACAAATACCTTTTGTTATCATATCTAGTTTTTAATAAAGACCAACACCTTTCATAATTATCATCGGCAATAGGTATCTGTCGCAACAATTGTTCTGCCTCATCCGTTACATAACTTTTCAAATAATGCATTTTTTGAACGTTACTTAATTTTTTGTTATTATGCACCAATGACATGAACAAATCACGGAATGTCACCCATTCTATGTATTTTCCTGAGAATTTAGGTATTACTATTTTTGGTAACTGCATCTGAGACCCAGCCTCATCAGACCGACTTTCAGACACCTTTCCCTCCTTTGACTTTTGGCCAAAAGTCTGTAATATTGATTTTAATTCAGTTTTGTAATCTATGTAAGCTTCTTCTGCTTGGTCATGTATATCATTTTTGATATATTCCTGCTGTGCCAAATGAGCCCCGTACTGCTCCACTATTGAACGATGAGTGTTACTAAAAACATCCCATAGTTTTTCTAATGATTCCAATCTAACTTGAACATACATTTCTGTAATTCTCTCTTTCGGTGACTTTTTAAAATTGCGTTTTGCTTTTACAATGTTACAAAAATTGTCACTTTGAAGTAATAGTTTGGCCTCCATTTTCGAAATAAATTTTTGAAATAATTCACCCGAATTATTCTAAGTCCAAGAAATTCTTTAAAATTTTACAAGTGTTTTACTTAATAACAATTTTAACCAAATTTGGGCATAGGTTCCCCGTCTGAACCACTTTTCTTATTGCTAAATTATTCTAAGTCCAACTAATCTATACAAACGTTAAAGTTAATGACATTTATTCACTGACACTACAATTTGACTTCTATTTTTACTAGTATAAAGTTTAAGTTCACTTACGGTTTGTCCAGTTCAGTTCCCTATTCACTCACTATTTCACTCCTGTCTTGTCATCACGCGACGACATGATAATGCTCTCTCGCTCTTGACGAATGCGGCCGACGACGCACGAACAATTCCGAAAGAATTTGACACTTCCTGCTTCCTTGCTCTTCGTTCGCTTGCACAGTCGCACCGCTCCACAGATATGTTCCGATAACCTGACAGCGCCACCCGGTCTCCAACTCTCCAGGTCTTGACGGCTGTTCTCGAAGTCCAAGGCAGGATTCACCACCAAACCCTGACTCCTGATGCTGCAGCAGCTCTTCACGGTTCAAGAGCTGATCTGCTTGCTCGGAACCTTCCCCTTCACCCCTAGTCAGTTACGCAAAAATGTTTGGCGCCGACGCGACCGACCGAAGTTATACAAGCATGATGCAGCTTGATGTGTAGATGGAAAGATTAAAGAGTATATATTGGAAGCCGACCTACATATGTTTGTAATACTAGCTTTTCGCCCACGTGGTTTTTAAATTAATGCCTACACCTCCAACAAATATCATTATATTTTAGCCAATGTATACAAAAACTTGCCAAATTATATACTAAAACCTTCCTCGAGAACCACTCTATCCATTATTATCCATTGGTGAAAACAGCATGAAAATTGGTGCAGTAGTTTTTAAGGTTTATCGTGAACAAGCGAACAAACAGAGACTGCCGCGGCAGAGGGTTGTTTTATAATATTTAGTGACTAGTGACTCATGCGCATCTTCGCCTGCGTTTCCTGTTAGACCGACAGCATCGCTAGCGACAGCGCCACCTATGGTCCAATTATGTTTTCAAACCATCCAGGAACCCATTGAAATATACGTACAAAGGAGGTCATCGAAATCGGCCCAAATGAGGTACCGAAGGTACACCTATTGAAAAAAATACTCTGTATTACGCTGGTTAAAACTGTAGTCGTATTTTTTTTTTAATGTTGACTTGGGGATGAGAAAAAAAACTTTTAATTTGAGAAAAATCATGCCATTTTGGCTCACTATTATCTGTTTCGTAATGATTTCATACTAAAAACTGTCAGTGTCAGTTTCGGAATGTCACGCACGCCATTACGGCAGATTATTATCAGTTTCATAGTGATTTCATGGTAAAAACTGTCAACTTGACAGCTGACATGTACCGCCGGTACAATTTGGGCTGAGTTGTATGGGCTTTTGATGACCTCCTTTCAACCAAGCCGTTTAGGTTGTTTGGTAATCAGTGTCCGTAATCCTACTAATATAAATCGTGAAAGTTTGTGAGGATGGATGTTTGTTACTCTTTCACGCAAAAACTACTGAACGGATCTAGATGAAATTTGGCACAGAGATAGATTATAGTCTGGAATAGCACATAGGCTAGATTTTCTCTAGGTAAAATGTATGGTTCATGTGGGATAGATTTGTATTAAGAAGATGAGAAAGAATAATTTATGAGAAACTTCATCCCCTATTTCAACTCCTTACAGCCCTTTTTTCGCGATAAAAAGCCTATGTCCTTTCTCAGGCTCTAGACTATCTCTGTACCAAATTTCATTTAAATCGGTTCAGAAGTATTGTCGTGAAAGCGCGACAGACAGAGTTACTTTCGCATTTATATTATTAATACTAGCTATTCCCCGCGGTGTCACTCACGTGTACTTAGTGATCGTTTTTCCTCGTATTTTTTAGTTTTTTTTCTTTCCATAAGAACCTTCCTCAGACTTCATCAAACAGAACAAAACAGAAATCATCCAAATCGGTTCAGCTGTTCCCGAGTTTTGCGCTTAGCAACACATTTATCAATTCATTTTTATTTATATAGATAGATAGATAGATAAGGATAAGGATTTATAAGAAATTACCTAGACCACGGGGGCGAAGCCGCTGGCGGGAAGCTAAAGCTACTTAAAAATAGTATAGTATACTCACAGAGAACCCTCTGCCGCACATGTAACATATTTTATTCTTGGGCGGCAGAATACCCTCGTGCACGCGACGTGTGTGCTTCACGAGGTCGGCGTTACGAATGAAATTCTGAAATGATTTTACAAAGATATAGTGGACGGGACGAAGCAAAAGAAATATCAAGAATCGTAGTAAAAGTGGCGTTCTGTAAATTTTACCTATCTCTTTGGGAAAAATGCGTGAGCGTATGTATTAAGTGTCCCACTGCTGGGCACGGGTCTCCTCTCAGTATGAAAGGGATTAGGCTATAGTCCACCACGCTGGCCTAATACGGGTTGGCAGACTTCACATGCCGTCGAGAAAATCTCTCTGACGTGCTGGTTTCCTTACTGTCCTTCATCGTTTAAGCGCATGGTAATTTGCGCATGGGATTATAGAATGATTGATGGATAGATAGATGGGTTGATTGATATATTCACGGATAGATAGCTCTATGGATCGATAGATAGATTTATAAATATATAGATATACTTTTTTTGACATTTTATATAAAATACGAATATGCTGAGTACATACCTTGTCGCATTGTTCACATCGGTACTTGTAGAACTTAAGATGCACCAGATTATAATGATCTTTCATGTAGATGTTCTTTGAGAACACTTTGTCACACCCCGGACATGGAATCCTAAAAATAATATTATTATTAAACAAAAGTTATGTCAAATTAAAATTTCGATTTGCTTAAATATGGTATGGTGCTAAGTGGTTGTCAAGTTGTTGTATAGTCGACCATAAAATTGCTTTACCACTTTTGACAAAAACTTCCTTCAAAATTTTATATCAATATGTCACTTGGTAGACCTTATTGTTTTGGGATGTGCAAACGACATTCACTCTAAGGGTGGTCAAGCAATTTCATGGTCGCCTATACATAATATCACTAAACCGGTACCGGTACTAGTCCCGGTACCTATATTTCCCGGTACTAATCTCATTTACCTGTGTTTCTTGTGCTTTGTATGACGCGCGCTGTTCGCCAAATGCCACCGGTACCGGTACACGTCCCGGTACTGCCGGTCACACTCCACGCAGTACGCGCTCTTGTGAGTTGCGTGCGTCGTCTTGTTGTGGAGCCACAAGCCGTTGTAGCGTGCCCAGCGTTTGTTGCATGGCTTGCATTCAAACGGAGAATGTTGCTTTCTAAAAATGTATAATCAATTTTTTTTTATTTATCATTACAATCTCCTCCAGATCTCCTACTAAGAATGCGCTGCGCTGGCAGTAAGAGGAATATAAAAAAAAAAATATCCTGGGACATTTTTACACAGCACCATCTTTTCCCAAACTAAGCAGAGCTTAGCCTAGACAATGGATATAATACTTAAATACTTTTTTTTTTGTAAATACATACTTATAATAATAGGGAAACACCCAGACAAACAAAAACAGTTAAATTCATCACAATAAATGTTTGTGTCCTGTGGGAATCGAACCCACTACCTCGTGATCAGCAGTCCGGTACTCGAACCACTAGACCACAGACGTCGTCAAGTATAGTTATAAGCTAAGTGTTTCACTCATAATACCTGCATCCCTAACACGTAACATACGCACCTGATATGCTCTTTGATGCAGTACCTCATCTTGAAGCTGATGCCGCAGTAATCACAGATGAACTTCTCATGCCATTCTTTGTAGTGCTTGAAGAATTCCTTGCGACTCCTGTCGACCAGAGAGTATTTTTAAACGAATTAATTACTCCTCATATAAACAGAACTTACAAAATTATACAAGGTGGAAGGGATTTCAACGCACATCCGAATACCATGAGTTCAGTACATGATTCTGGACCCCTGCGTTGAAATTAGCGATAGGATATACATAGGTACAGTTCTCGCCAAACTTATTGTCCGGGTTGAAGTTGGCACGTAAAAATCGGAGAAAGAAAAATATTGGATAAAATATTGGTTAGGCTTGATCAGAAATCGCAATACTATGGTGCATTTTATAGAAACGTTCACTTGTTCTATAAGTATTAATTAAATTCCCACAAGACACACGTATTTATATGAGGACAATAAGTGTTTTTGTGGGTGTTTCGTATCTAGGTATATCTCTAACTACTAATATTATAAAGAGAAAAGATTTGATTGTTTGTATTGAATAGGCTCCGAAACTACTGGACCGACTCGTTAAATTCTTTCAGTGTTAGATAGCCCATTTATTGGGGAAGGTTATGGGCTATATATCATCACGCTACGACTAATAGAAGCAGAGTATCAATGAAAAATGTAACAAAAACGGGGGGAAAAAAAGCCGCAGGCGGGAATCTTAGTATATTATAAGTATTTATTACCAAAAAAAAGTACATAAGTATTGTATCTAGTACCCATAGTACGAGCTCTGCTTTGTTGCTTTGTTTGGGACTATATGGTGCTGTATAAAAAAGTCCCAAAAATATTTATTTGTGTTACGTCCGCAGCTTCGCCTGCGTTTCCCAGGTTTTTACTCTTATCCTCATATTTTTTACGTTTTTGTCGCCATAAGAACCTTCATCAAACACAACAAAGAAGAAATCAGCCAAATCGGTTCAGACATTTCCGAGTTTTGCGCTTAGCAACACATTTAGTGATTCATTTTTCTAACCCCCGACGCAAAAACGATGGGTCCAAGATGGCCGCCGCCCCAAAATAGCAAAAAACATATTTTTTCATAACTCCCTCAATATGGGTATCAAATGAAAGGGCTTAACTAGGAGAATACACTATGATAAATTTAAAATCCAAAATGGCCGCCACCACAAAATGGCAAATTACATTTCGTGACGGGGTTTTTCAAAATTTTTAATTTTGAGTTAGGTTACATAGATTTATATAGAAGATAACTAAGAACTCACCCGAACTTCAATATACATTTCAAGCACTGAAACACTCGTCCATGCCGCCGCAGATAGTGCGATTGTCGCTGCGATTTGTCGTTACAAGTAAAATCGCACAGTGTGCACGCGTACTTACAATAATGTCTTCTCACGTGTCGCGATAATATACGTTTATTTGATAGCCTTGCGTTACATATATCACAGGTATATAAGGCTGCCTGAAAAAATATATTGATTTATAGTCCGCGCCTTAGGCACACCTGTGACACTCCATACAAACTTTCCGATACCGCTGCACACTACAATACCAAATGCCAAACTTGTTTGCCAAATGCCAAATTACGTTTGTACACATGCAAATGTGTGCGTGACGGTGCGTAGGGTTTGTTGGCAGTCCGGCAAGAACACCGGCAGGATGCGGGGGACCTGAGGTATCTGACATTAGGGAGGGGCGGAGACTGGCCATTCTGTATTATTTATTATGTGCCTTCGGTATGTGAGCAGTGGGGCGGAGGGGCGGGGTCGCCTGCGCGCGGTGGGACGGAGGGGCGGGGGCGCTTGCTTTTGTTCACAGTAATCCGCCACCTCACCCCCGTCCCTACCTAAGGCGCGGCCAACTAGTATCGCGCGGACTATACTAATTATAGGGCCGTCCAAACATTTGACAGACGCGTTTGTTTTAGTTCCTTACGTAACCGCTAGAGGCGCTGCGATGGTTTTCCATACAAATATTTCACGGCGTCGCTAGCGAGTCTAGTGAGAAAAACTCATGATCGAGGCACTGGTAACCCATTCGAGAAGGTGTTTTAGGCAGCTTGAAATCATTAGAAGAAACCGATCAGCGTTGCCAGTTTTTTTTTACCAAGTCGGGATTTAGGAACTTAGAAAAAAGCGGGATTCATTCGTCGAAAGCAGGACATAGTAAAAAAAACGTATATAGGTACTATCTTTTTGTATTTTTTAAGCATTTTCCATGCTAAGATTACAAGTTATTTTTAATGGAGGAAAAAATCGGGAAAAAATACGTTTACTTAACAATAGATCAATAGATAGCAAAAATGTCCATAGAAAGGCAAGCTGCTTCTCAGTACGCTGCACGCACGGTCGAGTTATTCCCGAAAAGCGGGACTGAGCCGGTCCCGCGAAGGACATTTAATTTTGATTTAAAAATCGGGACGTCCCGTCCCGTCCGGCAACGCTGAAACCGATTTAAAGACACCTACATATATTACCTTATTATGAAATTTCTTCTCATGTTCCACCAACAATTCTTCAGTCACTAACTCCGTAGAACACTTCCCACACTTAAATCTCTTGGATTTATAATATTCGCTATCTCTTTCACTCATCACAAGTGTTTTTAACTCATCATTATTAATCTGTATAGTTTTGAAGCAGTCTTTAGTGTATTCTGTAATTATTTTGAATTTCGGCTTTTTATTCTGCATAGCCCTCTTTTTGGCCCAGCGATTGTTTTTGGGTTTTTGTGGCTCTGAAAAGGAGATTACTATAGTCTAGGGCAGTGATGGCGAACCAATGGCACGCGTGCCTTTGCTGGCACGTGTCAAAATATTATGGGCACAGGACTTTGGGCTTTAGGTGCCTCATTGATATTCTTTTCTCCATTAATTACTGAATTATGATTGCATGACGGCACGTCATCGTCTCTCATTTTTTTTTAATAAAAATTAGAATACAGATGAGTAAAGGTTCGCCATCCCTGGTCTAGCGTCTATAGGAACTAGTTGGCCGCGCCTTAGATATGTGAGCGGCGGGGCAGAGGGGCGGGGTCGCCTGCACGCGGTTGGACAGAGGGGCGGGGGCGCTTGCTTTTGTTCACAGTAACCCGCCGCCTCACCCCCGTCCCTACCTAAGGCGCGGCCAACTAGTTCCGTGCAGACTATAGCCAAACTCTTATTCCTTGATAGCTTTTTTTAAGTTCATAGGTTAATAGGTTTTAATACCTGTGCTATCCTTGGCTACATGTTCAGTCTTATCACCAGCATTCCCGTCATCGTCCACCTCACAAGTGTCATCACACTGATCATATGTGTGATCATCATCATCATCGCACATCTTCACGTCGGGTACCCTCACATCATTAATGTAGATAGTATGCGGATGTGAATCATTTAGTATAATTGTTGTTAGATTTGATTGAGTGCCATAAATGTATGCCTGCAAAGAAATTGTAGTTATTTGAAAATATAATATACCAGCTTCCTGCCAGCGGCTTCACCCGCATGGTCTTGATAACTTTTTCCCCTGTTTTTGTTTTTTCATTGCAACTCGGCTCCTATTAGTCATAGCGTGATGGTATATAGCCTGTAGCCTTCCCCAATAAATGGGCTATCTAGCACTGAAAGAATTTTTCAAATCGGTCCAGTAGTTTCAGAGCCTATTCAATACAAACAAACAATCAAATCTTTCCTCTTTATAATATTAGTATAGGTAAATTGTAGCTAAAGAAAAATACTATGTTACGTGAGTTTACACCAGATGCTATCAGGGTCAGACTGAACCGGAAGGGCCTGTGTGCCCCCCTCCCCAAGAGTCCAGGGCCGTAGTGGATGGAATACTATTTAAAAATAGGAAAATAGTTTTTTTATATCCCTTGTGTTAAGCACATCAAAATCGGTTGACTCGCTGTTTATAAATTTCTAAAAAAAGTTTTAGGGATGGTCTCTGCTCAAGATCAATCCGAAAGAGCTAGCCCCCTACCATACCGACTGCCTGCCTTGCGGCAAATTTCCCGCAAGTCAGGCCCATGGGTCCTAGCAGGGTAGATCCCCGCTGGCAAACGGCCAGTATGGCCGTTCAGTCCAGTATATGGCCAGTCCAACACTGATGGAGATAATTAACTTTATACTGACCTGTCCCAATTGGAGTACTTCGTTTGCCTTCGTCACTTGATGTTGAAATTTGTTTGCCCTCCAGAGAAATGCGTAGCACTCCCAACATACTTGTATATATTCTAATGGTGTCTGGTTCTAAAAATAATAAGTAATATTATGTCTCTATTGTATGTCGTTTGGCAGCACCTCACCTGCTGGTAAGTGACCATGCTGCCGAGGATGGAGCACGCAAACTCAAATACAGTCTATTCACTTTCGCCTTGAAGGTTCCAAAATTTTATGAATCAGGAAACACTGATATGAATTTAATTATAATTATATGATGGCCCAATATGATTTATTAGTATAATTTATGAGTAAAATTTATTTTTTACTGCAAAGAGTTTTTATTTGTTTAACAGTTTTTTTAACAGTCTTACACGACTGTTTGAGCATGATATTCTGGGTTCATTTCTAATTCAAGCAATGTCTTTTGATTTTTCTATAAAATTTAAAAGGGGGTTTTAGGTTTAGTATGCCCCGTGTGTTTTTTCTTTCTAACCCTTCAGGGATATAGAAGTAATATAATAGTATACAACCTTATTTTAAAGGTCTATTTTTATGAATACTTACTAGATTTTCGATGTCCGAAGTAATTTTACGAAACACAGTAACATACCGTCCTAAAGGCGACAATTTCCGTCCAACACTGAGACATACCCAGCACCGGCCCTCGTAATTAGGAAATTCAAACTTTATTTCACTCTCATCCATCATTTTTTCAATAAAATTGCAAGAGTAGAAGTTTTGTTGTGTAAATACTAAATAATATAAAATATTTTCAATAATAACAAAGGTTTTATTTCATTTAAGGATTAATTTCATCTTAAGTAGATACTTAAAAAATATTCTTGACTAGTTGTTTTAATTAAATTATAAAATAAAATAAATGTTGTCTAAGAATTTGTAAATAAATAAAACATTCTGCACAGCAACAGCAGTTTTCTATCAAATTGACATTTAGGTTTTGACATTGACATGAACAACTGACACAAAAATCTTTTTTACGGCCACGGCCACGGCCACGGATACATGTCTTTTACTTATATACTTATTAACTACACCAGTCTTTATTTTCATTGCCAGATTTCTAACAGAATTCCACCAGCTTGAAAATTATTTGACGTGAAACTATAAACAACATATTGTTTTATTTACTAAGCAGTTATGGCTTAAGGTTATGAAGACAGGGCTGCCAAGTCCTATGACTTGGCAGCCCTGTCTCGAGCCAGTCTCGAGTTCGAATCAAAGGCACGCACTTCTGACTTTTCATAATCATATGCGTATTAATAATAAATTATCACGCACGTTTACAACGGTGAAGGAAAACATCGTGAGGAAACCTGCATGCCTGAGAGATTTTCTCAACAGCGAGCGTGATGGACCATAACCTTAACCCTAGTCTACACTCATTCTGAGACGAGACCCGTGCCGAGCAGTGGGACGATTAATTTGTTGATGATAGAATAAGATGTTATCTAACTCATGTACAGTCACGAGCAAAAACATGTATACACTAACAAATGTGCTAAAGCGATTTTCTCCTAAAGAACTAATAGAACTTTTGTGATATTACGAACACAGTATTTACGAACCAATACTATAGTGACATTGGTGTTATCTCAAAGTTGCAATCGTTCATGAAATAATCGCTTTAGCACTTTTGTTACTATATACGTTATTGCTCGTGACTGTACTAAAGAAACATTGAAAAACCATCTCTACGAATATTAAGAGGGTTATAATGCTAACCCCGACTATATATATACAGGCAAAGGTAGCTGCTATTTAGTGCAGAATTACTAAATTTAATGGCCTTATCTCCCTCGCCTTCCTCCCTCGCCTTATCTCCTTCGCCTAACGGCCTTATCACCCTATTCTACTTGTAATTTATTATGTCTAATTTATGATAGTGAAAATTATACTCAGAGCTTAGAAAATATTTATTTTAATTAAAACTTTTAATAAAAATTAACAGTTCTCACAGTACTATTAATACCTATTCATTGCGCATTAACAAATAATTCAAAGTCCTTACCACACACAAGCGGCGTATTATATTATTAACGGTTATTGCAATAATAGACTACTTTATACTGAAAGCTATAGACACTGTCGTATAAATCACTTTCTTTGCGAATCAATATGAATTTGCACTGGAAAAAATTTATAATATTGCAATATTTTAATATAGGTACAGACATTACATAATATTAGTTGCGAATAACATCAAGTTATTGTGGAAAAACGCATGCGATTATATATTATCAACCAATAAATACAAATACTTTATGCTTAGCATTTTGTAAGAAAACCTTCGTAGGTACATAAATTATTAATAGGAGTTCCAATTTTATTCAAGAAATCATAATCATCATTATTTTAACTTCATAATATATAAATGACCAATCTTGGAAAGGCCAGTTGGAATTAATTTCAAATCAACATGTAAAACCTAGGTTTTAACTTTTTCTAATGATGTTTTGCTATATGTCTTTGTAAGTTATATTTGGCGTGGTTACTGTAATCACATTGATCACATTTATAAATATTACCTCTGTGCTGAGACATATGAATTGAAAATCGTCGAAGCGACAAAGTATTAAACTCACAGATCTGACACTGTCTTGTCGTAATTTTGGGTACTTTATTACTTAACGGCTTTATCGTGGTCATATCGCGGTGGACGCGGCGATGGTTATAAAAATACCGTCTATTGTTAGTTTTATAAAAACACAAATCACAGTTATATTCAAAAGTTTTGGTATGGTTTTCAACATGTTCATTAAAACGATTAGTAGAATTACTTTTGTAGTTACACAAATCACAGTTAAATTTAAAGTCATGCCTCTGAATATGTCGTTTTAAATATTTAGATTTATCGAATGTTTTATTACAAATATGACATTTATATTTATTTTCTTTATCATCATTACTAGGATTAAAATTAATGTTTATGTTGTCTCCAGAAAATTCTACTTTAATAGACGAATCGTCATAGTTAATATTAGCGATTTTATCATTAAGAATTGTTTGGTTTACAGAAGAGACATCATTATTTTGATGATTTATATTTTCATCGATATCCTCATCAATAATTTCAAACTCATCAATAATCATACATTCCTCCATTTCTTCTTCTTTTCTTTCTACAGATATATCAACAGCAGTATCTTCTTTGTCTTTTCTTTCAACTTTAGACATACCTTTAAAAATAATGAGGTGTCATTTATCTAAATGGCCGTTGAGTAGTTACGACCGGACATAGGTATACATATACATACATACATACGCGTCAAACACATAACCCTCCTTCGACATTCGGGTATTATAGGTATTTTTTATAAAACAAAAACTTTTTCTGACTGAACATAATATATTTAAAAAAAAACATGTTTTGATCAGTGAAAGGTTTTCTGTTAAAGATAGGAATAAATGGAAGAAATTGAAGAGGAGAGAAAAGAAGTTGGAGGAGGAGGGAAATGCTGGAATAATATTAAGTAAGTATAAGTAATATGTTACCCAATGTTGGCGCGTATTCGATGGGCGAATTATACTTTCTCAGGTTGATGTGAAGTGCATTCGCGTACTCGCTGCCGTAGAACACCATGAGCTCAGTGAAGCGAGGAACTATTTTTATAGTCCTGAAATCAGAGCTATTTAGATTAAATTTTGTTTAGTGTTAACTTGAAGCACACAATCTAAGATGGAACTATGTAAAACTTTTTGAAGCCGTGAATTTTGAAAAAGTAGATTATTAAAACCTCCAGGGGCCAGGCCTCTCCAGTAAAAGTACAGTCTATGCTAATATTACCAGGCTCCACTTTGCCTCGTTGGTCTAGTGGTCCCAAGCACGACTGGTAGGCTAGAGGTCCTGGGTTCGATCCAGATCCAGATCCAAGGTAGTGTTGTTGGGTTTTTCTGTGAAATTCCCAGTAGCAGTTCAGACTCTGGATTTGTGCCCGTTTGATGGCAATAGGCTCGCCCCATCATGGGACCTAAACATACAGGCGAACTGTGGGTGTACATTGAAACACCTCTGCCTAACCCTGCGTGAAATACAGGCTGCTGCTGAATAACAGGCTGCGGCTAGGAAATAATTGGTGTGTGTGCGTGTGCGTGTGCGTGTGCGTGTGTGTGTGTGTGTGTGTGTGTGTGTGTGTGTGTGTGTGTGTGTATGTGTGTATGTGTGTGTGCGTGTGTGTGTGTGTGTGTGTGTGTGTGTGTGTGTGTACGCCTGTAATAAATCATTTCATGTGTAGCGACGACATCTTCAAGGTTTAACTCAGCACCGCAAGAGATTCCTCGCGTAAAAAAATCAAAATAGGTAATAAGCATACCGGTAATAAAGTTGTCCTTGATACTGGTACGCAAGCAGGTTCTGTTCCTTCCAGTGTCGAGCGCAGTTGACGTAGCGCATCCAGTTAGAACTGCTGCCATCCACCGCATCCACCACGTGAGACCGCTTGTTGTTGTGATCGTATATCTAGGTAATCGTTACATTAGTCAACGAATAGGGTATTTGCCAGCATGTAAAATATAGGATCTATTGATGGCATCCGTATTGAATATGAATTTTGGAAACTAAATATAATACAATTCAGTTAAGAAAAATAGAGAAAAATCACCAAAGTAAATGTCTACTTTAGTCACGTGATCGTAAACGGTCGTGATTGGCCTAATGGTTGATGACGTCAACTACTTGTAAACAGTTGCGTGTAAAGTGTGAGTTTCGGTACATAAATACAAGCAGGTGACGTCACGATAGAGAATACCTAAGCTGAAACAGGGAGGCAGTCACCCAATTTCTGCACAAAAATATTAAAATAAAACCAAATTACCTGCCAGCAGTACATGGAATCTGCTTCTTGTGTGCGTTTTCCGCAGTACGGACCAAAGCGCACGCCGCGTGGCAGAGTTAGTGTACTAAATACACCCAGACCTGCACCTGGTTATAGTACTTAATGCAAAATTCAGCCTAATATTGGATTCCTGCCACCTAGGGGGATAGGAACATACCTCCTTTCAAAAGAACAAAGATACCCTAGACACTGGAGATATTCCTGATACCTATAAGAATTTTATAATCATTGGGACATTTAGGTATCGTTATGTTTTATTTTTTTCTAATACATGACAGTAAATATTTGAAAACCTAGATGAAAAATTACTTTTAAAGCATAGCATGAATGCCTAGAGTATTAAGTATATATACTTAACTTAGCCCTGAATTTTGAATCCTTATAGATAGATCGCTATACTCATTGCTGAGGTATCAATCACATGTATATTAATTAACTTACAGTTAATTATTAGACAGAGAAGCATCTAAATAGTAGGAAGATGACTTACCTGGTATAATAGAGGGTGCAAGGTGTAGAAATACTTGAGGGATGGTCAGAGCGGCGCGGGGAACGTAAGGAGGGTAAATTGTTTTTGGTGGAACCTAAACAAAAATGTAGCGGGACTTAGCGCTGCGATTACCCGAATTTATCCTAGTTGGGGGAGGGGGGGAGTGGCTTTGAACAGCAAAACCGTTTATCCTTAGGATAAAGGTTTTTCAAGGTCGGCAACGCACGAGGTACCTCTGGTGTTGCAAGCGTCCATAGGCTCCGGTAACCGCTTACCATCAGGCGGGCCGTATCCTTGTTTGCCACCTTAGAGGCATCTTGGTTTGCAGAGATTTCAGGTTTGGTTGTCAGAATAGTCTTAAGATAAAAATAGTCAACAAGACTAAAATGCAAATATCGTGCCACAAACATGAATGTACATTTACTCATACCGTCCCATATGGCCTGTAGGACAAACAAATATTTATTCCGTTCAGGTACCGCGATCCGTGGTTCAGAACCGGATTGCTCAGACACTGCTCTAATCGGGACTGGAATTGTTTCACCACCTCCAGGTAGCTGCTAACCACCGGATAGATTGAAAAATTGAACAAAAAATGTCTGAAATTATCTGTCAAGTAATTTAACGGCAACCTACTAGGGAGATGGTGAAATAGTAGATAGAAGATAGAATATTCTTTATTGCACACCAAAACCAATTTAAAGAACAATAAATCAAATATTATTCTGATCAATAGTAACAATTGTTATTTTACTAACATGAATTGGAGCACGACCTGTTGAAGATCCATATAATGATTACTGGACAATTAGTAACTATCATTGTACTTTTCATATTTTATTACTAACCCATTTTTAAATAAATCCTACTAATATTATCCTACTTCCTACTAATATTATAAATGTGAAAGTTTGTGAGGATGGATGGATAGATGTTTGTTACTCTTTCACGCAAAAACTACTGAACGGATCTGGATGAAATTTGGCACAGAGATAGATTATAGTCTGGAATAGCACATAGGCTACTTTTTATCCGGGTAAAATGTATGGTCCCCGTGGGATAGCGGGCGAAGCCGCTGGCGGAAAGCTAGTATTGAGATAATTTACGTTTTAATTAAAATTGATGAGCTTGTCAATGAGTAATAGTAGGAATTAGTTCGTTACCTTATCATCAGGTATTACTAGTAAGGGTCCGTGTATAGCGCAGTACTCGTAAACATAGTCTGAACACTCCTCGCAATCTGTTGACAACAATACGTCATCAATCTACACGTAAAATTGTAACTGGCCAGTGTCTGTATAGTTTGCACCAAACTTATTGTCCGGGTTGAAGTTGGCACTAGCTAACTTTAATTCAGCCGTAAAAATCGGAAAGAGAATATTATTAGATAATAATAAATAAATACGGAAGCTCAAGTCGTAGGCTGTCGTTTTAAATAATTTTAATCCAATATTTTTCTTTCTCCGATTTTTACGGCTGGGTTAAAGTTAGCTCGTGCCAACTTCAACCCGGACAATAAGTTTGGCGCGAACTGTACTTGTGAGATATTTATGAAAAAATATCATTATCAAATTAAATTAAATTATCATTCGCTTTACGGTGAAGGAAAACATCGTGAGGAAACCTGCATGCCTAAGAGATTTTCTCGACGGCATGTGAAGTCTGCTAACCCGCATTAGGCCAGCGTGGTGGACTATGGCCTAATCGCTGTCATACTGAGAGGAGACCCGTGCCCAGCAGCACCGCAGTGGGACAGTTAATGAGTTTATGACAATATAAAGGAACGTAATGGAATCCAACTGAATGCCAACTTTCTGAATGTATTTTTTTATACACGCATCTTGCAAAAACTACTGCGCCAAAATTGATCTGGTTTCATAGTTGTATTACTGGAGGTCTAACTTTAATGAACGTTTCATGTGATACTCCACTTATAAGCCGAATTATTACCACTTTAGCCTCCCCGTATATACTTACATGTATATTCGTCAAAGTTCGGCTCTTCAGGTTCAAAGTAACATACTCGCGACTTTTGTCGCAAGTTGGGCCGACTCATCTGCAAAATAAAAATTGAAAATAAATAGGTATGATTTTATTATAGCCTTATTAATACATTTCAGTGATGAAGAAAAAATATTTCGTATCTTGAATACCTATATGTATAGTTCTCACAAAGTTATCGTCCCAGTGACGAGGATTTCGCTTAAAATTACCTTTTAGTTCGATGTTATTTTGCCAATTTTTCAACCAAATTAACTTTTGAAACCTATTCTTCTACCGCCAATTTCTTTTTTTTTTTTTTACTTTTTAAACTTGAGTAACAGGACTTTTGTTCTGTTGAGCTCAAATATCAGAATCAAGTTTTAGATTTTTTGTATTTCCGTATCGTGTGATAGCTCCTTAATAGTAAAAACCGGTAAAATCAATATCGGTCTGTAGAAGCTGCAGTCAGTCATGTAGTACAACATAGGGATGTTCGATCCAGGGGCTTTGTATCGATATTTCGGATCGTAATGGATCGTAATACATTGTATCGATCCATGTATCGATCCGATTGATTTGATATGATTTTTTGGATCGATCCAGTATCGTATCAAATATTAAAAAAATAATTAAATATGTTGTAATTTAAAGCTTCAAAGTTTAAGTAGTAGAAAAATAATTATTTTTTTACATTGGCCAATCTTTGAATGGTAGGGTACGTAAAATTATAATCTTGATAGCCGCTGGATCTAGGCGATTGTTGATTTTATTTAAAGTGGGTGGCCAACAAGAAAAGACGTTCAGAGGGCACAGACGTTCCTACCCACAGATCAATATTACTTGATTATGAAATGATCTATAATCTCAAGTAATCATGCCGAAATTGAAAGTATATTGAAAAATATAAGATGTAATGACTACTGATTTAACAGTCCACCACCAGAGAAATATTTATATTAGTGTAATATGAACCTGTTTGTTGTTATCAACCATACTTTGTAGCTAAGGAATGAGGTATTAATATTACGAATAACTATTAAGGTTACAGATTGCTTATTATTTTAGAATTTAATACAACTTTTTTTTCGATCCGATCCTCAAGGTATTTGTATCGATCCACTAACGGATCGAAAGCCATTGTATCGATACAAAAATCGGATGGATCGTATTCCTTTGTATCGATCCACACAAGTATCGGATCGGATCGAACATCCCTAGTACAACATTACAACACTAGTTTAAAAATGGCGCTGGTTTGTTTTGTTGTATGTTTTCGAAATTAATTTCTGGAATTCTTAATAATTCATGTACAATAACGCAGAAAAAATCTGAATAATATCATATAGGACGATAATTTACATAAAAGTTATTTAAAAATCGTGTTTAGGAAGAAAATCAAAGGTATTTTTCATTGATTAATCTTTATTATTCGGAAGTGAAAGTTGTGCGACAAAAAATTTTAGAAAATCATGATTTCTAATAAATAGTGATGTTGTATGAACAATGGATATTAAAGAAGAAGATATAGCTTGTAAATTACTTTGCAATGCGTGTCTGTGCGTGGGGAGAAAACTATATAAAATCCAAGATGAAAAATCGTTCAAATATTATTTGAACGTGATAAATGAAATTCCTGTAAGTATTCTATAAGACACTTTAGAAGCAAACTAACATAATGTATCATCACGCCTGTATTCCCCTAAGGGTTAGGCAGAGGTGTACTAATGTACACCAACAGTTGGCCGGTATGCTTAGGTCCTATGTAATTGGGGGCGAGCTTATTACCGTCAACCGGGCACACATCCAGAATCCGACTGGGATTTTCATAGAAAAATCCAACACCACTTTAGCTTGACCCAGGAATCGAACCCAGGACCACTGTTGCAGTCACACTTGGGACCACTAGACCAACAATGCAGTTACTAAAGCTATTTGATTTAATTAAATTACTTTTGGCAGTGATACCCTAGTAATATGACCATTTGACTGCCAAGTCAGAGGTCTCAAGTTCAAATCCGAGGCACATACCTCTGACTTTTTAAATCATGTGCATATTTATCACTCACTTTAACGGTAAAGAAAAGCATTGTGAAGGAACCTGCATGCCTGACAGCTCGACAGC
This sequence comes from Acronicta psi, assembly GCA_946251955.1. NCBI lineage: Eukaryota > Metazoa > Arthropoda > Insecta > Lepidoptera > Noctuidae > Acronicta > Acronicta psi. The sequence goes on along the minus strand of OX276498.1, from coordinate 2,931,540 downwards.
ATGTGCAGTCTGCCAACCCCGCATTAGGCCAGTGTGGTGGACTATAGCCTAATCACTCTTATAACGAGAAGAGACTAAGAGGCCCGTGCCCAGCAGTGGGACTGTATGGGTTGATGATGATGATGATAACTTTTGTTTCAGCTCATGACAGCATCGTCACTAAGCATACTAGTCTGCTGGGAGTGCAAGGCCTTGCTGGACAAATCTTTGTCATTCCGACAACAAGTGCAGGACTCCTACAGAATACTACAAACATATACTTTTGAAGTAAGTGCCTTAACACATTGGAAAACATAGTCTGCTTAGTCACCGGTCAGTGTTCCTGCGGTACGTTGAGCCCCGGGCGAAGAGCCGATTGGGACCAACACCAGTCTATAGAAGGGGTGGGGAAGGGAAGGGTTTTCCGCAACTCTACATCAATGCACTATTTTGCGTATGTAAAGCCTATCCGATCTAGCAATTACTTGCATGCAGCAGTCTGTTTAACATATTTATATTTTTTGCCTTGCCAGAATCGACTGGACTAATAATCGCGATCGACTGGCTACCCCTGGTCTATAGCAGTGGGAGTAGCCCTAAGGGGGGTCCCTTAGGGCTACTCCCTTTTATGTGCCTTGCATCTATTTAATCAAAAGTCGAGACCCCTTGCACCTGCAACTTAACATTCAAACAGAAGTCGTAACATTTATTGCTTTAAGAGAGATAGGGGACAGCAATTTATCACTCAAATCTGGAGCAGCCTCCTCCTAACATACCTCCACCTTACAGAAAACTGCAGCCAAATAACACACTTTATTGTGTGTTGTGTTCCTGCAGTGAGTAAAGTTGCCAGTGCTCCTAAGGACGCGCTATGCCGCGCGCCGGCAGCAATAGCAATTTAATTGTCCTTAAACTTCTAAGAGGTTGTTGCAGGGTGCCAACGCGTGAGTGACGCTTCGCTGTTGTATAGTCCATCCATAGGCTGCGGTAACCGTCTACCATCAAATGGGCTGCAAGCTTGTTTGCCACCCTTGTGATATTTAAAAAATACTATTTGTTTCCAGAATCTTCACGAGTGTCTTACAACGGACGTGAGCCGGCCCCCGCGGTTGAAGGTACACCATGCCGAGAAGATCAGCATATCACCATTAGATGAGGATGAAAGCTTTACCGAAGTATCAGTGGTGTGCGTGAAGGACGAACTTAAACATGAATGGAATTGTGACAAAGGTATGCTTACAAAGCTAATAAAATAACCTATGTATCCTTAAAAACCTACATATTAAAAACAAATAATTGTTTTGTCTCCACTCTGTTGGAGTGGAGACCACGAACTGGCAAGCGACGGGACGCCCTCCAGCTCGCTGGACTGATGACCTGAAAAGGCTAGCCAGTAGCAGCTGGATGCGGAAGGCAGAGGACCGGGAGAAATGGCGCGCCATGAAGGAGGCTTATGTCCAGCAGTGGACATCAGTAGGCTGAAGTGATGAATCGTTTTGTATTGTTTAAGCATTTTGCATGCTAAGATTACTAGTTATCTCAATGAAGAAAAAAGTCGACACGCAGGCAGCACTCGAACCTGATTCTATTGGTTCAATACACCAGACGCTATTACCGCTAAGCTACCGTGGGCACCTGCGAGTCCTGCCCGCGAGTTTTTCTTTCACTAGAATAAACAAATCATGGTTGAGCTACACAGTGACTGATGCATGCATGCCCTCAGTTGTGAGTTTGGAACTGGTCTACTTAAAGCCGCTATGGCTTTGTCTTCAATAGGCAATTACAGACTTTACTTTTTATTTTATTTATTTAATACATGCATATTATGTACAGAGGCAGACTTAATGCCCAAAGCGTTTTCTACCAGTCGACCTTAGGTAATGCAGCGATAGAAATTGATGGCTGTGCTTAAAATGAAATCAAAAGAGAAAATAACTCTTTACTTCCTAATTTACCCTGCAATTGTAACACACACATATTGCTACTATATCCAGACAAAGTCCAGCCAGGCTAACATGCGCGCCACGACAAAATTTTGTCTACTCTTGTGTCTCGGTCTTTCTTTTGCGAAAACGAGACAAAAGCACGACATAAGCGTCGACAAAATCTTCTCGCGGTGTGCAGGTTAGCCCGGCAGGCTTTAAAAGAAACCATGATTTTTGTCTAAGTTTGTTTCGGCGTTACTTTTCAGAGGTGGTCGGATATGAAATGACTTCTAAAAGTGCCTTTAAAAGATCTATTTGCAGAAATATAATTTACTACCTCCTATTGATAATATTTTCCCCCATTTTTGCAACATTTTTCATAGCTACTCCGCTCCTATTAGTCGTAGCGTGATGGTATATAGCCTTATAGCCTTTCCTGATAAATGGGCTATCTGTCACTATCTTTTTGTATTTTTAGGCATTTTCCTTCATTAAAAATAACTGAAATAAATTTTCAAATCAGTCCAGTAGTTTTGGAGCCTCTTCAATAGAAACAAACAATCAAATCTTTCCTCTTTATAATATTAGTATAGGTAGGGATAAATTGGCATGCAAACAGAGAGAAGCCTCCCCAGGCTTCTCTCTAGAAGTCTCCCCAGAATTCTCTCTAGAAGTCTCCCCAGGATTCTCTCTAGAAGTCTCCCCAGGATTCTCTCTAGAAGTCTCTCCAGGCTTCTCTCTGCATGCCATGTAATAGGGGCGAGCCAATTTCCATTATCCAGACCACATGGGTGCGATTCACAGTCACGCAGTGTTATCGGGGTTTTCTGTAAAATTCTCAGCAACTTCTCAGTATTTGGATTTGTCCTGGATCGGATCGGATCTAAATATATCGTCGTACTGCGTCGTACCTACAACAGAGACCTCAGCCTCAGCCTTTTTTTATTTTTTATTAAATATCCTGGGACATTTTTACACAGCACCATCTAGTCCCAAACTAAGCAGAGCTTGTACTATGGGTACTAGATAATGGATATAATACTAATATACTTTTTTTTTGTAAATACATACTTATGATACATAAGAAACACCCAGACAAACACAAACACTTAGATTCATCACAATAAATGTTTGTGTCTTGTGGGAATCGAACCCACGACCTCCTGATTAGCAGTCCGGTACTCGAACCACTAGACCACAAAGGTCGTCTGTGGTCTAGTGGTTCGAGTCTTCCCTTCAGGGAAGCCAGCCTTGATGATATGTTTTTTGTTTCAGATGAAGACACAAATAACTTCGAAGATGATTGTCTACTCTCAGATAGCTCAGAAAATAGCAAACACCTGGAATCAGAACTACAAGACATAATAAGCTCTATAAGCAGAGATAAGAAGAGAAAAAGCGACGGCGGTAAGAGAAAGGTCAAGAAAGCCAGGAAGCTTGCCAAGAGTCTGGAGGTAGCGAAAAAGGTATTTAAATCTGAAAATTGTCTGAAAATTGAAATGGTGATTGCATTTTAATCCCGAAAATTTCAAAGTTCTTACGGGAAACAGTTTTAAAGCTACTTACTCCACGCGGAAACATTTATAATCATCACATAAATATTTGAGGTCTGTCAAATTCTTTTTTTTTTCACATAGACCTTAAACAGGCACTTATGAAATGTCGAAACCAGGTGCACTTAGGTTACTCTTTAAAAATTTTGGTTTTTTGCAATGACATCTGATACAATCATATATGGATACTTACACAAGTATCAGAAAACCTGTGGGAATCGAACCCTATACTCGAACCAGTAGACCACAGACGTCGTCAAATATTGAAGTAGTTAAATGCAGTATATCTACTCTTGCAGGCGAAACCAAGTAAAGAGCAAGAGCAGAAGATCATTACGATAGAGTTGACGTATGATGAGATGTTGTTGGAGAGGCAGATGGAGTCGACAAGAGACGCGTACGTGAAGGCCGAGTACAAGTGTGAGAGCTGCCTGATCGGGTTCAACTACAAGAAGTCTTACTTAACTCATGTGACTTCCAAACATTCTTCGGTGAGTTATTTAAATATTTTTATTTCAATTAGACCATATAAATAGGTACTTTTTTAAGGTCACACTAGTTGCACGGTTCCAAAAAAAGTAGGACCTGTGGAGAAGAGCCGGCAAGAAACTCCATAGTCACTTTTTTTTTAAAAGTGTGTGGTAAGTAACAGTAACAGTTGTTGTGAATAGTGTGGAGGATGATGCAGATTGTTGATTATATCTTAGCTTATCTTGCTATGGGGGCTGGTACAGCCAGGAGCACTTCGACCCAGTGGGATCTTTAGTAGAATAATAATTACGCACATGATTTCGAAAAGTCAGAAGTGCGTGCCTTGGATTCGAACTCGAGACCTTTGACTTGGCAGTCCAGTGGTCATACCCCTAGGCTATCACTGCTTCTATTGTGTGTGTATTTATAGTATTTTCTATACTAATATTATAAAGAGGAAAGATTTGTTTGTTTGTTTGTTTGTAATGAATAGGCTCCGAAACTACTGGTCCGATTTCAAAAATTCGTTCACCTTTGGAAAGCTACATTATCCCCGAGTAACATAGGCTATATATCATCACGCTACGACTAATAGGAGCGGAGTAGTAATGAAAAATGTAGCAAAAACGGGGAAAAAATTATAAGACCACGCGGGCGAAGCCGCTGGCGGGAAGCTAGTTTTTTATAAGGCCGTTTAAAATACTCCAATAGCCTATTTGTAATAATTATTTTATTTATTTCTTTCTCAGGAACTAGGCGAATACATTTGCCCTATTTGTGAAACTATAATATCATCGGTGGACTCTTTTACTGCGCATTACAAAAGGCACATGAGGAGGTATGCCATTTAATCATTGTTAACCGACGAACGAGAAACCTGAAGAGGTTCTCGAATGTTTATATTTCTTTTAAGAGAGGTAGCAGCTCAAATCTGGAGCAGCCTATCTGGGGAAGTACCTCCACCTTACAGAAAACTGCAGCCAAATAACACACTTTATTGTGTGTTGTGTTGATGCAGTGAGTAAGGTCGCCAGAGCTCCTTCTAAGGAAGGAGGAATATTCCCTCAAAGGCGCGGTGAATCCTCCATGAACCTCTAAGAGGATTTTCGGGTCGGCAACGCGCGAGTACCCTTGGTGTTGCAAACGTCCATAGGCTACGGTAACCGTTTACCATCAGGCGGGCCGTATGCTTGTTTGCCACCTTAGTGGTATAAAAAAACATGTATATTCGCCGATTTATCTGTCAATTACCTATGGAGGATATTAAACAGTGAAAGTTTCTTGAGTGGAGACCACGCACCGGAAAGCGAAGCGTGGGATGGCCTCCAATGTGATGGACCGACCGACCTGCCCCTCAACCATGAGTTCTATCCAATGACTTTCGATAGGTTTTCTACGCATCGAAACGCTGTAATCTCATAGCAGATTTTAGTTCCTTACGTAACCGCTAGAGGCGCTGCGAGGGTTTTCCATACAAATATTTTACGGCGTTGCTAGCGAGTCTAGTGAGAAAAACTCATGGTCGAGGCACTGGTAAAGGTCGCTGGGAGTCGTTGGATGCAGGAAGGGTGCGACCGTTCCAGGTGGAAGTCTATGGGGGGAGGCCTATATTCAGCAGTGGATGTCTTTTGGCCGATATGAAAACCATGCCCAAATACAAACTCCAAGCTGCTACTGAGAATATCAAAGAAAAAATCAATAATACTGCTCGACCTAGGAATCAAACCCTAGCGTAGCAGTCGCGCTAACGACACGTGATTTGTTATCGTTATTACATATGGGACTTAAACATACAGAAAAACTGTAGATGTACAGTCAAACATACTAAACCCTAAAGCAGTCTGCCTGTCTGTCTGTCTGTATGTCGCGCTTTCACGTCAAAACTACTGAACCGATTTAAATGAAATTTGGTATACAGATAATCTAGGCCCTGAGAAAGGACGTAGGCTATTTTTTAATGCGAAAAAAGGACTGTAAGGGGTTAAAATAGGGGATGAAAGTTATAAGAAATACCCAGCCCACGTGGGCGAAGACGCTGGCGGAAAGCTAGTAATAATATTTTTTTTTTTAAGTATTTCACAATCTTTGTCAAAACACAGATTGCCTGCATACTTATCTCTTTTACGCCTGCCTAACCCTCCGGGGAATACAGTCGTGATGTTATGTTGTTTGATTGTCAGGTACGAATGCAGTATATGTAAGAAGCGAACCCTGGACATGAAGGTGATGCAGCAACATTACTACTCAACACACGAGATATCGCTTAAAGAATATAAGTGCAACCTGTGCGGGAAAATATCTAAGTAAGTAATTTTGTATAAGTACTAGTATTTTTAATGAAGGAAAAAATTGGCTGGCGGGCATGGAAAATGCTTAAAAAAATACAAAAAGATAAGTACTAGTATAATAGTTTTTTAACATATCGAGACCCCGCCGTGCCTCGGAGAGCACGTAAAGCCGTCGGTCCCGGTTGTCATACGAACACCTATGACAATCGTTAGTGATAGTCAGAAGCCCAAAAAGCCTGACAACCAGTCTATCCTTCGAATATCGGTATTGCCCAGAAATCGTGTTGCGGAGGTCTGATGGTAGTCGCTTCGTGTAAAATACTGATATTCAGCCGCATCTGGTTAGACTGGAAGCCGACGCCAACATGGTTGGGAAAAGGCGAGGAAGTACTTGAACAACTATAAAGAAACACAAAAACAAATAAGGTTTACACTAGCAAAGGCTAGTGTAAAAATTCTTCGTTCTTCGACTTCGTCCCCGTATATATTTTTTCCCGTTTTTGCAACATTTTTAATTTATACTCAGTTCCTAGTAGCCTTCCTCGATAAACGGACTATCTAACACAGAAATAATTTTTCAAATCGGTGCAGTAGTTCCTGAGATTAGCGCCTTCAACCAAACAAACAAACTCTTCAGCTTTATATTTTTAGAATAAATTTCTGTTACGAACCCATTCGCAACAATACACAACTTATTGTCCAACTTTAACCAGTTAGCTCGTGCCAACTTCAACCCGGACAATAAGTTTGGCGAGAACTGTGTATGTATGTAGTAATTTTGTTCGCAGTTCCATAGACACACATCGCTACCATAAAGACACGCACAAAGCCAGAGTGCAGTGCACAGAGTGTGATAAGACCTTTAGACATCGAGCGGGACTCATGAACCATAGACTGTGAGTTTACAATACCTTTTTAAACATACCAACACGCTTGTATTCCCCGAAGCTGTAGGCAGAGGCGTTCTAAAGTACTCCCACATTTTGTCGGTATATTTAGGTCCCATATAATAGGGGCGAGCCTATTGCCATCAACCGTGCACAAATCCAGAGTCTGAGCTGCTACTGCGAATTTCACAGAAAACCCAACAACACTACTCTACCCGGGGATTGAACCCAGGACCTCTAGCGTAGCAGTCGCGCTTGGGACCACTAGACCAACGAGGCAGTCTCTACCTTAACGTTTTAAGAAAAATAGTTAAATAAAAACATTTGAACTTATACACCCTGGTTTGCCACCCATTTGGTATATAAGTATATAAAGCCTATGTTACTAGGGAAAGATGTAGCTTACTAATGATGAAAGATTTTTTAAAATCGGCCCTGTAGTTTTTGAGATTACTCATTATTAATATACAAGAAGCAGTGATAGCCTAGGGGCATGACCACTGGACTGCCAAGTCAAAGGTTTCGAGTTCGAATCCAGGGCACTTACCTCAGACTTTTCGAAATCATGTACGTAATTATCACTCGCTTTAACGGTGAAGGAAAACATCACGAGGAAACCTGCATGCCTGGGAGATTTTCTCAATAGCATGTAAAGTCTGCCCGCATTAGGCTAGCGTGGTGGACTATAGCCTAATCCCTCTCATACTGAGAGGAGACCTGTGCCCAGCAGTGGGACAGTATAATGGGTTGATTATTATTATAATATACAAAAATACAAATCTTTTCTCTTTATAATATTAGTATAGATCAGTATAAATAATGGTTTTTTTTATCAGCGCCGTACATGAGTACCAGAACGAGTTTCCTTGCACCGTGTGCGATAAAGTGTTCCGGTGGAAGACCAGCTTGAAGCGACATCTGGAGAAACATGAAGTTAAGGTAACATATATTTTAGAACTATTATTATGGTGTAGAATACTATGTGTAAGGTGGTTCATTGTTTTGTAAAAGAAATGTAAAGACGAGATTTTTTCGTTTAAATTCAAATAGCTGAATAGTAATTATCTTGACTGTTTTCATTTAAAAACATTGTTTTTATATGAAACGAGTATGTAAATAATAAATAAATAAATAAATATCTTGGGACATTTTTACACAGCACCATCTAGTCCCAAACTAAGCAGAGCTTGTACTATGGGTACTAGACAATGGTTATAATACTTATATACTTTTTTTGTTGTTGTAAATACATACTTATAATATATAAGAAACACACAGACAAACACAAACACCTAAGTTCATCACATAAATGTTTGTGACTTGTGTCTTTTGACGTCGTCAAAAATGTATCAGTATTGTTTTGTTAAATATTAAGGAGGCGCGCCATCAGGCGGGTACGGCAGATATTTTAGTGCAGAAGCACTAATAGTACCCATGTATTTGTGTGAATAGTATACATGTGACTTGACGACGTCTGTGGTCTAGTGGTTCGAGTACCGGACTGCTGAACACGAGGTTCGATTCCCAAGGGACACAAACATTTATGTGATGAACTTAGGTGTTTGTGTTTGTCTGGGTGTTTCTTATATATTATAAGTATGTATTTACAAAAAAAAAGTATATAAGTATTATATCCATTGTCTAGTACCCATAATACAAACTCTGGTTAGTTTGGGACTAGATGGTGCTGTGTAAAAATGTCCCAGGATATTTATTATTTATTACTAGCGACCCGCCCTGGCTTTGCATGAGTTTGAATTTCTTGTATTTTCTGTATCCGAAGGTTTATATGTATAATACATATGTACCTACGTATTATACATGTATTATAAACCTTCCTCTTCAATCACTCTATCTATTAAAAAAAACCGCATCAAAATCCGTTGCGTAGTTTTAAAGATTTAAGCATACATAGGGATATAGGGACACAGAAAGCGACTTTGTTTTATACTATGTACCTAGTGATTTTTAATCTTACCATGGAAATTGCTTAAAAAATATAAAAAGATAATATTATCTTTGTATTTTTGTCAGGGTGAGTCGTCGACGGTGGCGGCGACGTGTTCGCTGTGTGACGTGTCGTTCTCATCCATTTGCTCGTACCAGAGACACATGAAGAGCAGCCTCAAACACGTCACCCGGGACCAGCTCAAGTGAGTACATTATAACTATAAAGAAGCTAACAAAATGAAAAAACACACCCACACATACAAAAACATCCTTTTGTTTTGAACTTTACTAACATTTCTTTAAAGATATTTAGCATTTTTAACCCCCGATGCAAAAACGACGGGGTGTTATAAGTTTGACGTGTGTGTGTGTCTGTCTGTCTGTCTGTGGCATCGTAGCTCCCGAACGGATGAACCGATTTTAATTTAGTTTTTTTAATTTGAAAGGTGAATTAGTCGTGAGTGTTTTTAGCTATGTTTGATGAAAATCGATCCAAGATGGCCGCCGCCACAAAATAGCGAATTATATATTTTTTCACAACTCCCTCAATATGGGTATCAAATGAAAGGGCTTAACTAGGAGAATACTATACACTATGATAAATTTCAAATCCAAGATGGCCTCCACCACAAAATGGCAAATTACATTTCGTGTCGGGGGTTTTCTAAATTTTTAATTTAGGTTGGGTTATTTAATGGTTGAAGTGCTGAGTTCTTATATGAAATTCCCAATATCAGCTTGGAGTCTGGATTTGCTTTGATAGCAATAGGCTCGCTCTTTACCCGTACCTAAACATACTGTAGGTGTATTACAGTGCAATTCTGCTGAATTCTTCAGGGAATACAGGCGTGATGGTATGTTTTGTTATTATAGGTTCATATGCGACCACTGCAAGAAGCGTTTCGCTGACAAGACCAAGTTACGCGACCACATAGAAGAGAAACATTTACACAAGACTTACCAGTGTCACATCTGTCTTAAGGTAACGTTAAACTATCCTTACATTATACCACAGAATAAATAATACAGAATGGCCACTCTCCGCCCCTCCGTAACGTCAGATACCTCAGGTCGCCGCATTTTGTCGGTGTTCTTGCCGGACTGCCAACAAACCCTACGCACTCTTACGCACACATTTGCATTTGCACGTGTACAAACGTAATTTTGACAAGTTTGACATTTGGTATTGTAGTGTGAAGCGGTATCGGAAAGTTTGCTCTCCGAGGCACGGAGGGGTCTCGATATGTTAAGAATGGTCACCCATCCACAGACTGACCGCGGCAAGTGTAGTTTAACCTTGCAGATCGGTTGATCAGCGTATTTACAACTTGGCCACGAGCCCCTCTAAATATATATAAACGATATATTTGTGTTGCAGCCGTCGAAAAACCGCGTGGGCTTAGACCAGCATATTCGCAACGTGCACAAAGGTCGGCCGCACAAGATCTGCCACCACTGCGGGAAGGGCTTCCCGGTGAGTAAACACATACCATCACGCCTGTATTCCCCGAAGAGTTAGGCAGAGTAGTACTTATGTACACACAGTTCGCCGCTATGTTTAAGTCCCATGTACAGTTCTCGCCAAAGTTATTGTCCGGGTTGAAGTTAGCACGAGCTAAATTTAACTCGGCCGTAAAAATCGGAGAGACAAAAATATTGAATTAAAATAACCTAACCTGAATTAAAAATTTAGAAAACCCCCGACACGAAATGTAATTTGCGATTTTATGGTGGCGGCCATATTGGATTTGAAATTTATTATAGTGTATAGTATTCTCCTAGTTAAGCCCTTTCATTTGATATCCATATTGAGGGAGTTGTGAAAAAATATGTAATCCGTTATTTTGTAGCGGCGGCCATCTTGGGCCGATTTTCATCAAACATAGCTAAGAACACTCCCGACTAATTCACCTTTCAAATAAAAAAATCTACACAGATCAGATCAGATCACAGACACACACACACACACACACACACACACACACACACACACACACACACACACACACACACAGACACGTCAAACTTATAACACCCCGTCGTTTTTTCGTCGGGGGTTAATGATTTAAAACGACTACTTACTACTTGAGCTTTCGTTTTTATTTATTACAATCCAATATTTTTCTTTATCTAATTTTTACAGCCAGACTAAAGTTAGTTAGTTACTTTAACCCGGACAATAAGTTTGGCGAGAGCTGTAATAGGGGGCAAGCCTATTGCCATAACCGGGCACAACTTCAATCTCGGAGTTGCCGATATAAAAAGTATAAAAACCCAACATAACTTTGCTCGAACGAGAAATCGAACCCAGGACCTCGAGTATAGCGTAGTCTTTTTAAATAAATAAATATTATCCTGGGTCAATTTCACACGGCACAATCTAGTCCCAAGTAAGGGCTTGCTCCTTATTGGATCATGATCAACCCATATGCCACAGAGCTATAATGTACACACACACACACACACACACGCGACACACGCACACACACACGCACACACACACGCACACACACACACACACGCACACACACACACACACACGCCAATACACACACACGCACGCCAATACACACGCACGCACGCACACACACACACACACACACACACACACACACACACACGCGCGCCAATACACACACACGCACGCACGCACGCGCGCACGCACACACACACACACACACACACACACACACACACACACACACACGTCAAACTTATAACACCCCATAGTTTTTGCGTCGGGGGTTAAAAATAAGTGGAGGTGTATTGACCCGTCTATAATTTTCAGACGAAGGTGCAGCTTGAGTCTCACATCCGCACGCACACTGGCGAGCGGCCGTTCATCTGCGAATACTGCCCCACCACGTTCTCGCAACAGTCCAACTTATATAAGCATAATAGACAGGTAAATACTAGTTTAGTTATAGTATTGTATAGGTCGGTCTGAGCTAGATGCTGCACTCCCTGGATCCTCTCGACGAGTGGGCCTTGGCATGAATTTGGACAAGACAAAGGTCATGTTCAACCAACATGTCGTGCCAAAGCCGGTATACGTCGCTGGTACTTTACTCGAAGCTGTCCAGGAGTATGTCTACCTTGGACAGACAATCCGGTTTGGACGAAACAACTTCGAGAAGGAAGCCGATAGGAGGGTGCAACTAGGGTGGGCTGCGTTTGGTAAGCTTCGTCAAGTCTTCTCGTCGCCTATACCGCAGAGTCTGAAGACGAAAGTCTTCGACCAGTGCGTCCTGCCCGTTATGACCTACGCTGCCGAGACGTGGACACTCACAGCAGGACTGGTCCACAAGTTTAAAGTCGCTCAGCGTGCGATGGAGCGAGCTATGCTTGGGGTTTCTCTGAAGGATCGAATCCGAAATGAGGATATCCGGAAGAGAACCAAAGTTACCGACATAGCTCGCAGAATCTGTAAACTGAAGTGGGAGTGGGCCGGTCATGTCTGTCGAAGGACCGATAGCCGATGGAGCAGACGAGTCCTAGAGTGGACACCACGAACTGGCAAGCGAAGTGTGGGACGCCCTCCAGCTCGCTGGACCGATGACCTGAGTAGGATAGCCGGTAGCAGCTGGATGCGGAAGGCAGAGGACCGGGAGAAATGGCGCGCCATGAAGGAGGCTTATGTCCAGCAGTGGACATCAGTAGGCTGAAGTGATTGTATAGGACTTATAGCTGAGACGTCACTAAGCGTAAAGTAACGCTTCCGTATGTCAAAGGAGGTCATCAAAAACTCAGCCCAAATTTGTACCGGAGGTACATGACAGCTGTCAAGTTGACAGTTTTTACCATGAAATAATTAAGAAACGGATAATATTGTGCCTTAATGGCGTGCGTTTGACATTCCGAAACTGACACTGACAGCAGATAGCTGTCAAGTTGACAGTTTTTTGAAACCATTAGGAAACAGATAGTAGCGTGCCAAAATTTCGTGATTTTTCTCAAATTAAAAGTTATTTTTTCATCCCCCAGTCAACATTAAAAAAAGTACGACTAGAGTTTTAACCAGCGTAATACAGAGTATTTTTCTAATACGTGTACCTTCGGTACATCATTTGGGCCGATTTCGATGACATCCTTTGCATTACAATTTGACGTATGAAAGCGTAAGTTCACGCTAAGCATCGCCTCTGAATATTAGCCTAAGGCTGATATTCAGAAACGAAACTCAACATGAACTTATGCTTCCGTATGTCAAATTTGTATGCCAAATTGACATACGGGAGCCTAAGGTTATGCTTAGTTTCATCTCTGAATATCAGCCTGAGAGACCATGATTCCTTAGACTTAGACTGACTAGATCTGACTGATCTGCCCCTCTCACCAAGTTGCAATCTATAGTTTGCATCGATAAACGAATAGAAAGAAAATGTATGGAAATGACATTAGTGACAGTCCGATTTGTCGAAAGCTTGTGTCATTTTTCTATTTGTTCGTCGACCCGAACTTGGATTGCAACTTAGCTAGGTCCGCTGAATAGATGGCGTTGGCATTTCCTAACTCTAAGAAGAAATTCCGAAACAACTTAGAGAATCATGGTCTCTTTTAAAGTCTTTAAAGACAATAGTAGTATTATTAATTTAGGATATTTCGTTACCGGCAAAATTATAAGTAGAAATTATATTTTTTATAAAAATTATCATAGATACATACCTAGTGTTTTATTGAACAAGTGGTTCATCTAGTACTATTGGTTATCCCTAAGGAGTTTTGGGATTTAGGACAAAATCCAAATAAGATACAGATCACTCTAGTTTAAAAGGTTTTAGTAAAGGTTCTAGTAAGAATCGTTTAACAGATTTCCACAGTATTATTCTTTTATAATTCTACCAACTAACTCAATAATACCATAGTTTTTGGACCTAATGATTTATTTATTGATCAGTGTATACTGTATTCTTGTGAAGTAAATTATTATTATTATTGTTAATATAAATAGCAGTGATAGCCTAGGGGTATGACCACTGGACTGCCAAGTCAAAGGTCTCGAGTTCGGATCCAAGGCACGCACCTCTGACTTTTCGAAATCATGTGCGTAATTATCACTCGCTTTAACGGTGAAGGAAAACATCGCGAGGAAACCTGCATGCCTGAGAGATATTCTCAACGGCATGTGCCACATTACGCTAGCGTGGTAGACTATAGCATAATCCCTCTCATACTGAGAGGAGACCCGTGCCCAGCAGTGGAACAGTATATGGGTTGATTATTATTATTGTTAATATAAAATGTACTTTTGAAGAGAGAGCCTCAACAGTTTTGAGTTTGAGCAGTATAAAGATCACGTCAAATAATTAATTATATTCTTTGCAGGTACATCTCAACATAAAATCGAAGCGGCAACCTATTTGTAAGAGAAAAGATGACAAACCGACAGATGTGCCTATTTTAGACCATACCCAGGCCATAGACCCGTATAGACCAATGACTATGTTACATTTTAATACTGAAAAGGGATTTGTCATGCAGTAGCGTAGGGGGCGCTGGGGGGCGGCATAATTGTACAGCGAATTTCATTCCTTGTAATCTGAACTAAACATTTTAACCTTATATTTACGCGATTTACAAGATTTTTTTTATTGGTCCACCTTTTTTGTAAATAACTAATTTTTGTCTGATGAATTTTGTTCAAATTCAAATTAAAAAATTGAAGGGGGTTAGTAGGGCCGGGACGTTAACATTGTGTATGTGGTAATCTGTGACCGACTGTATTTAAAGACTTTAGTTTTATGAGATTATGATTAAATTATATTTTATTTAAGTTTATAAACTTAATTATTGATGTGTGGTTAGAAAAATAATTATGTGGTTGAAGAATCTCTCAATAAATAGACAAGGTGTATTTGTGTGTATGATCAACTACTTTTATATATATTGTGCAATAAAAATAAATAAATAAATTATTATTGTTTTTCATTTCTTGACGTGTAAACTAGACGAAAAATTTGGATTCAACATCACGGGCAGATACAGAACTCAGTTGTATTTTTCTGTTTCGTTGCTCATTTGATTTCTTCCTACTGAGGTAAATTCTCATCTTAGAAAATATTATAAGTTTTTAAACAAACTTAAAACGCCTGTCTTACCCTCCTTCTAAGACTACTCTGGCATTTTTACTATCCAATAAGATAAGATAAATTTAAGATAAGATAAATTTATTCATTCCTTCGTTACATTGGGTTTCTTAACTTAAAGCTTACAGAAATAAAAACATGTAACTTATTACAAACAATCATAAATTCTTTTGGACGGTGACCCCCAAACTAGACATTTGTCTGTATCTTGGGGGCCAGAGTTGCAACATATTTGTGTATCATTCAAGCTGTATAATTGTGGACTTTACTAGCTGTATGTATGTAAGAATCTTTAGTTAATGATTACTTATTATCTACAAAGGATGAAGATGAAAGTTTTTAGATATAATAATAAAGTATAGCTAACGTGTGTGTGTGTGTTGTGCGTGTGTGTTTGTTGTTAGTGTACGCGTGTGTGTGTGTGTGTGTGTGTTTGTGTGTTTGTATTGGTATGTATTATGTTAAATAATTGAATTAATTAAGTAGTTCCTCTGTTTCGTCGTATGAAAGTGATTGGAGCCATTTTTTAACAAGTTTTTTGCACTTGGAAATCTTGACGTGTTTTATATCACAATGTTTGCAGACTTTGTTGTATATGTGTGGGTGTAAATAGTTAGGGCAACGTCTTCCTAGAAGGGAGTTTGCTATAGGCAACGGAATTTTAAAAATGCGTTTTGAGCTAATTAATTTGTAATCTGGTCTTTTTTTTAAGTTTGTGTGAGTAATTAAGGTGGATTTGAGAATGAGAAGTTGCCGCACTCGTAAGACTGGGAAGTCTTTATAGAGTGTGTCAGTGGGATACCGGAACGGCTTCTTTAGCATTACTTTAATGACGGCCCTTTGTGCTCTTTCGATTTCTATAAAGGCAGTTTTCCCAGCTCCACACCAGACAGAGATACCGTATTGGAGAACAGACTGGCAGAGGCCTAGATAAACGTTGCGGAGGATAGGAATCGGGGTGCAATTTTTAAGTTTTTTCATGACGTTGATAAGTTTTCTTACTCGGCTGCATAGTGAGTGTATGTGTGGTTTGAATGATAAATTTTCATCAACAGTAATGCCTAGATATCTTATGGAGTGCGTCCGTTCTATGGGCAAACAGGGGCAATAGTGTGTGTTATGTCCGTCGGGGCACGTATGGAATTTAAGTTAGGTGTGGTGGAGGACTTGACGCAGTGGTTTTGAAAAATGTGACGATCTTAGTTTTTTTGACATTTAAAGTAAGCAAGTTCCGATCTAGAGCTTTGGCGATAATTGAAAGACCGTTTTCAGCCAAATTGTACAGCGTGTTCCCATTTTTTAGCATGGAATATAATGGCTGTGTCGTCTGCATAAGCAATCGTTTCAGCATTGGGGATTGAAATATTTAATATGTCATTAATGTAAATTGAGAATAGAGTAGGGCCGAGTGTACTTCCTTGTGGTATGCCAAACTTGATGGAAAGAGGGTCACTGGACTGTTCGCCTATTTTAACAAATTGGCTGCGGTTGGTGAGATAACTCGTAAACCAGTCTAGTGGAGTGCCTCTTATACCAATAGCCTCCAGCTTCTTTCACAGAAGGTCAATCGAAATGGTATCGAAGGCTTTGGCTAGGTCGAGAAACACTGCTAAAGAGTGTTCCCCTTTTTCAATGAAGGAAGACACATTGTTTGCAAGGAGGGTTGCTGCGTCTTCGGTCGACCTACCCTATTTTAATACTCTCGAGGTCATATTTGCCATAGCCTCTAAAAGAGAGTATTATATACCAATTAGGCAGTCAGGAATCTTCAACCATCTTAGGTTGAAGATTCCTGACTGCCTAATTGGTCTAGTGATCGCAAGCATGACTGCTACGCTTGAGGTCCTGGGTGCGATCCCTGGATTGAGCAGTGTTGGGTTATTCTGTAAAATTCCCAGCAGCAACTCGGAGTCTGGATTTGTGCCCGGCAATAGTCTCGCCCATGTTACATGGGACCTAAACATACCGGCGAACTGTGGGTGTACATTAGTACACCTCTGCCTAACACTTCGGGGAACAGGCGTGGTGGTACGAAGGTTATCTTTTTGATTTTCCATGCTAAGATGACTAGTTATTTTATGCATTGCATTAGCATGGCGTCTGTAATACGCACTTCACAGAATTTAGTAACATTTAATTTGCTAAATGCTAATTTAGCGTTAGCATGCTAACAATTAATGCGAATTATCCATCACCAGCAGGCAGGTTTGACTCCAGCCTGTGGGTCCATTTTAGTCGAAAATAACTGATACGAAGGTTTCTGAAACTTGTTGTGCTTATCTTTTTGTATTTTTTAAGCATTTTCCATGCTAAGATTACAAGTTATTTTTAATGAAGGAAACTAACCTAAATTAGAAATTTATAAAACCCCCAACACGAAATGTAATTTGCCATTTTGTGGTGGCGGCCATCTTGGATTTGAAATTTATCATAGTGTATAGTATTCTACTAGTCAAGCCCTTTCATTTTTTTAACCCCCGACGAAAAAACGACGGGTTGTTATAAGTTTGACGTGTCTGTGTGTGTGTGTCTGTGGCATCGTAGCTCCCGAATGGATGAACCGATTTTGATATTGTTTTTTTTATTTGGAAGGTGAATTAGTTGGGAGTGTTCTTAGCTATGTTTGATGAATATCGGCCCAAAATGGCCGCCGCTACAAAATAGCGGATGACATATTTTTTCACAACTCCCTCAATATAGGTATCAAATGAAAGGGCTTAACTAGGAGAATACTATAATAAATTTCAATTCCAAGATGGCCGCCACCATAAAATGGCAAATTACATTTCGTGTCGGGGGTTTTCTAAATTTTTAATTTAGGTTAGGTTAGGTTATTGATACTCATATTGACGGAGTTGTGAAAAATAACTGATCCGATTTTCATCAAATATAGCTAAGAACACTCCGACTAATTCACCATTCAAATAAAAAAAACAAAATCAAAATCGGCCCATCCGTTCGGGAGCTACGATGCCACAGACAGACACACACACACACACACACACACACAGTCAGACACGTCAAACTTATAACACCCCGTCGTTTTTGCGTCGGGGGTTAACAATCGGCTTTAAAGACGTAAGTTTAGAATGTGAAGGAAGATTTCAACAGGCGAGCGGGGTTAGCGGTTAAATCGTCTGGTGTACCGAACCAGAAGACGCAGGTTCGAATCCTGCTCGCCAGCCGATTTTTTCCTTCATTAAAAATAACTTGTTGTGTTTACCCCAAAAATAAAACTCGGTTACATAGTCATGGTTTTTTAAGGGACTGTACAATCAATTCTACATTATCGACTATAATTTCATTTGTCACCACGCTCTTCTTTTTCTTCTCATCCTCGTTTATCTTGATACCAGTGATTTTGAGATTTTTGCCAATACTTTTCTTTAGTTCATTGAACGGATCATCGTGGATTTCGCTCTCATTTGTATCTTGAGTTTTCGCTTTATCCCCAATAACTAACTCAAGAACTGGCGGATCCTTTCTTTTGACAACTAAAGGGTTATTGTTGCCCTGAATTTTGAATTTAAATTTTTTGTTAGCCGTCAACTGTTCCGAAAGACTGTCTATATCCTTCATTAAATTCGCTTTAGAAGTGTCGTTTAGGCTTTTATATTTATCCAGAATAACGATTTGCAAGAATTCCTTTACCACTTTAGACGCGTCCATTTTATTTTCTAAATATCTGTTCAATTTACGAAACAATTTGTGCATTTTCTTGACATCTGCATCGTCGTAATAATCGTTCATTTTTCTCGCGAACGTTGTCAGCAGTGGGTTGTCTTCGTCCATCAATTTCTTGACCTGTTCTCTTAGAGTTTCTGCGTCGGTTTTCGCCCATTGTTTAACTGAATGTTGCACGTAAGCTTTGAATCGTTTTGGGAGCAGCTCATTGAAGGTCGCCTTACCCTTGTCAACAATATTTTTGACCTCTATATGAAATACTTTCACTGTATCTCCAATCTTAGATTCGGAGAAATTCGCAAAACTCTCGCCAATGTGTTTCAAAAAGTCTAAAAATGAGAATTTTCGTTCCCTCTGTGCCCTGAACTGACGTGTTTGTACAGGTCTTGCTTGCGGAGCTAAAATCTTGTACAGTTTGTCCAGAAATACTTTGATGTTCTTTATAAATGATATGTTGTCGTTGATATCCTTTGGTTCGAAGAGGAATGATGTCTCTAATGCTACATTGACACTTCTTGGTGACGGTATAACGGTTGCAGCTGAAACTACAACAAATAATTAATAAATGTTGACTTTTTTAGGTGGTAGCATAAATCTATTACAAGATTATAGGTAATAGACTAGCTTTCAGCCAGCGGCTTCGCCCGTGTGGCTGGGTATTTCTTATAAATTGTAGCTTAATGTTACTCGATAAAGATGTAGCTTTCTGGTGAACTATTTTATGGTGGGCTATTCTAGAAGACATATCCGAACGCTAAGCTGCTACTAAGAATTTCGTCGACTTGGGAATCGAACCGAGGACCTCTAGCGTGACAGTTCCGCATTGAACCATGACTACGAGACAGCAAGAAGACATATAGCTATATTTACTTAATATTATAAAGAGGAAATATTTGATTGTTTCGTTTGTTCGCATTAAATAGGCTCCGAAACTACTGGACAGGTTTGAAAAATTTTTTCACCATTAACATAGATATTATCTGATAATCCTTATAAAATACTAGTCTCCTATGGTCCCAGACCACGCGGGCGAAGCCGCTGGCCCAAAGTAACACCCAGACAAACACAAACACTTAAGTTCATCACATAAATACTTATGTCCTGTGGGAATAGAACCCACGACCTCGTGATCAGCAGTCCGGTACTCGAACCACTAGACCACAGACGTCTTCGTATTGAAAATAATTACAAAATAAGTCTGAATCTGAATATAAAAATATACTTTACCAAGAGCTATTGACGATAACAATATTATTAATCTCATATTTTCACAAAATAATCCAATCATTTATACACTTTTTTTGTTTCATTTCCTATTTTACTGTAGAAACGAATATATTCGATAAAAACACAATAATTTATGGCCAACATTTTTATCGCAATTTTATTAGATTTAACATTTTATAGAATTATTTTTTTTTAGTCATAACCTAACCCACTGTGTTACGAATCACGTTTAACTACAAGATATTTTGTTCTTAGTAACATTATCATAAATCTAAATATTTTATTTCAATTAGACCTTATAAATAGGCACTATTGAAAAGTTAAACTAGTAGCACGGTTCCAAAAAAAGTAGGTCCTATGGAGAAGAGCCGGCAAGAAACTCGTCACTTTAAAAACAAAATATATAAGTATATGTGGTAATAGTAACAATAATCTGTTAGTCGCAGTAGTTATATCTTTTATGAATAGGTATTTGTCATATATTATTATTCATCGTATCTTTATACATACACATAGGTGCACCGTCAACCCCATTTTTGGTTCAGTTCTATTCAGTCCATCCTAAGGTTGCCTGGAAGAGATCGCTGATCGCGATAAGGCCGCCCTTTGTATGTTTTAAAATTCTTGTTTTTCTGTCTTTGTTAATGTTTTTGGTGTACAATAAAGAGTGTTTCTATTCTTTCTATTCTATTCCTATATGTAGTTAGATAAAGACTGATCGTTCAGGCAGTCTCTGTGTACTCCGTATTCTGACTTTAAATAGAAAACCCGTTCAAGGTCGTCCATTAACTTGACATAGAACTTGGCACTCATTTAGATCTCCATTCTTTTTGCGGCGAAGCCCACAGCCAAGCATAATTTTTGTATTGAACTTGGCTCTCCTTTTCTACATTTATGTTTTTGGTGGGATTCTAATATTTTTAACAAACTTAAAAAAAGGAAGTTCTCAGTTTGACCTATGTATGTAGGTATATATGTTTGGCCGCGATTATCTCGCGTTTGGCTGAACCGATTTCGATGCGGTTTTCAAAAACGTATTTATTACACTTAGGAGAAGATTTTGGTATATTAATAATTTTTAATATGTATTATTATTATTATTTATTTATTTGTAAAAGTATTATTATTTATTTGTAAAAATATTAACAAAAACGAAGTGGCTCGATTTATTTGCTTCCAAGTGTTGCAAGGCTATTTCTCATGAGGAATATAAAATTAAACAAATATTTGCACCACATTTCATTTTATTCGCTCATTTGTATAAAAATATCACTATACACTTACAATAACACACACACTATGTACAATAAAAATATTACTATATCAAGATTTAATTCATTTTATTAATAATTAGTATAATCTGCGACTTTTTGAGTCTGTTTCACTATCTCCTAGAAGTTCCCATTAAATTATTTAGCAAATAAATTCATACAAAGGTCACACTGTGGTTCTTCGAATCTGATTTGAAACTCTACTAATCAAATGTATGTATCAAAACGCAAAAGACAAGGTTTGTTGATAAATGTCATTCCGCTCGTTGACACTGACAGCAGACAGCTGTCAAGTTGACAGTTATTAATATGAAATCATTATGAAACAGATAAGTGTGCCAAAATGGCGTGAATTATTCTCAAATTTAAAGTTATTTTTCTCGTCCCCCAGTCGACATAAAAAAAAAGTACGACTAGAGTTTAACCAGCGTAATACAGGGTATTTTTTCCAATAAATATACCTTTGGGCAGATTTTGGTGACCTCCTTTGTTCTATTTTTTAATTTATCCAGTGGTTATCGGCTATCCAGAGGTGGTGAAACAGGTCTTACACCCCAACTCAGAGACGTCACTTAACCGTAATGAATCGTTAACAAACAGTGGCTACTATATCTTGACCCATTTTTCCATATTAGAGTTTGTTGTCAGTGTACTAAGATATACTGGGTGTCATTAGCTAATGATTCATTAGGTTAAGTGACGTTTCTGAGTGCGGCCCTTAAACGTTTTATAGATCAATAAACATAGTCATAATAATAAGGTACTTGATGCTGTCAGATTTGTTCTAAATAATAATAGGCTTGGTAAAAAAATAAATATAAATTGTATACTGAAACAATAATTTAAATCGACTAATAAACTTGTTGAGGGGCTCGTGGCCAAGTTGTAACTACGCTGATCAACCGATCTGCAAGGTTAAGCTACACTTGCCGCGGTCAGTCTGTGGATGCGTGACCATTCTTAACATATCGAGACCCCTCCGTGCCTCGGAGAGCACGTAAAGCCATCGGTCCCGGTTGTCATACGAACACCTATGACAATCGTTAGTGGTAGTCAGAAGCCTAAAAAAACCTGACACCTAGTCTTTCCTTCGAATATCGGTATTTCCCAGAAATTGTGTTACGGAGGTCTGATGGCAGTCGCTCCGTGTAAATTACTGATATTCAGCCGCGTCCTGGTTAGACTGGAAGCCGACCCCAACATGGTTGGGAAAAGGCTAGGAGGAAGAAGGACTAATAAACTTGTCAGATATTTGAAGTGGTTAAAGTCTGGTGGGGATGCTCTGTCCCTCTCCCGCTTAGACGCACGCAGATTTTAACGTCACAGTCCCATATAGTACGCTCTCTGTCTAGCATAAAACGTAAAACACTTAAAAACCTGTCGAATACCGTATTATTTTGTACCATTAATTTTATTATTTTTATTTCATCTGTCAGTCTTTTTGGCGTCCGGGTGTAAGTTCTTGATATGTCTAGACAGACACGAGTGCCAGCGGAACTTGGCGCCGCAGGTGGCGCATTTGTACGCTGCCTTCCCGCTGTGCAGCGCCAGAATATGACTCCGGAGCTTCGGTTGATTCTAAAAATATAAATAAATAAATATCCTGGGATATTTTTACACAGAACCACTTAGTCCCAAACTAAGCAGAGCTTGTACTATGGGTACTAGACAATACTATAATACTTATATACTTTTTTTTGTAAATACATACTTATACAAAACTTATAAAATACATAGGAAACACCAGGAAAAACAGACAAACACAAACACTTAAATTCATCATCAATCAATAAATGTTTGTGTCCTGTGGGAATCGAACCCACGTCATCAAAAGTGACGCAGTTTATTTACTTTTAATTGATCTCACTCTGACATATTTTAAAGATTAATATATTATTATGGAGGAACCTAACAAAGTATGTAGGAATCGAATTAAGTGGCGGTATCTAGTTTCTGCCTACCCCTAAAGTAGTAAAATGGCGTGAGTGTATGTATTTACTTACAGGGAATGATTTGCCGCAGTGGTCACACAAATGATCGCTATTATCTTTATTATGTACAACTTGCTTGTGAAGGTATAGCGACGTGTGAGTTTTGAATATCTGCAAACAAAATTAAATCTGTGTATATACAAGACTAAATAAAAAACCCCTTTGTTAACGACTAACGCCATCTAGTGGCCAACGCAGCGAACTACATGCCACGGACAGCTGCGGTGGAAGGGCGAGCATTGCGCTGTGTCATTCCGCTAACCATCTGATTTTACGACGATCGAGTGTCGCCCGTATTATTTTATTATAATTAATATTTACCTGTTTTCTTCAAATATAATCAATTCAATCATAATCAATACACAAATTATTTCTGCCTTCTATCTTCATTATTTTCATCCATCACACAAGCCGAGGAAAGAACACACACAACCAGCCAGCAAAATCATCTTACACCCTGATACAATAGAAAAAACAATGTAATTCGCTATTTTGTCGACAACATCTGTGGGGTCACCTAGTTTGTTTGTTTGTTTGGTTAAACGCGCTAATCTCAGGAACTACTGGTCCGATTTGAAAAAATCTTTCATCGTTTGATAGCCTGTTTAACGAGGAAGGCTATATATCATCACGCTACGACCAATAGGAGCGGAGTATCAATAAAAAATGTTGCAAATACGGGTGAAAAATGTTACTTCTACGGCAATATATATTTTTTTAATTATATAACTCTATACATGTGTTTGTCGTTTAACTCCTCCTAATCGGCTGGACTGATTTGGTAGAAATTTTTGTATGTATATTTCAATGGGTTCCGGGATAGTTTGAAAACAGTGGCGCCGCTGGTGCTGGTATGTCACCAAAGGAGGTCATCAAAACCTGCCCAAACGATGTACCGAAGGTACACTAAAAAAAAAATACCGTGTATTACGCTGGTTAAAACTCTAATCTTACTTTTTTTATGAGAAAAAAAAACTTTTAATTAGAAAAACGCACGCCATTTTGACATGCTTATCAGTTTCATAGTGATCTCATGGTAAAAACTATCAACTGGACAGCTGTCATGGCTGGCTTTCGATGGCCTCCTTTGATTTTTAAACATTCATTAATTCTAAGGTGGTACGATATACTTATACGACGTATACAAGGTGGAAGGGACATCGACGCACATCCGAATACCATGAGTTCAGTACATGATTCTGGACCCCCCTGCGTTGAAATTTTCCGTAACGTTTTTCATCAATTTTTCAATTTTTTCTGCAGTTTTTTTTTTACTTGAACGTGTAAAAAACATGATTTCTATCTACCTAAATTAGATTTATAATTAATAAATCATTGTTTCATTTATTTCGAATCGCGCGCGCGATAACATTCACCGCGGAGCGTTATAATCGCGTTTTTAGCAATACACTGCGCGCTCAAAAATGTCAATATCTGTAATAACCGATCATTTTCTACATGAATGACATAGGTCATCTTATTTTTGACCTTGAGTGAAACCTTGACACGACGTATGTGCGGTCCCTTCCACCTTGTATACTATTACTAGCGAACCTAGAAGAGATAATATATTTTTCCGCTTAAAAGTTTATCATTCAGAGTAATATTTACCTTTTTGCAAACCGGACACACGTGTACATAGTTCTTGAGATGTTCCCAGTCGACGTGGTCTTTTAAACGGGTCTTGTTGGCGAAGCGCTTGCCACAGTCACTGCACATGTACCTGCTCAACAAGCGTCAATATAAACAATAAAATCAAGTTATTTTAATGAAGAAAAAATCGACTGGCGGGCAAGATTCAAACCTGCATCTTCTGGTTCGGTTACACCAGACGCTTTGACCGCTCAGCTAAAATAACTTTAATCTCAGTATAGAAAATGCTGACATCATACGACATCAAACTACCTGTAAAGTTAGTCGTGTCGGTTATGAAGCATTCGCAATAGATGTCGCTACGTCACCTTAAGACTTAAGTTTAGAATGTGTCGAGCGGGGCTTGCAGTTAGCTTAACGGTTAAAGCGCCTGGTGTACCGACCCAGAAGACGCAGGTTCGAATCCTGCCCGCCAGCCGATTTATTCCTTCATTAAAATAACTTGTAATCTTAGCATGGAAAATGCTTAAAAAAATACAAAAAGATAACAAAAAAATCGTTAGATTATGATCTATCTCGTGTGATTGCAAACTGTCGATAAATTATCTTTTTGTATTTTTTAAGCATTTTCCATGTTAAGATTACAAGTTATTTTTTAATGAAGGAAAAAATCGGCGGGCGGTGGCTTAGTGGTCAGAGCGTCTGGTGTACCGAACCAGAAGGCGCAGGTTCGAATCTTGCCCGCCCGCCGATTTTTTCCTTCATTAAAAAATAACTTGTCGATAAATTGTAAACTTCACCAAACTTACATACTACACTGATCATCTTTTTATCGGTTAACCATATCGATTGATCAGCGTAGTTATAGCTAACAAATTGTTTAACAGAGGACATCAAAAGTCCATACAACTCAGCCCAAATTTGTACCGGAGGTACATGACAGCTGTCAAGTTGATAGTTTTTTACCATGAAATCACTATAAAACTGATAATAATCTGCCTTAATGGCGTGCGTTTGACATTCCGAAACTGACACTGACAGTTTTTACTATCATTACGAAACAGATAATAGTGTGCCAAAATGGCGTGATTTTTTTCTCATCCCCCAGTCAACATTAAAGAAAGGCGGACTAGAATTTTAAGCAGCGTAATACAGGGTATTTTTTCCAATAGGTGTACCTTCGGTACATAATTTGGGCCGATTTCGATGACATCCTTTAAAGTGTACACACATCGACTCACTTGAAATCCTTCTCGGTGACGTGTTTCCGGCTTAGTTTCATGTGTTGATCGTATGTAGCTATAGATGAGAATGTGCGGTTACACGGCTGGCACACTAAATTACCATTTGCCCTAAAAATTAAAGAAAATATAGCTATAATAGTAATGTTAATAATAAGTTTCTTTCATAGTCGTCCCACTGCTGGGCTATAGTCAAAGACTATAAAACCACGATGTTGGAAAATTTATTGCAGATGGGACAAGCAAAGAAAAAAAATGATTATTTATTATTATTAATTATTAGGCAGGCAGTTAAAATAACTGATAAATGCCTGTATCCAGTTGTACAACATCAATGCATGTAATTGATTACGTAAATTACATTATTAATCATAATGTAATCAATCTACGTAATCAATTACAATTTAATCAGATGATAATTTTTCTATAATATAGTGTTAAATTACTTATTCATTGTATTAAAAGTTCTAATTTCAATAATTTATAAATATATGTTATGTAAAGTCGTTTTCTGTGCATGTGGTGTTGACCTGTAATTAATTGTTGCACTTGTAAATGTTACTCTAGTCATTAAATCAGAAATGTATATAGTGTAAACAATTGTTGGTCAACCTAAATAAATCAATCAATCAATTGGTCTTTGTGCTCTTGTTTTGAATGTGTTTGTCGAGTCTATTCTTAAAAATATTGATGTTGGGCGCTGAAACTACTTCTTCGGGTAGTTTATTTGTATATAATTCAGTGTTGCTTATAGTTTAGACTGAATGAATAGCTTGATTCAAGTTATTTTTAATGAAGGAAAAAGTCGGCTGGCGGGCAGGATTCGAACCTGCGTCTTCTGGTTCGGTACACCAGACGCTCTGACCACTAAGCCACCGCTCACCCTGCTCGCCAGTCGAAATCTTCCTTCACATTCTAATTTACGTCTTAAAGGTGACGTAGCGTACGTAGAGTAACGTAAGGTCTTAGCATGGAAAATGCTTAAAAAATACAAAAAGATAGCTTGATTCATTTAATAATTGATTTTATTTCTTACTTTTCAGTTTACAAATCATAATAGAATCACTCCATAGATCCTAAAATGATCACTTGAAATGAAATACAATACACCTAGAGATGATTTTCAAAATCAGCCCGCACATTAAAGCGCATAAAATCCGCAATTTTTTTTTTTAATTCCATGTACCCAGTGACACTCGTGCCATCAAGACGAATGAGGTATCGTTTATCTAAATCGGTTGAGCCGTTGACATACACGTCAAACACATAACCCGCCTTCAGCAGTCGGGTAAAAAGACTATCGACGTAAAATCTTACCTGGCCGCGTGGCTCTTGAGGTGTCTCAGCAGGTTGCCCCTCCACTGGAACTTCTTGTCGCACTGGGGGCACGGGAACTGCTCCTTGGCACTGTTCACTGAGCACTTAATCTGTTCTATACGTTGCTGGTGCTTCTCAAGACTACTGGAGTCTTCTGGCGGAGTTTCTGTGAGTTTTCTGGCAAGAAAATATACATAATATATCTATATAATTTATTTATTTATTTATTTTATTTATTTATTTATAGTTAATTAAAACGGCAAAAGACCAATTACATTAATTAACATAGAAATTTAAAAATAGACATCAAGTTAAAATCTAACATGGAACAGTAGACACCCTTGCGTACATTTCCTCACAGAACACTAAACATACACGCATTATTATTTCCCATTTACCCGCAAACACATCACATTTAGGATTGGCAGCGAGAAGGGCATTGAGCATCTTTAGGGTACGACACACCGGAGACTCTGCTCTGGCGACAGTTTTGGATGACGGCGGTGCGAATAAATTGTGCCGGCGGCTCTGACGATGTGTGATGTACTTGTCGGGTACATATAGTCGACAGAAGAGGCCATGAAGCTCGGGACTGTCGATACGTCCTCTAAGGGTTTTGCAGGCTACCGCGAGCTGATCAAAGCCTCTCCTCACCTCTAACGAGTTATAGCCTAACATCCCTAAAAGATAGTTAGTGGGGTACATATAAGGAAAGAAATTATATAACCTTTTGAACAGAAACCTTAGGAAAGTTTTTTGTACTTTTTCGATAATTAATGTTTGTGTCGCTGTGAAAGGGTGCCAAACACAGGAACTGGACTCGAGTTTGCTTCGAACCAAGGTGTTATAAAGAAGTCGGATAACATTGGGGTTTTGAAAGTCGCGAGCATTTCTTAAAACAAATCCCAAACGCCTGAAAGATTCTTTAGCGAGAGCACAAATATGATCTCGAAATGTTAGACCACGGTCAAACATCACACCCAGGTCTTTTATATTAGTGACACGAGTAATAGTTTGACCACCTAATCGGTAGTTATAGTGGATAGGTCGTGAGCCGCGTCCGTACGTCATAACGTAACATTTGTTTTGATTGAAAAACAGCTTGTTCGTGATGCTCCACTCATAAATGGCGTCAATATCCCTTTGTAAGAGTTTGCAATCCTCATCCGTTTTGATTTGCGCAACTAGTTTCAGATCGTCAGCGTAAAGCAAGCACTTTGCAAAGTTGACCTGGTTTGTGAGATCATTAATCATAATTAGGAACAATAGTGGACCCAGCACAGATCCCTGACTCACGCCAGAACGAGTATCATAAGGTTTAGACTCGAAAGAGCCATGTCTGACAAACTGCTTACGATCTCGCAGGTAGTCTGCAAGAAAGTAGAGAAATTTCGATGAGAAACCAATTGACGCTACCTTTTCCAGGAGCACATCATTGTCGACTCTGTCGAACGCTTTTTGAAAATCAAAATACAGGGTATCAACTTGCCCCCCGCCATCTAAGGCTCTAGAAATGTAGTCTACGTGGATTAACAGGTTCGAGTTGACAGAACGACCTGGCCGAAAACCATGCTGGCTGTCGGACAAGAATACATGTATACGTTTATAGATGAAAGTATGCAGAATATGCTCGAAAAGCTTAGCAACGGTTGGCAGGATAGCAATAGGTCTGCATTCCACAACAGATAACTTGTCACTGTTTTTTGGGATAGGTATGACACGTGAAATTTTCCAGGGCTCAGGGTAAACGCCAGACTGTAGAGCGAGATTAAAAACATGATGAAGAGGAGCAACCAAGGTATCTTGGCAGCCCTTAAGTATGAAAGCAGGAATGCAGTCTGGACCAATCGAGCTGCAGGGTTTGAGTTTGGCGATCCCCTTGACAACGTCCTGCGTGGTCAAAACGGGAATTGAAATATTATGACTAGAACTCATGGTTAGACTACTTGGTTTCAATTGAGGAGTATTAGGCAAGAACACACTGGCAAAATATTTAGCAAATGACTCAGCAGCTCTGACACCTGAAATAGTTTCGCCATTGTATACGACATTTGGCTCGAAGCCACCCTTTGACCGTAGGCTAGACACATGTTGCCAGAACTGTCTAGGATTCTTACCTATGTTTTTTTCTACAGTATGACAATATGATTTGTATGCGTTCTGGGTTCTCACTTTTAAATTAAAAGCTGAGTGTCGTTGACAATATCACTAGAGAACCAGATGGGATACCTCCTATTCCCAGTAGTCCTTCGATTTTTTTTTGGGATAGAAGAATCAAATAACCCGTAGATTATTGAGTAAAACTTATCAGTAGCTGAGCGCGCATCATTGCAAAGGAGAACATCATGCCAAGGAGCAGAACAAATTTGTTCGTATAAATGTGCGTAGTCTCCTTTGCTAAAATTCCAGTCCCTACTTTGATCAATGTTGCTGGCGTCTAATTTTTCCTTTACCTTATGTGTTGTGATGGTTACCGCAACATCCAACGGAGGGTGATAAAGGTCTATAGGGACCAATTCCGTACCTATGACATGCTCGCAGTTTACCCTGGTACCCTCTCGAGCCAATACAATGTCTAACTTACTCCCACGCATATTCATCACTTCATTCATCTCTGCCAGATTACAAAAGCTTAAGAAGTAACAATAATAATTGTTGACATTAACCGAAGCGCTTTTTAAGTTAAGATCGCCTAGAATCATAATGGTTCCGTTCAAATTGGAGATGATGCGCTCAACCTTTCCAAACCACGCCATGTAGTCGTCGTCAGTTGCAGTGGGTTTGATGTAGACGACACATACATATATATTGAGGCCATAAATTGTGATAGCAGCCCACAAGTCTTCGCCGCAGTCCGTCTCAAGTAGATTTCTTCTACACATGGTGACCCCAGGGCGCGCAGCCAGCAATACGCCGCCTCCCGCAGTCACTCGGTCTCTGCGTAGTATGTTCCAATCTCCGCTTGTTATTTCAGAGTTCGCTACTGAATTATCCAGATTTGTCTTTGTGACGGCTACCAAGTCATGCTCGGAGAGTAATAAGCTTGACCTCCATGTAGGCAATTTGGTTTTAAGCCCGCGCACATTTTGGTACAGCAATCGCAGATAGATATTGTGGTCTTTCGAGCTCGTAACGTCATGAACCTTAATGAGTTTACTGCGATTCATCACTTCGGGGGCGAAAGTTACGGCGCCATGGCTTAACACAGATATCTTCTGCCCAGTTTTGGGCCGCCATAACTTGCTCAGTGAATTTCACGGGTACACCCAACTTGAAAGATGCATAGTTGCCGCGAGGTTTGAGGACTTCGACCGTACAAACATCAGTTCCACAGATAGTACTTAAGTGCTGCTGTATCTGGCTATCAGAGGTACCCTTCTTTACATAGAAGAGATGCAGGTACCTCCATCTTTCCGAAGCCTCTAGCATGGTGGTGCCTGGTGTCGCTGTCCCACGCAAAACATTACTGAGTGAACGTAAGGGCCTCCTGCGACGAACTTCTGTCCAACCATCGGTCAGCTGCCTGTCCTGATCTGAGTCGCCCACTAATACATCTGCAACAGAACCAGACACCGGTAAAGAGACACTAGGTTCGGATTCTTGTTGATGGGTAGATTCCTGTTTGCGGTTCGTCGAGCATGTTTCCCGCTCCGTGACCTTCTCTCCTTCGGACACCATGGTCATGAGCTCTTCAACTTTCTCACCGACTTTTGGTGGAATGGTAAGAAGTTCAGTAGTTGTCAAGTGTGATTTGATATTTGAATCAGTAGCCAACTCACGTTGCTTCTTCTGACCAAGCACTTTGCCTCTTATTTTCTGGTAGTCCTTGTTACTGCAGGTCATGCTGAGTCCGAGATCAGCGGTGGCTTTTAAAATTGCAGCACACTGTTTCTTAAGTTCAGACCTGTCATTAAGTATAGTGGACAGCATAGCGTCATGTTCAGCCTGCCATGCAGATTGCCGAAGTTCATAGTCGGACCTCCAGGTAGTCAACAGTTGCATAATTTCACTTTTCAGTTCACTACAGGCACAAGAAGAATACGTCACCGGTTTGTTAGGTGAGTCATCGATACGTTGTCTCTTGTTCCTAACGGCAGCACTCTTATTGGGTTCATCGCCGCTGGATACCGAGACAGTCTTTGGAACTGGTATTGGTGGTCCTGGCTTAGGGGTCTTCGGAGATTTGGGCGGGGTACGATGCATGTTAGGCATAGAATTGTTGGCACAGAATTTTTGTGTTTAGGGGTGGCGCCACTAGTTCCCAGCGCGGTAGGTTGGTAGCGCTGACAATTATATCTATGGTTTTAATGCTTTTTGTTCGTTCAGTATTGTTTATGGTTAGGCGGAAGAATAAGTTTATTGTCTATTGAAAAAAAATAAAAATAATTTAAATCTAATGTAAACAAAACGGTGAAGTACGAGTTTTTCACAAAGTTCAACTGTTTTAGCCACTGTTTAGGCGCTTAATCTTTTAAAAATAGTATGGTTTTAATAATGTCTTGTGTTGATGTGTAATAAGTTTAGTTTCCTGCACTGCCCAGAGTATAAACACGGTTCACCAGTAGTTCATAGTTTTCACTTTACTTTGTAATTTCTTAATTTAGAAGCACAAAAACATTTTCCACATATATTTACACGTTGTGTCTTTGAATTAAAGTCGTTTTAGCACTGAATTTAACTTATTTATAATTTTAACAACAATTTCTGCAGAGCTAGTTCATGACGTGATTCATAAATAAAAATGAATCGTCGAAATGTGTGTACGCGCATAACTTCCGAATGACTGCACCAAAATAAATAATTCTTTTTTTGTTGTAATAAACACAACAAAAAACAGAATTGTCAGGACCAGTTTTTTGGGTATTTTATGTATATTTTTTGAATCCACACATAAACCTTCACGCAGGCGAAGCCGGGTCGGTAGTATCATTATAAATATAAATGAATCACTTTTGTTGCTCAAAACACGAGAACGGCTGAACAAATTTAGCTGATTTCTTTCATTGTTGTGTTTGAAGAAGTCCGAGGACGGTTCTTATATACCGTGCAGCTAAATTCGACATTTCATAAGTGCCTGAATATAGTTTATTTTATATGAAAATAAAACTATTTTGATTTAGAGCAAAAGCGCAACGTTTTTTTTAAGAAATAGGGCAGAACAAGGTCTTCCGGGACGGCTAATCCTTTAATATAAAATGAGCATAATAATAATATTATAAACTAACTGTTACTCGCGTTCATCCAATGTTTTAAAATTTCTAAAACAATAGTTACTCCACACAACATTAGCTATCTGCGAGCGATATTCCCGTCAAAATCGGTCCAGACGTTTTAGAAATTAGCCGGAACAAACAGACAGACACAAAAATTTTAAAAAGTAGATTTTTTACTTGTACTTTCATTTAGTGATACTTTCATTGCATTTAGTGAAAAGCTGTTAATTTGATATAACAAACGGAGATTTCAATTTTATTTATTTGTATAGATGGGAAAGTTTGTGAGAATGTATGAAGTACTGTGTGTTTGTTACTCTTTTTAAATTTATATTTAAAGCTGTTTTAAACAACATGACATTTTCACATGATTGCGAATGGTCTTGGAGACGAACTCGAGGCCTATGACTTAGCAATCCAATATTCTTATCATTGTATAATTGAAATGTGTACTCACCTAAGTTTTAACTGTATTTGATGTTTTGAGCTAGCTTTGACATGCTTCTGAAGGCTCGATGTCGTTGTGAAAGTTACTCTGAAACAGATGAAAAGTCATCAAACTAAAAAAGCTTTTAAGTTACGTTTTAATATACTGTTTGTAAGTTAAGATCTTTTAAACTACGCATCAGATTCTAATGCATTTTTCAGCAAAAGATAGTTATTCAAGAGTGTACGAGTACCTAGTACAATATTTTATGCTGTATATGCTAATTCCGCGCTTGCACGCACTTTATAACCAGTGTTCAATAAACGCTCCTAACATAAACATAGTAGTTATTTTTCTACGTTAACATAAACATTCTACGTAACCTCAACATCTTAACAACAAACATCTAGTAAAGGAGCAAATAACTCGTTCAAAGAGGAAGATTTATATGTAGTATACATGTATATTATAGTAGAGAATGCACCCATCGCGAAGCCGAGGCGAGTCGTTAGTTAATTACAATAAATGGATCCCGGCACCTGGGGAGGCGGCAGGGTGTGTCGGACTCATACCGACTTAAAAGCTGCACATGCCACCACTTGCAGTATATAAGGTATCAGAAACATTCACCATAACTTGCTCATATACAGTTCACGCCAAACTTATTGTCCGGCTTGAAGTTGGCACAAGCTAACTTAGCTAGATAACTAACTCCCGGCCGTCGTCAGAGAGATGGTCGGGAGTCCTGACGCCTGGCAAGCGATGGTCTCCTTCTGCGAGGACGTCATCTCGCAGAAGGAGGAGGCGGAGCGTGAGAGGGAGTCCGCTGCCGCCACCCTGCCAATCCGCGCCCGACGCACTGGGCGCAGGAACAGGGCAAACCGTGCCCTGTTCCATCAACCTTAAAGTGGCCACGGGCGGCAGACTTGGGGAAGTCTGTCGCCCAGCACTATGGCCCGAGTAGGCGACGCGGTCGGAGTGTGCCGCGTCCCACTCAATGGATTGGCAGGAGAGGGGGGTGCACACCACACGCACCCCCCCAACAGAGCCGGGGGCCGCATAGGCGGCCCGTCACCGCCGGGGTCGTGGAAGAATGTCCACACGTACCCGTGCCCCCGGCCGAATAGTGATGAGGCGAACACCCGTCTGGTTTTAGTGGGTAGACGTCCTTTTCAGGGCGGAGTCCCACACACCGCGCCGTCCTCCCCGGGGGGCGTGACGGTGCATAAAGCATTTCCAGACGATAAAAAAAAAGCTAACTTTAACCCGGCCGTAAAATTCGGAGAGAGAAAAATAATCTATACTAATATTATAAAGAGGGAAGATTTGATTGTTTGTTTGTATTGAATAGGCTCCGAAACTACTGGACTGATTTAAAAAATTCTTTCTGTGTTAGATAGCCCATTTAGCGGGGAAGGCTATAGACTATATACGACTAATAGGAGCAGAGTAACAATGAAAAATGTTGCAAAAACGGGGGAAAAGTTATCAAGACCAGGCGGGCGAAGCCGCTGGCGGGAAGGTAGTAGATTATCACTACATATTATAAAACAAAGTCCTCCGTCGCGTCTGTCTGTCCCTATGTATGCTTAGATCTTTAAAACTACGCAACGGATTTTGATGCGGTTTTTTTTAATAGAGAGATGATTCTTAAGGAAGGTTTATATGTATAATAACATACCACGCGGGCGAAGCCGCTGTTAATGATATAAAATGACAACCTAGGACTTGAGCTTTCATTTTTATTTATAACAGTCTATAATATTTTTGTCTCCAAATTTTACGGCCGGGTTGAAGTTAGCTCGTGCCAACTTCAAGCCGGACAATAAGTTTGGCGAGAACTGTAAGTACCTGCATGTTTCACAATACGGCTTCCTTCTCTGCCCGGTCTCTATTTGATGCGTTTCCACGTGTTTTCTGAGCGATGCCTTCCATATGAAGCGCTTGTCGCAATACTCGCACACAAATGTAGCCGGTGACTGCTTTACACTGTAATGCAATAACATAACATACCATCACGCCTGTATTCCAAGAAGGGGTAGGCAGAGGCGTACTAATGTACACCCACATTTCGCCAGTATGTTTAGGTCCCATGTAATAGGGGGCGAGCCTATTGCCATTAACCAGACACAAATCCAGACTCCGAGCTGCTACTGGGAATTTCACAGAAAAACCCAAAAACACTTTGTACGATCCGGGATTCCAACCTAGGACCTCTAGCGTAGTAGTCGCGCTTGGGACCACTAGACCAACGAGGCAGTGTAATACAATAAATAAATAAAAAAATTGGGATATTTTACATAGCACTATATAGTCCCAAGCTAGTCGTCTGTGTCCAGTCGTTTGAGTACCGGACTACTGATCACGAGGTCGTAGATTCGATTCCCACAAGAATATAGGAAACCTTGACAAACACAAACACGAGTATGTATATTTTTTGACGACTTCTGTGTCTGTTCGAGTACCAGATTACTGATCACGAGGTCGTGGGTTCTATTCCCATAGAGCACAAATATTTATGGGATGAGCTTAAGGCTAATATTCAGAGACGATGCTAAGCATAAACTTAGGCTTCCGTATGTCAAATTGTAATACAAATTTGACATACGAAAGCCTTACTTTACGCTTAGCATCGTCTCTGAATATTAGCCTAAGGCTGAGATTCAGAGAAGAGACTCAGCATGAACTTACGCTTCCGTATGTCAAATTTGTATGACAATTTGACATACGGAAGCGTAAGTTCACGCTCTCTCTTCTCTGAATCTCAGCCTAAGTGTTTGTGTTTGTCTAGGTGGGAGGTAAGTATGTAACTAATTAAAAAAGTATATAAGTATTATATTCAATGTCTAGTACCATAGTAGGCTAAATATAAAATATCCGAAAAAAACATATTGTTTAGGACTTTAGGTAGCTCAACATAACATTAAATATAATCGTTTTGTATTTTTTTTTCATGTTTTTCATGCTGAGATAATACTAGTTATTACTAAAAGAAAAAATCAACTGGCGGCCAGGATTTGTTGACCTTGAGACGTAAATTTAGAATGTGTAGGAAAATTTCGACTGAGTAAGACTCGGTGGCTAAGAGGTCGTAGCGTCTGCTGTATTTAACCAGAAGCCGCAGGTTCGAATCCTGCCCGCCAGTCGACTTTTTCCTTCATTAAAAATGTATTTTGTCTGTATATAATTGTTACCCATTATCACCTGCGCCGTTTGCGTCGTCCGTAGCGACGCCATCTTGTTTTTGATAATCAATATCTATTGACGGACTGTGGACAAATAGTTATTTTATATAATTAGTTTTGTCATTAACACATTCTAAACATTTAGCTGCCTGTTCCACCACTTCTGGATAGGCGCTAAGCACCGGATAAATTCGAAAATTGAATTAAACGAGGTCATCAAAAGCCCATACAACTCAGCCCAAATTTGTACCGCAGGTACATGACAGCTGTCAAGTTGATAGTTTTTACCATGAAATCTACTATGAAACTGATAGTAATCTGCCGTAATGGCTTGCGTTTGACATTCCGAAACTGACACTGACAGTTTTTACTATGAAATCATTACGAAACAGATAATAGTGTGACAAAATTGCGTGATTTTTCTCAAATTAAAAGTTTTTTTTCTCATCCCCCAGTCAACATTAAAAAAAGTACGACTAGAGATTTAACTAGCGTAATACAGAGTATTTTTTCCAATAAGTGTACCTTCGGTACATCATTTGGGCAGATTTCGATGACCTCCTTTTTATGAAATTATCTGCCAAGTATTTTAATAGGAACTTATAAGAAAGTTGTGTGTGTTTCAAAAGATTATCGTTGATTCAGGTCGTAATGGGGGCTATCGCGTATGAATCTGCCGCTAGTGGCGCTTGTGTAGCGTGAGGTCTT
This sequence comes from Acronicta psi, assembly GCA_946251955.1. Taxonomy (NCBI): domain Eukaryota; kingdom Metazoa; phylum Arthropoda; class Insecta; order Lepidoptera; family Noctuidae; genus Acronicta; species Acronicta psi. The sequence goes on along the minus strand of OX276498.1, from coordinate 2,894,544 downwards.
CGAAATGTCAAATGTGCTTGCGGGTTGACTACGCGGGTTCATTTCTAATTAAAATAATGTTGTGAATATTTGGCAATAACTCAAATTAAATTATGATATTGTTATATTTATATTATTCATATTATTATATGAGTTACGAGTCAACGATTGCCGGTGATTTAAAAGGAAAATTTTAAATTAAAAAGAAAAATAAGTGCAAAATTGAACTTATGTCCTCCTTTTTTGCTAACAAAACGGAACTGCGCAACACTGTGGCATGGCCGATATGTTTACGCTACGGTTCTATTGTATTAAATATGATTTAAATGTGAACTTTGTTTTTACGCGCGTATTATCAAATTTTTTGTGCCATACTTCAGGACCTCACTCAACAGTTGCGCCATCTGGTGGGACAAAAACGATAGCCTTCATTAAATTAATATTAATTTAATGAAGATAATGTATTATCAAATTCTCTGTATTGAAAAGCTTACCCATTACAATGTACCATCTCGTAATGTTTTATGACGGCCCTCTTGTTGCCGCACCGCGCTGCGCACGCGCCGCACTCGTACCGACGCATGTGTTTGTTTGTGTGATAGTTGAACGACACTTCAGACGCGAACGAACACTCGCATATGTCGCATTTAAAGCTAGACGCATTCTGAAAACGTTTGCCTTTTTTTTTGAGAATAACATGGCCAAATTACAGATAATATCCAACTAAAAAAAACTTATAATTTAGACATTGAACTAACTGTAAAGTAAGTTATCAGTTGCAAGCGAAATGGACTACGTACGTCCTTTTCGTTCGCAGTGGAAATCGACTTTATAGTCTGCGCGGAACTAGTGGGCCGCGCCTTAAGTAGGTGAGCGGCGGGACGGAGGGGCGGGGGCACTTGCTTTCGGTCACAGTAACCCGCCGACTCACACCCGCCCCTACCTCAGGCGCGGCCAACTAGTTCCGCGCGGACTATATGTCTCAAGATGACTGTGTTGTGGCTGATGTTGTTGTCTTGTGGTAACTTGTTATTGAGATAAATTATTTTTAAATAAAAAACAAACCACCTTCGGTTTGTTTTTATCTAAAAATAATGCACCCATTTTAAAATTTTGAGTGGATTTTGTGGTTTTCTCATGGATTTCTGAACTGGACCAAATTGAAATGGGACCACACGGAAGCACCAGCTTTCAAATAAAAAAGAATCATCAAAATTGGGTCACTAGACCAACGAGGCAGTCCTTTTTTGAAGTTGGTTAAAAAAGACTTACCAATTCATGTTTTAATTTAATATGGTCCTTTAAGTCTTCTGCGTTAGGAAAAGGCAAAATACACCTCTCACACTTAAACATAGCATTGATATAACCCTCTTTTAACATAGCCTCCTTTCTCTCATCCTCCAACTCATCTCTACTTAGCTCTATCTCACTGAACAACTGCATCTGTTTCCGTTTCTTTTTTTTCTTTTTAACCTTCCCACTTAAAACCTTTTTTTTCCGACTCAAGTGGATAAGTTTTTCGTCATCTTCGGAATACGTGTCAGCAAAGATATCATATTCATTTTCGATCGGTCCATCTGGTGTCTTCGCTCGTTCAATTTTGTTTGGCGTTATTATTTGGTATGTTGTTTCCTGTTTGTCGTTGTCTGTGTTATCTAGATGTATGTTATGGAGTGTGTGTGTGGTTAGTCTCGGTTTAGCATGAAGTTTTGATACACTAATATTCTGTAACACAAAGTTTATTCATTAGTAGCGACCCGGCTTGGCATGGATGGACATTTATAAAAAAAAGTTTTACGTAATGAATACTAATAATATTCCAAAAATAAAAATAGCCTTGTTTACTCCTTATATCATGTCACCTGCCACGGAAAGTTCCGACAAAATCAGTCCAGCCGTTTCATAGATTAACCAAAACAAAATTGTATAGATTTTCACTACGGTTTTCACCATTAGACTGAGGCATTATATAGGAAGGTTTTACTACATTTATATTATTTATATAAAAGGGTATAATTGCATGCATAGCGTCCTGGGCATGATTGCAGACAGGCTTGACTGCTGTATTTTGAATCGTTGCTCCAGAGTTTCAGCTGGAATTCTAAGGCAATAATTCAAAATTTTATTTAATACAAATTTTCAATGCAATATTTAATAAATCACATTCACTGTATTACTAACATAGCTTTAAATAAATATTGTTACTAACACTATGAGTCCTGGTCACTCGAAATAAAGAATTATTATCATTATAATAACCATAAAAAATAAATACCTGTTTAATATGTTCATGAAACAAACAGTATGAAGTCTTGACTCTCTGTTTGAACTTTGTGAAACAATCTATTTGTGCATCACACTCCCAACACAACCACACCGGTGAGCTCTCTGCTTGTGACATCTGTGTAACAGTACATCATAAGGCTATCAATATTATTAGTTGCAAAACAAATATCCTACTTATATTATATAGCAGAGTTCGTTTCTACGCAGTAAAATAGTACTCAGGGTGGATCTACCCTAAATCCACCCACCTTGGAGCACAATATGCCTGGGGGAGCTATTGTGACACAACCGTCTCGCAAGACGATGTCTCTAATCATACAGGGCTGCTCATAGCCTGTAACCAATGATGTGCCTGCATGCAGCCGGGGCAAGCAAGAACCCCGCCATGTACAATGCACTTAACCGATGCTAAATATTATAAATGTGAAAGTTTGGATGAATGGATGGATGGATGGATGTTTGTTACTCTTTCACTCTGAAACTACTGAACGGATCTGAGTGAAATTTAGCATAGAGATAGATTATAGTCTGGAATAACACATAGGCACACTTTTTATCCCGGTAATATGTAGGGTTCCCAAGGGATAGATTTGTTTTAAGAAGATGAGTATAGACGAGTGAGTGTATTACGTTGTCAACATAGAATGATTTATAAGAAATACCTAGGCAACATGCATGAAGCCGCTTACAGAAAGGTAGTATTTAAATATAATTAAACATAAGTATAAATAAATACTTACATAAATATTCTGAGACATTTAACGCCCGCAGTACCTACCATTCTAAACTACGCAGACTTCTATGGTTACTAGACAGTGTATTAGTTTTTATTTATTTGGAAATGTTTTGTATTTGTAAAATTATTAATGATATTCGTATAACCTATGTTTTTGAAGATAAAATAATGTATTTAAGTAATATTAGAAGTATAGATAAAAAAAATAGTAATCGGTCTTCATAATTATAAAAACTTACAGGTATTTCATTCAATATTTGTAAAAACGTTTGCTTCTTCCAAAATTCCACTTGCAGTATCATTTTACGGCCAGAACTGAGGCAGCCGCAGCACAAAATGTTATCTTCCAGATCCATTTTTAATATTTCAATAAAAACTCAGTTATCATAGTTTACTTAATTCAGAAATTGTAAATAAAATACCAAAAAAGTAATTTGTTTTGCGCGAAAGCTTCTGCTAGCGCTACGGCCATTGTGGCATAAATGTCAATTGCGTTTTATTATTTGTTTACATCACAAGGTTAGATGATACTCTTATTTTTTGTTTACATACAATATATTTTATTAAAGTGAATTAGTAATTTTTGTCAGTTTGTACGAAATAAATATAATTAAATGTCAATTCTGTGATAGGAAATCATTTAATTATTGCGTGGCATTTTAAGGTGAATGCTCCAGGGTAGCCCGCGAAATTCAAATTTCCGTACGTTTTTTGCAATTTGCAGCTGAGTATCGGATATTTTATTAATAGAAACTAAATTCGCGGTACTGGCATGTATGTATTTACACAATTATACTTATTAAAACCTTCAATATAATTGTCTAACTTAGAGAAAAGAGAAAATGTGCCATTTTAATAATAACTTTACGTTTAATATAAATTTTAACTTAGTGGGTTACATTGATAAATTTAACTAATATAATGATATAAATACATACATGCCAGTACCGCGAATTTAGTTTCTATTAATAAAATATCCGATACTCAGCTGCAAATTGCAAAAAACGTACGGAAATTTGAATTTCGCGGGCTACCCTGGAGCATTCACCTTAATCTATTTATGTAACCGGGTGAACAAAACGCAAAAACTAGGACGTTTCAATAAACGCAAAATATCGTCTGACATTTCTTCTAATAATGTGGTAAATTTCAATAATTATGTTTAAATTATGTTTCGTTAGGTTAAAGTTAACAATTACAGTAAGTTATCTTGTTATTTTCAGATTGTAAAATAACAATACAAAATTAATAATATAACCTCTTGCTATGTAATGTAAAAGTGAAAGTGAAATGAAACTTCAAACAACTTGCTTGCTTTGCTTGGCAAGTAGCTATGCAATGTCTGCCGAGAATTGGTTTCCAAAAATAAATTTCGTAATTAAAAATGGCATCGTTTCTGCATCTTAATGTCCAAGGATATTCTTATGAAGAAAACGTAATTGAAAGTAACAAAGTGTGCGCCTGTTGCACATCTCAAAATGATGTTTTGGTCAAAATCGCCGGTTGTAAACATACGGTGTTTTTGGAGAATAACGTGAAATATAAGGTGAGTTATTAGCATAATCTACTAGTTAAACAGTCCTCGATATATTACAATAGATTTTATAATAGTTTGAGGTGTTATATACAGTGCATTGTTATGTATAGAAGTGATATTCTGAATTGGCATCGTAAAGTTCCAAAATGGCTGACCACCCCAATATAACTGAGATTATTTTTAGAAATTCATTTATGGCAGTCCATTTCTCCAATAAGAAGTCGTATTTTGCATTCATTAAACATTTGTCATGTCTATATAAACATAATAAATATTTTTTACATAAGAATATAAAATAAAAAGAAAAAAAATATATTAAAAAGAAAAAATGTAGCGGGTATTGCGAACATGGCCCAAACGACCGGCGATCAGGGCCCCAGCGAGAGAAACCTCCAAACTATACGCGGGCGTATCTATACGACCACTTTCTGTATCAAGCCCTATTCAAGCTTTCTAGGACCTCCACTCCTCCACAGACGTGGGTCGGGACTCGAGGCTTCTTTTGGCTCTTAGCTCTAGTGAGGGTTACAACTTTTATCGGTACAATGATCTCCGAGTCAACATGTCGACAATCTCATAAGCCAAGTTATTTTAAGGGCTTGTTTCACGACCTCCAGATAACCGCTATCCGCCAGATAAATAAAAAAATGGAACAAAATTTGTACAAAATTATCTGACAAGTATTTTAACGGGAACTTATTTGGAGGTGCCTTTTTCGGCGTAACATGTTTTTATTTATTTTTTCAATGTTTTTAGCTCAATCTCAAGGACAAATACATGTGTATAATTTGCCACAATATGTTGAAGAAGATAGAAGTGTTCAGGCAACAGGTGGAAGAAAGCATAGCCTTGCTTCTCGATCAGGTAAGGACTTCTTGCTTCAATTTTTTTTTTTGTGTTGGTATAACAAACTTTTTGGGCTTTTTGGGCGTTAAAAGAAGGTGACCCGTTTGTCTAGCTATCACCCAGCCCCTTCCCACTTTTTGGATGTCGGGCCCCGACGGGCCCACCCGATAGAATACATATTAAGCTGTTCAAACTTATCCGACACTGTGTTCTTGTCGGCGCCGACAAGCAATGTGTTTTGCCAGCTCTATATAAAGTTCCCAGATTGATTGAACCGTTTTTTTTTTGTTGGCTTCTTTCCTCTCATATCACGACAACAAAAGCTTTCGGTCCATCGTCTACAATCGCCTCGCATAGACTGCTTCCATCGGATCCGACAAGCGACTAGTGTGAACAGAGGCCGGATAACCCGATTAAAATCGCGCGCCCGTCACCCGACAAGTAGGAACATAGAATCAGCGCTAAACAATTATTTTCTCGATCTCTGGCAATTTAACACTCCGATGTTTCACAGGCACCAATCCTAAAAATAAACAAACTGCACAACTTCCAACGGTCCACCACAGAAATAGATGGGACACCAAAACCGGAATCAGACTTCGAAATAAAGTCGGAACCGATCGATGCAGACTTCCAAAACTTAGATACGGAAGTCAAAATCGAGCACGACTCTTCGGATTACGAAACCGAAGTCCCTTTAGCGACTTTTAAGAAGAAAAAGAAGTCTAAAACTGAGAATAAGTATGATGGAAAGATAGGAGTGGTGATTCTAAGTGACAAAGAGCTTCAGGAAGAGAGAGAACGCTTGGCGAAGAATGAGAGTTACTTAAAACTGCCTTATAAATGTGAGGATTGTATAACTGGATTCGACCATGAATTGACGTTGATAAACCATATTGAGAAGAGACATAGGAAGGTAAGACTAACATAACATATCATTTAATTTCCCTCGAGTATAACCTACCTTACTATTTACTTATGTTTAATGTTTTTTTTAGAAGAAAAATGGATTTCAGTGTGAGATATGTAAGTCGGTGTTAAGCACAAAGTTGTCGTATAATGAACACACCAAGAGGCATGTCCGAAGGTAAGAATTTGTGTCTGTTTAGCGCTTTTTTTATGGATTAAGACAGCAAGCGGGCTGACTATCAACCTGATGCTAAGTCATCACATCCCATAGACAACTGCAACACCAAAGGGCGTTAGGGGTCTCCTCTTTATTCTATGTGTGTTCCGGCAGTGAGTAAGGTTGCCAGAGCTTCTAAGGATACGCTGCGCTGGCAGCAAGAGGAACATTCCCTTAAACTGTCGGCGCAGTGAATCCTCCATAATACCTCTGAGAGGTTTTTGCAGGGTCGACAACGCGTGACGAAAATAAGTTATTTTAATGAAGGAAAAAATCGACTTGCGAGCAGGACTCGAACCTGCGTCTTCTGGTTCAACACACCAGACGCTATGACCGCTAAACCCCCGCGAGTCCTCCGCTAAGTCGAAATCTTCCTTCACATTCTAAATTTACGTTTCAAGGGAATGTTAGCAACATCTATTTATTTATTTATTTATTATTTATTTATCTATCACAAGCTTCACAACCGACACGACTTACTTTGTACTCACGTCGTACGATGCCACCTTACCTATTGACTATCTTTTAGTACCTACTTTATATTCATTTTCCATGCTAAGAATCTGTAAATTATCGGTCAAGTAATTTAACGGGATCTTATCAGTAGGTGGTGAGACAGGCTCTTATTGTGTCCCTCAGACTGGAGTGCCTGATATGTGGCAGGAGGTACAACCACATGCAGTCGGCGGTACAGCACTACGACGAGCAGCACGCGCCCGCCGGCGCCGCCATACAACAGGGGTACACCTGTAAGGACTGCGGCTTCACTACCGCGTGAGTTATAATAATGAGTATATTTTTAACCCCCGACGAAAAAACGACGGGGTGTTATAAGTTTGACGTGTGTGTGTGTGTGTGTGTGTGTGTGTGTCTGTGGCATCGTAGCTCCCGAACTGATGAACCGATTTTGATTTTGTTTTTTTTATTTGAAAGGTGAATCGGTCCAAGATGGCCGCCGCCACAAAATAGCGAATTACATATTTTTTCACAACTCCCTCATTATTGGTATCAAATGAAAGGGCTTAGCTAGGAGAATACTGTGATACACTATACACACTGTGATAAATTTCAAATCCAAGATGGCCGCCACCACAAAATGGCTAATTACATTTCATATCGGGGGTTTTCTAAATTTTTAATTTAGGTTAGGTTAGTTTATGTCTAACAAGCTTTCCGCCAACGGCTTCTGCCGCGTGGTTTTTGCAATATTTTTCATTGCTACTCCGCTCCTATTAGTCGTAGCGTGATGGTATATAGCCTATTGCCGTCTCCAATAAATGAGTTATGTAACACTAAAAGATTTTTTCAAATTTGTCCAGTAGTTTCGGAGCCTATTCAATTCAAACAAACAATATCTTTCCTCTTTGTAATATTAGTATTTAGTATAGAAGTATAGGTCGAGAAGTATGAAGTATAGATATCTAATTGTTTTGTAACTAAAAAATAATTTTAATGTAATTAAAAAGGTTTCAAATCCTAGGCCTCTAACTTTTCGAAATGATGTGCGTATTTATAAAGGAAATCATCATAAGGAAACCTACATGCCTGAGATTTTCTCGACAGCACGGCGGGCAGGTGAAATATGCCAACTCCTAATAAGCCTGCGTGGTGGACTATAGCCCAACCTGGAACCCCTCTCATTTTGGGAGACGTGTGCCAAGCATTGGGACAGTTTAGGGGTAGATTAGATGATGATGAAGCATATGAAGATATCTGTTACAGGTCTAACCGCGTGTACCGCTACCATTTAGACAAGCACAAGGAGAAACAGAGTTGTAACATATGCGGCAACACATTCGTCAACAGCAACGGTCTCAAAGTGCATATGTAGTAAGTATTTAATACACCAAAAAGTAGCAAAAAGTAAAAAAACTAAACTCTTCCTCCTAGCCTTTTCCCAAACATGTTGGGGTCGGCTTCCAGTCTAACCAGGATTCGGCTGAATATCAGTATTTTACACGGAGCGACTGCCATCAGACCTCCGCAACCCAATTCAAATTCAAATATTTTATTTCAATTAGACCATATAAATAGGTACTTTCGAAAAGTCAAACTAGTTGCTAATTAATTAGTTAATTTCTAGGCAATACCGATATTCGAAGGAAATACTAGTTGTCAGGCTTTTTATTTAGGCTTCTGACTACCACTAACGATTGTCATAGGTGTTCGTATGACAACCGGGACCGACGGCTTTACGTGCTCTCCGAGGCACGGTCTCAATATGTTAAGAATGGTCACCCATCCACAGTCTGACCCCGGCAAGATAGCTTAACCTTGCTGATCAGTTGACCAGCGTAGTTACAACTTGGCCACGAGCCCCTAAAAAAAACTAAACTAATCATTGTTCAATCTTTCATTTCATTTCAACATCTTTGTTCAATTCAAAGGAAAGTATCTTATTTTTAGGTACAACTTTTTAACCCCCGATGCAAAAACGACGGGGTGTTATAAGTTTGACATGTCTGTGTGTGTGTGTGTGTATGTCTCTGCTGTGGCATCGCAGCTCCCGAACGGATGAACCGATTTGTTATTTTTTTATTTGAAAGGTAAATTAGTCGGGAGTGTTCTTAGCTATGTTTGATGAAAATCGGTCCAAGATGACCGCCGCCACAAAATAGCGAATTACATATTTTTCCACAACTCCCTCAATATGGGTATCAAATGAAAGGGCTTAAATAGGAGAATACTATACACTATGATAAATTTCAAATCCAAGATGGCCGCCACCACAAAATGGCAAATTACATTTCGTGTCGGGGGTTTTCTAAATTTTTCATTTAGGTTGGGTTATTTTAAAATGCTTCTGATAGGGGTGCAAAATAGCTATATCTATAGTCTGCGCGGAACTGGTTGGCCGCGCCTTAGGTATGTGAGCGGCGGGACGGAGGGGCGAGGTCGCCTGCGCGCGGTGGGGCGGAGGGGTGGCGGTGCCCGCCGCCTCACTCCCAGCCCTACCTAAGGCGCGGCCAACCAATAGCTATAAAATAGCTGAGTTGGCATCAGTGCAGTCCGACACATTCTATTATAAATAATAATGTGAGACTCAACATATTCACCTCAGAATATACTCGTATGGTCTCTACCACAGTACGGTACACAAGCAGTCCTCGCGGGTGTACAAATGTGACCAGTGCGAGAAGTCGTACCGCGCCAAGTCGGGGCTGGTGTCGCACGCGCGGTCGGCGCACGGCGGCGGTCAGGCGCGCGCGTTCTGCGTTCAGTGCCGCACACACTACCGCACGCACCACGCGCTCCTGCATCACCTCAGCACGCACTCTAACCACATCAGTGATACTGATAAGAGGTCGGTTTGTTTTAAGTTCTTCTCTACCGTCCTCAAGCTAAAATGCCGTTATCTGACATCTGGCTAATTTTGTTTTTTTAATGCCAACACAATCAGAAGTCGTGAGATCTCCTCGTGAGATCCGTTAGTCAGTACTTCTAAGTCTCAAATATGACTTCTAGTTATTAAGTAGCGTACATTTTTAAAAACTGCCCACTTTTTTGTGCATAACTCAAAAAGTAGTTTTGGTACATAGCGGCATTCTAGCTTGAGGACGGCAGTTCTGTGAAATTGACGACGTCTGTGGTCTAGTGGTTCGAGTACCGGACTGTTGATCACGAGGTCGTGGGTTCAATTTCCACAGGACACAAATATTTTTATGATGAATATAAGTATTTGTGTTTGTTTGGGTGTTTCTTATGTATTATAAGTATGTATTTACAAAAAAAAGTATATAAGTATTATATCCATTGTCTAGTACCCATAGTACAAGCTCTGCTTAGTTTGGGACTAGATGCTGTGTAAAAAATATGTCCCAAGATATAAAAAAAACCCAGTAACAGCTCGGAGTCTGGATTTGTGCCCGGTTGATGGCAATACGCTCGCCGCCTAGTACATGGGACCTAAACATACCGGGGACCTGTGGGTGTACATTGGTACACCTCTGCCTACCGATTCGTGGAATACAGGCGTGATGGTATGTACAGTTCTCGCCAAACTTATTGTCCGGCTTGAAGTTGGCACGAGCTAACTTCAACCCGGCCGTAAAAATCGAAGAAAGTAAAATATTGGAATGATATTTAAATGATTTAAAATTTGCTTGAACTTTCGTTTTTATTTATTACAGTCCAATATTTTTCTTTCTCCAATTTTTAACCACCGACGCAAAAACGACGAGGTGTTATAAGTTTGACGTGTCTGTGTGTGTGTGTGTGTGTGTGTCTGTCTGTGGCATCGAAGCTCCCGAACGGATGAACCGATTTTGATTTAGTTTTTTTTAATTGAAAGGTGAATTAGTCGGGAGTGTTCTTAGCTATGTTTGATGAAAATCGGTCCAAGATGGCCGCCGCCACAAAATAGCGAATTATATATTTTTTCACAACTCCCTCAATATGGGTATCAAATGAAAGGGCTTAACTAGTAGAATACTATACACTATGATAAATTTCAAATACAAGATGGCCGCTTCCACAAAATGGCAAATAAATTTCGTGTCGGGGGTTTTCTAAATGTTTATTACGGGTTCAAGTTAGCTCGTGCCAACTTCAAGCCGGACAATAAGTTTGGCAAGAACTGTGTTTATAATTTTTGTCACAGGTTCATCTGTAATGAATGCGGGGCCAAGTTCGTCAAGAAGAGTAGTCTCCAAGTCCACATTAACTGGGAACATTTGAAGATACACACACATCGTTGCACTAAATGTACTAAGGTAAGGGTCTTCCCTAAGTGATAGCCTAGGGGACCACTGGACTGCCAAGCCAAAGATCTTGAGGTCGAAACCAAGGCACGAACTTCTGACTTTTCGAAATCATTTGCGTTATTATCACTCGCTTTAACGGTGAAGGGAAGCATCGTGAGGAAACTTGGTCCTGCATCGCTGAAAGATTTTCTCGACGGCATGTGAAGTCTGCCAACCCGCATCATGTGCGTATTATCACTCGCTTTAACGGTAAAGGGAAACATCGTGAGGAAATCTGGTCCTGCATGCCTGAAAGATTTTCTCGACGGCATGTGAAGTCTGCCAACCCGCATTAGGCTAGCGTAGTGGGCTATTAGCCTATTCCAGCTTCCAAAGAGCATTCCTACCCCGTACTATCAAGCTCTGGAATGAACTACCTACTGCGGTGTTTCCCGTGTGCTATGACATGTTCTTCTTCAAACGAGGCCAAAAAATAGTTCTCTATCATACACAGTAGGCGGCGGCTCAGCTCTGCCCCTGGCGTTGCTGATGTCCATGGGCGGTGGTTACCACTTACCATCAAGTGGGTCACCTGCTCGTCTGTCACTGTTTCAACTCCCAGAACTTTTTAGGCAATAAAACAAAAATAAATAATAAATAAATAAATATTTGGGACATTTTAGCACCATCTAGTCCCAAACTAAGCAGGGCTTGTACTATGGGTACTAGACAATGGATATAATACATATATACTTTTTTTTTGTAAATATATACTTATAATATATAAGAAACACCCAGACAAACACAAACACCTAAGTTCATCACATAAATGTTTGTGTCTTGTGGGAATCGAACCCACGACTTCGTGATCAGAAGTCCGGTACTCGAACCACTAGACCACAGACGTCGTCAATCCCTCTAATACCGAGAGGAGATCCGTGCCCAGCAGTGGGACAGTATATGGGTTGATTGATGATGTATAGCTGTTGTCCAGATATGGTGAAACAGGCCTTAATACAGTGTTATTAACGGTATTTCCTTTCCGGTGTTACAGGTGTTCAAAAGCGGCGCTGCGTTAAACCGTCACGTGAACTATGTGCACAACAAGAGGAGACCGCCGCGCAACAAGATCTGCGACTACTGCGGCAGAGCGTTTACCGTAAGTACCTACCTTTCCCGAAAGTTCTTAAAGAAGTCCCTCAAAGTTCCAGGAAGACTCCTTCTCGTTCCCATAAAATCAGGGATACCATAATTCCAGGGATTAGTAGTCCCAATCTTTGTAGATCCTGGGAAGTGTTCGTAAGATTCTAAAAAGGAACCATAACAACCTAGAAAGTCTCCGCAAGATCCTAGAAAGTCTCCGTAAGATCCCAGGAAGTCCCCGTAAGATCCTAGGACGTCCCCGTAAGATCCTAGGACGTCACCGTAAGATCCTAGGACGTCACCGTAAGATCCCAGGAAGTCCCCGTAAGATCCTAGGACGTCTCCGTAACATGCTAGAAAGTCTCCGTAAGATCCTAGGACGTCTTCGTAAGATCCTAGGACGTCTTCGTAAGATCCTAGGACGTCACCGTAAGATCCTAGGAAGTCCCTATAAGATCCTAGGAAGGCCTTGCTTCTAGGAACTCATTGTTCGCCGGTATGTTTACGTCCCATGTAATAAGGGGCGACACTATTGCTTATAACCGGACAGTAGACACAACCCCAAACAGCATTCTGAGATATTAATTTAAAAAAAACAAAGATAAACATTGTAATAAAACCGCTTTTGACAAATCCGTTACCTACGCGTTTCGGATCCTGTTTACAGCATAGATTATGACGCGATGAAATCCGTAAAAAGTAGTTTTATTTCAATGTCTATAGTCCGCGCAGAAGTAGTTGGCCACGCTTTAGGTAGGGACGGGGGTGAGGGTTACTGCAAACGAAAACAAGCGTCCCCGCCCCTCCGCCCCACCGCGCGCAGGCGACCCCTCCGCTCCGTTCACATACCTAAGGCTCGGCCAACTAGTTCCGCGCAGACTATAACGTTCGCGTTAGGCCGGCCACACACAACCGGAATTTTCATAATCTGAATTCAGAATTTCAGATTATTAATTAAGAAAGCCCAGAATTCCATACAAAGTAATTGTTTACCACACACATTCTGTTTTTTTAGATCATGAAAGTCTCAGATCATTACTTTGTTCAGATTATGAAAATTCCGGATGTGTGTGGCCGGCCTAAGTGTCAGAAATTAATGCTTTTCTGTCTATTTTCAGACGCAAACAATCCTGCTGTCCCATATTCGGACGCATACGGGGGAGCGGCCGCTTCAATGCACGCACTGTCCCGCCACATTCGCGCATTCTGCGGCCCTATATACGCATAATAAACTGCTGCATACTGCAAAATAAACAGTACTCATAGCCTTTTTAACCCCCGACGCAAAAACGACAGGGTGTTATAAGTTTGACGTGTCTGTGTGTGTGTGTGTGTCTGTGCGTGTGTGTTTATTTGAAAGGTGAATTAGTCGGGAGTGTTCTTAGCTATGTTTAATGAAAATCGGTCCAAGATGGCCGCCGCTACAAAATAGCGAATTAGAATTTTTTTCACAACAACCTCAATATGGGTAACAAATGAAAGGGCTTAACTAGGAAAATACTATATACTATGATAAATTTCAAATCCAAGATGGCCGCCACCACAGATGGCGAAATACATTTCGTGCCGGGGGTTTTCTAAATTTTTAATTTATAAAAGATAGTGGTAAACAATACTGGCCATATATTATGTAGACTTCGAGATTAGAGTTAAGTTTCTTGTCAAAACGTGTAAACAAATATTAAAAAAATTGAACCAGCATGGGAGATGCGTGGTAGTTTTTTAGAGATTTCAGATTAAACCCGGCCAGGCAGGCCACATGTGCATCTGTAATTTATAGCCAAACATGCCTATCATCAACATAGTCCTTGATTATAATAGGCTTTCTTAATTTTTTAAGAATGATTAGTTAATGATAAAAACTTGATTAAATTAAATAATTTATTGTAAAGCCTCTTTTTAACTATATATAATGTCATTGTTGTAAAGAATTGTAAAGCCTAAGTACATTATATTACAAATAAATGAGCATTTCTTAATATTGTGATTTTATTTTAGTCCTGATCCTTGTTGTCGCTAACATGGTGCTTAGTCATGAACTCATGGCATTAAGTGTCCTGAGTCACCCATGGCATCAAGCCATGAGTCACCCATGGCATCAAGTCATGAGTCACCCATGGCATCAAGTCATGAGTCACCCATGGCATCAAGTCATGAGTCATCCATGGCATCAAGTCATGAGTTACCCATCGTATCAAGTAATAAGTCACCCATGGCATCAAATCATAAAAGTCACCCATGGCATCAAATCATAAAAGTTATTCAGTGCATCAAGTCATCAGTCAGTAGTCACCCATGGCACCAAATCATAAAAGTCACCCATGGCATCAAATCATAAAAGTTATTCAGTGCATCAAGTCATCAGTCACCCATGGCATCAAATCATAAAAGTTATTCATGGCATCAAATCATAGAAGTCACCCATGGCATCAAATCATAAAAGTCACCCATGGCATCAAATCATAAAAGTCACCCATGGTATAAAAGTTTATTAGGGCATCTAGTCAAAAAAGTCTCCCATGATATTAAATTAAGTCTTAAAACTTACGCATGGCATTAAGTCATAAAGTTTACTCATGGCATCAAGTCGTAAAAATTAACATTCAAGTGTTTTGTTCAAGCAGCGTGACCCTCTTGGCGCTGGGGTATATGTTGTGCAGCCGCTTGCGGTGCGTGTAGAGGGAGGCGCTCTGCCGGAACGTGCAGCCGCACACCTCGCACGACAGCGGCCGCTCGCCCGTGTGGATCAGCTCGTGCTCACGGAGACCCTTCTTGTCCTGCCAACAACTCAACATTTTACATACAAATCGCAAATTGATAATGTACGTGGCAGCCATCTTGATGACGTAAAAATGACGTAACTGCACTTAGTAAGCGTTAGCACCACTAGCCGGCATGCACGGCGGTTGACGTCATATGGAGGTTAATTAGACAAGGTTCCAGCCCATTAGCAACTTGCAGGACTTATATACAGTGCGATTCAAACTTAATGGCGGCTCGGAACATGAGGCGAGTCCTAGGTCCGTCGATCGTCGTCGGCAATACCCTTGAAAAGTAAATGTGCAGTCGGGCCCCATGGCCCCACGGTTTCAACATCACTCTTATCTTATCTTGCTATAGGGGCTGGTACAACCAGCAACACTGACCCAATGGGATCTTTTGTGTTGTCCCCATTGCCGTATATTCCTTACTCTTTGAAGACATGGTTCATGAAGGCGGCTAACCCACTGAGAGGAAGGAACCTAAAATCTTCCGGCTTCGGGTACCCGTTGCCGAGAAGACTCATCCGTTTCGTCGGACGTCACAATCGCACAGGATGTGCTGCATAGTTTCCTTGAATTCCCCACAGGCTCTGCAGTCGTTGTTCAAAGCTAGCTTCATTTTATGGAGCATGTGATTTGTGGTGTATTGCCCTGTAAGGGCTCCAAAGACAGCTCGGGCTTTGTCCCATCTGTTGCTCAATACAGAAGCATTACTCACCCTAAAGGCTTTCCCACACTGTTGGCATATTTTGTCGCGCGCGCTCTCTTTGACGCCATCGTGTGCGCGACGTACGTGTCGCGTTATACAGCGCCGGGTTGCTAAGGCCTGCAGATAAATCATAAATTATATCTATCGTCACATACCATCCTTATATATCTTACTAGCTTCCCGCCAGCGGCTTCACCCGCATAGTTCTGGTATTTCTTATAAAGTATTGCATTTGTTACGCGGTAAAGAAGTAGTATTTTATTGGTGAAAGAATTTTTCAAATCGGTCCATTAGTTTCGGAGCCTATTCAATTCAAACAAACAATCAAATCTTCCCTCTTTATAGTATTAGTATAGATATAGATATGATTTACAAAAAAGAAGTATATTAAGTATTATATTCCATTTTTTGTTTGTTACTCGTAGTACAAGCTCTGCTTAGTTTGGGACGAGATGGTAGATAGAAGGGTTTTCAGTTCATTTCATCGCTATCTTTAGGTCCCATGCAATTGGGGGCAACCCTATTGCCACCTACCACGCACAAATCCCGAATTGTGTAGCTACTGGGACCTTGAGAATCGAATCCAGGATCTCTAGCGTAGCAGTCGCAGAATATTCATCTTTTTCAGAATATTATTCTTGTGAGCATTTTTTGTCATGTTCAAAACTTAAACATTTATGCACTTTTTATCTATAGCTTTAAAATTTATTTTGGAGTGTCATGTAAAATGCTCTGCTCTCCATGTGCGCAAGGAGCAGCAAAAAATGGAGGAAAAATTGCGAATCATTGAAGTATCTCACCTTTCCGCAGACAGGGCACTTGTGTTGAGTCTTGCCCATGTGCTGGTAGTTGACGTGGTCGCGCAGCTCTCCGCGCGACCTGTAGCCTTTGTCGCACATCGTACACTTGTATCTGTTACAACAATGAGGGCTATCGTTTTTTGTCTCACCAGATGGCGCAACTGTTGATTGGGGTTCTGAAGTATGGCACTCAAAATTTGTTAATACGTACGTGAAAACAAAGTTTACATTTAAATCATATTTAATATAAATAGAATAGAACCGTAACGTAAACATATCGGCCATGCTACAGTGTTGCGCAGTTCCGTTTTGTTAGGAAAAAAGGAGGGCCTAAGTTCAATTTCGCACCTCTTTTTCTTAGCTCCGCTTTTAAATCACTGACTTTCGTTGAGCTGTAACTCATATTTGCCATAATTAATCTAAGTTTTTGCAAAATATTAACAACATTATTTTAATTAGAAATAAACCTGCGTAGTCAACCCAAACGCAATGACATTTGACATTTTGGAGACCTCACTCTACATAAGCGCCTCTAGCGGCGGATTCACACGCGGTAGCCCCTATTCATATTAAACATCATAGTTTCTCAACCTAAGCGATAGGGCCTCTTTGTAAGGCTACGTCCGCACTGACAGGTGGCAGTTAAACGAAAATACTACATTGTTAGCAACTTGTTTTTAAACGACTTCAAAAAAGGAGGAGGAATTCTCAAGTATATTGTTTTTTTTTGTGTGTATGTTACGCGATTTCTCGGTCAATAGTGGACCAAAATTATTATTTTTTTGTTTGGAAGGGACCCCCGAGGTGGCCCATTTAACAGGTTAATTGAAATCGGTGGAGCGGTTTAAAAAAAATCAACAAGTTTTTTGTTTGTATTATGTTTGCTACAATATCGCCTAATGCCTGTAAAAATATTTGTAAGTAAGAAACTAAATAAATTAATATTTAATGCCTGTTGCAGTGCAGTTGGTTGCTAACATTCTAGTACGTTCGCTTAACTAAGTTACTCGCTACTATTTTTCTGTTGTACCTACTCACTTGAGGACATCGGTCAGTGCATGCGCCTGCGTGTACTTGAGGTGGTGCTCGTACGAGGCGCGGCTGACGAAGCACTTGGAGCACTCTGCACAGCTGTACCGCTGACGCTCCGAATGGATTCGCGCGTGGACTTTCACTAGATCCACTCTGATCATCTTGTGGCAGAATTCACACTCCTCGCGTGGCAGGGGGCCTTGGTGGAGCCTAAAAAAGATAAATACACACATAAATCATTGTATTTATCTTTTTAGACTCTACTAGGGACCCCCTATAGCAGTTTTCATTTTCCTGAGACGCGACGATTTTGTTATCTAGATGATGTTTTAATGTTACTCAGTATTGATAAATAAAGATAATTATGATGATGGCTCAACAAGAATATCACAAAAAACCCAATAACACTGCTTGACTCGCGCTTAGGACTACTAGGCTAACGACGCAGTTAAAACATTAATATTATCTTTGAAAACTTATAAATTGTTAAAGAAAAATAAAATACGTTCTCGCGGAGGGTTCGAACCTGCAAACCAAAGTTAAGTACACCGGACGCTTTAGCCAACCAAGCAAGTGATATCGAATTTCGTTTACACCTTACGTCTTTAAACTGTCGTTAGCAACATCTACTGCTGATAACATGTATTTTTCTTTATATCTTTCCGTATATACATAGTTTTATTTTAATTATACGTAACTGTTCGTGTCTTGTGAGGTTGTTCTTGAATGCGAACCGCTTGCCGCACGTGGGACACTTGTACCCCTCCCTGTGGTGCCGCTGCACATGCTTCCACCGCTGATTCTTGTTGCTACAACATAGTAATGAGCTACACGATGACTTATGTATGTCGTCAGTCAGGACTGGTCAACCCAAAACTGCCGTGGTAATCGATACGGCAGTTAGTCAAAGGCGCCAATTTATTTTTGTTCATTTTATAATCAATTTATGTTACTACTGTAAAACATTTTTTTCTTTCTTCTTTCTATTTTTTCTTTTGATAGATGGAACATAAAAATCCAGAGTTTAGTTTTATCAGAAATTGTGACATAATCGAATCCACCTTTACTTACTTTATCGATTACCATGGCAGAAAATTGCTGTGGCTCTTTCTCCAAAAGGTCTTTACAGATTGTACCCTTTATCTGACTCTACTGACTCCAGTCTCTCACAAAGGAGCTCAACAATGTGCTATCTATAATTAATATTATTCTACTTTATATATGCCTTTGTGAAGAGAGAAATAAATCAATTATTATTATTATTATTATCTAATATCAAGCCTTTGCCCACGGCTTCGTTCCCGTAGAAGTTGAATGTTTTCCCCCGTTTATGCAACATTTTTAATTTATACTCAGCTCCTTTTGGTCGTAGCATGATATCTATCTAACACTGAAAGATTTTTTCAAATCGGAATAGTAGTTCCAGAAACTCTTCAGATTTATAATATTGGTATAGATACTACGTGTTCTACTGTCTGGACTTTGAAAGACCATTATTTTCTGAGTTTGTTCTAGCGTTGTTGTTAAGTATGTTTTATTATATTTTGACTGGGCCGACCGCATGTCACAATGACTCCCCCGAACTCGGTCCCAAAATGGTCTTCTCTAAACCGAAGTGAACTAGTCCGCGATCGGCTAAAAAACAAACGCCACGCGATACTAACAAAGATGGCGTTAGTGTTTCTGTGCAACCGCGTCTGACGCAAACGCGTCTGTCAAATGTTCGGACGGCCATATCTTTAGTATTTAAATCGATGCCAGTCAAACTAAGATGACTCACTCGAAATACTTGTTACATTCAGAGCACAGGTATCCGGAGGAAGTTTTCTTGTCCGTCACAGCGGTTTTTCTTACAGGTTTTGTAGCTGGCTTTAATATTTCTGAGGATTTTCGATGTCTCTGTAAAAACGAAAAATATTCTATGGAAAAATATAGACACTACACAAAAATATAGACACTACTACACCTATATTTTGAAATAAATACTTTTTACGGATTCTATCGCATTTTTAACCCCCGGCGCATAAACGACGTAGTGTTTTAAGTTTGACGTGTCTGTGTCCGACCGATTTTTATTTTGTTTTTTTTTTTATTTGAAAGGTGAATTAGTCGGGAGTGTTCTTAGCTCTGTTTCATGAAAATCGGTCCAAAATGGCCGCCGCCACAAAATAGCGAATAATATATTTTTTCACAACTCGCTCAATATGGGTATCAAATAAAAGCGCTTAACTAGGAGAATACTATACACTATGAATTTGAAATTAGGTTATATTATAATTTAAATCCCGACGGTTCTGACCCTTTACAGCGTCGATAGTCACGGGCAGACAAAGCTGGTAGGCGTCCGTTTTAAGTCCGTTAAAATGATTTTAGGGAATAGGGAATATGCGTCTGACTTAAAAAAAGGTCAAATATATTTTTTTATGAACTTTATCGTTTTAGAATTATGTCTATGTAGATATTTTTTTATATTATTTCTTTTTTGATGAGAAAATAATTATTAAAAAGTCCAAAAAAACTGTTGGAAATTCAAATCACTTGAAACGCAACACTATCGGTCAAATGGAATATGACGTCAAAGTCTACTAAAACAGTGTCTGTTGTAAGTGGTTGTTTGGTTGAGAGAACGTAGACTTTGACGTCTCGGCAAGCGCGCCAAAATCGCGGGTGTTTAAAATGCCAATATCTGTCTCATAATTTAATACATTTTTTTTGTTACTTAATTTTAGTTTTAAGGCGCTGGAATTTTTTTTACGGCTACATAACGATATAAAGTATCGTTTAAAAATATATAAAAAAAAATGTGCATATTCCCTATTCCCCAGGGGAGTGGGAATACCCAGAACGAACCACCGCGGCGCACAGCGAAATCTAGATAGGAAAAGGATAATCGACATACTGTTTCGTTATTTTAATGAAGTAAAAATCGACTGGCGGGCAGGATTCGGAACTGAGTTTTCTGGTTTAGACGCTATTACTTCCAAACAGATATTATGTTTGCATCAAAAATGTTAAAAAAAAAGATACCTTTTTCGTCTTAACTTTCACCAAATTGTTCATATCATGATTATTTCTCAGATGTGTAAGCATATCGTTAATGTTATAGGCGTTGTATACACAGTGCTGGCATACATGCTTGTGATAGTGCGCCTCCCTGTGCTCTTGGTACAATGTTACGTCAGTGTATACTAGGCATATGTCACATTGTAGGTGATCGGGTTTCTAGAACAAAAGATAACAATATAAAAGGCCTGTTTCACTATAAGTCCCACAAGTTGCTATAGTCTGGAACTAGTTGGCCGCGCCTTAGGTAGGGACGAGGGTGAGGCGGCAGATTACTGTAAACGACAGCAAGCGGCCCCGCCCTTCCGCCCAACTGCCCAACGCACGCAGGCAACCCCGCCCCTCCATACAACCGCTCATATACCTAAGGCGCGGCCAACTAGTTCCACACAGACTATAATGGGCTGGAACCTTCTCTAAATAACCTCAAAGTGACGTCATCCACCGTACGTGCCGGCTATTGGTGCTAACGCGTAGTGAGAGCGGTTACGTCATTTTTACGTCACCAAGATGGCCGACAGGCACAGCCGCTAACCGCTCGCTAAATTCGAAAATGGAACAACATTTTTATGAAATTACTTTGCGTTAAATTACTTTGAAACATGCCTTAATCTTAATTATTTCTGACACCTAAGCGGTCAATCTTTTTGACCGACGGGAAGTTGGCGCTAGGCAACTCTACAGCTTTTTTCGGCCGGATTGAACTTGACTCGCACTAAGTTCAGCCCGGTCAAGAAGATTTTTGTCTTCTGTACGCGAATATTAGACACTAAAACAAGTGTTTATGCATAAAACTACATACAATCACGCCAAATATTTCCCAAAGAGTTAGACAGAGGTTTATTATTATGAATCCACCGTTTTTCGGTATCAAGTCCCATGTAATAGGGGCGACCCTATTGTTACCGGGCACAAATCTAGCCTCCGACCGAGCTCAATAACACTTAGCTAGATCTGGGAATCAAACCGAGGACCTTGAGCGTAGCAATCGCGTTTTTTACAACTCAAAGTGTCGATTTGTGCCTGGTTAATGGCAATAGGCTCGCCCCCTATTACGTGGGACCTAAATATACCAGTGTACTGTGGGTGTGCGATTGTGCATTAATACGGCTCTGGCTTATCCTTCTTGTTCTAACCACAAAAAGACTATCCATAACGCTCCCCTATAGACTCCTGAAGTGCTATATTTGTCCAGTCCTACTGTATGGTTGCGAGTCTTGAACCATCAAAGAAGACCTCCGTAAGAGACTGGAAGCGTTTGAAATGTGGGCGTATCGCCGTATGCTCCGCATAAGGTGGACAGAAAAAGTATCAAACATATGAGACGAGAGAAACCCGAACTTGTACGTACCATCAAACAGAGAAAAGTTGCGTACCTTGGACATGTTTTAAGACATGAGCGCTACCAACTGCTGCAAACAATAATGATGGGAAAAGTTCCGGGCAAAAGAAGTGTTGGAAGAAGAAAATTATCCTGGCTCCGCAACATCCGACAATGGACTGGGATAAAGAAGGTAGAAGATCTGTTCAGAGTGGCACTGAACAAGGAAGAATTTAAAAGGATGCCTGCCGACCTTCAGTAGTGGAGAGGTACCTAAAGAAGAAGAAGGCGTATCCTTCAGGGAATATAGGCGTGATGGTATATCTCTATCGTACAACTTACCTTAGCGAGATTGGTCCATAAATTCAAAGTCGCACAGCGAGCTATGGAGAGAGCTATGCTCAGTCTCTCTGAGGGATAAAATTCGTAACGAGGTTATCCGTCGGAGAACCAAAGTAACCGACATAGCTAAAAGGATTAGCACGCTGAAGTGGCAATGGGCCGGTCACGTCTCTCGTAGAACCGACAATCGTTGGAGTAAACGAATTCTTGAGTAGAGACCGCGTCTAGGCAGGCGTAGTGTAGGACGCCCGCCGGCCAGGTGGAGTGACGACCTGCAGAAGGTAGCTGGCAGCAACTGGATGAAAAGAGCTGAAGATCGAGCTCTGTGACGTTCATTAAAGGAGGCCTACGTCCAGCAGTGGACGAATACGGGCTGATGACAACTTACCTCTTCATGTAAACAAGAGTTATGTTTATCCAATTCCACCTGACTGCTAAATACTTCTACACAGCTATCACACTTAACTGTCGCATTTAAGAAAACTGCCGCCATTTTTCTTTTGACAATAATCTCCGCCAGCTCAACATCATCTACAATAACAGTCGAAAACAAACTCTCATTCTTTCCATTTTTTAATTTCTTTCTCTTTTTAAATTTATCTTTTTTTAATCTGTATAAAACATCCTGTTCATAGTCTATGGTACTCTCTCCTTTGTCTATGGGTTGTATTGTTGTCTCTGTCTCTTGATCAGATAACCAGTTTGTGTGTAGCTCTGATAGAGGTATGTCTTCTTCGCTTTCACTTTTAATGTCAGTGGCTGGACCGCAATCTATGAAGTTGTCGGTCAAAGTACTGGTTGATTCTGAGATAACTTTTTGGTAGAATGTAGTGTGTTGAGTAGTCAGACGCGAGAGGCATGTAGTTTGAATCTGAAAAAATAACTACTAATAATAATAATCAACCCATATACTGTCCCACTGCTGGGCACGGATCTCCTCTCAGTACGAGAGGCATTAGGCTATAGTCCACCACGCTAGCCTAATGCGGGTTGGCAGACTTCACATGCTATAGGCTATATATCATCATGCTACTACCAATAGGAGCGGAGAAATCATTAAAAAGTTTGCAAAAATGGGGAAAAAAGATCTACTTCTACAGCAACGGAGCAGGCAAAGGCTAGTAACATAATATACTGACATGTGTCCTGCCATCAGCTATACTCGTGAGATGCCTCTGTGCGGTGCACGCCTGCTGTCTGAACCTGGTGATCCTGCACATCACGGCTCTGCACTCCCAGCATATGTATAAGCTTGCCGTATCTTTGTAGAAACCTTCCTGTAATAAAAACATTTTGAAACTTATCTTTTTAACCCCCGACGCAAAAACGACGGCGTGTTATAAGTTTGACGTGTCTGTATGTGTGTCTGTCCGTGGCATCGTAGCTCCCGAACGGATAAACCGATTTTGATGAATTAGTCGGGAGTGTTCTTAGCTATGTTTGATGAAAATCGGTCCAAGATGGCCGCCGCCACAAAATATGAAATTACATATTTTTTCACAACCCCCTCAATATGGGTATCAAATGAAAGGGCTTTACTAGTAGAATATGCACTATGATAAATATCAAATCCAAGATGGCCGCCACTACAAAATGGAAAATTACATTTCATGTTGGGGTCTTCAAAATCCTGTCTGGACATCCTGTTCATAGTTTATGGTCCACTCTCCCTTGTCTATGGGTTGTATTCTTGTCTCTGTCTTTAGTTAAAGAAGTATGCAAGAATCGTAGCAAGTGGCAGTCTCTAGTTTCTGCCTACCCCCTACAGAAAAAAGGTGTGACTGTATGTGTTAGTATTTTTGAACACTGACAACCTTTTCTTGCTGTAAAGATTTTCGTGATGGTATTAACATGACATGTTTTATTTGTATTTCTTCTTCTTCCTAGTCGCTATCTCATGACTGAGGGCCGTGACTATATTGGGTAATTTGATTTGTATTTATATTTGAAAATAGCCTTTATTACAGTCGCCAGAGTTACGGTTTTTGTGTAAAGTTACATATTGGTTCACATAATGTCTCTGACTTCTGTGTGCCTCTCGGCAAAGGCCTCCTCCAACTGTCTCCACTGGACTCTATCTAATGCCACTTTTGTCCATAGTGACCCCAGGGTTAGGCGGATCACATATTTTCATCTCCTTAGCAGGTAATTGTATATATATGAAGATAATTATACAACAGTTGACAAATTTTATTGTAGCGTAGCGTGAGTGTGCACCCGCAGTGCAGGTCCGTACTCAAGGGGACGGACTCAGGAGTTCCCTCATTATCATAGCATGCAAGCTAGCCAGACTGCAAGAGTTGCTCCCCAGCTCCCAGGTGCTATCCGTCATAGAACTTTGTAATTTTTTGACGTTCTGAAACTTCTTACATGTCTGGCTTCCCTCCCGGAAATATTGTCTGGAACCGATTTAGGCTGCCTGTCCACTGGAGCACAGCGAGGTGGGAGAAATGGTGACCAAGGTAATAACCGACATATAGATTTGCACAAAATCTCTGCGACTCTTCATTATTGGTGGATATATTCTGTGTCCACTATTCTGCCACCTCGCTCCGCTCCAGTGCACAGACAGCTTTAGCCTGGCTGGACATTAAAAGTACATATATTTTCAGTTTCACTTTACAAATTAAATGTTGAAGAGTACATGTACCTACAGTATTTTCAACTTAGTAAACAGGCCACTGTCACAGTTCCATATTTGGAAAAAATCCATACTTCAAACTGCTACTGAGAACTTCAGAGAAAAATTAATAACACTGCTCGACCGGGGAGTCGAACCCAGGACCTCGAGCGTAGAAGTCGCGCTTGGGACCACTATACCAATGAGGCAAACGATATTTATGTAAACGTTTAATTATATAAATGTAATTACCCTGTAAGCTTCAGAGTCGTATGACAACAGCAAGTATAAATTATTTACTCCATCATCAAGTCTGCACAGTTGAAATAGTTTTCTATCCTTACTCAAACACGTACAGCACAGCTTTTTTATCATAACTTCAGGACAGTCTTCCATTCTAATAAACTTAATAAGTTTTAAGGTATACTTGTATAATTTAACTACTATAAAGTATTTATAAAATATCTTGAATTCTTGTCGTCTGTTTTTTAGAGCCCGATCGGCGATCAATAAAAACAATATTTTGGGTTGCCATTGTTGAAACCAAATTACCAAAGCATACCTTTTATATACTTTTGTAGTTGATTACGATCAGTTTTAATAGACCTAGAAAAAATAGAAATATGGAAGTCAGTTAATTGATAAACTTGATTTTCACGGTGTCTTGGTGCTCGAGCTCCACCGATCCACTCCAATCCAGTCATTCATAATAATTACATGAAATAAATAAATAATTCTTATATGATAAGGCAACATTGAAATATCTGTCAATGTCAAAGCGGAAACTCCCACGGTGCACAGATCGGTAATCGGTTATTATGCGTAGCTGTAGGTTACTTTATTTTCATTGTAAAGATATTAAACACGAATTATTATAACATAGAAACCAAAAAGCAGTGCGTTTTGAGTTTGAGAGAGAAGTGATCAGTCTCAATCAATGAGAACAAAACAAACACAAAAACAATATTTTATTGTCTATGGCAACAATGGCAATGGCCTATGGCTACCGTGTTTGGTAACTTATTGTTGCAGTATTGTTATTATCGTAAATAAACAGATAGATCTCTGTTCCCGATCAGCTGCGTACAAAGAAAGCAATACATTAATGAAGGACACACACAGATACCTTGAGAAACTCGTAAATTGCTTATAACGAAGATGAATATAAACGTCAATGTGTATGAAGTGCCCGTCGTGAATGCTGTTATTATGCATCAGGCGCCTCCGCCGGAGCCCCAAAACCATATACAGCAGCCCCAACCCCAACCCCAACCTCAGGAACCCCAGGAACCACTGCTGGTGGAGCGAAAACCTAAGATTGAGAAGAAGAAAAAGGAGGCTATAGAGGGCCAGGCCAGAGAAATTATTTTTAAGGTAATTAAGTTCTTTGAGAGCGAAAAACAGAATAGAGGCTACGCGTACCCTGTGGAAAATGTTGTTAAAAGAGCGTGTGCGGCCACAGGTCTCTCCGAAAGCACGATAAAACGCATAAAAAGGGATGGTTTGCGTGCAGAAGCGACACAAACTAAAATCGCTGGCCCAAAGAAGAAACGGGTAAGAAAAACTAAAGTACAGCTAGATTATTTCCAGTTGTGTGCTTTACGAGGTATTGTCAACAGCTATTCAGTAAGAAAAGAGGTACCAACGCTGGGTAAAATATTGACTGCTGCAAAACACGAATTGAATTACCGGGGTGGAAAAGAATCTCTTAGGCTAATTCTGCTGAACAAACTTGGTATTAAATTTAAGAAGTGTGAAAAGAAAAATAAGAAGCCCCCGGAGCAGCCACCGCAGCCCCCTCCCCAGCCTCAGATACAGAATTTAATGCCTCATCCCCAAATGCAACAAGTTATGAAGCCGGTTGAGAACCAGTGTGTTTACACGACAATGATGCCGCATGTACCGCCCGTCTCATATTGAAGTAGCTTAGGATCAGACAAATCAAAGATGTTATGATATTTATGATGGAATGGGACTAAATAGGTATGTTGGGTACTTTTCAGACTTTTAAATTTTCATATTACATTTAAGTTCAAAAATTTGTGCTGGCACAAAGAGGCACATTCTTTACATGTGCATATTAATTATTTCCTTATCACCAGCTTAAACTGTAAAATGGTGTTTATTTTTTTAAATTGGACTATGAAAGACAAGTCAAGGATTTTAGATTTTTAACTACGAAAGGGACTTGAATATAAAATTGATAACTTACTGAAATATGACCCCATTAACTTGAGACAGGTATGTGTAAAGAAAGTAGACCACAAGAGTATCAAATTAGATCAACTGGTTTTCAAAAAGTAAAGCCAAGTGACAAGCTTATACAAAAATCTAAAATAAATACAAAACAGTCACATAATTATTTACAGATATAGATGACACTACGGATACAGAATAATCTTTTTATTTCTTTGTAAAACATTGCACTGCAGACTGTCAGTTCAATGCAGGAATTGAACACTTGATCAGTGGCACAGAAACTAGGCTGCAAATCTGCTATATAAATGTGTCAAAATCACATTTGAATTACTTCAGAGTTGTTTATTTTTGACCACATTCTACCGTATCTGCCAGTACTTCTTCTTCGGATCGATGGTACGATTTTTTGCCAGTTCTTGTGTTGCTGGACAACCATACGTATACAATGAAATTATAAATGTCAAAACCATGCAGATGTTGTCAAAATTACATATAGAGTCCCATTTCAACATGATGTCTTTATTATAATAGCAAAGAAGTGTCTTCAGTTAAAAAGAATGTACATCAACATAGAATTATTGGTTTAGGTTCCTAGAAAATGATAGTAGACATTTAAAAAGAAATAAGTATTGTGGCTGAATACTGAAATGCTTTTTACACCACTGAGGCATAATATTTTTTTTTATTATTTAATACTGGCAACATCATGATAGTCAGAGTTCCCAACTGGAATTTGAAATTAGAACACAATATGAAGTTTAAATTAGGAATAGGGACTTTTCAGACAGCCAACCAGTTATTATTGGAGCTCAACACTCATAATTATCATATCCTTAGCCGCCCTATGTAGATTCTATGTCAAAAAGTGAGGGCAAAATGCATTTCACCAACGGTGAGGTCATTGCTGGGGATAAGCATTTTCCCAACCATTATTACAGGATAACCCACCTTCTATCCCATATGGCCTGGCCTACACAATCATATTTTTAAGCATTTCAATATTCAGTTGTAAACAGAAAATAGTGGTGTCAACTGGGTTGGAACTTGAAATGTTGTACCAATTAATGTTAAGCATTTGTTCTCACTCACTGACGAAGTCAAGGAAACTTTAGTTACAGAAATCTGTTACTGAAACACTGTAGATGATAATAATAATTTTATAACAAATCTAATACTATTTATGCCAAATTGACTCCTATTTACATCAAGTTGTCAGCAAATATTTTTATTTTAATCACAATTATGTTTACCACTTAACACATTTCGATAAAATTTGGCAAGAAGATAGATTGTATTTTGAGGAAGGACAGGCTACTTTTTTTCTCTCAGAGGTCTTTTAGATATCATTGAAATGCCAGAAAGCAGCATGTAGTTTATAATGAAGAAAATGTTGCAAATATAGGTCACATAACCTAACACCAATGTAAAAGCAATAATTATACTTGCAATGTTAGATTTTTAAAAGGAAAATAATAAGTTAGGGCGTGTGCACACAGCGTACAGTTCTCGCGAATACCTTTTTGTCTGGCCTGAAGTTGGTGCGAGTCGACTTCAAGCCGGCCGTAAAAATCGGAGAGATTAATATAGAATTAAAACGACAGCCTTACGACTTGAGCTTTCGTTTTTATTTATTGAATACTAGCTTTCCCCCAGCGGCTTCACTCGCGTGGTCATATAAATTATTCCCTCGTTTTTGCAACATTTTTCATTGCTACTCCGCTCCTATTAGTCGTAGCGTGATGGTATATAGCCTATAGCCTTCCCAGATAAATGGGCTATCTAACAATGAAATAATTTTTCAAATCGGTCCAGTAGTTTCGGAGCCTATTCAATACAAACAAACAAACAATCATTCCTTAGTATAGATTCAACTTCAGGCCGGACAAAAAGATTGGCGAGAGCTGTATTTCATAATTCACGAGCGCAGTTTTATGGCGCCGTAAATGCGGCGCTGCGACTTTGAATCTCGTTTAAAGCGCGTCATCTGTTTGAATACGCCCTTAATATTATAATTGAACATATTTGCACATGTTTTCTATGAAAAAATCTGCTTGAAACTTGCAAGACACCATCGTTTTAGAATTGGAACTTTAATTAAGTAAATGTTATGTAGATAGGCGGGTAGGTAGGCATTATTTCACGGAGTTGATTATGGAACGAGACATATTACGAATTTGGTTGTAAAATCGGTATATTTCTTGCAATAAACTTGCATAAACTGCATACTTTTTTTGTAAATACATAAGAAACCCCCAGGCGAACAGAAACACTTGTCAATTTTTTGTGTCCCGTGGGAATCGAAAACACGAACTCGTAATTAGTAGTCCGGCCCACTAGATCACAGACGTCGTCATAATTGTTTTAGGTTTAAAAAAATTGTGGACGGGGTCGCAATATTTTTACAAAACCTTTTGTGAATTTAATGGGCCGCGGGTTTGCGGGTATCGAAATTATTTTGGTTACCTCAATGACTAAAGGTTACCGCCATCTAGGTAATCAAGAAGCAAGATGTTACAGTTCGCGCCAAACTTATTGTCCGGGTTGAAGTTGGCGCTAGCTAACTTTACCCCAGCCGTAAAAATCGGAGAAAGAAAAATATTGGATAAGAATAATTTATAACGACAGATTACGAATTGAGCTTTCGTTTTTATTTATTACAATCTAATATTTTTCTTTCTCCGAATTTTACGGCCGGGTTAAAGTTAGCTAACGCCAACTTCAACCCGGACAATAAGTTTGGCGCGAACTGTACCTATATCTAAGTTACCGTTTTAATACCGGTATAATGTCCTTGAGTTGGCATTAGAAAAACCCTATGCCCGTGATAGCTCGGCTTTAGCCATCGCGCAATACAACTCGTTTGACTAATGCCGACGGCACTTGTAAGATAGAGGTAATGTTTATTTCTATTACCGCTAAAAAACCGCATTGTTTGTTTTGTTGCATTAAACTGAGGCAACCCTTAAAAATACTAGTAAAAATAATATATGGTTTAAAAGAATAAAAAATACCGGTATTTATCATACCGGTTTCGGTTCCTGGTAAGAATGAAATATATAGGCGGGCCTGGTGCCCGTCCCCCCCGATTTCTTAAAATGACAAGTAAAATCCTCATTCATTGATGTTTGTTTGTTTATGCAATTTTATTACAAGACAAGTGTTAATATATTATGTACAGTACCTTAGTTCATTATATTAATGATTATAATTTCTAGTAATAAGATAATGTATCATAAGGCTGAGTATTACTTTATGTATTTTTAATCGAATAAATTGAGAATTAAGTTTTATTTAATATTTTAATTTTTAATTTTAACCTCCATTCGATAGGTTCCATATTTGTCTTCATAAGGCAACTACGCTGTCAATCGATCTGGAATATTATGCTAATACTTGACGCGGTCAGTATATGGAAGGGTCACCATTTTTGTATCATCAATATCCGCCTTGGTGAGCACGATAATTCAATCGTTTGTCCTTATATGATACCGGTATTACCGATATTTTGGATGATGGCATTTCAGTTCAAGTTCAGTGCCATTCCATATTTGCCAGATAAAAGTCGATATTATGTCGATAACGACGGTTTCATACTCACGCTACAAGTTACCATAACAATGAAAACGATTGATAGGTATTATCTTTGAGGATATGATTATTAAAAACTAAATAATATTTACAAATAAATATTTAATTACACAACAAATTTTAATGCCATTTTCACACCATACAATAATTCAACTCGCCTTTTGAAGTCGGATAATTCTTTTTATTCCAAAGTTATTTGTCTAATTATAATGGGGGCAACAGTTCTTAATTTGTAGTTCCTCGAGTGCCAATTAGATGGAAGTGGTCATATAACGTGTAATTTTCAGTGGTGGGGGTCCCACACGTTTAAGAAAATTTTCAGAGTGCCGCCAGATCCAAGTTGTCATCTTAACTGGCTATTGACATAGCATTCTTATGTTGTGACTTCTGGTGCGTGGTCATGGCAGTCTTCTGCGCGAAGCTGGCGGGGCAGTGCGGGCACTTGAACGGACGCTCGCCCGTGTGCGTGCGCCGATGGTTTATTAGGATCCTGTTCGTCTGTAATAGGGTATTTGTCAGATGGTTAATTTATTGTATGAAAGGCGATATAGTAAGGAAGATTGAGAAAGGTATGATAAGATGGTTTGAATGGAAACCACAACCAAATTGCGGACGTTCTCAAAAAAGACAAGGTTTCGAGCACGCTAAACCGACGAGAACAAAGATTAGGCAAAAGTGGTATGCCAGGATCGCAGCAAGTGGAATCGTGGTCTCATAATATTTTCTCCCGTTTTTGCAACATTTTTCATTACTAGTCCGCTGCTATTAGTCGTAGCGGGATGATATATAGCATATAGCCTTTCCCGATAAACGGGCTATCTAGCACTAAAAAAATATTTCAAATCGGTCTAATAGTTTCGGAGCCTATTCAATACAAACAATCAAATCTTTCCTCTTTATAATATTAGTGTAGATAAGAGACCTATTGGCAAACAATAATTATGATTCTAATACTTAAAAATAATTAAAATCAAGTTATAGTTTATTTATTTATATATTTAATCTTTATGCAACAGAAACATTAAAATGGCGGACTTAATGCCTAAGGCATTCTTTACCAGTCAACCATAGGGTGGTGCAGATATAAAAGTAATTCGTTTAAAGTGAATAAGTAGGTGGGTATGCTCTGTCCCGGCTGTCCTTATAATAAAAAGATAAAGAATTGATACTCACACTAAACCCTCTCCCGCAGAGATCACAGATCTTATCTTTTGGCATCGGTATCTTTTGGTGCACGTACTGAATGTGCATGCGAAGGCCGTACCCATTCGCAAAGTACTGACAACAAAATAATAATGTTAAACATTACAACATTTCATAATTAAATTATTATAAAGCACACAAAGTATTTGAAAAAACATAGACCGGGTATTTTTAGGAGATTAGATGACAAATATTTTGGGGCACACCCATAAATAAAATACCATCAAGCCTGTATTCTCTAAAGGGCAACGGCAGCGACGTACAACCACATTTAACCGACATATTTAGTCCAATGTAATGGGAGTTTGCATTTATGCCCAATTGATGAATCGGACATAAATCCAAACTTCGAGCCTGAAACCTCGACTGGATCGAACCCAGAACCACGATGGTAGCAGTCGCACTTACGAGGCAAAAGCAGATATAGATATAATATAATATTACACGTACTTTATTACAAAGATCACAGTAGTGCTTGCTCTGCTTCATATGAACTAGTCGATAATGATTGTTTTTGTACGACGTGCGGGAAAATATCTTGTCGCAATC
This sequence comes from Acronicta psi, assembly GCA_946251955.1. NCBI lineage: Eukaryota > Metazoa > Arthropoda > Insecta > Lepidoptera > Noctuidae > Acronicta > Acronicta psi. The sequence goes on along the minus strand of OX276498.1, from coordinate 2,862,021 downwards.
TGGACACGGCACTCTGAAACAAGTTAAGGTTTCTTCTCAGTATGAGAGGGATATGGCTATAGTCCACCACGCTGGCCTAATTCGGATTAGCGGACTTCACATGCCGACAAGAAAGTCTCTCAGGCATGCAGGTTTCCCCACGATGTGATAATTACGCACATTATAAGTTTAGAATGTGCAGGAAGATTTCGAGTTGGCGGCTTAGCGGTAATAGCGTCTGATGTACCGAACTAGAAGACGCAGGTTCGAATACAGCCCGCCAGTCGATTTTTTCCCTTATTAAAATAATTACGCACATGATTTCGAAAAGTCAGAGGTTCGAACTCGAGATCTTTGACTTGGCAGTCCAGTGGTCATACCCCTAGGCTATCAGTGCTTTTTACTACTACAAAGCTTACCTAACAGTTTTTCTAGGCGTGTGTCTGGCTGACTGCTGCAGATGCCGTCGGTACTTGTACACGCTGGGGTATTGCTTATCACACTCCACACAATAGCGCTCTTCCTTGCGGTTGTCCACTGATACCAGCTCCGGGTGTTCGGTGCGCAGATGTTTTTCGAATACGTGGTACGTCCTGTAGTTGCGGTTGCAAATACTGCAATATCCTGGCAGGTGGTTTCGCCTGAAGGAAAAAACAAGAGGTATTTTTATGAACGAAATCCTTTATAAATTACGGTACCGGTACCAAGGTATCTATAGGTATCAGATGTCATTGTAAAATACCAAAATTTTAAAAGAGCAACCATGGAGTTTCTTGCCGGTTCTCCATAGGAAACGACTAATTTGGAACCGTGCACCTAGTTTCGACATTTCATAAGGGCCTTTATATGGTCTATGTGAAAATAAAACTATTTTGTTTTTGATGGAATTTTGGTTACCTTATCGGCTATGGGTTTACCGTTATCTAGGTAACTAAGAAGAAACAAATGTTACTTCTATTTAGGTTACCGTTTTAATACCGGTTACCTAAAAATGTCCTTGAGTTTGTTACATACATACATACATAGCTTCACGCCTGTTTGAGTTTGTTGGCATGAGAAAACTCTGGAGCCGTGATTGGCACATGTAAGATAGACGTAATGTTTAATCGGTTACCGGTATTAATACTGGTAGCATTCAATTAAGGTAACTTTTAAAAAAATATACTTGTAAAAATAATGTACGTTGTAACCGAAAAAATACCGGTATTAGTCATACCGGTTTCAGTCTGAATTATCACTATTCTATAAAACAGAGATAGCCTTGGTATATGACTACTGGATTGCCAAGTCAGTTCTGAACTTTCACAATCCTGTACATTAATTATGAGGCACTTATAACGGTGAAAGGAAAACATCGTGAGGAAACCTGCATGCCTGAGTGATTTACACGATGTGTGAAGTCTACCCACCCGCTAGGTCAGCATGTTGGACTATACTAGAAGGGACCCGTGCCCAACAGTGGGACAGTTAATGCGGTAATGATACTTACTTGATATGCGATTCCAATCTCCGCTTTGAAGTCCAACTCGCGTTACAATAATCACACACAAGTCTCTCGTGTGCTCTTTTGTAATGATTACAGAATTCTCGAAGAGATCTGTAATACAATTAGATTTAAATAAAAAAAAAAATACTTAAATAACACGCTTTTCTAGAAAATTAAACTATTCCATGACACGTTCTAATGTGCACCCTCATTTCGCCGATATGTTTAGGTCCCATGTAATAGGGGGCGAGCCTATTGCCATCAACCGGACAAATCCAGACTCCGAGCTGCTACTGGGAATTACACAGAAAAACCCAAGAACCAGCTTTGCTCGAACCCAGGACTTCTAGCGTAGCAGTCGCGCTTGGAACCACTAGACCTACGAGGCAGTAACATCCTTACTAATATTATAAATGCGAAAGTAACTCTGTGTGTCCGACTGTTTGTCTTGACGCCAAAACGACTGAACCAATTTAAATGAAAAGCCTGAGAAAGGACGTATGCTACTTGTTAATGCGAATAAAGGGCTGTAAGGGGTTGAAATAGGGGATGAAAGTTATAAGAACTACCCAGCCAGACGGGCGAAGCTGCTGGCGGAAAGCTAGTGGCATATAAAATACTAATTTTGCGCCAGTAGCTTCGCCTGCATGGGTATTTTTTATAACTTTCATCCTTTCTCAGGTTCTAGGCTATCTGTGTACCAAATTATTGTGTGTGTAATTATTATGGTAAAAGAACCAACAAGTATTTGATCCCTACTTTATATAATGATAATGACTGGCTTAGACAAATGAATAATAAAACATGTAAACAAACGTTAAAATATAAATTAAAAATATGTTACTAGAAGAGTACAGCATGCATTATAACTAAGAATTACACTTAATTAAAAATATGATATGTATAAGTAAGTACTCACGGATACCTTTTTTATATTATTATGTTTGTGACACATCATATTCGGCAAACTGTATAGGTAAACATAATTCTAGGTAATAAGTAAGTTTACTGAGCGCCATTCCCGCCGACAAACTGTCACAAAGTTTGATGGGTTTATTTACGTTGTAAAAAAAAAAGAAAAAAAAATTCATTCAAATCGGTTCAGTAGTTTTGGCGTGAAAGCACGACAGACAGACCGAGAGAGTTACTTTCGCATTTATAATATTAGTAAGGAATTAAGGATTCTTTTAGGATGCGAGTTAAGCCATGGCAAACAGCTAGTTTACAGATTGTGGAGGGACGAGGTGTGATGTCCCTCCATGAAAGGGATGATTCTCTTTTCAGGCGGGTGTTATGCCTGGCGGGTGTTATGCCTGGCGGCCACTGACCGACGGTTGATGTCGAGCGGTTGATATGCAAGTTGCACGGTAAACTTCACTTGCGCGATTCAGGATTTATCGCTTCGTACAAGTTCTTATGTAGCTGGATAGATGTCGCTACATGATAAAAAACGCTTACCTACATTCCTGTTGACAAGAATTACAAGTATATGTCTTGGTGTGCATTCTGTTGAGGTGTTTCTTCATCTCCCCGCTGCAGCGGCACAGTTCTCCACACAGGGAGCAACGCAACATCGGCGTGTCGTGTTCCTTCCAATGCTCCTCTAGTTCGGACCTCGAGTGGATGTCGGACTTGCAAACTAAACAGGGGCTGGGGAATTCTGTCTGAAAGAAGTTTCTATTTATATTTTACATATTTTTTAATTTTTTATTTAGTTAGTCCTTTGTCACTTTGAATGTAATTTACGGGAAATAAATCTCGATTGAGCTCTAGATTTACGTGGCAGTTTTTAAAAATACTCTGAAGCCCTTGGCACAATTCCATCTATAATTAACCTATTAACTGTCCCACTGCTGGGCACGGGTCTCCTCTCAGTATGAGGGATTAGGCTATAGTCCACCACGATAGCCTAATGCGGGTTGGCAGACTTCACATGCCGTCGAGAAAATCTCTCAGGCATGCAGGTTTCCTCACGATGTTTTCCTTCACCGTAAAGCGTGATAAGTATATATCTAGACTAGTATATATAGTAATAAGAAAAGTCAGAGGTGCGTGCCTTGGATTCGAACTCGAGACCTTTGACTTGGCAGTCCAGTGGTCATACCTCTAGGCTATTACTGCTCAATAATACTGCTAAATTGGCACAATCCAACAAAAAAATAATTAAGAGTCGAACTTTTGTGACTAAAATCCTTTAGCAGAAATTTTGAACATTAAACTAAATTTTAGTCATGTTCCGTCAGGCCTAAGTGTACCGTATTTTTAGCGTTAGTAGTTGAAATTATAGGTATCCCTTACCATAAAAAAAACATTTATAATCATACAACATTCAGAGAAAAAATGTCGTGGAAATTATTAAAAAATCATTGTATCTTCTAAACAACTGAAAATCGCGGAACATGGGAGTGTTTCGGATGCCCCTTGATTAGAGATATCTAAATTTCGTCTTTAGGCGTCACTGCACCGGCCAGCCTGTATGTAAACCAGTGAGAGCTTAAAGAGGAATGACCACTGGACTGCCAAGTCACCAAGACATAAGTCCGAGTCACCCAAACCTCTGACTTTTCAGAATCATGTGCTGATGCCACAGACACACACCCACACATTAAACTTTTAACAGCCCATTGTTAAATAAATATCCTGGGATATTTTACACAGCACCATCTAGTGCCAAACTAAGCAGAGCTTGTACTATGGCGACTAGACAATGGATATAATACTAATATACTTTTTTTTTGTAAATACATGCTTATAATATATAAGAAACACCCAGACAAACAGAACAGACCACAGACGCACACACACACACATACACACACACACACACACACACACACACACACACAAACACACACACACACACACACACACACACGCACAAATACACAAAAGTGCACACTTCGCGCACAGGTTTTTCTATAACAATATCTTCTTTTTATTATTATTTTACTTTATCTACCTACCTGTAATATCTGTATCCTATCATTAGTTGAATCATGTAATTAGGGAAGGAACTGTTTCCTGAGATACAGGCTACAGGCTAAAAAAAAAAAAACACAAACACTTAAGTTCATCACATAAATATTTGTGTCATGTGGGAATCGAACCCACGACCTCGTGATCAGCAGTCCGGTACTTGGACCACTAGACCACAGACGTCGTCTATGTGTGAGTGTTGTGCGTCAGTGTTTAAAAAACTTACATTATTATGATTAAAAGCGCGATGTCTCAACAGATCCAGTTTTCTTTTGTAACCTAGGACACAAACTTCACATTTGTAAAGCATCCTTTTATAAGTAACATATTTTCTATCTTTTTCCAATATTTGTTCTATTTCCTTCTCACTCAAGTAAACAGTTTCAGAGTAACTATTAACTTTTTTCGTAAACAACCTATTATTTTTGGTTACCGTTGCGAATTTTTTATATGCCTTTATAGATGTTTTCTTAGGGCATTTTCTACGTTTTCTAGTAACCGTACTGATATTTTCTTCCGTTTCTTGTTTGAATTCTGTTTCGTAGATATCTAAATCATTATCATTGTTGTCATACTCTTCTTTTATGGAACAATCATCATTTTCTTGTTTGATATCAAGTACAAAATATTCCTCGTCCTCACTTTTTTCTTGTTCGTTAAGTATCAGTTGTTTTTCATCTGATACTGGTTGTTTTTCATTTGGTATTAGTTCTTTTTCTTCAGGTATAAGGTTTTCTTCTTCTGAATAGGTAAAGTTGTGTTTATATTCATATTGGTTTGCTTGAAATGCTTTTGTTAGTGTAGACAATGTGTAAATATCATCCTGAAATATTATTTTTGTTATTATTACTTCTTTTTCGGTAATTAGAACATACATTGAAAAATTAACCATAAATTATTTTGAATCTCATCTTATATTTATAAGATGAGATCAATGTATGTTCTAAAAACCAAACAAGCTTTTGCCTGTAAATTTAGTTTTTCGATGATGAGATCTCTTAAAACTTTCTCCAATGGTGAAAAAGGCAGTCCAGACATTAGTCTCTTTGCCTGAAAGCCATATTCATTCAACTTGCTGCTGGCTGCAAGTGCTTATAGTCTTGCGACTGATTACTTTGAATTACGTTTGAATCTCAACAGCAATTTTAATATTGGAAATGCATTTAGTAAATTTGTTACAAATATACCTTATATAGTGTGTGTAGGTACCGCATCAGTCTGTATTGTGCAGTTTTGATGCGAGCTTGAAAGTATTTCATTTTATTCAGCAGTGCAATACATTCCCAACACAATTTAAGCTCTTTTGCTCCCTGAAATAAAGTGCAATTTCTTTTACAAATAAATATTTATAGATTTAACAAAGGCCATTGGTTAGGCAGTTTTGTCAGATTTCTCTTGGTGTATCCCTTTAGAACAAATAAATGGTCAGATACCAATCAATGTACATAGAGGAATAATAAGGAAGTTCTTACATTAATCCTTATTTTTTATTTTTTTTATATACCACAAGCATGTGTCCAGCTTGTTGACAACACTGAAGCATCACTCATGCGTTGCCGACGCTGCAATAACATCTTAACTGCTTTTTTTATGGACCCTATGCAGTCTCCACGGAAAAGGTACATAGAAAAGGTCTGATACATAATAATTTCATTTATGATATCATTCAAATCGTAGTCGTAGGCTTTAGAAACCAGTATTTTATAGGTATTGTTGATATGCCAATTTGTTTATAAGTTGTCAAGGAAATAAACGAATTCTTATGTTGTAAGCCAGAGAGATTTATTTGAAGACCCTTGTTAAGCTGTGAATATTAAAAGACTACAATAACGGTAGAAATTAAGGAAAACAAAAGAATATTACTTACACCCGCACATCGTTTGAAATCGTCCCTCAATTTCATGAATAGCGCTTTGTTTTCATCTGTTACGTTTGAAAGCTGTCTGTCAGCGCTCAAACAGCCTTGGCATAGCGTGAATATACGTTCGCTTTCTTTTTTAACGTCCATTATTATAGAAAAATTATCTTAAAACATTTGTTTTGGTCACATTACATTCGCAGATTTCGCTTTCTGTTTCTGTGACGAATTGACAATACTGACATCTGACGTCTGGCTGACAAATAACAAGTATTGATTGACAACTGTGTGAACTGTGACATTGACATTTAATTGTAATTTAAAAAAAAAAATATTGGACGGTCAAACTTGGACTGAACTTTTTATTTCATTGTCAATATAATGTTGGATGATGCAACTTTCCGGATCGCTGTTTGCCTTCGCTTGGGATCTCCTTGCTGGGCTCCGCATCGCTGTCACTGTGGGAGGCTGTCGACGGCCTCGGACACCATGGCTTGTCTTGCAGTAGGAGTGCAGGTCGTATACCACGGCACGCTAATATCAATGACATTATACGCCGTGCTCTAGTCACCGCCGGCGTTCCAGCCATATTAGAACCAAATGGTCTGGCACGTGACGATGGCAAGAGACCGGACGGGATGTCATTGCTCCCTTGGAAAATGGGTAGGCCTTTAGTATGGGACGCGACGTGCGTCGATACTCTTGCGCCATCCCATCTTCCAAGCACGGCGGGCTGTGCTGGCGCTGCTGCTGCAGCTGCGGAGACCAACAAACGGCGAAAATATAACAATCTTATAAATTGTTATATTTTTGAACCGTTTGGGGTTGAAACGCTGGGGCCATGGGGCCCGAGTGCTCATTCCCTTTTTAAGGGCATTGCCAAACGCCTTTTCGACGCTTCCCGGGACCCAAAGGCTGGCCTTTATTTTGGTCAGAGAATCAGCATTGCCATACAACGTGGCAATGCAGCCAGCCTTCTGGGTACCCTTCCAGCTGATGGCGATGCGGAGGAGTTTTTTGATGCCTTATTGTAAATAGTTATTTTATTATTATTTTATTTTAGTCATATTTAGGAATAGATTTTTAATTTAGTTCTTAGTTATTTTGTGTATGTGTAATTATGTGTATCATGTAGTAATAATTGGTTTTATTAGTGTCAATTAAACGTCCCATTAAATTCTTAAGTAAATAAAACTATTGTCAATTGTTCTGTAAACTGCAATGTTTTACTGAAACCTCTCTAAAAAAAACTATATTAAAGATTGATTTATTCTAATGTTAATCTGCTTCTCGCAAGTTGTATAGCATCACCTTTATTTAAAATAGCTTCCCGCCAGCGGCTTCGCCCGCGTGGTCTTATAATTTTATCCCCCGTTTTTGCAACATTTTTCATTACTACTCCGCTCCTATTAGTCGTAGCGTGGTGATATATAGCCTATAGCCTTCCCCGATAAATGGGCTATCTAAAATGGAAAGAATTTTTCAAATCGGTCCAGTATTTTTTGAGTTTATTCGTTACATACAAAAATACAAATCTTTCCTCTTTATAATATTAAATATAGTGTAGATGTAGATGTAGATTATACAAGATTCTCTATTCTCCAGGGTAAATAAATAAAAGGAAGGTTATAAATTGAGTATTTTTTATTTCCTTAACAATTTTAATACAAAAAAGAGTCTTCTTACAATATAAACAATCATTAGGTTTGTTCGTTTGTAACACGAATGAATACTACCACATAAAAAATATATTTTGTTCAACAAATTGTAACGGAAAATATTATAGCTGAATCATACGGATGGAATATTCCCAACGCTATATCTTATCTTACACACAACTACACACAAGAAAATTGTAGTCTAAATCAGGCTTTTGGCCAACTATTTTTAACCTTAGACATTAGGTAAATACTCATCCAAATACCGTATAAGTACACAAAATAATAGACGTATTTTGATATTTTTATACCACTAACGGGCCATGCTTGTTTGCCCGCCCTGACCCTGACTGATAGTAAGCGGTGATGCTGATTATCTGAGCTTACTATATATCCACGAATATATTTTTAACTTTTTAACGGTCTTGAGCAGGAGTAGTAGTGTCTAATAAACATCCACGTGACGTCATCCGCTAGTGGTGCTAACGGTGCGGTTACGTCATTTTTACGTCACCAAAATGGCGGCCAGGCGTATAGCAATTTTCGGGACTTTTATGGGACTCAAGCCCCTTTATTATACTTTTATCATTGTTTAATATGCAATTATTTATATCCATATAAGTCGCATCGTTAAGCAATCGGAAAACAGGATTTTATAAAAAAAAATGACGGTTCTTCATGATGAAAAAAAAATTAAGATTCAATAAATCTCTTACGACCATTTGTTATCCTTATTCCTAAGAGTGTAAGGTCGAAAATTCGTCAACCGTATACTTTAACGCACAGTTTCAAGTTTCAACACATTCACCTAACACACACATACATACATCGTCAAATACACAACTCATCTATGTTACATCTGTTGTCTAAACATCGCTGTAATTTCTTCGACAGTCTTGTTCTTAGTTTCAGGCACTTTGAAGAATATGAAGAATATGAATATTAATTGGAGAATCGCGAATATTATGAACACATTCGCGCCGAGGGCCAGCTGTAAAAGAAAAAATGTTTTAATATAAATTTGAATCTGTACCTATACATATAAAAGGTGACTGATTGATGTATGAATCTATATGCCCAAGACTGGAATGGTTGTCGCGCTTGGTAAACGTGAACGTAGGCCGTTTAGGCGTTTAGCAGTGGAGAGCAATAAGCTGATATTTTAAAACAGTAATCAATTATAACTTAATAATAACTATGTATACTATAAATAATAATAATAAATACACTAGAAAATATAATAAATAATAATAATTGAGTTAATTATAAAAGTAAATGTATAAATATAACACAATATAATTTTATTTTATTTTCAAAAAAGAGACGCTCCTCCTCTCTTCTACTTTACTACTTTGCTGTGCCCGACAGGGTCCATAATTGACACTTGCTGTAACTAACCAACAACTTTATACATTATGGAATGCAATAAAGAATTGAATTGAATTGAATTGAATTGATAAGATCAACCTTTGCGGATTTTCAGCACTCGAAAATACATATATGTAAGTGTATTACAAGATGTATGAACGTGGAGTAAGCTCAAGAAGTATGAAAGAATCGTAGCTAATGGCATTCTCTAGTTATTGCCTACCCCTGTAGGAAACGGCGTGAGTATATATATGTTTATAGGTAAGTATATGTAAACACTTACAGAGAGCTGTAAAAAGCTGAGTCCCACTATGAAGTTTGCCGTCCAGTTGACGGTCACGGCTACAGAGGTCGCTGCCGGTCGCGCCGACTGGTTGAACAGCTCTGTGAAAACCATCATTATCTTGAACCCATTAAATGTCTATATATGTAAATGAATAGCCAAAATACAGTATGTAAGTATGCGCATTCCGAACAACTGCGCCAAATTGGATAATAATATTACACATTTTTGAAGCGGCAAGATACACAGGGTATTTAAAATAAAGGATCTATTGATGGCATCCGTATTGAATATGAATTTTGTTAACCAACTATTTAGTCAGTTAAGAAAAATAAGACATGTTTTAAGAGAAAATTGACAATCGTTTTTTTTTCTACGGCTGTGATTGGCCCAATGGTTAATTACGTCGTCTACTCGTAAACAGTTGCAGTTGCGTGTAGTGTGGGACAAGCGGGTGACGTCACGATGACATGAGGCGCCATGTTGTCAGGAAAAGCGTTTACGCGGGACATTTAAATAATATTTTTTGTTTTAGTTTTTTCTTGCACTAAGTATACCTATCTAATGGAACGTAAAATATAGATTTTCAATAGAGTCCTTAGATATCACATCAGTGACTAATGTAGAATATTTTATAAGCCTTGTCAAAAACCCTATTTTTAACCCCCGACGCAAAAACGACGGGGTGTTATAAGTTTGATGTGTCTGTGTGTATGTGTGTGTGTGTCTGTCTGTCTGTCTGTGGCATCGTAGCTCCCGAACGGATGAACCGATTTTAATTTTCTTTTTTTTATAACAAGTCATTGGTTAGGTTCGGGGCGAAGGACTGTGGAATAAAACTATTGTTCTGATAACAATAAAAATAATGTAGTAAACTTCATTTACAAGAACACTTACTGAACTTTGGAAACGGATGCGCATCCGTTTCCATAATATATCTGAGGCGTGCGGGGTCTCGACTATTTACTTCGGCCCTCTCGTTGAATAGCCAGTTTTATTGCACAGTCCTTCGCCGCGAACCCAATGACTTGTTAAACTATTACATAATTTCTGCGGCACGCATCTTCCTTTCCTTCCTTTCCTTTCCTTCCATCCTACGAACCCCTCATTGCATTGATCTCACAGTAACACTTTTCGATCAAAATTGTGAACCCCATAATAATTAGGTATTATCTAAGTTCAATCATGTATTTGTCTGTAGCTTAGTAGTAGTGCTTTTAAGTAATATAATACGCGAATTGTAACTAGTTTGTAGACGCTTTGGGTTACCTGTTATGTCTATAAATATGAATAAATAAATAAACATTTGACCTCTGTCTTCTATAATATGAGAATTATGTGGTAGAGGGTAGGCACGGGTGGTAGGGATCCACGAGAATTTTCCGTACTCAAATAAGAGGTACTCACCAGTGACCAAGAACCAGGGTATGGAGCCAGGCCCCACGGCGAACATCACCACGAAGAGTATCACCAACGCGATGGACAGGTATGATACCCACGTTATGTAAGCCTGCAAGTGGAAAATAATGACAACATTACCACGATATTCCTAGAACTTAGAAGTATACCTACTAAGTACTTCACATCGGCAAAGTTATAGAATAAATTAGCTGAAACTGCCCAATATTTTTGCCCATATTGTAAGTATCCATATAATATTGTAGCAGATATCATTGTTAAAAACTAAATTTAAAAGAGTAACCATGGAGTTTCTTGCCGGTTCTTCTCCATTGGAAAGGACTAATTTGGAACCGTGCACCTAAATTCGACATTTCATAAGTGCCTGTATAAGGTAAAACTAAGTATATTGATTTTGATTTTGACTGAAGAAAAAATACATCATCATCACTACATAGTATTAATCAAAGTCGCTTTCTCTGTCCCTATATCCCTATGTATGCTTAAATCTTTAAAACTACGCAACGGATTTTGATGCGGTTTTTTTTAATAGATAGAGTGATTGAAGAGGAAGGTTTAAGTATATGTATAGAACATATTATAGTACAGAAAATACAAGAAATTCAAACCCATGCGAAGCCGGGGCGGGTCGCTAGTCCTATCCTACTTCCTACTTCCTATCCTATCCTATCCTACTTCATATCCTATCCTATCCTACTAATATTATAAATGTGAAAGTTTGTGAGGATGGATGGATGTTTGTTACTCTTTCACGCAAAAACTACTGAACGGATCTGGATAAAATTTAGCGCAGAGATAGATTATAGTTTGGAATAGCACATAGGCTACTTTTTATCCCGGTAAAATGTATGGTTCCCGCGGGATAGCGGGCGAAGCCGCTGGTGGAAAGCTAGTAATTTATAAATGTGAAAGTTTGGATAGCTGGACGGATGGATGTTTGTTACTCTTTCAAGCAAATATAACTGAACGGATCTGGATGAAATTTGGCACAGAGATAGATTATAGCCTGGAATAGCACATAGGCTACTTTTTATCTCGGTAAAATGTATGGTTCTCGTGGGATAGATTTGTTTTAAGAAGATGACTATAAACAATTACGTCGTCGACATAGGTATTTCTATTATTCTATTGAATTTTAATTATTCTATTGAGTAATTTATAAAACCCAGTAAACCCAGACCACGTAGGCGAAACCGCTGGCGGAAAGCTAGTATCGTTGTAAAATATTCTAACACAAAAGCAATTGGCGAAGTCCCTAGAAAAGTTGACATTGACATTTGAGTAGCGGAAATTTAGCCCGTATGATTCTATAATTTTTTTGCCAGTGGCGTTACAATCTAATAGGGCAGGATGTCGGCAAATTGCCACGGGCCCCTGATTCGTGGTGGTCCGTGGAGAGCCAAAACTACAGGCTCTGAAAAAATAACCAGGCCCATTCATCAGAGGCCCCATCAAATTAAATTGTTTTTCGCTTGTAGGTAAGCTGCCTGATCGAGGTAGTTCTGTGAATGTGAGGATGTGACCCGGGGACTTCAAGGCCTAGATGGAACTCCAAGATATTTACATCGATACTCACATACATAAAGGCGACTGGCGTTAACTGGCGTAACGCCACTGGCGTTACAATCTAATAGGGTGGCATGTTGGAAAATTGCCACGGGCCCCAGGCTGGAGGTGGCCCGTGGCGACCAAAAATTGCAGGCTCTAAAAACCATCCGAGGCCCCATCAAATTAAATTGCCAGGGGGCCTCAAATAGTATAGTTCCACCACTGTTTTTCGCCTGTCCATCAGGTAGGTAAGCTGCCTGATCGAGGTAGTTCTGTATATGTGACCCGGGGACTTCAAGGCCTGGATGATGATCAAGGCCTGGAAAGATGGAACTCCAGGATATTGCTATTAATACTCACATACATAGAGGCCACGGTTAGACCTATGGAGCAGACGAACATGCCTGCGAAGCCGGAGATCAGCAGCGTCTTCCGGCCAGCCACCTCCACCAGCAGCAGACTGATGACTGTCATCACTACGTTCATGGCGCCCATACCTTCAAAATACACAGGAATTGGATAAGTGTGTATTGAGACCAGACTGCCTCGTTGGTTTAGTGGTCCCAAACGCCACTTCTATGCTAGAGGCCACTTCTTTGCACGACCGAACCGACTTACTTTTATGAATATTTTATTTTATTTGGTAATATGATTGGGATACCTATATACCACTTTCGGGTCGGACAGGGTTTTTTAAACATATTGTATCTATAAATAAAGGAAATAATATGCATTTATTTCGGTTGACCTATAATGTTAGTAACAATTTTAACTTAATAACTAGTGTTAGTAAAAAGATTTCACTTCGTTTATTACTGAGCGTGGATTTTTATCCAATGTCGCAGCATTGGAAACTCCCATCTATCCACAAACACACTCAAGATAGTGCTGGTTTTACAATGACGATGATATTTTCTTCTTACCCAGCGTAGCGTACTGCGACTGGCTCCTGTTCAGCTTGACCCTGGAGAAGATGTCAGTGGAGAAGAAGATGACGGCGTTGATGCCGGACAGCTGCTGGGCCACCATCACTACCATGGCGATCAACAGCGGCTGCCGCAGCTGTCGGTTGCCGAACAGCTCGCGGAGATTCACCTTCTTGCTTATTTTGTTCTTCTCCGCTTCCTAGTAATATGGAGAATGTATATTAGGAAAACAGTACCTAGTATCTCGGACTATTTTAGGGTATTTCTAATGCTGGGTGGAAGAATGATAGATACAAGTGCTATGGTACTTACACATAATCAGTAAGGAATGAGTATATAAAAATAAGTGCCTGGTGCTAAGCGGTTACCGTAGCCTATAGACGCTTGCAACACCAGAGGTATCACTCGCGCGTTGCCGACCCTAAAAACCTCTGAGGTTTATGAAGGATTCACTGCGCTGACAGTTTGAGGGAATATCCCTCTTGCTGCCAGCGCAACGCATTCTTAGAAAGAGCCACCGCAACCTTACTCACTGCAGGAACACAACACACAATAAAGTGTGTTATTTAGCTGCAGTTTTCTGTAATGTGGAGGTACTTCCCCAGATGGGCTGCTCCAGATTTAAGTCATAAATGGCTGTGCCCTACCTCTCTTAAAATCGTGTTATCAAAATGGTTTTGAGTATGAATGTGAAGATAAGAAAAGATGAAGGAAGACCAAAGAAAAGATGGATGGACTGTGGGAGAAAGGATATGATCACAAAGGAGTTGAATGACGAGATGACGGCTAATAGCGATGTATGGAAGACAAGACATACTGCGCCGACCCCAAGTGAATTTAAATAAGGACAGTAGAATGATGAGTATGATTCACATTTGAAAATTCTAGGACCTTGCAAATGGATCATGTTATCTGAATTGAAATAAAATAAATAATAATATTAGTTCCAAATAACTAAGAGTTTGTTCTTACGAAAAATTGCTTAATGTAGGTATGTAATGTACCATATTTAGAACTTCTGAATGTAAAACCTTACCTGATGCATTTCCTCCATTTCTCCGTGGACCGCGACGTCACCCCTCAACCAGTTAAGAGCTGAAACATAATATTGATCATTGAACTTTAGCAAGGTCGACAAGATGGCTAAAATTTATGAATCATTAAATTCTGCCTCGGTTGTCTAGTGGTTCCTACACGATGGCTACGCTACAGGCCCTGCAGGCCTAGCCAAGTTGCAATAGCTAACTTTCGGATCGACGAACGAATAGAAACATTATAAATAAATAAATATCTTGGGACATTTTTACACAGTACCATCTAGTCCCAAATTAAGCAGAGCTTGTACTATGGGTACTAGACACTGGATATAATACTTATATACTTTTTTTTTTGTAAATACATAAGTACTTATAATATAATAAGAAACACCCAGACAAACACAAACACCTAAGTTCATCACATAAATGTTTGTGTCTTGTGGGAATCAAACCCACGACGTGATCAGCAGTCCGGTACTCGAACCACTAGACCACAGACGGCGTCAAACGTTATTCAATGAAAAAAAATAACATGCATTATTAGTAACTAGGTATCGAGACTGTTCACACTCTTCTTTTACTATGGTATCTGTATGTGAAAACTTGTAATTGGCTGTCTGGTTACTAAAATGATCACTGACATTATGTTAAATTAGCTGTAAGTTTTCCATAAATTAAATAAATAAATAAATGAATAATAATAACTAAATAACAAAAAAACCCGACTGTTTTAAAAGTACCTTACTACTTAACTTAAAATCTATAAACAGGCTCTGTGATGTTCGAAACTGTATTGCAGCCGGGACAATGAAATCAGTGAAATAAAAATGAAATCAGTGAAATAAAAATGAAATCAGTGAAATAAAAATGAAATCAGTGAAATAAAAATAAAATCAGTGAAATAAAAATCATTGAAATCAGCCCGCACATTAAAGCGTATAAAATTCGACATCTTGTTTTTTTTATTTCACGTACCTAGGTAGTTACGTACCCAGTGGCATTGGTGCCATCAAGACAAATCTAATGAGGTATCACATAAATAAATCGGTAGAGCCGTTGAGTAGTTACGAGCGGACATAGGAATAGACATACATATAACAATAATAACATACATATACGTCAAACGCGTAACCTCCTTCGACAGTCGGGTAAAAATGCGAATGACAGAAGCTTTCTGCAAATCTGACGTTTACAAATGTCATTCCTATACATTCCCGGGTCGAGCAGTGTCGGGTTTTCTGTGAAATGCTGTGAAAATTACCCACCTCGTTGCGCATGCAATTCCTGTCCTTTATTGAGGAGTAGGAACTTGGGTGACTCGGGGCATATGGGCAGGGTGATGCACTGCAGCACCGCAGGTATGGCAGTGGCTGCCAGCAGGTATGGCCACCCTGCCGCCGTGCCCAGCACTGACTCCAAGCCTAGCACTTGCGACAGCAGGATCGTGATAGTGATCACTAGCTGATATACTGTGCCAATCTGAAAGATAAAGAGAAAAAAAACTTGTTTTTTTTTTCATTTTCCATGCTAAGATTTATCAATTATTTTTAAATGAAGAAATTATCGACTGGCGGGCGATATAATATTCAAATATGCTTAGAGGTCTATCAAATCCTGCCCACCAGTTGATTTTTTTATAAAAAAAATTGCAGATTTTTTTTTTATTGTTTGAAGATGTGGTTCTGGAGAAAGATAAAAGAGGTTCTACAAAAGACAGTTGCCATGTTACACAGAGACTAGAAGGAGTAAAAATATACAGTAGGTAACGCTAATACGCCACGGCGAATTAAAAAAAACTTCATAGAAGGAAGATAAAAAGTGGGAAGAAGAGGGAGGGGCAGGCGGAGAACAAACGAGATTGAGACTGAAGAGTGTAGGTCCAGGAATATAGCTCTCAATAGAGAGCCGTTCCAGTATTTCGCCTAGGACGCCAGAAATGCTTGGGAGCAAATTGGCAAACATTCGGTTATTGTTTTTTTAGCAAAGCAACCGAGAGTGTGATCTGGCTCTCTCGCGCAAAAATCGGAACATACAAAGGCGCTTTACCGCAGACGTAAGGACGTAACCTAAACCAAACTAAATATAAATATATAAAACTCAAAGGTGACTGACTGACTGACTGACTGACTGACTGAGATAGTGATCTATCAACGCACAGCCCAAACCACTGGAGGGATCGGGCTGAAATTTGGCATGCAGGTAGATGTTATGACTTAGGCATCCGCTAAGAAAAGATTTTGATTAATTCTACCCCCAAGGGGATAAAATAGGGGATGAAAGTTTGTATGAAACTTTGTCAATTTTAAACCGATCGGGCTGAGACTTTGCATGCATATAGCTACTATGACGTAAGCATCCCCTTAGGATTTTGATAAATTCTACCCCTAAGGGGATAAAATAGGGGATAAAAGTTTGTATAAATCTTCTTAGATTTTCGACTAATTGAACTGAAATTAAAGATTGGAGCTACTATGATGAAGACGTCCGCTTAAATAAGATTTCGATAAATTCATTAAACCCCCATGGGGATAAAATAAGGGATGATGGAGGATGTAAATGTATTAGTTTGTTTGAGTTTTTTACACACCCTAAACAAAACTAAAGCCGCAAAAAAGATACCTAATTAATAATAATAAACTTCTTAACGCGAGCGAAGCCGTGGGCAAAATAATTAATCAATTTCGACCTATCTAGGGGTAAAATAGGAGATGAAACCTCATATGGAACAAAGTAACTATTCCACGCGGACGAAGTCGCGGGCAAAAAGCTAGTCTGTCAATATAACTAAGTACATATTTATAAAACAAAGTCGCTTCCCGCCGTCTGCCTGTCCCTATGTATGCTTGGATTTTTAAAAACAACACAGCGGATTTTGATGTATTTTTTTAATAGATACTTAGAGTGATTTAAGAGCAACGTTTATATACAATGTATATAATCTATACTAAATATTATAAAGCTGAAGAGTTTTTTTGTTCGGTTGAACGCGCCAATCTGAGGAACTACTGGTCCGATTTTAAAAATTCTTTCAATGTTAGATAGCCTGTTTAACGAGGAAGGCTATATATCATCACGGTACGACCAATAGGAGCTGAGTATAAATAAAAAACGTTCCAAAAACGGGGAAAGAAATCAACTTCTACGGAAAGGAAGTCGCAGGCATGATAATATAGTAGAGAAAAGCCAGTAGTTAGTAATTCACCGCATACTCCGACGAAAGGACGAAACCTAAACCTAAGTAAATAAATGACAATATAAAAAAAAAACTTACCGATCCTCTGAGCGATACCGGCGATATTTCCGCCAAGTACATCGGCGCTAGCCCGGCGTTCAGCCCGCTGTTTATGCCTATAAGTAACCTGTAACAATAGTTGTTTGTGTAATGCAATCGCGCGGATGTTTGGTAACCCGATATCTAGGCAGATAGGCCGGCAGACGTTCAATGTCAAATCATGTCTGAGAGACTAATGTGTACAGTTCTCGCCAAACTTATTGTTCGGGTTGAAGTTGGCACGAGCTAACTTTAACCCGGCCGTAAAAATCGGAGAAAGAAAAATATTGGATTGTTATAAATTAAAACTAAAGCTCAAGTCGTAGGCTGTCGTTTTAAATCATTTTAATCCAATATTTTTTTTCCTCCGATTTTTCGTGCCAACTTCAACCCGGACAATATGATTGGCGCGAACTCTTTTTGTATTTTTTAAGCATTTTCCATGCTAAGATTACCAATCGACTCGCGGGTAGGATTCAAACCACCATAACCAGAAGACGTAGGTTCTAATCCTACCTGCAAATCGATTTTTTCCTTCATAATGTGTATTTGCCTTTTTTTTAACCCCTGACGCAAAAACAACGGGGTGTTATAAGTTTGACGTGTCTGTGTGGCGTCGTACTTGGCTCCCGAACGGATAAACCGATTTTGATTGTTTTTGTTTGAAATATGAATTAGTCGGAAGTGTTCTTAGTTACATATATTTAATGAAAATCGGTCCAAGATGGCCGCCGCCACAAAATGGCGGATTAGGTACATGATTTTTTCACAACTCCCTCAATATTAATAAAAGGGCTTGACTAGTAGAATATTAACTATGCACTAAATCTAAGATGGCCATCACCACAAAATGCTTGACTACATTTTTTTTTCATTTTGTGTCGGGGTTATTAAAAATTTTAATTTATTTACCCGGTGGTACATCAGCTTAAAGGGGGCACTGTTTTATTTTAAAAGACCACCCCAGAGCCCTCACCTGTGCCACGAAACCTGCTAAGGAATATCTCTAGGGGCAGCCTGTGAGGGGGTCACCCCTGAACCTCATTGGGAACGGGCAGCACGTGACCAATATGCTGCAGACTCCTACTTGTCCACTGGGATCATACTGTAGTAGTTAATTTAGTTTTCCAGAAGTCGAAAACGTTCTTACGCTAGCGACAATCAGTTCTAATAAAATGCTTTCTAGTTTATTTGTACGCTAAAAACTCTTTCCTGGTATACTGGCAACATTTATGTTTTACTGTAGTTTATTAAGAAGAAAGTAAATTACGATGACGGCTAATAGAGATGTATGGAAGAAAAAGATATAGTGCGCCGACCCCAAGTGAATTGGGATACATAAGGGCTGGAGGATGATGAATTTTAAGGGTCGATCTCCAGAGGCATTTTTTTTCGTGTCGGGCTGGATAAACCCATTTTAAAATCGAAAAACGTTTTACAAGTATTTTTTTATATACAGTTCGGTGTCTAATCTACGTGATACAAGGGTAATATTATGAATAAGTTTATTACAAATGCTTTAAAAAAAATCTTAAACCCTAAAATCCTGATCGCTCTGGGTTGTGGGTCACTCCCGATTGAATGAAAAAATATTCTCTAACTTTTTTAATGAGTAGGTTCATATAAAACAACTTATTTAGATTACCTAGCAAATAGTTAATCTTCATAGTAATTAAATATTTTTAGTTATATTAATAATACTTTTGGCACAATTTGAATTTAAAATCGTGACCGGGTATTTTATCTCATCGCTCTGCGCTGAGGTAAAACATCGCGCTCATCCCTAGTTACGCGTTATATACACTCTATTCCTCTCCCGCGGGGTAACGCCAGTAGTGGTCTAACCACCGAGGAAGATATCTGTGTGCCACGTTCCCGCGCTCCAACATTACGAAGGTAAGTTTATGACTGCTCTGGATTTGGTTCTCGAATTTTATGATTGCTATGACACGTTATTTAAATGAAATAGTAAGCCTCTGAATGTATTTGCTATGTGAATTAAGTGATCGTTATGATGTTTTTTATGAGACGTAATCACAACATTCTACTGCTTTTAAATTCGGCTATATTTATGATTTTGTGACTTTTTCTGATCGCTATGGCTGTGATTGCTCTGTCCAAAGCGACCAGAGCGATGATATTTTGTATTAATTGTACATTATAAATCTATTTTAAGTAGTAGTGCCGGCCTGTAACAATGACAAACGAAGAACTATGCATATATCCTTCAATTTATAACCTTTCCTGGGTTTCTTTGGGTAACCTAAACCCATAAACAGATTTGACGTATTTTACCTTGATAATATTATTATATTGGCATTTAGCTAACCACAACTGTAACTCTTTCTTCTCTAAAAATTAATGGCAACTATTGTTGCAGATTGAAATCATGCCTCGAAATGAATTATCTATTGAAGAAAATAAGACATACTATTGGGAGAAATATTTAAATTAACTGTAGATATATACAGAACTGGCAATATACCATCAGATTATTGTATGAGCAAACTAATAACCTTGCCTAAGAAAGCCAATACACTGAAATGTGAAGAGTACAGAACCCTTAGCCTCATAACTCACGCATCAAAAATATAACTAAAAATTATTCAGAATAGACACAAAATAAAATAGAAAACTTGGTGGGTCCAGACCAATACGGATTTCGTAAAAACAAAGGAACCAGAGAAGCTATACTAGCACTGAGGATGCTGATTGATTGTCGCTTAGACATAGGACTAAATACATATATAGCATTTGTAGATCTAGAAAAAGCATTTGATAAAGTTAATTGGAATAAAATGATGAAAACCCTAAAAGAAGTAGGAATAGATTACAGAGACAGACGAATAATATATGAAATTGATAACAAACCAGAAACTACTAAATATGGAAAAATAGGTCAAGATATAGTAGCCACTGTTTGTTAACGATTCATTAAGGTTAAGTGACGTCTCTGAGTTGGGGTGTAAGTAATTTTGTAACTATAAAGACTGTAGCTATTAATGATTGATTTCAAAAGGCTTTTAATTTTGTCTCATTTACATAGAGGTGATTTAATTAAGTCCAAATAAATGAAACTAAAAATTTGATTTTTATAATTATGGTAATTTGTTATTTTAGCAATTATCCTTACATATTATAAAACAAAGGCCTCCGTCGCACCTGTCTGTCCCTATATATATGCTTAGATCTTTAAAACTACGCAACGGATTTTGATGCGGTTTTTTTTAATAGATATAGTGATTCAAGAGGAAGGTTTATATGTATAATACATGACCACGCGGGCGAAGCCGCTGGCGGAAAGCTAGTTTTATATAAAAAATACGGAATATATTTTTGATATATATAACTGCTAATATGCCTTGTCCTTTTTTCTAAAATTATATATTTCTCTTACATATAAAGTTTCATATAATCTTGTTAACGTACACTGACTATGACTGAAAACGGCTAAATAAATAATATTTTATCAATATATTTTTTTTTGTTCCACTGATATCACTATTTATGATCGCTCTGGCACCAATTATGATTGCTCTGGTCGCAAAAATTTTTGATCTTAAATATTTCCATAACTGTTTGTGTAAATTGAAGGCCAATAGTAAAAATGTACTATTTGAATATCATTCTTTTTACTGAGATACATAATTACCATTAAATATCAATATCTGAAAAGCACCAGAGCGATCACACGAATACGCCCGTTTTGGAGATTGACCCTTAAACTGTCTCTTACCTTCCTAATATGAGCATCTCAGCGGAGCTGGCCACGTATGAAGTGCCCTCCAGCAGAGCCGCAGCGAACACCAGTACATTGTTCAGCAGCAAACCACCTTTTCTTCCGAATCTAAAAGATAAAGTTAAACATGGAATCACAGAACTGTTTATGCTAAGATAGGTCTTAGGATTCGTCAGTAAGCAGCAATTATATGTATAATTACTACTTTACACTACCTATAATAATTATACTAAGTACTGTATAATTATTACTTTAATTGTAGCGAATACTGAATAATGTTAACAATGACATTTATACCATTTTTCTGACATTTGTAAGCCCAATAGGCTGATCACGGCATATTTACGAGACCTTTGTATATTTACGAGACCTGATTATTACCTGTGAATCACAAATAAATTATTTTGATTTTATTTGAATTGATTTATGGTGCGAACATAGTCTTTAGAATATTATTGATTTCTTTTCAAAAAGTCTCACTCGATTGGTGTCATTCATTGTTCTTTGTGGTTCGTTCATTTATCCAGAATATGATATGAACAAAGCGATTAGTTATAACTTAAACAGGAAACATATTAATATCAAAATCGTGTTAAATTGCCGAAGGTCACGTTAGCATTGAACAGTGTTAAAAAAGCAGACAACAGCGGATACCTATATAAGTATATACCTATAGTTGTAATGACTCAGTGCTTATACTTGCACCTAGGTACCAAAAGACCCAATCAACTCATATACTGTCCCACTGCTGGGCACGGGTCTCCTGTTAGTATAAGAGGGATAGTGTCCAGGTCCACCACGCTAGCCTAATGCGAGTTGGTAGACTTCACATGCCGTCGAGAAAATCTCTCAGGCTGGTTTCCTCACGATGTTTTCCTTCACCGTTAAAGCGTAATATTTACACACATGATTTCGTCATTTCGAAAAGTCAGAAGTGCGTGCCTTGGATTCTAACATGAGACTGACTTGGCAGTCCAGTGGTCATGCCCCTATTTTAGATACTTACATACATAAAATTTCCCACACTATAATAATAAGTACCTAGTTCATAAAAAAATCCCAATCCCGTAGGAAATTCCCAAAATCCTTTCGTAACGGATGCCTAAGTACGTGAAAATAACTATCTGTGTGCTAAATTTCAGGCCGATCCGTTCAGTGGTTTGGAAATAGTTGATAGTCAGTCAGTCAACTAGATAAGGCTAAGAGGCTCCAACGCCTACAATATCATCATCATCACCTTAGGATATATTAAAGAAGCAATTGACTCTGGGTCTGTAGAGTCTGCTCATAAATGTCTCAGTGACTATAGGGTCTAGGTTAATAGTTTTCCGCGCTGCATAATAACGGCTATGGACGTCACTGTTTGTCATCCGTCATCGTAACATCTCACCTTTTTTGATGCGGAAATTCGTCATGGCTACCTGGGGAGGCGGCAGGGTATGTGGCACTTATACCGGCTACAAATCACATTTGCCTTCCCTAGCCCTATATAATGTCATGGCCATGGATCAGGAACATTCACCACGACCATGACAGAATGCGGTCCGTTGCAACCAACAGACCCTCATCAGAGTGAGGCCACTCCTCGCGCCATACGCCTAGGGAGCCTGCAATCTCCTCCGCCAATCATGCCCCCTACGCAGTATATTATATAGCGACTACTGTGTTACTGTGTTTGTTTTCCCAAACGTAATAAATAAATATCGGATATAATATATAGACATCACGTCCGTCACCTTGGGATCATCCACAGAACTTTGGATATCTCACCTATCACTCACGACGCCGACGCCGGTAACAACTCAATACTCAATACTCAATCATTTATTGCACTCCACAAGTTAAATAGATGTTACAATAGTAGGTATAAGAAACATGTGTGGGCCTTGTCAGGCACGGCAAATGTAGGAGAGAGGACTGAACTTTGAAACTTCATAATATATTCTATTTTGTATTATTAATTATATACTATTTTACTAATTTAATTGAATTTTGGGAACTATACAAATCATGCCCCCCACGCAGCTTAATGCGACGGCTATAGTTTATAGACATCACGATCATCACCTTGGGATCGTCCTCAGTTGGTATAGATATCTCACCTATCGGCCACGACGCCGGTAACAACTCCGCCGATCATGCCCCCCACGCAGTATATAGCGACGGCTATAGACATCACGTTTGTCACCTTGGGATCGTCCACGGCCGGTATTGACGTGTTGGTGCCCGTAAGAGCATCTTTTTGAAGCCAATCTGATATTACCTGGAACGGACATAGAATACTTTATAGGGTATTTGACATGCGATTAACACCGAATATGTAATGGAGTTTGAGGAAAGGGCATGACTTTACACATGGGCGTCGGCAGCAGGGTGCAAGGGGGTCAACTTGCAACCCCCTGTCAGGAAAGAAAATACATAGAAAAACTACAGAGATAGAAGATATATATTGGAGAAGGATAGGCTACCTTTTGTCGCGAAAAAAGCCTTGGAAAGGTTAAAGAGTTGTGCAGTGACCGCCTGTGTATGAACAAGTGATGCGTAGAAGTGAAGAGCATGTTACCAAAAAGGTTTTGAGAGCATGAATGTGGATAATAAGGGAAGACGAAGACCAAAGAAAAGTGAGAAAGGATATGACCACAAAGGATTAGAATGACGAGATGACGGTGATAGAGATGTATGGAAGAAAAAGACTGCGCCGACCCCAAGTAAACTGGGATAAGGTCTGGAGCATAATGATGATGATGGGAGTGAAATAGGGCATGAAATTTCGTATGGAACAAAGTAAAGAAGCTTTTCACACGCGGACGAAATCGCGGGCAATAGCTAGTATTTTATTTACTTTAGTAAATTGTGAAGAAATGCACTTCCCTCAAAGTAATCCTAGCGACTCGAAAATTGTGATTGTCTGTTTAGCGTATTATTGTGAATCATTAGACGATCGTTCCTAAGTGTATTCTGCGTAAGCACAACTGGTTTCAGCTAGTTTTGTGAGAGTTTTTTAGTGCTTTGACATTTAAAATTTTAAGGAGACAAACCAGTCTATCCTTTGAATATCAGTATTGCCCAGAAATTGGGTTGCGGGGGTCTGATGGCAGTCGCTTCGTGTGAAATAATTTAACATTAGTGGCAGCCGACAGACAGCCCGATTTGTCGAAAGCTTATGTCATTTCCATACATTGTGTTTATATTCGTTTGTCGATCCGAACAATTTGCAATTCGGCTAGGCCCGTTGGTTAGACTGGAAGCATACCCCAACAGGGTTGGGAAAAGGCTAGGAAGAAGACGATAGTTGAAGGTTAATAAGTTAATACTTACAGCTTGTGGTGCGTTGAGTACTCCCGTGTTGTAACCGTGCTGGAAGGCGGACCAGCATGCCGACGATATTATAGCGAACGCAAGCCGCGCGTTCATGCCCTGAAACAATAAAAATAGTCGTTAAAAAATGTCGCATAGTAATATAGACGTATTCTTTGGGTGGTCTTCTTATTCCCTATCATGTGGGAGTCCCTAATGCCCATCTTGTAAATTTACTTATGTGTCTGTTTTGTAACAGCTTTTCACTCAGTTTATCTAATATATAAAATTCTCGTGTCACAGTTTTAGTTGCCATACTCCTCCGAAACGGCTGGACCGATTTGTATGAAATTTTTTGTGCATATCGGGTAGGTCTGAGAATCGGCCAACATCTATTTTTCATACCCCTAAATGATAAGGGTGACCCACAGACCCCTATATGGCAAAACAACGTTTGCTGGCTTAGCTAGTATTATATATAAAACTGAAGTGTTTGTTTGTTTGGTTGAACGTGCTAATCTCAGGAACTACTGGTCCGATTCGAAATTTTTTTTCTATGTTAGATAGCCCGTTTATCGTGGAAGGCTATATATTATTACGCTACGACCAATAGGAGCGGAGTATCGATTAAAAATGTTGCAAAAACGGGGCAAAAATTCAACTTCTACGGGAACGAAATCGTAGACAAAGGGTAGTGAAAGTATATAAGTAGGTACGGTGCTTACATCAAAGAACGCTAAGCCATCCTCACGGCTATGAAAAAAAAGGAGTAAGTAAAGTCAAAGAATTAGCATGTCTATTCAACGTGGCAATGCTGCCAGTCTTCTGCATGGGAACTTTACCAGATGACAGCGATATGGAGGAGCAGTTTGACGCCTAGGGGTGCATCTATTTATTTGTATGTGTAATTCATTTTCTTGTGAATCAAACCGTTTATTGTCATCGACCCATATACTGTCCCACTGCTGGGCACGGGTCTCCTCACAGTATGAGAGGTTAACCACGCTAATGCGGGCTGGCAGGCTTCACATGCCATCAAGAAAATATCTCAGGCATGCGGGTTTCCTCACGATGTTTTTCTTCACCGTTAGAGCGAGTGATTTCGAAAAGTCAGAGGTGCGTGCCTTGCATTGGAACTGGAGACCTTTGACTTGGTCATACTCCTAGGCTATCACTGCTTTCTTGTAAATCTATATCTATATACTTAAATAAAAATGAATCACTAAATATGTTGCTAAGCGCAAAACTCGAAAACGGCTGACCCGATTTGGCTGATTTCTTTTTTGTTGTGTTTGATGAAGTCTAAAGAAGGTTCTTATGGAGAGAAAAAACTAAAAATACACGAGGAAAAATAGTAGTGATGCACCCGGGCAAAGCCGGATCAGGTCGCTAGTATTTAAATAAAGAGTGGGCAGAGTAAAAGAAATTAAACTGACCACCACTCACTACACAGTAACTGGGAGGGTTTATTGTTTTTAAATGTGCTATGGTAGTGTACGTATGTACACGATATTTAACGGAACAAACTCGAGAACAAACCTTCTCACGGTAGATTGGCATGCAGAGTTTGATGGCTTCACGCAAATAAACACAAAATTGTAAACGGTCAAGCATAGCCTATTTATAAAATATATTAAAAACACATGAAAGCTGCATGCATTTTCAAGTGTTATTTGGATTTTTGCTAATTTGCAGCCACTAGCTGTTCCACGTGGGTTTAACTCGCGTTCATCCAATTTTTAAAAATAAATAAATTTTCTAAAACAAAAATAGCCTTAATTACTCCTTACAACATTAGCTATCACACCTTATGTACACTTGGCATGCAATAAATGTTTGGATCTTTGAATGTATCTGCGAGTGAAAGTCCCGTCAAAATCGGTCAAGCCGTTTCAGAGATTAGCCGGAACAAACAGACAGAAAAAAAAAATGTTTTATTTTATGTAGGTGCCGTCTAGTATGCATTTAGTGAAAAGCAAGCATTTGAAATTGCAAACAGACAGACAATTCAATTTTGTTTATTTGTATAACTAGATTACTTGTGATCTTTAGGTGTTCATCAGTGCCTAAACCTCTGCCCCCTCAGGGAATATAGGCGGTATGGTATGTTATGATTAAAAAAGTCAGACGTGTATCGTGTACACGTGAAACCAACCCCACAAGACCACAACTTATGATGTCAGCCATATTGAATTATTTCATGCATGGATTGAGTCAAGAGGTAAGTTTAAACGTTTACATTGCGGTAATATGACTGTAGTGGTGTACTAGACATCGTGTGACGTCGCGGAGAATTTCTCTGCTTATGTTACGTCTCTTATTCGGGCCATTGCGCCGGCCGGCGTCGTTACGCTTGAAACCTGACAGGCAATGAGACGAGACGAGACAAACTCAGACCATGACCCAACAGTAGTAACTAAGTAGTACGTATGTTGTATAGAACTTATCAACTAGCCTAGCTCATTTCAACAAGTAATTGTTGTAAAATGTAAAAATTATAAAAATGTGTGAAAAGGAGGAAAACGGCGGAATGCTGTTTTCCTCTCTTCCCAACACCAAAATGTAGGTAGGTATAAAAACATCTTATTTTCTCTAATTTATTTATAACCTGGTAAATTATAGGTAGGTAGGTAGTATTTCTGAAAATAGATCTTTTAAAGACACTTCACTAGGTACCTACATAGTATAAAACAAAGTCGCTTTCTCTGTCCCTATATCCCCATGTATGCTTAAATCTTTAAAACTACGCAACGGATTTTGATGCGGTTTTTTTAATAGATAGAGTGATTCAAGAGGAAGGTTTATACATATGTATAATACATGACCACACGGGAGAAGCCGCTGGCGGAAAGCTAGTAAGCTTATATTCAGAGACGACGCCAAGCGTAAAGTAACGCTTCCGTATGTCAAATTTGTATGACAATTTGACATACGGAAGCCTAAGTTTATGCTTAGTTTCGTCTCTTAATATCAGCCTTAATAGATATACGAGGTTCTTAGTACAATAGCATTCAATACCTCAATGGCCAGACGAACGCTTTTTGGGGGGAACTCGTTATTTTTTTTTGTACTAAGTAGTTCAAGCACAGATTACATCAGAATGCCGTCACGATGCGTTAAAAAAGTTTTTATTGTACTACGCGTCGAGTAAGTTCGTTACTTATGACTCACTGACTGGTTTCACCGTCATGGTTTGACCGTTGGGCTTATATATGCAGAGGTACAGACAATAGTCACGAGCAAAGATATACAAGGTGGAAGGGACATCGACGCACAAACGCCGTGACAAGGTTTCACTCAAGGTCAAAAATAAAATGACCTAGCTCATTAATGTAGAAAATGATCGGTTATTACAGATATTGACATTTTTGAGCGCGCAGTATGTTGTTAAAAACGCGATGAACGTTATCGCACGCGCGATCCGAAATAAATGAAATACTTAATGATTTTTAAATCTAATTTGGTTGGATAGAAATAATGTGTTTTTACATGATCAAGTAAAAAAAACTGCAGAAAATATTAAAAAATTGATGAACTTTTTTCTTAAATTTTTTTACGGAAAATTCCAACGCATGGGGTCCAGAATCATGTACTGAACTCATGGTATTCGGATGTGTGTCGATGTCACTTCCACCTTGTATAAACACAAAAGTGGTAAAGCGATATCTTCAACGGGACCCGGGAAGGTTCTTTGAGGCGGGAGCGACTTTGTTTTATTCTGTACTAGCTTTCCGCCAGCGGCTTCGCCCGCGTGGTCTTGATAACCTTTTTAACCCGCTTTTCTGTTGATTTTTTCCTGAATTTTCTTTGCTATAAACCTCACGGAGCCCGAGACCTTTCCAACGAATGCAAAACCGTGGAAATCGGTTCGTGCGTTCTGGAGTTATAGCGTCAGGAAGGAAAACCCGACTTATTACCCGACTGCCGATGGAGGAGGGTTATGTGTTTGACGCGTATGTATGTATGTATGTATGTATGTATGTATGTTCGTTCCTATGTCCGGTCGTAACGACTCAACGGCTCAACCGATTTAGATAAATGACACCTCATTAGATTCGTCTTGATGGCACGACTGTCACTGGGTACATGAAATTTAAAAAAAACAATATGGCGGATTTTATATTATGTGCGAACTGATTTTGAAAATGATCATTTAGGATCTATCTAGTGATTCTATGATGATTAATAAACTAAAAAGAAGGAAATAAAATCAATTATTAAAAGAAACAAAAAACCCGACTGCGTAAAAACGACTAACTAAAAATCTAAAAACAAGCTCTGTGATGTTGGAAAATGTATTGCAGGCGGGACAAGCTGTTCGTTCACAAACAAAATTGTTTCTTTGCTTGTCCCGCCTGCAATACATTTTCCAACATCACAGAGCTTGTTTTTAGATTTTTAGTTAGTCGTTTTTACGCAGTCGGGTTTTTGTTTCTTTTTTTTATTTACTAGCTTTCCGCCAGCGGCTTCACCCACGTGGTTTAGGTATATAACTTTCATCCCCTATTTCAACCCCTTACAGCCCTTTTTCGCATTAAAAAGTAGCCTATGTCCTTTCTCAGACTCTAGACTATCTGTGTACCAAATTTCATTTAAATCGGTTCAGTGGTTTTGGCGTGAAAGCGCGACAGACAGAGAATTACTTTGGCATTTATAATATTAAGTAAGGATTTAGCGATTGATCCACTAAAATCAATCTGTATTCAGAATTTTAGAATAGATAAATAACGTGATAACGGTTCTAAAAATCAGGTTCGAAAGTAGTTTTCTGCGCATGCGCCGGAAGGTCGAATGACGCCGACATTTACTTGATGACATAATGCTGTTTTTAACCTCAGCCTTGCCTTGCTTAGAGCTATTAATAGAATGCGATTCAATATTTGATATTGAGGATTTGCACATGAAAAGCTTGCTGATAATAGAGGCCTTTTTCCTTTGTTGGTCCCTTATTTAAATAGTCAAGTCGTTAAACGGCTATTTTCTCTCACCATAAGGTTTTGCTGCGCTTAACACAGTCAATCTATGGATGGGTGACCATTTTTAGCATTCGGAGATTCCTTTGTATCGCAGCACGTAAGTAAACCGTCGGTCTCAATAGTGACGTTAGATTGGAACTTGGCTAGAATCGCAGGAACTTAGGCAAGGCAGAACAATCTTTCTTAAATTGATCTTAGATACCGTTATCCTATGTTCGGGTATTTTCATTATCTAACTAAGTAACCTCGGAAAATAATGGCATGGACTTTGACATTATTCGCGTAAACCATCAACTATGAATTTTAATAAGGTTTGCATCATGCAAGAGGTACTTACTACTTAATTGCAATAAGTACCGAATGATAAAATGGGGAATGGAAATATGGGGGGACATCAGTAGAACACTGAAAACACCATGGTTTTAACTAAGGGGGTGTCCATCCAGAACCGAGGCTACCGATCCCATACAACATCACAAAAGGAATCATCCATAGAATAATGATAAGAGAGTCGAATAAAAGATGGCACACGACAGAAGGCTGTCGACAGTCAAAAATCTTTCTAAAGTCATATGATGAAAAGAAATCCCAAAAACTTCTCAGAATGAGTAGGGATAACATAAGGCTAGTAGTAGGAATTGTAACAGGACACTGTGGCCTTAACAGACACCTGACAATCATGAAAGTAAAAGAAGACCCCATATGCCCTGCATGCGGGGAAGCAGAAGAAACAAGCTTCCATCTAGTAGCAGAATGCAAAATGTATGCACTACTCAGATGGGAAATACTAGGTACTGACAAAGCAAACGAAGAGCAACTTGCAGAAATATCCGTCAGACAACTGGTGGGCTTCTGTAAAGCCACTAGGAGATTCGCGACGCCGAGCGCCAGTAACCCATGAAGGGATCCACCAAAAATGGGGAACTGGGCGAAATAATCCCAACAAGAGGACTGATCGCCCGCCTTGTGCCTGCAGGCTGCGCGTTGGATTGTTATTGTAAAAAGATGAAAAAATGCTTCGTGCTTTTATTTACGACTAGTTAAGACTAGTAATCAATATAGCTTAATTATAAGTGTAATAAAAATAGTTTTTTTTTTGTTTCAAATAGAAAAAAAATTGCGTGATATTTGCCGAGACCCCCCTCTCTCCAAAGTAAGATTAGATGAGATTTGACTCGACCCCCTCCCCCCCTTAAACATCTCACGTATTTTATGAACGCCCCCTAATTTGTTGAGGAATGAGGAATCCTCTCATTACTTAGCCCTGAAAAAAATAACCAGCTTAATTATAATAATTCGTATTATTAAGAATATCTTGCTCAACTTTGAAAAAAAAAATAAGAAAAAAATTTGTAATTTCGTATTTCGACGTCTATGGTGTAGTGGTTCGAGTAACGGACTGCTGATCACGAGGTCGTGGGTTCGATTCCCACAAGACACAAACATTTATGTGATGAATTTAGGTGTTTGTGTTTGTCTGGGTGTTTCTTATATATTACTAGCTGTCCCGGCAAACGTTGTTTTGCCATATAGGGGTGGGTCATTTTAGGGGGATGAAAAATAGATGTTGGCCGATTCTCATAGATAACGGTTAAGCACACAAAATTTCATACAAATCGGTCCAGCCGTTTCGGAGGAGTATGGCAACTAAAACTGTGACACGAGAATTTTATATATTAGATAAGTATGTATTTACAAAAAAAAGTAGGTATATAAGTATTATATTCATTGTCTAGTACCTACCCATAGTAGCTCTGCTTAGTTTGGGACTAGATGGTGCTGTGTAAAAAATGTCCCAGGATATTTATTTATTTATTTAATAATTTACCTAATTGCAGATGAAATACACCATGACCTGTTTAACAAACCGTATTGTTTACTTTTTTTATTGATTTCTGCCCAAAATGTCCGAAAAATAAATTCCCAGTTATAGATAGAATATACATTTTATGCCTACATTGCCAGGCACATTGCCCATCTCTATTCTCCATCGTCAAATTATTTTTCTGAAAAAAAAATCCTAGTTTGTTGTAAGCTGCTAAATGACTCAACGGACACTAGGTATATTGTGACCTAATTTACTTATCTTAATTTCTAAACATTTTCTCTAACAATGTCTTGTAAGCGTGATGTTAAATATTTACATTTCCAAGTAGCTATCCTATCTGACAGGTTAATACTATGAAAGATTAATTTGGATAAATATTTTTATATGAGAATAAAGCGGTATGTTAGACGCATCTTATGACGCCTTGAAGTAGCACTTTTAGCTTAGATTGTGTTATAAGTTTAACACTTAGATTAATCTAAGGTTTAACATTATTATGTTCTCATAGTTTCTCAACAAATTAGAGCGCTGAGAATATGGTTAAAGAACTTTATTTTCTCAATAAGAAATTACGAAGATTTCACTTACTTGAGAACATTTATAAAACAATAAGTAGGTATACTAAATTCTAAATAGGTAAAGTCACGAGCATAAACATGTATACACTAACAAATGTGCTAAAGCGATTTTCTCCTAAAGTACTAATAGAACTTTTGTGATATTACGAACACAGTATTTACGAACCAACACTATAGTGACATTGGTGTTATTTAAAAGTTGCCATCGTTTATTCATGAAAAAATCGCTTTAGCACTTTTGTTAGTGTATACCTAAATGTTTTTGCTCGTGACTGTACACGTTTGAATAAAATTAATCGAAGCAATAGCCGTTTCAGAAGGGTAATAAATGAGAAGTGAAAATATAGGGATTCTAAATATCAATGCAAAATAATGGTAACTATTTTCACGAACCCTATATGTTTTTAACCCCCGACGCAAAAACGACAGGGTGTTATAAGTTTGACGTGTCTGTGTGTGAGTGTGTGTGTGTCTGTCTGTCTGTGGCATCGTAGCTCCCAAACGGATGAACCGATTTTGATTTTGTTTCTTTTAATAGAATGGTGAATTAGTCGGGAGTGTTCTATGTTTGATGAAAATCGGTCCAAGATGGCCGCCGCTACATAATAGCGGATTACATATTTTCACAACTTCCTCAATATGGGTATCAAATGAAAGGTCTAAACTAGGAGAATACTTATACAGTATGATAAATTTCAAATTTAAGATGGCCGCCACCACAAAGTGGCAAATTACATTTCGTGGCGGGGGTTTTCTAAATTTTAATTTAGGTTAGGTTAGATTAGATTTGAATTCGTCTCTTCGACTCGGCGATCTTAGCCTTGTGGGCGACGGTTCCTTTTATTGTATTTCTTCTAGTTTCAAACAAGTTTCTTCTGACTACACAAACCGGTATGGGCGGACCATAGTCGTTAGCGTTGTATTCCTTACCTTACCGGAATTCCAAATACAACTAGCAAATTTTGAATAAAGACTACATTATAATATTAAATACTAGCCTTTGCCCGCGAGATCATTCCCGTAGAAGTTGATATTTTCCCCCGTTTTTGCAACATTTTTAATTGATACTCCGCTCCTATTGGTCGTAGCGTGATAGTCTATAGCCTATAGCCACCCCCGATAAATGTGCTATCTAACACTGAAAGATTTTTTCGTATTTTTATTTTGTTCGCGGCTATCATATCACATCGACATGGGTCTATTGTGAAATTTAGAGTTCACCGCTAAATCCTGCGGCTGACACAAACTGCAGGATTTGCTTACGGGTAAGCTTCTTTATTTCATCTTATTCCTTCAGCTATATTTGCTATAACGCAAAAATAATTATCAAATCCGACTGTTTAAACACATTTGAAAGTTCTAAATTTTGTTGCATTTTAAACCGACTTCAAACAAGAAGTAGGTTCTCGGAGGCACCGATTCCAAATTAGTTAGAAATCATAATGTAAATATGTACCTGTTATTTCTGCTTTTTAGTTACCTACTACTTAGGTGCTTTTTGGAGGCACTTTGTTTTTATTTTAAAATAGGTACATAAGTATTTTATTTCATTGTATCCAGTGATTAGCGGCTATCCAGAAGTGGTGAAACAAGCCCTTAATCTTCTATATTATTACCTGCCTTTTCTCCATGTTGGCACCTCATGCCGCGTTATACTACAAAGATTAGCTAACTGGGCGTTGAAGCTAATTTAAATGTCAATGCGTGACCGTTCCACTTTACACACACGATGCCGGGAAAAAGGACGAACGGATGTTTATATTTTATACATAAACTATTGTTTAAACATGACTCATAGTCTGTGCAAAGTTAGGTGCTGCAACTCCTTGCGGTATGTTTCATCAATCTCAATTCATCCATCCTTTCTAGATATGAAATTAAATGAAATGGTATTTCTTTCTGTAAATAGTTAATCCTTTAAGACACTTTTACAAGTCATTATATGTTTTTTTAATACTAGATGGCGTCGGCATTTCCTAACTGACGACCTCTGAGAAGAAAAGCCGAAAAAAACCATCTTCTCAATTCTCGTTACTAAGTATTAAGAGAGAGTTTTTTAAGAGACGTAGGGCACTTATGGCTCAAATCTGGAGCAGCCCATCTGGGGAAGTACCTCCACCTTACAGAAAACTGCAGCCAAGTAACACACTTTATTGTGTGTTGTGTTCCTGCAGTAAGGTCGCCAGAGCTCCTTCTAAGGATGCGCTGCGCTGGCCCCTAGAGAAATATTCCCTCAAACTGTTGGCGCAGTGAATCCTCCATAAACCTCTAAGAGGTTTTTCGGGTCGGCAACGCGCGAGTGATACCCCTGGTGTTGCAAGCGTCCATAGGCTATGGTAACCGCTTACCATCAGGCGGGTCGTATGCTTGTTTGCCACCTTAGCCTTATAATTATCATTTTTTTCACAACTCCCTTATCACGCTGTTCGTCACTATCTTTCAAAGTTACATCGCTCATACTTCTCACAGCTCTCATCTCTACGGCATTTATTCTACTTTCATTTTTCTTCTGTCATACGCAACTTCACTATACATTAGTGATGCCTGCAGTACTCCCCTAGCCTACCGATTAATCCCAAAATCATCTTGCGGAACCATCGATAAAGTAAACCATTGTTATTTCGGTCCCGTTTCGTCACAGCTCACAGAGTCACAGCTCTCGCTCGGCCGCATAAAATATAACTGGACAAGCGGGTTTGTTCATGTGTGGTCGATCAGTGTAACTAGATACTTACAGTTCCGGCAGTAACCAAAGTTCTAGAGATTCAGCAGGGGTTTTTATCGGGCAGTCACTAAGTCATATTTTGTCATCTACTTTTTACCAAGCATACCATCACACATGTATTCCCTAAAGAGAAATAGGGGATGAAAGTTATCTATACTTTTATAACATTATATTGAATTAAATATTGTTTATTGAATAGGCTCCCTAACCACTGGACCGATTTGAAAAATTCTTTAAGTGTTAGATAGCCCATTTTTCAGGGAATGTTATAAGCTATATGTATATCATCACGCTACGACTAATAGAAGCGGAGCAGCAATGTAATATGTTGCAAAAACGGAGGGGGAATTTATAAGACCCCGCCGGCAAAGCCGCTGGCGAAAAGCTAGTAAACTAATGTTATTTTTGCTACACTAAACTTTTTAGTGTAAGAAAAATAACATAATCTATGTTAGTAACAACATAATTATGTTATTAATCAAACTAACACATTATTTTAACAATTGTATTATTATTAAAAGTTATTTTACTTAGTCAGAAATACTCAGAATTGTAGGTACTGTTATTTTAATCCCGTTACGTCATTTCCGGATAGCTACACAGATGTTTTATTCATGAACTGTAAGTGAGCCGTGGTTACAAGCACGTATGTTTTACTAGTAACGAATTGATTATATAAAATACTAGCTTCCCACCAGCGGCTTCGCCCGCGTGGTCTTATAATTTTTTCCCCCGTTTTTGCAACATTTTTCATTACTACTCCGCTCCTATTAGTCGTAGCGTGATGATATATAGCCTTCCCCGATAAATGGGCTATCTAACATGGAAAGAATTTTTCATATCGGTCCAGTACTTTTTGAGTTTATTCGTTACATACAAAAATACAAAAATATTAGTGTAGATTGATATCATAGGGAAAAGTTAAGCACTACTTGTACATTACAAGGAAGTAGGAACTTTGTTGGCCTTAACTACTACGATAGGGACCTCAACTCTGAACTCTGCCTAAGAAGGGACAAAGCCCGAGCTGTCATTGGAGCTCTTACAGGGCACTACACAACAAATGACATGCTCCATAGCTAGCTTTGAATAACGACTGCAGAGCCTGTGGTGAATTCAAGGAAACTATGCAGCACATCCTGTGCGATTGTGACGTCCTGGCGACGAAACGGATGAGTCTTCTCGGCAACGGGTACCCGAAGCCAGAAGATTTTAGGTTCCTTCCTCTCAGTGGGTTAGCCGCCTTCGTGAACCACATCTTCAAAGAGTAAGGAATACTTATACGGTAATGGGGACAACAAAAAAGATCCCATTGGGTCGAAGTGTTGCTGGTTGTACCAGCCCCCATAGTAAGATAAGTAAACTCTGCCTACCCCTTCGAGTAATACGGTAGGCATGACGGTATGCTATTAAATTATCAATCTATACTAATATTATAAAGAGGAAAGATTTGTTTGTTTGTTTGTTTGTAATGAATAGGCTCCGAAACTACTGGACCGATTTCAAAAATTCTTTCACCTTTGGAAAGCTACATTATCCCCGAGTAACATAGGCTATATATCATCACGCTACGACTAATAGGAGCGGAGTAGTAATGAAAAATGTAGCAAAAACGGGGAAAAAATTATAAGACCACGCGGGCGAAGCCGCTGGCGGGAAGCTAGTATTTTGTATAGTTAGCTCTTGCTTAGTTACAGTTCTCGCCAAACTTATTGTCCGGGTTGAAGTTGGCAAGAGCTAACTTTAAACCGACCGTAAAAATCGAGGAAAGAAAAATATTAGATTGTAATAAACAAAAACGAAAGCTCAAGTCATAGATTTTAACCCAATATTTTTTAATTTCTAAAATTTTTACGGCCGAGATAATTCTCTCTATTTTGAAAAGAAAAAAGAATAAAAGCAGAGGTCGGCCGTCAAGACACTGGATAGATAAACAAGGTACCTATTGATATGTTTATTCATGACACATTGTTAGGGAGACTGCATATCCAAAAACATCGAGTGGTTTCATTGAAAATCCAATAGAATCCATCGGATAAGGTCACTATAAACTTGCTAGTGATGTAATCATTTAACCAATAGTTGTGTCATTTGCACATTGGTCCGATCTTGTCATATTTCCCAAAAGGAGTGCGAAGGTCGGCCCATTCTGAATAATCTCGGAAGATGACTAAAGGAAGCCTATAAGGCAGGTAAATACATAAGTAAGTAATTGATTTATAATAAAAATCCCTAATGTCATATTTTCGTACGAACACTTATGTTAAGCAGAATATGATGAAAATATGTACTGACATCCACCCATAGTGGAAGCTCCGATGGGCCGTCCATACATTTTCCGGTCAGTTTTTTCGCTAAACATAGACACTCTTTGTTCAAACCCAAGGGACAGATCATTTTATCCCTTTTCTACAATTAATTGTGTCCGCAAACGAGCTTTTTAGGAAATAACTACATTTATTTACTGAGAAAAACAGTCGTGAAATTCGGGCAAAATTTGCAACTTTCTTACATGTGTGCGTGAGTTTAGACAAGGAAACTAGCCAAAAAAGCCAATGTCAGTCGTCAAAATCGTTGAGAAAAGGCTACGATGATTCAAAATTCAACATGTCGTAATTTCAATGCAGAATTACTTAAGACTCAGACAAAATTGTTAAGTTTACGAACCGTATTAATTAGAGCGAGACTTATTAAAATTAACTGTGCACAGCCTTTATTAACATGCGTTGATAAAGTAACGATCAAATCAAATGACTCGACGTCAAAAAAAAAGTTTCAATGTAAGGAGGTATTATTCTGTTGGATAACTTTTTAATAAAAATTTAAACCGACCGACCGAACAACAATCAAGGAAGATCGTAATTTTAAAAGTGAATTTAATTTGGCACTCACTCAGAAAGATTATAAAAAGTATAATTATTTATTTTTTCGCTTTCTTTTTTCGTCGGATTTTTTTTTGTGACATGTTTTGTAATTTTTGTGGCTAATATCGAAGTTAGAAGAAGATACCTGGTCTTGGTCTACCTGGTCTAAAATCTCATGAAGTTGCTCAAAATCGAGGTGCTCTTAACCGTTGAGGGTTTTCTTCGCCTGTCTTCCGTCTCCAGCATTTGGGGACATTTTTACACAGCACCATCTAATCCCAAACTAAGCAGAGCTTGTACTATGGGTACTAGACAATGGATATAATACTTATATACTTTTTTTCTTGTAAATACATGCTAATTATGCATTAGATTACCTCTATGTGTCCACTGGTCAAAATTTCCCCTATTTTTTACCCTTACACAGCTAAAGGGCTGGTTACACAGCTAAAGATAATTTCATACAAATTTTGTTCCAATTTTTAATTTATTCGGCAGTTATATGGATGAAATTTATCTTTCAAATTAAAATGTACACCTAAATATACGTATCTCTTTCAAAAATCTGGGAACATAGCTACATACTTAGTACTTACAGTCAAACATAGAACCTCCTCCGGTTTTTCGTTGGTTAAAAAGGACATTTGCTTAAGCCACATGAAAATCTCAAATCCTAGGCATACTTATACATAGTATACTTAGGCACAGATTAAGTATAGATAGCGCTAAGAAACCTAGATTGGTACCGCACGAAGCACACTCATGCGCAGACGCAGGTATTTAACGGTAAATGTAGAGTTCATAAATCGCATTGTGTTGTAACAGTAACTGGTGTAAATTATTCTTTATTTTTTTATTACCTACAGTGGCAGACGAGCAGGTGACCCACCTGATGGTAAGTGGTAACCACCGCCCATGGACATCAGCAACGTCGGGGACAGAGCTGAGCCGCCGCCTACTGTGTATGATAGAGAACTCTTTTTAGGCCTCGTTTGAAGAAGAACATGTCATAGCACACGGGAAACACCGCAGCAGGTAGTTCATTCCAGAGCTTGATAGTACGGGGTAGGAATGATCTTTGGAAGCGGACTGTGCTGGATCAGATCGGCTCCAGGTAATACGGGTGTTCTCTACTGCGGTGTCGAGTGGTGCAGTGGTAAAACGGTGAAGATGGCACCAGGTCAAACAATTCCTCGGAGCTCTCTCCATGAAATAGACGGTAGAGCACACAGAGAGAACCAAAGTTTCTCCGCTGCTCCAGTGATTCCAGTCTTTATTGAGGTTTAAATAATTCTTGTCAGAACAGAACTTTTCAATCGACCCGGAAATCGAATATGACAGCTAGAATTTCTCTATGGCTTGGTTTTGTTCTTCGCGGTCCTGTCGTAATTAATTTGTGTCAATCTATCTCTCTCTACACAACATTTCAGCCTAATCCGTTCAGCCATTGCGTAAAGGAGTAACAAACACCAAAAAAACTTTCACATATAAAATAAATAGTACCTAAGTAGGATTTACTTTTACTCTAGGACGATATTCAGTGCATTTACACCAAAAAATTACAGATACGTCCACTTCACTTCGTAAGAAAAGCAATGACTAAGGTGCCTATTCTTGATTGTTTGGCATTTTTGTATCACCTTCAGAAAGCTACGGTTTCGGGCCGACCATTGGTTATTTTACCCTACTTGTGTATTGGTTCCACCTCTATTTGTTAATTTTATCCGATTTCCAAAGATGCTTGTGATATAAAAAAGAAGGCGTAGTAACACAAACTTTTTGTTTCGTTTTTTCTTATTTGGATAAAAGTACAGGGCTTTAACCCCGTTTTCATGCAGCCGGATCTCATAGATTTTCAACTTTCCAAGAGTCCAAGTTATTCCAAGAAAGAACTTTTTATACCCTGGGAAGAAATCGTAATTACCACACTAATAAAAACGAATAAACCGGATGTCCGGTCTGAACCGGAAACGGAGGCTATTTTCTTTTAAATCCTAGAACAGAATTCTCTAAATACCACAATGGTATAATTACACCGCTTTAGAAGTAAGTGTTCTTGAAAATAGATGCCAAAATGATTATCCTATAACCCATAAATACTAAAATCCCGAAAGCAATAAAATAGAATTCACCAAATCGTGTAAATATTTATGAAATGTATTTATAGTTGGCAAGTTTATACTAGCACGTACGCATGCGCGAGCTTTATTTTAAGAAACAAAAACAACAAACTTTACCGCCATAGTTATGTCTATCCAAAACTCCTTCCACAAAAAACACTAAAACACAAAAATAAAATGGTGTTTAACGAAAAACCACTGTATTTTCACTTGTTCAAACAATTTTGTTCACACTTTTCCCGTGTGCCGTTGGCGGTAACTTTGTACGCACGGCGCATGCGCGGCGCGATTCCGATCCGAATTTAAAATGAAGTGACGCGCGACGCGGCCAGACTCCGCGAGGAAGCTGTTTGTATTAATGACGTCATGAGAGAACCGGTTGCACAATGCTTTTGTATCAACAGCTTAAAGCGCTGTTTGGTAAATATACTTTTGTATCCAACGATAAAATAAAATGAAAAACCTTTATAAAAGCAAAAGGTGATTGTTATGACGTAGGCATCCGCTAAGAAAGATTTTTGGGAAATTCCCTGAACAAATCCTGCTTCGCGCAAGTGAAGTCCCTCCACAGTGGTGACCGAGCAAAACATTAGCGCAGCCTTCGAAGACTAGCAGCTTTATCACCACCTTCCCACACAGCACCCTCCAACACACGAGCAGCGAGTCACCAGCCAGCCAGTAGTCTTCCAGGACTCCCTGACCGCACGTCTGGTCAGACCCCTTGGCTAACATCAGCGACTTGGCACAGCACACTGGCCAGCTCTCCTGGTTAACGCAGCTGTAGATGCAGCAGCCAACCACAACGCTACACTGCAACACCTCGACTCACTGAGGATTACGCAGCATCGCCCCGACTCACTGGGGATTGTTGACAAACCGACACACAGTGTTCCAGTAAGTCGGAACAGGATGCCACGTAGTCCGCAGTAAGTCGGGAGTGTCGGGACTGTAGTGCGGTGGAATCCCCAGTGAGTCGGGGCGATGCTGCGTAATCCTCAGTGAGTCGAGGTGTTGCAGTGTAGCGTTGTGGCATTGACACTAGCGAGCTATTCAGACGCACTGACCAATTACCGCTGATTTCTCATCGACCTCCGGTTTCGGGGGGGAGTGATGTTGCGGTTGCGACATAGCTTGATAGATGTCGCAACATCGTACGAAGCGACAAATCCTGAATCACGCAAGTGAAGTTTACCGTGCAACTTGCATTGTATACAACCGCCCGACATTAATCGTCGGGCAGTGGCCCACCAGGCATAAAAACCGCCTGGTCGGAGGATCCTCCCTTTGATTGGAGGGACATCACACCTATAGTCCATGTCGAATTAGTTGGCCGCGCCTTAGGTAGGGACGGCGTGACGGGTGAGGCGGCGGGTTACTGTGAACAAAAGCAAGCGCCCCCATCCCTCCGTCCCACCGCGCACAGGCGACCCCGCCCCTCCGTACCGCCGCTCACATACATAAGGCGCGGCCAACTAGTTCCGCGCAGACTATAGTCCCTCCACAGTGGTGACCCCAACGTGTGTTCCCACACCTACGTCCAATGATTTATATGTCAATGGCTACGTCATAATAAATATCTCTATTTGGGTACCTTTCAGCCCAATACGTTTAGTGGTTTGAGCTCTGCGTTGAGTTGATAGATCAGTCAGTTTTAAATCAGAATATTATAAAGCGCTGCAGCTGCTTTATTATAAATGCTTATGGAGGTGTGCGCGGGGGCTTGTCCGTCGCGTGTGACGTCACATTAGTGTGTGTAACTATCATTGTGTGCGTGCCGTATAGACATTGTCTTTTCGCGGTCGTCTTTATGTTTTCTTAATTTTCCATACTAATGATTAATGGGCAAATGTAAAGATGTTTTTCTTGAGTAAGTTATGAAAAGAAGTTATCAATCAACTGTGACATTAAAATACCTGTGGTTGGCATTGAATTTCACACAAATTCTTCTACGACTTAAGTTCTTTTGTCAGCTTGAAGCGGCATAACTGAGCCGGATTGAAGTTGGCCGTTTGGTTGCGCAATAATCTTATTTTATAACTAACTTAATCAATTGCGCATATAAACGGCTAACTTCAGTTTGCCCATTTTATGCCGCGAGTATCTACCGCATCAGAAATTTAAAATCAACCTTTTTTCATAAACATTAACTATGTAAATACGTAATACACATCTATATTAAATATAATAAAGAAGAAAGATTTGATTGTTTGTTTGTATTGAATAGGCTCCGAAACTACTGACCCAATTTGAAAAATTCCTTTAATGTTAGATAACCCATTTATCGGGGAAGGCCTAGCCTAGAAGGAATAGCCTATAGGCTATATATCATCACGCTACGACTAAGGAGCGGAGTAGTAACGAAAAATGATGCAAAGATTATAAGACCACGCGGGCGAAGCCGCTAGCGGGAAGCTACTGAGTTATTTATATATTTCCAGTAGATTTGGCACTCAAGTATAAGCTGAACTCGCATTGTTTTAGTTAGGTAGGCTCTAGGTACCAATGTATACCAACAGTTCACCGGTATGCTTTAGTTAGGCAACAGATTACTTAATACTTACTACCTTTAGGTCCCATCGGTCCCTTGTAATAGGGGACGAGCCTTTTGCCATTAACCAGCCACAAATCCAGACTCCGAGCTGCTACTGAGAATTTCATAGAAACATCAATCAACACTTTACTTAACCTTGGCATCAAACAGGACCACAAACGTATATAATGCCGCTTTAAAAAGAGTTATAGGTGCCTACCGGATGTGGCTCTTATCTAAATATCGCGGGATCACCTTGACACGGGGACACGGGAGCGATCTAAGTGGGAATTAATAAACCATTATTCATTTTAAACAAGACCTACTTTTTCAACCGACTTCAAAAAAAGGAGGAGGTTCTCAATTCGTCTGTTTTTTTTTTATGTTTGTTACCTCAGTACTTTGCACTGGGTGAACCGATTTTGATGATTCTTTTTTTATTCGAAAGCTCGTACTTACATATTGGTCCCATAAATTTTTTTTCGGAATCCGGTGAGCGGTTGTAAAAATATCGACGAAAATTAAAAAAATTAAAAAATTGTACCTATAGGTACATAGATGATATTATGGTTTACCCCGAAACCTCGCTGTTTGTGCCGGTCAGTGAGTTTAGTTGCCTAACTAATTTGGAGGCGGTGTCAAACTACTAATTTAATTCAAATATGACTTTCGTTGATTGTCTGTTTGGCACCGACTCAAAATTAGTTAGAAATCATAATGTAAATATGTTATTTTTTGCTTTTTAGTTCCTATGTGTTTTTTTTTAATCTCGTTAGATTTCACAATATTATATTAATTTACTTCGCTGTCGTCTTTCTCACTGACATCAAATTCTATTATTAGAAATGCACTTGTAGAGTTCCGTACCTAAATAAAAAAAACACCTCGTTCTTAGGCAGTGCCATACATTTTCAATGTCAAAATTGAAGAAGAATTTTAAACCTCTGAGGTTTATGACATTTTGTTTTTGTATTTTTTTAAGCATTTTCCTTCATTAAAAATAGCTTCCGAACATTAACTACTAAAATAATACGGAACCGATTTAGGCCGTCAACTTGCAATACTCACTAGGTTTTCACTAGGTACTAAAACTAAGTATCAGTTTGTGTCTAGTAATAAAGCTTATGGCCGTCATAACACAATAAAAAGTACCCCATAACAGGAGGATTTTTCCCTTTGACGGAAGCAAGTGGTTACTCCCACGCATGTACAATGACGTACGCGTGTGCCTTGCAAAGTTCATAAATATTATTAAACTTATTAATTAAGTAAGTCTGCCATTAATTCCAAATGGCACTGTTACTTCGCACTTTCAAGTGTTTTTATTTTAAATTGATTTAGTCTTTTCTTTTTGTAAAACTTATAAATCAAACGGAACCGTACATCGGTAAATGTGACTCACTTTTGTTTAGATAATATAGATTAGTTTTACATCACATGTGACTTCTTCATCCTAATAAAAAAGCTGTTTCTAAAATGTGTTCAACACATTTAAATTATAATCAGTAGATTCTTAGATCTAATATGAAAGATTATTGAAATTTGAGACAGATAAGTAGGTAGTTAAAAAGTAGCTATGGTAGTAGTGTTTTCACGCGTCAATAATATGCAATTCCTAAATTGATGTTTTTCTTTAGTGTTGAAACAAGTGTTAGGTATGTATTTATGTAATATGTTTTTTCTTCACCCTGCAGGGCTAATTTAGTCATGAACTTGAAATTTCGCTTTTCCGCTTTGAGACCCCGTCCTTTGAAACAAGGCCTCAAATATTTTGAATGCTGCCAAATCTTGCCTGATATTTACATAGATTTAGATTCTTCATATTCATTGCTATATTTTGCCGCCACCAAAAAGTGCCGTTCGGGGCGGGCCGCCCCCTGTGGTTCATTTATGTTGCGTGGTCTCTATGCTAGATCAGGTAGTAAATGTCAAATTACACTTCGAATTAAGGCTAAAGCAAGACGAGAAGTCGAATGGCGTAAAATCGAATAGATCGATATACAATCTGAAATTATCAACCGACTTCAAAACGGAGGAGGTTCTCAATTCGTCTGTATGTTTTTTTTGTAAGACGTTTTACGTGTGGGCGTGGTTTAGAAGAATACAATTTCTCACTGCCATTCAAATCGGCATCGGCATCTCGTAAGAGACGACGTGGTACGATCTGTTGAGGTCTGACGGCCACCCTTCGGAGTTTGTCATAAAGCACGTTTGTGTAGG
This sequence comes from Acronicta psi, assembly GCA_946251955.1. NCBI lineage: Eukaryota > Metazoa > Arthropoda > Insecta > Lepidoptera > Noctuidae > Acronicta > Acronicta psi. Next base: position 2,817,335 of record OX276498.1, on the reverse strand, counting down.
TACGTCCCGACTCCCGAGTTTACGCGTGAGAGCTAGTAGCGCTTCGTCTCGGTTAATTTGCAGTGAGGTGGGGGGTTTTAAAAGTCAGCAAGGCCTCAGCGTGTCCAGAGACAACGATGACTACTTATTTTCAGGTGGCACGTTTGCTCATTTGCATACATAAAAACGCATTAGTAACAATTGATTATGAAAAGAAGGACAAATGAAAGGCAAACTATTTTTATATCGCAATGTTTTATTCCGTTACAATTTACTTATCTGTGTGAATGCACTTTATGTGTTTATTCAGATTGGAATTGTTGGAAAACGTCTGAAACAAATTAATAACTGGTTAAAATCAGTTGTCCCTTTGACACAGCGTACAACACAAAAAAAAATCATTTCCCCGTTCTGTATTCTCCGTAGAGTTAGGCAGAGGTATAGGTACATACACAGTTTGCCGGTATGTATAGGTTCGATATAATAGGGGGCGACCCATCAACTCTCCATAAGAGCTACAATTTTTGGAACCGTGCATCTAGTTTGACCTAGACATTGAAATAAAACTACTTTTTACGGATTTTATCGCGTTATATTGATATCGATGGCCCCACAGAATAAACGTGTAAGTCAAAAACCACAACTTTTCAGGAAAAAATAAAAACGATTAAACTTGAATATCTGTTGTTTGGAAGTATATAGGGTTAAACAAATTATATCAAATTAAAGATAAAAAAATATAATATTACATTAGATTTTTAATTTATTTTTAATTTAAACGGTTTTCCGACAATTTATGAAAAACCATTTTATTTTTTTATTCTTGTTAATTTCTATGACTAGATAACAGTAAACTTTCATTACACGGTTATTCGTGTAAAGTGTCAACAAACAAAACTAATAATATTATATTACACTATTATTCGACAGTAATCAAGTTTCTTTAATACCTAGTTACAAGCATAAGCACGATTGTTTACAGTAACTTACTGTATTGTTTGATTATTGTAAAGATAAAATGCATTCATATCAATGTTCATAAGATCGATTCTCATTTATGTAATATACTTTTGTTATTGCATGGTGTAATAGTGTAAACTTCATCAATTAAGTGAAAGGTTGAAATAAAATTTAAGTAAAAAATATTTGAGGACAAGCTTTTGTTTTAATATTTACTAAAAATATATAAATAATGGTATTAACATAAACTGTCACATACTAATAAAATTCAATAGAGAAATAAACTTTAAAAATGAAAGCGTAGCGCCAGAAGTTGAACCTCTCCCGCTCAGCACAGGCATGGCTTCCATTCTTAACATATCGAGAATCCTGAGACCTGTCATAGAAAAGTACTTAAATCGTCGGTCCCGGTTGTCATACGAATGCCCATGACAATCGTAAGTGGTAGTCAGAAGCCCAAAAATCCTGACAGCATCAGCCTAACAATAGTCTATCCTTTGGCAATATCGGTATTGTATTGCCAAAAAAATTGGTTGCGGAGCCTGATGACTGCCATCATACATCTACGCTGCGTGGATGGATGGATGGATGGACCCAACATGGATGTAAAAATGCTAGAAGATGAGACATTAGTACTAGTAACAAAGTTACTAAAACATTATTTCTCTGGCGGGCGCCACACTTTCATTTTTAAAGTTTTAGTATTTCTCTATTGAATTTTATTATATGTGACAGTTTATGTTATTACCATTATTTATATATTTTTAGTAAATATTAAAACAAAAGCTTGTCCTTAAATATTTTTTACTTCAATTTTATTTTATACTTTTTAGTCAAAGGGTTTTAATTCTTGGAGTCTGGTTTTGTGCCCGATTGATGGCAATAGACGCGCCCCCTATTACACATACCGGCGAAATGTGGGTGTACATTAGTACGCCTCTGCCTACCCTTCGGGGAATACAGGCGTGATGGTATGTACATGACCGGTATATAGATTAGCACTGAACATGTTAGTGCTGGTCGTAAAAAAGGGTTTAACTTTCAGAGATTATCTAGAAAAGCACCTCTTACGTCAGAGTTTGTAAGATGTTTATGTTGGTCACTTAATATTGGTGCAAGAAATTTCATGTAAATCTGATGAGCCGTTTTAACACACTTTGAATCCCGAGACTCCCCGCCTTTTCTTCGTGATAAAATATAAATGATTTGTCGTTTTGCTGATTTATTAGGTAACAAAGCTTAAGTAATTGCCAATTAATTACTGAAGAAGATTCCCGGATTTTCAGGGATTATGAGTATTGTATATTATTGTCATAAACTATATATGCACAAAATTTCATGTAAATCTGTTGAGTCGTTTCACCGCATGCTGAACCCCGGGAATCATCTAAGATTCCCGCCTTTTCTCCGTGATAAAATATAAATGATTTGATCGGTTAGCTGATCTATTAGGTAACAAAGCTTAAGTAATTGCAAATTTATTATTGAAGAAGATTCCCGTGATTTTTAGGAAAACCCCGCATTTTTCCGGGATCGTGAGTATTGTATATAGTAATGCCGGTTATAAACTATATATGCACCAGATTTCATGTAAATCTGATGAACCCTTTTACCGCACTCGGAATCCCGGGATTGATAGAAGAATCCCACATTTTCTCAGTGATAAAAATTACATAATTTCAGCGCTTAGCTGATCTATTAAGTAACAAACCTTAAATAAATATGCCCAATAAGATTTCCGGGATTTTAAGGAACACCCCGGACTTTTCCGGTACCGTATGTACTCTATATGCTAATGCTGGTCACAATATATAAATACAGTAAATTTCATGTAGTTTGCACAGTTTTATCACAGAGTTCCTATCGCCACCTTCCCGCTCCATTATCAGACCAGCTCAATAGTATCATATTTTCAAAATGTGCCTCGGTTTCCATAAGTGTACCAAATTACTCATCAATTGGACACCGGGAAGTGGGTCAGATTAGGCTCTCAAATTTTGCTCTAAACATACACACATACTAACAAAACAAGTTAAATAAAAGCTTGTAATAAAAGCTTGTAATAATAAAATTGAGTGCGTCATTACACGAATAAACGTGCAAGCTGCTATTATACAAACTCGAAGAAGTGCACAAGTCCTCTCAAACGTTTGCTTGTTTATTCGTGTGAACTCAGGGACCTAAAAAGCGTTTAACAATAGCATATACTTTTATTCTTGTGATATAATTGCATGATTTTTCCCTAGAATAAAGGAATCAAATGATATAATAGGCGTATATTTTAGTCAAAAATTAATACAAAAAATTGAGAAGGTGCTGCATAGGTCAAAGAAACGAAAAATGCAATAAAAAAATATTTGTGTAAGAGCTCTTGCACGTTTATTCTGTGGGGCCATCGATATTATTTTAATCCCGACGTTTCGGACCTTTTACAGCGTCCATGGTCACGGGTGACTAAGGTGGTAGGCGTCTTGACGTTTTTTGTTTTAGTTTGACCTATTTATATGGTCTAATTGAAATAAAAAATACTTATTTAAATTTGAAATCCGCGCTGAGGAGGAATTTCAAAACGCAAACAGAACCTTGCTCTTGGACTAGTATCCAACCACAATCTACTATACTATATCTATGAGGCAGTTGCAATAAGCAGTAAAACAGGATACTTATAACAAACCTTGTCGCAATGTGTACAACGGTATTCGGTGCTGTGTCGCGCCTTCACGTGGTAACTTAAAGACTTCTCCGTCGGAAACTGTTTGGTGCACTCCTTGCAAGAGTACCTGTTGTGAAAATACGGGTTTATACTCTATGCTTATACAAACGGCTATAAATCAAGCTATAAAGGATGATATTCAATAGATGCTAATATCTCTAAATATTATACTAGCTTTCCGCTAGCGGCTTCGCCGGCGTGGTCTGGGTATTTCTTTTAAATTATAGTCTATATCACTCCGGGATAGTGTACCTTCCCAGCGGTGAAAGAATTTTTTAAATCGGTCCAGTTTCGCAGACTATTCAGTTAAAAAAAAAATATCCTGGGACATTTTACAAAGCACCATCTAGACCTAAACTAAGCAGAGCTTGTGCTAGAAAATGGTATAATAGGTACGTATATACTTTTTTTGTAAATACATACTTATAATATACTAGCGGCACTTGTGCAGCTTCGCCGATCACTAAAATCGACATCAATCATCAACACCTAGTATGTACTTACATGACCATATTCGTAGTCATATGCCTGGCTGACTCATTGAAGTGTCGTTTGAGGCTCTTGGCGGTCTTATAGTAAGTGTGGCACTCCACGCAATAGAACTGTGAGGAGTGGTCGTGGACCGAGCTGTGCACGCGCAGGTTGGAGCTGGTTGAGAAGCTGCGGCTGCAGTGGGGACAAGAGAACGGCTTGGCACCGGAGTGACACCTATAACAATATGATAACATAATCTGTATTTTAATGCCGGTCACTCACATTCGTAAGAATACGCGAACCCACAAGTGTAGGACGACATTTGCAAATCAATATGTAAAGTTTTTAACGCACATCAAAGCGCGCGAACTTCGGTCGTTTGCTAAGTTTGCGAATTAATGTCTGACGGCCCTTCATCATCAACTCATTAATTGTCCCACTGCCGGGTACAAGTCTCCTCTCAATATGAGAACGATGAGGCTATAATCTACCATGCTAGCCTAGTGCGGGTTGGCAGGCTCCACATGCCGTCGGGACAATCTCTCAGACATGCAGGTTTCCTCACGATGTTTTCCTTAACCGTTAAAGCGAGATAATTACACACATGATTTCGAAAAGTCAGAGGTGCGTGCCTTAGATTCGAACTCGAGACCTTTGAATTGGCAGTCCGATGGTCATACCCTTAGGCTATCACTGCTTTTAATTTATTACAATCCAATATTTTTCTTTCTCCGATTTTTACGGCCGGGTTAAAGTAGCTAACTTCGTGCCACGACCGGGAGCTAGCTCGTGACAACTTCAAGCCGGAAAATAAGATTGGCGAGAGCTGCTATGTACACGTACAAACTCAAGAACATTGTACCGTAATGAAATGACCCGGGTAGGGGGTTCAGCAAAAGTGTATTAATATACAATCAATCTCTATATACGGGCAATCAGTCTCCTTACCTCAAATGCACCGCCAGGCGCTGCTTGCTGCCAAATTTCCGGTCGCACAGTCCACAGTGGTACTTCTTCTCAGTCTTGTGCACTTTCATATGAATTTTCAATAAATGTTCATTACTAGAACCAAGAAAAATTATTTAAAATACCATCATGTCTGTATTTCCCGAAGAGTTATGCAGAGGTGTAATAATGTACACCCACCTTCGCCACTATTTTTAGGTTCCATATAATAAGGGGCGAGTCTAGTGCATTTAACTAGGCAATTAGGCATAAATGGAAATTATGAGCTGCTATTGAGAATTTAATAGAAAAATCTAATAACACTGCTCTCGCAGTTGCGCTAGCGACCACAAGGCCACTGGAGGCACTAGGAGCTCGAGTAACCCCAAACACTTGGTAATGCACACGCCTAAATTTTAGACTCCATAAAGTTCTTGAAATTGGAGCGCCCATTCGGGCCCAGTTTGCCGCCCCAATAGAGACTCGCCCCCGCCCTAAATACTATCCTGGACAAATACATTACCTAAATATCTTAGAGCATTCTCCACACGCAGTCGGTTGTACAACGCCACCACATTTGTACCTGTGTTCTGTACAGTGCGACCATCTCTTAATCACAGTATTACAGATTAAGCACTTAAATCTTCTCTTATGTGCTAGCATATGCTGGGACAGAACAAGCTGAGATTTGAAGCGTAGCGAGCATATTTTACATTTGAATGGTCCTGAGAGCTGAAAAATTGAGAGCATACCATCACGCCTTTATTCCCCAACAGGTTAGGCAGAGGTGTACTAATGTACACCCACATTTTGCCGGTATCAACCAGGCACAAATCCAGACTGAGCTGCTACTGGGAAATTCACAGAATAACTAACAACACTGCTCGACCCGGGAATCGAAACCAGGAGCTCTAGCGTAGCGCTGCGCTTATGATCGCCAGACCAATGGGGCAATCATAAATATTATTATTAGATTGATTTTTATTTATAACAATTTATTTTCAAGCTCTGTCAATTTTGCCTCGGTGGTCTAGTGGTCCCAAGCGCGACTACTACGCTAGAGGTCCTGATGGGTTTGAATCCCGGATCGAGCAAAGCGTTGTTGGCTTTTTCAGTGAAATTTCCAGTAGCAGCTCCCAGTCTGGACTAGTGCCCGGTTGATGATAATAGGCTGGGGGCGAGCCGTAATGCACGTAACGTAAACATATCGGCGAACTATGGGGGTGCGTGATGGTATTTTAATTATCATGTTTACCTCAGAATGTCTGTTTTTATGTTCTTCATACACATCACTAGTAAGAAATCCCATACCACATTCATTACATTGATACTTAAAATCTTTATATTTCAGCCTTTTCACTTCAACCTCTTTTAACTGTTCTTCCAAATTCAAATGTTCAACTTCGAAATTCAACTCTCTGAAATTGAACTCTTTTTTGTTTTTCCTTTTTATTACTCTTATATTTTCAAGAGTTTCACCTTCACAATTTAAATTCTCCTCTGATTCTTTCTTGATTACATTATTTTCGGTATGTTTTACATTTTTTTTATTAATTTTTAGAACTGTCTCAACCTCTTTTTCTATAACATTAATGATTTCTTCAGAATTTTCCATATTTTCCACAGTATCATCTACTTGATTTTCTAATAACAAAGGTGTTATATCTATAGGTGGATTATGTTTATATTGAAGTTGGTATAAACCTTTAGGGTTTAAGTCTGTGACAACCTGCAAAAAAAATTAATATATTTCCAAATCAGATCATAAACTTTATGTACTTAATTGTTCTGTATATGTATATGTCATTGAATCCCCCTAAACTACTAAAGCGATTTTAATGTTTTTTGTCCGTGCTTGAGTATGGATGGACTGATGGTAAGTGGTAACCACCGGCCATGGACATCAGCAACGCCAGGGACAGACCTGAGCCGCCGCCTACTGTGTATGATAGAGAGCTCTTAAGTTACAGGGGTTACAGGGATCACAGGGTCATTTCAAGATTAAAATGATTAATTAGTTATCTCAGGCCCCAGGTGGGGACATAACCCCAAAGAGGACCCACTGGGGGGGAACATAAATAAGAAAAAAAAAATTGGGGGCCTGTGGCTAACTGAAGATTTTTTAAGAAATATTTCATCAGGCTGGCCTATTGTGAGTTCATCATGATATAAGAAAATTGACAACTACTCAACAAAAGCTGCATCAATTTCCTCCCACCAACTTAAAGTAGATAAATTACTACAATTAATAATAAACGAATTACCTTATTCCGCATCATCTGGTCCGATTTCAGTGCCAATGTTAACAAAGACTTTGCCCTTCCCAAAGAGGCTTTGCACCAAACACAAAGCCACAACTTTCCATTGAAATCCTGAAAAGTTGAATGGTAATTTGTTTTGATACCTATCGTTTTTTTTGTTAGCTGTTACTGTCCCAATGCTGGGCAAAGGCCTCCCCCAGGTCTTTCCATGTACTCTTATCTTACCTATAGAAAGATACATTAATATCTTGCATATAGACATCAGTGCCAGGGACGTAGCTACCGCCCGGGGCCCGGGGCGCGAATAATCGGGGCGAGAGGCCTTTTGGGCTTCGCTGAAATTTTTGCCTAAGCCAAAAGCTACCCTGTTTCTGGTAGTCTGAAAAAAGGCCAGGGCCCTACACATTACCATAATGTAACAACGGATATAGTGATCCAACTCCTTTGTGTGGTTGCGAAATGCCGACAATCGTCTAGACATTGAAAAGAGCTTAGGGTTGTCACAAAAAACATTTTGCAAGTACTTACGTTCTTACAGGCGATATATTTTAAGTTCAAATTAATCTATTTGTTAGTTGTAGTAGTACTGATTTCTAGAAAAATATGAATAGCTTAGGGTTGTCAAAAAACACATTTCGCAAGTACTTACGTTCCTACAGGTAATATGTTTGTAAATTCATTTTAGAACAAATTTCATCATCGTATAAAGGGTTATAGGGTTATATTACGTCAACCTTTCTAGATACCTAGACATTATGCTATTTCCGGCATAGGTACAGTTCTCGCCAAACTTTTTGTCCGGGTTGAAGTTGGCACAAGCTAACTTTAACCCGGCCGTAAAAATCATAGAATATAGGTACATAGATAATAAAGTAATAAATAAGTTTAGATTCGCCAAGCCTTACTTATTATCTCGTAAAATACCAACAATAGGTACCTACTTATCTTACTTATCTAAAAAATCTAGTAAAAATGTCATTATTATTACCGATTATACGTGAAAATTGTACCAAAACCCATTGGAAAGTTAAAATATTTATTTTAGTAAGTACCTAAACACACGGTGGCGGCGGATAGATACTTTATTCTGTTTACTGTAGAAATAATATTACTTTAGGTAGGTATACATAATAGGTTAGGAGGCACTTATCGATTCTCATCCTTCCGTCCATCCATCCTGGAAATCGATTAAATCTCAATTCTCCTTTATTACTGCTGTACGATGTCGGCAAACAACCGTAAACTGCACAAGTAGAACGCATTATTATTGAAAAATTGTCGCATCGGCAATATTCGAAATAAATTTAATAATATTAACGACAGCGCGATGGCGATGCACTTGAAACTCCGTACCGACGCGCAGTGTATGTCGGGCGGACGGGCCGCCTGCAAAAAAGCGGTGGGGGGACGCCGCTCTGCCCCGCAACCCACCTCATCGTTGACCTGTCTAGACGCCCGAGTCGTTCCACTGTTAGAGATTTATTTACACTGTGACATTACGATACAGAAACAGACTCCATTTAGGACTAACAACTCCACTGATTACAGCCTACCCCCAAAACATTCACATTTAATTTAAACCAATGTTATAATTTAACAATCATAAAGGACAGCCTTGATATCAAGATATTTAAATTTATGAGAATGAGTAAGGGTAATTTGGTAAGATCAACAAGTCAGAAATTAGTAAAATCTGAGGATGTCGCAGAGTCGCCTCGAGAGTCGACGAGGAACAATTAACCAGGGTAACATTCATGTTTTAACTTAAAAACTAACAGCCTCCTTCTTTGGAGGCAGTTAGTTTTTTGTTTAAAAATAATTTATTTTAAAAGTTTTAGTGGGATGCATTTTGTTTTGTACCTAGTTATTATTTTATATGGGGAGGCCAAATAAACACACTGCCCGGCACAGACAGCGAGGTTTCGGAGAAAACCATAATATCATCTATGTATATTTTTTTTTAATTTTCGACAAAATTTTTTTAACCGCTCACCGGATTTCGATAAAATTTGTATGGGACCAATCTGTAAGCACCAGCTTTCGAATAAAAAAAGAATCATCAAAATTGGTCCACTCAGTCGAAAGTTATGAGGAAACAAACATTAAAAAAAACATGGACGAATTGAGAACCTCCTCCTTTTTTTGAAGTCGGTTGAAAAAAGAAACTTCACCATCGGCCTTTTTTCGTCTACTACTGGACATAGGCCTTTCCATCCTAGTGAACGCCACAAATGTTCTTTATCAATCTTCATCTGTATAAGTAATTGAAAATATACTCACATAAATACACATTACTTGTGTGAAAAACTTAGCGTAACGCGATGAATCGCTTACATTAGCATCTCTGTCTATTGTTAAGCAAATGCGACACATCTTCGTATTATTTTCTGTCATTTTAATTTATTAAAAATTAAAGAGTTTCGCATACACCGAGTTTACTTCTTTGTTTACAAAAATCAGCTGTTCTATTTGACAAATTGACATTTCATTGTTTCATTTTCGAAATGTCATTAATTGTTCGTTCTGTCATTTTGTTAGCTGCGTTCATAAATAGAAAATAAATACTGGTTAAATAAAATACAGCGCAGACTTGTGTCATAGTCTTTACATAAAGTCTTACACCACATACCATCACGCCGATTCACGCCTGTCGTATATTATTCTACTATTCGGCCTGGCAGAGGAGTATCTGTTGCGCATGTTTCATGTTTGTGCAAGTTTTTATAGGTCCCATGTAATAGGGGCAAACCGCAATGGACTCGTACCCTATTACATGAGAATAAATTCAAACTCCAAGCTCCTACGCAGTTACTAAGAATTTCATAAAAAAAACCCAAATAAAAGTGTTATCACTCCATTGCGTCAAATAAGTTGGAACAAAAAAAAATCTACCTATTTAACAACATTTGACATTGACAAATGACAATAAAATATTGATTGACATTCATGTTTTGGTTTGTTTTATTTGTTAAATGGTTGTGATTGTGTTGAACTATAAAAACATAACATAAAACGTTGTTATATGATCGAATAAAAGATGAGGGATAAATCTACTTTATGTGCAACATGTTTAAGCATGGACCGCCTACTAATTCCCTTAGATAAAGTGGCATCTTTAGTACAAGAAATACATTTTACAGAAGTGAGTTCGTCTCAGTGCTGACTGCTGTTTCAGAATAAAATTGTTTGATGACAGTGAAGTGCCTACAGCTTACAGCCCATAGACGCAGCTATTCAATGATCTATTTACACTTCTTATTAGATAGGTTTTCTCCTGACCTAACAACTGCTAGTACAATAAGGTGCCTCATTTTCAGTTGAACCTGGTTGGTACCGGTGGCATATGCTGGGAATGTCGGAGCATCATGATGAAGTTCCTCAGGTTCAAGAAGAGAGCTCGGATAGCTCAGGAAATATTGTCATTAGGCCAAGAGGTATCAAAGCTATTCCTAATTTTACTTTAAATTAGTTATATTAAGTGTTTGTGTTAGTCTGAGTATTTCGAATATATTTTATAAATTTATTTACAGTACTTAGTAAGTAATATATTCATTATCTAGTACCATAATACAAGCTGCGTTGGTTTGGGACTACATGGTAAAGGGTCCCAAAATAATAATTTATTATTATTATAGCACAATCGTTAAATCCAAATAAATAATAAAATTACATCAAAATAAGTAAATAATAATATTTGTTTTTCAGTATTGCAATCAACAACCTTTAACATCATTGTCATCAAAAATCAACTGCAACCAGGATTATGAGTACATCTACAATTTTGATCCGCTAACCAACTGTACAGTCTCACCGAAATCAGAACCAGAGTCCGTAAAACATGAATACGTAGACAGCTACAATATAGATAACACGTCGGATATTGAAGAAAAATTCACGAAAGACATTGATAAAATCGAAAAAGTTTTTATAGGTATTGAAACTGAATGTAATAAGAATATTGTAGACAATAAAGTTGATATTTACATCGAAACAATTGAAAGAAAACCTTCCAAAAATTTGCTAAAACCAGAAAAACGATTTAAAAAAGAAAGCACAGCAGTAAAAAACAAAGTTATTACCGAAATAGAAAAGAAAAAGATTCAAGAGAAGTTTGTAGAAGTTACGTTGAGTGAGGAAGAAATGATAAGACTTAGAGAAGAGAAGAGAAATCATCCAAATTTTAAGAAGATTCCATATAAATGTGATACTTGTGTGTTGGGATTTACAAGAAAAGATACTTATATTCTACATATGGATAAGAAACATCATGAGGTAGGTGTGTTGCTGGTTCTCATTGCTGTTACGCAAACAGAATGTGCAGTTTTTAGTCGCTAAAAAAAATCTATACTCTATACTAATAATATAAAGTTGAAGAGTTTGTTTGGTTGAATGCGCTAATCGCAGGAACTACTGCTCCTATTTGAAAAGTTCTTTCAGTGTTAGATAGCCTGTTTAACGAGGAAGGCTATATATAGGCTATCACACTATGGACAATAGGGGCGGAGTATCAATTAAAATGGTTGCCGAATCGGTGGAAAAAAATCAACTTCTATGGGAACGAAGTCACATGTAAAGATGGGCAAAGGAAGTGTTATAAGTATTACTTGTCTCAACATGTGAAGAAAAAGGGTGTTGCTGACTATCTCTCAAAGCGCACTTGGGTTCCGAAGTACTTAGCCCTGTATGTGGCGTCCTATGGACAGTGCAAGAGCACGTGAACTGCTGTTTCATCCGCTTTCGGCAGACTGGGAGTATTTCCGTTTGAGAAATAGGCTCTTTAGTTGTATTTTTAACCCGCGACGCAAAAAATACGGTGTTATAAGTTTGCCGTGTCTGTATGTGTGTCCAGTGTGACTGTCTATGGCATCGTAGCTCCTGAACGGATGAAACGATTTTAATTTTGTTTGAAGGGTGAATTAGTCGGGAGTGTTCTTAGCTATATTTGATGAAAATCGGCCCAAGATGCCGATGCAAGACCGCACAAAAAATGGCGGATTACCATGGATATAATTATATTATTTTTTTACAACTCCCTCAATCAATATGGGTATCAAATGAAAGAGCTTGACTAGTAGAATACACTATGATAAATTTCAAAGTCAAGATGGCCGCCACCACAAAATGGCTGTGATGGCATGGTTCTTTTTTTCATTTTGTTAGGTTTTTTTTATTATTTTTTTATTAATGTTTCACTATCCTAATTCCAGAGCATTGGTGACTACATTTGTGATGTATGCAGCATCCGGTTTCCTAACAAATTGTCTATAAGCAAGCATATAAGAAAACACTTTGTGTGCTATCGATGTCGGCTGTGTAAATATGAGGCGCATGAGCTCTGGTCTGCGGTGAACCATTGTAAGGTGAAGCATAAGGCCGATGCACTTGATAGCATACATTGTTCCCAGTGTGAAGCAGTTGTCAAGTAAGTACAGAGTTCTAAATCTGACACTCAGGCGAACAGTCTGTGCGGAACTAGTTGGCCGCGCCTGAGGTATGTGAGCGGCGGGACGGAGGGGAGGGGTTGCCTGCGCGCGGTGGGACAGAGGGGCGGGGGCGCTTGTTTTCGTTCACAGCAACCCGCCGCCTCACCCCCGTCCCTACGTAAGGCGCGGCCAACTAGTTCCGCGCGGACTATAACCTTTGCCGGAGAGTGAGACTTCCAGTTCCCGTAGAAGTTGAGAAATTTTCCCGCGTTTTTGCAAAATTGTTCATTGATAATCCGCTCCTATTAGTCGCAGCGTGATGATATATAGCCTATATAGCTTTCCCGATAAATGGGCTATCTACATCTGAAAGATTTTGGAGCCTATTTAATACAAACAAACAATCAAATTTTTTCTCTTTATAATATTTTATTCAAAAATATTGATTGTGTGCTTCGTTTTTAGAACTCCTGAAGATTTAGAGAAGCATATACAGACCTCACACACTCTGTTTTGCAATGAATGTGGCGTCAAATTCAAAGGGAAAAGCACTTTAAGAAGACATAAAGCGTAAGTAAAAGTATTATAAACTATTTACCGGATACGGGTCCTAAGAATAAGAAAGCAAAATTTATTGATACGTATTTGACATACATGAGAATGTCAAAGGTCACGGTCACTTTCACAACTCAAGGTCACTTTCGCAACTCAAGGTCACTTTCACAATTCAAGGTCACGGTCACTCACAATATTCTATGTTAATAAAATCGACAATATAGTAAAAATATAAAATGGGCTCGTAAAAAAGGTCTTGAGTTCGAATCTAAGCCACGCATCTCTGTCTTTTCGAAAATCATGTGCGTAATTATCACTCGCTAAAACATCGTAAGGAAACCTGCATGGCTGAGAGCTTTTCTCGGCGGCATGTGAAGTCATGTGTGTAAGAACTGAGGGACCAGACTGGGATGGGAAAAACTATTGTAGGATTTAGTAGTAGTCCTAAAACAATTGTAGGCTAAATCTGGGAATTTATAGTTACATATTTACTGGTTCTCACACACATTGTGAGGTGTGCCAACCTGCATTAGGCTAGCGTGGTGGACTATAGCCTAATCCCTCTTATACTGAGAGGAAAGCTGTGCCCAGCAGTGGAACAGTATTAGGTTGATGAAGATGAAAACTACAAAAAGCTAGTCTTATAATATTAGTCTTAGTCGTGTTTGTGACTGCCTCGTTGGTCTAGTGGTCCCAAGCGCGACTACTACGCTAGAGGTCCTGGTTTCGATCCCCGGGTCGTGCAAAGTGTAGCTGCTATTGGGAGTTATGGAAATTCCCAATAGCAGCTCGGAGTCTGGATTTATGCCCGGTTGATGGCAATAGGCTCGCCGATTGGTATGCAAAAATTAGGCAATAGTGATGCTGTTGACAAATAAGGCAGCAACATTCCTTCTGAAGACCGCGGCACGGGAATCGAAGATATCATTTTGGGAAGTACTGTCCCGCGATATTTCATTATAAAGTCGACACATTCTAATGATAGGGTTATAATAAGAGGTATTATTTCTGAATACTTGAAGTGCAAAAGTGTTCGGCTTGCGAGTGTTATGTCTGGTGTTAATATTAATGAGAGAACTATCTTTTTGTAATTTTTTTTTTTTTAAGCATTTTCCATGCTAAGATTTTCAATGTGAAGAATACTTCAACAATAGATGGCGCTACGTCACCTTAAGACGTAAATTAGAATGTGGAGGAAGATTTCGACTGGCGAGCAGGGCGAGCGGTGGCTTAGTGGTCAGAGCGTCTGGTGTACCGAACCAGAAGGCGCAGGTTCGAATCCTGCCCGCCCGCCGATTTTTTCCTTCATTAAAAATAACTTAATGAGAGAAAGTAAAGTGGATGATTCAATTGTAGAATGTAGGATCTTATGCAAATTTATTAAGTCTTGGTGCTTGCGACGCACCAGTGGAACCAGCCTGAACTTTGTAAGACGCTCCGAGAAGGATAGAAGAAGCTCGGCTGGGCCAAGCCTTAAGGTATGGTATGATAGTATGTTTAAAGTACTTGTTGCAGACGTATCCACGCAGTCAAACGCGACTTTATCTGTGATGTTTGTACAAAAACATTTTTAACTAAAACCCGGTTAGAATCTCATATGGTGAAGCACAACGCGAACATCGCTAAGAACCTAGCCTACTGCCATGTGTGCAATATACAGTATAAAGATATATATGGATATAGGAACCATTTGAAGTCCAGCGCCAACCATTCGGAGAGAGCGTAAGTATATTTTCAACCGACTTAAAAAAAAGGAGGAGGTTCTCAATTCGACTGTTTTTTTTTATGTTTGTTACCTCAGAACTTTCGACTGGGTGAACCGATTTTGATGATTATTTTTTTATTCGAAAGCTGGTGCTTACAGATTGGTCCCATAAATCCGGTGAGCGGTTGTAAAAATATCGACGAAAATTTTAAAAATTGTATACATAGATGATATTATGGTTTACCCCGAAACCTCGCTGTTTGTGCCGGTCAGTGAGTTTAGTTGCTCCCCTCCCCCCTCCCCCCATATAATATAATATATATTCCACTAAAACTTTAGTTTGTTTTTGTTTAAAAATAATTTATTCTGTCTACACTAATGTTATAGAGGAATGATTCAAAAAGTGAAAACTTTAAAATGAATTTTGTTCTTGTATTTATTAAGGCTCCAGTCTAGCAAAATTTTACAGTTGTAAAATTATTAGCTCATTTTCGCAACATTTTTTTAAGCAAAGTAAGGATATAGTGTCAAATATTTTTAGCGCGATAGAATATAATATGTTATATAAGCTTTATCTACGTATTTTTTCACGTTCCTCTGATTATTTTTTTATTATGTTGTTCGCGGCTATTGTATCACATCGACCCTGATAGGTCTATTGTGATCGCCGCTTGATGAAATTTAGAGTTCACCGCTAAATCCTGCGGACACAAACTGCAGGATTTGCTTAGGGGTAAGCTCCTTTATTTCATCAGGGCTTAGAGTGTGTTTCCCTAGATGAGTACTGCGCTTGTGTATAAGCGATCCACATTCCCCTAGCAGGTGAAGTGGCGTTTCATCAACCTCCTCACAGCGTCGACAGGCAACCGTATCGCTCAGCCTTAGATTGAACATGTGCTTGTTAAGGCAGCAGTGTCCTGTTAGGGCTCTCGTCACAATGCGCAAATTGTTTCTGCTAAGCGCTAGAATTTGGTTCGTATGCCTTTTATTGTAGGCTTTGATTAGTGCTTTCCTCTGGTTAGTTTGTTATATAAATCAAGCGTCAAAGGTAGCGATCTCGCGCCCAACGCCATTAAGAGTCATGTTTGTGCATCGTAATCGGGGCAATCAAGAATAAATTCCAAAATCTATTCAGCGCAAAATTATCTTAAGATAGTCGTCTTCAAAATCCGTTGATGAAATTCTCAGTACAAGCTCGGAGTGTGGATTTGTGCCCGATTAATGGCAATGGGCTCGCTCCAGTGGCGGCGTAAGACCTAAATTTTATGTGGGCAAAATTCATTTTGCGGGGCCCTCTACCAGCGCAAGATTTGCATAATTTTTCGGGGCGCGAGGCCACCTGGGTCGCGAGGCCGTAGGCGGTGGCCCACGTCGCCCACGCCTTACGCCGCCACTGGCTCGCTCCATATTACACGAGACACAAACATACCGGCGAAGGGTGTACCTCTCTTCGGGAATACAGGTGTAAACTATGATGATATTTTATATAGTGAAGAGTCGAGGTGTGATGCCCCTCCAACCAAAGGGAGGATCCTCCTCTCAGGCGGGTGTTATGCCTGGCGGGCCACTGCCCGACGGTTGTTGTCGAGCGGTTGTATACAAGGTGGAAGGAACATCGACGCACAAACGTCGTGACAAGGTTTTACTCAAGGTCAAAAATAAAATATCATTCATGTAGAAAATGTTCGGTTATTACAGATATTGACATTTTTGAGCGCGCAGTGTATTGCTAAAAACGCGATTATAACGCTCCGCGATTAATGTTATCGTGCGCGCGATCCGAAATAACTGAAATAATGAACTTTTGATTATAAATCTAATTTGGATAGATAGAAATAATGTTTTTTTTACACGTTCAAGTACAAGTGCAAGTAAAAACAGCAGAAAAAAATTAAAAATTGATGAATAAAGTTGCGGAAAATTTCAACGCAGGGGGGTCCAGAATCATGTACTGAACTCATGGTATTCCGATGTGCGTCGATGTCCATCCACCTTGTATATGCAAGTTGCTTGGTAAACTTCACTTGCGCGATTCAGGATTTGTTGCTTCGTACAAGTTCTTATGTAGCGTGATAGATGTCGCTAAATTTGTTTTATTATATTGCAGATACCCCTGTCCGGAATGCAACAAGAAGTTTGCTTCTAAAGTTTACTGGACGAAACACTACAATTTCTACCATTTACACAAATCACAATACAACTGCGAAATATGTAATAAGGTATTTATTATTATAATTTATTTATCAAATACATATTTATTTAATCCTCCACCGGCCAGGTGGAGTGACGACTTGGGGAAGGCAGCTGGCAGCGACTGAATGAGGAAAGCCGAAGGAGAGGCCTACGTCCAGCAGTGGACGAATACAGGCTGACGATGATGATATTTAGTTAGTCGCAACTTTCACTGCCCAAGACCGCCACTGTGAGGCCGTTCCTATATCCTTATCTATATAAATAAAAATGAATAACTAAATCTGTTGCTAAGCGCAAAACTCGAGAACGACTGAACCGATTTATAATTTATAATGATATTGATACAAAACTTAATTTAATAGATAAATACACAATTATTATTAGTATGAAATTTGTAATGAATATGTAATATTAAGTAATTAATTAAAGCCCTCCACATCCGCATTGCAATGCTTGTAAAAGGCCGCTAAGTTCCAAGCACACAAAATTTTTATGTAACACCTTATGTACACTTAGCATGCAATAAATGTTTGAATCTTTGATTTGGTTGATTTATTTTTTGTTGTGTTTGATAAAAGTCTGAGGAAGGTTCTTATGGAGAGAAAAAACAGAAAAAGAAGAAAAATACGAGGATAAAGTAAAAACAGGGACACGCAAGCGAAGCTGCGCACCGGGCGGTAGTTCTACATAAAACAATAAATAAACTTTTGTTCCAGCTATTTATATCAAAATGGCGTTTAAAGAATCACAAACAGAAACACCACGGATTAAGCAGATCTCGAGATCACCCGTGCAATGTATGCACCAAGAAATTCTTTGTAAGTATCTCATCCTCATACAGTTCTCGCCAAACTTATTTTTTATACCACTAAGTTGGCAAACAAGCATACGGCCCGCCTGATAATAAGCGGTTACCGTAGCCTATGGACGCTTGCAACACCAGAGGTATCACTCGCGCGTTGCCGACCCGAAAAACCAGAGGTTTATGGATTCACTGCGCCGACAGTTTGAGGGAATGTTCCTCTTGCTGTCAGCGCATCCTTAGAAGGAGCTAAGGAGCTTATTGTATTGTTAAAGGTATAATGAGATGCATATGCAGATGGATAATAAACCCCCCTCTCCAGATGAGCTGCCTGCTCGTCTGCCACTGTAGGCAATAAAAAAAAGTTGGTTGGTTTTTGTTGGTAAGAATTCCACATTCCACACAGGCAGCCTTTTGAAGGTCTCTCTCAGTCAACATTAAAAATTTAGAAAACCCCCGACACGAAAAGTCAAATGCCATTTTGTGGTGGCGGCCATCTTGGATTTGAAATTTATCGTATTCCCCTAGTTAAGCTCTTTCATTTGATACCCATATTGAGGGAGTTGTGACAAAATATGTAAGCTATTTTGTAGCGGTGGCCATCTTGGACCGATTTTCATCAAACATAGCTAAGAATACTCCCGACTTATTCACCTTCCAAATAAAAAAAACAAGATCAAAATCGGTTCACCCGTTCGGGAGCTACGATGCCACAGACAGACACAGACACGTCAAACGTGTCGTTCACACACGTCGTTTTTGCGTCGTGGGTTAAAAATACCTCTACCTAATGCTTCGGAGAATACAAGCATGCCCAGATCGTCATCACTATTATCAACCCATATACTGTCCCACTGCTGGGCACTCTCAGTATGAGAGGGATTAAGCTATAGTCCACCACGCTAGCCTAATGCGGGTTGGCAGACTTCACATGCCGTCGAGAAAATCTCTGAGGCATGCAGGTTTCCTCACGATGTTTTCAAGTGATAATTACGCACATGATTTCGAAAAGTCAGAGGTGCGTGGATTGAACTCCAGACCTTTGACTTGCCAGTCCAATCCAGTGTGTACTACCCCAACTCTATCACTGCTAGTGCCGTGATTGGTATTTTAAATATATTTTCACAGACATTGGCAACGCTCCGCAGTCATCAGCTAACACATTCAGATCAACGTTCATACATGTGCGAAGATTGTGGGGACACTTTCAAGCAGCGCGCGGCTCTGTACACACACACGCGGCTGGTACACAGAGCTGGTGGCAGACGGAAGTAGCGCGACTGTGGCGCCACAGTCGGGCAACTTAATTGGGAAATATTAAGTTGAAATAGTAAACAATTACCTCTATTTCGCTTTAACGGTGCGAGCGTAGAATCTGTTAAACTAAATAAAACACGTTGATACGACAAAAATCGATAATTTTAACAGAAATAAGAAAATAAAGAGGAATAAATGTATTCAGCGCGGTTTGCACGATACATATTACAAATTAAACAGAAAAAAAAATGTGTAAGTATGACATTCATTTTCCCTGCGAAATGCGCCAAATATGAAATCGCAGCATGTTACTCCCGGAACGATACATCTGTCGAAAATGCTGATAAATTTAAAAAGAAGTACCTAAGGATTACAAATAAATCTTAATATACAAAACTAACCCGAGGAACTCTAGAACTGCTAGACCAATTTTCATGATCTGTTTTGATTTGTTGGATTTGCCTCCACCCCGAATTACAGAATAACTATTAAAACATCAGAAAGTTTCACGAAAAACGAATGGGTGTGTAACAGGGTTCAAAGTTGAAAAAGATAGTTAAATAAATAAGTTCCACGCTCGCACTGCAGTTAGCGGTGTAAACTTGCAACGTTTCTGAGTCCAAACCATCTTATCTCAGAACTATTGTTCAGAAGGAAAGGGAAACGGATACAAATAAATAAAAAAACAGTTTTAACATTACCTACATAGTTTAATTTCTTAAAATTTTAACATCGGCTCATTAAATTTTTTTATTTCTTCATCTGTCTTAAACAATAGTTTTCCCATTGTTGCGACGTAGAGTCACGAGCAAAAACATGTAAACACTAACAAAAGTGCTAAAGCCATTTTTTATCTAAAGTACTAATATAAATTTTGTCATATTGCGAACACAGTATTTAAGAACTATAGTGGGATTGGTGTTATCTCAAAGTTTCAATCCTAATAATATTATAAATGTGAAAGTTTGTGAGGATGGATGGATGGATATTTATTACTCTTTCACGCAAAAACTACTGAACGGATCTGGATAAAATTTGGCATAGAGATAGATTATAGTTTGGAATAGCACATAGGCTACTTTTTATCCCGGTAAAATGTATGGTTCCCGCGGGATAGCGGGCTAAGCCGTTGGCGGAAAGCTAGTCGTTCATACATGAAAAAATTTCGCGCTGTAGCACTTTTGTTAGTGTATGTATATTACATGTTTTTGCTCGTGACTGTACTCTTGTCTCGAACCGCCTGAAACAAGTCCTCGCGGTATCTAAATCGTCCCGCCACCTCTTTTTGGGCCGGCCTCGGCGTGACTTACTATCTGCAGGCACCCACGGTCTGAAGACTTGCCCAGCGGTCGCTGTGCATGCGGCTGACGTGACAAATGTTACATACATTTATCAATGATCAAATGACATAAGCTTTCGACAAATCGGGCTGTCACTAATGTCATTTACATACATTTTGTTTGTCGATTCGAATGTCAAAATGCAACTTGTCTAACCCCCCTTTTATTTAACGCCCAGAACGCTGCGCTCCATTGCTCTTTGGCAAACTCCAAGGCGGAAAAGTTCCGCCATGTAACCATTTTTATACAAATAAAAATCATTTTATTTTGAAATTAAACTAATTTTTACTGAGAAGACTAGGCGTCCGTCTCGGCTTTATATTACAAACAGTAGAATGACGCCTACCAGCTTAGCCTGCCCGTGACCATAGACGCTGTAAAGGGTCCAAAACATCGGGATCTAAATTATAATAAACGCGATAATATCCTGAAAAAGTAGTTTTGTTTCAAAATGTCTAATATTCGCAAAAATCATTTTAGTTTGTACATTAGACGTCGGTGTTGCCACTTAACGCGCCGTCGGTGTTGCCACTCAACGCGCCGTCGGTCGTTTATCCTTCAAGTGTATGTACCGCACATGTGACAGCATGGACGTCCTCTGCGTGAACTTGGCGCTGCAGTAGGAGCACTCGTACGGGCGCTCGCCCGAGTGCGTCCGCATGTGGTTAGTCAGGGTGCGGTTAGCCTGAAATTACCACACGTAACAACATCACAACCTTATTCCCAAAAGAGATAGGCAGGGGGGCTAGACAAGTTGACGTAGACGAACAAAATGTACAGTTCGCGCCAAACTTATTGTCCGGGTTGAAGTTGGCGTTAGCTAACTTTAACCCTTTTTTTTATTTTAATTCAAAAATATTAGATTGTTATAAATAAAAACGAAAGCTCAAGTCGTAATCTGTCGTTATAAATTATTCTAATCCAATATTTTTCTTACTCCGATTTTTACGGCTGGGTTAAATTTAGCTAGCGCCAACTTCAACCCGGACAATAAGTTTGGCGCGAACCGTATGTAAATGACATTAGTGACAGCCCGATTTGTCGAAAGCTTGTGTCATTTCCATACATTTTGTTTGTCGATTCGAATGTCAAAATGCAACTTGTCTAGCCCCTAAGTAGTGTACCGTTAGGTAGAATAACAAGCTAAGAGCGGTTACGCACTACATCCGACCCAAATCCATGAAAATACGGTCCGGTGTAATCGTAGAACTATTTATAGAAGAAATCGGATGACGGATATCGGATCTAGTGTGTAAACTACCATAAAAGTTGTACCATGTCCCACAAGACGCAGGGAGGGATTCCACCCCTTTGTCGTTGATATTCCACTTATACGCACGAAGCGCTTTGCTTCATCTTTTATCATACGGACGGCTAGGGAGTGGAATTCTTTGCCGGCTGCTGTGTTTCCCGATTCATATAATTTGGGAACCTTCAAGGCGAGAATGAATAGACATTATTTGAGTTTGCGTGCTCCATCCTCGGCAGCATGGTCACTTACCAGCAGGTGAGGTGCTGCAACCATAGTTCTACGACTACACCGGACCATATTTTCACGGATTCGGATCGAAAGTAGTGGGGAACCGCTCTAAGGGTGGTCCGGACTTCGTGGCTAAGTTATAACTACACTGATCAACCGATATGACGACGTCTGTGGTCTAGTGGTTCAAGTACCGGACTGCTAATCACGAGTTCGTGGGTTCGATTCCCACAAGACACAAATATTTATGTGATGAATATAAGTATTTGTGTTTGTCTGGGTGTTTCCTATGTATAATAAGTATGTACTTACAACAAAAAAGTATATAAGTATTATATCTATTGTCTAGTACCCATAGTACAAGCTCTGCTTAGTTTGGGACTAGATGGTGCTGTGTAAAATGGCCAAATATATTAATAAAAAAAATGTTGTGAAATGACCGTTAGATTGGCAAGTCAAAAGTCTGGAGTATTCGGATATGCAAGGTTAAGCTGCGCATGCCACGGCCATTCTTAACATATCAACCCTCCGCGGCTCAAAGAGGAGAAGGATGGGCACTTACAGCGAATCCTCTGCCGCACACGTTGCACAGTTTATTCTTCTCTTTCTTCACTCCTTCGTGGTTGTACTTCATATGTTCCACATACCGGGTCCTGTTCAGGAAATGCTGAAACAAAAATCACCTGAAAAATATTTAGTTATGAAACTGCTATGACGATTTTTTAAATTATACCCACAAGAAGATTGAGAGTTATTTTTAATGAAGGAAAAAATCGGCTGGCGGGCAGGATTCGAACCTGCGTCTTCTGGGTCGGTACACCAGTCGCTTTGACCGCTAAACCACCGCGAACCCCGCTCGCCTGTTGAAATCTTCCTTCACATTCTAAACTTACGTCTTAAGCTGAGTCCAAGCCGGACAATAAGTTTAGCGAGAACTTTACGTAATTGGTACCTACACCGTAGTAATTAATTAAATAAATAATAATATTAGATAGATTTTTATGCCGTTTTTAGTAATAGATAGTTTTATTTTTATTTTAGTTAGTTCGTGCTAACTTCAAGCCGGACAATAAGTTTGGTGAGAATTCTAACTAACAAACTAAATTTATTAAAATCTACAAAATAAAGTAAAGTAAATAAAAGAAGTTAAATAACACTTTCATACCTTCCTCTCACAATATTTATTTATTTATTTATTTAATTTTCTATGGAAGACTTACAGCTAAATAAAACAAAATAGAAACAGTTGGTTAATCTGGCAGCCAATTAAAGTCTCCACGTATAAAAAATACTATATATATATGTCGGAGAAACACCGTTCTCGTCGACATCGTCATTAGTGGTTGCGGGATTAGTGGCCGTCATCAGGGTGTAATGCGAGCACAAAACACAATAATCACAGTTTCACAGTACTTTAATTTAGTGTTACAATATTTCGTCACTTATCACAGCAAAATTAACCGTAATAGGATCGAGCAGCGGGTTCAGGGCACCGATATTACTTTATAAAAACGAGTCACAAGTCACAACAATGATCCAACTCGATCAAACTCTATCTTTTTTTACAGCTCGACAACTCCATCAACCATCACGCAAAAAACTGTCAAATCCCTCCAAAATAATTAAAAACTGGCGCCTCGACCCCGCTCGGCAAGTGCTCCGCTCTGATTGGTTGTTACGCAAATTACAAATTCATAACTTTCAATTTATAATAATGTTTTTAGGTTATAGAAAGATGTGACAAATCAAATTAAATTAAATTAAGAATTTTAGAAGTAATTAAAATAAAAACAAGTATTAATGTGCGTTATCTATCCAAAGAACAATCAACCCTACTCATAGCTTCCTCCGACATATATATATACTACGTATAATATTATTATATGTGCTTACCCTATCGCACAGTGCGCAGTAATGTTTTGATTGGTTCGTATGTACATGCCGGTAGTGATTCATCATGTACACGCGTCTCGAATAAGTGTTGCTACATTCTGGACATTGAAACTTCTTTGTCAACCTATAACAAACAATATTATAAACTTTTTAGTGGAAGAAAACCACAATCTCAGACGACCTGCGTTCCTTGTTGAAGATAATAGAAAAAAAAAACTAATATCATCTGTGGTATATTTATAGTCGATTGTAATGTAAATGTCATACATGACATGACAGTGACAGATAAAACGTCAATATTTGAAATTGTTCGGCTCTTTCAGTTAGAGTTGCCGAAAAATCGATAGTTTTACTATAGATAGTAAAAAGTCGCTGGGAGTCGTTGGATGCGGGCGGCATACGACCGGTCCCGGTCGAAGTCTATCTATGAGTCGACCTCTTTTGGCTGACATGATGATGATGTTAGTAAATCATTTTGTGAATTATGATAGGAATTTTCCAAAGTATATAATTACCGTTTTTCTTGTCCAGTGCTCATATCACTTTGGTTGCCTGGAAGAAATCGCTTTAAGCGATAAGGCCGCCCATTGTACATGTTTTTAGTTAAGTAGGTATATAAAATCATTGTCTTTTTGTATTTCTGGTGTACAATAAAGAATTTAATAAATAATTGTGGGCACAGTTTATATAGAAACGAATACTTTTCTATAAACGTACTCACTGTGTATTCCTCTCGTGCGCATGCGCGGCACTGGTCTGCACGTGCCGGTTGTACACGATCGGGTTGCGGTAGTGCTTGTCGCAGACGACGCAGTAGGCGTGTCCGTGCGCGTGCGCCGCCCGCGCGTGCTTGCGCAGCGCCGCGCGCGACTTGTAGCGGCGCGCGCATGTCGCGCATGTCAGCCCCGTGTGCTCGCTGACACAATTTTTTTAATTTATTTACAAGCATTCCGCGAGCGGTTTCGCCCGCGTGGTCTTATAAATTATAACCTACACCTTTTTTTGTTTTATACACAACTAGCGACCCGCCCCGGCTTCGCATGGGTTTGAATTTCTTGTATTTTCTGTACTATAATATGTATGTATTATACATATAAACCTTCCTTTTCAATCACTCTTATCTATTAAAAAAAACCGCAGCAAAATCCGTTGCATAGTTTTAAAGATTTAAGCATACATAAGGATATAGGGACAGAGAAAGCGACTTTGTTTTATACTATGTAGTGATGGGCTTACGTTTGACCACTACTTTGCCTGTTGGTAAGCAACAGTGCAGTCGACGATGGTGCACGCTTACCCAGTAATTACCTATTCACTCGAGTTTTAAAGACCGCCAGATTATATTTTTCCGAAAACACATACGCCGGCAACGAGTTCCACTCCTTAGCGGTACGCATGTACCTCCAACAAATATCATTATATTTTAGCCAATGTATACAAAAACTTGACAAATTATATACTAAAACCTTCGTCGAGAACCATTCTATCCATTGGTGAAAACAACATGAAAATCGGTGCAGTAGTTTTTGAGTTTATCGCGAACAGACAGAGACGCGGCGGAGGACTGTTTTATAATATGTAGTGTTAGGAATTTAATGATATTTTCAAGACTACACATCTATTTTCATAATGGCATTGTGACAGAAAGGCTTGCTAGAATCTCACTTCAGTCTCTTCTGCTCAAGAACTCGTAATTGCGTGAACGAGGTAATTGCGTGAGTAATATCAAACTTCTGTCCAATCGTTGTGTATTATTGTTAGTCTGCGCGGAACTAGTTGGCCGCGTCTTAGGTGTGTGAGCGGCGGGACGGAGGGGAGGGGTCGCCTGCGCGCTGTGGGGCGGAGGGGCGGGGACGCTTGCTTTTAATAAAAATGAAAATGAAAAAACATTTATTTAAACATACAAATCAGTCAATTTGTTCACAGTAACCCGCCGCCTCACCCCCGTCCCTACCTAAAGCGCGGCCAACTAGTTCCGCGTGGACTATAATTAGATCCTGACTGTTTGATTTGTTACTTTAGCCTGTATCCCTATTAAATCTTTAAAAAAAGTAATTCTCGGTCTTTATTTACAATATGATAGTATTTATGTATCTTAACTTACGTCATATGTTTTTGCAGTAGGTTTTTGGATTTACAACGTTTCCCGCAGTGATCACACAAGAATATAGTATGCAACGCTTTATAGTGAGCATAAAATTCTGTTAAATCTCTGAAACAAAATAATTGTTACAATAACTAAATTTAATGTCTAAAAAACCGAGAGACAAGAAAAAAAAAAATTATAACGCCATTTTGTGGTGGCGGCCATCTTGGTTTTGAAATTTATCATAGTGTATAGTATTCTAGTCAAGGCCTTTCATTTGATACTCATATTGAGGGAGTTGTGAAGAAATATGTAATCCGCTATTTTATGGCGGCGGCCATCTTGGACCGATTTTCATCAAACATAACTAAGAACACTCCCGACTAATTCACCTTTCAAACAAATCTAAATCGGTTCATCCGTTCGGGAGCTACGATGCCACACACAGACACGTCAAACCTATAACACCCGTCGTTTTTGCGTCGGGGGCTAAAAATTATTATGGACTATTACGCTCGATGTCATACGTTCGATTCCCAGGTCAATCAAAGTATTATTGGGGTTTTAGAATATTCCCAATAACAATGGCAACTGCCTCGTTAGTCTAGTGATCCTAAGCGCGACTGCTACGCTAGAGGTCTTGGCTTCGATCCCCGGGGTGAGCAAAGTGCTGTTGGGTTTTCTGAGAAATTCCCAGTAGCAGCTCGGAGTCTGGATTTGTGCCCGGTTGATGGCAATAGTCTCGCCTCCTATTACAATAGACCTAAACATACCTAAATGTGGGTGTACTTTAATACTCCTCTGCCCACCCCTTCGGGGTATACAAGCGTGATGGTTCAACATACTCACGGAAATTGTGCGTCACAATGCGCGCACTGGACGGCGCTGTGCGCATCTGTGTGCGCTCTCAGTCTGCGCGTGGTGTAGCACTGGAAGCCGCAGCGTGCGCACTGCCACGCGTAGTTATGCGCACGCACATGCTTCAACAGCGCCTGCTTGTTACCGCAGTGTATGCTACATGTTTGGCACGCATATGGACCTGCGGACTGAGAAATGAACTGGTCACCATGAAAATATTGACACACTAGCTTCCTGCCAGCGGCTTCGCCCACGTGGCCTTATAATATATTTTTTTAAAGTATATCATTTACGTCAAAGAGTATTTGTTTTCTGATTTTTTTTTCTCTGTCTATTGGCATATGTTTCATAATATGTGTACACTACAAGTTACAACACATAACTTTAGTGTACTTGCAACTTTAGGTATGTAAAACAGGTTTGATATAATATATGATATATACTTTGGCAAGGCTGTAGATTGCAACCTGAGCCAGCATATATTCAGTCAAACAATTGTTTGGAATGTAAGTGACACCGCAGACAATAACTAGTTAATTATAGGAACTTACCTTAGTATGTTTCAACAAATGACTTTGAAGTTTCTTTTTGGAAACAAACCCACGGACACACATACTACATTTATATCTCAAACTCTCATAGTAGTCACTATTTCTTTCTCTGTCCAACCAGATCTTTGGATCGTCAGGTTGTATAGAAAACTTTTTTCTCAAAGCCTTTTTCGAATTTAAATCGGAGATAATTCTATAATGTGACACTTTCTTTTTTTTATTGACATTTTTTTTTGTTAGTGTTTCTTTTTCTTTTTTAATTTCTTCTAGGCACAGATCATTACTATTTTGATGATAATTTATATCATCATCAGAATGATCATTTTCATATTTGATGACTAGCTTTTCTTTGTCATCATTATAATCATCATCATGTGTGATATTAATTATTACACTATCTGAGTTATTTGTAGTTAATTTTGATAAAGTGTTCAGTAGACATTTCTGAAAAAAAATTAAGTTAGTGGGTAAAATTGAAAATTGCATACCAGGCCCTGGGCTTTTGGGGATGGGGGGAGCTGCCAGGGTTCTTTCAGCTAAGTCCAACAGACAGTCAGTCCAGATATATAATTATGGCAGTGGTTGTCTACTTAATATGTCTTGGCCCCTTCTCAATCAATTAATTATGATTTTTCTGATAAATAGTGACTGCCTCATTGGTCTAGTGGTCTCAAGCACGACTGCTACGCTAGAGCTCCTGGGTTCAAATCCCGGGTTGAGCGAAGTGTTGATGGGTTTTTCTGTGAAATTCCCAGTAGCATCTTGCAGCCTGGATTTGTGCCCTGTTGATAGCAATAGGCTTTCTACCTACATGGGACCTAAATATACCAGCGAAATGTGGGTGTACATTAGTACTCCTCTGCCTAACCCTTCGGGGGATACAGGCGTGATGGTATGTTATAACACAAATAGTGTTACATATACAAATAAATCAGCAACTAACCTTATTTTTAACTAACTCATTTCTCAATATCTTTTGCGCTTCTTCTAATTGAGTTTTAAAAAGTTTAATCTTCTTGAGTATCGCCATACACTCCCAGCACAGGTATATCGGTTGAGACAACACCTGAAAATATTATATGTTTTAAACCTTTTTATTATTGTTCTGTTCCTATAGAATTTAGATCAGGTTGGCTCAAGTTGACAATATTGCCGTTTAGGGACGGTCTTTGACAGTCAATGGATACTTTTTTATTTAAGTATATAGCTCCTATAAAACATAAATAAAAATTGATAACTTACACTAGTCACATTGTATGGAATATTGGAAATATGCATAAAAATATCAACAAATTCGCCGATCGAAGATAGCTTTCGGTCAGAGCTTAAACACGCCTGGCAAACAGATGTATCACTTTTGTTAGCGAAATTACACTTGGATTCTTCGATTTTATACATTTTTATTTAGATTTTCTCATTATTTTTCTAATGTTTACAAACTACTATCAGACTCGAATGACGTGACTGTTGACATGACATTGACAGTCTGGAATTTTGAAAGCAGATGACAGACTAAATAAGATAGACTTATCCGTAGCCAATCGAAAACCGTAACTTACCGTTGTTTTTTTAGTCGCTAACGCATGTCTAGGACAATTAATATACTTGGAAAATAAGTATAAAAAAGACTCGTAATAATAAAGCAAAGGTACCAGTTTATATAATATTATCATTCATATATTTAAATGAACTATTATTTTGGGTTATCATAAAAAAAATCGACTCTCACTTAAATTTTCTTGTCTAAGTACACGAATACAAACCACAAAGTGGAAACAAGTACCTGTACCATATAACTATAGCGGAGTGGGAATCACAGAGTACATTATAAATATGTGGGAATCGAACCATTGGTTTTTCCATCACTGGTCACGACTCGTGACCTTGGTTTTTCCATCACTCGTGACTCACGAGTGATGGAAAAACCAATATACCACAACAACTACGGCAACCATGCCTTGGCTTCATTATTATTCTGTAATATTTTAGTCCTTATTTTCACAAATGATTACATCATGACAATCATGATAAACATAAAATACTAATTGATAAACGATAAACACTTCCGAAAAATAATTTGGGTGCACTATAGAATAATTTAATCTGTATGATAAATAGTGTTGCACCCAGAGTCCTGTCAATGAATTTTCAGACAAAATTCGGTTTTGCTCCGGTCTAGACTACAGAAAGTGGATAAACTCTTAGTTTTATTTTAGGTTTAATATTTATAATTTATTTTAATAGTTAACGTAAACATAGAAGTTGTTTGACTTTCATTCATGCGTAACCAGCTGTTGATGTTGATGTATTCGTAAATCAATTTTAGTAATAGCAACACTTGGTAAAGAAGCCATTTTGTGGTGTCGCAGTGCAGTGAATTGTTCTTCATCAGTTTTCGTCTATTTTACATGGGAGTATTACTTTTTGTTGTGATACGAAAGTAATCATAACAAAATATTTTAGTTTATTTTACAATTAAAAGTATAGAAGATGGAGCAGGATGTTGATACAGAATACAGAACTGTGTGTAGTGCTTGCCTCAGCAGCGACCGTGATCTTTTTGATTTAAAATCGCCACAAGTCTATCAAATATTCCGATTACTTATGTACGATTTCGCGGGCGACAGGGTAAGTTTGAAACTTTTAAAGTTATCTCAACTTTTACTGTGCATAACTTGTTACGTAAATAATAAGGTCATACTACAATATATTTATGGCTTGAATTATGTCGGTGCGTAGCGTGTGCATAACTTTTTAAATAAATATTTACTATCGCGGGAAGGGCTCCTTAAAAGTTTCTTAGTATCAATTAAACACTGTTTGGTTTATTGTTACCATTATAGGCACATTGTAATAATACCCTGACCTCATCTATACTAATATTATAAAGAGGAAAAATTGTATTGTTTGTTTGTTTGTATTGAAAAGGCTCCGAAACTACTGGACCAATTTGAAAAATTCTTTCTAATTTAGATATCCCATTTAGCGGGGAAGGCTATAGGCTATATATCATCACGCTACAACTAATAGGAGCAGAGTAGTTATGAAAAATGTTGCAAAAACAGGGAAAAAATTATAAGATCACTCGGGCAAAACCACTGGCAGGAAGCTATATTTACTATAATAGAAAAAAGTTGCCAATATTTGTTCTGTGTAATTCAAATCTGCAACCAATAACTCTGTAGCCAATCATTTGGTCACAGTTTGTTGATTCCGCTATTGTTTGTGTACATATTTATTATTAAATCACAAGTACCTATTTATTATATTACAATATATATAAATTAAACTAAACAGAGGTGTACTTATGTACACCTACAGTATGCCAGTATATTTGGGTTCCATCTAATAGGAGGCAAGCCTATTGTCATCAACCGTTTCACAAATCCAGACTCTGAGCTGCTACTGGGAATTTCATAAAATACCCTAACAATTTACTAGGCCTGGGAATCGAACCCAGGACTTCTAGCACAGCAGTCACCCTTGGGACCACTAGACTAATGAGGCAGTTGTTTACACAATTTAAAAAATATATATAAATCCATTGTAGAGGTGGGCAAAGTGTATCATTTTTGTGATTGGAACATTTGCATCTGGTTCACTGAAATGTTCTGAAACACTGATGTTTCATTTGGCTCATTTGGATCATCAACTCAAAATATGATACAGAATGTTTCGAATACGTCAAATACATACATAGAGTTGCGTTGCGGGAGTTTATTACTGAGTCAGTGAAGTGATACGTAAGCGCATTAGTGGTCATTTTTACGTGCATGAATACCGACAGCGAAAATCCGTACGAATTGAGTGATGCACTTCTCATTTGTTATATCTTTCTGACTTGTATGGATTGTAATTATTTCGCCCGCTTACACGCCAGCCGCGAGACGCGAGTCAATATACCCAGTAATAGTTACTCACTGTCTCAATTTTGTCTCTCTCGCTCGCGGCTCAGTCGCCTCGCGAGCGACGCGTTGCGCGAAATGAGCGCTCAGCAAAGTAATGTTTCAGATCCAAATGATACGTTTGAAATGTTTCGAGTGAACCAATCTTTTGGATCACTTCAGTGATTCGGATCAGTGAGTCGGTTCTGTAAAGAGGTACACAGGCCTAATCCATTGTACTCTTTTCTCGTGCTACCCCGAACTAGTCCTTGCGGTATGCATCTAGAAAAAGGTTGTATTTTAAAAGAGTACTTGGAAAAAACTGGGGCAGGCCTTTGCCCAGAAGTGGGACAGCAATGGCTAACTATAAAAGAAATATATATATACATTTTTTATTTCTCCATAATAAGTCACATTAATTGGATATGTTTTAGTTTGGTGAGTCGATACCAGAGATAGAGCAGATGGTTTGCTGGGAGTGTCTGGCACTGATGAAGAGGTTCCACAAGTTCAAATGGCAAGTACACAGTGCACAGGAGCATTTGAGGGTCCTAGCACTCAGCAGGACCCAGGAGGTGGGCATCATTGTTTTCTTTAACCAACTTCAAAGGACAAGGAGGTTCTCGCATCTCCTATAATAAATATCTTTGGACCATCACCACCACCATCATCACAGCACCATCTAGTCCCAAACTAAGCAGAGCTTGTATTATGGGTACTAGACAATGGATATAATACTTATACATATAGTTCTTTGGTTAATACATATAAGAAACACCCTGACTAACACAAACACATAGTACAACCTCTGGTTTAGGGCTAGATCACATGAGTAAACAAGAAACAGAGTATAAGCTTCTAAGAACCGGGCTCAGTAAGCCCTGGGGCAGGGCACGCGCCGAGCCAGTCTAAACCGGTATAGCTCCATACGTGACAGTCCGCGCTTGCTCACGCACACACGCGCCTCACGTTTGTAGTAGTGTACTTATCGCAGTGCAGTTGTATGAAGCTTGTACGCTGTTCCGTTACTCTGTGCCTAGATGGTGTTGTGTAAAATGTCACAGGATATTTATTTATTTCAGAGTATGGACCACACATATATGTCTCAATCTTTGTCATGCTTGGAAATGTCTACTAAGTCAGAATATGACAAGATATACTTTGACTACTCATCGGGGTCTGATGAACAGGAATTTATATTGAGCACTACGCACCCCGAAAGCGTGAAGAGTGAGGAGTATGATGTGGGCCAAGTGGGCCGGGATAGTAACATATTGGACATTGATGACCATATCCTAGAAGGTAAGCATGTGGAATGCTTGGATATTTAAAAAATAATGTTCTGGGACATTTTACACAGCACCATGAAATTACATATTTGCAGAAATAAATATATTATGAACGATTTGCGTCGTTTGTCTAGTGGTCCTAAGCGCGACAGCTACGGTCCTGGGTTCGAATCCCGGGTTGAGCAAAGAGTTGTTGGGTTTTTCTGTGAAACTCACAGTAGCAGCTCGGAGTCTAGATTCGTGCCCATGTGTGTGTGAATAAGCACGTAAGGATATTAAATATTATGAAAATAAAAGAAGCCCATATGCCCAGCATGTTAGGGGACGCCGGCAGGCACCAGGCGGGCGATCAGTCCTCTTGGTGGAATTATTTCGCCCAGTTCCCCATTTTGGTGGATCCCTGCATGGTTCCGGTGGCTTTGCAGAAGCCTACCAATTGTCTGACGACCTAAAAACATAAATTAATACATGTCTGTGATATGGGGTAATGGTATGTTATTTGTTTTAGTGCCAGAAATAGTGCTAGAGAACCCAATGACCGGTGTGATGTCCCACATAGTGGTCGGTACAGATGCTCTGGTCTCCTCTGAACCAATCACGCGGAATGTTAACGGAGAGATGCCACATATTACAATTGGGTGTGTTATTAATATTTATTTATTCATCATCAATTGGTTAGTACCACTGCTGGGCAGAACTAGAGAGGTTAGGCTATAGTGCACCACGCTGGCCTAATATGTGGTGTCAGACTTCATACAGTCGGATTTCACACATACAGGATTCCTCGTGATGTTTTCATAAATCATAAATTTATTGCACTCATGTTTGTTTACAATGTTGGTATACATTTGGCTTACTTTCAAAACATGAACCCTGTTGAGCCGGTTGCAGACCGAAAACTAAGCTATGCCAAGGCCAAACTAAGCTATGCCAAGCAGTGGCGGCGTAAGACCTAAATTTTATGTGGGCAAAAGGGCAAAATTCATTTTGCGGGGCCCTCTGCCAGCGCAAGATTTGCATACTTTTTCGGGGCGCGAGGCCCCCTGGGTCGCGAGGCCGTAGGCGGTGGCCCACGTCGCCCACGCCTTACGCCGCCACTGATGCCAAGCAAGCTAGGCTAAGCTAAGCTAGAAATAAATAGTGTGCACACCAACAGCTAAGCCAAAGCTCAGTCAGTGTTGCGTAGTTCAATTAGGGGTAGCGGGAGGGGCTTAGCTTAGCTCGTGTAGCTGCGCATCGGCATACACAACTAACTTAGCTTCGCATATTTTAGTTAGCTCACATAGCTTATTTATATATCTATACTAATATTATAAAGAGGAAAGATTTGTTTGTTTGTTTGTTTGTTTGTTTGTAATGAATAGGCTCCGAAACTACTGGACCGATTTCAAAAATTCTTTCACCTTTGGAAAGCTACATTATCCCCGAGTAACATAGGCTATATATCATCACGCTACGACTAATAGGAGCGGAGTAGTAATGAAAAATGTTGCAAAAACGGGGGAAAAAATTATAAGACCACGCGGGCAAAGCCGCTGGCGGGAAGCTAGTTTATATATATTTATATATTAGCATAGTTAGTTCGCATAGTTTGCGGTCTGCACACAAGCATGGAAAACTGCGTCAGCTATGCGAGCTAAGCTAAACTAACTAAGCTAAGCTCTTTGTCTGCAACCCGTATTAGGGCACAGCAATACGAGTATAAGTATTTTCTTACATCTAATTATAGCTAATTTTATATTATTAAAGTCTATCTAATACAGCATTATAGTGTTTAAATTTATTAATACGCTATGCTTCTATTCTATTTATCTTCGGGGACGCCTGCAGGCACCAGGCGGGCGATCAGTCTTCTTGTTGGGATTATTTCGCCCAGTTCCCCATTTTTGGTGGATCCCTTCCTGGGTTACTGGCGTTCGGCGTCGCGAATCTTCTGATTGCATAAGTCCAACAGTTGCTTGATTGATATTTCTGCAAGTTGCTCTTCGTTTACTACATCAGTGCCTAGTATTTCCAATCTGAGTAGTGCATACATTTTGCATTCTGCTACTAGATGGAAGCTTGTTTATACACTATGCTTAACTAACTAGATAACTTCTCCATGATGATGATATCATTCCAACATTTTGTTCGTCATTCGTTTGTCGATCAGAACGTTCCGTAGCAACTTGGCTAGGCCCGCAGATGCGGCTGAATATCAGTATTTTACACGAAGCCACTGCCATCAGACCTCCGCAGTAAAATTTCTGGGCAATACCGATATGCGAAGGATAGACTGGTTGTCAGGCTTTTTTTGGGCTTCCTACCACTAACGATTGCTATTGATGTTTGTATGACAACCGGGACTAACGGCTTTACGTGCTCTCCAAGGCAACATTTTATTTGCAGCCCCCTAATGCCGACAAAGATAGAGACAGTTATAATTCCAAGGAAACCAAAAATCGAATTGGCTGAGCCCAAGTCGTCCGGTTACATAACGGAGTATATGAGCGAAGCCGATATGCTGGCCTGCAGGTAACTTATTTAACATTTTTTTAATCCTTAAGGGGGGAAAATAGGTAGAATACCGTAAACATGGTGTTTAAAGCATTTTGTTGAGTAATCTTCTCATTACTTTGTCCCAAAAAATACCCAGTATACTTAAGATTATTGGGAATAATTCGTATTGTTTAGAATACTTATCTATAAGATTTCTAAATTTTTGTAAAGAATTCATTGAAAATATGCAATTATATGCACTATACTTACAACTGACGTCAAAAGTAGCGTGCGCCATACAAATTCTATACTAACACTCGTTTTGCGAGAAAGGGACAGAGCATCCCCTCTCAATCCCCACCAAAAACTTTTAACGCATTTATCCCAGAAATTTCTAGGTCGATTTTAATATTTATTTTCAATACACGAAGTATGCTTATGATATTTTTCACTAAGTGTGTGATTATTAACAAATTCAACACCAGTCTTCTCCCCTATTCAATTCAAATTCAAATTCAAATTCAAAATATTTTATTTCAATTAGACCATATAAATAGGCACTTTTGAATTGTCAAACTAGTTGCACGGTTCCAAAAAGTGGGACTTATGGAGAAGAGCCGGCAAGAAACTCCATAGTTACTCTTTTAAAAAAAAATATAGGCGAGTAACAATAAAATTTTGTGATGAATAGTGTGAGTATAATGCAGTATGATGTGTATGACTAAAAAAAAAATGGACAAAAAAACAAACAAAAGAACATAGCCATTGCAGTAAGAGCTGACCAGTCCCGACAGACAGCACCCGTTCACGAGCATGACGTGTGTATCGGCGCCGTTTGACTCAACTATGTTGTAGGGAATAAAAAGACCCGACACACAACGCCACTATCAGCAGGACATTTAAGTGAGCATGACAAGACATCTACCTCGGGCTGGTTATAATTTTATTATATTATACATTAATAGAATAACTAAAGCAACATCAAAAGCTGCAGAATACTCATACTGTACAGTTAATGAAGTTCACTTCTCAATAAAAAATGACACAATAAGACATACATAAAATCACGTAGCATAATTGTTGCAATGTCAAATAGGTAATGATAATAATGATGCAAATTAAATGTCAGATTATTGCAATGTCAGGTAATGATATAAATTAATTGTTTTTAATAACATTAAAGTGTCAGAAACCAGTTTAACTAGAACTACTAAATAGTGCGATCATTTGCAGGGAGGAGGCCAAAAAAAAGGTGCAGTACGCCAGCTCTGTGTACAAATGCGAATTATGCATCATCGGCTTCTATACACAGCAGCAAGTCGAAGACCACTTTATGCATGCGCACAGAGCTGTGAGTAAACGATTAACGACTTTATTTTATTGTCATTAAGCTGTTTCTATAAAACTAGTTTTCCGTTCTTTCGTGATGAACTCAAGTGTTTGTTTGTCTGGGTGTTTCTTATCCTTACCAGTATTATAAATGCGAAAGTAACTTTGTCTGTCTGTCGTGTTTGACCCGATGTAAATGAAATTTGGTACACAGATAGTCTAGAGCCTGAGAACGGAATATAGGCTACTTTTTAATGTGAAAAATGGGCTATATGTGGTTGAAATAAGGGATGTAAGCTGTAAGAAATACCTAGACCACGTGGGCGAAGCCGCTGGCGAAAAGCTAGTGTATTATAAGTATGTATTTACAAAAAAGTATACAAGTATTATATCTATTGTCTATGTATAGTCTGCGCGGAACTAGTTGGCTGCGCCTTAGGTATGTGAGTGGCGGGACGGAGGGGCGGGGGCGCCTGCGCGCGGAGGGGTGGGGGCGCTTGATTTTGTTCACAGTAACCCGCCGCTTCACCCCCGTCCCTACCTAAGGCGCGGCCAACTAATTCCGCGCGGAGTATAGTATCCATAGTACAAGCACAGAATAAATAATAACAGAATGTCCACTCTCCGCCCCTCCCTAAGTCAGATACCTCAGGTCCCCCGCATCCTGCCGGTGTTCTTGCCGGACTGCCGACAAACCCTACGCACCGTCACGCACACATTTGCATTTGCACGTGTGAAGACGTAATTTTGACAAGTTTGACATTTGGTATTGTAGTGTGCAGCGGTATCGGAAAGTTTGTATGGAGTGTCACAGGTGTGGTACAAGCTCTGCTTAGTTTGGGGCTAGATGGTGTTGTGTAAAAATGTCCCAGAATATTTATGAATTATCTGGCACCGTGCACAGAAACCGGGGCAGGTGGCGTGCAAGGTGTGCTACGTGTACGTGGAGGCTCAGCGCCTGTCGTCGCACACGAGCGCGCACTACCTGCGCTACAGCTGCAAGCTGTGCGGCCACGCCGAGCTCGGCTGCAAGCTCATCCAGCTGCACGTCAAGGCGCACATGACCAGGCCGCCGCACAGCGCGCAGCACAACATCGGCGACGCCACCACCAAAAAGGTATGTTACTACCAAATGTTTCAATCGTGTGGAGGGACGAGGTCAGAGGTGTGTTGTCCCTCGCACCAAAGGGAGGTGGCCACTGCCCGACGGTTGATGCGGTTGAACGGTTGATGGTCCGGCGGTTGTATATATGCAAGTTGCACGGGAAACTTTACTTACAAGTTCTTATCCCAGTAAATTTAGTTTGCACACCATGTGTGCAAAAAAGTTGGCGATTTTTTTTATCATGGAAATTCGTAAAAATATTTTTTTCCTGCTCTAATTTGCAAAAATTGTAGGGAAACGAAAAGGATGGCAATAAAAGTCATATATGCACCCGCATACTGCTCATTTTTGCATAGGTTGCATTCTAAGCGCGGGAGAGGTTAAGTAGCAGAATAGATGTCGCTACAAAGGAATTCCCCCAAGGTTGTTAAAGTTTGACGTGACATTTTTGACCCCCGACGCAAAAACGACGAGGTAACACCCCGTCATCCCGTAAGTTTGACGTGTCTGTATGTGTGATGTGTGTCTGTGGCATCGTAGTTCCCAAACGATTGAACCGATTTTAATTTTGTTTGTTTTGTTTGAAAAATGAATTAGTCGGGAATGTTCTTAGCTATGTTTAATGAAAAACGGTCCAAGATGGCCGCCGCAACAAAATGGCGTATTAGATATTTTTGCGTAAACAAAACTCAATACAATATTTAAAAATAACATAATAAACTTGACGATATTATGCGCCACATCCACACAAAACGTTCTGACATTGATGTTGACGTTTCTGACGTTTGACGTCGTAGACGTAGACGTAGCAGAAGAAAATAAAAGTATAATAATATATAATATAAAATAATAATTCCAGGGCAGAAAAAAGAAAGAAAAGGAAAAAGTTGTGACCGCCGCGCCGCCCAAGCCTGGTGATCTACGAAAACTTCTATCCAAGACCACTATAGAGGGATACCAGTGTCTGGAGTGCGATATGTTCTTCAAGTAAGTAGCTGGTTTAATTCTGGACACAATAAATAATAACAGAATGGCCACTCTCCGCCCCTCCCTAACGTCAATACCTTAGCTCCCCCGCATCCTGCCGGTGTTCTTGCCGGACTGCCAACAAACCCTACGCACCGTTACGCACACATTTGCACGTGTATAAACGAAGTTTTGACAAGATTGACATGGTATTGTAGTGTGCAGCGGTATCGGAAAGTTTGTATGGAGTGACACAAGTGTGACCTGGAGACACCAATGGTATGGTACGGTATCGCGGGCTGTTTTCCGCAACTCCACGTCAATGCGCGTATTTTGCGTACGGGCGGGGATGATTGCGCTTTATCATACTAGCGGATTCAAAGCGGAGCGGGCGCGCAACGGGCACGCAGCGCATGCGCAGAGAATTTGTTGCGGACGCGCAACGAACACGCAACGCATGCGCAGCGAATTTGTTGCGGACGCGCAACGAGATCGCTGCGAATAGCAGCGTGGGCCGCCTAACTTCACTTAATTGATAATTAATAATTAACTTCCCTTAATTCGTCGATGCTTTCGTTTTCGTCTTCGAACATATCCAACAGCAGTGTCTCCTCGTCGGAATCCATTTTATTGTACATCGTTAACTAGCTACAAACCGCGACGTAAACGTTGCGAATTGGCCACGAATCCGCGACGTCTTCGCTGTGCAGCCGCGGCGTGTTCGCGACGGATTTGCTGCGCGCCCGCCCCGTCACGCAGCCGCTCGCAAATCGCGATCGCGAAAAGTGTGATAACGCCCTTTAATATTTACTCAAACCACCCGAACTCCTCAAGAAACGCCAGCACACTCCTGATGTTGCTGACGATCTCTCGGAGGGTACTTTTGTTTCCGAAGTACTTAGCCCTGTATGTGGCGACCTCAGTACAGTGCAAAAGCACGTGAGCCGCTGTTTCGTCCTCTCCCAGGCTGGAGACACCAAATGACTGCCTCGTGGTGTAGTGGTCCCAAGCGCGACTGCTACGCTAGAGCTTCTAGGTTCTGGTGAGCTTCTGGTTTCCCCAAAGTGTTGTTGGGTTTACCTGTGAAATTTCCAGTAGCATCGGTCTGGATTTGTGCCCGGTTGATGGCAATAGGCTCGCTCTTAATTACATGGGACCTAAACATACCGGTGAACTGTGGGGGTACATTAGTACAACTCTGCCTACCCCTTTGCGGAATACAGGCGTGATGGTATGACACTAAATGGTGGACCAACCTGTTTTGATTTTTATTTTTTTGACATTGAAATGAAAATGATATTTATTTCTGTAAGTAGATCCTTTAAAAGACACTTTTACAAGTCATATATTTTTTTTTAATGCTAGATTTCGCCGGCATTTCGTAACTGACGACCTCTGAGAAGAAACGCCGAAACAAACTCAGAGAATCATGGTCTCCTTTAAATCAAATTGTATTAAAACAAATTGTATTTCTGTCTCGATTTTCCTGTCCCGCTCTGCATGTCATTTTTAATTTTTTTCCCCACTCTCTGCCCCCTTCTTTTGATCCTCTCCCTCTATCTCTCTGCCCCTTTTGTTCCCTCCGCTCTATCCCATAATTTCTCCATTCTTTTAACCTACCTCTCCAGTTGACTTTGTCCCTCTCACCCCACTCTTTCCAACGCCCATATTACCAGCTTCCTCTCCCTCCCATTCTCTGTATCCCTCTACTTATTCTCTGACACCCCTTTTTGTCCTACACCCCCTCTCCATCTCCCTCTCCCACTCCCACAAAGATGGATAACTTATTATCTAAATAGAACAATATGTATTGTTTCAGAAACTCCCGCGCTCGCAAGAATCATGTGGCGAGATATCACAGGGAAGGTCTACAGTGTGACCACTGCAAGAAGAGATTCGTTAACAGAACTAGTCTGACAACACATCTCAAGTAAATATTCCTATCCTACTAATCTATACTAATATTATAAAGAGGAAAGATTTGTTTGTTTGTTTGTTTGTTTGTTTGTTTGTTTGTAATGAATAGGCTCCGAAACTACTGGACCGATTTCAAAAATTCTTTCACCTTTGGAAAGCTACATTATCCCCGAGTAACATAGGCTATATATCATCACGCTACGACTAATAGGAGCAGAGTAGTAATGAAAAATGTTGCAAAAACGGGGGAAAACATCATAAGACCACGCGGGCGAAGCCGCTGGCGGGAAGCTAGTAATATTATAAATGTGAAAGTTTGTGAGGATGGATGGATGGATGTTTGTTACTCTTTCACGCAAAAACTACTGAACGGACCTGGATGAAATTTGGCACAGAGATAGATTATAGTCTGGAATAGCACATGGGCTACTTTTTATCCCGGTAAAATGTATGGTTCCGGTGGGATAGCGGGCGAAGCCCGTTCGTATGACAACCGAGACGGCTTTACGTGCTCTCCGAGGCACGGAGAGGTCTCGATATGTTAAGAACGGTCACCCATGCATAGACTGACCGCGGCAAGTGTAGCTTAATCTTGCAGATCGGTTGATCTATAAAAAAGTCTTTCAGTGTTAAATAGCCTGTTTAACGAGGAAGGCTATATATAGGTTATATATGATCACGCAACGACCAATTGGAGCGGAGCATCAATTAACGTTACAATTATTAATGTTATAAAAACGGGGGAAAAAAATCAACTTCTACGAGAGCGAAGTCGAGGGCAAGGGCCAGTCAACAAATATATATACTTTTACGACGTATTTTTCCCAAAGGGGTTGCCAACAACTAGACCGCCAAACAAAGCATAAGAAGTATGTTAGAAAAGAGTGACAAGATTATGGCATTCTTCTTTTGCTTCGTCCGCACCCAATATACATTTTGTTATACACACGCGCCGGTTGTAATTACTACGCATCTTTTTTTTCGATATTGATGAGGTCGGTGTATGTATTTCTAGGGCGTCCATCCCCGATGCTGCCACTGACATTAAAAATAAATATCCTGGCACATTTTTACACAGCATCATCTAGTCCCAAACTAAGCAGAGCTTGTATTATGGGTACTAGACAATTGATATAATACTTATATACTTTTTTTTGTAAATATATAGTAGTTGTAGTATATATACTTATAATACATAGAGAACACCCAGACAAACAGAAACAATAAATGTTTGTGTCCTGTGGGAATCAACCCACGACCTCGTGATCAGCAGTCCGGTACTCGAACCACTAGACCGCAGACGTCGTCAAATTCGTCAATTCGTCACATTGGCCTTATGTATTCCTTTTTGATAGAATTATTTTATCCTAATAATATTTAAATGACTTGGATTCCAATTTTACATGTATAAAATAATAAAATCGATTATACGTGTATAAACGCCAATGTCACATGTATAAACCAAATTATACACGTATAATATCAACAAAAAAATTGTATTATCATCTCGTTTCGTTGTCCAGACTGCACGAGGGTCCTCTGCCCCGGGCGGAGTGCCACATCTGCCACAAGATGGTGCGGGTCATACAGCTGAAGTACCACATCCAGCGTCACCAGAACAAGAGCCGCTACGAGTGTACTGACTGCAACAAGACGTTCTCGCACCTCGCCACGTACCAGGCACATCTCAAGTACTCCAGGGCGCATGCCTCCGAACAAGTGTTCAAGTAAGTTATGCCTTTTTTCCGACAGGGGTAGGCGTAAACTAGAGACCGTCATTTGCTACGATACTTACATACTCTACATCTTGTCATACACACGCCGGTTGTGCACCTTTTAAAGGACTTTTACACACAGGGCCGAACTAAGAGGTGTGGAGGCCTCGGGGCCACAAAGTAGTAGAGGCCCCCGGCCCCAAAGGAGTAGAGGCCCCCGGACCCCAAGGAGAAGAGGCCCCCGGCCCCAAAGGAGTAGAGGCCCCCGGCCCCAAATTATTATTTAAATAAAATGTTTTTTTTTTCAGTCCAGTTTTTCAATAAATAATCATAATCATGTTTGTACAAAAGTAGAACAGCGAAAAAATATATCAAATGAAAAGTTGTATAGTAGTGTTTAGGTGTTTACTAATCGGAATTTAATGTTTTTTTTTCGAAGTCTATTGTGTATTTTGTGAAGGCGCCGGGGCAGTAGCCCCTGTTGCCCTCCTGTTTACACACAATTTTGAATAAACTTAGGTTTTTTTTAGTTACTGTAATTGCTGGATCCGTCGTAATTAATTAAATAAATAAATAAAGTGACCTAATAGGTGGCAAGCCTATTGCCAATGATCGGGCACAAATCCACTGACACATTGACCCGGGAATCGAACCAAGGACCAATAAACTAAACCACTATCAATAAAAAAATAAATGTTTA
This sequence comes from Acronicta psi, assembly GCA_946251955.1. Lineage (NCBI taxonomy): Eukaryota > Metazoa > Arthropoda > Insecta > Lepidoptera > Noctuidae > Acronicta > Acronicta psi. The sequence goes on along the minus strand of OX276498.1, from coordinate 2,774,477 downwards.
TAGCGATTGTGTATATAAGTAATGTATGTATGATTATGTGTAGTATTATTATGTAATTATGCAAATATCTAAGTACTTATAAGTAAATTACCTCACATTCTTAACACATCACATCTCAGAGACACTACACAATAAACAACACAATACACACACAACACAAAATGAAATTGATGACGTCCGTGCGTCACCAAAAAGGGCTTAGTTGAAAACCAGCGTCGGGTTAACCTGCCCGGCACGTGCTGAACTGGGACCCTGTTTGATGCAGTGCTGACAATTATGTAATTTTTTTTTTCTTAATATTTTATCTTTAATGTTATTGTACTGTATCAAATAAAATTTTCTTTCTTTCTTTCACTGGACTATCTTATCTTATCTTACTATGGGGGCTGGTGCAACCAGCAACACTTCGACCCAATGGGATCTTTTGTCCAAACCACCACCTTTTGTGAAACCACGTCTTCAAAGAGTAAGGAATATACGGTAATGGGTTGTCCCCATTACCGTATATTCCTTACTCTTTGAAGACGTGGTTTACGAAGGCGGCTAACCCACTGAGAGGAAGGAACCTAAAATCAGTAAAATCTTCCGGCTTCGGGTACCCGTTGCCGAGAAGACTCATCCGTTTCGTCGCCAGGACGTCACAATCGCACAGGATGTGCTGCATAGTTTCCTTGAATTCACCACAGGCTTTGCAGTCATTGTTCAAAGCTAGTTTCATTTTATGGAGCATGTCATTTGTGGTATAGTGCCCTGTAAGAGCTCCAATGACAGCTCGGGCTTTGTCTCTTCTGTTGCTCAGAACGAATTTTGAGACTCTTGTGGTGCTGCAGCCGAGGAAACGTCGTCAGTGTTCTAACCCTAGGCTGTTGTTCCAATCCTCTATGCGTTTCATATCGGCATAGTCCTGTAAGGCCTTTTTAATGGTGCATGTTGGTAACCCCATGCATGGTTCTGGTCCAATCATTGCATTCGCTGATCCTGTTCTAGCTAACTCGTCAGCACTGGACTAACGAGGTATCTTTAAATATTTTTTTGCAGGTTTCCATGTCCGATGTGCAACAAAGGTTACCCCACAAAAGAGGCGATGCAGGACCACTTCAACTACCAACACCTCGGCAAAACACTGCACAAATGTCCCGTTTGTGATAAGGTAAAAAGAAATCGACTTGTTCGCCCGGTGCTCGAAATTCGACCACAATATCTATGAACTAACCTAAAGAAAGCAAGTTTTATTGAAAATACACAATAAAACTTGCTTTCTTTCTTTCTTTCTTTGTATGTTTGTATGTGTATATGTGATGTATGTAGTTAGCCGGCATACGCATGCGCGTGTGACGAAGCCGCGGCGCGCGATCGCGATGCGCGATCGATGCGCAGTCCGCGTGTTTTTGAGAGTACTCCAGTAATAAACGATCGTTGAAGTCAATTGCATGTTTTCTTATCTTCCCGACTTTCCAAGTAAATATATATCAATATATCAGTGTGTGCATGTGCGTATGTGAACAGTAGATTGGCCATCTATACGTATATTGTAAGTATATACACATAAACAGTTAACGTAACAATTGACAAGGTGTCGCTTTAAAAAGCGTCACCTTAACCTGGGCCGTACAACGTGCAAACCTGTGGGTTAACATCACAGTAATAGCACAAATCTTAAAGTAATGAAAGAAAACACGTTATTAAACAGTCGGAGAAATTTGGCATACAGATATTGTAACGTAGACATCCGCTAAGAAAGTATTTTGTAAAATTCCCATGGTATTGGGAAAAAATCTAATATCGCGGCCAACACTGCGGTGCTTAGCTAGTTTTTTATCCAAGACGGTGCACAAGTAGAAAATAAAAGTCCTTGTCTTTACAGCCCATAGCGTCAAGAGCGAACGTGGAGAAGCATATGGCGCGTGTCCACGGTCAGAAGAAAGAGAAGCCAAGGAACCATGTGTGCCAAGCGTGCGGGAAGGCTTTCACTGTAAGTATTATACAAGGTGGAAGGGACAAAGACGCACATCCGAATACCATGAGTTCAGTACATGATTCTGGACCCCCGTGCGTTGAAATTTTCCGTAACCTTTTTCGTAAATTTTTCACCCTAGCAAACAAATCATTTATATTCATCACATAAAATATTTGTATAGAAAACCTTCGCAGCGCCTCTAGCGGTTACGTAAGGAACTAAAATCTGCTATTTTACAGCGTTTCGATGCGTAAAAAACCTATCGAACGCCATTCGATAGAACTCATGGTTGAGGTACTGGTCACGAGGTCGTGGGTTCGATTCTCATAGGACAAAAACATTTATTGTGACGAATTTAAGTGTTTGTGTTTGTCTGGGTGTTTCTTATGTATCATAAAACGTATATAAGTATTATATCCATTGTCTAGTACCCATAGTACAAGTTCTGCTTAGTTTGGGACTGTAAAAATGTCCCACGATATTTATTATTATTAATAAGTTTGGCGAGAACTGTACCCCTGTATATCTCTATTCCAGGACAAGAAAGCGCTCACACAACACGAAGTGATACATTCAGGCGAGCGGCCCCTCTCCTGCGATATCTGTCAACAGACGTTCAAGCAAAAAGCGTCCTTATATACACATAGAAAACGGGTACATAAAGTGTTCCCGGCGAAACGACTTGTTGAATATATGGATGCTAAGGTTAGCCAGTAAAGTAAAATCTAAAAAGATTTTATTCCGGAACTCATGAAATGTCGAAAAGTCGAGAGGAACCGGCAAAAAACTCCGTGGTTACTCTTTAAAATTTTAGTTTATAACAAGAGTGAATGAGATATATAAGAAGAATTTCTAAGGTGGAATTTCAGCGTCTGGAGAGGACGCCCTAGAAGAAAAATCATCTTCCTAGCCTTTTCCCAACCATGTTGGGGTCGGCTTTCCCCTAAGCTAGCCATCGGTACCTCAACCATGAGTTCTATCGAATGGCTTTCGATAGGTTTTTTACGCATCGAAACGCTGTAATCTCATAGCAGGTTTTAGTTCCTTACGTTACCGCTAGAGGCGCTGCGAGGGTTTTCCATACAAATATTTTACGGCGACGCTAGCGAGTCTAGTGAGAAAAACTCATGGTCGAGGCACAGGTCTCGTCTGCCCGTTTGCCGGCTTTAAACCATAAAAAAACAATAATTAATTTATTACAGAACTAAGACTCCTTAGGGTCGCAACAATTGTTTTATCTATTGTCAGCTAATAGGATAGATGACTGGTGTTAAATTAATTTTTAAAAATGTGAAAATTATAATTTGTATATTGAGAATAATTTTTAAATAGACTAAGAAATGACGAAGTATGATAATAGGCTCGCCCCCTATTACATGGGACCTCAACATACCGGTGAACTGAAAATTTATTTAAAAAATTATAATTTGTACATTGAGAATAATTTTTAAATAGACTAAGAAATTACGAATTATGGTAATAGGCTCGCCCCCTATTACATGGGACTTCAACATACCGGGAAACTGTGTATAGTCATTTTGTTTTTAGACTAAGAATTTTCTGAGATATAAGCGATTTAGTTTTTAATGGGGATTAAGAGGGTGTGCTCTGTCCCTTTCCCACAAAACGAGTTCTTATGGCGTACTGGCATATGACATCATAATTCAGTATAGTGCGCGCTCTTTCTAGCATAAAATTTAAATGATTATATATTCACCGTTTTTAAACAGATTTTAATTTTGTTTTAAAGAAATACTAGTCATCTAGCCTATTATTGCAATGCAAAACTTAACTACGTGGTAAAGACATCGCAAAAAGCGTGACGAATCTAGAATGTCGACATTTTTCGCGACTTAATATATTGACGACGACATATACCCGGTAAATGTGCTGAAATCTGTAAGCCTAGCATGATGGGTGGTCAACAACCCGTCTACGTCATCATGTTGCGCCTACGCAGGTAGACTAAATGACTCGGGTTCAATTTTAAACTCTATATGCATCATATAAGGTTGTTTTTTTTATAATGTAATACATAGTTATGTTTGTACTGTCAGTTGAATGTAAGAGGTTGTATTTAATCTCGAATTATATTATTAATTTAAACGTGGTTTTAATGAAATGTTTAATAAATCAAGTGCAACTTATGACATTATAAGATATATTTTATTTACAAATAAATAAATTATATAGAATTTTGGCATTTTTATTTGTGTCAATTTTATATTATTTTGGTGTGTGGCAATCCCATAATATAACACTTAACAAGTTTATACTTGTTGCAAATCCCGAAGTCGTGTGATAATCGTTATGTCATTAACATAAGGTTCAATTTGCAATAATGTTACGGCCTCCATGGGATAAAACAATTACTAAAAGTAAATGACTTCAAAAAGTATAAAAAAGGAATTATATTTCACTAGCTGTTCCCCACGGTGCTACTCTCATTCATCCATTTTTTAAATGTATAAAGTTTATAATAATAATATATTTATTTGTAAGAATATTGTAGTTACAGGTTGTTCAGTTTAAAATGTCCAAAATATTCTGCCGTTTCCGGCGCACAAGAAAATTACACATCAAAGAATATAATCATATTAAATATGAAATAATAAAATAATCATTATGTACTGGAGAAAGGAACACTTGTTGAGTTTTTATAAAATAAATGTAGCCTAAGTTAGTGCTGTCTTAGTGTGTTTATGACATATTTCACACCTTACCAATTTTGGTGAGTGGCAACACCATCTGTTGTCACAATATGTGTTACCAGGTAACAAAAAATGAAATGACAAAAAATAGTGTAAAAATTTATTGAAAATTTAAACAATAATTATTAACATGCAAACCGTTTAATATTTAAAATTGAACAATACTATACGTTAGTTAATAATACTATTTACAACATTAATTAATTGCATACAAACTGTGGTTTTAAAATATGACATAGATATCACCGTTTTAGCGTTTTCTCAACTATAGGGGTCAGCTTTCAGTCTAACCTAAAATAAATGATATTTATTTCTGAAAATAGATTTGAAAAGACACGTAACTAGATGGCGCCGGCATTTCTTAACTGACGACTTCTGAGAAGCAACACCAAAACAAACTCAGAGAATCATGGTCTCTTTTAAAGCCTAGACAGTAGCAATATGTGTGTTACAATGCAGAGAATGGGCTTCAGAATGGTGACCCATCTATAGTCTGACCTTGGCAAGCGCAGCTTAACTTTGGAGAAAGATTGAGGAGCGTTGGCTATTAGCCACGATTCTTAGTATTATGATAATCTATTATAGCAATAAAAATACAAGAAAATCTATTTGAAAACCACAGTTCATATTTTATATTACCCGAAGTCTTAACAAGTTGGTCCAACAACGCTATAAGTTAAGGCACATTTCTGTTATTGCTTAATTATTACATTTAATAAAACGTGTTTATTATTTATCACAGAAAACTATTACCGAGGTCCATATAATGAAGTTTTGAGCTGTTAAATATCTAGTTATTTTTTGCTAGCAATACCTTGATGTTTGTCTATGGCCGGCTTGTCCCGCCAAATAAAATTTTCTGTTTATTTTGTACAACTTAATACATTACCTATACAGAGTTTTTGGTGCATCGTTTGCCAAATGGAATTGGACGAAAGAAAATGTCATTTACTATCTCTTTAGGCCCAAAAACTCATTCCTTGTTAAATCTTTTCTTCGAGGAATAAGTTATTAGGCCTCAAGAAATAGCCTCTATACATATAATGACCTCTCCTTTCAGCTAGTTCCATTTAGCAAACGATGCATCATGCATCAAACACCATGTATACACACAATATACATTATAATAAAGACCTGGTTCTCAAAAACTTGAAAATGTTAATATAGATAATATTCTACAGCGCGACAAACTTATCGGACATCAACAAGTGTTGGAAAGGATAAGATGAAAAAGTATGGATATGATATGATACGCTCCACTCGATAAGTGTCAATTTCAGTTTTTTTAAAACATTCGTGACATTCCCGCCAGCAGAATGTGTTTGGCCGATTTAAGCGCTTAGAAGCGCTGACAAACTAATGTATTCGGCCAGAACGTATTTGCTGTCTTTGATTCAGCAGTTGATACTGTTGATAGCGCTTACCGCTAAGCGATCTATATATTGCTAACAAGCGCTTACAAATTAGACAGTTTTCGGTCAGGGCACATTTGCTAACCGCGCCTAACTGTCACTGCTAGTTCTAGTTGACACTGTTGACAGCGATTACCGCTTTCGCGATCGCCATTTTGCTTATAAGAATCTACAAGCGCTTTTATCGGCCAAACACACCAAATGACATAGGCTCATTGTTTACATTTCTATTTTTACCCGACGACACGGCAATAGCTGAAGGAAGGGCTTTATGTGATGTAAGTTTGTCACTCAATCACGGTAAAACTGCTCAACAAATTTTACTGAATTCTATTAAACTTACATTTAAATTGAGTAAATAACAATTCATTCAGAAGTTCACAAGTAATAAAAATATCTAATTGACCAAAAGACCGTGTTCCAATTTGAAAATATCGTCGATTTTTTTTTCTTATACCCAAACTTTCTTTATATCTACTTGTATATTTGTAATAGCTTGCCTTTTCCTTATCTATATACATATAGCCTTAATCAATTTACACTAAAATAACTATTCTTTGTACCTTACATTTTTAAATGCAATATTAATCAATAGTGACACACTAAGCACCTATTATGTATAGAAAAATATATTAAAAACTACTTGAATACATTGAAAACAATACACTTTTTTGGTTTATATACTAAAATCATTTGTTTTTATTAATTTAGGCCACTTGTGGAATAGGCTTGGGCTTTTAAGTCACGGTTAGCAAAACAATCCACATTCTAATATGTTTATATGATAAAAAAATGATAAAAAATATAAGTAAATGCAATAGCGTTTATTTGTCAAACTTTCACGGCTAAACTAGTAAACCAATTTTGATTAAAATTTGGCATAGATATAGCCTGAAGTCAAGAAACGATAGGACGGTGCCTATCTCCGCTAAATACGGAACAACTCGCGCAGAATAGTGAAAGCCCAAGTTACTCAATGATAATATTAGCATTCTACTGGTGAAAGATCATTTCATCTTTTTCTTTAATCATTAACTTACTCATTACAAACAAAAATAAAAATCGTTCCACTGTTTGACGACGTCTGTGGTCTAGTGGTTCGAGTACCGGACTGCTGATCACGAGGTCGTGGGTTCGATTCCCACAGGACACAAATATTTGTGTGATGAACATAAGTGTTTGTGTTTGTCTGGGTGTTTCTTATGTATTATATGTATGTATTTACGAAAAAAAATGTATATAAGTATTATATCCATTGTCTAGTACCCATAGTACAAGCTCTGCTTAGTTTGGGACTAACATGGTACTGAATATTTATTATTATTTATTACTAGTGTATGGTGGCCTAGGAATCTTTCCCGCTCGCCCATGGCCGTGAATATTTTAAATCCCATGACCAAGACTTATAGGACAAGGGAAGAGCAATTGCGGTTTTTAGTCGATATAAGTCCGACATACCTCCGCCTCCCCAGGTGGCGGACTCGGGGTCGTCAGTCGCCCATAAGACCTGGCCCTCGGGGAGTGTCCTTAACGGACGTCCGTGGTTGGATTGCGGAGCATGCGAGAGCGATTCCCGTAATCCCACCACAAAGCGGAAGGAGGTAGTTGTGGTAGTTTTAGTCGGTATACCGACCACCTGGCCGGAGAGCCCGATATAAGCGTCTCGCATCCCCGAGTAGGACGGCATTCATAAGAAGAATTTCTCCATCAGATAAAAAAAGGTGGCAGGGATCCACGAGGATTTTCCGCACTCCAAAAAAAGCAGTAATTTACAGGAAACACTAACTCCACCAGAACTGGAAGCGACCGGATATGTAGTTATTCTAATGAAGTAAAAAATCGACTGGCGGGCAGGAAACGAACCTGCGTTTTCTGGTTCGTTACACCAGACGCTATGACCGAGTCCTGCCCGCCTACTCGAAATCTTCCTTCATATCCCATTCTAAACTTACGTGTTAAGGTGACGTAGCTTATATTATGTTTAGTAGTGGTCGTTTTGTACGTGTCCTATTCTGGGGGTATACTCCCTAAGCACGAAATCCGCAGTTTCGGCTTTCATTACTCCGTACCACCTACGGACGCATGATTCGTTAGGAGCCCGAACCACACCTGTGACACTCCATACAAACTTTCCGATACCGCTGCACACTGCAATCCAAATGTCAAACTTGTCAAAATTACGTTTGTACACGTGCAAATGCAAATGGGTGCGTGAGAGTGCGTAGGGTTTGTTGGCAGTACGTCCGGCAAGAACACCGGCAGAATGCGGGGGACTTGAGGTATCTGACGTTAGGGAGGGGCGGAGAGTGGCCATTCTGTTATTATTTATTCTGTGCCCGAACTAAGAATTAATGACAATACAATTTGACAGTTGTACCTACTCCCGATGTGTTTTTACCCGTCCGAAAAATTGAACATGACACTTATTTTAACGGATCGTTATGTTTGGGCTTCTTTCGGACGTGTCCGTTAATTCATTAACGGAGATAGGGTGTAGACCATAGACCGCCTGTCGCATGTCCGTCACCTATTCGCTAACCATGACTTAAGCCACAACAATAAATACATAAAATATTTTGTACAATAAAAAATCCTGAAGAACTACATTGAAAGATTTGTACTACAATTCCCGCAGCTCTTCACTTGCGCTTCGAACATCGCCAAACGCTTTTGCAGATGCATTATCGTAGCATCTTTCTGCTTGAGCTGCATTTTTAACGTACTTATAGAGTCCTCTAAAGCCCCATACACCGCTTGTACTTCGGGTTGATAACTAAAAACCTGTGGAGGTTCGTCTAAACAAAAGAATTCCCTCACAACAGGATGGTTTGGCAATTTACTCAAAATTGCGTTGACAAAAATCTGCAGACCTCTAACCCGGTCTTCTAAAAATGCAGGTTCAAAGTTATCCCTAAACCATCTTTTACCTGGTAACGGCAAATTTAAATTCGGCTGCTCAGTCTTAATTCTAGAATACAGTCTAACAAAGTCTGTGTATCTACGGAAAACCAGCCAGGATTGATCGCTATTATCATCCTCAACTTTCAACTTGTAGATTGTGAATCTCGCTCGTTCTTCCATAATTTCGTAACCGACTATAGGAATTTGGAGGGACTCGTATTTTTTTATATCGGCGCTGTGTAGACTGAGGTCTATGTTACTCACACTGTTCTGTAACGACCTGAAATCTCTGTATGTGTCACTTAAGTTACCTGTACTTTTATAATGGTTTCTCGCTTGCATACTCCTGTTTCGGGGTTGGATTTCATTATCGGAGACTGCAGAATCGTTATAATGTTTCTTGTATAATTTGGTGTAACGTTTGATAGGTTCATGGGTGTCTTCGCTGGATGTCGACGACACTTCATTATTCATCGCGTCACGATTGTTGTTTTGTACTCTATCCATTTTGTACTGTTGGTTGTTGGTTCCTCTGAAAAAAAAGCATTTTTTAGTAATTTTGAACAGTGATTGTAGAGCTTATGATGAATTCAAGGAAACAATGCAGCACATCTTCTGTGATTGTCGACAATTGGTGGGGGCCTAACCAAGTTGCAATCTAACGTTCGGATCGGATCGACAAAATGTAGGAGAATGATATTTGTAAACGTCCGATTTGTCGAAAGCTTATTTCATTCTTAAACATTTTGTTTATATTCGTTCGTCGATCCGAACGTTTCATTGCAACTTGGCTAGATCTACAGATGTCATCCCGGCAACGGATACCCGACACCAGAAGACTAGGTTCCTTCCTCTTAGGGGGTTAACCGCCTTCATGAATCACGTTTTTGAAGATTAAGGAGTGTACGATACAGGAGACAAAACAAGATCCCATTTGCTCGAAGTGTTTCTAGCTATGCTAGCCAGCTCCCACAGAAAGATCCAAAACGGTCAAGCCAGAAATGACGTGATAAGCTTGACTTCTTTTGGAAAAATTGGTCCCTAGTTTTTACTACGTGTAGCTGTGAACCGCGAAGAATGGAAGGCTTGTCAAGCATTTTCTGGGTGTCTTGTCTACTCCCTAAGCACGAAGTCCGTAGTTTTGGCTTTCGTTACAGGCGTTCCCAATGGGGACGCATGATTCGTTCAGGGCCAGAACTAAGAATGAATGACAACACAATTTGACAGTTGTTTAAGGTATCTACTCCCGATATCATTTTACCGATGCGAAAAATTTAACCAGACATTTGTTTTAACAGATGGTTATGTCTGGGCTACCTTCAGACGGGCGGCCCGTTACTTGGTTGACTCCAAGGAGTAGATCCCTGGATCGCACACATCATCTTCCTAGCCTTTTCCCAACCATGTTGGGGTCGGCTTCCAGTCTCCAGTTGTCTCTCCAGTTCCAGATGCGGCTGAATATCAGTATTTTACAAGGAGCGACTGCCATCAGACCTCCGCAACACAATTTCTGGACAATACAGATATTCGAAGAATAGACTGGTGGTCAGGCTTTATTGGGCTTCTGACTACCACTAACGATTGTCATAGGTGTTGTCGTATCACAACCGGGACCGATGGCTTTACGTGCTCTCCGAGGCACGAAGGGGTCTCGATGTGTTAAGAATGGTCACCCATCCACAGACTGACCTCGGCAAGTGTAGCTTAACCTTGCTATAACAGCCCTGGAGCCCCATGGATCGCACACATGGGACCTAAACATACGCGCGACCTACGGGTGTACAAAAGTACACCACTGCCTATCACTTCAGGTCATACAGGCTTGATGGTATGTATGTTAATAAACAATTGTTTATTTTTGCTAATTTATGAATCCCAACAGCTATGGGACTTTCAGCACGTATTTGCGTACAATACACCAACGCTAAACTTTATTCCTTCAACGTATTAATATAATTATGCATTAATTAAGTATATGAAACTGTTTCACTTTCATTATTATGAGAATGACCTACATTGGAAACATCAAAAATGAAAAAAAAAATACAATCAGGGTTCAACTTTCTTTTGGAAAGTAATCTTGGCAGATTCATGTAAATAAACATAATTATACATTAATTTAGTTTACAAATTGGATGTAAGTATTCATATATTTTACGCTCTTGGTGATATTTTTGTTATCACTATAGCACAAGAGGATTTCTCATGTAGATATCGTATTTATAAAACAACTAGCTTTCCGCGAGCGGCTTCGTCCGCGTCTGAGTATTTCTTATAAATGACGACGTCTGTGGTCAAGTGGTTCGAGTACCGGACTGCTGATCATGAGGTCGTGGGTTCGATTCCCACAAGACACAAACATTTATGTGATGAACTTAGGTGTTTGTGTTTGTCTGGGTGTTTCTTATATATTATAAGTATGTATTTACAAAAAAAAAGTATACAGGGTGTTTGGTAGAACGTTGAACATACGAAAATGGTGGTTAGTTGGGGTCATCTGCTACCCACTTGGCCCAAATTATTTGACCTTGGCCGCACCGTTTTCATTTTTACTTTTTTTAATTTCACAGAAAATTACCAGTTTTTTTTACTTAAAATTCGAATATAATAAGACATTAATACAAAACAACATCCTGCCTGTTTTACCCATCACAAGTAAAGATATTCGAATTTAAATTGATAAAAAACTGATAATTTTCTGTGAAATTAAAAAAAAGTAAAAAAAAATCAGTGCGGCCAAGGTTAAATAATTTGGGCCCAGTGGGTAGCAGATGACCCCAACTAACCACCATTTTCGTATGTTCAACGTTCTACCAAACACCCTGTATAAGTATCATATCCATTGTCTAGTACCCATAGTACAAGCTCTGCTTAGTTTGGGACTAGATGGTGCTGTGTAAAAATGTCCCAGGATATTCATTTAAATTATTCGATGTTGACGACGTAGACGTAGTAGGCCTTTTACCCTATGTGCTATTCCAGACTATAATCTATCTCTGTGCCAAATTTCATCCAGATCCGTCCAGTAGTTTTTGCGTGAGAGTAACCAACATCCATCCATTATTAGTAGGATAGCACATTTACGTATCTTTGTAAGTCCCATATTGCTCGTGGGAGCTGAAGCTGGATAATTGTTTGTATTCAGAGAGGAGGCTATTTTTATAACGCTTTTATTAGCTTGTTATCCCAGTAAATGTAGTTTGCACACCAAGTATGCAAAAAAATTGGCGATTTTTTTTATCATGGAAATTCGTAACACTATATTTTTCCTGCTCTAATTTGCAAAAATTGTAGGGAAACGAAAAGGATGGCAATAATAGTCAATTAGTCATATATGCACCTGCATACTGCACATTTTTGCATAGGTTGCATTCTAATCGTGGGAGAGGTCATTTATCTATGTAACGGAATCTTTGAAGTGGTTTTCACCCCTTTCAAAATGACTGATTAATTTGAAACTCCACACTTATCAAGGACAGATGACAATGCATTAAACTTTAAAAGTAGAAAATAAATAATATTTGAAATAAAAACAAAACGTGTAAACAAAACATGCAAACTAAAAATCACTAAGTATACAGTACTTAGTGATTTTTACTTTTTAGTTTGATTTTCTATAGTAGAAAATAAATAAAAACATGTTTTGTTTTTATTTCAAATATTATTTATAGCTTCCCGCCAGCGGCTTCGCCCGCGTGGTCTTATAATTTTTTCCCCCGTTTTTGCAACATTTTTCATTACTACTCCGCTCCTATTAGTCGTAGCGTGATGATATATAGCCTATGTTACTCGGGGATAATGTAGCTTTCCAAAGGTGAAAGAATTTTTGAAATCGGTCCAGTAGTTTCGGAGCCTATTCATTACAAACAAACAAACAAATCTTTCCTCTTTATAATATTAGTATAGATTAAAAGGAGTGGTGGTATACCACTGAGCTAGTCAGATATTTTCTCGCCTCTTATTAGATGCCCATTTGTGAATGATGAAGTGAATTCTAACTGCCCCAACAAAGAGAACATGTTTGGACAAAATAAATTATTCCTTATCTTTCTAAACATTATAATGCAGTTGATAATAATCTTAATACATCTGACATTTAATTTAGTAATCATCGCTATTTATAATTATATTTCTAGTTTTTAGATAAGCAATATGTAAATAAACCAATTGACTTTGACTGCATTATTGATCTAGTGGTCCCAAGGATGACTGTTACGCTAGAGGTTCTGCCCAATTACTTTGATGCCCTGGTTCCGGTGCCCTAGCAGTGTTGTTGGATTCTACCTGTGAAATTCTCAATAGCAGCTTGGAGTCTGAATTTGAGCTCAGTTTATGGAAAAAGTTATTCAAACAAACTCTTCAGCATTACTTATATTATAATATAGATTGTGTTTTCAAGTAATTTCAAGAAGCATGCATTCTGCTAGTGTTTATTAGGTTTTTATTGAGCCACTTGACTGCTATTATCTTTATGGCTCACCTGGCAAGGTCAATAGAAGCCATTTCAATAAAATAAAAGTATTCTATTTTATCTAAGGTATTCAATTTATTTTGAATGTATACACTGGCTGTTTTCCATATAGTTATCCTCCTTATCTATTTTTTGCTGAGGGTGACATTTTAAGACATAGGTATTTAAGGTCTATGTTTTATATAAATTAAGAAATTAATCTATATAAACAAATATCACACACCCAATGGACAGGACCCAAATCCAGACTGAGCTGCTACTGGGAATTTCATAGAAAAACCCAGGGCTTCTAGCGATTGGGAACACTAGAACAATGAGCCAGTACCAAAGGGTTAATCTAAGAATCTAACCCAAGACTGGCCACTAGGCTATGAGGTAATTATTATATGGAATAGAATAGAATAGAATAAAATTTATTTCAAGAATACGGTGATATACAGGTGTACAGTGTTTCTTTACAGCATATTCTGCCAAGTGTGGCATGGAAATATTTGAATGTTAGAGGCAGTTATGAATGAGTTATTTAATTTACTACATCGTACCATGTCATAGAATAGTAATTAATAATGCAAATAAAAATGTCAATAAATAATCAGCGCGATTTACATACATTTTACTTAAGAATAACATCATACTTTATCACTTAAATATTCATTAATAATATAATATACTTTTTCTTGCAGTAACTTACATAATGTCCTACGAAACTGCCTCAGTGGTAGATTTCTTATAATATTTGGAAGATGATTAAATAACTTTACAGACATACAATAGGAATTTCTTTTACATACTTCTAGTTTTGTCTGTGGTATTTTGAGCCTAGTTTTGTGTCTGGTCCGACTGTCCTCAAAATCTCCCAGTTTTTGAAATAGAATAGGATTCTTTTTAACAAAAACACAAACCAATCCAATATATATATACATGGCAACGTAAGGATACTATGTTTTTTAAAAAAAGGCTTACAACTATCTAAGTAACCGCATTTAAACATTGCTCTGATGGACATTGGACATCCAACCTAAGGAACATTTGTGTATAATTTCATACTGCTAGACCAAGCAGTTTAAGCTTTGCATTGATCAATCAGTCAGTAAATCAGTCCTTCAGTTTCTTCTTAGATAGATATAAAAGAACTGATGGATATTATTTTCTATTCTAATTATATTCTTGCCATTTATCGAAATCTATTCTACGTAAAAATCCCGAAAATTGTAAATAAAAATTGGTGTAAACAAAATAAATCAAACCTGTTTACTGAAAATGTCTGGTGGAACATTTACGTTTTACAAGCAAAAATTTAAAAAAATACTGCTATCCAGTTACATTAATCACCACTGGTGTACTAGGCTGACAGAATTATCGGGAGGCAAGGCAACCTTCAAGCCAATTATAATACAATACTTACTTGCTTGACGTGACTGAAGCTATTGCTCTACCATATCGTACACAACAATACGGCTAAACCATAGTTCTTTGTTTTGTAGCACCTTGTTTCTTAAGAGAAATTGAGCAACCTTTAACTCGATTACGTCTTTTAAAGTTCGCACCGTAGAAATTAGATTAATAAACAATATTTTTAAATAAAATAAATTACGTTGATGAGTATTCAGTAATGTAAAAATTACTAATAATAGGGATGCCCCTGATCTTTTTGAATACCGAATTTCCGAGTATTGTTTTGGGTTCGATTCAATCGATGGTAGTATCGATCAATAACAAGGTCCACTTGCGAATCGATTTCAGGTCTAGTGGATTGAACTGGAAAATTGATAGTAAATGTCCGATTCCGTTCTTCTGCAAATATTATACATGATTTATACGATAGATGTTATAATTTTATCGAGCTCTGAGCTCATAGGCCACAGATTTTATAACAGTTCAATTATTTTAAAATGTCTAACTGTAATTTTGATACTAATTGCGTTGATAATTAATTGCTTTATTTATGAAATATTGTTTTATTTGAACATTATTTCAGACAAACTATACATTAAGGAATAATAAAAAAAGACATAGTACAAAAGTATTTTAAAACTAAATGGATTTAATCTATCTGTACGAATTTGGATCAATCCACTAATTGGATTGTATTGATTTACTCGATTAATTACAAAACAATTCGTTACATCATTACAGTTTAAAACACATAATATGGATGGAGCATCCCTACCCTAGATGACTGACATTTCATAAATGAATGAAACCTCCTTCTCCTTGTCCTTGATCAATGGGAACTTTAAAGTCTTATAAAAATATTTTGTGACCTCAATGATTTTATTTGGAAATGCAAACAATATTTGAATATTGGTGGTGGACCACCAATAATCAAATATTGTTTACATTTGCTTTGCTAACCATGATAAAAGAACAAGCCAGCTACTGCTGATCACGTGAAATGAAACGGCGAACTTTGGAAAGTTGACCTTTTGACAGTACTGTTCTTAACATTTTGACAGTGACACATGACAGAAGACAGATTCATTCAATAGTTCCGTTCGTGCTTTCGTATCGCATTGTTTTTATTCTTATCAAAAAATCAAATGTTTTTTAAGGGAAAATGTCCAAGTTTTTGTTATTAAACTTTGAGGACTTCGGCCTCAATCAGGATATAACGAAGACAATACAGTCGCACAGCTTGTTCTGTATCTGTTGTCTTAAAAGGAATGTTCCTCACATCAATTTGATTACTTGCTCTCATGCTGAATTCCTCAACTCTTTTGGAATACCCGAGGTATTTATTGTTTTTATTCTATTGAAGACTATAATTACTGACTTTTCTACATATAATCAAGCTATATTTACTTCTCTATAGCTTTACAACTAAGTAGATCATTCTTATATCAAAATTTATTTAATTGTCTTGCCATTGGTCCATTACATGGTTGGGAAGCAGCCTCGAGAAGCTCTAGCAGTACAATAGTATAGTAACTAATTAACAGTAACATAAAATTACTTAAAAATATAGTTTATTCTTAATTATTTATATATACCTTATTGTACAGTAAATATACTCTGCCTCATAAGACAACTCTCTGACCCACTTTTTGCACAGAGCATTTTGTATTTATTATAATTGTATCTATTGCGCTGTGGTATGACCACAATAAAACCGCCCATTGCCCAATGGGAATAGGCAATAATCATAATATATTTATTGCATTCATGTTTGTTTTTCTATTATAAGACCTGTCGTATTGTATGGTTCAGAGTGCTGGGCCGTTAAGAAGATAGATGAAAGAAGACTACATGCGGCGGAGATAAGAATGTTAAGATGGATGTGTGGACTGACTAGAATGGACAAAATAAGGAACGAGTATATCAGAGGAATTTTGAAAGTGGCGCCAGTGACAGACAAGTTGAAGGGGAATCGTTTGTCTTGGTATGGGCATGTAATGAGGAGGGATGAGACGCATGTGACTAAAAGAGTGATGACATTGAATGTCGAAGGACGGAAGGATAGAGGAAGGTTAGAGAAAATATGGATGGATTGTGTTAAGGTCAATATGATGGAAAAGGGAGCGAATGAGCAGGTGACGGCTAATAGGGATGAATGGAGGAAAAGGATAGGCTGCGCCGACCCCAAATAAATTGGTACAAGGGCAGGAAGATGATGATGTTTGTTTTTGTACAAGGTGTTGGTAGGTATACATTTGACTTAGTATCAAAACATTAACCCTGTTAGGGCACAACAATCTTCTTAGGTCTTAGGCTAATATTCAGAGACGATGCTAAGCGTAAACTTACTCTAGTTTACGCTTAGCATCATCTTTGAATATTAGCCCTAATGTTTCTTACTAGATTTTCTATAGTAGTCAAAATCCATACCTTATAATATCCCAATTATTGACATGAAAGGTATGCATGTTGTGAATAGTAGCTTGCTATACTTATACAAATTCCATCCGATTCTTGTTAGGATTTTTAGTGATGGAGTATAATATATACATCTATAAACAAATAAATATAGATTTCGACTGGCAAGCGGGGCTCGCGGTAGCTTAGTGGTCAAAGCGTCTGGTGTACCGAATCACAAGACGCAAGTTCAAATCCTCCCCGCCAGCCGATTTTTTATTAAAAAAAATATATATAATTTTAGTGTCAGGATTGTAATTTCAAATGAACAGCTTTTCACTCCTTCTTTTCGTATCAATGGTAAATGGTAAAACAAATTTATTTATCTAATTTGAGCCCAGTAGGTGACTACTTTAATAGTGGCATCAGTAGCTTTTCACTAAATGCATATGAAAGTACGTACAGTAGTTTAGTTGTGTGTACAATGGCCCAATCATGAGGCTAACTGCGGAAAACGCCCTGCTAAAGTAAACAGTAGTTTAGTTTTTGTTTTAAGATAATTAAGGTAGCATTCGAATCAAGACGACCGCGACTCGAGACCGGGACCGGCGACCGGTCGCAGGTCGCGGGGCGACAGCTACCTACGAATCTACGCGACCGAGTCGTGTGACCCATACGAAACTCAGTCTTCTTGCTCAGATGTATTCGACAGTTGTTAGAGGATGAAGAAAAAGACGATGATATCCTTCTATTATTATGTGCTCTAATTCCTTACTTATTTTATTCAACACATTTCTAATTTCTTCTCAAATATTGTCCCCCACAATATTATCTTTATAAGCTTGAAGCCTCGTATCGGATAAAGAAGCGTTTTTACTAACTAATTCTATTAAAATTTCGTCTTCGTGCGAAGAAATCGTGGCTATTTTGTATCTGTCGCGCCACGGCCGGCACTATCTTGTGAGCGACTGGGTCGCGCGACGCAAGGCGCCGGCAGGCCACGCCCACACGTCGCGCGACTCGGTCGCTTGCATCCGTCAGCACTCAGCACTTCCTATTAATTCATATAAACCAGTGGGTCGCGGTCGCCGGTCGTCTTGATTCGAATGCTACCTTTACATAAAAAAAACTATTTTTTTTTGTATGTCTATCTATTTCCACATAAAGCAGTGTTATTGGTTTGTCACCTAGTTGATGGCAAATGGCCATTAGCTTGTTCCCATGGGACCTAAACATATGGACAATATTTATAAAAATTCAACTATCCATTGTAAACAAAATATCAAAACTGGGACTTCCAAATATTATCATATTCAAACAGACAACAAACTCTTCAGGTTAAACTTATGAATGTATTGTTAGTAGTTATCGTTTTTTTTTTAATTGCAGTTAAACCCAGTAAACCAAGTGGTATGCTATCAATGTCATGATATGCTTAAGAAAATCAAGATATTCAAGCTGCAAGTTGAAACTAGTTTGAAGCTCTTAATGTCTCAGGTAATTGAAATAAAACTACTTTTTACGGATTTTATCGCCGAAATCAATCAATATGTCAGAAATCAATATGTCTCAAATCATATGCCAGAAATCAATATGTCTCAAATCATATGTCAGAAATCAATATGTCTCAGGTAAATTAACAAAGGCAAAAAATATATATTTTTAAATAGTCAATGGTCATTTTCAACCGACTTCAAAAAAAGGAGGAGGTTCTCAATTCGACTTTATTTTTTTGTTTGTTTATTATATTAAGTTTTCATTATTGGGGGTTGTGGCTAGGTATGCTGATTGATCAATTTCCAAAGCGAAATGCTTTCTTCGGTCAAGCTGTGGATGGTTGAGTGTTTATAGCACAAACATATACACCATACTCTTTAACCAACTAAGCAGTCTTGGTACTACTAGTGACTAGGTAGTTGCATGTTCAAACCCATTTAAAATTATTTTTGTTTGGACATAGTATTTGAATCGAGGGAGTCTGCAAAGTTAACCAGACTTAGTGGCGAAGCACCGAATGCCTGCTGCCAGAGACATACATATAAACTAAACAACAGCAGATGAGGGCGTCGCCTAACCTAGACTTAGGGCCGTTCCTGGGGGGCAGCTAGGGACAGCTGGATTTAGATTTAAAGATAGATTCTTTTCTTCCCCTATTTATATGTTTCATCACACTTTACAGCAACATATCAACGCGGAATCCATCAACCAATTAAACAAATTAATGATACAAAAAGTAGTAGACTTACACATACCATTAACAGACTCTTTTCTACCAACAAACCCAGAAACCACAGATAAAAACGACAATGCTGAATTCAAATTTGAAATTCCAATTATAAATGCAGCTTATTTAGAAAATAGTTCCACAGCAAAAAGTATGACTGAGAAGAAAATTAAAAATATAGAAGAGGCTTTGCGAATTATTGATGGCAATAAAAGCAATGATTGCATTAATTTACTGGCAAAATCGTTGAAAACGTTTGCTAGTGCCAGTTTGAGTAATATTACAGATGTTTTACTGAGCGGAGCAGGGAACGTCGCGCCAAACGATATTCAAATGTTCAAACCAGAGACAAATACTACGGAAACTTTGACCAGAGACATTGAAAATGATTCTGACATTACAGAAACATGTGTTGCCAGTAATTTTATAGTAAATAAGTCATTGCCAGACTTAAAAAAAGAGGAAGAGGAGTTGCCAATGATTGTGAAGGTTGAAACAATAAAATCGGAGAATGTAATTGATGTGCCAACAGAGACAACGGATCAGCAGCCCACAAATGGTAAGTTGATGGCAGGTTTGGCGAAGTGGATGAGGCCATGGCTCCGGTGGCACTAGTTGTGGGTTCAATCCCTGCATTAGATAAATATTTATATGACTTTCAGGTTTGAGTTTGTTTCCATTCCATTTCTATTTATGTACGTCGCTGACAGGCACCAGGCGGGCGATCAGTCTTCTTGGGGTTATTTAACCCACCCATCATACAGGAGAACATTTTAGTTTTTTTTAGTTAAAATAACAACGTCTTTTAATTGTGTTATTGGTCTCACTGCTTTTGGGGAAGGTACTAAATTTGTTTCCCAAGCCGGGCTCTATTGGGTTTGGAAAGAAAGTAACCATTTTAGTTTTTCAACTTAATACATATACACCAACTTCAGTTTTTTCCATCCGTAATAATTTTTCCCAACTGAAAGAAAAAAATCTCAATTCGACTGTATTCGCCCAAACAAGACACTTTATTGTGTGTTGTGTTCCTGCAGTGAGTAAGGTTGCCAGAGCTCCATCTAAAGATACGCTGCGCTGGCAGCAAGAGGAATATTCCCTTAAACTGTCGGCGCAGTGAATCCTTCATAAACCTCTTAGAGGTTTTTGCAGGGTCGGCAACGCGTGACTCTTCGGTGTTGTAAACGTCCATAGGCTGCGGTAACCGTCTACCATCAAACGGGCCGCATGCTCCTTTGCCACCTTTGCTGTATGAAAAAAAAAAATACTTGAATGACCGTTTCAGAAGACCAGAGTGCCACCAGAATTAATTTGATAACGGTGAAGTTGTCGAAAGAGGAGTTGATGCAGGAGAGATTAGATACTGCAGCATCCGAGACATATCTGAGTTCTCCGCACCGCTGTGACTGGTGTCTCCTCGGCTTCCACTATAAGGAGAACTTGGATGACCATATGAAGAGGAAACATACCACTGTAAGTTGTTATAGCTGCATATGTAACTGTAATTTAAAAAAACGTAACATTATAATCTATCTCTACCATTAACACTAACGTTAACGCCGATGGAGACGTAGCATTAGGAAGACTGATTCTTAAAATCTATTTAATCTAATTACTAGCTTTCCGCCAGCGGCTTCGCCCGCGTGGTCTTGATAACCTTTTTAACCCGCTTTTCTGTTGAAATTCCTGAATTTTCTTTGCTATAAACCTCACGGAGCCCGAGACCTTTCCAACGAATGCAAAACCGGGGAAATCGGTTCGTGCGTTCTGGAGTTATAGCGTCAGGAAGGAAAACCCGACTTATTTTTATATAGTAGATATAGGACATATTTTATTATTACATGTATGTTATAATAAGTTTTTAATACAAGTATAGTTTTGTCTTTGGAATTTTGGACCTAAACTATACCTAATTTAGACAGTCTATAGATTTGTAATATTTGTATTCATAAATCTGTAGCAAAATCAAAGAACAGATTTTATGAAAAGAAAAATCCGACCACAGGTGAGACTTGAACTCGCACGCAGCTTCCACCAATAGAATTATCAACATTGGATTTGCCTCGAAATAAACTGGAGTTGTTTTCATACTTTTTATCAATACCTAAATATTATTTCTTTGATATAGCGACTAATTTACTTAGTAACATTGTAAATATAATTATATAATAGAAAGCAAATAATATATTATATAATATTACATCTATAAGTAGGTTTAAAAATTGTGGTTAAAATGAATAAAAATTATCTCTTCCTCTTCAAAGTGCCTTTCAAATTACTGGTGGTTGGCTGTCATATCGGAAAACTTCAGTCCGTCCTTCGCGAAACGGAACAGTTCAGCGGCACTGTTGATGCCGCTGAACCACGCTGGTGAATATTACGCAGCCACGACTTTCACCTTCGGCCTACTGATCTTTTTCCAGCCACTTTTCCCATCATTATAAGTTGCAGCAGTTGGTATCTATCATGTCGCATAATGTGACCCAGATAACAAACTTTTCTCTGTTTGACGGTCTGCATATTTGGGCGTTTCTGACCAGCTCGGCGGAGAACTTCTTCATTGGTCAATGGTCACTTTGTGTGTCCAGCTAATAGTCAGCATACGTCTGTAGGCTAACATTTTGAAGGCTTCTATTCGTATTTTGAGGTCCACTTTGATCGTCCAAGTCTCGCATCCGTATAGAAGTATGGGCCATAATCTATCATCTCTTGAGATTATAAACTGTCATATACAATACTAGCTCTTTGCCGCAGCCTCGCTCGCGCTAAGATTGAACCCCGTTTTCGTATTCTGTTATTCGGGGCGGATACAAATCCAAAATCATGAAAATCGGTACAGCAGTTCTCGAGTTATAAGTGTTGTAACAAACCCGACTTTGTTTTATATATAAAATAACGCATCATTTTAGAATACGCTATGACTAAAATTTATGTACATTATGGTACACCTCAACAAAATAGTTTTACTTACATTATTTACAATTGATACGAAAAGAAGAAGATAGTACAACTCTGCCGAAGTCTCTGGGGAATACCGGCGTGATGGTATGCTATGTTGTTACAGAAACTAGGCAGTATTACATGCGAGGTGTGCCTACAAGTGCTGTACCCGCCAGGCAGCTACAACGCGCACACATTCCGACACTATACCAGGTACATTTACTTAAGAACGTATTCTTCTTCAAAAAAAAACTATGGAAATAATAATAAAATCGTTTATTACTTACTACAATAACAATTACAAAGTACTAAAGTAAAGAAGATACAATTTTAGTCGTAGGTCGATATCGACGCCTGTAATATCTACATTTATAATATCGGCACTTAGAATATCGACGCTTATAATATCGGAACATATAATATCGACGCTTATAATATCGGCACTTAGAATATCGACGCTTATAATATCGGCACTTAGAATATCGACGCTTATAATATCGGCACTTAGAATATCGACGCTTATAATATCGGCACTTAGAATATCGACGCTTATAATATCGGCACTTAGAGTATCGACGCTTATAATATCGGCACTTAGAATATCGACGCTTATAATATCGGAACTTATAATATCGACGATTATAATATCGGAACTTATAATATCGACGCTTATAATATCGGCACTTAGAATATCGACGCTTATAATATCGGCACTTAGAATATCGACGCTTATAATATCGGCACTTAGAATATCGACGCTTATAATATCGGCACTTAGAATATCGACGCTTATAATATCGGAACTTATAATATCGACGCTTATAATATCGGCACTTAGAATATCGACACTTATAATACCGGAGCAAATATTTAAAAATAACATCGAGTTTCATTTAAAAAAAAGCAATTTCTCGAGATACTCGAGAATTCTCGCCCCTCAAGAAATAAAAGAGTAATATTTTTAAATGTATAATGTTTATTTATAGATTAGAATGTTCAGTGTGCAGTAAGCGGTTCGAGTTGCATAGAGAAGCTGAGGCCATTGAACATTATAAGAAGGAGCACACGAAACCTATCCATTATATATGTCAACAGTGCCCCTATAACACCCGGTGAGTACATATCATCATCAAATTCAAATTATTTTATTTCAATTAAACCATATAAATAATAGGCACTTTTGAAAAGTCAAACTAGTTGCACGGTTCCAAAAAAAAGTGGTACTTATGGAGCAGAACCGGCAAGAAACTCGATAGTCACTCTTTAAAAAAATATTTTATGACAGTAATAATAATTTATTTGTTGTGAATCGTTTTTTTTTATACCACTAAGGTGGCAAACAAGCATACGGCCCGCCTGATGGTAAGCGGTTACCGTAGCCTATGTACGCAACACCAAAGGTATCACTCGCGTGTTGCCGAACCTAAAGACCTCTTAGAGGTTTATGGAGGATTCATTGCGCCGACAGTTTGAGGGAATATTCCTCTTACTGCCAGCGCAGCGCATCCTGAGAAGGAGCTCTGGCGACCTTACTCACTGCAGGGACACAACACATAATAAAGTGTGTTATTTGGCTGCAGTTTTCTGTAAGGTGGAGGTACTTCCCCAGATGGGCTGCTCCAGATTTGAGCCATAAATGGCTGTGCCCTACCTCTCTTAAGTCTTACTTTGCGCGTCTATTGCAGTTTGATGTGTAAGGACCAAAAATAAAGAAAAGGAAAATAAGAAAATTTTGGTGCTGTCAGACAACACCCCTTCACGAGTATGACGTGTGTATCGACCCGTTCTATTCAACCATGTTGCAGGGAATAAAAGACACAACACACTGTCAATATACTGTGCCACTGCTGGGCACGGGTCTCCTCTCAGTATGAGAGGGATTAGGCTATAGTCCACCACGCTAGCTCGATGCGGGTTGGCAGACTTCACAAGCCGACGAGAAAATCTCTCAGGCATGCAGGTTTCCTCACGATGTTTTCCTTCACCGTTAAAGCGAGTAATAATTACGTACATGATTTCGAAAAGTCAGAGGTGCGTGCCTTGAATTCGAACTCGAGACCTTTGACTTGGCAGTCCAGTGGTTATACCCCTAGGCTATCACTGCTTATATATGATATTTATTTCTGCAAATAAATGACTGCCTCGTCTGTCTAGTAGTCCCAAGCGCGACTGCTACGCTAGAGGTCCTGGGTTCGATCTCTGGGTCGAGCAGTGTTGTTGGGTTTTCTGTGAAATTCCCAGTAGCAGCTCGGAGTCTGGATTTGTGCCCGGTTGATGGCAATAGACTCGCCCTCTATTACATGGGACCTAAATATACCGGCGAAGTGTGGGTGTACATTAGTACGCCTCTGCCTACCCCTTCGGGGAATACAGGCGTGATGGTATGTTATGTTATATCTTTTTGTATTTTTTAACCCCCGACGCAAAAACGACGGGGTGTTATAAGTTTGACGTGTCTGTGTGTGTGTGTGTGTCTGTCTGTGGCATCGTAGCTCCCGAACGGATGAACCGATTTTAATTTTGATTTTTGAATTTGAAAGGTGAATAAGTCGGGAGTGTTCTTTGCTATTATTGATAAAAATCGGTCCAAGATGGCCGCCGCCACAAAATATCGAATTACATATCTTTTCACAACTCCCTCAATATGGGTATCAAATGAAAGGGCTTGGCTAGTAGAATACTATACACTATGATAAATTTCAAATCCAAGATGGCCGCCACCACAAAATAGTAAATTCCTTTTCGTGTCGGGGGTTTTCTAAATTTTTAATTTAGGTTAGGTTATTTAAGCATTTTCCATGCTAAGATTACAAATTACTTTTAAAGACCACCAGGTGATCAGGTTCGTTTGCTCCTTTGTTATAAAAAAATGAAGGAAAAAATCGGCTGGCGGGCTGGATCCAGGCTTCTGGTGTACCGAACCAGAAGACGCAGGTTCGAATCCTACCCGCCAGCCGATATTTTCCTTCATCTTACTAATATTATAAATGTGAAAGTTTGTGAGGATGAATGGATGGATGGATGGATGTTTGTTACTCTTTCACGCAAAAACTACTGAACGGATCTGGATGAAATTTGGCACAGAGATAGATTATAGTCTGGAATAACACATAGGCTACTTTTTATCCCGGTAAAATCTATGGTTCCCGTGGGATAGCGGGCGAAGCCGCTGGCGGAAAGCTAGTTAAAAATAATATTTATGTTATAATTATAATATCTTTGTTTCAGTTTGAAAAATAGGTTTAAGAATCATATGATGAAACACAGTCGTTTTCCGTGCAAACAGTGCAGGGCGTGTTTCGACAGTTTACAGAAACTGAAGGCACATATTGAGTAAGTGATTCAAGTAACTTTAAATATTATTGCACATAGTCACACTCACAGACGTCGCTAAACGTTAATGAATCGTTAACAAACAGTGGCTACTATACAAGGTGGAAGGGATATCGACGCACAAACGTCGTCACAAGGTTTCATTCAAGGTCAAAAATAAAATGACCTAGGTCATTCATGTAGAAAATAATCCGTTATTACAGATATTGACATTTTTGAGCGCACAGTGTATTGCTAAAAACGCGATCATAACGCTTCGCGGTGAATGTTATCGCGCGCGCGATACGAAATAAATGAAATAATGATTTTTTTGGGTAGATAGTAATAATGTTTTTTTACAAGTAAAACAACTGCAGAAAAAAAAATTTATGAAAAAAGTTACGGAAAATTTCAACGCAGGGGGTCCAGAATCATGTACTGACCTCATGGTATTCGGATGTGCGTCGATGTCCCTTCCACCTTGTATCTTGGCCTATTGTTCCATATTTGAGTTGGTTGTCAATGTACTAAGATATACTGGGGGGCTAGACAAGTTGCATTTTGACATTCTTATCGACAAACAAAATGAACGGAAATGACACAAGCTTTCGACAAAACGGGCTGTCACTAATGTCATTTGCATACATTTTGTTTGTCGATTCGAATGTCAAAATGCAACTTGTCTAGCCCCCCTAGGTCTCTATTATTAGCTAATGATTCATTAGGTTAACTGACGTCTCTGAGCGCGGCCCCTCTGAGGTCGGACGCTATTGAATGCAATCTTCAAACCCCTTTGTTGATAAAATACTAAGGCCTCTGCCACGAATTTTGCGGGCAGTGGGGCGGCGGCGGCGGCGGCGCGGGAGTGGGGCGGGCAACGCATACCTGTTCTCCAAACCAGCGGGCAGATCGCGCGGCACTATAGCGGTGTAGTGTTGTGTTCGTGGTTGTGTTGTCGAGATATTTGTTTTTATTCGCGAACGAAATGTCTGAAAAACGGCGACAACATCTTTTTGATTCAAATTTATTCCTAACGCTCGATTTGTTGTAAATGTACAACACTATACTACAATGCAGACGCGCAACGCGGGCGGTCACCGCTTGACTGGAGTGCACCGCTCGTTGCCCGCCCCCGCGCCGCTGCCGCGCCGCTGTTTTCGAGAACCGTTCCATTTGATTTTACGCATAAGATCCTGCCGCTCCCGCGCCGCCACCATAGTATTATTAGTAATATATCATACACTCATGATTGTTTGTTGCTGGAAAGAGTCATCTTCTTCCGACCCTTTCCCAACCATGTTGGGGTCGGCTTGCAGTCTAACCAGATGCGGCTGAATATCAGTATTTTACACGAAGCGACTGCCATCAGACCTCCGCAACACATTTTTTGAGAAATACCGATACTCGAAGGGTAGACTGATTGTCAGGCTTTTTGGGCTTCTAAATACCACTATCGATTGTCATCGGGACCGACAGCTTGACGTGCTCGCCGAGGCACGCAGGGGTCTTGATGTGTTAAGAATAGTCACCCATCCACAGACTGACCGCGGCAAGCGCAGTTTAATCTTGCAGAGCGGTCGGTTGTCCGTAGTACTATAATATAATAATATGTATTTATTTCTCATCCACAAAGGCATCTTACAGCTATAATTTACAAAATTTGATTTGTTAATCTCAACCTCTGTGGGAGACTGGTATCTGCACTAGGAAACCATGTCACACAGATTACCAGGCCCACCCCAAGAATAACGCACAATATGCTAGTAACATAAACCTTTGTTCAGAGAGTAGACAATTCTATATTTGAAACATTTTTTTTTTTTTTTTTTTTTTTTTTTTTTTTTTTTTTTTTTTTTTTTACTGATATTGGTAGGACAGTATGCCTGTGTATTATAGTATTGCGCTATTAGTTGTTCTGTGACTTTAATTTAATATAAGTGTATTGTACAGGATATCACAACACATCCCGCCAATGAGGAAGAGCCGAGTTAAGCCCACTGGAATGAGGATGATATATCGATGTAAAACATGTAAAAAAGTTAGTATTATCTATTACTTTCCTTTTCCTTCTTTGCCTTTTCTCGCTACTTCTTTCCCGTAGATGTTGATTTTCCCCCGTTTTTGCAATATTTTTAATTTATAC
Source organism: Acronicta psi (assembly GCA_946251955.1). NCBI lineage: Eukaryota > Metazoa > Arthropoda > Insecta > Lepidoptera > Noctuidae > Acronicta > Acronicta psi. The sequence continues at coordinate 2,746,614 of OX276498.1, read as the reverse complement.
TCAGCTCCTATTGGTCGTAGCGTGATGATATATAGCCTATAGCCTTCCTCGTTAAACAAGCTATACAACACTGAAAGATTTTTTCAAATTGGAGCAGTAGTTCCTGAGTTTAGCGTGTTCAACCAAACCAACATACAAACAAACTCTTTAGCTTTATAATGTTAGTATAGATATACATTTCTTGGGTCCGTGTGTTAGTCATTGAATTCCTCCTAAACGCCTGAACCGATGTGGTTGAAATTTTGTATGTGTATCTAAGTGGGTCCCTGGATGCTTTAGGTAGATTTTTAAAAACGGTCCACTCCATTACAAACTTTCAAAATTACAAATCTTTTATCATGAGTAAACTCAAAAACTACTGGACCGATTTCAAAAATTCTTTCAATATTACAAAGCTACATCTTTCCCGAGTAACATAGGCTATAATTTATAAGACCACGCGGGTGAAGTCGCTGGCGGGAAAGTACTTATTAATAATATGCACACATGATTACAAAAATGATTAAAAGTGCCGGCCTAAACTGGGGCCAAATAGCACAAGATAGGGCAAAATGGGCATCTTTGGAGGAGGCCTTTACCCAGCATGGGGTTCTTGCTGAACAACAATAACCAGTTAAAAAAAAATTCTAAATCAAAGATATACAGAATCAAAGATATATAGATATATATAAAGATATTAATAAATTGGTATAACAAAAAGTAGTGTATAAAAGAAAAAGAAATTGTAAGAATGAGGCTTTTTTTTATTTTATTTTTATTTATGATTATAAAAAGTCAGAGGTGCGTGTCTTGAAACTCGAGACGTACGTCTTGGCTGCTTGTGTTTTAGATAAATAACATGTATTTGCAGATATTCAAAGAAGCGATGTCCCTTCAAATGCATCGCACCCAATCTCACCCAGACGCGTTGGAAACGAAACGCGACCCGCACGCATGCCAGCAGTGCGGGAAGAAATACAAGGTACATCGTTCAGTCATTCAATAATTCATGCACTCACTCATTCATGCACTCACTCATTCATTCCATCTGAAAAAGGAAAATGACATGGACAGTCACGAGCAAAAACATGTATAAACAAACTGGTTGTCGTGAATATTCCTGATCTCTTTTCCGCTTCCCCAAAAAAAAGGTCCCATGTTGTAATAGGAAATATGCACATTTTATTTTATATTTTTAAACGATACTTTATATCGTTATGTAGCCGTAAAAAAAATTCCAGCGCCTTAAAACTAAAATTAAGTAACAAAAAAATTTATTAAATTATGAGACAGATATTGGCATTTTAAACACCCGCGATTTTGGCGCGCTTGCCGTGACGTCAAAGTCTACGTTCTCTCAACCAAACAACCACGTACAACAGACACTGTTTTAGTAGACTTTGACGTCATATTCCATTTGACCGATAGTGTTGCGTTTCAAGTGATTTGAATTTCCAACAGTTTTTTTGGAGTTTTTAATAATTATTTTCTCATCAAAAAAGAAATAATATAAAAAAATATCTACATAGACAATATTTGACCTTTTTTTAAGTCAGACGCATATTCCCTATTGTGAGTGGTGTGCCTGGATCGTAGCAAGTGGAAATCGAGCAAGTGGAGTCTCTGCCTACCCCTATGGGAAACAGGCGTGAAGCTATGTATGTTGTAACTGTCGAACCTATACCAGCTACCCAGAATAGGGTACTTAACAACTATTTTGTAATCAGTACAATTTAAAGTAGTTAACTACATTTACTTATGATTACATGTAATTAAAGATGGAGGGGCTCGTGGCTAAGTTATAACAACGCACTACGCGTATGCCCAAGCATGGCTTAACTATGGCATTATACTATGGGGAAATAGCACAGATTCACCTAACATTTTTACCTTACAAAAGAAGTTAATCAGAATAATCACAAACATAGAACAAACAGACAGCTGCAAACCACTTTTTCAAAAACATAAAATACTAACGGTCACGTGTCTATACATTCTCGAAATATGCAAATTTGTCCGAAAGCACCCAGAATTTTATAACACCCGTGAAGAAATACAAACTAAATACACCTTAAGACACAAAAATAGATTAAACTTACCAACATCCCAACTCAAGATACACTCGTCCAGCCCTTTGGTTATGTCCATAAAAATTTATAATAACTTACCCAAACCCATCAAAGAGGAACTTAAATACAACACATTTACTAATAAATTAAAACACTTCTTGATTACTAAATGCTATTATACAACATCCGAATTTTTTGACGATAAATCATTTAAAAAATAAAAAATTACACAGCTTCCTTGCTTCCTTCCTTCCCTATGTAAAGACATTATTAAAAACCTAGCCTTATTGTAACTACCAAAGAAAATGAATAAAATCACGATGCAATATAATACCATACTAAATATAGTATAAGTAATAATTAATAAAAATATAAGTATATAAATGAAAACTAAACATAATATAATAAATATATACAATTAAACGTTATAAATAAATACAATTAAACGTTATAAATAAATACAATTAAACGTTATAAATAAATACAATTAAATGATAATAAATAAATACAATTATAAATATAACACAAATTCACTTATGAATGTTACAGATAAATACAAAATCTATGCTATAAATGAGATAATAAGAATATAAACACCATAAATATAATATTTTAATGTATACTTTTTAATGGGCAATCAATTTGCAAATGATGCTAAACCCTCTTCCTCTCTCCTAATTTTGCTGTGCCCGACAGGGTCCATAATGATCTAAGTTATTTATAGTCCACCTTTATAAAACATTATGGAATGCAATAAAGTATTGAGTATTGAACGCTGATCAACCGATCTGCAAGGTAAGCTACGCTTGCCGAGGTCAGTCTGTGGATGGGTGACCATTCTTAACACATCGAGACCCCTCCGTGCCTCGGAGAGCAAGTAAAGCCGTCGGTCCCGTTTGTCATACGATCATCTATGACAATCGTTAGAGTTAGTCAGAAGCCCAAAAAGCCTGACATCCAGTCTATCCTTCGAATATCGGTATTGCCCACAAATTGGGTTGCGGAGATCTGATGGCAGTCGCTTCGTGTAAAATAATGATATTCAGCCGCATCTGGTTAGACTGGAAGCCGACCCCAACATGGTTGGGAAAAAGGCTAGGAGGATGACATGTAATTGAAGATGGGCAACGTGTCCGGGCATATAGGGCATAACTTTAGAACAGAAATACCGGCCGGAATTAGCCGGCCTTTTCTGCCCTTTTTCTGCCCTATTTTGGGCAAAAAACACATTGCCCACCTCTACATGTAACTTAATTTAAAGTAATTATACAGGAATACTTTTTATTCAGTGCGCAAACTTCGTCAATTAAAACTTAAACGACTTTTATTAAACACCAATTTGTTATTTTGATATGTCTTAGTACAAATGGTCAAAGTTATCGTTAACGAAAGATGTTTACTTTGAAACTGATTTTATGTTTACTCGCTAGCGCACGGCAAAGCGGGCGCGCCTTAGTACCTACATCAGCTGTGCGCTCGTTCGATCCGCCCGCATAGGCATGGCGCGCGGCGACTATCTGAATAGATAAGTGTCCATATTTTGCTGATTTCAAGCCGGATAAAAATTCAAAAAAAAGTTTTTAACTAATAATGGGAATGTGTTCTATTTCTGATACTGAACTACCAAAAATTTTTTGCGCACTGCTTAAAAAGTATTCCTGTACATGAATTGATTGTTAATGTGATTGCTGCCATCTAGTAATAACGACACGTTTTTAACGTATTTTATTAAGTGTGTAGTTATTAAAAAGTAATCTCGTAATCGTGATCGTGACAGGCGTATGTATGTGTGTGTGTATGTATGTAATCGTGATTGTAACTATAATAAAATTAGTAGTTAGTCAGTGGCGTGCGGTCCATACATGCAAATAAGCACTGCATACCCTGTCATTTTAGAGTCTAAAATTCTAAATGATAAATAACAAACATTATTAAAAATTAATCCATAATAATCAAAATCAATAATCTTATTTGGTTTCCGCGCCATCTATTATTTTTTCTTAGAATTACTTGGAATATTAGCTCGCCGTCGCGAATTCATCTGCGATGAATTCGCGGCTCGCACAAGTGGCTCCCCGAGAACCCGTGAGCATAAGCAGTACTGAGGCCTGCTTACGGGACCATACGATTTGATACAATGTAGCTCGCGAATTCACGCACACAGTCACACTTTTTCGGTGTACTACACAACAAAACTATTAGCTGTGTGCGGGTTTTGGAAGCATAGCTTATTTGCAACCCGACCAAATTGAAAAGCCGTAAAGGCACCGCGTAATTGTTCATTGTAAAGGGTAGACTCAAATTGTAGGTATAGTATGGTATTATTTCGTAACAATAGCAGTTTTTTAACGCCATATTGTTTGTTATTGTTTTTGTTTTGAACTTTTAATTGATTTTCTTTGCGCAAGTGATTGTGTAAATAATTATTTCGTGAGTTTATTGTAGAAAATTGGAAATTAACCTGTGAGACCCTGTGTTAGTGAAGAGTGTGTTTATTTATGTATATTTAGGGGAAAAGTTTTATTGATTGAATGTACTAAAATAAGGTAATACCTACTACTCGTTATTTTCATACATTTTATGATACCTAATTTATACCTGGCTAGTAGGTTGTGTACACAAAAACATCTTACAGTTTCCCTTGCATTTAGTTTACAAATCAAGATAAAAAGATCTCATGGCCCTTCCAAACCCCACTTTGGATATCATCTATGCATTTTTAGTATATATCTCTTGTTTAACAATTCTTAGTGGTCGCAACAAACATCATGCGAAATTGCGAAGCCAATGGCACCGCGGTGGTGCGGTCCGCCTCGCGCGTAACAGTAGGTGTGGTGGCCTATGATCGAAACAGGCTGAAACTAAGTGGTTACATACTTATAAGGTTTTTTATTTTAGTTGTGCATACCCTGTCTCAAATTTCTGTGCACGCCCCTGTAGTTAGTAGTTAGTATCAATGATATACATGGTTAAAAAAAACAAACCATATAATTGAGACCCGGTGCCAAACAAATTTAATTTAAATAGGTATAATATGGTCTTCGTTGATTGTTTGTTTGGCACCGACTCCAAATGACATAGTTAGAAATCATAATTAGTTCGGTTCGTTTTTAGTTTAAAAATAAGTCATTGTAAAAAAAAAGTTTTTTTTGCTTAAAACCTTCTAAGTGTAAAAAATACTTTCCTGAAAACGCATCTAAATCAATTCAACCAAATACGAGATAATCGCGGACAAACATATTTATATACATACATATCGGTCAAACTGAGAACCTCCTTTTTTGAAGTCGGTTAAAAAGGGGTTATTAATCAAAATGTTCAACAGCTTTTTACGATTGTATCATGAAGTTTGTTAGTATGTTTTTATGATTTCCTTTTGTCTTAAGGCACTGGTACAGTCAGCATCAAATATATCGTTACATACAAAGTGTTCAAAATGATCGAAACTGCAAAGAAAATTAAAACTTTATCTCAATGGTACAAGGACTATTTCAGAACGAACACGCTACACGGTAACTGTCATTTTGAAATAAACTTTATCACATTGAGATAAAGTTTACCAATAGTTGACGAAAATGAAAAGAAATTGCGAAGTTTTTATTTCTTCGGAATTACCATGGAGGTATTTCTTTGGAGTAGTTGTAGTAATGTTGTTATAAAATAGTATTTTGTTTACAGAATCGAGCTACTCTGAAGCGGCATTTGGCGAGTCATTTGAAACCAGAGAAAAGAAGTAACGCTAGAAGCGAATAAGATTTTATATAAATGTATATAATATACCTTTTTAAATATCCTTCACTTTGTTTCATTCAAAATTAGTGTATTATAATATATATCTATACTTCACTATCACAAAGTCGCTTTCTCTGCACCTATATCCCTATGTATGCTTAAATCTTTAAAACTACGCAACGGATTTTGATGCGGTTTTTAATAGATAGAGTGATTGAAGAGGAAGGTTTATATGTATAATACATAGGTACATATTATAGTACAGAAAATACAAGAAATTCAAACCCATGCGAAGCCGGGGCGGGTCGCTAGTATTATTATAAAACTGAAGTTTGTTTGTTGGTTTGGTTGAAAGCGCTAATCTCAGGAACTACTGGTCCGATTTGTAAAATTCTTTAAGTGTTTTATAGCTTGTTTAACGAGGAAGGCTATATATCATAACGCGACGACCAGTAGGAGCGGAGTATATTAAAAATGTTGCAAAAACGGGGGGGAAAATTCAACTTCTACGGGACGAAATCGCGGGCAAAGGGTAGTTTATAATAAGTAGATAGTTCGCTAAAATCTTCTATTCATGTAAATGATTGAATAATATATCGTTCGATAGACTTGCAGATAGTGATGTTTACAACATGTTGTTAAATTATAAAACTGCTGTTACATGAGACACAGATAAACAATTAATGCAGAGGGGTAAGTACGTAGTTTTGAATTATTTTAATTTGAATGTTTGAAATTATGATGGTAATAAATAAATATCCTGGGACATTTTTACACAGCACCATCTAGTCTCAAACTAAGCAGAGCTTGTACTATGGGTACTAGACAATGGATATAATACTTATATACTGTTTTTTGTAAATACATACTTATAATACATAGAAAACACCCAGACAAGCACAAACACCAATAAATGTTTGTGTCCTGTGGGAATCGAACCCACGACCTCGTGATCAGCAGTCTGGTACTCGAACTAGATATGAGCGCCGCGCCGGCGCGCCGCCGTCGCCGTGAGTTCATGTCGGCGCGCCGCCGCCGAGTGTAGCACGCGGCGCGCCGCCGCAACTTGCTTTCTCGCGCGCACGACCGGCCCGACCGCGGCGACCACGTCGCTTCGCCGCGCCTAGCGTTGCCAGGCGTCCGGATAAAGACGGACATAGTTAGCAATATCGCAAACGAGCGAGTACGAGCATAGCCGAGCGAAGGCGAGTCGACTTTCGGTCGCTCCCGCAGTCCCACCCGCCCAGGGGTGTGCGGCATTTTTACCCAAATGTCCGGCCAAACCGCCGGCTATTATTATTTTCCGGTTTGGCGTCCTGGCAACCCTAGCCGCGCCAGTGACTCATACATGGTAGTACTGCAGGTCACGGAAACTGTGAATCGTATCACAGTCGAGCGCTTACCTATAGTAGTACCATATGTGAGCGGAGTCACTAACAATTAAAACAAGCTGCTGAAGGAGATCAGTCAGTTTTTACCACCTGTGAAGTGTCACTACCTCTTCATGATGCAGGAGTATACAAGCTTGATTGTGACTGTGGTCTCTCTTACATAGGCCAAACTAAACGAAGCGTAGGGACCCGCGTAACAGAACACAGCTAATATCGAACTCCGCCGTTCCGGAAAGTCTGCAATTTATGAACCCTTGACAAGGCCCAGCATTACATCAGATTTAATAAACCACAAGTCCTCGCAAAAGTTAACCGATTCCTACCCAGGATGATTCGTGAGGCTATTGAAATTAAAAAACACCCAAATTTCAATAGAGGAGATGGCTGGGTCCTACCACCTGCTTGGAACCCTATTATAGATTCATCATCATCCCGTATTCGTTCACTGCTGGACGTAGGCCTCCTTTAGTGAACGCCACAGAGCTCGATCTTAATTTTTTTTCATCCAGTTGCTGCCAGCTACCTTCTGCAGGTCGTCACTCCACCTGACTGGCGGGCGTCCTACACTACGCCTGCCTAGACGTGAACTCGTTTACTCCAACGATTGTTGGTTCTCCGAGAGACGTGACCGGTCCATTTCCACTTCAGCGTGCTAATCCTTTTAGCTATGTCGGTTATTTTGGTTCTCTGTCGTATAACCTGGTTACGAATTTTATCCCTCAGAGAGACTCCGAACATAGCTCTCTCCATAGCTCGCTGTGCGACTTTTAACTTATGGACCGGTCTCGCCGTGATGCCATGCGCGCATCGAAGACTTTCGTCTTAAGGCAATGTGGAATGGATAGCGAGAAGACTTGTCGAAGTTTACCAAATGCAGCCAGTCCATCCCAGCTGAATCTTCCTTTCGGCTTCCCTCTCGAAGTTGTTTCTACCTACTTGTATTGTCTGCCCTAGGTACACGTATTCCGGAACCACTTCGGACGACCGGTCTCGGGGTAATAAGGTCGTTAAACATATCCTTTGTTGTAAGTGTTCATTATAGATTCAATTAAATCTAACACCAAGCCTAAAACTGCAAGACCGAAGGATACGGTGAGCTCGTTCTGCGTGAATCGTATTGCCAATAATTAAGAAAAATGTAGGGTAGCTGTTAGTAGTTAAAACGTCAAGACGCCTACCACCTTAGTCACCCGTGACCATGGACGCTGTAAAGGGTCCGGAACGTCGGGATTCAAATAATATCAATATAACGCGATAAAATCCGTAGTTTTAATTCAGTTATGTATTTTGCAGACTCCATAAACTAATAAACGGCATTTTTTTGTATGTCTACTTATGCATAATTAAATATTTTATTATAGGTAGGTATAATATTTTCTGATCCCAACTTATTATTTAGAATACTGCAAAATTGTAATTAAAAAATAATTGTGTTGCTATAAAAAGCTTTTTTGGTGACAACAGTATGATTTTCGTTATGCTATTTTTAAAAAATCTCTCCCTTATTATAAAACACAATGGCCCACGGTCGGCTAGCCGCGCCGCCGCGACGCCGCCGCCGCCGTGGAAATTTTTTGGCCACGCCGCCGCCGTGAAATTGGCCATCGGCGCTCATGTCTAACTCGAACCACTAGACCACAGACATCGTCAATAAGGTAAGTAAGGTATATATTTAAAACTGAATTGAAGTGAATATACTGTCTGTTTACGTCTGTGTTCCCGTTAAAAAGGGAAATTATTCAGTGAAATAGCATTATCTATTATACTAATATTATAAAGAGGAAAGATTTGATTGTTTGTATTGAATAGGCTCCGAAACTACTGGACCGATTCGATTATTTCACCTCTAAAAAGCTACATCTTTACCATAGCGTAGTAATATTTTTTTATTTAAAATCAGTTTTATTAGATACACTATGTCTTTAAACGAGTAACACAGGATGTATATTTTTTTTAATTTGTTATTTTATTCTGTATGAGTACGAATATTTAAAAATGCCGCGCTTTGCTTTAATTTAGATGCATAGGAGTTTTATAACTATTGGATGTTTATGGGTTAATGATATGTACGTATTTAGTTGGTTTTCTTTGAAATCATTGATAATATATAGTTTAGTTTTCTAATGTTAAGGTTTAGGTTTCTTATTTTTAAAAAGTGTCCAATGCCGGATTCTTTTTTGGAACCGTGCACCTAGAATCATTTAACGTTTCATAAGTGCAAAAGCTTATCTATACTAATATTATAAAGAGGAAAGATTTGTTTGTTTGTTTGTTTGTTTGTAATGAATAGGCTCCGAAACTACTGGACCGATTTCAAAAATTCTTTCACCTTTGGAAAGCTACATTATCCCCGAGTAACATAGGCTATATATCATCACGCTACGACTAATAGGAGCGGAGTAGTAATGAAAAATGTAGCAAAAACGGGGAAAAAATTATAAGACCACGCGGGCGAAGCCGCTGGCGGGAAGCTAGTTTGAAATAAAAACATTTGAACTTGAACTTGAACTAAGTAATGTTTTTGGTCTCGATGTGTTAAGAATGGTCACCCATCCACAGACTGACTGCGGCTGTAGCTTTGCAGACCGGTTGATCAGCGTAGCTATAACTTAGCCACGAAATCTTCCGTGAATACACGCATGGTAAGTTTTCTACCTAATTACAAGTCTGTTTATTAAACTCATTGTCGTTAACAACACGTTATCACTTTAGTAATAATCTATATGAGAGAGGTTAGTCGCGCCCTTGACTCGGCAATGAACGGTTGTGCTAAAAACACGTATTATTTATCTACAAGATGCAAGATTTCAAACCCACGGGTATGTTTTATAATAAAAATTATAAAATATGTAATTGATACAATCATTATATTGTGTATATCGTTTGTTTGTTTAATATGTGTTGAATTAACCCTATTTGCTGTGTTTACATTATTGCTGTTGTTATATAGAAATCTACTTTTGCTATAAACGCGAGTGTTTATCTGTTAGTTTAATAAATCTTCACAATCATGTAGTATAAGTAGTAAGTAGTTAACTTTACCCAAGTTCACAACTAAACTAACAACAATATTGCGCCTGTTTATTGTGAAGTGGTAAGCAGAGTGGCTCCTAATAGGTATACCGACAGTTAGTAATAAAATATCAGGTAACACCAGTAAAAAATGCCAGGATCTCATGATCTAGCGGTATTAACTATTAAGTTCATGTATAAAGAGTTCCCTTTGCCCGTGATTTATAAATAATATAAATATAAATATCCTGGGACATTTTACACAGCACCATCTAGTCCCAAACTAAGCAGAGCTTGTACTATGGGTACTAGACAATGGATATAATACTTGTATACTTTTTTTTTGAAAATACATACTTAAAATACATATGAAACACCCAGCCAAACACAAACACTTAAGTTCATCACATAAATGTTTGTGTCCTGTGGGAATCGAACCCACGACCTCGTGATCAGCAGTACGGTACTCGAACCACTAGACCACAGACGTCGTCAAATTCGTTCCCGTAAAAGTTTAAATTCTTTCCCCTGTTTTTGCAACAATTTTAATTTATACTATTGCGCCGCTCCTATTGGTTATAGCGTGATAACATATAGCCTATAGCCTTCCTCGTTAAACAGGCTCTCTAACACTGAAAGAATTTTTAAAATCGGACCAGTTCCTGTGATTAGCGTGTTTAACCAAACATACAAACTCTTCAGCTTTATATACTAACTAGCTGACCCGACAGACCTCGTCCTGTCAAAAAAATTTGTAATGTGGCAGTGTTTTGTTCCTACCTTTTTTATATTCTTTGCAAAAAAATATCCTGAACAGAACCGTCACCCTGGTAATAATTCGGTGTGAATTAAAAATAATTAAATAAAACACTTTAAGCATTTAAAAGTAAGTAATTTTAATCATGTAAATCATAAAAATTAACAAAAAAAATCAGTTCTATTTTCATTGTAGTGCTTTGTGATAAACGATATTTTATATTTTGTGACTATTCAATTTGGTCGGGTCCGCGATCACTTTTTTTTAGTTTCGGAACGCGACATTAAATCCTCCAACGACGTATTCTGTGCTCCAACGCACACACGCACACTGTTTTGATAGATATGATTGAATTTGAACTTTGTATAGCGGTAAGAAAGTGCAAATTTACTTTTTGACGTTAGGAACACACCTACATTTCTTAGATAACAGTGAGTGCTTGTAATTTGATATGAACTTTATACAATAGCAATAAAGCTCAAATTGATTCTACGTTTTAGTTAGAAAACGTTTGTATGTGAAAAAGAAAAGGGCTGTTTTTAGGGTTTTCCCGGCAACTATTCGATTTTTTCTCGCCGTAAGAACCATCGTTGGACTTCAACGAACATTTAAAAAAAGAATTGGCCAAATTGGTCCAGGCGTTGTTGAGTTATGCGCTTACCAACACATTTTGCGATTCATTTTTATATTATAGATAGATAGATAGATAGAAGAAGAAGATAGATAGAAGATATAGATAGACTAGCTTTCCGCCAGCGGCTTCGCCCGCGTGGTCATGTATTATACATATAAACTTTCCTCTTGTATCATTCTATCTATTAAAAACTTCAGTTTTATAATAATACTAGCGACCCGCCCCGGCTTCGCATGGGTTTGAATTTCTTGTATTTTCTGTACTATAATATGTATGTATTATACATATAAACCTTCCTCTTCAATCACTCTATCTATTAAAAACCGCATCAAAATCCGTTGCGTAGTTTTAAAGATCTAAGCATATATAGGGACAGACAGACGCGACGGAGGACTTTGTTTTATAATATGCAAGGATTATAGAGTATAGATATCCAACTCGTTATCCTAGTGGTCGTAAATGCAAGTACCTACTACGCTCATGGTCCTGGGTTTCATTCCCAGGTCATGTAAATGTTTTATCGAATTTTTAGCTGTTCAGTGCGGTGTTACCCACGTTCATCTACATTTTTTAAATAAATAATATTTCTAAAAATAAAAGTAGTCTACGTTACTCCTTATAACATTACCTATCTGCGAGTGAGAGTCACATCAAAATCGGCACAGCCGTTTCAGACATCAGCCGGACCAAACAGACCGACAAAATTTTTTAAATAGATTTTTTGTCGTAGGCTAGTACCGTATATACTTCTATATGCATTTACTGCATTTAGTGAAAAGCTGTTAATTTGAAATTACAAACTGACAATTCAATTTTATTTATTTGTATAGATTCTCAGTAGTAGCTCGGAGTTTAGGTTCGTACTCGGTTAATGGCAATAGGCTCGGCCTAGGGGAGTTCGTTAGGCGTAGGGGGTTATATATTACATTGGGAATACATACCGGGCGGCGCGGCGCACCGAACTATGGGCGTTCTGCCTACCCCTTCGAAGAATACTTGCGTGATAGTAGGAATTATATCCTACCCGTGATTAACTTAATGATATTATCTTCGACGACGTATGTATTAGTTTATCTGAGGTCTATTTATTATCATTATTTTAAACTTTGATACCTACGTAAGCTTATATTAGAATCAATAACTAAAAACATAGATAGGTAGTATAGGTACCTACCTACTGGATTCAAGTGGGGCTGGGCTAAAGTAAATGGCATAGGTAGTTGGAGGGAGGTCTTTACCTATTGTTAAAGTAGAGACCTACCCTCAAGATGTGACTCGAGTGACTAGTGAATCGAGTGAAATCAAAGAATAACGTACCTACTCGAGTAAAAAATATATCGACTCGAGTATGCTGGAACCTTTTTAATAAAATTACAAGACATAAGAAATAAGTAAGATATAAAGTAAATGAGTTTATTTTTGCCTAAAACGACGCACGACAAAATTATAGTAAATGACAAAATAACGACAGAATAACTTGCTAATTCAATTAATTAAGTCTTGTATTATTGATTGTGATGAGAAGAGAGGCGAATGCGCTGTTTTTAAAAGAAGAAATAATTCTCATTTCGTGTTTACTGACTCGGCTAGTATTCGAGTAGTACTACTCGAACACCAGCCGAGTGACTCGTCCACTCACCAAACACCCGAGTAGAACTCGAAATTAATCGAGTGACAAAATTAGACGCGATTTCGAAACGATTAGATATGTACCTACTTCGTAAATGTCGTCATCAACTCATATAAGTACATACTGTCCCACTGCTGGGCACGGGTCTCCTCTCAGTATGAGAGGGATTAGGCTACAGTCCACCACGCTGGCCTAATACGAGTTTGCAGACTTCATATGCCGTCGAGCTAATCTCTCAGGCATGCAATTTTCCTTCACCGTTAAAGCGATTGATAATTACGCACATGATTTCGAAAAGTCAGAGGTCCGTTGCCTTGGATTCAATCTCGAGACCTTTGACTTGGCAGTCCAGTGGTCATACTCTTAGGCTAAAGCCAAACATTACTGCTATCAGTGCTGTTGGGTTTTTCTCTGAAATTCCCAGTAGCAGCTCAGAATCTGGATTTGTGCCCGGTGAATGGCAATAGGCTCGCCCCCTATTACATGGGACCTAAACATACTAGTGAACTGTGGGTGTAAATTATTGTGATTTCGAAAAGTCAGAGGTGCGTGCCTTGGATTAAATTGGAGACCTTTGACTCGGCAGTCCTGTGGTTCAGAAGGCTATTACTATTACTCTCATATAGAAGTTACTAAAATGTCCACAGAGCACCAGCATGTCCGGTACAACCCGCTCAAAGACGAGTGGGTGCTGGTGTCCCCGCACCGCTGCCTGCGGCCGTGGAGCGGCCAGACGGAGGCCGCGCCGGAGGACCAGCCGCCAGACCCTCTGAACCCGCTTCTCCCTGGAGCCACGAGGTCTAGTGGACAGGTAGGTAATTAATACATTTTTTATACCACTAAGTTGGCAAACAAGCATACGGCCCGCCTGATGGTAAGCGGTTACCGTAGCCTATGGACGCTTGCAACACCAGCGGTATCACTCGCGCGTTGCCGACCCTTAAAACCTCTTAGAGGTTTATGGAGGATTCACTGCGCCGACAGTTTGAGGTTTGATTCCTCTTGCTGCCAGCGCAGCGTATCCTTAGAAAGAGCTCTGGTGACCTTACTCACTGCAGGGACAACACACAATATGGTGTTATTTGGTTGCAGTTTTCTGTAAGTAAATTATTTGTAAATGCAATTTTACCTATTAATTTCATATAATGCTTAATTAAATCCATAATGTAAAAATACTTTGTGTTTGACAGTTAAACAAGTAACTCAGTGTAATGTAACGCTTTAAGTAGTATTTAATAGTAATGGTACGGAATGTAATACTATTTAATTAGTGTAATTGGTCTATGACCGTTCTAGTTAAATTGTAAATAAATAAAATAAAATAAAAAATAAAATAAATGGCTGTGCCCTACCTCTCTCCCTACCTCTCTACATACTTACATACATACCTAGCTTCAAGCTTATTATCCATAGGGGTAGGCAGAGATTTTAGATTTCCACTTGCAACGCACCACTTTCGCTACATCTAGCTCATCAACCTCCCCATGCACGCTCGTCAGTTTAGGGTGCTCTTAACTCTTAACCTTGCCTTTTTTGAGAATGTCCGCAGTTTGGTTGTGGTACGTTCGTCGAGGTCGACCCCTTCCGACTTTTCCATACGTACTCGCCATGTATACTTGTTTCGTCAATCTCCGTTCATCCATCCTCTCTATGTTACGACTAAATCATCTTAACATACCTTTCTCATAAGAGTTGCTGCTGTTTTTTTTTTAATTATAAGTCTTTATGGTTCTTGACTTGATACTTACTCTTGCTTGTAATGTACACTTCTACACTAATATTATAAAGAGGAAAGATTTGTATTTTTGTATGTAACGAATAAACTCAAAAAGTACTGAACCGATTTGAAAAATTCTTTCCATGTTAGATAGACCATTAATCGGGGAAGGCTATAGGCTATATATCATCACGCTACGACTAATAAATAGGAGCGGCGTAGTAATGAAAAATGTTGCAAAAACGGGGGAAAAAATTATAAGACCACGCGGGCGAAGCCGCTGGCGGGAAGCTAGTATAGTATATGTCGTTACACCACACATAACTTCTCAAAGCTCTCATCTCTACGGCATTTATTCTACTTATTTTCATTCTTCGTCTTTACTTTAAAAGTACTTATGATATAATTAGTTACTTTTAATGATTTTTTAGCGCAACGCTCAATACACATCCACGTATGTGTTCCCGAACGACTTCCCGGCGTTATTGGAGAGGGTGCCGGAGCCCCCGCCGTCTGAACATCCTCTGTTCCAGTCTGCACCTGCTAAAGGAACGTGCAGGTACGTTTCAAACAATTTATGGTACTTTAAACCCTTCTTCTTCTTCAGATAAGCAATTTTGGAGTAGTCACCTCAATGGCGTTAGACGTGCCAACCCTGAAAATCTCTAAAAAGAGCTGCAGTGTTGGTTTAAATTAAATATTGTTTAAGTATAATGATGAGTAGCTACATGGCCCCAATTATAAAGCCCCAACTACTAAGTGTGATATTGTGAGGACAGTGGGAAAGCAATCAATCCATCTGTGTCTATGAACACTCTCTGATAATCGTTAGTACGTTAATAAGTTAGTAACGTTAGTACAGTATATAACGTAGTCAGAAGCCCTAAAAGCCTGACAACCATGGCAGTCGCTTCGTGTAAAATACTGAAATTCTGCCGCATCTGGTTAGACTGGAAGCTGACCATAACATGGTTGGGAAAAGGCTATAAGTGAAAATCCTTAGTTATATTGTTATAACAGATGTAGAAGGCATATCAACGCGGTAGTCATATCTCGCGTTAAGCCGATTTTCAACCTACTTATCATACCTCCTACCTATTTCAGGGTAATGTGCTTCCATCCAAACTCCACGATGACCATACCGCTTATGACTGTCGACGAGATCCTGGCTGTTATTGAAGAGTAAGTTTTTGACTTTTATTTTGGGACATTTTATACAGTTCCTTCTAGTCCCTAACTAAGCAGAGCTTATATATTATGGAAAGGTACTAGTCTGGAATGGATATAATACTTACTTAAATTAAGTAATATACTTTTTTCTAAATAGATGTACCCTTTAATGGACCTTTTTCCTCTTTCCATTTACCTAAGTTCCTAAAGTATCCTTATAAAACTTTATTTTTGATGGAGTACTTAGGTAAATTACCTACAATGTTTAATCCTTGCTTTATTTTATATTTATGTATCTTTTTTTTACATGGTATGGTGGTTTTTTGTGGCAGATTTGTTTTCGCTAATTGCGTTGGTTTTAATTAACTTCCGTGCGTGCCAATATGCCGAGAAAGTTAAGTCCAAATATCAAGTAAAGTGGCCCAAGCTGTCTTGATCAGCTTGGGCCACTTTACTTGATATTTGGACTTGACCAAATATCCTTTTTCAGGTGGGTGAACCAGTTAAAAGAGCTGGGTCGCCGCTACACTTGGGTACAAATCTTCGAGAACAAAGGCGCCATCATGGGGTGTTCCAACCCTCACCCGCATTGTCAGATATGGGCTTCCAGCTACTTGCCTAATGAGCCAAGGGTCAAGGAAAGGTGAGAAGTTAAGAAACTTTTTTTCATTACCAGAAAGCAATAGAAAAACACTTTGGATAAAGAAAATCTATTGTTCTATGACGAACTGACAACTGACAACAGAGCTGCTTGTTTCTTTGTCCCTGGGTATCACCCCAGGGACAAAGAAACAAGCAGCTCTGGTCAAAATTGATTACAATCTATCCAATTAATCGCGCATGAATCCGCCGCTAGAGGCGCTTGTGTATCGTGAGGTCTCCGGAATGTTAATAATGTCATTGCTTTTGGGTTGACTAATTACGCGGGTTAAAATAATGTTAAGAATTTGGTAATAACCCAGATGAATTATGGAAAACATAAGTTACGGGTCAATGAATGTCAGTGATTTAAAAGCGGAGCTAAGTAAAAAAGTTTCATTACTTACAATACTAAAGGCCTTTCGCGCCACGCTTTTTATATACGTTTCATTAAGCGCATTTTCGTTCGAACTCTCGTACTTTAGTGTTCATTCCACAGGGACATTTTTTACACAGCACCATCTAGTCCCAACTAAACTAAACTAACTAAACGGCGCGTTTAAAAACACAGACTTTCACATAGGCCCCTCCCACAGTAGTATTTTTTTTAAATTAAAAGTCCATTAATATATTTCCAGGTGCCAGAAGGAGTACTTCATCAAATACAAAAGGCCTATGCTGGTAGATTACTTGAAGCAAGAGTTGGTGAAAAAGGTTTGTGCCATCACCCCCCTAGCTTTTCCACAACGGTTGGCTTCCAGCACAGTAGGTACAAAGATTTATTGACTGTGCTTCCAGTCCAACCACGGGCGTAGCGAGGTACGCAGGGGGGGGGGGTGGTGCAAGGCCTCCCCCCACCCTAGAAAATGCAGAAATGCTCACAAACCTTAAAGTAATATTACGTAGGTAACCTATACAACAACAACAAGGTAACAAAAACAAAGTCGATTCTATTGACAGGCGAATTTTATAAGATTGTACTTTGAATAGTTGAATACTCATAAAGCATTTACCTAAATATATTCTTGATTTGTCAACGCTCCTCTTAATCAAATCCGAGCTACGCCTCTGAGGCTAACAAGGCCGCTGAATACAGTAGGTATTTAAAATGTAAATAGCCTTTCGCAATGTTGCCAATGTCTGCTCTATTTAACCGTCATTTAATTTCTTTATGGGTAACATATAATGTTGGATGATGGAGTTGTCAGCGGTTTCAGCTTGATTGATCGATCAGTCAGTCAGCCAGTCGGTGTCTTACTTTAGGTACCTTGAAGATACTTTTAAAAATTAATCATGCTAACGCTAACTGAATCGCACTAGTAGAGTTTGCACCGCGAGTTGCATTTATGTATACGACCGCCCGACTTCAATCGCTGGGCAGCTGTCCGCCAGGCATAACACGCGCCTGGTCGGAGGATGTGGTATCGCGGGACAATACACCTTAAACCAATACAACGTAAATCGTTGATTATTATTTCTTCAACAGGAACGCATCGTAATCAGAAACGATGAATGGGTAGCCTTAGTACCGTACTGGGCGATATGGCCATATGAGACTATGGTGTTGCCAGTTAATGGCAACCCGCAGAGACTGACCGACTTGAACGATGGCCAGAAGAGGGCGCTAGCGGAGATTATGAAACAACTCAACATTAAATATGATAACTTGTTCAAATGCAGCTTCCCGTATAGCATGGGATTCCATGGTAAGAATTGATGACGTTGTGGTTTGAGTGTCGGACTGATCACGAGGTCATGGTTTCGATTCCAGACACAAATATTTATGTGATGAACATAGGACTGCCTTGTTAGTCTAGTGGTTGCAAGCGCGACTGCTATGTTAGAGGTCCTAGGTTTGATTCCTGGGTCTAGCAGTGTTGTTCTAGTTTGGATGTATGCCCTTTTAGTGGCAACAGGCTCGCCCCCTATTATATGGGACCTAAACATACCATACCGTACTGTCGGTTTAGTACAATCTGCCTAACTCTTCGGGGAAAGGCGCGATGGTATGTTATGTTGTTATACGTTTGTGTGGTGTTCCATGTGTATAAGTATTTATTTACAAATTTAATAATACGTAACATTTTTTTCAAACTGGAACCGACACCAGGATCTCAAATTCATCAGCGTTGCTTCTGATCATTGAGGCAGTTGACTTATTCCTGTATTCATCCAAATTCTTTCAACAGGCGCACCGACAGGGCCTTCCAAAGCACCCGGGGATTCCCCCCATTGGCTGCTCCACGCTATCTATCTACCGCCCCTCCTCCGATCGGCCACTGTGAAGAAATTCATGGTGGGGTATGAGATGCTGGCACAGTCTCAACGGGACCTGACTCCTGAACAGGCTGCACAGAAGTTACGAGAGTGTGAAGACGTACATTATAAAGAAAAAAAGTAGAATAAACTGTCATAATTATATCTTCATCTGTCACAACATTAATGGCCCGTCTACACGCTCCGTCTTACCTGAGAGAATGCCTGCACAAACCAGTGGCCCGATTCAAATAATTAAAACTATCGCTACGATGTCGCAGCGACTTACAGTCACCAATCTTATTGGCCGGGTTGAAGTGGACGCGAACTTTATCTCACCCGTAAAAATTGGAGAGATAAAAATATGGGATCAAAATAAATTAAAACGAAAGCTTAAGTCGTTAGGCTGTCGTGTTGATTCATTATAATCAAATATTTTTGTCTCAATTCTCAACTTCAACCCGGACAATAAGATTGGTGAGAACAGTAAGTCGGTGGGACATCGCTACGGTTTTGGGCTATAGACTGCGCAGGCAAGCCGGTAGCGTGTAGCCGGCCTATAATAGTAAGCCAAATAGTAATGATGCAACCTTTTTGGATATTGGACGCGGCCGACAATGGAAATAACGTCGCCTGCCAGAGTCCGAAATAATCGCAGACTTCTATCAAGCAAAAGTTGTAATTTTGATTGACAAATTAAAAATAGTTTAATATAAATTTGGTTAAAATAAAAGTGTATGATGATAATATAAAAGTAGTTAATATTGTTTTTATAAAGTTCCTGTTTCAATTATACATAATTATGTGTTTTTTGTAGTTTTAATTTGCAATTAGACCTCACGGGCTAAATGTTCCTGTAAAACACTGACAAGTCGATTTTTCACATTTTTTGTACTAGATGGCGCTAGCTATGTACTGGCTTGCTTGGATAAAAACAAAAATGAGCGCTTTTGGGGGTAGCCCATTAATAAGGATAGCTCAAAAGACAATGAATCAAATTTAAAAAATACAATGGAAGGATTAGCGTTCCAAAGTCAGTTCTCAAAATTTAAGCATTCATTTATGCATCTCTTTCACTCTAGCTAAGAAATCTGCGAAAGGAATACTCGACATCTTTGACAGACGTGATGACGTTGACAGTTGACATCACTGACGAGTGACGTGCCTACTGACAGAGAGAGGAGCAGTTGTTTTCTATTTTGATTTGTTTTCTTCGTTTAGTTGAAAAAAGCAAACTTTTCATTTGTTCCTTACTTTTATCATTCAAAATGAAGAGAAAACGAAATGGCACGGTTAAGACGAAGCACCAGTGTAAAATTTGCTTTAAAATCGTCATCGGAAGTTCTTTTAAGTTCAAATCACATATGTACCAACATAGGGCTGTGAAACCCCGATTTATATGTTCTTATTGCTCAAGAGAGTATTTTAGACGAGATGTGTATGAAAAACACGTAGCAGCGCACACAGGTCAGCGGAAAATTTATATCTGCGACCATTGCGACCGCGGCTTTATTGAAAAACGAAATTTGATCATCCATTTGAAGATACACGACGAATATTTCACACAACGACAAGTACAGTACAAATGTATCGCTTGTGGGACCAGTTACTGCGAAGAAAGACTGCTAAAATACCATATAAGAAAGAAACATTTCAATTTTCAAGATACAGAGCCTGCACATATGAAAAAAAAGTTAAATGAAACCTGGGTAGAACGCGTCATGGAATCGGAAATTTGCGTCGAAATGACTAAGGTAAACAATAATATTATCAACATTAAAAAAAGTTCAGAAACCAAAGAGGTCACAGTAAAAAAATCTGAGAGATCAAAATTCAAGGAGTACATGTCTTCTGTTATTGCAAGCAAAGATGCCTCTCAGTATTCCAAGGCTGTATGTGACTACTGCAACAAGGAGATGCTGAAAAAGAGTCTACTTGCACACATCCGAGAAAGGCATCTGAACATAAAGAAATTTAAATGTGATGAATGCAATCATAGTTTTAACCGACATTACCAATTAGTGAACCATATTTGTGGGAAATATAAATCAAGATGCAAGAACAAAAAATATTTGAGTTAAACTAATCCTTAGGACATGCTATATTTAGCATCGCCGATTTTGCGACTGCATCTGCACAGTGTGGAATGCTGGTTGCTGCATTTTGCCTCTGAAAAGCGACTACTCATAAATATTTTTTACAATAACTGCAACGGTTAATATTTTCTACCGATCAGTATTTGCATGCACAGTTTGCAGTGTAAGAACCAGATGAATATATCTACCAAAATTTTAAAAGATTTATTATATAAAACTGTTTTAAGTGGCATCCTGCATGATATGCCAAAACGGTGTAATTGTTCAGTCAATATTATTTTCACTAATTCCATAAAAGCAAAATGAAAATATATTCATCTGGTTTTTACACTGTGACTTATACTATCAAAGATCTTATCATATATAATCATAGAAAAAAAATTTTTGCTTAGAGAGAAGTTATTGTCAAGTATCAAAACAATATCTGTATGGTTTAGTGTCTGTAATTTTTTGCTTGATGACTGTTAAAACATTAATCAGTTTGTCACTGTTGTATTGTTATACTGTTGGCCTTTTAATATAAACTTTATCACAAGGTTGCACTAGCCTGGTATATAAAATAAAATAATATTTACATAAAAACATTATCAAAGTACCTCTTAAAAGTTATTCATAGACATAAGTTAATTGTTTATTGTTTACATATTCTTTGTTAACAGTTAAAACACAATTAGGTCTTCCAGTTGCATTAATTAAGGTTTAGACATTATCTAGATTTATTTAATAGAAACAGTAGGTATTTTTATTGTATTTGGCATTAATAAATGCTAAATATCTTTGGAAGATTATACATTTTAGCTAAAGAAAAATACGATATCTGGCAAGGTTTGAACTTGCGTCCCTTCAGCTAAGTACACCGGACACTTTAGCCAACTAATAAACTAAAGAGACTACTGATTGTGATGTCGATTTTTTCTTTAATATTCTATGTCTTAAGATGATGTCAGGTATCTTCAACTGAAGGATTTATTCACATAGCAATAATGTTTTTGATAAATTGGAGACAGTACATATGGTTCTTTAAAAAACAATGGTTATCTAGTGGAAGAAGGCTGTCTTTCCTCCATGCAAATTACAGTTTTAATTCAATTAAAAAACATGATTTGTCATTATTGCTATGTGGTATAGTTATAAATTACTTTCTTTAATTGGAGTTTTATTGGATTGACATAGAATATATTTTTCTTGTTATACTGAGTAGTACTTCTCTCTATGAGAATACTATTCTAATTAATATTTAGTCTGAATCTGAATATTTAAAAGTTTTCCAGTTCTCCAACAAATTAAGACTGAAGAAAATATTATGCTGTGTGTCAAATGCGTAGGCGTTTTAGTTTCATTCTGTAATTCTGTATGTTCTATATTAAGGCTTCCCCAAGGGGAAGGGCGATCAATACACATTGTTTAGTGTAGAAAGTAGAATACTATTATGATAAGTGATGAAAATTTAGTTAATTTAGTGTAGCAAAGGTGAATGCACACTTATCCGAGCCAAACGCGCTGAGCGAGATGAATTTTAGTAGTTCTTCATATGAAAATCCTCAGACGATTCGACTCGGCCAGATGTGCCGAGGTTTACAGGATTTCATAACTATAACAAAGTCGAAGATAAATGTGTGTTCACCTTAAGAAAGGAATAGGGGGGGTGCGGTCCCTTAACCCCCCAAACCTCAACTGACAGGCTCGGAGCAGAGCGCCACTGATTACAACTATTAACAATAGTACACATGCTTTGTTATACCTAGTGTATTTAAATACTCTTTTTCTACGTTAATTAGTTATAATACTAAACAAAAGGTTATATGTTTTTATATACTTCTTATATGCATGTCTTCTATTTTAAGTACTTACCTACTGTGACATGTCTTTAAAAATAATGACAGGTTAGATTAATTCAAAGAAAAGTTATCTAAGCAAAGTATGTATTACAAAGAAATGCATGTTATTTCATAGTTATTAAATAAAATACACATGTGCCTTAATTGTATACCTGTATTGTATATTTGCATGCTTTTATACAATACAAATATATTACTTAAACCTAGTAGATTTATTTTCAAGAAAATATCCGCAGGGGGTAAATCTTGGGCGGATTTACCCCATCCTTACCCCATTTTGGGTCAAATGGCGCTTATGCATAGGCATAAAACAAGACAGGCCCCAGTTAGCGCGTCGAGGGGGGTGTTTCACAGTCTAGGTCCAAAGTTACGCTTTAAAATAAATTTGTTTCAGAAAAATCTTGTCGAATAGTCAACCAAGGTCCTGCTCAGGGGTAGTGTTAATCTCTTATGATGGAAAAATATGCAAAATATTTGGCGGAGTTGGTAAACCAAAGTTGTTCAAGCGTTTTCGAAATATCGACCTACATTGGGGGGAAATAGATACGGGATGAAAATTCGTATTCTAATTCTAATTACTTTTACGCGGTAATACCTGTGGCGGTTGCTGGTAATAAAACCACATAAATAAGTTTAAACTGGACTGTATTGAAATAATGCACAAATATAAAAATTACATGTTACACTGGCAAGGCGTGAAATGTGACTGACTTAATTCCGTTCACTTGAACGGAATGAAGTTGTTATGTATGTTTCATACATAAATTGGCAACGCCATCAAAGAAAACAAAAGGCTAGCGGTTAATACAAACTAAAATTTGACTTAATCTTAAATCTACTTATTATTAGACAAATAGGAAACTGTGTCCTTATGCTGGTATACATGAAACCTTTTAAACTTAGGTACTATTTATTATTTTTTAACATTAAAACATTTTTTTTACTATTTACTTATTGAATGGTCCAACACATTTGGATACATTGCAATACAATTGTAGAATAGATACAGAATGACTGACAGACAATCTTAAACAAATCTATATTATCTTTAAATTGAATAAATTATAAACTGGTAAGCTACTTACAAAGTTGTTGACAAATTTTCACCGAAATTAGTCATTACATTTGAAATTAGTTATTGCCATTCATATAAACTCGCAGTAATATATAGGACAATCGTTATTACATATAACAATATACATGTACACCTGTATTATATTTTACCTTTATAAAGTAGGTAGGTATAACTACCTATGTGTTGACATTATGTTTAATTATAATGTATTAATCTATGTTTTTTATAACAGAAGCTTATTTATACAATATTATGTTTTATTTATTACAGTTTTACAAAAAAGAACATTGTTAATTACAGAATTTATAACAGAAGCATAAATAATACTAAGTTTTATTTATTATAGTTTTACATAGAAAACATTGTTAATAACAAATTTTAAGTTTTTGAATACAGTAGGTATAATATCTATGGATGGGCATATCATAAATTTCTTTATTTAATCTTACAACTTTACTATCAGATACAGACCATAACATTGTGGATGATATTAGTTTTAAACAAATCAAAATAATGAAAGAAAATCCTACATAGGAACATGCCCAGCTGCGTCCAGTAGCCACAAAAAGGTAAGTTGGTAAGCATAACATTTAAGATTTATCCATAAATGGGAAGTACACAAACTTTCATCACACTAGTACGCATGATTTTACCACCATTAGTTCTTACAGATAATGCCCTGACCTTGCCATCTGATCCAGGGTAAGTTTGTTCTACTCTAGCCACTGGCCAAGTTAATGGAGGGGTGTTGTCAACTCTTAATAGAACTAAGACCCCTTTTTCGATATTTGGGACACTGCTGTGCCACTTTGGCCTATTTTGTAATTGAGTCAAATATTGTTTTGACCAGGATTTCCAAAAGGATTGAGCCATGTGGGTACATTGCTGCCAAAATGATAAACGATTTATGGATACATTTGTCACATCAGGCTCTGGGAATGATGTAATAGAAGCACCTGTTAAAAAATGAGCAGGAGTTAGATAAGACATGTCGTTTGGATCAATGCCTGGCAAAGAAAGTAAAGGTCTGGAGTTCAATAGACCTTCTATTTGAATTATTACGGTATTCAACTCTTCATAAGTTAATATTTGTTGCCCTACAACTCTTTTTAAATGATATTTTGCACTCTTAATTCCTGCTTCCCATAAGCCCCCAAATACTGGCGAATAAGAGGGAATAAAACTAAATTCAATACCGAGATCTGAAGTAAAGTTTATAATTTTGTCTTGATGTACCTGATTAAAGTGTAATGAGTATAACTCATGTAATTGATTATTGGCACCTTTGAAGGTAGAACCATTGTCACAATAAATTATAGAAGGTTTATTGCGACGGTAAATGAATCTTTTTAAAGCCTGTAAAAAACATTCAGTTGTTAGGCTTGATACCAATTCAATATGAATGGCCTTTGTTGTAAAACAAACAAATAATGCTATGTATGCTTTTAAAATTAGTGGCTTTCTAGCACGGTGTAATTTAATTGAAAATGGACCACCATAATCAATCCCAACCTTTTCAAAAGGTCTGCTGGGGTTCACCCTGTCTGAAGGAAGAGATCCCATCATTTGCTCTGATGCCCTAGCTCTTAGCTTGAAGCACACTAAACATTTATGAATAACCCCTTTGACTTCTCTAAGTCCATTAATTATGTAAAACCTCTGACATAAGCTTGCTAGGGTCAACTTTTTTCCCGCATGTAACAAACATTTGTGTTCATTAGTAATTATTAACCGTGTAATAAATGATTTTTTAGGTATAATGATCGGATATTTCTGATCATATGGTATGTTAGCATTATGTAACCTGCCTCCTACTCTGAGGATACCTTCTCCATCTAAGAAGGGATTTAAAGATTTTAAGTTAGATTTAATTGGTTTTTTGGACATAATACAAGCAATTTCTTCACTAAAATGTTTTATCTGATCTTGTCTAATTATATTTCTAAATGCAAAATTTTGTTCTTTTATTTTTAGATGACCAGAAACCCTGTCTTCTTTCTTTACTCTACAATTGTTAAAAAACCTGTAAATATAGGCAATAATTCTTTTTAATTTGTTAATATCAGAATAATATGAATATAAATTGAAATCTTTATTTGTCTCTAAAGTCAAAGTAGTATTATAAAATTTAAGTTCAGGAATTTCCTTAGGAAGTTTAAAATTTGTGAATTTATGTTTGTAATTCTTATCATGTAAAAATTGTGGTCCATGCCACCATAACTGGTTGTTTTTAATTAAGTGGGGTTCAATGCCCCTAGACAAACAGTCTGCAGGATTCTTGACGGTATTGACATATGACCATGAGGCACCTTTTGTGAGATCACAGATAGTTTTGACTCTGTTTGCAACATATGCAGATAGTTTTGTGGGCTCTGTGTTGAGCCAAGCAAGAACAATTTGAGAATCCACATATAAATGTACATTAATGTTAAAATTATTTTTAAGTAGTTGATCATACAACTTTCTTGACAGTTTTGCTAGTATCAAAGCACTATTTAACTCTAATCTTGGTGTGGTTAATGATTTTATGGGATTTAGTCTTGATTTTGAGCATATCAAGTCAACATTTACTTGACCATTGGTATTAATGGTTCTTAAATAAACACAACAACCATAAGCCTTCTGCGAGGCATCTGCAAAACCTATTAGCTCAATGCATGCTGAATTTTGTGTGTCAATATGTCTTTTTACTTGAATGCAATCTGTTTTTGATAAATTTTCAACAAAACTTCTGAATTTTTTGTTTAAGTTATGTGGCAATGGTGAGTCCCATGAAACCTTCTCTAACCATGTTTGTTGCATGATTAATTTTGCAAGTACAATGATTGGACCTACTAGACCAAGTGGATCAAAGAGTTTGCTAATAAAACTTAATGTCTGACGCTTAGTATAAACATCTAACAACTCAGTTTTTGGACAAGAAATGTTCAATATATCCGTTTGTGGGTTATATTTGATACCTAAGGTTTTTACATATTGATCATCATCACCTTTGCATAAATCAATCTCACTTGATATTTGCAAGGCACAAGGAATGTCATTTAAAATATACTCACTATTAGAACTCCATTTATGAAGTTTAAATCCACCAAGTTTTAATATAGAAATTAATTGGCTTTTCATATCAAGTAGTTTTTGTAAATCATTACTACCAGTACAAATATCATCAACATAACAGTGATTTAATAATATGTGCGCACCATCAGGGTAAATGTGTGCAAATCTGAAAGCCAACTCATCTAAACATCTAGTAGCTAAAAATGTTGAGCTTTTAAGGCCATAGGTAACTGTTTGCAGTTGAACACATTGTATTTCCTTTTCTGGTGTATCTCTCCACAATATATTTTGAAGAGCACAGTGCGCTGGGTTGAGTTTAACTTCTCTAAACATTTTTTGAATGTCACAAAATAACACATATCTATGTAATCTGAATAAAACTAATATATTAAATAACTCATTTTGGATGCAGGGTCCATTGAGCAACATGTGATTCAAAGAAAAACCTAGATTTGTAGCCATTGAGCCATCAAAGACTACTCTCAATTTTGTAGTTTTGCTATTTTCGTTTAGCACTGGATGGTGCGGTAGAAAGTATACCTGACCAGATTTTAAATCATAACTTTGGATATCAATATATTTAGCATGACCCATTGAAATGTAAGTGTCAATGAAATCTTTATAACCTTTAAAAAGAACAGCGTCTTTGTGTAGCCTTTTTTCTAAATTGTTAAAACGTTGTATAGCTCTTGAGAAAGAGTCCCCCATGTTTAATTGATCTAAATTCTGTTTTAAAGGTAAGTCAACTTGAAACTTATTGTCATTCAACATTACAGATTCAGAAAATATTTTTTCAGCAAGAGCTTCTTCAGAAACCGACTCAGTAAAAACTTCTGTCACTTGTTCACATCTCCAAAACTGTTCTAATGTTTTTTCTATATTTTTAACGCTATCACTTTCACTGTTTTGTAAAATGTGTGTGGTACATTTGTTTACCCTATGACTTACTGGAGCGTCGCTTTTAGTCGTCACTCTTCCAGCCACTATATACCCAAACTGGGTGTTGCGTAAATACAAACCTTCAGGGCTAATAGGAATTTGTTCACGCAATAAAATTTTAAAGAAAACATCACAACCTAACAAGATGCTTATTTTTCCTGTTTTGTAAAATTCTGTGTCAGCTAACTTGACATATGACGGAACTTTTAAATTATCTGTGTCTATCTCACGCTGAGGTAGATCAGTAGTGATGTTTGGCACTACACAGCATACTATCTGAGTGTTGTAAGTGTTTAGAGTAGAAGAGATGCTAAAAGTAGCAGTTTGAGAAATTGTGTTTGATTGACCACATATTCCTTTAATGTAGGTATAGTTATTGACTAACCTACAATCAATTTTTTCTGTTAGATTTGATAACACAAAGGAAACTTGACTACCCGAGTCACAAAGAGCCCTTACTTCAATTTGCTGACCAAACTTGTCAGTTATATGTACCTTTATAGTAGGCAATAAAACATCATCACATTTATTCATAGATAGTGAAACTTGCCTTAACTCATGCTCAGGCTTATTTTGATGTAGTAAACTATTATGGTTTTGTTTACAAATGGAACACTTAAAAGTAAATTTACATTTTGATAGGTGTTTGTTTAAACATAGGTTACACAAATCATTTGTCTTTACATAGTTGAAACGATCAGATAGCGAGGCAAGCTTAAATTTTTCACATTTATATAGTTGGTGGTAATTAGAATTGCAAAATTTGCATACTTGTGTAATATGCTTACCCCCTGTTGTAGCTACCAAACTTGTCCTGCGGCCGCTGTTCACTGCACTATTTGAGGACGTTTGGCTATCTGCCACAGTTTCAAGTGCTGCTGCCCGTTGTTCTAGAAATTTAAGAAGTGAGTTTAAGTCAGGGTCAGCATCTGATTTCGTTTCCAGATGAAAACATCTTAATGTGTGCATGTCAAGCTTGCGTTGCAAAACACATACAATAATTGCATCCCAATGCTGAACAGGTATGTTCATGTTCTTTAAGGCAGCTAAATGCTGTCTGGTTTGAGAAATGATTTCTCTTAAAGCTAAAGCAGTGCATTTAGAAATAGGTTTTAAGTCTATTATAGAATTGACATGATAGTTAATAACTTTATTTTTGTTATCATAGCGCTCACTTAGCAATTGCAGTGCGATTGCATAATTATGTGCAGTTAGTGATAAATGTTTGATTAATTCGGCGGCTTCGCCACATAAATACGTTTTTAAATAATAGAACTTGTCACATAGTGATAGTTTAGTATTCTTATCGATAACACTTTTAAACAGGCTAATGAAGTCGTGGAAGTCACCTACCTCACCTCCAAACTTGGGAATATTTATGGGTGGGAGGCGTTTCATAGCGTCTTTCCCTTCCTCGTCATGCTCGTCTCCGAGTTTCGGAGATTTACATGGACCCGATTTTTGTTCGATGGCATCTTCGAATGCGGCTAAGGCACTTAAATATATGGATTCATAGTGACCAAAGTCTTCGTCGTTTTTCTCATCTAGAAGGGATATATCAATATTCAGTGAGCTGTATTCTGAAAAGGTAGTGACCAACCTGTCCTTCTTTACCATAAGCGCCTTTATAGAGGCCTTTTCGACGTCATCGGAATCAATGAACTTACTTATTGTTGTTATAGTTCCTTTTGCCTGGCCCCTGGCCAATATTAGGCGTTTTAAATTGCTTGCCATGATGGCTAATAAGTTGGTTTCCAAATATAAAACTTGCAATGGTTGCAATAATAAATGCAATAATAGCAATTTTGCGCATATATAGATGCTTATTTCTGCAGAATACAATAATTGCACAATGCTGAAAACAAGGAAACCGAAAATCGTGCACGTGCTTGAACGCTTTCTTGTAAAGGAATACCACACAATAAAAAATGGCGGTCAGAAACTCGGTGCGGCGTCCAGCACCCGGCTGCTATTGGACCTTCCCGGAAACTTCTGGAAGCTACGACTTCGCCGACCAACTGGCGCTCGCGTTGATCGCGCTTCTCGTTCTGGCGCGTACACGCGTCCCGCTTGCTCACGCAGGCGCTCCTTGTCTGCTTCTTCCTCGCACGCGATGCGAAAGTTGAGACGCACGATAGAAACGTGAACAAACAAGAGAACGCGGACCGGCAATAATGGCCGATATTGCCCACGCTGATAAAAATGAGACACACTTCACAACCTTAAAAACTGCCGTGAACACTATTATTAACCTCGAAGGACCATTTTATGTGGCGGTTGCTGGTAATAAAACCACATAAATAAGTTTAAACTGGACTGTATTGAAATAATGCACAAATATAAAAATTACATGTTACACTGGCAAGGCGTGAAATGTGACTGACTTAATTCCGTTCACTTGAACGGAATGAAGTTGTTATGTATGTTTCATACAATACCTACCTAAATCCTTAGATTAAATAAGCTTAACGCCTAATCAAAGTTAATACAACAAATATTCTTCGATTTCTTCATACGAATTGTTTTTTGCTTCCTTCTGGAAATTCTGGGAGTGAGAAACAGAAGATGGTTGTGGTGTAGTTGAGAAGCGTGGCAACATAGACTGGTCAATAAAACTGTTATCAAAATCCAAAATGTTTTGATGTCTTTTTACTTTTGATTTCTTTTTTTTCTGATAAACTTTATATTTTTTCGCGCCATTTTCTGACAGCGACCGAGTTACTTTTTTAAAAGTCATCGGGGCGAGAGTGGGCAACTGAACGCTTTCAAAAGTTCCATTCAATGTATCTTCGTTTTTGTTTAATCGTAAAGATAGAAGGTCCAATTTTAAAGGTTTATCAGTTTTCGTAACTTTTCTCGTATTCGGATTGAAGCGGCCGCAGTCCTCGATGCAAATGTAGTTGACTTTGTTCGGTTTCATGATTCTTGAGTACATCACGTCATTGGTAGAGTTTATTATCCTAAATATTACGTGATCAGGTGATATCTGAAAATATAATAAGGTATAAATTGATTATTCTTGATCGTTGCATCGTAAGCACCTATGATCGCTTTAGCTTTAGACCCATCCATTCCATTCGTTAGATACTTGGTTCCCAAATTGTAAGCAGTCCTTAAAAAATTATAACCAGCAGCAGCGCACCTAATCGTAAACGGGCCTTGTATCAAAATTAATTGCGGGGCCTTTTTACCCGATTGCGGCAAACCATAACTGAGGGTACCTAGTTAAAAAAACGGGGACATCTCTTGGGCTTAACGCTTCCGAATCTACGCTCTTACGCTTCCGTATGTCAAATTGTAATACTTTACTTTGCTTTGACATAATTATGGAAGCGTTACTTCTTAGCATCGTCAATATTAGTGCCCTAGTGCAGAAAGCCTGTACAATGCTTGATGCAGCCTTTCATACCATCCTACTTCCTACTATAATATATAATATAATATTATAAATGTGAAAATTTGTGAGGATGGATGGATGGATGTTTGTTACTCTTTCACGCAAAAACTACTGAACGGATCTGGATGAAATTTGGCACAGAGATAGATTATAGTCTGGAATAGCGCATAGGCTACTTTTTATCCCGGTAAAATCTATGGTTCCCGTGGGATAGCGGGTGAAGCCGCTGGCGGAAAGCTAGTCATTTAATAAATCCTTACCTCATAAGAAGTAAAAATCTCGCAGTAATCCTGTCCTCCACAAATGACATTCTCATACTTCTTCTGTACGCCATAAAGCTTGCTAAACCGCCACACGGTCTCGATAGGGTTGTCACAAGTAGCTGTCAACTCTGTAAACTTAATTTCTGAAGGACAAGGACTGTTTACGTCATTGTACTGTGTGTAGTTGGCCCCGCATAGCACTTGGTTGTTTATCACCGAGAAGAACTCGTAGGGGCATGGAGGGGGTCTCTCTTCAATTGTCTACTGGAATAAAGGTAAAAGGTTTTAGGGATTGTTTCACCATCATAGTTCCCGTTCAATCACTTGGCAGATAATTTTGTTCTATTTTTTAATTTATCTGGAACGTTAGGAACTATTCAGAGCTGGTGAAACAGGCCCTTAGTGTTGTTACTCTTCTTTATCTTTCACTTCGTATGTTACAAATTCGAAAGTAGCTTTATCTGTTACATTGTGGTTTACCTACGCACAAACCAAACATATTTCGATATTTGGCAAGGCAAAATTTAATAATCCTTTTTTTGTCGTGTTCATTATTGTCATGGCAAGATTTGGGTGTATTTTTTTTAAAATCCACCGGGATTCACAGGCGAAGCTACCCACGTGTCGCCAGTCTATACCTACTAATGTTATCAAGAGGAAAGATGAGATTGTTTGTTTCTATTGAATAGGCTCTAAAACTACTGGACCGATTTGAAAAATTCTTTCAGTGTTAGATAGCCCATTTATCCGGGAAGGCTATAAGAAATATAATAGGAGTAATCAGAATAGGAGCGGAGTAGTGATGAAAAATGTTGCAAAAACGGGGGAAAAAATTATAAGACCACGCGGGCAAAGTCGCTGGCGGAAAACTAGTTTGAAATAAAAACATTTTGAATTGAATTGAATTGAGCAGTGTTATGAGCATACAGTTCCAGACACTTACCCACATACCGCAGTTTTGGCAGCCCGTAGCATTAACTAGTATGGGATTATTACACTTATAACAAACTAGTAATCTATCACCATTACCGGAGGACACATTTCGCCACGTCCGCCAATATAAATCCCGTTTATAATTATACTTCATGCCATCCATTGCGATTAATCTTCGGAAATTGTTCTCGATTGCTTTAATTTTTCTCAATTTCGAAGAAGAATAATTAGCTGTTATTTTATGTATTATTTCGTCTAAAATCTCTGTATCTTTTAAAATATTTGTGCCGAATGAATTCATTCTTTGATCCGATAATTGACGTTGTCTTTTTCTTTCTAAGAATCTTTCTCTAAAATCAACATGGCACATCACTAATGATAATGTGATTATAATAATTTGTAAATGAGAAATCATTTATTCAAGTTAACGACAGCTCTAAATGATTTCTAGTTACGAATGACGGAAGATATTGAAGGAAAAAGAAAAAACTCTGTTATCGCTTTTATGGCCGTGGTTTATTTTTTTTATGTTGATGTAGGTATTGTCCGGCTTACCTATTCCTAATCACAATGATTGTTCCGTGTTATAATTATAATAAAGGTAATGAAGAATGACGATTGAAATCTCAGTTGAGTGAAATCCTGAATTTCAGAGTAGGATCTATAATTATCTAGCATCCTTAGTTTCCTGTAGGCCATGAGTTCTATCGAATGGTTTTCGATAGGTTTCTTACGTATCGAAACGCTGTAATTTCATAGCAGATTTTAGTTCCTTACGTAACCGCAAGAGGTGCTGCGAGGGTTTTCCATACAAATATTTTACGGCGCGGCGTCGATAGCGAGTCTAGTGAGAAAAACTCGTGGTCGAGGCACTGATTGTGTATTTATCTTTTTTTCTATGTTTGTGTATCTGATCATAATACTTATTTTTCGTCGAAACTAACATTAAATATACAAATATCATAAATTATTGTTTTTTATCGAAAATGCGCGCATTTTTCCCTTATCATCCACTCATCACACTGGTTAGGAAGTCCCTGGTCTAGTGGTGGCAAGTGCGATTGCCGAGTACGAGGTCCTGGGTTCAATTTCGAGGAGTCGAATAGAACTTCTCAGTTCTTCTCCTCAGACTTTCTAAAAGTCGACCAATACTATTTATTTGCTGTCTTCAAAAAAACGTACTACTTTTTTTACTTATGAAGCTATGTGTAAGAAGTAGAATAAGTATATTCATAATTTGCCGCCATTTATTGAAAGAACAGATTACCTTACTGCCATACCCATAGTTTTTTATACTGTAAAATGTTAAACATTACACCTTGTAAGCGCTGGAATGCGTTATTGAATGACGAAAAAAATTTCGTTGATTGATGGATAGTTCATTCATTCCATTTTCTCCATTTCATTCAATTTGACAGTTTCATAAAGTTTCATTCATTCCTCATAAAATGATGGGAGATGACGGGTGTCTGTAGTAATTTCACAAAAATACCCATTTTATTCAACTATTTTAGTTACGAAAATATTTTGTGACAAGACATTGTGAGTTCGCGTGTGTGTTTGTGTTCTATTTGTGTGTTTTTATTCGTTTTGAACTACGTTTTTTACCGTGTCCCGCTGCTCAACATAATTTGGTATGTATTTTATTCAAATAACTTTGGTCGGACCCTTTGTTGGAATATTTTTATATTCCTCATTCGAAATGGAAAGTTAGTTTTGCGTTTTAGTATTCATGCACCTATATGGTTAAACAAAGATAGGTTTGTTGTCATTATACAATCAACCATTTCGCCCGTATTCGCGAATTCACAGCCCCTTCAAAATATGCTGAAAAAGAAGTGTTGTTTACAGTTTACACTTCGCGCTGGTACGTAAATTAAAACGAGATTGTTATCCATCGGTTATTTTCCACGACCCAAGTGCAAGTTATCTTTAAAAAAAATAAGTATGCAGTTAGGCACTACACTGTGTGCCTACAGTTTTGTTTTTAATTTAATGTAATCGATTTGACATGCATGATGCAAGGGATTGGATTGGACATTCTTGTTTCATTCTCTTTAGTGCTGCACCTACTTTATCTTGAAAAAGTATTTATGTAAAATATTATGATTTCTCTATTTTCTTTCACTAAGATATTGCTACTTAGGAAAGTAGGTCTTAGTTTGTCTTTAGGTCATCTATGTTTAAAGTTACTATGCAATTTAATTCTCTGACCCTACTTGTTAATCATTGTTTTATGATTCTGTTTCTACCTGTGAAAAAAGTTTCAAAATACATATCAAGGATGTTGAATTTTGTATGATCTATTTTTAATTCTATTGTCCCTTTGTTCATTAATTATGATTCATTCTAACTGAACTGGCAAGTCTAAAGTATTACAGTCAAAATCCATTGTCTTTATGTGATAAAACCCCAAAGGACTGCTCTGCTAAGAAAGAGAGACTTCCTCTAGTGCTGTCTCACTTTCTTAAAATCAAAACGACAAAGATAGATATATTTCAATGTTTGTTTGTTTTAGGATTTTACACTGAAGCCCATAACTTTGACAGCTAACTTAGAACAAGCACAAGTAATATCCATATAGAGCCTAGAAAAAAACTCTAGTTGTATTTCATATTATTTAGTTTTAAATTCGGGGAAACTTAGTGTCTGCTAGGAAGTTGGCAATTGGCCAATCCTTTGTATATGGTAAATATAAATGTGTGATTAATAATACAGTTGTTATGTATTTACTCCAAATACATGATATTTGTATATTATAAAAAAACATGCCTTCTCTATGGGTCATTGCTCATGGGATAGGGCAATGACCTATCCCACTGTCCCCAAACTACTTCTTTATTTAATACTTTTAATAATGTAAATATTTTAGACAAGTGACAAAATTGTCACCAAATATATGATCCTAAGGCTAATATTCTGAGACAACACAAAGCGTAAACTTACCCTTCTGAATGTCAAATTGAAATACAAATTTGACATATTGAAGCATTGGTTTACACTTTGTAACCCTAAGTGTGTCTGCAGTTTGATTCCCAGGTTGGACAACACATTATTGGTTTTTATATTTAAGATTATCAGCAGATCAGATCAGATAAACTTATCACTGAAATGGGGTGCATTAGTAACTAATTAGATCATTTTTATGCATAAAACCAATGTGACCAATGCTTCTAAAGTACCTCCTACTTTCATGCATAAAATTAACAAAGAAAATGTCACAATAACATTCCTAGGAACAATCGTTGTATAATTATTATCATTTTATTTGACGACATTTGGAACTTATTATATGGAATTTTAATTTTATTTTACTCTACGACTTGTTGACAGCTTGACGTTTTATTTGATTTCGCTAATTTTCGTGTCACTTTTTGATTGTGATTGTGATTCATACGCCTCACAGGCAGATTTTGGTGATACAATTTATATTAACCCCACAACCATGTAATACCCAAAATGCAATGAATAAATAATAAAAGATTTGATTTGAAAAAAAAAACATACATTTTATTTTATTACATACTTAGAGGATAGCATTGTGACTTGTTGTTTCTTTTAGAAAAACATACAAACGCACGCGTTTTTCCCGTAGATAGAGGCAGAGACTAGAGACCGCCATTTTGTACGATTTTTTTATACTTACTATAGTTCACGCGGAACTAGTTGGCCGCGCCTTAGGTAGGGACGGGGGTGAGGCGGCGGGTTACTTTGAACGACAGCAAGCGCCCCCGCCCCTCCGCCCCACCGCTGGCAGGCGACCCCGCCCCTCCGTCCCGCCGCCGCCGCTCACATACCTAAGGCGCGGCCAACTAATTCCGCGCAAACTATACTTATTCATGACCGCGAGTACTACGCACTTGACCTTTTCTGAAGGACCTTACAAATACCTAAGACGTAAACTGTACAACGTTTAACGACTACAGTATGACATATATGTCCTTTTTTGGTGTATTTCCTCTTCCGATATTGTCATTGACATTCGGCTTGTAAATTCCTTTTGTTAAATACATACCATCACGCCTGTATGTGAACGAATGGTTGGGCAGAGGTGTATTGCTGTACAACCACAGTGCTCTGGTATGTTTAGATCCTATGTTATAGAAGGCGAACTTACAAATCCAAAATCAAAGCTTCTACTGATAATTTCATAGCAATCAAACAACCAGTGCTGTGCCCTCCGCACACCAGTGCTGTGCCCTCCGCACAGCAATTACTGAGCTGGTTTCCTTGCTACACATAATGTTTTTTGTGTATATGTATTGTGTTTTGTACTATGAAGGTTATGTGTGGCAAAAATAAATAAATGGTTTAAATGGTTTAAACCCGATATTACACGCATTACTCTACCTGGGAATCGAACCCAGAACCTCGCGTTACCACAAATTTGACGAAGCGGATTCTTTTGTTAATCATCTGTATATACAATTTTTATCAGCAGAAAGGTTCTGTCAATCTATGCTAGGCATATGAACAAGTTATAAAAAAAATATGTGCCTGCCTACCTACTTCTGTTTTTATTCATAAGGTATCTTATTCAACTGTTTTGAGATTAAACCAGTTACACAACTTTTTTTGCACACCATTTATGTTACTTTTAAAGCTAGTGTTGTGCTTTAGTATCGATAGTTTGATTATAACTAGACGGGAAAACATCGTCAAGGTATCTTCTTCAACGTATGGTGACCTAAGTCTCTGTAATATCTATTATATAGTATAACATCACGCATGTATCTCTAAAGAGATAGGCAGAGGTGTATTTCGTGTAGGTTTTTTCGCATCCACAGTTCGTTTGCAGGTATCTATAAAGCGTTCTCGCCAAACTAATTGTCCGGGTTGAAGTTGGCACGAGCTAACTTTAACCCGGCCGTAAAAATCGGTGAAAGCAAAATATTGGATCGTAATAAATAAAAACGAAAGATCAAGTCGTAGGCTGTCGTTTTAAATAATTTTAATCCAATATTTTTCTCTCCGATTTTTACGGCCGGGTTGAAGTTGGCACGAGCTAACTTCAAGCCGGACAATAAGTTTGGCGAGAACTCTTCCTATTTTAGGTCGACATACGCACGCAGATCGCGTCCGACCTGCTTCTGAGAATTTCTTGAAAAAAATCCATAACAATGGTCGACCTAGGATAAGGGAATAAAACCAGGTCCTCCTCAAGCCTAGGAGTTGCGTGAGGTGAGGCGTTAAAAGATTAATAACTCGCAACTTGAATATCGATACATATCTCACTTTCCCAACACTACGGAAATCAGCTATAGTTTTTATAACATTACTCTAAACATAGAAAAACCAATCTTACGTATTTTATCATAAGGTTTAATTTTGCGAAACAATTTCACACGGTAAATTCTATATGACAGTCAAAAATGATTCTTATGCAGACTGTTATAAAGTCATCATTGACTTGTACAAATTATCTAAAGCAAAGTTTATTTACCTTTAGTTATTTAGTACAAAGAACTTTTATAGAACAGGAATAGTAATAAACGTGTTGTGTTGCTATGTTGAGAACATACGTTTTAGAATATTTAAAATTTAAAAAAAGTTGAACTTGTTTTTTTTTATTGTAAATTAAAGTCATCAAACCTCTTTCCCGTAGTTATAATGACATTGCCATTGACCATCTGTCTGTAGAATTGCGAAAAAGTAACATAAAATATAAATAAAGTTATTTTTACCTGACTGCCGAAGGAGGGTTATGTGTTTGACGCGTATGTATGTATGTCTGTTCCTATGTCCAGTCGTAACTACTCAACGGCTCAACCGATTTAGATAAATGACACCTCATTACTGGGTACTGAGTACATGAAATAAAATAAAAATGCGGATTTTATACGCTTTAATGTGCGAACTGATTTTGAAAATGATTCACTATAGATGTCGCTACGTCACCTTTAAGACGTAAATTAGAATGTGAAGGAAGATTTCGACTGGCGAGCGGGGCTCGTGGTAGCTTAGTGGTCAAAGCGTCTGGTGTACCGAACCAGAAGACTCAGGTTCGAACCATGCCCGCCAGCCGATTTTTACCTTCATTAAAAATAACTTGTAATCTTAGCATGGAAAATGCTTGAAAAATACAAAAAAATATATCTTTAGTTGTATCTATTTTCATTTTAAAATGTCATTTAGGATCTATCTAGTGATTCTATGATGATTTATAAACTAAAAAGTAGGAAAAAAAACATATTAAACAAAACAAAAGCTGATGAGGGTATAGGCTATATACCATGTCCTGTTCCTCTTCGCCCGAAACATTTGTCGAGAGTGGACGTGTTTTATGTTTTATTAAAAAAATTCAAAAGTGGTCTAAGCTATTGTAAACCTTTCGGTAAATAGTTTGAAAGAGTATTATCCGATAAACTTTTAGTGTAAACAGTTAGTGACAGGCCGTGCGCCGCCGCATAGCGCTAATTAACCCCGCCCACGTGAGTGACAAAGACAATATTCATAATTGCTCGCTCGCTCTAGCTCCGCTGCTCGCGTCATACTGCCGCTGGCTGTGTTGATTGCTGTGCCTGCTCGACAGTATTAAACACGCGCATCCTCACGCTAACATATTAACTAAGGGACGACTAGCATCATTCGTTATGTCTAGCTTGCAGAGAACACCGCCGCGACCGGCTACACCTACACCTAACGTAAAGTTATATCAAGCTGCGTCGGACTCAGATATTCCCAATACTATATCTGATGACACACAGGAGAATGTAAACATTACTTCACGCCACAAACGCCATCGGCCGGATACCAGAAGTTCTCCTATGAAAAATGAATTTGAGGATTTTAAGCACGAAATGTCGCAAATGTTTACTTCGTGGAAAAAAGAGCAAGAAACATTATTTACAAAATTGATGAATGAGCAAAATACAACCCTGGCAAAAGTGATGTCTGAACTAGCGGACTTAAAACTCCAAAATATTGAAATCCAAAAGTCAAACAAGGAAATTGAAAAAAGTATTACTTTTTTAAATGAGAAGTATGATGACATTATTAAACAAATAGAAGTTATACAAGAAGATAAAAAGGCATGTAGAGAAAATGTACTTTTACTAGAGGCCAAAACACAAGACCTGCAGCAGCTTACACGGCCTTCCTCTATTGAAGTTCGCAACGTTCCACAGCTATCCGAGAATGAGTCAGCGTCTAATTTAACAGAAGTTATCTCCAAAGTTGGATCGGTGTTTAATATGGATGTTAATAAAAACCATATACGGGATATTCGCCGATTACCAGGAAAGCCAGGGACAAGCAGACCGATTGTTACTGAATTTTGCAGCGTACAAGATAAAGAACATTTTCTTACCCTAGCGAGAGAGTATAATAGAAAATGCTCTAAAGAAGAGAGATTACACTCACAGAAAATTGGCCTACCGGGTGACCGTCGCCCGATCTATGTAACTGAATACTTGCCAACAAATTTAAGAAAACTATTTTTTGCGTCAAAGGAGTATGCTAAAATTAATAATTATAAGTTTTGCTGGACAAAAAATGGACATATTTTCCTACGTAAAACTGAAGGCTCAAAGCAAATCTTAATAAAATCGGAACAGAATCTTCGTAATATACCAATGCAACAATGACTAGATAACAAAATGGTGATCCTTTCAAGCTACTGCGTGGTATTGTTAAGATTATATATGCAAATGCAAACACCAACACAACACACATATCTCTACACACGTAAGTTTTACTGTTACTTAATGAAACCATATTATGAGTATTCTCCGGAGAACATGCCGTGCTTGGCGTACATTAAGACTCTTGGCATTATCAGTGGTTACAATCTTAAAGATAAACTTATTATAATTCGATTCAATACATAACTTATTTAATGAAATTGACAATTTTCAAACCTCGGTCCCAGTGTATTGCTATCCCGAAGAATGCAGGTCATATATCCCTAACCCTGACAATTATTTCAAAATCTTACAGCAAAATATACGCAGCATAAATTGTAACTTCAATGAGTTTCAAGCATTGCTGACTAGATTCGATTTTCATTGTGATGTTATTGTACTGTCTGAGTGCTGGTTATCCCAAGTGGCCCAACTACCTGTTCTCAATGGATACAATTTATTCAAGACTAACATAAACTTTAATCAAAATGATGGAGTAGTTGTACTGATCAATGACAAGCATCATGACTATAAAATAGAGGAACCAACCCTACTGGAAGCAAACTGTCTACTTGTTAAATTTGGAAAACGTACGGTAATTCTAGCGATATACAGACCACCTTCTTTTAAGAATTTAGAAACATTTTTACAGTCTTTGAACATCCTACTTGATTCGTTGTCATTTTTTCAAAATATTATCATAATTGGCGATATCAATATAAATATATCAAACACAGATGCTAATACTTCTTTTTACTTAGATATCGCTGCCTTCCACGGACTTCTTCCAGCTATTTATAGTCCCACAAGAGGTAACAGCTGCATAGATCATGTCTTAACTAAAACAAAATTATCGGCATTCACGTTTAACTTGCAAACTTCAGTCACGGACCATTCGGCTGTTCTCTTTTGCTTAAACTATTGTGGTACAAGGAGACCAAGAAATTATAGGACACAAATAAAGATAAATTGGGCAGGGATAGCATCTGATTCCACTGAAATTGATTATAGTTCAATTTTTTCAGAAAATGATTTGAACTTGGCAACTGAAGCCTTTCTTAATAAATTATCAGAACTCGTATTTAAAAATACTCTGAGCACAAAGGTCCCTCGAAGCAAAAATATATTAAAACCCTGGATAACAGCTGGATTATTACGCTGTATTAAAAATAGGGATGGCATGCACAACAGGGTTAAAAAAGAGCCAAACAATGACATACTTTTATTAACTTACAAACGCTACAGAAACTACTGCAATAATCTTTTAAAGAAATTAAAACGTCAGTATGAACGGGATCAATTACAAATGGACAGGAGCAACACAAAAAAACTATGGCAATCCATAAGAAATGTGACCAACTCTGCAATAAAACGTGAAAATAAATCCAGG
The DNA here is from genome assembly GCA_946251955.1 of Acronicta psi. NCBI lineage: Eukaryota > Metazoa > Arthropoda > Insecta > Lepidoptera > Noctuidae > Acronicta > Acronicta psi. Next base: position 2,705,018 of record OX276498.1, on the reverse strand, counting down.
GAGCTCTTATCAGCACACAACTCTCCATTAACAGCTGTTAATAGTGTAAATGATTTCTTTGCGAATGTGGGATCACAGCTGGCTGAACAAATTCCGTTGGTTACTGCATTTCCAAATATTGCGTCTAACCAAGTACTAAATTCTTTTGTTCTGCTAAAAGTAGATTGTCAAGAGGTCGCTAATAACATTTTCAAATTAAAAAATGACTGTTCACCTGGTTGGGATGGCATCACCTCTAGATTATTGAAAGCGGTAGCAAATACAATAGTGCCAGTACTAACGGATCTCCTAAATCGATGCATTGAGTCTGGCGTGTTCCCTAGAGCGCTCAAAAAGTCAATACTTCACCCTATACACAAGGCATACAGACTGTATCAACAATTACAGACCCATCTCAATCCTGACTTCAGCATCTAAGGTATTTGAACGTATCATCAACTGTCAGCTAACAAATTATCTTGAATCTATGAATATTTTAGCAGAATCACAGTATGGTTTTCGAGCTGGCAGATCTACTGATGATGCTGTTCATGATTACACCAGCTATGTAGTCAGAAATTTGAATGCTAATAAGAAATGTTTGACTATTTTTATAGACTTAGCAAAGGCGTTTGACACAGTCTCTATTCCCACCCTAGTTGACAAACTGTATCAAATGGGGGTACGTGGGACCCAACTTGACCTACTAACCAATTATCTCTCAGAACGTAAACAGTGTGTGAAAATTGATGAGAACGTTAGTGAAGAACTTACAGTTACGCATGGGGTCCCACAAGGCAGTATACTGGGACCCACGCTCTTCCTATGCTACATAAATCAACTCTGTCAGCTTGAAATTCAGGGGTGCAAAATTGTCTCATATGCAGATGATACCACCTTGACCTTTGTGGGAGATTCGTGGGATGAAGTTTATTCTTTGGCTCAGGCCGGCTTCAATAGGGTCTGTCACTGGCTTGCAGCAAACTCACTAACTTTAAATGCTATTAAAACTAAGTACATGGTATTCTCAATTAGACAGTCCAACTCTGACTTAAATGATAAATTCCATTTATGGGCTCATAAATGCTCCTTTCCGCCAATGTTGCAATGTAATTGTCCGCGGATAGAGGAAGCGCAGAGTATACGATACTTAGGTATTATTATTGATAATAAGCTATCTTTTGATATTCATATACATACTGTATCACAAAGAATTAGAAAATTAACATATATTTTTAAACAACTAAGGTACATAGCCGACGTTAATATAATAAAAATGGTTTACTTTGCGCTTGTTCAATCAATTATCACATACTGCATAGTTACATGGGGAGGAACGGATAAGACCAAGCTAATAGAATTAGAAAGAGCACAGAGGCTAATTTTAAAGGTAGCATTCCTTAAACCCAGGCTATTTCCCACAACTGAGCTCTACAAGGTTACAGGAGTATTGACTGTTAGGCAATTATACATATTGCTTACTATTATTAGGCAACACACAGACATGGCATCTTTCGACTTAAAGCAGTGCACGGCGAGGAGGTTCTATGCTACTTGTAAAAGAAATATTGTTAAAACCAGTTTCGCACAAAAATTTTATATTTTTCGTGGACCGCTACTATATAATCATGTCAATAAAATTTTACGAATTTTTAAAAATCATAAAACTGAATGTAAAAAAAAGGTTACGGCGTGGTTACTTGCAATGGATTATTACAAGACTGAACAGTTATTATACATACCATCATGAAAAAAAAAAGCGCACACGCACAGCACACACACACACACACACACACACACACACACACACACACACACACAAACACACAAACAAACATTTTAGCCTAAATTTCCTTAATTAAGTTCTCAAATGTAATTTACTGTTAGAATAAAATCTCTTTATTATATCACTTTGTGTTAAGTATTTTAAGTAAAATTCTCGACAAAACTTAGCTCAGAATATTGTTAATATAAATTGTGGTGGTGGGGCCTGATGTCCTAAGATACAGGCCTCGGCTTAGTTTAGGCATCAGTCTCCCACAAATTATTTCTTATGTAGCTATTTTATTTTGTACTCTTAAGTGCTGACGTAAATTGCTGTGTAATAATTTGTGGAAGAGAAATAAATGAAATTATTATTATTATTATTACCATCACGCTACGACTGAGAGGAGCGGAGTAGCAATGACAAATGTTGCAAAAACGGGGAAAAAAATATGATTATGGCAGGACATCGCTGGTAAAATATGACTTAAGTTTACTTATAATAACAGCACTCTTTATAATTAACAATAAATATTAAACCCAATAACCCTTTACTCGGCTTGGGTATCGAATCCAAAACCTTTAGCACAGCAGTCGCTAGAGTACGACTAGATTAATAACGTAGTTATTAACCTAACCTAACTTAAATTAAAAATTTAGAAAACCGACACGAAATGCAATTTTCCATTTTGTGGTGGCGGCCATCTTGGATCGATTTTCATCAAACATAGCTAAGAACACTCCCGACTAATTCACCTTTCAAATAAAAAAATCAAAATCAAAATCGGTTTATCCGTTCGGGAGCTACGATGTCACACACACACACACACACACACACACACACACACACACACACACACACACACACACAGACAGACACGTCAAACTTATTACACACATTTACACCCCGTCGTTTTTGCGTCGGGGGTTAATTATAACACCCCGTCGTTTTTGCGTCGGGGGTTAAAAATTAAGAATTCCAAAACTTAAGTCTAGATATTTTATAACACCATATCGCTATTAGTTTCAAATAGTAGTGCGTGTCCGATATGACACGAACATATCGTTGAGTGCAACACAATACACCCTTATGCATTACAAATACTTGTAACAATGTCCTTGTGTATGGAATGTGTACTATGTACTCAGTGAAGTGTAGAACAAACGTGGTTTGTTCCAAGTTCAAATCTTCAAGTCGGCTGGACCGCACAAAATATCTGATTAAATTATTTTTAAACAAAAAACACACCGCCTCAAAAAAATACATAGGTACTAAAAAGCAAAAAATAACGTACTTTACATTATGATTTCTAACTAATTTTGAGTCGGTGCCAAACAGGCAGTCTACGAAAGTCATATTTGAATTAAATTTGTAGTTGTCATGGGACCAATCTGTAAGCACCAGCTTTTGAATAAAGAAAAGAATCATCAAAATCGGTTCACCCAGTCGAAAGTTCTGAGGTAACAAACATTAAAAAAAATATCAGTCGAATTGAGAGCCTCCTCCTTTTTTGAAGTCGGTTGAAAAAACATCATCTTTTTTTTTATGTAGCCAAAAATCGACTGGCGGGCAGGACTAGAACCTGCGTCTTCTGGTTAAATGCACCAGACCCTCTAAGCCACCGCTAGTCCTACTCGACAAGTCGAAATCTTCCTTCACATTCTAAATTTACGTCTCAAGGTGATGTTAGCGTCACATCTATTGGAAAGAAAATGGAAAGCAAATGCGGTGTCTTGGCTTAGAGGTCATAACGTCTGGTGTATTTAACCAGAAGACGTAGGTTCGAGTCCTGCCTGCTAATCCATTTTTTCCTTTATTAAAATAACTGCTTAAAAAGTACAAAGAGATAATCATCAACCCATATACTGTCCCTCTGCTGGGCACGCATAGAGAAAGAAAAAGAAAAATCTCAGGCATGCAGCTCACAATGTTTTAGTTTACCGTCGTAAGTGAGTGATAATTACTTATGTGGCACTCAGCGGTTATAATTCTCGAAAGGACTATTTAATCATTGGACTTAGGTATTTATGATAAATTAAACTTGTCTTGCGCTTTACAATACTTTATTACAAATACAATGTCCATGGAATGATAACTTATCTCTAAGCAAACGTCCTAATTCACGATCCCGGAGCGAATGCCAGCCTGCGCACCCGCTCCTGGCCAAGAACCCCGCCTCCTCGTTATCGACAATATTTCAAGTGTTCGCATTCTTCAATAACGCTTACATAAACATAATTTATTTAAATTTATAGGTATTTATACAAAACAAAGATCAAAAGTAAGAAAACCAAACAAAAACATATATAAATCAAAGACCAATCGTGACAAAACCTAACACTTATACGCACACGATAACGAAAAGTCAGAGGTGCGTGCCTTTAATTGGGTGTACAGGTCAAAGCTGTTGCGGCTCTTTCCTCAAAAGGCCACTGCAGACATAGTCCTACATTATGACACTCACATATTTGATACTAAAAAAACTATGTCTAGACTTTAAAAGAGTCCATGATTCTTGGAGCTTGTTTCGGCGTTTCTTCTCAGAGGTCACTAGTTAGGAAATGCCGACGCCATCTAGCACAAAACCGCAAAACTTTGTCTTGTAAAAGTGTCTGAAAAGATCTATTTGTCGAAATAAATATCATATCTTTTCATCCCGGGCGATAGAGACAGCGGCCACAATATCAAGATACTTTTCGAGGTACACTCCTCTTAAGTTGGCCCTGCTGATTCCATACGAGGCATGTTTACCAACAATAAATGTTCATGCCCCGCGCATTGAACCGAGTCACCGCACCGGACATAGTCACAATTGTGACCAATCAGCGTGCGACGCGACCTAACCGATCTGTTTGTTACTTTACCATTGAAGCTATGTACAGTCACGAGCAGAAACATGTATACACTTGTCAAAATTCAAAAGCTATTTTCTCCTAAAGTAGTGATAGAAATTATTTGGTATTACGACCTTTATTATAGTGTCATTGGTGTTATCTTAAAGTTGCAATTGTTCATTCATGAAATAAATGCTTTAGCACTATTGTAAGTGTATATGTTATGTATACAAGGTGGAAGGGACATCGACCCACATCCGAATACCATGAGTTCAGTACATGATTCTGAACCCCCTGCGTTGAAATATTCCGTAACTTTTTTCATCATTTTTTTTTTTGCAGTTTTTAAACTTGAACGTGTAAAAAAACATTATTTCTATTTACCCAAATTAGATTTATAATTAAAAAATCATAATTTCAATCATTTCGGATCGCGTGCGCGATAACATTTACTGCGGAGCGTTAAAATCGCGTTTTTATTAGCAATACACTGCGCGCTCAAAAATTTCAATATCTGTAATAACCGATCATTTTCTACATGAATGACCGTGATTTTATTTTTGACTTTGAGTGAAACCTTGTCACGACGTTTGTGCGGCGATGTCCCTTCCACCTTGTATATCTATGCCTGTGACCGTACAGTCAGCGTCAGATGAAAAGGGCCCTATTTAATACGCACATGATTACGAAAAGTCAGAGGTGCCTAGGATTGGAATACGAGACCTACGACTTGGCGGTCCCGTAGTTCATGTCATCCCTCTCATACTGAGAGGAGACCCGTGCCCAGCAGTGGGACAGTATATGGGTTGATGATTATGTGCTATTGATATATAAAGCACCGAACCTAAAACCTCACGCTTATCAGCCGCGTTTGGCACCACTAAAACAATGAGTCTTAAACGTGCATGCTAAATTACGATAGGTACTCGTATTTTCCTTCACCGTTAAATCAACTTTAATTTGTTTTTAATTTGCTAATTCTGCATGCCTCGGTATTAATCTAATACCACCATGACAACAACTGCCTCGGTAAGTTGTTTAAGAGAGGTAGGCACAGCTATTTATGGCTTAAATCTGGAGCAGCCCATCTGGGGAAGTACCTCCACCTTACAGAAAACTGCAGCCAAATAACACATTTTATTGTGTGTTGTGTCCCTGCAGTGAGTAAGGTGCCAGAGCTCCCTCTAAGGATGCGCTGCGCTGGCAGCAAGAGGACCATTTTTTATACAACTTAGCTAGAAAACAAGCATGTGGCCCGTTTGATGGTAGACGGTTACTGCAGTATATGGACGTTTATAACACCTAAGCGTCACTCGCGCGTTGCCGACTCTACAAAAAACTCTTAAGGTTTATGGAGGATTCACTGCGCCGACAGTTTAAGGGAATATACCTTTTGCTGCCAGCGCAGCGCATCCTTAGAGGGAGCTCTGGCAACCTTACTCGCTGCAGGAACACAAACAATAAAATGTGTTATTTGGCTGCAGTTTTCTGTAAGGTGGAGGTACTTCCCCAGACCGGCTGCTCCAAATTTGGACCATAAATGGCTGTGCCCTACCTCTTAAAATGATATTAGCATGTTACCATGACAACGACTTGACTAGTAAATAGCAACCTGAGTGAATCTCTCAATAAATACAGTTAATTTCAATTGCTAATGACTGACATGTTGAAATAAATTTGGTTTTCAATAAGCAATCAAAATTCGAACTGCTTAAGAAACAATAACATGTTTGCGAAATAAATCCATCAATCTATACTACTGTTACAAAGCTAAAGAGTTTGTTTGGATGAATTGTTGCCCTAATCTCAGGAACTACTGGTCAGATTTGAAAAATTCTTTCAGTGTTAAATAGCCTGTTTAATGAGGAAGGCTATAGGCTATATAACATCACGCTACGACCAATAGGAGCGGAGTATCAATTAAAAATGTTGCAAAAACGGGGGGAAAATTCAACTTCTACGGGAACGAACTCGCGGGCAATGGCTAGTATAATATACCATCACGCCGGTATTCCCCGAAGGGTTAGCCAGAGGTGTACTAATGTAACACCCACAGTGCGACAGTATGTTTAGGTCCCATGTAATAGGGGGTCAGCCCATTGCCATCAAACACTAATCAGGATGGCTGTTAGGAATTGACACAAAAATTACTGAATAGATTTGAATGTTAAAAAGCATATGCACCAACTTAAAAACTGACGCTCATCGTATTTCTATTAGTTGAATAAATCCTGAAATACAGCTGAGCTGAGCTTGACCTCTCTGTTGTATGCAGATTCATAGAAACTAGAGACCATCACTGTTGGTTGGTTGGTTGATTTAATTGTTTTTATGTTTAAAAGTGAAACTGCGTGCAAAAGCTAGTTTAGTATAATTATATTATACTAAACTAGCTTTACACTTTACACTAATATTATAAAGAGGAAAGCTTTTTGTATTTTTGTATGTAACGAATAAACTCAAAAAGTACTGGACCGATTTGAAAAATTCTTTCCATGTTAGATAGCCCATTTATCGGGGAAGGCTATAGGCTATATATCATCACGCTACGACTAATAGGAGCGGAGTAATAATGAAAAATGTTGCAAAAACGGGGGAAAAAATTATAAGACCACGCGGGCGAAGCCGCTGGCGGGAAGCTAGTATAATAATATGTTTCTTATTCACCGCATATCAACTATATGAACCTACATAACATTAGCGAGTGGGTGTGTACTGATACTACTAATACCTACTTGATTACATGCCACATAGAACGTGATGTGTGACTCATTCAACACGTGAACAATATGCGTTGTACACATGGTAACACAAATAAGAGGCTCGTGGCTAAGTTATAAGTACGCTGATCAACCAATCTGCAAGGTTAAACTGCTCTTGCAGCGGTCAGTCAGCGGATGTAACCATTTTTAATACATCAAGAACCCGCTGTGCTTTTGAGATACATAAGATGAGAGCACATAATGCTGTCGGTCCTGGTTTTCGTCTGACAATCGTTAGTCGTCAGAAGCCCAAAAAGTCCATCCTTCTTATTTCCCAGAAAATTGAATTGCGAAGGTCTGATGAATACCATCAGACCTTTTCTGAGACTCAGACCTCATCAATTCTCCGTAAAATACTAATATTCAGCTGCATCTAGTTAGACCACATCAGGAGTGTGCTGGCGTTTCTTGAGGAGTTGAGTAAACATTAAACATTCCCACCCGTACGCAAAATACGCGCATTGACAGTGGAGTTGCGGAAAACAGCCCGCTATACCATACCATACCATCTGGTAAGACAGGAAACCGACCTCAACATGGTTAGAAATAAAATAAATTCTGTATCTGCCCTTGCAGGCAAAACAAAAAGAATTTAAAATAAGACGAAGTCAACGGCAGCGTCAGAGGTTGCCATAGAAAGACATGAGTACATTGGTCTTATCGGTGAGGTCCTTCAAAAAGGACAGTGCGCGTAGTACTCTCGTCCGGCTCGTTTGTATGACAAGATTGTACGTGAAAGATACAAAGGAAGTATGCAGGGATCGTAGCAAGTGGCGGTCTCTAGTTTCTTCTTACCCCTGTGGGAATGGCGTGAGTGTACGTATATTTTATGGCCGCGTACTTTGTGTTAACGTTACGACGTAATAAAATACATTTTGTACAGAAATAGGTCAGGACAGTTAAGACTGTATCGAGTATTATAACAGACAATTTAGTCCAATTGAGCCGTTGGACGCGTTCCTATTGCGTGAGGAATTGAGGATTACTATTATAACATAGATACCTACATAACAAAAACAATATTACGCATTCAGACCTTTTTAAAAGACCACGCATCGTAAAATGACCTGTAGGACGGCCTCCAATGAGATGGACAGTCGATCTGATAAAGCTCGCTGAGAGTCCTTGGATGTGACAGCTCCTTGTGGAAGTCTTTGAGGGAAGCTTTTTTTTGTGAACCTCTTTTGGCTGATATAATGTTGTCCTTTTTGAAGAACAAATAAAGTCGGTGTATGACTTTCTATCTATGGCGTCACGCGCTTGCTTCCACTGACGCTAGACTTATAATTGTTTTGAAATTGTTGATTTTTAAATTGATTGTTGTTATATTCGTTTTTGGTGTCGCTTTTCCTCCGTTCTTAAACACACTGCTAAAATTGCTAAAGGGATTGTGCTGAAATGAAACCCGCTAAGAAAGGATTTCGGGAAATTACAATGGGATTAGGAAAAAAACAGATGTACAGTTCTCGCCAAACTTATTGTCCGGGTTGAAGTTGGCACGAGCTTACTTTAACCCGGTCGTAAAAATCGGAAAAAGAATAATATTGGATTAGAATGATATAGAAAGATAGCCGAGACGACTTGAGCTTTCGTTTTTATTTATTACAATCTAATATTTTTATTTCTCCGATTTTTATGGCCGGGTTAAAGTTAGCTCGTGCCAACTCCAACCTGGACAATAAGTTTGGCGAGAACTGTACGCGAGTTGAACCGCGTGAAACAGCTAAAATATCAATAACACGAAAGACATCTCACTGTAAACAAAATTCAACGAAAACGTTATATAAAAAGCCTACAAAGAAATTTCCGGTTTGTATAGTAAACAGGAAAACATTTGGGATTATATTAACAACACCGACGCCATCTTGATACTTTATTACGATGTTGATCACAATTACAATTTCTGCGAATTGAAGGAACCACGTGTTTAAATTTTTTGTTGGTAATCATTAGCTAATAGTTGATGATAAGATGATATAGTAACGAGGATTGAGAAAGGTTGATTAGATGGTTTGGGCATATATAGAGAGGACGGATGACGAAGTGGAGGATGGATTATGGCGAGTACGAATGGAAGAGTCGGAAGGGGTCGACCTCGGCGAACGTACCACAACCAAATTGCGGACGTTCTCAAAAAAGGCAAGGTTATGAGCAGACATTGGGAGGTTGATGAACATAGATGAAGCGAAAGTGGTGTTCCAGGATCGTATCAAGTGGAAATCTATAGTCTCTGCCTAACCCTATGGGAATATTACGTATGTGTACAGATGTTACTAAGCGGAACAATAATTATTGTTTCTATTTATGTGATTATTAATTATCACTTATCAAACAGAGTTGAGAACTTGAGACATTAGCAAACAGTATAGTGTTTGCTGACCTGATTGCTAGTCCGATAATGATGTGACGCGGCACGCAATTAAATGATAGGCCATAGTTATGAACGTGTGACCTTCGTACATGTAGTAACATAACATACCATCACGCCTAAGTATAATAAGTAGAGATACGGAAGTGCTTACAGTTTGTCGGTTTCAACGTCGACTTCATAAAAAGGAGGAGGTTCTCAATCTGTATTTTTTTTTTATGTTTGTTACCTCAGAACTTTCGACAACTTTAACAATTATGTAAAACGTTGTAACTTAAACTTGGGTAATTCTACTAATTATAGTCAGGGGGCGTTCATAAAATACGTGAGATGTTTAAGGGGGGGAGGGGGGGGAGTCAAATCTCATCTAATCTTACGTTGGAGAGAGGGGGGGTCTCGGCAAATATCACGCAATTTTTTTTTCTGCTTGAAACAAAATTTTTTTTTTTTATTATAATTACACTTAAACTTTCAGCAATATTGATTACTAGTCTTAACTAGTCGTAAATAAAAGCACGAAGCATTTTTTTTTTCTTTTTACAATAACAATCCAACGGGTTTACGTAAGAAAACCACATTTTGAAAAATCTCACGTGAGATTGGGGGATGGGGGAGGGGGTTGAATAAAATCTGACGACATCTCACCAGGGGGGGAGGGAGGGATAGAAAATTTAAAAAAACACCTCACGTAATTTATGGACGCCCCCTCATCAGTATACTTGGTAACAGTTGTATGTAAATGGAAACAATGAGACATACAATATTAATAAATTAATGCTTGTCACATTATTGCTAAAGTGATTTCTATCATTACAATGTTTTTGTGATAGCTTAGGTGTATAACCACTGGATTGCCAAGTGTGGCCAAGTCAAAGGTCTCGAGTTCGAATCCAGGGCACATACCTCTGACTTTTCGAATCTCATGTGCGTAATTAAAATATATGTATATCACTCGCTTTAACGGTGAAGGAATACATCGTGAGGAAACCTGCATGAATGAGAGATTTTCTCGATGGCATGTAAAGTCAGCCAACCCGCATTAGGCTAGCGTGGACCATAGCTCTCATACTGAGAGGAGACCCGTGCCCAGCAGTGGGACAGTATATGGGTAGATGATGAATGTTTTTGAAACTGTTTTATAATATGTATTTAATTTAAGCCTAAATTACCGAAGGGGTAGAGGTGAAGTTAGCTCGTGCCAACTTCAAGCCGGACAATAAGCTTGGCGAGAACTGTACGTTCACAACGCTGGCCATAGCGCAAACATTTCATTCACTTACACAGAAGACACGACACAATAAACGCTCGTTCGTGTCACGTGACCGACCACCTGTTTGCCAGTGGAACTCGCCCGAGGATAACGTGATTGAGGACACGTCACGCGGTATCAATGTCGCGGCCACAGATTATATAGAAACAGACGGGATAATCGAAATAAAACTACTTTGTTGTTGACGACGTCTGTGGTCTAGTGGTTCGAGCACCGGACTGCTGATCACGAGGTCGTGGGTTCGATTCCCACAGGACACAAATATTTATGTGTTGAATATAAATGTTTGTGTTTGTCTGGGTGTTTTCTGTGTATAATAAGTATGTATTTACAACAACAAAAAAGTATACAAGTATTATATCCATTGTCTAGTACCCATAGTACAAGCTCTGCTTAGTTTGGGACTAGATGGTGCTGTGTAAAATGTCCCAATATTTATTTATTTACTTTTTATCGCGTTATTATTTACTTAGGTACTTTTTGCGCGAGCAGCTGCTTCGCCCGCGTAGTCTAGGTATCCTACTAATATTATAAATTTGAAAGTTTGGATGTATGGAGGAATGGATATTTGTTACTCTTTCACGCAAAAACTACTGTACGGATCTGAATGTAATTTGGCACAGAGATAGATCACGAAAGAAAATGGTATGGTTACTGTGATGTATTGCGAATAGAATTCCTATTACAATAAACTAGTTACGCGTGCTGTGGTAGAGGGCGCGGTAGAGAGACGTGCGACACTGACATTGACAGTTGACAATTGACAACATGCTATATTATAATGCACTCTCTTTGGAGTCTGAGACCCAAGCGACACCACGTATAACAAAACTCTAACAATGTTTATTATTTAATCCCAACACCATTCCAGGATATATTGTGTTAAACACAGGACACAACAGTTACCATGGGATAGATTTGTTTTAAGAAGATGAGTATAGACAATTACGTCGTCAACATAGAATAATTTATAAGAAACTAGCTTTCCGCCAGCGGCTTCGCCCGCTATCCCACGGGAACCATACATTTTACCAGGATAAAAAGAGCCTATGTGCTATGCCAGACTACAATCTTTCTCTGTGCCAAATTTCATCCAGACCCGTTCAGTAGTTTTTGCGTGAAAGAGTAACAAACATTCATCTATCCATCCAAACTTTCACATTTATGATATACTAGCTTCCCGCCAGCGGATTCGCCCGCGTGGTATGTTAATATACATATGTTTATATGTATATATCCTTCCTATCCTTCCTCTTCAATCACTCTATCTATTAAAAAACCGCAGCAAAATCCGTTGCGTAGTTTTAAAGATTTAAGCATACATAGGGATATAGGGACAGAGAAAGCGACTTTGTTTTATACTATGTAGTGATGAAGTAGGAATTAGTTGGATATCCCAACGTTTTGGACCTATCTTGCTACCTGGGACAGCCTTACCTTGTTAATCCTGTGATCATACCCCATGCTATGGTTCTTTCTTCAAAAGGTCATATCAGACTTTGCCCTACACATATTAAGGCCCTAGACATATTGCTACGTCTGGACTATGTCTGGACTTTGAGGTCGGCATGGACTGGTCTTCTCAAAGCCACAATGGCTCATTCTTCAAAAGGTCATTCTCAGACATCCCTGCATTGTGACACACACATAATATAATGTTATTACGTCTGGACTTTAAAAGACGCCATGATGTGTTTCGGTGTTTCTTCTCAGAGGTCGAGTGAGAGTTAGGTAATGCCGACGGCATCTAGTTTAAGAAAAGGAAAACATTGACTTGTAACTGTCAGTGTCAGTTTCGGACATGTCTAACGCACGCCATTACGGCAGATTTATAACAGTTTCATAATATTTCATGGTAAAAACTGTCAACTTGAGAGCTGTCATGTACCTCCGGTAAAAATTTGGGCTGAGTTTGAGGCTGAGGCTGAGGCTGAGGCTTTTGATGACCTCCTTAAAAGTATCATTTATCAATGATCAGTTCGTCTCACTCACTGATGAATGATCGAATCTGTGAACATTACAGGCGATTGATCCAAGTGAGGGATCACCTTTAGATTCTAAATTACTTTAAACTCTCATTTGTAGAAACGGTAATATAAATATTTGTATTCAACATTTTGCCAAGATACGTAGGTACAGTTTATTTTCTTGAAAATCCACACCAGATGTGAATTCTTGATAGTTAATTAGTCGGAAAAATACTGAGAGTTCTCGCAACGTTTCCATTCTGAAGAATAGGGAAAAATGTGCTTTTATAGGACGAGGTGTGCAAAAGTCCTTATTCCATTTATTATTGCCAATTTGCGGAGTTTATTGTTAAAACTATGGCATAGTAAAGTAAATTGTATTTGAACGACTTTTCCATGAATTGTCTCCGTAATTGGCGCTGTGGTGATAAATACTAAGTATTAAAAATTAAAAGAAACACCCGACACAAAATGAAATAAAAATGTAAATCGCCAATTTGTGGTGATGGCCATTTTGGATAACAGAAAAAACAAAATCAAAATCGGTTAATCCGTTCGAAGGCTACGATGCTACGGACAGGCGAACGTCAAACTTGTAACACCCCGTTGTTTTTGCGTCGGGGGTTAATAACATGCCGTCGTTTTTGCGTCGGGGATTAATAATGCCGCGTTGTTTTTGCGTCGGGAGTTAATAACACCCCGTTGTTTTTGCGTCGGGGCTAATAACACCCCGTTGTTTTTGCGTCGGGGCTAATAACACCCCGTTGTTTTTGCGTCGGGGCTAATAACACCCCGTTGTTTTTGCGTCGGGTGTTAATAACACCTCGTCGTTACCTCACAAACTACTGGTGTTGTTGGCGTCTTATAGGTTGCGGTTGCCGAGTATATCGGCGTCCTGTTCGAAAACAAATAGATATTTTATGGGCTTGAGACAATCATTATGTCTGAATAGTTGAAGTATTTATCCACGATTCTAATTATTTACACAGACACGTTTATCAGACACAGAGATAAGGATTATCGTAGTTATAATTATGAGATTATACAAACATTATCTTAGTAAACAAGTGTTTCGATGTTATGTAATAGCATTCATAGCATTGGTTGGTACAAGCATCTGGCTTCTTCTTCTTCCTAGCTCAATCCCACTTTAGGTGGTGTCGGTATAGATGAGACATCCAAAGTGGCATTTGAAAGGTCCATGAGATCTTTTTGTAAACGAAATGTAAGGGATTCGTTTGTTATTTATCATTTAGACTCCAGGGTATGAAGTGCTTATTTGCATGTATGGACCGCACGCCACTGACAATAATTGGTGGTCTTATCTCTAATAGCAATTTCTTACAGACAACCTTTGGATGGACATAAATCATGTAAGAAAAATTAACGGGCAGTTAGCAGTGTACACTGTACATTGTACAACCATATGGTTAAACCAAAAACTATCTTAATATATTCTGTCAGTACATTGTCTTAAACAGCTCCGTTGTCTAATGATGAAAAAATAAATAATCATAAAATTACTGCTTAATAACATAGTAATTACTTCAAGATATCGATTTGTTTATCTCACGCCGCGAGTGATAAGATATGTTTAGCAGTTCTATGCCGTATATATTTAATAGTAATTAAATACTTCTGCCTGTTTCATATTCATGAAAGCAGCCCATTGATACCAGTGGTATTATACAACTTTCATCCTGTACCACAGAATATCTAGCGTACAGAATGGCCAATGGCCACTCTTCGCCCTTCACTAACGTCAGATATAGCAGTAGCGTTTGCCGATGGCACAAGAGACAAGAGTCACAACGCACAGTCGCACGTAGCGTCTATAAGTACGGTAAGTAAAGGTCACAGCTGATTACAGCCACCCCGCACTCGACTCGCATCGCCTCGCCTCGTCTGGTTACTATGGACTTGTATGGATGTGCGCTCACTACATCAACTCCGGCTCGCCTCGGGCGTATGCCGTCCACGCGCGAACCGCATGTGGACCTGGTGACAACTCGTTACCCGCATGCTTGCCTTGCGTTGTTGCGCATTACCAACGCAAGTCCCGTGTGAACAGCGCGATGCTCGTTAGTGGACCGCGCGAGGTCCTACTGCTTAACCACGCGGCGTTCACTGTTGATAACACGGCGTCCACCCGTGAACCACCTGCTAACCATGAGTGGACGCAGAGCGATGAGGCGGTGCTGGTTGGGTTCCAGGTGGTTCAAATGAGTTGTGACCTTAAAGCTCTTGGCTCGACACATCCATACCACGGGCCCCGCCGGAATGTACGATAGATCGGACGTCTAAGACGGTAGATCGGACGGCAACAGCATCACGGATATGTAGTTGTAATAGACATCGAAATTGGAGCGTCAGTTGCAACACAGACCTATATCCAGCAGTGAGGAGGTAGCATACCGTTTACGCGTTAGCAAACTTTAATTGTGTTGCATGCAACACACGACCTTAAATACACGGCCTTTAAATCATAGATATTGACGACGGAAACACGTGTATTGACAAGCGGCCTAGGTGCGAAGGTTTTATCAAGATATTCTCGATGTTCTTTACATTTAGTCAAGATAAAATTTGGCCGATAAAAACGAATCTCAAGTGACAACACGGTAATGCAAATTTGATCGTTGATATTATATTTTGATAAAATATGTGATCCTATTATAATCCTATTTCCGAAGTTTATTTTTATCAAAGCTTATGGACCTAGTAGAAGCAAGAAGATAAAAAACATGATTTCTTCATTCTATTGGTAATGGGCTGGAACCTTGTCTAATTAACCTCCACGTGACGTCATCTGCCATACTTACCGGCTAGTGATGTTAACGCGTACTGAGAGCGGTTACGTCATTTTTACGTCACCAAGATGGCCGCCAGGATCATTATCAATTTGCGGGGCCTATAACAAAAATACGACTGAGGGATTAACTCTGAGATCTCACTTTCTCACTAGATTTGCACTAGCGACGATCCTGGCACACCACTTTACCACAGTATGACCAAAAAAGAATTATGCAAAAGCTGGTAAAAGGCAATTTTATCACACTTTCTATCGTATTTCTAAATTTCTTGGCGACATGCAATCATATTAATTAATCTTAATTATCTTTCAGTCGACGATTAATTAATTTCTTTAAAAATAAATACGATTTTAATTAGTTTAATACCTACCGGCAAATTTTACTGTAATATTTTTTGAGTCAAATTACTCAATTTTGATAAAATTTCGAATGTTTCAATTGCAATTTGAATAAATGAAAAGGTCTTCGGGCCGTTCAATGGTATACGATACTAGCGGCCCGTCGGATGGATGAGTGGATATTGTTTATATGTACCTATACCTTTATTAAGTATTATCTAATAATTATAATCTTATAATAAGAGTCTAGTCTTAAGAATCTTCCTCATATTGATACGTTCCTCACAATACGCCTCCACAACATCCTTACCAATATTATTAATGCGAAAGTTCTGTCTGTCTGGCTGTCTGTCGCGCTTTTACGGCAAAACTACTGAACCTATATATAACCTGACAGAGGAAAGCCTGAGAAAGAAGATAGGCTACTTTTAATGCGAAAAAAGGGCTGTAAGAGGTTGAAATAGGGGATGACAGTTATAAGAAGTACCCAGACCACGCAGGCGAAGTCACTGGCGGAAAGCTAGTAGGTAATCATTTTGAAATACCGGCAAAAATATCTCAATAATTTAAAAATGCCGGAAGCCCGACGGCTTGTTTAAATTAGCTAAGCATGCTCATTTCAGGTCATTAACCCTAAATCATTCTACATATTATTCTGATCACCGTTACGATAAATGATAATATAACCATTGTACTTGTAAAAGAATAAAAACCGTGTTTAATTACAAACATTCTTCTTCTTCTTTTCATGTCAATGGTAAATCAATGTGTCGAGTCAATTTCGTCATAGAGTTCGAGCTCAGTAGGAAGCCACCTTAATTGCGGCATCCGTTGCGTTTATCAAGTTGGTTACATTGGTAAACATTAAGTTACAACAATTACAATCTTTGTAAGATAAGTACAAATAATTACAATCTTTGTAAGATAGGTACAAAATCTTTTCACTGATACCATTGGCTGTTGCTATGCTATGCAAACTCTACACATGTTAATGATTTAAGCCTAAACTCGTGTTCCGATTAGGCTATTACAACTTACGATTAATACCCACACGATAATTTTAATAATGTTGCGTCATTTTTTTTTTTCTATCATTCGGGCCGCTTACCAACTAGCAGACAGTATAAACAGTAGCAGTCTATTCTATATAATAGACTCTATTCAATAGAGTATAGACGCCAGAAACACGTTGTCAACTTAAGACCTCAGTTGTTAAGGGTGAACGGCAATTTTTGGGGGCGGCAAAATTTTGCAATGAGTAGTAACTAATATAATATCTTCGAATCCATTCAAACCTTTTGCCCATTGGAGTATAAATATTGTTTTTAAAATTTAAAGTACATAAATAAAGGGGCGGCACAATTTGTCTGCGCCCCGGGCGGCAAGAACGTATGCTGCGCCGCTGTATCAACTGTCAATATGTCAATCAATCATCCTGTATTCCCTGATTAATACAGACGTTTTTTAAATATCCAACAAAATTATTATAAATGTGAAAGTTTGGATGAATGGATGGATATTTGTTATTCAGTCACGCCAGAATGGCTGAACGGATCTGGATGAAATTTGGCACAGAGATAGATTATAGTGTGGAATAGCACATGGACTACTTTATATCCCGGTAAAATTGATGGTTCCCGTTAGATAGATTTGTTTTAATAATTTATAAGAAATAAACAGAACACGCAGGCGAGGCCGCTGGCGGAGATACAGGTGTTTTTAAATACATACATACATAGCTTCACACCTGTTTCCCATAGGGGTAGGCAGAGACTATAGATTTGCCACCACCACTTGCTACAACCCTGGCAAACTTTCGCTTCGTCTATGTACATT
Organism: Acronicta psi; assembly: GCA_946251955.1. Taxonomy (NCBI): domain Eukaryota; kingdom Metazoa; phylum Arthropoda; class Insecta; order Lepidoptera; family Noctuidae; genus Acronicta; species Acronicta psi. The sequence goes on along the minus strand of OX276498.1, from coordinate 2,687,086 downwards.
AAGCTCCCCATGCATGCTAGTCGGTTTAGGGTGCTCTTAACCTTGCCTTTTTTGAGAACGTTTTTTAAATATTATGTAATACATATCTGATTATAGATCAATGAACCTTTTCACGTGATAGGATTAATGGATAGCGGAACGGAAAGTTGTTGTAACGCGCTTTATCACTATGGTCTCGCTCCAGACAGATAAGCAATGGCGTGATCAACAACAGACGAGCCACGAGCCACGCCCTTTATTTAAAAAATAAAGCTGTCCATTATCTTTATCTTTTTTAATTAACATTACGATACAATGGTATTTATTCTTTTGAAAAAAAACCACTATCTTATCGTCAAGCCTATTAGTACACACGGCGTCGTGTTAAGCTGTACAGTTTGCTATTTGAAACGATCGGTTTCCGACGTAATAGCAGTGTTTTTTTAATGTAATTTGACGAATAAGCATACCGGATAATGGACTGCCTTATGGTAAGCGACAACCGAAACGTATACATACATAGCTTCACACCTGTTTCCCATAGGGGTAGGCAGAGACTATAGATTTCCACTTGCTACGATCCTGGCACCCCACTTTCGCTTCGTCTATGTTCATTAACCTCTCCATGCATGCTCGTCGGTTTAGGGTGCTCTTAACGAAACGTATACCTGTGGTATATCTAGCGTGTTGTTATCTTGAGACCTCAGTTGTTAAGTTTCGTTGGCCCAGTAATTTTTATTAACCCCCGACGCAAAAACGACGGGTTTGTTATAAGTTTGACGTGTCTGTGTGTCTGTCTGGCATCGTAGCTCCCGAACGGATAAACCGATTTTGATTTTGTTTTTTTTTTTATTTGAAAGGTGAATTAGTCGGGAGTGTTCTTAGCTATGTTTGAAAATCGGTCCAAGATGGCCGCCGCTACAAAATAGGGAATTACATATTTTTTCACAACTCCCTCATTATGGGTATCAAATGAAAGGGCTAGGAGAATATTCACTATGATAAATTTAAACTCCAAGATGGCCGCCACCACAAAATGCCAAATAACATTTCGTGTCGGGGGTTTTCGAAATTTTTAATTTATTACTATGAAATCATTACGAAACAGATAACAGTGTGCCAAAATGGCGTGATTTTCAACATTTAAAAAAAAACTAGTTTTAACCAGCGTAATACAGGGTATTTTTTCAATAAGTGTACCGTCGGTACATTTGGGCCGATTTCGATGACCTCCTTTTGTTCCATATTTGAAACAAACCTTTTTTTTTTTAATTTATTTTTTTGAGGTTCTACTGGAAAGCTTGATGTGTTGTCGAGTGTACCTAACACTATCTGTGTAGTAATTAGTATTGTACAGTAAATAACTTTGTGTTTGGACGATGATAGTAGTCAAAATATTTACTTTTTAATTGTGAAAACATGTCAGGGCTAATAAACACGTCAGAAACAAAGAATTTTAATTGATAAGAACGTAAGGCTGCGCACACAGTGAGCTCACAAAATAAAAAGAAACAATTTACATACCATCACGCCTGTTTTCTCGCGGAAGCATAGGCAGATGTGTGCTTACTAATGCACACTCACAGTTCTCTGATATTTTTAGGTCCCATATAATAAGGGGCGACACTATTGCCAATATTGCCATTAACCAAATCCAAACTTCTTCTTCTTAGCCTTTTCCCAACTATGTTGGGGTCGGCTTTCAGTCTAACCAGGATGCGGCTGAATATCAGTATTTTACACGGAGCGCCTGCCATCAGACCTCCGCAACCCAATTTCTAGGCAATACCGATATTCGAAGGAAAGACTGGTTGTCAGGCTTTTTAGGCTTCTGACTACCACTAACGATTATCATAGGTGTTCGTATGACAACCGAGACCGACGTCTTTACGTGCTCTCCGAGGCACGGAGGGGTCTCGATATGTTAAGTAGGCTCGGCAAGTGTAGCTTAACTTTGCAGATCGGTTGATCAGCGTAGTTACAACTTGGCCACGAGCCCCACAATCAAATAACCAAATCCAAACTCCGAGATGCTATTGAGAATTTCATGGAAATCTCAATAACACTGCGTGACCTGGGAATCGAACTCAGGACCTCTAGCGTAATAGTTACGACCAATTAACCAGTGAGTCAGTCCCGCAGCACGATTTACACTTGGGTTTTCCTTGTACCAAATAAATTGAAAGTAGGTACTTCCTTGTTGTGAACAATTTGATGTAATTGCTCACGATAAGAGTTAAAACTATACTGTTAAACCGCAGGATATGCTAAAAGATAACCAAGTTATACAAGGTGGAAGGGACATCCACGCACATCCGAATACCATGAGTTCCGTAACTTTTTAAATTTTTTCTGCAGTTTTTTTTACTTGAATGTGTAAAAACCATTATCTCCATCTACCCAAATTAGATTAATAATAAAAAAATAATTATTTCATTTATTTCGGATCGCGCGCGCGATAATATTTACCGCGGAGCGTTATAATCGCGTTTTTAGCAACACACTGCGCGCTCAAAAATGTCAATTTCTGTAATAACCGATCATTTTCTACATGAATGACATTTTATTTTTGACCTTGAGGGAAACCTTGTCACGAGGTTTGTGCTTCGATGTCCCTTCCACCTTGTATATGGATGTTATTAGAGTGGAATTTATGTAATTATAGCTCAAAGTCTCAAACAGTGATAGCTTAGTTAAGGGTTTAGAATTTGACATTCGAATCGACAAACGGATAGAAACAAAATTTTGGAAATGACATTGATGACAGTCCGATTTGTCAAATTCTAAGCCCTTATCTATGCAATCATTGTTAGAGTTATAATTCACTCACATCACTATTAACTGTTTCGTAATGATTTCATAGTAAAAACTGTCAGTGTCAGTTTCGGAATGTCAAACGCACGCCATTACGGTAGATTATTATCAGTTTCATATTGATTTCATGGTAAAAACTATCATCTTGACAGCTGTCATGTGCCGGTATAAATTTGAGCCGAGTTGTATGGGCTTTTGATAACCTTCTTTAAGTACATTAATTATAGTAATGTCGAATTAGATTTAAGTTACATTATGTACACAACACGTTAATTATAATTATAAATTTTACACTTCAATTAAATAAATCTTTATCTTTGTATTCTAGGAATTTATTTATTTATTCATTTATTAATTCTATTTTAAAATAATTTTCTATCTTTGAAAAACTCTTCAATACTATAGTAACACTTCTTCAATAAAAATGCTTTGAGTTCTCTCATAAATTTATCTACATTTTCAATGTTTTCGAATTGTACAGGTAGTTTATTATAAACCCGCCAGCGGCTTCGCCCGCGTGGTCTTATAATTTTTTCCCCCGTTGCAACATTTTTCATTACTACTCCGCTCCTATCGTAGTCGTAGCGTGGTGATATATAGCCTATAGCCTTCCTTATATAGGGAAATAATTTTTCAAATCGGTCCAGTACTTTTTGAGTTTATTCGTTACATACATTTCCTCTTTATAATATTAGTGTAGATGTTTACTGATTGGACTATTGAAGCATGCTTAACGACATTAAGTTTTGGCTGTATTTGATTAGGTAGATCTTTTCTTCGTGTATTCTTTTACTCTAAAGAATCATCTGACAACCAACCACTGTAGCAGTTATTTTTTAAAGTAACTAACTAAAGACATCGCGTTACGCGACATACATACTCATAAAACACTAATCGTAAATATGACACGCACAATTAGAAGCGTTCATTAAGACGGTTGTAATATAAGATGGGAAAAAAACAACGAGCTAGATATTATTGTGGGAATCAACAACATCTACATACAGGGTGTTTGGTAGAACGTTGAACAAACGAAAATGGTGGTTAGTTGGGGTCATCTGCTACCCACTGGGCCCAAATTATTTAACCTTGGCCGCAATGTTTTTTTTTTACTTTTTTTTAATTTCACAGAAAATTATCAGTTTTTTATCAATTTAAATTCGTATCGTTAGATACACATTTATCGGGGATGGCTATAGGCTATATGGTATGGTATTGCAGGCTGTTTTCCGCAACTCCACGTCAATGCGCGTATTTTGCGTACAAAATAGGTATAGGCTATATACTATCACGCTACGACTAATAGGAGCGGAGTAGCAATGAAAAATTTTGCAAAAACGGGGGAAAAATTTATAAGACCACGCGGGCGAAGCCGCTGGCGGGAAGCTAGTGCCTAATATTCGCATAAGTGTCAGAAACCAGTATCTTTTCTATTATCTTTGCTGTTTGTTTACTCACATCACTAACATCCATTCTTCTTTGTTACAGATACAAGCCAGCCAATAAATCAAGACTGATTCTACATAGAACTATGTAGCAAGCATATACATAACTTAGATTAATACATTCCACGTACTGAACCAGTACCTAAATATTATGAAAATTGGCCGACATTTCGTGTAGCGCGGGAAAAAAACAAGATGGCGTCGCCTGTCAAATCTGTCAAAGAAGAGAATGAAGCCGATGAAGCCCATGAGAAGCTGTTGGAAGGGAACCAGGTGCTGATCGTGCCGGCTTCCACGCAAAATCAGGATGGGGTGCTCGCTGTCAAGTCCTCGAAGAAAGGTGAGTGTTTTTTTTGGGTAGTATTTTTTCCCAAGGGACTACATTGGTTTTATTTAGTTAGAATCGCCGAATAGTCTCCGACTACGGACTATTATCGATTTAAAAAGATGAAAAATAGTCGGCCCATCTCTTATTTAAAGTTGACCAGTATAATTATTTATAATAACTCTATTACGCATTAAATAAAAGTATACAACTTGGGTTTTATGACATGAATCACCTTAAATTAGCCTGAAAATGTAATTTGTGTACATTGTGTAACAAAGAGTTTTAGGTACCTATTTTATATTAAATGACATGCGAGGACAGTGACGAGTCATATCAGGGATATGCGTAATATAAATTCACGAGGACATTAAACAACACACAAAAAAAGGAGCTATTCGGTTAATACATACATACACACACACTATTCGGTTATACAAGAGTGCAAAGTTGCTTTTTAACCGCGTGCTCAATTTTAATGACCGAGCAAGGGAAGGATTCTAAAATTAAATCACGCGTGGAGCGAGAGATTTAAAAATTAAAATTAAAAGAGCACAAGGTGAAAATTTTTTGCACTTGAGTGCAACACGTAACTTTTCATCCCACCTCAGCGAGGAAATGACTAAAAAAACATTTACAACCACAATTTAATGTATTTTTTGTTTTTGGTCGACTTGATTTGCTGTTTTATAATTTGGTTTTTAAGTTGGGCGATATATCGATATTTTTTAATAAAAATATATTTTCGATATTGATATTTTCAAAAAATATCGATACAATATATATCGATACTTTAATGAGTTTTTAACAAAAAGTTGTAAATTCGGCGCCATGGGGGTAAAAGCACGATGTTCTAAATTCAATAAGGAGTAATCTCTCTATGGTAATTATTAGTTACATTTGGTTGAGTTTCATTTAGCCGCAAAATGTATCGAAAAACTGCTAATTTTTTCATCAGATTATGTCAGATAATTATGCAAACGTTAAACGTCGCAACAATAGTGAAATTGTATGATAAGGACAAACACTCTTTCCTCGATAAAACTGCCGCAAAAAAATAAAAACATTATGTGGGTACTTTAAGTTTTCTTCGTTCGAATCGTATGTTACTTTGTCAGATACTTGTGGTCGGTCAGTCAGTGATTTACGAAAGTGGTGTGTGTTTTTACGTGTGTTTAAAATGGCAAAAAACAGATATAAGAAGTTGAAAGGTAAGATTATAGTTGATTTTAAAGTGGTAATGACATTATGATATTTATTTATACAAATCTTTAAAATTTGCTATGGGAATCACCAAAGATGTCAATGTCTGGATCGCGTGTTTGGATAATATTACACTGATTTAATACTCCATGTATAGGTGAATGTTGTCCCAAATTAGTCCTAGAATGTGATATATGAAATGATCTTGTGATTTTATGCCTAGGATATGAATGAGGAACAGATAAGTGGATTTTTTCTAATAAGTGATGACTGATGACATTGTATTTTAATGTTCAATAATTTATGGAGGAAACAAAGGTCCAAGATGCGTCTACGGTTGTAAAGACTGGTCATTTTAAATTTGGATAACCAGTTGTCATATGGATTCCTATGAGAGAAGCCCCTGCAGGAGAATGCAATATTTCTTGTAAAGACTCTTTGAATGCTTTCTATCCGCTGCGAATGGATCACATACGACTATGTTAGGCGTTTGGTTTGCCCAAAAGAGTTTGGAGCCCGGCAATGGGCTGCGCTGGATGGGTCGCGAAAGTCATGCGTAGCAGCTCTCGTGTCCCATCCACCAAGCGTGAGAAGGCTCACGGCGGAGTTTTTAGTGGGTGCAAGCCCCACATAACCACAACGTCTCCCCGGACGGTGTGGTATACCTTAGGCATTTTCTTCGCCACAAAAAAAGGCGTTTGGTTTGCCCAAAAGAGTTTGGAGCCCGGCAATGGGCTGCGCTGGATGGGTCGTGAAAGTCGTGCGTAGCAGCTCTCGTGTCCCATCCACCAAGCGAGAGAAGGCTCACGGCGGAGTTTTTAGTGGGTGCAAGTGCAAGCCCCACATAACCACAACGTCTCCCCGGACGGTGTGGTTATGCGTTAGGCATTTTGTTCGCCACAAAAAAAGGCGTTTGGTTTGCGCAGTATACAATTTATAAACTAAACGATCCATTGCGCATTCCAAAGGCTAACTTCAGTGCCGAAGTTTTACTGCGCTAACTGTAAACCTTAAACTAAGTAAAATTTTATTGATGTTAAATGACTGCGTTGGTCTAGTGGTCCCAAAAGCAACTGCTACGCTAGAGGTCCTGGGTTCAATCCCCGGGTCAAGCAAAGTGTTGTTGGGTTTTCTGTGAAATTCCCAATAGCAGCTTGGAGTCTGGATTTGTGCCCGGTTTATGGCAATAGGTTCACCCCCTATTACATGGGACCTAAACATAATCGGCGAAATGTGGGTGTACATTAGTACGCCTCTGCCTACCCCTTCGGGGAATATGGGCGTGATGGTATGTAAATGGCTACACTATTACGGCGCGTTCCTATATCCAATTTGTCGATTTATATACATACATAGCTACACGGCTGTCTAGTCGTACATAGGGGTAGGCAGCGACTATAGATTTCCACTTGCTACGATCCTGGCACACCACTGTCGCTTCATCTATGCTCATCGACCTCCCCATGCATGTTCGTCGGTTTAGGGTGCTCTTCTTAACCTTGCACTTTTTGACAACGTCCGCAATTTGGTTTGTGGTACGTTCGCCGATAGATAGATAAATCTTTTTTAACCCCCGACGCAAAAACGACGGTGTGTGTGTGCACACATCCGTCCGTGCGGACGGATGAACCGATTTTGATTTTGATGCTACGTTTGATGAAAATCGGTCCAAGATGGCCGCCGCCACAAAATAGCGAATTACATATTTTTTCCCACCTCCCTCAATATTTATGTAAAAAAGATAAGCCGGTGAGCAGGATGAGCGCGAGGTTAACCGTTCAAGGTGCGCGTGGGCAGGACGATAATTGATTTATAAAATATTGTATTTAACATAACTTACTATCACGCGTGTATTCCCCGAAGGGTTCGACAGAGTTGAACTTATAATTTAAGACATTATGTACAGTAACTGTGATATATTCATTAAAACTGCTTTATATTAATTAAATAAGTAATTTATTTCATGAATATACCTGTTACAAGCACCATAGATCAAGAGGGAGACATTTTGTTTCGGTACCACAGTCTAGGAAATACCACAGACTAAAGATACAATAGTAACGAGCACAGCCATATACTTAAATACTTACAAAACGGCTAAATAAAGTTTGTTACTTTATACGTGTTTTTGCTCATGACTACACTAATAGCCTACTTATAGGTCCATCGCTAGTGCGTTTAAGTCCTATGTAATAAGGGTCAAGCCTAATACAGTTTAGCGGGCACAAATCCTTAGCTAATACTGAAAATTTCATAGAAAAACCTAATAACACTGATCAACCTGGGAATCGAACCCGGGAACTGTTTAGTTAAGTAAGCCCAACGGCTACGCTGTGACCTTGTGACTCGTAATTACGGAGTACAGTAATCGATGGCCACTTTTCGACCTTAAAACCATATTAATAAGAGTGAAAATTAATCAACCGCCTCATCTGTGCGTTCTACATACATAATCCTTACAAATATTATAATTGCGAAAGTAATTCTGTTTGTCTGTCGCGTTTTCACGCTAAATCTACTGAACAAATTTAAATGAAATTTAGTATACATATAGTTTAGAGCCTGAGAAAGGGCATAGGCTACTTTTTAATGCGAGGAAAGGGCTGTAAGGGGTTGAAATAGGGGATGAAAGTTTAAGTTAGAAACACCGAGACTACGCGGGCGAAGCCGCGAGCGAAAAGCTAGTGATATTTATATTATTCTCGGTATCACTTTGTTTACATAATAAACTATGTACTTTATACCTAATAGGTATGTTGTTGTAAAGTTTTCGACGTAAACAAAAGAAGTCATCAAAAGGGGACATCAAGCTGCATCATCCTCATTACTACTCACAACAATTGTTACTGTTACCACACACATTTTTTTAAAAAGAGTATCTATGGAGTTTCTTGCCGGCTCTTCTCCATAAGACCCACTTTTTTTGGAACCGTGCAACTAGTTTAACGTTTCAAAAGTACCGATTTATATGGTCTAATTGAAATAAAATATTTTGAATTTGAATTTGGTATTTGTTGTATTGAGTTGCGTGCGGTAGGTAAAGTAAATAGAATGGCGGTATTTATTCGTTGTTACCGAGACGGTTTTTTTGGGGTTTGAATGTTGGCATCCAAAGTGGATGCATGAAGGGCAGCATGCATAACTGTGATGCAGCTGAGATGAGAATCAGTGCCGGATTAACTCATATGCCAACTAAGCAATTAGCTATTTGATTGATTTTTTTATCTATACTTACTAATAGTTCGTTTGTTTGGTTGGACCCGCTAATCTCAGGAAGTACTGGTCCGATTTATAAAAATATTTTAGTGTTAGATAGCCCGTTTATTGACGAAGGCTATAAGGCTATATATCATCACGCTATGACCAATAGGAGCGGAGTAGCAATGAAAAATGTTGCAAAAACGGGTGAAAAAGGTTATCAAGACCACGCGGGCAAAGCCGCTGGCGCGAAGCTAGTTATTAATATAATATGCACATGATTACGAAAAGTCACGAGGTCGTGCCTTGGATTCGAACTCGAGACCTTCGACTTGCCGACCAGTGAAAGAAAGAAAGAAAGAAAAATGATTTATTCAGCACAATTTTTTACTTACTAACTATGCTTTACAATCTAAAATAAATTGCACTGAAACTGCTCACATCCCTAGGCTATCACTGCTTCTAAGTATGCGTTCGGCATGTTAGGACGTTCCTAATATGCCCGTATTCCTATTAGGAACACATCATTAGCTACCTTTAATATTTTTTTTAAATACAAAAATATAAATGAATTAATGTTAATAAATACAAGAAAAATGTTCCTAAACCCGTATTCCTATTAGGAACACATCATGAACGTATTATCAAGTACGTGTTAATAAAACGCTGTGTATCTATCTAGCTATAATGCCGAGTTCACACGTTGTTAGTGACGCATCGTTTTACTGGAACGACGAAACGAAGACCGATTTGTTTTGTTATGAACTAGACATTGCCCCGTAATTCGTTCCCCTAAGGGAACTTTCAACTTTTACAAGTTGAATTTTTTCCCCCGGTTCTTCAACATTTTTAATTGATACTCTGCTCCTATTGGTCGTAGCATGATGATATTTAATTTTTAGCCTACTAGCTTTCCGCCACCGGCTTGGCCCGCGGTCTTCGCGTGGTCTGGGTATATCTTCTAACTTTCATACCCTATTTCAACCCCTTACTGTCATGTGCGCAAAATCATGTGCGTAATTATCACTCGCTTTAACGGTGAAGGAAAACATCGTGAGGAAACCTGCGTGCCTGAGAGATTTTCTCGACGGCGTGTGAAGTCTGCCAACCCGCATTAGGCCAGTGTAGTGGTGGACTAGGTATATACCCTAATCCCTCTCACATTGAGAGAAGACCCGTGCCCAGCAGTGGGTCGATGATTATGATTATTGTTTTCCGGTTTGGCGAGGGCAATGTAGCCACCAGTAGCCAGTGACATAACAGGAAAATGAGACCTAACAACTGAGGTCTTAAACGCTAACTGCACCTTCCTTTAATTCGGCAGTCGTCCTACTTGTTACCTTTAAGTCTAGACTGCATAGTAACCCCATTTACCTTTACGGCGTCTAGACTGTACGAGTAGACGGCATAATTTTATGAACTTTCAATGTAACTGTAGTTTGTGTCAGCCCTTAATGTCTAGATCTAGAACCATTGTTTCTCAATCTGGGGGTCAGTATTATAGGGGGTCACAAAGTGTCTAGTTAATGAATTTATACTAATATTATAAATGTGAAGAATTTGTGTGTTTGTTTGGTTGAACGCGCTCATCTCAGGTCCGATTTGAAAAATTCTTTCAGTGTTAGCTAGCTCGTTTATCGAGGAAGGCTATATATTATCAAACGCGACCAATAGGAGCTGAGTATCAATTAAAAATGTTGCAAAAACTGGGGAAAAATTAAACTTCTACACGAACCTCTCTTTCTACGGGAAGTCCTCTTCGTTAAACAGGCTATCTAACACTGAAATAATTTTTCAAATCGGACCAGTAGTTCCTTAGATAACCAAACAAACTTCGGTTTTTTAATCTTAGTATAGATTTACAAAAAAAAGTATGTAAGTTACAATGATGGTGGCGCCACCTACTGCATCAATGTAAACCAGCACTTAAGATTAGCACGCAAGGATATCTTCCAAAATTATTGACGAACACGCAATGCTTTAAAAATGGTCAGTTTCTGTACATTGCATCAGTTCTTCTCTATACAGTCAGTGCTATGAGTGATAATGATATTTGTGATTTTGAGGAAGGTATGTAAATAATAACATTAATAAACAAACTATTTTTATACCTAACTCGGTTAGAATTGATTCAGCGTGCAGTGTCTATCAATATTTTTTTGCGAGCTTCCCCGGATTTTCAGACGTCGATTGTGCGTAGATTTTGGGAAACAATTTAAAATGTCCCCAAACGGAGGTCATTACATTACATGACAGCTGTCAAGTTGACAGTTTTTACTATGAAATTACTATGAAACTGGTAGACGATACTACCAGTTTCATAGTAATTTCATAGTAAAAACCCTTAATGGCGTGATTTTTGTCAAATTAAAAGTTATTTTTCTCATCCCCCAGCCAATATTAAAAAAAAGTACGACGAGTTTTAACCAGCGTAATACATGGTATTTTTTCCAATACGTGTACCTTCGGCACATCATTTGGGCCGATTTCGATGACCTTTGTATATACAGACAAAGGCCCGTTACAATCTTCTTAATCTTAATATATAAAACAACGTCGAGTTTATTACAAGACATAACTCGAGAACTGCTGTACCGATTTTCATTTTGATTTGTTGGATTTGTCTTCGTCCCATTAACAGAATAACTATAAAAACAGGGCTCAAACTTGACGCGAACGAAGCTGCGGGGCAGCTAGTTTTATTAATTATATTATCTATACTAATCTATACTAATATTATAAAGAGGAAAGATTTGTTTGTTTGTTTGTAATGAATAGGCTCCGAAACTACTGGACCGATTTCAAAAATTCTTTCACCTTTGGAAAGCTACATTATCCCCGAGTAACATAGGCTATATATCATCACGCTACGACTAATAGGAGCGGAGTAGTAATGAAAAATGATGCAAAAACGGGGGAAAAAATTATAAGACCACGCGGGCGAAGCCGCTGGCGGGAAGCTAGTGTATAGATAAATAGACCAGGGCTGTCACGTTTAAAAATACTAAAAAGTGAAAAAAATAAATATAGTAGGATTAAACCCATTGGAAAAGGAAGAGAATATAACACAAATTAAAAGAAAAATAATTTACGGGTGATCTGAGGTCGGGAAGTGGATGGGGGTGTTTTTAAGGGAAAGATCCGGTTTATTTCGATTTCCGACAAAAGAACTAGTTCTATGGAGAAAAGTTAACGACCCTGGTCTAAAAGTAACTTGCATCCAGTTACTGTGAATCAATTGTATAATATTTTTTCTAGAACAATGTTATTGGAGTAACAGTGCAGACAATTTATCTGAAAGCTCGCACTTGCCCTCATATAGTCTTATTGTGTTCGTTCATTGACATCCATGCAGTGGACCAATGCAAGACGCAATTGATTAATTGAAACACACCATCACGCCTCTATCCCCCAAAGGCCGGCAGAGGTGTACTCCCGTCATGTAATAAGGAATTATTTAATAACTTTTATGTATTTGCATGACGATAGGTAAGATGTATTTGTGTAAGTATCCTTAAACTATTGTATCAGATGTCACTGTAAAAAAACAAAATTTAAAAGAGTAACCATGGAGTTTCTTGCCGGTTCTTCTCTATAGGAAACGACTAATTTGGAACCGTGCACCTAGTTTCGACATTTCATAAGTGCCTGTATAAGGTCTAGGTGAAAATAAAACTGTTTTGATTTTTGATTTTAATGCAAAGGTTCCTAAACTTATTTTGTCTAACGCTTACTTTCAAATCAGTTATTTTGTAGGGCCCCCCATTTTGAACTCAATAATATATTAGTCTCGCCTGGAGTTTAATGAGACCTATATTTTGTTTTAAAACTAATCTAATGTGAAGAATTAATCAACAAGTTTGTTAAAATCAGGGTCCAATTTACTCGCCCATTTTTTCTAGGCCTCCAGCGCCCACAAGGGGGCGTTATCGCCCACTTTGGGAAATACTGATGTAGCTAATGGAACATAATTATTGTCATGTATGAGCATATTATCTGTACTTATACTTATTGAAAGCAAATTCTTAATCAGTTTCTGATTTTGATTCAGATGGTCGTCAATTCCAAATGTAATTTCAAATAAGCTTTTACAAGCATTTATGAAACATTTAATGATTTTATATGCACGGTACCAAAAAGTTGCTTCCTGCATACTTCTTTAGTTCCACGTTCATAGCAGTTATTTTCTTGTACGCAATCTAAGCGACCTCTGCGCTGCCACTGACGATGCTGTGGAAGTGGCGAAATTTTGGGCACACCAAATCTAATTTAAAAAATAAAATCGTACCATCGACACGAAGAAGAAGAAGGAGTTATTTTAATGAAGGAAAAAGTCGAAATCGCGGGAAGTTCTCCTGCGTCTTCTGGTTCATTACACTAGTCGCTGCCACTGCGAGGAACCTCAAGACGCAGGTTCGAGTCCTAGCCGATTTTTTCCTTCATTACAATAACTGCTTCGAACGTGAAAGAAACGTAAAGAAGTATTCAAGAACCGTAGCAAGTCTTTATCTGCCTACCATTGTGGGAACAAAGCGTGAATGTATTTATGTAAATAAGTGCATTATTACAAGACAGCCTCGACCATTCTCGTTGTTGTTTGAGCATGCGTACGTTGACTCATACGGGTCGTTTGACCTACTGATTCACGGTAAAACAGCTGTTGTTTTGAAACAGAGTAGCGACACGATTTCCAGTATCTTTAGTTGTATTACGGGATAACCACATACCTACCGAAATAGAGGTCGACAAACAAAGATTTTTAACGGGTGTATTGAAATCACGGCTGACATAATAATATGACATAGGCTGCCATTTGTCGCGAAAAAACACTTGAAGCGGTTAAATACGGAATGAAAAGGAGGTCAACAAAATCTGCCCAAATTATGTACCGAAGGTACACTTTTTGGAAAAAATACTCTGTATTACGCTGGTTGAAACTCATGTCGTACTTTTTTTGCTTGCTACGGGATGAGAAAAAAAAAATTTTAATTTGAAAAAAAAAAACCCATTCCATTTTGACACACTATTATGAGTTTCATAGTGGTTTTAAAGTAAAAGCTGTCAGCATGACGGCTATCTGCTGTCAGTGTCAGTTTCGGAATGTCAAACGCATGCCTGTATGCCACATTATTAACAGTTTCATAGTGATTTTATGGTTAAAACTGTCAACTTGACAGCTGTCATGTACCTCCGGTACAAATTTGGGCTGAGTTGTATAGGCTTTTGATGACCTCCTTTGTATAAGAGTTCGTCATTATTAAAGATAAAACAATGAAACTTCGTATTTAGAAACTTTTTTTTTTATACCACTAAGGTGGCAAACAAGCATACGGCCCGCCTGATGGTAAGCGGTCACCATAGCCTATGGACGCTTGCAACACCAGGGGTATTACTCGCGCGTTGCCGACCCTAAAAACCTCTTAAAGGTTTATGCAGGATTCACTGCGCCGACAGTTTGAGGGAATATCCTTCTTGCTGCCAGCGCAGCTCATCCTTAGAAGGAGCTCTGGCGACCTTACTCACTGCAGGAACACAACACACAATAAATTGTTATTTGGCTAACTAGATGAGAAATAAGTAAAAATGATATTATCTCTCTCTTTCATCACCAAAACTCCCTCTCATAAATCATAGCGCTCGTACATTGACTCGGCTGTGAGTCACCGCAACATTTAAACAGCTGCAGATAATAGTGGGCGAGTCTCAGTACTCTGAGTACATCTGTTTTATGTTATTTCCGTGTTTTTCTGTAAGACATAAGCCAATAGTTTGATGGGTATACTCATGTTTAGTCGGTGTTTCGTGCTTTTTTGGATTAAGTTATATGAAATGACTCGCTGTTACTAATTTAAAAAATGGATGAACGCGAAACAATAAATAAAAATAAAAGTTCAAGTTTTGACGTCTGTGGTCTAGTGGTTCGAGTACCGGACTGTTGATCACGAGGTCGTGGGTTCGATTCACACAGGACACAAACATTTATTGTGATGAACTTAAGTGTTTGTGTTTGTCTGGCCGTTCTTATGTATTATAAGTATGTATTTACAACAAAAAAAGTATATAAGTATTATATCCATTGTCTGACCCATACATAGTACAAGCTCTGCTTAGTTTGGGACTAGATGGTGCTGTGTAAAAATGTCCCAAGATATTTATCATTATTATTATTATTTATTTATTTATTTATAGTTAGCTCGTTTCAACTTCAAGCCGGACAATAAGATCGGCGAGAACTATATCTGTTTACAATTTACATCAACAATCACTCAAGGTTCCAAACGTACTAACAAAGACTGGGAATCCAGTCAATTAAAACAGAATCTGAATATAAATATCATTTCATGTCTAAAACACACGGGAGATTAATGCGTTTAAATATACTAGGGAAAATGTTGAATCTCTCTCCTTTTTACCCGACTGCCAAAGGAGGGGTTATGTGTTTGACGTGTATGTATGTATGTGTGAAGCTATCTAAATTATAAGCAATACTGTGCCTCGACCATGAGTTTTTCTCACTAGACTCGCTAGTGACGACGTAAAATATTTGTATGGAAAACCCTCGCAGCGCCTCTAGCGGTTACATAAGGAACTAAAATCTGCTATGAGATTGCGTTTCGATGCGTAAAAAACCTATCGAAAGCCATTCGATAGAACTCATGGTTGAGGGGCTGTCTGTCCGAACTATAGATTGCAACATAGCTAAGTCGGCAACATCTCTAGCTTAGCGCGCTTTGGACCTCTAGACCTACAATAATAATATAATAATAATATTTTTGGGGACATTTTTACACAGCACCATCTAGTCCCAAACTAAGCAGAGCTTGTACTATTGGTACTAGACAATGGATATAATACTTATATACTTTTTTGTTGTAAATACATACTTATT
The DNA here is from genome assembly GCA_946251955.1 of Acronicta psi. Lineage (NCBI taxonomy): Eukaryota > Metazoa > Arthropoda > Insecta > Lepidoptera > Noctuidae > Acronicta > Acronicta psi. Next base: position 2,671,233 of record OX276498.1, on the reverse strand, counting down.
ATACATAGGAAACACCCAGACAAACACAAATACTTATATTCGTCATTACATAAATATTTGTGTCTTGTGGGAAACGAACCCACGACCCCGTGATCAGCAGTCCGGTACTCGAACCACTAGACCACAGACGTCGTCAAGGTAGTCCCTCGTCTCATTGGTAACACAATTCTAAAAGAAGAACTTGCATAAACCTTGGCAAAGACCATGAAACCGTTAAGATGAAGTAATGAAACCGTTCATATTTCACACAACATTAAACTTTGTTCACGTATTGTCGCCTTTTATTACTCATAAACTTGGTTATTACTGAATTCCTATTTGTATTCTGTAGCCAAAGATGTTTAAAAAGCAATAGAAGGGATATTACCAATGAAATTATAATCTATGGGCGGGATGTAAGTATCTTATAATAGTACTTCTACGATAAATAGAGCTTTATGTCCTTCTACAGGCTGCATCTTATCTCATTGCTTAATTTTATCATAATCCGTTCAGCAATTTAGGCGTTAAAGGGTAACAGGTTAATTTCAATAACACGGGGGCTTAGAATGTACTGAACTCATGGTATTCGGATGTGCGTCGATGTCCGTCCGCCCGCGTGGAGTTAGGAACTTTGAACCCGTCTCCCGTAGAAGTTTTGAATTTTCCGGGATTAAAATGTAGCCTTATCCTAATCCAAGGTATCAGCCATGACCATTTCAACTTTCAGCCAAAGTGAAAGAGCAACAAACATCCAAACTTAAACATAATCATAATCATTTATTCTGCATTCATGTTGTTGACATAATGGTGGTATCAAACATGAACCCTGTTAGGGCACAACAGTATATTTAGTAGGTACTTAAATATTAGTCTTAATTACTTAACACTATCTTTTTGTATTTTTTAAGCATTTTCCATGCTAAGATTACAAGTTATTTTTAATGAAGGAAAAAATCGGCTGGCGGGCAGGATTCGAACCGGCGTCTTTTGGTTCGGTACACCAGACACTGACCACCAAGCCACCGCGAGCCCCGCTCGCCAGTCGAAATCTTCCTTCATATTCTAATTTCGACTGGCGAGCGGGGCTCACGGTGGCTTGGTGGTTCGAATCCTGCCCGCCAGCCGATTTTTTCCTTTTTATTTGAAAGGTGAATTAGTCGGGAGTGTTCTTAGCCATGTTTGATAAAAATCGGTCCAAGATGGCCGCCGCTACAAAATATCGAATTACATATTTTTTCAGAACTCCCTCAATATGGGTATCAAATGAAAGGGCTTGACTAGTAGAATACTATGCACTATGATAAATTTCAAATCCAAGATGGCCGCCACCACAAAATTGCAAATTATTTTTCGTGTCGGGGGTTTTCTAAATTTTTAATTTAGGTTAGGTTAGGTTATACATAATTATCTATTTAATATTTAATATAACAATCTCTTTAATTAGTAATTTTGCTGACTGTCATAGGTTTGTACATTTTATAATCGGTATGTTTTCAAACTTTCTTCTTTAGAATATTAGTAAGATTAGGATAATGTTGTTATTATTCACTTCAATTCACAATCTAACCTTCACATCTTTGAAACGAGGTTACCGGTACGCTTTATAGCTAATTAATTCTAGACTTAATGCATTTTTTAACTTTAATTGCGCTTGCGCATTGGAGTCGTTAATGAATTGCAATCTGTTGCTATAGGAGTGTTATTTATCGTGCAAGGACAATCCAGAAATTAATGTTTGAAAGGAGGTCATCGAAATCGGCCCAAATGAGGTACCGAAGGTACACTTATTAGAAAAAATACTCTGTATTAGGCTGGTTAAAACTGTAGTTGTACTTTTTTTAATGTTGACTGGGGGATGAGGAAAAAATCTTTTAATTTGAGAAAAATCACGCCATTTTGGCACACTATTATCTTTTTCGTAATGATTTCATAGTAAAAACTGACACTGACAGTTACGCCAGATTATTATCAGATTCGTAGTGATTTCATGGTAAAAACTATCAAATTTACAGCTGTAATGTACCTCCGCTCCGGTACAAATTTGGGCTGAGTTGTATGGGCTTTTGTTGACCTCCTTTAATTAAATATAACATACCATCACGGTTGTATTCCTTGAAGGTGTAGGTAGAGGTGTAGCAATGTACACCCACAGTTCGCCAGTATGTTTAGGCTCTTTGTAAGAGTATGTGAGCATAATCCAGACTCCGAGCTGCTACTGGGAATTTCACAGAAAACCCAGTAACACTAAGGCTATTATTCAGAGACGACGCTAAGCCTAAAGTAACGCTTCCGTATGTAAAATTTGTATTACAGTTTGACATACGGAAGCGTAAGTTTAAGCTTAGCGTCGTCTCTGAATATTAGCCTAAGTACTCGACCCAAATCGAATCGAACTTAGGAACTCTAGCGTAGCAGTCTCGCTTATTACCACTAGGTTTACACGGCAGTTTGAATTGAAAGAATAATACTTTACTTGAACTCTAACGTTTCAGACCTTTTACAGCGTCCATTTTTTACGAAAATCTAAAGTGATTTAAATATCATTTAGCTCGTGGCTAAGTTTTAGCAACGCTGATCAACCGATCTGCAAGATTAAGCTGCGCTTGCCGAGGTCAGTCTGTGGATGGGTGACCATTCTTAACGTATCGAGACCCCTCTGTGCCTCGGAGAGCACGTAAAGCCGTCGGTCCCGGTTGTCATACCTATGACAATTGTTAATGGTAGTCAGAAGTCCAAAAAACCTGACAACCAGTCTATCCTCCGAATATCGGTATTGCCCAGAAATTGGGTTGCCAAGTTTTGATGGCAGTCGCTTCGTGTAAAATACTGATTATTCAGCCGCATCTGGTTAGACTGGAAGCCGACCCCAACATGATTGGGAAAAAGGCTAAAAGGATGATTACCTTTCATCCGTCAAACAAATGTTTCCCTATTGTTACGACCTTTAAAAAGGTTAAAAAATACAGTTAGCGCCAAACTTATTTTCCGGATTGAAGTTGGCGCTAGCTAACTTTAACCCGGCCGTAAAATTCGGAAAAAGAAAAATATTAGATTGTAATAAATAAAAACGAAAGCTCAAGTCGTAATCTGTTGTTTTAAATTATTTTAATCCAATATTTTTCTTTCTCCGATTTTTACGGCCGGGTTAAAATTAGCTCGTGCCCACTTCAACCCGGACAATAAGTTTGGCACGAACTGTAGTTTAGTTTAATCGCTTTAGTACTTTTGTAAGTCTTTGTTGTATTTGCTGGTGACTGTACACAACTGAATACTGGCACTCGACCCCAATATGGAGTGACCTCATTCCAATAATCGTCGCAATAAAATCTCCCCATGAAGCCTGAAAGTGACGTCATGGAAGCAATCTCCGTGTCTTGTACTTTCTATTTGTTTCTTGGCAATGGGATATCGTGAGGACTTTGTAATGGAATATTTTAATAGCTATGTGTTTTTTACCCGTCTGTCTAAGGAAGGTCATGTGTTTGACGTGTATGTATGTATGTAAGTACGGCCGTTTGTAACTACTCAACGGTTCAACCGATTTTGGTAATCATCTTTAGGTGTATATATTTTTTTTCGTTTGAATTTTTATTAAGAACATGCAACATGCATGCTCAATTTTCTTCCCGTATATTCCACATCTCCAGTTCCAAAATTGGAGCATTGCCAACCCGTGGGTGCAAACATATTCTATTAATATTATTTTTAACTTGGTCGAGATAATGGCGTGTTTAGAATAATTATGGAGGTCGGACACCACACCGTAACGCCACAGAATAAATAATAGCACAGAATGGCCAATGTCCGCCCCTCCCTAACATCAGATACCGCAGGTCTCCTGCACTTTACAGTAGCGTCTGCAGACTGCCAAACAAGCTAACATTACGCACACATTAGCGCGTGTACATACAGTTCTCGCCAAACTTATTGTCCGGCTTGAAGTTGGCACGAGCTAACTTCTACCCGGCCTTAAAAATCGAAGAGAAAAATATTGTTTTGTCTATACTAATATTACAAAGAGGAAATATTTCAGTGTTTGTTTGTTTGTATTGAAGAGGCTTTGAAACTACTGGACCGATTGGAAAAATTATTTCAGTGTTAGATAGCCCATTTATCTTGGAAGGCTATAGGCTATATACTATCACACTATCACGCGTAGCGGCAGTATCCTACCGCCTCCCTCAAGTGGACGTCCCAATAGGATTCAAAAATAGGCATATACATTTTCTTCTCACTTTATTCTCACGGACTGTTACGCTATACTGTGTTGAAACCCTTAGGATAAATTATGACCTCATGCCATAACGCCCTCAAGTCTAAAGGGTAGAAATGGGTCTACAAAATATGTTTTAGTGCCAACAATATAGATTATCTGATTTTTTATTCAGGCTAGTAGGTTAACACTTGAGCATTGGAACTGATTGCCAAAAATCACAGAATATATGATTGACTTTCTAACCGTACCAAGTCATACATTGCTGTTATATAAAACGTTGCAATGTTATGTTTTTTTGTCAGTTTATAATCAATCTCACGAAATCTCAGGAAATTGTAAACTGTCGATAAATTGCGAACTGCACCATACTTAATTACATGCATAATCTACATGCATTTTGTCTAAGCTATAACTGTGACCAAACATTGCCAGTTTATCAATTTTTTTTAGTTACTGTAATTGGTGGATCCGTAGTAATTAATTAAATTAATAAATCTTTCGATATCTATACTTATAATATAACTAGGAAAGATTTGAATTAAATAGGCTATGAAACTACAGGACCCATTAAGAAATTCTTCACCATTAGAAAGCTAGATCTATACCGAGTAACATCCTTACTAATATTATAAATACGAAAGTAACTGTCTGTCTGTCGCTCTTTCACGCCAAAACTACTGAACCGATTTAAATTAAATTTGGTACACAGATAGTCTAGAGCCTGAGAAAGGATATAGGCTACTTTTTAATACGAAATAAGTTCTGTAAGGGGTTGAAATAGGGGAATGAAGTTAATATTTTACTGTTTGTTTGAATTGAGTAGGCTTGGAAATTGCTGGACCGATTTGAAAAATTCTTTCACTATTAGTAAGCTACATCTTTACCAAAGAACATAGGCTATATACTTCGGTATAGTTTATAAGAAATACGCAGACCACGTGGAAGAAGTCGCTGGCGGAAAGCTTACCTGGCTTACCTATAATCTAACGGTATTAACAATATTACAGTGACATTCTTACACAGTAATATTAATCTTTTAAAAGAACTCTAGGTTACAAGTATACAACTCTAGGTAAATTATAACAAAAGACTACGGAAAAGGTGAAAAAATATATTTAAAATTATAACTAAGTAAGGTTTTTTGTAAATTAACATAATTTTAAGGTTGTACTCCGAAGGTACGGATGTGTAGTGTTGCAGTAGTGAGTTAGGGAGAGTTGTGTCGGGTTGTGTTGTTAAAGGATCCACGGTCTTAATTTAAACCCCAATAAAGTTCATGAAACTCTTGTGAAAGAGTTTCATTGAATGAGACGTAGGTTAAACCACCATGAAAAAGTCGAATATGGATGAGTTCGTAAAGCATGTCTTTATTCTGCGTATGTTCTGTGTCTGACTGTGGGTGACTGTGTTGTTTTTGGGTGTGTAGACTGTGTGTGTAGTGAGACGGAGGTTTAACAAGCATGAAAATATCGAATGTGGATACTAAACTACCGTTCTTAAAGAAAGTCTGAAGTGTTGTGTAATCCCTTTTCAATACACACCTTATGTTGTGAAAGTGTGTGTGTGTGTGTGTGTAGTGAGTCGTAGGTTATTCAATCATGAAGACATCAAATACGGATGCTGAAGTTAAGTTCTTGAAGCGAGTTCGAACTGTTGTGCTGTGAAAGTCTGTTGAGTGCGTGTATGTTTTGTGTGGGTGACTGAGTTGTATTTGGGTGTGTAGTGAGACGTTGGTGAAACTACCATGAAAATATTGAATGTGAATACTGAACTTAGGTTCTAGAAGTGAACTTAGTGTTGTGTTGTGAAAGGGTGCTAGTATATTTTGTGTAAATGAATGTGTGTTGTATTTGGGTGTATAGTAATACGTAAGTTAAACAACCAGGAAAATATTGAATCATCATCATCAGCCCGTACTCGTCCACTGCTGGACGTAGGCCTCCTTTAATTAGTCAACGCCACAGAGCTCGATCTTCAGCTCTTTTCATCCAGAAAATATTAAATATGAATACTGACCTCGAATTCCTAGTCTGTGATGTTTTGTGAAAGTGTGCATATTGGTGTGCAGTGAGATGTAGGTTATAGTTCGCGCGGAACTAGTTGGCCGCGCCTTAGGTAGGGACGGGGGTGAGGCGGCGGGTTTACTGTAAATGAAAGCAAGCGCCCCCGCCCCTCCGTCCCACCGCGCGCAGGCGACCCCGTCCCTCCGTCCCGCCGCTCACATACCTAAGGCGCGGTCAACTAGTTCCACGCAGACTATAGACAACCATGAAAACATTGAATGTGCATACTGAAATTGTATTCTTGAAGCGAGCAAGAAGTTTTGTGCTGTCGAACGGTCCATGTATCTCCTGTGTGAATGTGTGTTGTTTGGGTGTGTGACTGTGTGTGTAGTGAAATGTAGGTGAAACAACTATGAATATATCGAATTTGGATATTGAACTTGAACTCTGGAAGCTAGTTTGAAGTGTTGTGTATTTTGACTGTGTGTTGTGTTTGTGTGTGTGAGCACTGTGAGTGGATGTGTGCATCTTTATAATGATTTTATTTTGTTTTCAATAGCGTCATAATCCAAACTATTGAGCCAGTGAGTATATTTTTAATAGTATACCATTAATTTTTTTGTCTTTTGTATGACGATATGTTTTTATGGATAAAACATCGCGTTTCATTGTTCGATTGGATATATCGTCTCGGTTTGATGGTTGTTGAAATGAAATATGAGGTGTCGTTAGTTTGTCTGAAATTCGAGATTTGCATTGCACTGTAGAAGTGTATATCTTTATAGTTAGCTAGTTTACGGTGTGGTGATATTTAAGTACTTATTGAGCGCTTGAATAGGTTTTATGTATGATCTAAATCAGGATTTCCCAACGAAATTCTTGAAGGCGTAATTCTTTGTCAAAAAAGACTTCATATTTCAATATATTTTGTTCCTTTATTTTTTTGTTACATTTTACTCAGCATCTAGTCTCAAACTAAGCAGAGCTTGTACTATGGGTACCAGACTATGGATATTGTAATCCTACTAATGTTATAAATGCGAAAGTTTGGATGTAAAGATGGCTATTTGTTAGTCTTTTACGCAAAAACTACTCAACGGATCTGGATGAAATTTGGCACAGAGTTAGGTTATAGTCTGGATTAGCACATAGGCTACTTTTTATCCCGGTAAAATGTATGGTTCCCGTTAGATAGATTTGTTTTAAGAAGATGAGTATACACAATTACATCGTCAACATAGAATTATTTATAAGAAAGTAGTTTTCCGCTAGCGGCTATTTCTTGTAGATTATTATTAGAGGGGCTCGTGGCTAAGCTGTAACTACGCTGATCAACCAATCTGCAAGGTTAAGCTACGCTTGCCGAGGTCCGTCTGTGGATGGGTGACCATTATTAACACATCGAGACCCCCCCGTGCCTCGGAGAGCACGTAAAGCTGTCGGTCCCGGTTGTCATACGAACACCTATGATAATCGTTAGTGATAGTCAAAAGCCCAAAAAGCCTGACAACCAGTCTATCCTTCGAATATCGGTATTGCCTAGAAATTGGGTTGCGGAGGTCTGATGGCAGTCGCTTCGTGTAAAATACTGATATTCAGCCGCATCTGGTTAGACTGGAAGCCGACCACAACATGATTGGGAAAAAGGCTAGGACGATGATGACATTATTTTACAATATAATTTTTGACGAGTATTTAACTTCATACAACTGTTTCTTGCATGCCTAATTTAAGGTAGATTGTATCGCAGTTTTTATAAAAATAACACCTACCCTTCTGTACCGTACATTCTATGCAAATAAAAATTATTCTATCTTTTTGTAATTTTTAAGCATTTTCCATGCTACGTCACCTTTAAGACGTAAGTTAGAATGTGAAGGAAGAAATCGACTGGCGAGCGGGACTCGCGATGGCTTAGGCTGATATTCAGAAACGAGACTCAACATGAACTTATGCTTCCGTATGTCAAAATCGAGTGCTTACGTTCAAATTTGTATTCAGAGATGTTCGGAACACTGCTTAAACTTCGCGTAAACTATGCTAAGCCTAAGTAGTCAATATCGGTTACTTTAGCTGTCTAAGCAGTGGATCTAGCGCCACCCGGCGGACAAAGCTGTAGTTGTTTTTGGTAGTTTGATATATTTTTATTTACTTAGATTTATTAAATAACTGTTTCATATCATTTTATTTTGTTTTTTATAAAATAGATAATATGCCGATGTAAGTAAATATTTTTTGTCAATATTTTTTTTTATCTTACCATATAACTCTACATTAAATGTGTATGTGGTGCTTTTATTGTGAAACCACATCTACTTTAAAATATTATCATTATTATAAAAAAGATATTTCTTGACAAAAATAATAGAAGTTAGCGCTTTTTACTGTGACAATGTTGCAACAAAAACAATTTCTATCTCAAATATTGTTGTTTCGCTCACTCTTATGACATTACATATATTGCTATCCTTTATTTATAACAGAGCGTAGGCTAAGTTAAGACGGACGAAGTTTGAGACGTACTATGTTTCTGAATACCACTTTTTAAGATGCGGTAAGCCGATTCTTGTCTTAGACTGATCTAAGCCCGTCTTACATGAATATCTCTGAATGTCAGCCTTAGTGTTCAAAGCGTCTGGTGTACCGAACCAGAAGATTCGAATCCTGCCCGCCCATTTTTTTCCTTCATTAAAAATAAAAATTATTCTATTCTATTTTATTTAGTATTGTCTCTCTCTTTGTCCACAGTGAAGTTACCAGAGGACTCCAATGCGGTCGGCGGCGGTCGGTTCACCATCGGCCCGGCGCCGGAGCGGGACTGGGAGATGGTCCCGCCAGACGGGAAGTGGGGCTGGTGCGTTCTCGTAGGTAATCTGCCATCAGTGGCCTCTGGTATCTTAGTGAACTAGCAAGCATAGCTTCGAAAGAGATCCAGGCTCTGAGCACCAGTACCTCAACCATGAGTTCTGTCGAATGGCTTTCGATAGGTTTTTTACGCATCGAAGCTCTAATCTCAGAGCCGATTTTAGTTCCTTACGTAACCGCTAGAGGCGCTGCCTGTGGGTTGGTATGGTATGGTATAGCGGGCTGTTTTCCGCAACTCCACGTCAATGCGCGTATTTTGCGTACGTGTGGGGATGTTTAATGTTTACTCAAACCACCCTAACTCCTCAAGAAACGCCAGCACATTTCTGATGTTGCTGACGATCTCTCGGATCCTGTGGGTTTTCCATACAAATATTTTACGGCGTCGCTAGCGAATTTAGTAAGAAAAACTCATGGTCGAGGCACAGTTCGCACGAGCGCTTTTTCACCGGGCGTTAAAAAACGTTTAAATAACACAAATGGCCAACCCATGTATTTATCAACACGAAAGCGTCTTTAAAGCGCGGCGCTTTTTTTTATCAAGCACTGTTGTATTTTCGACGTTGAGCGTTAGACTTTAATCAAAAGAAACAAGTTTTTAAAACGATGCTTTTTAAACCCTCGTGCGAACCAGGCCTGTTGAGATGACGAGCTCTAGACCAGGGCTTCCCAACCTTTTTGGGTTCGACATTACATTTTTAAAACAAGGAGATTTTGCCTTTTAACTTATTTAATAATGTTTTTATTGTTCACTTGTCACTGTTCATATCACCAATGAGGGGCTCGTGGCCAAGTTGTAACTACGCTGATCAACCAATCTGCAAGGTTAAGCTACACTTGCTTGAGTCTGTGGATGGGTGACCATTATTAACCAATCGAGACCCCCCCGTGCCTCGGAGAGCACGTAAAGCCGTCGGTCCCGGTTGTCATACGAACACCTATGACAATCGTTAGTGGTAGTCAGAAGCCTAAAAAAAAGCCTGACAACCAGTCTTTCCTTCGAATATCGTTATTGCCTAGAAATTGGGTTGCGGAGGTCTGATGGCAGTCGCTCCGTGTAAAATACTGATATTCAGCCGCATCCTGGTTAGACTGGAAGCCGACCCCAACATGGTTGGGAAAAAGGCTAGGAGGAAGGAACTGTTCATATCACACGGTCCACCTGATAGTAAGCAGTAATGGTAAGCAGAGGTGTACCAATGTACGACCACTATTGGTAGGGTATAGAATATTGAGGAGAATACCCAATCTGTCAAAATCTCAATAGAATCTCAGTAGTGTGTAGCTGGAAATCCTAACTAAAATAGCAGAATTGGAGCCCAGGAACATTCACTATGAACATGACGGGTTAGCAGAACTGAGGCCCAGGAACATTCATCATGAACGTGACGGGTTGTTTTTGTATCCTGCCGCCTCCCAGATGGCAGAAGTTACATGACAAGCGTGTTTCCAGGTGCAATGGTGGTGAACATCCTTATCCCTGGCACCATCAAGTCCTTTGGAGTACTCCTGGTGGAGTTCAACGATGTCTTCCAGACGAGCGCGTCGGCGTCATCAGGGATTGTGGCGCTGTGCTACTTCTTGTATAGTAGTTTGGGTAAGGAGCAAATATTTTATTTCAATTGGACCCATATAAGTAGTTACTTTTGTTAAGTGAAACTAGTTGCACGGTCCCAATAATCTAACCTAACCTAAATTAAAAATTTAGAAAACCCCCGAAACGAAATTTTATTTGCCATTTTGTAGTGGCGGCCATATTGGATTCTCCTAGTTAAGCCCTTTCATTTGATACCCATATTGATTATTGAGGGAGTTGTGAAAAAATATGTAATTCGCTATTTTGTGGCGGCGGCCATCTTGGACCGATTTTCATCAAACATAGCTAAGAACATTCCCGACTAATTCACCTTTCAAATAAAAAAATCAAAATCAAAATCGGTTCATTCGGTCGGGGGTTAAAAAGTGGGATTTATGGAGAAGAGCCGGCAAGAAACTCCATAGACACGCTTTAAAAAAAATGGTAATAGTTACCCGAGTGCCGAAGGAGGGCTTATTTATATTGTGAGTTTTTAGGATAGTGTAGTTTGATGTGTTAGATTTAAGAGTTTTAACATATAAAAAGATAGCTATAGTCTGCGCGGAACTAGTTGGCCGCGCCTTAGGTATGTTAGCGGTGAGGTGGAGGGGCGGGGTCGCCTGCGCGTGGTGGGCGAAGGTGCTTGCTTTTGTTCACAGTAACCCGCCGCCTCACCCCCGTCCCTACCTAAGGCGCGGCCATATAGTTCCGCGCGGACTATAGTAAGGTTTATATCCATTGTCTACTACTCATAGTATATGCTCTGCTTAGTTTGGGACTTATCACCAAAATATTTATAAAATAAAAATGATGAGATACTTAATGCTTGATGTGTAGCCGTTTATACAATGTGATGACGTTGGTTCCAGGTCCATTATCCTCGATCCTGTCGGTAAAATGGTCGTATAGGACGGTGACGCTGATCGGCGGCAGCTTCGCGGCATTCGGCATGATCTTTAGTAGCTGTGCATTTTCTATCACCTATCTATATTTCAGGTGAGTTTTATTGTTTTACAAGTAATAGTTTTTGGGGGTAGGGCACAGTAATTTATGTACAGTTCTCGCCAAACTTATTGTCCGGGTTGAAGTTGGCACAAGCACAACTTTAACTAGGCCGTAAAAATCGGATAAAGGAAAATATTTGATAAAAATTATATGAAGCGACAGCCTACGACTTGAGCTTTCGTTTTTAAATTATTACAATCTAATATTTTTCTTTCTCCGATTTTTAAGGCCTGGTTAAAGTTAGCTCGTACCAACTTCAACCCGGACAATAAGTTTGACGAGAACTGTACCTCCACCTTACAGAAAACTGCAACCAAATAACACACTTTGTATGTTGTGTTCCTGCAGTGAGTAAGGTTGCCAGAGCTCCTTCTAAGCATGCGCTGCGCTGACAGCAAGAGGAATAGTCCCTTAAACTGTCGGCGCAGTGAATCCTCCATCAACCTGTAAGAGTTTTTTAGGGTCGGCATCGCGTGTTACCGCTAGTGTTGCAAGCGTCCATAGGCTACGGTAACCGCTTACCATCAGTCGAGTCGTATGCTCGTTTGCCAATTTACTGGTAAATAAAAAAAATGGTTAAAAAAAGGTTTATAATAGTAAAAATATTGTACTCGTATCAGTTTCGGCGCCATGGTGGGCACGGGCGCTGGGCTCGCCTTCCCGCCGACGGTGTACATAGTGACGTCATACTTCGTGCGGCTGCGGGGGCTCGCCAACGGCATATGCATGTCGGGCTCCGCGTTCGGCAGCATCATCCTGCCGCCCGTGCTGAGGTACTTGCTGGAGGAGTATGGATACAAGTGAGTGGCAATCAATAGTGTACATTGTAGTGGTTGGGGTGAAGCAGTCTCAAGTAAAATCCAATTTGCGCAAAAAAGGATGTATTATAAAAATACTGACGGTAGCACAAACAAAATTGTAAAGGCAAGCAGGCGTGCGGCGTGCGCAGTTTTTAAGCCGACTAAATGCACTATACTAACGCGATGCGGCGAGCGTACTGAGGTGTGTGGTTACACATACGTACGCTCCCCGCTGGCTACGGGGAGCGTACTGTGTGTAACCACACTACAGCTTCACAAATTCTTACTAAAGATATACTACTACCTGATTTTCTGGTCCTTTCAAATGGAAAAAAATTTTTGGTCCTTCGAGCCGAAAATAAAATTAATTTTTATAGTTTCCGTCCTTTGAACCAGAAAAAATAATGGTCTTTGAGTCGAAAGCAAAAAAAAAACAATTTTAGAATTTGGTCCTTGGACCCGAAAACAAAATTATTTTTTAGATTCTTGGTCCTTTGAAACGGAAAGAAAATTTTGGTCCTTCGAGCCGAAAAAAATATTTTTTTAGAATTTTGGTCCTTTGAAACGGAAAGAAAATAATGGTCTTTCGAGCCGAAAGCAAAAACAACAGCGGCTTCGCCTGCGTGGTCTGGGTTCATATAACTTTCATCCCCTATTTCAAACCCCTTACAGCCCTTTTTTTCGCATTAAAAAGTAGCCTATATCCTTTCTTAGGCTCTAGACTATCTTTGCACCAAGAGACAGACAGACACACAGGCAGTCGGACAGACTGTTACTTTCGCAGTTATAGTATTAGTAAGAATAAGGATTTTTTAAAGAATGACTGTGGGGTTTCTTGCCGGCTCTTCTCCATAAATCCTAATATTTGGAACAGTGCAACTAGTTTGACTTTTCAAATAAGATAAGCCTAAATGACAAATTATATGAAACTACTAATCAAATGTATGTATCAAAACGCAAAAAAAAGGTTTGTTGATAAATGTCATTCTGTCCATTAATACTGACAGCAGACGGCTGTCAAATTGACAGTTTTTACCATAACACAGATAATAGTATTCCAAAATGGCGTGAATTTTCTCAAATTAAAAGTTATTTATCTCGCCCCCCAGTCAACATCAAAAAAGTACGACTAGTTTTAATCAGCGTAATACAGGGTATTTTTTCCATTTAGCGTAAAGTACACTATTTGGGCAGATTTCGATGACCTTTGAATTTAACCAATCTTGCTATATCTTCCAGAGGCGCAGTGCTAATACTGGGCGGCATTATGCTAAACGTGTGGGCGGCGGCGCTGCTGTTCCAGCCGGTGGAGGAGCACATGGTGAGGAAGTACAAAGAGCCTGAAGAGGACGAGGATGGGCCGCAGGTCAGTCATGCCTTGAGGAATATTTTTTTTAATAAATTGTTTTCAGTAAATATGGCACGGATAGGTCACCGTAAAATTGTCAAACTTGTTAGATTATAATTCTATTTAGTCCATAAATTACGTGAGGCGCTTAGGGGGAGAGGGGGTCGAGCCGAATCTCATCTGAACTCACGTGGGGGAGAGGGGTTCTCATATAATATAATAGGTACAAAACAAAATAATACTTCTATTCCACTTAAACGTTTAAAATAAAATATTTTTAAACAAAAAACAAACCGCCTCCAAAAAACACATAGGAACTAAAAAGCAGAAAATAACAGATAAACATTTATATTATGATTTCTAACTAATTTGGAGGCGGTGCCAAACTACTAATTTTATTTAAATACTAGCTTTTGCCCGCGGCTTCGCTCTCCGTGGATGAAGAAACAAAATTGAAAGAAGTCGATCCCGAATAAGATAAAAAGCAGCTCACTATAACAGTTTCATCATCCTCCTAGGCTCCTAGCCTATACCGAAAATATGTTAAGCTCCGGTTCCAATCGAGACAGATGTGGTTAAATATAAATATCTTACACAAAGCAATAGCGTTCAGACTGGTTAAAACCGATAGGTATCCTAACTTTAAATTGATCGTCTGGTTTTTTGGCCTTCTGACTACGATTAACGATTTTCATAGGTTTTCGTATGGGGTCTACTATGCCGAATCAATTGCCATTTCTTAACGTGCTACATAAGGTACAGAGGGTCTCGATGTCTTAAGAATGGTCACCCATCCATAGTCTAACCGCAGAAACCGCTGCTTAACCTATCGCTCAGCGTAGTTTTTACTTCGCCAAAGTTTTTAGCTCGGTTTGAGCAACTGTTACTGGTACTGGGGTACTCTATGAGGTACTGAGGTGATACTGTTTGTGAAACTGTGTTGTTCAAAATCACTCCAAAGGAAAATTGAAACTTCAGTTAGTCGTAATAACTCGTAAGCCTAACCAAACTTTACAACTATTGTTTAATTTAAGTCTATACCACTTTAAACGTTTATAACTAATCAACAATCACGATTTCTGCGCATATTACAACTTAATTAACGAACCAACAATAATGATCCCTTATATCAATAGGAATACATACTACAGAGAGGTCAAGCTCTATCTCAGCATCTAAGCAACCGAGTGGAATGAGATATACCTCATTTTTTTAGTTGAACGATGGACTTTTAAATAGAAAATCAAAAATCAAAAACCAACAATGATGATCTCTTCTTTCTATGGGCTTGCATACAACAGAGAGGTCAAGCTGTATCTGAGGTTCTATACAAATAATTGAAAAAAGCTTTACATCAGTTTTTAAGTTGGAAATTATGCTTTACAACAGTTAACACAAAATTCAAATCTATTCAGTAGGTTTAGCGCCAACCCCTAACAAACAGACAAACAGACAAACAGACAAGAATTCTAAAAATCACATTTTTGGGTTCGCGATCGTTTATATACTCTAACCCAATTGTTTTTTTTTAAATATCTTCAATGTATATATCTTCTTCTATATTTTTATATATCTTCGACTTTTTTACAATTTTATAATAGTATATAGACGACAACGAAATGCTATTGATATATGATGAGAAATCATAATGTAAATAAGTACCTGTTATTTTTTGCTTTTTAGTTCCTAGGTGTTTTTGATTCAACAGTTTCACTTCTATATGTATAACTAGCTTCCCGCCAGCGGCTTCGCCCGCGTGGTCTTATAATTTTTTTCCCCGTTTTTGCTACATTTTTCATTACTACTCCGCTCCTATTAGTCGTAGCGTGATGATATATAGCCTATGTTACTCGGGGATAATGTAGCTTTCCAAAGGTGAAAGAATTTTTGAAATCGGTCCAGTAGTTTCGGAGCCTATTCATTACAAACAAACAAACAAACAAACAAATCTTTCCTCTTTATAATATTAGTATAGATAATAATCTATCGAAAAAGTATGCGTCAAATGGTAAGCAGATGTTTCGGTTCACAATATTTTATCTTGGGACATAGTTTGAATAATCTAACGGGTTTTACAATGTTATGGTGACATAAAAATATCAACGGCGTGTACAATAAAAAAATATTTTGAAATTTTTCGAACTTCGAACACGCGCGTCTTTTTATTTTGTTAAGTTGGCAGTATTGAAACATGAAATCGACAATTGTGCTAATAATATATTTTTAAGTTGACAATTATATACTTTACTACAGTAAGGGCCTGTTTAAGTATGAATAGGCACTATGCGCCGGATAAATAAAAAAAAACGGATAAACATTTTTTTGAAATTATCTGTCAATTAATGTAACGGTAACTTATTAGGAGGTGGTGAAACAAGCTCTATTTATTTTAAAGATTATACATAAATATATAATGAAACGATTTTACTTCAATCATACTAGGGTTCGATACCTTTAGAGATGAAATATAGGTGCTGTTTACTATGGATGTCAAACTTTCGAGCCCCCAAATTAACATAATATTTATTTGTGTTTAAAACATACTGATATTGCCGCGAATATTATATGTTGCATTGGAACTAATCTTATTAAGTTTTTATCTTATTAAATCTTTGATTTTTGTATTGTATTAAATTTTGATTTTATTGTTGAATAATAGGGGTTCTTTAAAGCCTCAAACTTGTTAGAACCTGATAAAACAGTAGTACTTTCGTTTACAATTTTGTTCCAAATAGTTTTGAGAAAAAAAGCAATTAGATGTGCAAGATATTATTATATTGAACGTTATAAAAATCAAATAAGACTAGTTCCTAACGCCATTGGTTCATTTTGAACTAAACAATCGCTGTTGTCCGTAATACTATTAATTTGAACCGTATTACCGCGGAAAAGTGTCTTTTTGAAAATGAAACTTTCTCAAAGTGACGTCATGGTGGCATCAAAGCATAAAGTAAGCAAATTCATTTTTTTTGTGTTTATGTGTATATGTGGGTCATATTTTCCCAATTGTGGGCGTTTTGTTTCTCTAACATGAAGCTTTTTATATGTAGAAATGTGTATATATTGTATGTATAATTGTATATGTGTATGTCATCGTAAATTTGTAAAAAAACCGTTAGATTATAAATCTGTCCCGCGAGATTGTAAACTGTCGATAAGTTATTTTTAATGAAGGAAAAAATCGGCTGGCGAGCAGGATTCGAACCTGCGTCTTCTGGTTCGGTACACCAGTCCGAACCAGACCGTTTAGAATGTGAAGGAAGAATTCGACAGGCGAGCGGGGCTCGCGATAGCTTAGCGGTTAAAACGTCTGGTGTACTATCTAGCGAGATAATTATTATCTAACGGTGTTCTCAATCTTACGGTGACATATGTAATCGAAACTTTGGGGAAAACATGGCGGATTTTAATGAATAAAAGGAAAAGGTGACTGATTAACTGACTGTTCTATCAACGCACAGCTAAAACTACTGAACGGATTGGGCTGAAATTTGGCACACAGGTAGTTTATAACGTAGGCAAGAGGGGAAGATGGGAAATTCCCATGGGATTGGTATAAATTAGAATAAGGTAGGGAACCACAGGAAACAGAATCATCACCAGTATTGTAAAATTTTATTATGAAAGAGGCAACTAAAGGGCTTTTATGAATAGAGAATTAGAGCTGTTTTTGTTACGGGATGAATTAAAAAATTAGTACAAAAATAATAATTGAATTAATTTTGC
Organism: Acronicta psi; assembly: GCA_946251955.1. NCBI lineage: Eukaryota > Metazoa > Arthropoda > Insecta > Lepidoptera > Noctuidae > Acronicta > Acronicta psi. Next base: position 2,653,712 of record OX276498.1, on the reverse strand, counting down.
TATTCATTGACATTTTGCAAGCAAACAACCAAGGAACATTTGACAATTGCAAACTGAAATGATTTTTAGGCATAATTTCTAATCAAAGTAATCGATATTATCATTGCAGAATTGCATAATTTTATAATAATAAAATAAAAATCGCTACATTATGGGCTCGAGTAAAACCCAACAATTAATTGTTGGCCACTAATTTGGGCCCGGCCAAATCCAAATCATCAAATCATCAAAAAAGCCAAATCGTTTATTTATTGTCGGTGGATATATCACCTCTTTTCAATTGTTAGGGGGTCAAAAAACTTTGAGAAACTATGACCTTGTAATATTGTGTGCGTTAGTTTGTATATATATGTTAGCGTATTGTTATTATGATATACTAACATGACGTAGCATAGCTATGTTGCCTTTCATTGCTAATTGCGTTCACTTGGCGTGAAAGAGAAGAAAGATGATTCGACTCTGTGTAGGGTGGTTATTTGTTCCAATTTCAAACTTTATTTATAAAAATAATTTCTGTTACTTTTTATTGAAAACATAAAAAAAACAGTATAATTATTAGTTATGTATTTTTTTTATAATTATAAAATAATACTTATAATAAAGCGCCACACCACTTTATTTTTAAAGATTTGAAGGGTAAAAACGAAAAAATATATTTAAATTCAAACTTTCGAATTTTGAAGCTTCGATCTTATATTTTATTGTAAGTACCCGCAAATTGGCTGCTTTTAGAGAACGGTTAGAATCCACATTGTAGTTTAAAATAATAGTTATGATACGGTTATAATTACGGATTGTTAAACATCAAGTTATACATTACCAGTTTAAGCAGACCTATCATTGTACGTAGAACTTATACAATGCGAAGTCAGGCTACACTGGGAGTAAAAAATACTGTTGAAATGTCCCTAGTAGTCGCAAGCACGGATGGTCCTAAGTTCGATTCCCGGGTCGAGCAGTTATTGGGATTTTTTTACGAAATTATCAGTAGCAGCCCGGATTTGGGTTTGCCCCCTTTTACATGGGACATAAACATAAATTGAACTGTGGTTGTACAATTAGTACGTTTCTGCCTAACTGCCTGTATCGCTTGATGTATACTATGTATAGCCATCTGTACTATGACAAGCCACCTCTTCTGTTGCTTTGCTTCAAAACCTCTCACTAACATTTTCATTCACTCAAATATAATCACTTTCCTTATAAATCTTGTATAAAATGACCTATAGACAGAATACGAAATTCAAAATTTTTAATGGCATATAATACACCCGTCCTTAGCGGCCAAACAGGTCTATTCTGCTTTTTTAAGGGAGGTCCCTTAAAAATTTTGAATAAATAATATGCAGCAGTTAGATTCTTTTTTTTATATAAGAGGCAAGATTGAAAATTATAATCAATAACATAATTTACTCGTAAATTGAATTATAGACTTCTAAGATATAAGCGTTTAAAGGTTTTTGATGAGGATTGGGGATTTGGAGAATGCTCTGTCACTTTCCCGTAAAACGAGTGCTATAGTCCGCGCGGAGTTAGTTGGCCGCGCCTTAGGTAGGGACGGGGGTGAGGCGACGGGTTACTGTGAACAAAAGCAAGGGCCCCCGCCCCTCCGTCCCACCGCGCGCAGGCGACCCCACCCCTCCGTCCCGTCGCTCACATACCTAAGGTGCGGCCAACCAGTTCCGCGCAGACTATAGTATAAAATTTGTGTGGCGTACTGCCATGTTACATCACAACGCAGTAAAGTACTCTTTCTAACATTGTTCGGGCTCTATTTATAGCCAACTTTTTTGTGAAGCCATAAATTATAATCAGTCAAATCGCCAATAACCACTAGCAGAGGTCTTTGGTAACAGTAACTGCAATACAACAAAATAGGGTTCTCTCTTTTTCTAAAAGTGTCTCAATTTGACCCTGCGGTGCACACATACATAAAAATTTTGACTCAACCGTTGTGCCATAAAAATGTGTTTAAATGACATGGGTAAATTGACTTTGGTCGACTGCCTACACAATGTATAAACATTGAACCTAGTAATAAAATAATCCTGAATATCTGAATATTAGTAACCCGCATGATAAATGTTTTGGGAACTTTTTAGATTGTAACAATTAAATGTTACAATCCTCAGAATAAATCGTAAAATTCTACGATAATAGGTACAAACTTCGACTAAGTCAAAGACTAATACACGTACGTCAGATCTGGAACGAGTCAGATGTCACATTTCTGACGTTTGACGGTTTTTAATTATCTACAAAAGTATTATTATCCAGAACCTATTTTTGTCAAACAATTTGAAAAATCAAGTTAAAATCTTTTAATTACTTGATCAGTTCTCGAAAGTTGTATAAGAATTGTAAGCACACAATAATTAATTAATGAATATTTATATGTTACGGGCTAGTGGGACTCTTATACATGTCATAGGCAGTCATTTAGCCGTGTCCTTTTACATTTTCAATTATCGCGCATAAACGGCGAATACTCTGGACGCCATGTTGGTCATGACGTCACCTGCCAGGCTAACATGCGCGCCACGACAAAATGTTGTCTACTCTTTTGTCTCGCTCTTTCTCGTGCGAAAATGAAACAAAAGCGCGACATAAGCGTCGACAAAATGTTCTCGCGGCGTGCATGTTAGCCCCGCTGGCGTTGTAAACAAAGTCATTGAAGTCAATCGTTGATCAGTTGAAACTTTATAGTTTATTTACATGACAGTTTGACATAATAATATGGCGGCTACTGTTTCGCTTATTAAAATATAGATAAAAAAAGTGGAAATTTTATATCAATTTTGTTATTTTATAAACTAAAACTAACATTCTCCGACTGCATAAAGTCCACTCGGACCTAGTTGGCCGCGCCTTAGGTAGAGACGGGGGTGAGGCGGCGGATTACTGTGAACGAAAGCAAGCGCCCCCGCCCCTCCGCCCCACCGCGCGCAGGCGACCTCGCCCTTCCGTCCCGCCGCTCACATACCTAAGATGCAGTCAACTAGGTCCGCGCAGACTATAGCCTAAGCTATCTCTATTGTATAATTTCAGATTTTTTCATATAAAGGGTGAAATACCCTATTATCGTCGCCATTTGCATTTTCTGTCTTATAACAAAAATAAATAACAATATGGGTCATTTTACAAGAGCATTACTTCATAATAGAGTTATTGTTTCATTTTCAAAAATGCGCATTTTAATTATAAAATAACCGTTATCGTGCTAACGTTATCTACGTTTAATTATTGGCTAATAACGAAAGTGATTATGTGTTATATAACGTTTTTACTGGTGTTGCCAGAGTATATAAATTAATTTGTAGAATTTTTAAATATGAAATTAAATTTTATTGCATGGGTTAAAAGTTGTATTGGGCTTTTAATAACAATTATAAGTATTATAGTGTCTGGATGTACAAGTGTTATTTGACAGTTCCTAGTGGGAACAGAAACTTATGAACAAATGGCGCCACTTACGACTTTACTCAATGCAATCCTATTGGCTGAACGCTCTCTGACATTACTACTAATGTCAATATAACACATAATGGGTGCGTTTGGCCGATAAAAGCGCTTGTAAGCAAAATGGCGATCGCTAAGCGGTAAGCGCTGTCAACAGTGTCAACTGCTGAATCAATCGACAGCCGACAACTGTCTAATTCGTTTGTCATCGCTAGCAAGCGCTTACAAGCGCTTTTTTTCAGTCGGAGGTGGTAACATATGTTCTAGCTTCTTCTTTAAATTAAATTAGCACTAATTGCAGTAAAAAGCCATAGTTATTAACAAACGTAATACATAATGATTAAAGGCGGTAGCGTTCGCTGTGCCCTGAAAATTAATATTGGTTTTTCTGCAATTTTTAGGTCTATAACACAATGTGGGTGTGGCAATAATTATTTATATGGTGGTATACCACTGGTCTTCTATCTAGGTCCAAGTTTTTATCAAAATTCTTTTACGAAAATATACGGGTAAAACTATGCTCGTATATTTGACGATGTCATCGAAGATCTTTTTTAACGAAGTGTCATTGGACAAAGAAATTTGACCAGTGTTACCACCCTTAGACAGTAACCTAATACTAAGTCTGAGATTCAGAAAAGAGACTTAGCATGAACTTACGCTTCCGTATGTCAAATTGTAGTACAAATTTGACATACGGAAGCCTTTCTTTACGCTGAGCATCGTCTCTGAATGTTAGCCTAAAAACCTTTGCTTAAAAATCGCCATCATAGCTCTCACATAAAATATTGTGTAAATGGCAAAATAATCAAGATATGATGACCTTAAAATAAGTCTTGGTCTTCCAATAAGGCTGCCTACCTACGTCAAACATTTTGTGAGCTATGTAGGTCTGAAAATGGCCGATTTCTATCACCGATTTCGGGACCGATTCAACGTACTCGTGCACTTGTCAATTGTTTTACAGACAAAAAATCGGTCACTCACCTGTCGGACGGGAGTGGGCAACCTTAGGCTGGAAATAACGATATCTGGATGGTTTTCCTACTGGAGACAGAAATTTGAGATTAGCTCCATAGAAGTTATGTCAAAATTCGACCTTCAGTAGGCAATGCAATCGAGAGATAGGTTATTAATTCCGGCTTTAAGAAGATAGAATATCCCTAAATCCCTAGTTGCTATAATAATGTTGCTATTAAAAAAAACTCTAATAACCAATCATATTTCAGGACGACATCCTATTCGAGGAAGAAGAGCCAATAGACTCGTTCCAAATGACGACCATGCAAGAGAAAGTGGAAAATGGACACACACCGGACAGGAAGACATCACAAAGTAACATACAGACCATGACGTCATCGCAACAATTACGTCACAACCCGTCCAAAAGGAAGTTGTCTTACACCCGTCCGATACCGAAATCTACGTACAGCTCTTCATCTATAAGCGATGGTGTGTTAAAAAAGTTGGGTTCTCAAGAAGGTTTCGGGAGAAAATTGAGTACGGCTACTGCAGGACCTAAGAGGAACTTCTCTACTTCTAGCTTTGCTCATATTTCTGCTACTCCATTCCATGGTTCCACTCTATCAGCGTTTGAACAGCCCAACGAATTCGCGTCCCAATTCTCTCTAAGATCCGTTACTGAGAGTGTCGCCGATGTCGCATATTGCTGCTTCTGCTGCAAGAAAAACCCGTCAAAAAAAGAAGATGCTAACAAATTCTTTGATCTCAGCCTTCTGAAAGACCCAACGTACTTAGTTATACTAATTTCAAGCAGCACTGTAGCTATATCGTGCACAAATTTTATTATTCTACTACCCTCACACGCACAAAACATAGGTTTCGATAAGGCTTTAGGTGCTTATTTACTCAGTACGGTTTCAGCGCTCGATCTAGTCGGACGTATCGGCGGCTCCGCTCTCTGCGATTTGAATTTAATTCCAAAAAGTTTTTATTTCGTTGGCGGGTTGCTGTTTTCGGGGATAACGTTAGCTATAATACCGTTTTTAGAATCTTATGTTGCTATAAGCGTGTTTTGCGCGCTATTTGGACTCGCTTCGGGGGTTAATAATAGTGTGACTACTTTAGTAATGGCTGAAATTTTAGGAGTAGAACGGTTAATGTCGACTTATGGTATCAGTTTGTTCGTGAACGGATTGCTACAATTGGTTGGTCCGCCTATTTGCGGGTTATGGTTCGAAAGGGACAAAAATTTCTTAAAAATGTTTTTGACTTTCGGTCTCATTTTCATTGGTGGGGCGGCTTTGTGGCTTTTGATGCCTATTATTGATAGGCATAAGAAAGAGAAGGCTAGAAAAGAAGCTGAAAAAGGTCAGAAAGTTTAATGCCACTGTGACTTTTGAGGGGAAATTTTAGACTTATCTCAATCTGGGATGATACATGTCTCGTATATTTTGGAAACTGAATTGCTTCCTATTTATTATTTTAGTATATAACATAACAATAATATACCATCACACCTTTATTCCCCAAAGGCTTAGACAGAGGCACACCTGTGACACTCCATACAAACTTTCCGATACCGCTGCACACTACAATACCGAATGTCAAACTTGTCAAAATTACGTTTGTACACGTGCAAATGTGTGCGTAACGGTACGTAGGGTTTGTTGGCAGTCCGGCAAGAACACCGGCAGGATGCGGGGGACCTGAGGTATCTGACGTTAGGGAGGGGCGGAGAGTGGCCATTCTGTATTATTTATTCTGTGACAGAGGTGTACTGCTGTACAGTTTGCCGGTATGTGTAGGTTCCATGTAATTGGGGACGAGCCTATTGCCATTAACTGTGCACAAATTAAAACTCCGAGCTACTGACTGCTACTAAGAAAATCGGGGATGATAATGTAGCCAGATAGATGTAGAGAAATACGATAAATTATAGTCTGCCGCGGAACTAGTTGGCCACGCCTTAGGTATGTGAGCGGCGGGACGGAGGGGCGGGGGCGCCTGCGAGCGGTGGGGTGGAGGGGCGGGGCGCTTGCTTTCGTTCACAGTAACCCGCCGCCTCACCCCCGTCCCTACCTAAGGCGCGGCCAACTAGTTCCGTGCGAACTTTAATCAATTATTTATTAAATTAATGCCAAGACATGATCTTATTTTATACCAGCGAGTCCCAAAGTGGGTTCCGTAGAAAGTCATTGCCTTAACTCGAGATTTTTTTACTAGTACTTATTTAAAATCGCAGTACTGGGCGATAATCAACAAAAGATTCGATAAAATAAAATAGATTTCTCGATTTTCCGACTCCCGCGAGTTACTAATGGGCTGGAACCTTCTCTAATTAACCTCCACGTGACGTCATCCGCCGTACTTGCCCGGTAGTGGTGCTAACGCGTACTGAGAGCGGTGACGCCATTTTTACGTCACCAAGATGGCCGCCAGGCACATTATTAATTTGCGGGGCTTATCAAGCCAAGATAAACTAAGAACGGAGTCAACCCGCCTCCGTACATAAGGATTAAATTACGATGTAATTATGGTGCTTATAAGTAAGTTATATAGCCATTACTATACTAAACACTTATTCATTCTTCTACAGTTCTCGCCAAACTTATTGTCCGGCTTGAAGTTAGCACGAACTTCTTCACCCCGGCCGTAAATTGATTGTTTGTTTGGTTGAAGTTAGTTCGTGCCAACTTCAACCCGGACATAAGTTTGGCGAGAACTGTGTCTATCTATACTTCTATACAAAAAGGAAAGATTTGATTGTTTGTTTGAATTGAATAGGCTCCGAAACTACTGGATCGATTTGAATTTTTTTTACACCACATTAGAAACCTACACAATTATTTACCAAGGTGAACATAGGTTATCTACTATATAAAAATAAGTCGGGTTTTCCTTCCTGACGCTATAACTCCAGAACGCACGAAACGATTTTCACGGTTTTGCATTCGTTGGAAAGGTCTCGGGCTCCGTGAGGTTTATGGCAAAGAAAATTCAGGAAAAATTTCAACAGAAAAGCGGGTTAAAAATGTTAGCAAGACCACGCGGGCGAAGCCGCTGGCGGAAAATGAGTACTATACTATAAAGGAGATAGGTATCATTGATGATATAAAAAAACACAATTGGATTAGAGTGTATATAAACGACTGCGAAACCAAAAAAGTTATTTTTAAAAATTTTGTCTGTTTGCAAGGGGTTGGCGCGAAAACTACTGAATATATTTGAATTTTCAGTTTACTGTTGAAAAGCATATTTGAGGCCATGAGAACCATAGTGGCCTAATTCAATTGACCAGCTTTTTGAGTACCATAGAAAATAAAATCAGTATTTTAAATTTAAATTTAGATCAGACTAAAAATCGTAACAGTGATTATGCTGCTATCTAGTGAATATTCGTTGACTTTTAGGCCACTCTGGTTCTATCAAAATGATCAATTTGAACTGGAAAAAATCATAAACTCAATATTGTAAAAAAATGAGTTAGGCCACTATGGTTCTCATGGCCTCATTTTACAACTTAAAACTTACTTTTATTAGTTCCACAGATTAGCGCGTTCAAATAAACTCGCTTTATTATCCTTACTGATATTATAAATGCGAGAGTAACTGTCTGTCTGTGGAAATTTCATTGAAATCGGTTCAGTAGTTGGCGTGAGCGCTTTCACGCCAACTACTGGACCGATTTCAATGAAATTTGATACACAGGTTGTCTAGAGCTTGAAAAAGGACTTAGACTTTTTATTGCGGAAAAGGGGCTGTAAGGGGTTGAAAAGTTATAAATACCTAGAACACGCGGGTGAAGACGCTGGCGGAAAGCTAATATTAGTATAGATAAGCAGTCTATTCGTCTCGATATGTTTTTTTTATGCTGACCGTACAAAGTGTTAACAGTGATGAAAATATTTAAAATATATGTCTTTAGTTTCATAAAGTTACCACATTCTTCTTAGAAACTACAATTGCTCAAAATCCAACATTTTTTTACACTAAATAAAATAAAGATACATAATAGGGAGTTGCACAAATATTTCTTTTATTATTCTTGACAAGGTGGAAGGGACATCGACGCACAAACGTGTGACAAGGTTTCACTCAAGGTCAAAAATAAAATGACCTAGGTCATTCATGTAGAAAATGATCGTTTATTAGTTTATTACAGATATTGACATTTTTGAGCGCGCAGTGTATTGCTAAAAACGCGATTATAACGCTCCGCGGTTGAATGTTATCGTGCGCGCGATCCGAAATAAATGAAATAATGTTTATTTTTTTATCATAAATCCTGATTTGGGTAGATAGAAATAGTTTTTTACACGTTCAAGTAAAAAACATTGAAAAATTGATGAAAATAGTTACGGAAAATTTCAACGCAGGGGGGTCCAGAATCATGTATTGAATTTATGGTATTCGGTTGTACGTCGATGTCCCTTCCACCTTGTATACAATCACGACTGTATTCCCCAAAGTGTTAGGCAGAGATGTAACTAATGTACACTTACAGTTCACCGGCATGTTTAGGTCCATGTGGGGACGAGTATGGCCATAAACCGGGCACAAATCCTAACTTCCGAGCTAGCCTATATCCTAGCGAAAAACTAAATGACAGGATCGAATTGAACCCAGGAGCTATAGCTTAGCAGTAGCAGTTAGGATCGCTAGACTAACGAAGCATTTTGTACCTATGTATTTTATTTTGGATTTGACATTATAGTTCGCGCAGTATAAGTAGGCTGGTCTGAAGTTGGCTATATTGGTTGCGCATAACCTAAATAATTAATTGCGCATTCAATCGGCTAAAGTCCACGCGGACCTAGTTGACCGCGCCTTAGGTAGGGACGGGGGTGAGGCGGCGGGTTACTGTGTACAAAAGCAAGCGCCCCGCCCCTCCGCCCCACCGCGCGCAGTCGACCCCGCTTCTCCGTCCCGCCGCTCACAAACCTAAGGCGCCTAACTTCGGTCTGGCCGAATGCGTGAACTGTAATACTTAAGTAAAAGTTGCCTTAAAAATATATGTTGTTTTGGTTTTTTTCCATTAATATGTCACTATTCTTATGCTATTTGTATCGAATTAAGTTATGATTTCGTAATTGTTAGGTATGAATATATTTCTTTGCATTAATGCAACAATAATGTAATATATACTTGTGTAATATTTTTTTATTTTAAAGCATATATTTACGTGCATACATCACAGTAATTTTATGTTCTATACTTTAAATAAGAGGGAACTGTTCAACCATTTTCAACGAATAAAAATCAACTTTATACAAAGTAGATACAGTTCAAAATAGAACACAAGCAGATGCTTTAGATATAAATAATATGTTTGCTGTATGTCTTTTATAAATAAATGATTTGTGTTGTATTGTCAACACTATTTAAAAAAAAAAAAAATTTTAACTTTAGATGGTAATTGCAAAAATCAATTAGATAATGACAACATTCAATTATCTGTGCTCTATATATTGTACGGCGAACGACGCGTACGCAATACGCGTATTCACTGCGTATTTGACAGAAAAGGACAGCGGTAACACAATATTGCCCTTACAATCCCAGATTGTTAGAATACGTATTCTAATGTTTCATGTTATCTTAAATATTTTTTTAATGCAAATTCAAACGAATTTATTCTATTTTTAGTCCGAATTATAAGCATTTTCACATAATATAATTATTTCTTTATGTTATTTAAATAGGTAACTACAAAATACACGTTGATGTATTATTTTTATTAGGCATTGTACTAAACAAAAGACTGTTTGAAATAAATTTTATTATCTGTTTTCATACATACATAGGCAGAGGCGTACTTATGTACACCCACATTTCGCCAGTATATTTCGGTCCCATGTAATAGGGGGCGAGCCTATTGCCATAAACCGGGCACAAATCCAGACTCCGAGCTGCTTGCTATTGGGAATTTCACAGAAAACCCAACAACACTTGGCTCGACCCAGGGATCGAACCCAGGACCTCTAGCGTAGCAGTCGCTTTTGGGACCACTAGACCAACGAGGCAGTCTTATCTGTTTTCGTATAGCTATATCATTCAAAATTTAAGTTTTAGTAAGTCTGCTAACTCGCAATAGGCCAGCGTGGTGGACTATAGCTTAACCTCCCTTTGAAAGCAGACCCGTGCCCAGTAAATGGGTTGATGATATTTTAAAATTACATAGACGCCTTACTACTACTATTGGCAACTGACTGACATATTTATTTATTAGTTTATTTGAACAAAAGTTACCTTTAGAGGCTTTGGAAATTACAATTTAATTTTTATTACATTATAAATTTAAATTAGGTATTATTTTTATTTGGCTTTCTTTTTTGTGAAATTAATTATGATATGTGTGAGACTATTTTCGACCTTTCGAATCAAATTAGAGTTGGCGTGTTTTGGCTTAAGGGTAAACATAAACTAACTTTGCATATAGTTGAGTTGTCGACTAAAACCACACAGCTTTTACTAGGGTTAGTTTAGCTAGTGGTCTGTCGCAATTTCCTATCGGGATTTTAACACATTCTAGGCTCGTGGTAATAGTATAGTCCGCGCGAAACTAGTTGGCCGCGCCTTAGGTAGGGACGGGGGTGAGGCGGCGGGTTACTGTGAACGAAAGCAAGCGCCCCCGCACCTCCGCCCCACCGCGCGCAGGCGACCCCGCCCCTCCGTCCCGCCGCTTACATACGTAAGGCGCGGCCAACTAGTTCCGCGAACTACATACAATATTCACTGTGTACAATAACGTTTGCTTATTTTTTTTAATAAACCTGAATAAATGGGAGAGGATATGGGGGATATTTGTAACCAAAAATATTCGATTATCTATAATATCTCTTGCCAAATTATTTTTTCTTCTCTTTTTTTTCCCGACTGCCAAAGGAGGGTTATGTGTTTGACCTGTATGTTTCCTTTAATTGAATTATTATACGAGTAGTTATAAATACTAAAGATTACAGATAATATTTTTTTTATCTGTCCGTTTGATTTTTTTTTACTCTAAGTATTTCTATATTGACTAAATATATTTTTTATTTAGTGTAAGGCATTATTTGTTTTTTCAATGGCCAATGACAAATGCCAATATTTCTTTAAAATGTATAATATATTATGCGTATGTTTAAACGCTGCAACGCACTTTTGGGAGAAAAGTAGCTCCTGAGGATTATGTACGGTGAAAGATGTTAGCCGTTGATGAATTTTCAACTTTATGTCTTAACTATAAGGTTGAAAATATTTCAACCGCCAAGATCGTCGATTGTACCTTAAATGATAATATAAAAATCTAATTTCATTCCTTATTATTCATTAATTATTTAATTCCCATACAATTAAGTATGTATTTTCTACGTAAAATTAATTCCAAAAATAAAAATAAATGAATTGTCTTAAAAAATAACTAGATTTTATACTGTTAACCGTTAAGTTTGTATTAAGTAGCAAATATTAGTTAATAAGTAACTAAATGTATTTTATAAAATAAATTATGTATTTTTTTGTAAATTAGTGTTTTATTGACTTATATATTACTGCGAACTGGGCGAACCGCATGTCACAATGACACCCTCGAACTTGCTCCCTAAATGTTCTTCTCTAAGCCGAAGTGAACTAGTCCGCGATCGACTAAAAAACAAACGCCATGCGATACTAATAAAGATGGCGTTAGTGTTTCTGTATGGCGAACGCATCTGTCAAATGTTCGGACGGCCATATCTTAAGTATTCAAATTGATTCATATTAAGTTAAGTATTAATAGGCAACACCAGCTTTAGCTCTATTACTTATTCACGTCTTCACAAATAAAAAAAAATGATCTGGAATATTTCCTTATCACTTGGGATTGTTCTTTTCAATACCGCTGTGTGTTATATGATTCTTTCCTCAAAAAGACTTTAAAAGAGATCATGATTCTCTGAGTTTATTTCGAGGTTTTTTCTCAGAGGTCATCAGTTAGGAAATGCCGACGTCATCTAGGAAAAAGGAAATCCTAAACAATTGACTTTTAAGTCTCTTAAAGGAACAGAAATAAATATCATTTCTTTTTACTATCAATACTAGGGTTTCTGATTTCTCGACCTTTTTTATTTCCCGAGGCACGAGAATTCTCGACAAGGATTTCTCGAGTTTCTCGAGTCTCTCGAGAAATTTTGTATTTTATTATAAAACACGATGTTGTTTTAAAATATTTACTTTAATACAAATTAGACTGATAGATGAGTTCAATTAAATGAAATGGTAAATTTTTGGTTACTATAATTAGCACTTATTAATATATATTAATTAACAAGTAGGCACCTAACATAAATTATACAAATTATAACCATCTGGTCGATATTCTTGTAAAAAGTAGTAGTAGTAAGTAGGGTGTTACTTAACTTTTTCGTAATTATTAGGTCCCTACCAGTTCCCAAATGTGCAAATAGTCTTTAATCAAACAAAAATAATTAGTAAAATTATTTTAACAAAATTTCTATCATTAGATAACTAAGAATAAAAACATATAACATTGCATTAAACTTTCATTTATTTTTATTTCATGTCAAGAAGTTATTTATTTTCTCATAAAGTTAAATAAAATAAACCCAAACACGAGATAGTCGCTGTAAACCGTTGAGGGTTTCCTTCGACTGTCTTCCTAGGATCATCAAAACTATATATAAGTATGTGCCAAGTTTCAGTACAATTGATTCACATGTGAAAATTCAGTAGATAAAAATCAATTATACCCTATTTTTCTACCATCAGGGATAACTTTAGATGGGACCACCACTTTGGAATTTTTTGGTATAATATTTGAAATCGGTCCACATTTTACTGAAATATCGGAGAATATAATTACGTGAAAAACTATATATAAACCTCCGAAATGTTAACCTTTGATTTTTCATCGGTTAATTAAACTAAACCTTTTGCTGCCAATGCCTCTAGATAAACCTTCGAAATGATAATATTCGATTTTCAGTAGGTAAATTAAACAAAACATTTTCCTCACAACGACTCGGGAATTCCCGAGTGTCTAAGATTTTTTTCCCGTCTCGACTAAAGACAAATTTCTCGAGATTTCCCGACTCGAGAATTCTCGAGCAGAAACCCTAATCAATACTCAGTAATATGTATAGAATTCATGTAATAAAGATCAAAATTAGTTTATTTTCAAGAGGGCAAATACTAGAAGAGAGACTTGTATGCCCGTAAGGCTTCATTGGTCCTTGTAATCATTTAATCAATCTGACAATACGCCATAAAAGCTACTATGCCAAATCTACTTGCCAAAATGAAAACTAACTTTAACCTTCTTCATTCCAGTTGGAACCCTTCATAGAAGAAGACGCAGGGGAATTAGAAGACTCCGAACATCCCAAACTAATATTCACCCCCGAGGAACCAACCCCGACCCCCGACAAGCACCCCAACGGCTCACCCCCGATCTTCAAAAACGAGTCCAACGCCAACTTGGACGAAAACCAGAAGGACTTCGCGAGATCTGCTAGTGCTGCCCAAGTGACATCGAAAGATGTCGATAGAAACCGAAAATCGACACCGGTTTCGTCCCGACACGGTCTTCAACATATATCGAGTAAGCCTAGCAACCCGTCGCTGTTAGAATCGGTACCCGAAGGTAAGAGTAGCCGTGTGAATTCGCAGGAAGCGTTCGGGAAGAAATTAGGTGTACCTAAGACGCCTAAGCGTAGCCCTTCTACATCGAGCTTTCAATACATGTCCACACCTTTCCACGGCTCGACGCTGTCAGCTTTCGAGAAACCAAGCGAGTTTGCGTCACAGTTCAGTCTTAAATCCGTGACAGACAGCCTTGCGCCGATCTCTTACTGTTGCGGCTGTAAAAAAAAGGCGAAAGAAGACGATTCAAAGAAGGAACCAAGCAAATACTTTGATATACAGCTGCTAAAGGACCCTATTTATTTAGTCATTTTAATATCAAACTGTACGTGCGCAATATCATATACAAATTTCATAATTTTAGTACCTTCGTACGCAAAAGAATGTGGTTTCGATAAATCTTTAGGCGCCTACTTACTATCGATAATTTCGGCGCTGGATTTAGTAGGCCGAATCGGGGGGTCAGCTCTATCCGATCTTGTTATAACGCCGAAACGTTATTTCTTTATATTCGGTCTTTTGTTATCTGGTATCAGTCTGGCGATGATACCACTAGTGTCGAGCTATTCGGCTATAAGTGCGTTTTGTTCTATATTCGGCCTCGCTTCTGGTATCAACGTGGGTGTCACAGCACTAGTTATGACGGAGATGTTAGGTACCGAAAGACTAATGTCTTCATACGGTATCAGTTTATTCGTAAACGGTATTTTACAACTTGTGGGACCCCCAATTTGTGGGTTCTGGTTTGAACATACCCAATCTTATAAGTCATTATTTGTGACCTTGGGTTTGATTTTGGTGTTTGGTGCAGCTCTATGGGGCTTTGTGCCATTTATTCACAGAAGGAGAAGAATGGCACAGAGGAATAAAGAGGGGGTAGCGTATAAGGCGTAATAGAGTGAGGTTATGTTTGTGTCGGTAAAACAGTGTTAGCGGCACAAATCAAGATGGCAGATCTGTCACCATGGCTACGAATAGGCATAAAAAAACATAATATATCTTGGTAACTGGTGTTTTTAAGGAAAACCTACGTATTTGACCTTTTTTGAAGGACCTCACTAATATAGTCTGTCTTTCTACGGCATCTGCTCCGCTTCCACTCACATTCAACTAATACTTTTGCTAGTCCAGGTTAAATCCATTCTTTGGATATGTCTGTAACCAATTCTAAATATTCTTTCTACATACTAATTCACTATTTCTTCATTGTGTAGTGAGGGAGGTCCTTCTATTTCCGGGACTAGCAAAATGACGAGTTTTAAGTTTTTGGTAAAATTCCCGTCAGATTTTTTTATTCTTAGCCGTCCAACGAAAACCAGGTACCAAGATATATTGGGCACGCTATACAAATACAATACAAACGCCTTTGATACTAAGGACCAGATACTTGACACTTTTAGCATTGGCGATCAACGATCAAGTCTAAAAACGACGTTCGACTGCAAGTGACATAGCATAGTTAACATCAGGCGAGTTGTGGTCAAGCGCAAGCCTAAGATTAAAAAAAAAGGGATTTTACAATGATCAATTTTATGATATAAACTCTGTATCAAGACAGTTATGATCGTGAGTTTCGCATTCTTAATTATTGTGCGTTTTATTTATATATATTATTCGTAATTATTTTAAGTGAAAAATCACCTTTTTATGTAACTAGCCAGACTCGTTGATTAATGGCTGCTGTTGCCGGTTACTGCCATGTGGCACATTAGTGATGCAACACGAGTAGTTTTTTACTCGAGTAAAATTAAAAAATTAACGACTCCGAGTGAAAACAATATCGAGTCGCTCGAGTCAACATATCAAAAAGCCGAAAGCCGTCCCAGTTCACTCACGAACCCACTCGACTCG
Source organism: Acronicta psi (assembly GCA_946251955.1). Classification (NCBI taxonomy): domain Eukaryota; kingdom Metazoa; phylum Arthropoda; class Insecta; order Lepidoptera; family Noctuidae; genus Acronicta; species Acronicta psi. Next base: position 2,637,818 of record OX276498.1, on the reverse strand, counting down.
CCCAGTAAAACTGGAATGAAATTGTGACATGACTCGAGTGACAAAATTGGACTCGAGTTGCGGGACTAAACACTCTCACTCTACTCGTATTTTGACAGAACTGTACTGTTTGACGGTCATTGGTATCTGTGCAGAGCACCAATGCTGTTGCTAAAACGGATAACTGTAATACCGCAATAACGCGGAAATTCTGCGTTGCAGTCGCAAAATCGCTGATGTTTAAAGTGTCATGTGTGTCGTGGCCCTAAGAGCTACTTAGCTTATAATTACCCGACTGCGGCGAAGCCTAACAGGAGGGTAATGTTTTTATTATAAAACACTTTTTACGGCTTGTTACTTCCAAATAGATTTTAATAATTTTATTAATACTTTCATTTAATTGAACAATGTTAAAGTGAAAAATACTTAAAACAATCTACTTATACAATACAAATACGCGCGGCATAACTTGACGGCACTGAAGTTAGCCGCTTTGTTGCGCAATACACAATTTACACACATTGCGCACTTATACCGCTGACCATACAGGGTAGCGATTTAATGAATTGCATCCTTCTAAGAAGCTAAATCAGGCTACGATATACAACCCATATCAATAAAAAAAATCCTTAATTTTTCATTTTTACAATCCCTGTATTTTCGTATGCAAAGACATAGCGCGGGGTTGAACTTATTGTAGCGTAACTAGGTATTTATCTATCCAGAGATAGCAAGTACATAAAGTAGTAACATGTTATATATTACCAATATTACACTACGTTAAAGCAGTGCAAGTTTTTAAATCGCCACCCTCTATAAGTAGGTAATATATCTATTTAATTTTACTACAACACTGATGACAGGTTATGTCAGTAAATACCCCAGTCTCAAAAGTATAGATAAATATACAATAACAACTTGAAAAATACAGTTACAGTAATGTTACTGTGCTGATGTATGCCTTAGGAATGGCCGAGTAATTACCGTCACATGAAAAATGTAATAAGGGCTATCGTTTTTGTCTCACCAGATAGCGCCACTGTTGAGTGAGGTTCTCAAGTGTGGCTGTCAAAGTTTGTTGACACGCCCGTGAAAGTTACGTTTAAATTGAATACAATAAAACCGTAGCGTAAACATATCGGCCATGCCATAGTGTTGCGCAGTTCCGTTTGACATTCAAATTCAAATTCAAAATATTTTATTTCAATTAGACCATATAAATACATTAATTGACCCGTAACTCATATTTGACATAATTAATCAGAATTATTGCCAAAACTATTTTAATAAGAATAAACCATGCATGGAAAATGCTTAAAAAACACAAAAAGATAAGAATAAACCCGTCTTGTCAAGCCACAAGCAATGACATTTGACATTTCGGAGACCTCACTCTACACAAGCCCCTCTAGCGGCGGATTCATACGCGATTCATTGTGTTGGTAGGTACAAATATTGAAAACATGTATATAATTACATTTACGGCATCTACTCGCTACTACGCTCGATTATCCACCCGACACCAGGTCGAGTAGTGTTATTGAGTTTTTTTACTGGCTAGATGGTCTAGCCTCGGGCTCCTGGGTTCGATTCCCAGGATGAGTATAATCTTTTGTGCCCGGTTATTGTCGATAGGATCCCCTATTACCGACTAATTGTGGGTGTACGTTCGTACACCTCTGCCTAAAACTGAGTTAATTATCTAAGGGTAGGGTGGGATATTTTATACTATACTTAGTTGTGATAATATAGAATTTGAGGACCTCATTAAATAGGTTTTATACTAAATACTTTGGATTAATATTTAATTTGTAGAGTTCTTAAAGTGCTTAAGCACTTAAGCAGTATTTAATCCCCTTAAATGTTAACCAATTAAAAAAAACAAGTTAAAAAAGATGCGTTCATATAAAGCTCGCATATTAGAAATTCAGAATTCACTTTTTGTATGAAACAAAGTGTCAAATATTATATTTGGAATAAAAATATAGTTCCAAAAACTCTTAAAGCAATCACGTTCGTATAAAAAAGTAGCTTGCAAACGTACCTTATCCTTTTGGAATAAAATGTCATTACAAGAAGTTCTTAGTAATTTTGTAATATTTTAAATAATGTACATAATATTGTATCTCCTGAATTTAAATACTGATTACTGTTGAAATTATTTCGATTTTATAAAACATTTTTAACGTAAAAGAAGTTGCCTGATCTGTTTTGGAATCCACAGTAAATAATACAGGGAATCCTAAATGAGACCATATTTGTATAAGCATGACACGGACTTTGTATCAACGCAAACTTAATTAAAAGTATGAAAAGGTGAGTCGTTCGATCTAGCTCGTCAATATTAAATATCATTTTTAGTTTTTCGAAAATGCCTTAGTCACCCATACTTTACTTACTGTCCCGAGCATACAGTTCGACTTGATCCCAAAACTTGTCAGAGCCCAGAGTTCTACTTAGAGCCCAAAGCTCCACTAAGGCTAACATTCAGAGACGACGCTCAGCGTAAAGTAAGGCTTCCGTATGTCAAATTTGTATTACAATATGACATACGGAAGCGTAAGTTTATGCTTAGCATCGTCTCTGAATATTAGACTCAGGCTGAAATTCAGAAACGAAACTCAACATGAACTTATGCTTCCGTATGTCAAATTTGTATGACAATTTGACATACGGAAGCCTAAGTTTATGCTGAGTCTCTTCTCTGAATCTCAGCCTTAGGCTGATATTCAGAAACGAGACTCAACATTTGTATGACAATTTGACATACGGAAGCCTAAGTTCATGCTGAGTCTCTTCTCTGAATCTCAGCCTTAGGCTGATATTCAGAAACGAGACTCAACATGAACTTATGCTTCCGTATGTCAAATTTGTATTACAATTTGACATACGGAAGCGTAAGTTCATGCTGAGTCTCTTCTCTGAATCTCAGCCTTAGAGCCCAGAGTTCGACTTAGTGCCAAGAGCTTGACATAGTACCTAGGGATCTACATAGAGCCCAGCGCTCGACATAGAGCCCAGAGCCCCTAATCCAAAGTGAACTGGCTGGGCTGCATATTTAGAGTTCATGAAAGCATTAATCGTGACTTATAAACAATTGTGTACTAAAACCAATGCTTAAAAATAATTGAGAAATTGACAATTTTGACAGTTTGCATAGGTTTTGGCAATGTAACTTAGGATTTTTTAAACAACGGTTTTAGTAAACGTTTGTCGTGATTATTTTTTGGTAGTGATAGGTAAGCCTTTATTTCCGAAAAAAAAAGTTGAAAATGGCGGGATGGATCGGACGACGTAGCTTTATAATCAATACGTAGATATTTATTTCAATAAACTTTTAGTACAAATAATTGCATTTGTATCCATTATTCGCGCCTGTACAAATGTTTGCTCATTATCACTTTGTTATTAATTCATTAGGTATTTATGTATTTTTTTATTACGGTGCGTTCGCTTGGCTCGCCATAATCAAATTTGAAATTGTTTGCGTAATTTGTAGGTTTTTAACACATTTTAGATTAATGGCAAAGAAAATAGGATAATATGAGGTTTAATTTGAAATTTCTGTGAACTCGATGGCTTCAGGGATGAAGCCGCTACTGGACAGCTATTGGCGTTGATAAAATGTGTTAAGCTCATTTCCACCGACATCTTCCTAAGTTCACTTATGAGATTTTAAAAACTATTAAAAGCCTAGTAATGTAAACAATTATTATAATCAATAATCAGTTATTATTGTAGACAGTTTGTAAGTGTGAAAACATTCAAATTTATAGTTATTACGGTTGAAAATAACCGATTCCTCTTGTAAGGGGACTTGAAACTTGAACTTGGGCATTACAGACCTACAAATTACGAAAAGCTAATTTGAATTTGGCGCGCTTGTTAAAATTTGTGTCGATACAAACACCGTATCATGCACCTAGTTTATTATTTATAAGATAGATTAAGATTTTTTCTACAAAATAGAAATTATGTAAACACTTCCTTGAATATTTAAAATTTTAGTTTTAAGTTTATATTATATCGAATACTGATACAAATCAATTAAAACGCTTACAGATATTATGTCAATTGAGTGACAGTGCCATTTTGAAAAAAAAAATCAATTTTGCCTTACTTATTATTAACATAGGTAGTTATTTCATAAAATATAATATCATTTGTATTTTGTGTGTTTATTATTTTTTATATCCCATTCCTTTTTATCACTACTTATCTATAATAATATTATAAAGAGGAAAGATTTGATTGTTTGAATAGGCTTCGAAACTATTGTACCGATTATAAAAAATCTTTCACTATTAGAAAGCTACACCTTTACGGAGTATTAAAAATATTAGATTGTAATAAATAAAAACGAAAGCTCAAGTCGTAGGCAGTCGTTTTAAATTATTCTAATCCAATATTTTTCTTTCTCCGATTTTTACGGCCGGGTTAAAATTAGCTTGTGCCAACTTCAACCCGTCAATAAGTTTGGCGCGAACTGTACCTACCTACATTCTCACAAGGAAAAGGGGCAGAAACTTGAAACCACCGCCACTTCCTACGATAACATGAATTAAACTTATTCCACGGTCATATATTTTGTCATACACGCGCTAGTCGCTACATCAAACAACAGCCTCTTTTCACACACATCGTGTAACATAAACAAACTTAAACACGAACGCAACCTTAACATTTTGTTTTATATTGACAGCTACTACGGCTGCTATTGAGCCTGTGGGCTGTGACAGTTGACACTTGACAGTGACACTGACAGATCAGTTGTATTCTTTTCTTTTGTCAGTCAGTGTTTTGTTGTAATTTCTCGCTATTTATTTGTTCAAGAGTATTTTACCATAGAAATAAATGAACAGTACCTACATAATTTTAAAAAACATTGGCAGTATTTAACAACGATGGAGCATAGAACGTGGTAGGGACTATGTTATATAAAGTGTTTTACGTGGCTATCCGTTATCATCGATTAACTAACGCAAGAATATTTTTTTTTAGTATTCGAAGCACGAACGCTCAAATAAATTTTCTTATCAACTATATGTCTTCACATAAAGAGTTTGCTAACGGGGCGTCCTCAAGTCCGGTTGGTAACGCGCAGTGGTCTTATCTTCGTGAATTGTTAAAACAACACGGTCCTGACAAATCCATCGACCAATGGAAAACGGCAAGTATTTAGCATTTATCTAAATATTTAAATAAACAACAAGTTAGTTAATGTTCAGGGTTTGCTCGTCTCGGAGTCGAATGATCACAGGGTCTTGAACATTAAGGTATCAGCGCCACCTAGTGACACTTTTGGATAAATAATTTCCTCTAAGTTTGACTGCTTACATTTAGGCTAATATTCAGAGACGATGCTAAGCATAAACTTAAGCTTCCGTATGTCAGATTGTCATACAAATTTGACATACGGAAGCATTACTTTACGCTTAGCATCGTTTCTGAATAACAGCCGTAGGTCCTGGGTTCATTCTCCAGGTGGAGCAGTGTTATTGGGTATATTATGAAATTCTTAGTACCAGCTTGGAGTTTGGATTTAGTACCCACTTAATGACCCTAATGGCAATAGGTGCTCCCCATGGGACCTAAACACAAAACTGCCTAACCCTTTTGGAACATCATGTGTGATGTTTGTGTGTGCACACTTAATAAATATTTCTATTTCTTTACAGACATGGAGAGATTTAAAGCGGAAAGCCCGTAAGCAGAAAGCAGACGTATGTGCTCAGGCCATGGCTGAAGAATACCACGAGGTGCCTATAGTGTCCGGTTCCACAATAAAAGTGTTAGACACAATCGGAGACGAGATCGCACCAGAGTGTAAAGTCGAGATCCGTGCAATGAAGTCACCGGTTAGAGACGTAAGATTATTTGTATACCACTTATGGCTGGTGTTCGTGAGAGAAGTGGACTGTAGATGAAATTAAACTATGGTGGTTTTTTAAGAGGAATTTTAGTAGCACAGGAAGTATTTTATGTTACAATAATCGAGATGACACAGGCACTGACAGCAGAAAAAACAATACAATAAAATATCAAAAATAAAAACTATCAAAAACAGAACTGTTGCCAGCCAGTCGCCAACAGCTGGAATAAAAGGCAATTCACTCTGTGGGTGTTGGGCCTGTTGGAGAGCATGCTATCATCCTAGAAGACAGGATCCTCAGCATTGAGGGACCAACGAGATGGACGGATGGAATTAATAAATCTTTAATCATCATCCTCCTAGCATTTTTTCAAGTCTTGGGGTCGACTTTCAGTCTAATATTTCCTACCAAAGATTAAAATTATACATACAAGCTACACAGCTATAAGTAATGTTAAAGTTTGATTGTTAAGAGGAAAAACAGCCAGCCATAAGTTGGGGAAGTAACAACAGGCCAGTGGTTCCTAAAATTCACAATATTATTACCCTTGTAACCTTTTGAATAAGCAGAATTTACCCCAACTGCAGATAATACTGCATGGTGATCTATCTATACTTTGCTACTGATATTATAAAAATTATAAAAAAAATACAGTTGAATTTCAACCGATTTCAAAAAAGGAGGAGGCTCTCACTCCTCCTTTTTTGAAATCGGTTGAAAAAGGAAGGATTTGATCATTTGTTTGTTTGAATTGAATAGGTTCTGAAACTACTGGCTACTACTATCTACTAACTACTATAAAATCTAAAATCTCTAAAATCATTAAAAAGTTACATCTTTACTGAGTATAACAGGTTATAATTTATAAGATATACCCAGACCACGAGGGCGAAGCCGCTGGCGGAAAGCTAGTTTATTATGTTTTACTAACTATTTACTACTTTGAGTATCGAAAACACAGGATCTCTATCGTAGCATTTGCGTTTGGGACCAGCCAGGCTAACATGCGCGCCACGACAAAATGTTGTCTACTTTTTTATCTCGCTCTTTCCCGTGCGAAAACGAAACAAAAGCACGACATAAGTGCCGACAAAATGTTCTCGCGGCGTGCATTTTAGCCCGGCTGGTCTGGGCCTGGGAGAGGACGAAACAGCGGCTCACGTGTTATTGCACTACACTGAGGTCGCCACATACAGGGCTAAGTACTTTAGAAACAAATGTACCCTCCGAGAGATCGTCAGCAACACCTGATGTTGTGTGTGTTGGCGTTTCTTGAAGAGTTAGGGTGGTTGGAGTAAATAAACATACCCCACCCGTACGCAAAATACGCGCATTGACTAGTTGCGGAAACCAACCCGCTATACCAAAAATTGCGTTTGGGACCATTTGAGCAACAAGACAACTTATTATGTAAAATTGTATCAAAATCAAAATAGTTTTATTTTCACATAGACCTTATGCAGGCACTTATGAAATGTCGAAACTAGGTGCACGGTTCCAAATTAGTCGTTTCCTATGGAGAAGAACCGGCAAGAAACTCCATGGTTACTCTTTTAAATTTTGGTTTTTTACAAAAACAATATATAATTTGTAAATAAACAATATATTATATGTTATTGTGCTATTTAGATGAAGTACGTGACAATGCGTCGGCGCAGACGTCTGTTGCAGCCGCCGCCCGCGCCCGGCAGGGACCTGCTACAAGCACAGAACCAGAGGAACGCGCTGTTACAAGTGCGTATTAAATTATTCCTATGAAAGAATTAAGCTACCGTAACCGTACCGTAGCGATACGGTTACCTGTCGACGCTGTGAGGAGGCTGATGAAACGCCACTTCACCTGCTAGGGGAATGTGGATCGCTAATACACAAGCGCAGTGCTCATCTAGGGAAACACACTCTAAGCCCTGATGAAATGAAGGAGCTTACCCCTAAGCAAATCCTGCAGTTTGTGTCAGCCGCAGGATTTAGCGGTGAACTCTAAATTTTCATCGAGCGGTGATCACAATAGACCCATCAGGGTCGATGTGATACGATAGCCGCGAACAAAATAATAAAAAAAATAAGCTACCGTTTGTTATGGGGTTGAAACTTGGCGCGAGTGAAGCTGAGCACAAACAGAAGTCATTTGTATTGATTTATACTAATATTGTAACTGCGAACACATACATTTATATTTTATACATCTGCTCATTCTGTTAAAATTTTCCAAGGAAAAAGCAACCTATGTTTTTGTATTTTTTAAGCATTTTCCATGCTACCATGCTACCAGTTATTTTAATGAAGGAAAACTCGAACCTGCATCTTCTGGAAAACATGTAAGCCTCCACGAGTCCCACCCGCCAAGTCGAAATCTTCCTTCACATTCTAAACATTAACAGCGCATCTATTGGAAGACAAATGTTTCACAACCTTTTTCCTTCATTAAAATAACTGGTAATACAAAAGAAAAAAAAAGATAGCTAGTATTTAAATGTAATAAAAATCTTAATTTTCCAGAAACTGTGTGACTTGGTTGCGGAACAAAATTCTATACTAAGAGAGAGGAACCAGATTGAGAGGAGGAAAATGTATGTATAATTAACAATTTCGGTGCTGAATCAACTTTCGCTCTTATTATTGCTCGTGTATGGTCGAAAATGGTGGAGAGAGCTGGAGGAGGCCTATGCCAGGCAGAGACGCCGAGACACTATAATTGTTAATGTTGGAACGCAACCCTAATACCACAGACTATATCTGATTATTGTTCAAATTTAAGAACTTCCGTTTCCTTCCTCTGTTCCGTGATCGCCATCTTGTTATATTTTTTGTAAATAATTATATTCTTCAACGGTTATTATTTTCTACACGAAATTCTACATTCTGAAAATATGTATTGCCAATATTATAGCGAAACTGAATAAATGGGCTGTATTTTTTTATTATTATGGTCGAAAATTGGTCTCTACTCTACTTGACAGGCAAACATTTTATTACATACTCTATATTAATTTCAAAATTATGTTTGTGTTGTTTATGTATTTTTGTTTTCAACGTGATTTACCTCCCAAAGAACCTGTGTTTATCACGCTGGCCTATTGAGGGTTGGCAACCTTGACATGCAAATTGAGAAAATCTTTCAGGCATTTCGATCTCCTTAGGGTCAGGGTCTGAGCGCAGAGCTACTCAAAATATAACTTTATCTACTACACGATAAGATACACGTTTCATTGAGAATTCAGAATACGTTGCACCACGCAGGGCTGCGCCTCGAGACAATGAAATGTAAATAATAAATAAATAATAAATATCTTGGGACATTTTTACACAGCACCATCTAGTCCCAAACTAAACAGAGCTTATACTATGGATACTAGACAATGGATATAATACTTATATACTTTTTTTGTAAATAAATACTTATAATACATAAGAAACACCCAGACAAACACAAACACCTAAGTTTATCACATAAATGTTTGTGTTTTGTGGGAATCGAACCCACGACCTCGTGATCAGCAGTCCGGTACTCGAACCAATAGACCTCAGACGTCGTCAAAAAATGTGTGTCTTATGGTGTAGTAAATAAAGTTATATTTTGAGTCGCTCTGCGCGCAGTGAACCTCCTTAGTATTATACATTTTTTTATATTTTTTTTCCATTTTCAGGTACAACAGAAACCGCAGATAGTTTAATATATTAATTAGTACATAAGTAACTGACTAGTAAAAATTATTATACTTACACTTAATATTAATTAATAGACGCTTAAGTTTATCACGTTAATGTTGTCTTATTTCATACTACCCTCTTTTAATAAAGAATTACATCCTCATAACATACCATCATGCCTGTATTCCCCGAAGGGGTAGGCAGAGGCGTACTAATGTACACCCACATTTCGCCAGTATGTTTAGGTCCCATGTAAGGGCGAGTCTATTGCCATCAACCGGGCACAAATCCAGACCCCAAGCTGCTACTGGGAATTTCACAGAAAAACCCAACAACACTGCTCAACCCGGGATTCAAACCCAGGACCTCTAGCTTAACTAACTAACTTCCCAACGATGCTGGGGTTCGGTTTCTGGTCTAACCATATGCCAGTCGATCGCAAGTAGTTTGACTTTGTCCCCTTGTGCGGGGGGGGGGGGCACATTCCAGTTTGCTACAGCTACAGCTTTCCTAGAAACTGGTATGCTATAGTCTGCGGAAGTAGTTGGCCGCGCCTTAGGTATGTGAGCGGCGGGACGGAGGGGCGGGGTCGCCTGCGCGCGGAGGGGCGGGGGCGGTTGCTTTCGTTCACAGTAACCTGCCGCCTCACCCCCGTCCCTACCTAAGGCGCGGCCAACTAGTTCCGCGCGGACTACAACTACAAGCATGTGTACATGGCATGCCTATGTCAGCTTACCAGTGCCTAGCATGCCGTGGCCATACTTAAAAACTTAATATAATAAACTGCCTCGTTGGTCTAGTGGTCCCAAGCGCGACTGCTAAACTAGAGGTCCTCGTTTCGATCCCCGGGTCGAGCAGTGTTGTTGGGTTTTCTGTGAAATTCCCAGTAGCAGCTCGGAGTCCGGATTTGTGCCCGGTTGATGGCAATAGGCTCGCCCTATATAACTTAAACATACCGGCGAAATGTGAGTGTACTTTAGTACGCCTCTGCCTACCCCTTCGGGGAATATAGGCGTGATGGTATAGCTCTTTCATTATTTGCGCTAACGCTACCGTCATTTTACTTCCACAAGAAAAACCGACAATCAAGAGAATGCCAGACAATGCCAGTGACATGAGCAGTGGGCAGCGCAAGTGACTTACCTATTTACATGCTATCGCTGCAAACTGCCAAAAAGATTGTGTACTTATATGTGGCATTATGAGATAAAGTCAAAATCTGTTCACACAATCATCAGCGAAAATATCGCGTAACATACATTTCTCGCCAAACTTATTGTCCGGGTTGAAGTTGGCACGAGCCGTAAAAATCGGAGAAAGAAAAATATTGATTGTAATAAATATAAAAAAAACGAAAGCTCAAGTCGGAGGCTGTAGTTTTATATCATCTTAAACCAATATTATATTTTAATTTTACTGTATTTTACGGCCGGGTTAAAGTTAGCTCGTGCCAACTTCGACCTGGACAATAAGTTTGGTTGGCGAGAACTGCACCTAAGCACGCACAAAATAAAAGTCGAATTAAGAACCGCTTTTTCTGAATTCCGTTAAAAAAATCGGTGTGCTTTTGAATCGAGCTTACAGAGTTAAAGGTAAAGAAAAGGGCGAAGATGGAAGGATTTCCAATGGTACTACCCCCCACCCTGAGGAATTATAGTTTCTGAGAAAATTGCATTTTTAATTTATACCAACAACCTCACATAAAAGCTTTTCCAATAATACCTACCTTACCACATCCATTCAAAAACCTTAATCCATACCTATCACACTGACGATAAAAAAAATCTAATCTAAAATACCACCTTATAGAATTGTATGGATTCTGGGAAAATCTCATTTTTAATTTTTACCCACCCACCTCACCTAAAAGCTTTTCCAATAATACCTACCTACTTAATCCTTTAAAAAACCTTAGTCCATATCACACTGACGATAAAAAAAAACATTAAAATACCACCTTGTAGAATTGTATAGATTCTGGGAACATCGCATTTTTAATTTAATACCTTACCTATGTTTTTCCAATACTAATACATCCTTTAAAAAACACGAATATGACATAACACACTGACGATAAAAAAACAACTTACATCCTTTAAAACACAATAACACACTAACGATACAACAAGATATAACATTTTTTGTGTAATCAAGGGGTAATTACTGAAGATTATTTCTGTAGAACGGCGCCATTCAGGAATCCGCCGACCGCCTTCACCACACCACAGACAATAACTTAAAACAGTGACCACACTCCACACAGCTATTGTTCTCTAACACAAAACTAGTAACCAGTAACAGTACGGGTTATGCGCAACTAGAATGTCGCGAGGCGACGCAATGCCTATGATCGACGCGTGCGCAGTATCTACGGGAAGAGGTAAGAGGTCTTTCTAGGTCTATGTTTACATGAAATTGGGTGAGAGCCTTGTGATCTGTAACACAGGGTTTCTTTAGTACTGACTCCAGTCTCTCACAAAGGAGCTCAACAATGTGCTATCTATAATTAATATTATTCTACTTTATATATGCCTTTCTGAAGAGAGAAATAAAGAAATAATGATTATTATTATGTTTACGTACCACCTAACCAACCTCACCGTGAATATCAATAAATTCGTTATCAAGTAGGTATGCTTAGTTTAATCCAACGCGTGCACAAATTCATATGACCTATTCACAAACACGTATTTGCCTACTCTTATAAAAATTGCAATCTACTGTTCAAGAAAAACATAATTTTTAATAGGGTGGCAAACAAGCCTATGGCCTGCTTGATGGTAGACGCCAGACGGTTACCACGGTCTATAGACATTTACAACACTAAACTAGCACTTGAATAACTAAACTCGAAGAAAACGACTAGATTTTTATTTCTATATTAAATCAGTCGATAGATTGGCTAACCAGAGATAGGATAAGATAAAGTTTCTTCAGTAATTATGTTTGAACAGTACCCCTACGTTCGTTAACATACATTGTATGCTGAACTGCTGACAGTGCGTTGATTTAGTCATTCTAAAGTACCCGTCACGAGAAGCTATAAATTATGTAAACAAACATCTTTTACTAAGTAAACATTTTATACTGCGAGATAATAATAAATTGACCATATTCAATCGACATGAAATATAGACGGGTTATATGAAAGTAACAACCTATTTAATTTAGTCGGATCATATTTTAACGACGCAAAGCGCTATCGTTTGTGTTTCTTGGTACCGGAACGCGTCCGTCGCAGGGATTGTAAACTATCGGGACACCATTTTGAAATAAACGCGTCATTCGAGTTTCGAATGCGAATTTATTAAATCTTAAACAAATTCATTTTTTTTGTTGGTCCAAATGTTGTGAACTCCTGAACACTTGTTTACAAAATTTATAGCTTCTCATGACTTAGACTTTACTAATATTATAAATGTGAAAGTTTGGATGGATGGATGGATGTATGGATGTATGGATGTTTGTTATTCAATCATGCCAAAACGGATGAACTGATCTGGATGAAATTTGGCACAGAGATAGATTATAGTCTGGAACAGCACATAGGCTTTACCGGTGAAATGTATGGTTCCCATGAGATAGATTTGTTTTAAGAAGATGAGTATAGACCATTACGTCGTCAACATAGAATAATTATGTGAGTGAGGACTGAGGGACCACACTTTAAGGGCTGTAACTTTTAAAATATGTTACTACAAATTCCCAGATTTTGCCTACAATTGTTTTAGGACTACTACTAAATCCAACAATAGTTTTTTTCCAAATCCCAGCCCGGTCCCTCAGTTCTCACGCACATGAATAATTTATAAGAAATACCCAGACCACAGAATAAATAATAACAGAATGGCCACTCTCCGCCCCTCCCTAGCGTCAGATACCTCAGGCCCCCGCATCCTGCCGGTGTTCTTGCCGGACTGCCAACAAACCCTACGCATCGTCACGCACACATTTGCATTTTCACGTGTACAAACGTAATTTTGACAAGTTTGACATTTGGTATTGTAGTGTGCAGCGGTATCGGAAAGTTTGTATGGAGTGTCACAGGTGTGGCCAGACCTAGCGGAAAGCTAGTTCTCAAATTTTGCCAGTCTTTTGGACTAAACAGTTTACCCACACGGCCACACCCATAGAAAGAGCGATTATCAAGTAAGGTTATCAGCTCGTGCGTAGCCAGGACAGGTTCCCAAGTAGAAGAGTAAATAAAACAGAACATTGTTAATATACATGTATTGTACATCGTAACAAAATTGTAAAATACATTAATATAACATCTTAATTGTAAGTTGAGTAATATTCAAGACTTCAGTTTCCGGGTTCCAGCACCTACCTATAAATAAATAATAATAATATAGGTATAATTTATTTCAGACCAGATCCATAATTATGTTAGTAATTGTATCTTAAAAAACTTTGTTAGTATAAATTGCACTGAAATTATTATAACCTTCCGGTAACAAACAACACCCAGTGTGCCTGTATGGGGCAATCGTTACGGGATGCAATCAAGTTCAAAATGCTGTTGGTGCTAAAAAAGAAGTTAAATTTGCATGCAAGCTTTTTTTGGTTAAATTTCGAGCTATTCACTAGATGGTACAGTTCGCGCCAAACTTATTGTCCGGCTTGAAGTTGGCACGAGCTAATTTCATCATCATCATCATGTCAGCCAAAAGAGGTCCACTGCTGAACAAAGGCCTCCTCATTGACTTCCACAGGGACCGGAAGTTTGCTACCTGCATCCAACGACTCCCAGCGAAATTACCAGGTCATCGGTTTATCTCGTTGGAGGCCGTCCCACGCTGCCCTTTCCGGTGTGTGGGGTGCGTTAAAAGAGTCTCCACGTGTGGCGATATCAACGTCATCGATATCAACGTCATCATCAACCCATTGATTGTCCCACTGCTGGGCACGGGTCTCTTCTAAGTATAAGAGGGATTAGGCTATAGTCCACCACGCCGGCCTAATGCGGATTGGCAGACTTTTCATGCCGTCGAGAATGTCTCTCAGGCATGCAGGTTTTCCCTCACGTTTTCCTTCACCGTTAAAGCGATAAAGTGATAATTACGCACATGATTTCGAAAAGTCAGAGGTGCGTGTCTTGGATTCGAACTCGAGACCTTTGACTTGACAGTCCAGTGGTCATACCCCTAGGCTATCACTGCTTCCAGGCTTCCTAGGCTATCAACATGCTGACTGGCTAATCTTTTTATCGGGGCATGAACTGAATACCGAATCGTGAACCAGAAGGATGGGCAGCAGCATCCTTTCTGAGGAACAGCACCCTTACTGGCCACAGGGGAAGGGGTCCAGAGCACATACCTAAGCAGGCAATGGATTGGAATCTCCAAGGAAAGCGGAAACGTGGTCGTCCCAAACAAACCTGGCGACGTACGGTGCTAGATGAAGCGAAGAAGATAGGAATGTTATGGAGCGAAATAAAACGCGAAGCTCAAGACCGATCAAGATAGAGAGTCACTGTGGACGCCCTCTGCCCCATCTAGGGGACGTAGGATCTTTAGTCAAGTAACTCAAGCACCTTTACTGCGCTCACCAACCTGCCTGCCCAGCGTGGTGAGTACCGGCAATTACCCCTCAAATGACGACACAAGCTAACTTCAACCCGGCCGTAAAAATCGAAGAAAAATATTGAATTGTAAAAAATATAACCTCACCTAAATTAGAAATGTAGAAAACCCCCGACACGAAAAGTAATTTGCCATTTTGTGGTGGCGGCCATCTTGGATTTGAAATTTATCATAGTATCTACTAGTTAAGCCCTTTCATTTGATACCCATATTGAGGGATTTGTGAAAAACTATGTAATCCGCTAATTTGTAGCGGCGGCCATCTTAGACCGATTTTCATCAAACATAGCTAAGAACACTCCCGACTAATTCACCTTTCAAATAAAAAAACAATCAAAATCGGTTAATCCTTTCGGGAGCTATGATACCACAGACACACACAGAGACGTCAAACTTATAACACCAAGTCGTTTTTGCGTCGGTGGTTAAAAAACGAAAGCATGTGCTGAAAATAATAAAATTGAATTGCGTTACATTAAATATAAATTTGTTAAAAAGCGGAAAGGTGTGACGTAATATAAATAAATAAAAAGGTTATATAGTTGTTGTCACCGGATGCACAAGCTAAAGTCGTAGGCTGTCGTTTTAAATAATTTTAATCCAATATTTTTCTCTCCGATTTTGAGGCCGGCTTGAAGTTAGCTCGTGCCTATTTCAAGACGGACAATAAGTTTGGCGAGAACTGTATGTATGTAACTCACCAACTGATAAGTTTATCCCCTGGTGAGTGGTGCGCACTCGTGTTGGAGCCACTTGAGGTCGTGGAGCAGGCCGCGGCGCTGCAGCAGCGGGCCCAGCGTGGTCAGCACGCGCTGGTGGTACTGGTTGATGTGCGACAGCTGAAATTAGTGCGAGTACTGATAAGTTCTCGTTAAATTAATTGGCAGATAATTATATACAATTATTGTTGCAATTTTTAATTTATCAGGCGATTAGCGTCTATCTTGAGGTGATGAAACAGGGCCTAAATATCTTATTATTTCACTTTTTTTATAATAAGAAAATTTTATTGAATAATTCATAATTCGTTATAATCGCGTTTTCCACCTACCTAGATCATTTTAATTTTGATCTTGAGTGAAACCTTGTCACGACGTTTGTGCGTCGATGTCCCTTCCACCTTGTATAAATAGCGCCAGTGGCGGCGTAAGACTTAAATTTTATGTGGGCAAAATTCATTTTGCGGGGCCCTCTGCCAGCGCAAGATTTGCATAATTTTTCGGGGCGCGAGGCCCCCTGGGTCGCGAGGCCGTAGGCGGTGGCCCACGTCGCCCACGCCTTACGCCGCCACTGAATAGCGCGCCCTTACCTCGAAGTCTGACAGCATGGTGACATCAATGCACTCCTTCTGGTTGGGCACCAGGGTTAGCGTGTTGAACCCGAGCACGCCGCGACCCTCGTAGTCACCTACTAAGCCGGCGGCCTACAATAATTCAAAATATTTTATTTACCGAGAAGAGCCGGCAAGAAACTCCATAGTCACTCTTTTAACTAAATTAAAAATTTAGAAAACCCCCGACACGAAATGTAATTTGCAATGTGGTGGCGGTCATCTTGAATTTTTCATAGTGTATAGTATTCTCCTAGTTAAGCCCTTTCATTTGATACCCATATTGAGGGAGTTGTGAAGAAATATGTTATTCGTTATTTTGTGGCGGCGGCCATCTTGGACCGATTTTCATCAAACATAGCTAAGAACACTCCCGACTAATTCACCTTTCAAATAAAAAAAACAAAATCATAATCGGTCCATCCATTGGGGAGCTACGATGCCACAGACAGACACGCACAACACAGACACGTCAAACTTATAACACCCCTTCGTTTTTGCGTCGGGGATTAAAAAAGATAGTGAGACAGTAACAATAATACATACATGTTGTGTATTATAATCTTATGTATTACATAATATACACTACTAGCTTCGCCCGCGTGGTCTGGGTAGTTATTATAACTTTAATTATATAAAAGGAAAAAGTGACTGACTGATTATCTATAAACGCACACATGGGCGTACCCGGCTTTTGGCCCAGGGGGGGGCAGTTGAGGGATTTCTTACCCCTACCCCCCCCCGGGTCCCTATTCTCACTAAAAGAGGCCGTGAAATTTCAGCAGAATTAAAAAAAAATGCTCAAACCCATCGAAAAATCGACAAAAATGCTAGCTATACGTAAATATATCAGAGTAAATAATATGATAAACCGAATTATTTTGTTAATTTGTTGCTACCTATTATATTATGACCCCACGTGGAACGAGCTTAGAGCCAGCAACAAATTTTAGAACTGGAAATCGGATGAATTTTAACAGGTGCGCTTATAGCCGATCATGTTAGCCTAACGCTCGATTTTACCAAAATAAACAAATAATAAATTATTTGCAGATCTACTTAATTATTGGCTAGCATGACCGACCACGACCCATATAGGGATATCGGTCAGAAATTCACCCGATCTCCGATTCTACATTTTGTTGATCATTCTGATGCATTATAAACCGGTCATGTTGGATCAACACTCGATTCTTCCGGTATTCATAAAAATTTATGCATAGAGAGTCAACATCAAAATATAGAATCGGAGCTTTTCTTAAAGTTTCTGACTATACGGTATACTTTTTATAAACCGGTCACGCTACTCTAAATTTTTCTGGAATCAAATAAAATAATTTACTTCCTCTACGCTGCAATGGTTATTGACGCCTGGAGAGTCAGCATAAAAAAATTGAACCGGACGTCGGATGATGACGGATGATGAAATTTATTATTGTTGCCCGGAAAGTCTGGGGAAGTACCTCCACCTTACAGAAAACTGCAGCCAAATAACACTCTTTATTATGTGTTGTGTTCCTGCAGTGAGCAAGATCGCCACAGCTCCTTCTAAGGATGCGCTGCGCTGGCAGTAAGAGGAATATTCCCTCAAACTGTCGGCGCAGTGAATCCTCCATAACCTCTAAGACGTTTTTCGGGTCGGCAACGCGCGAGTGATACCCCTGGTGTACCAAGCGTCCATAGGCTATGGTAACCGCTTACCATCAGGCGGGCCGTATGCTTGTTTGCCACCTTAGTGGTATAAAAAAAAGTCATCAACAAAACTCAGAACCGTAAATCAGCCGGGATAACATGCACGCCGCGAGAAAATTTTGTCGACGCTTATGTCGTGCCTTTGTCTCGTTTTCGCACGAGGAAGAGCGAGACAAAACAGTAGACAACATTTTTTCGTGGCGCGCATGTTAGCCTTGCAGATGAATTTGTAACCGGTATTCTTATAAGCCAGTCATGCTAACTCAACGCTTGATTTATAAATAGAAAAAAAAATATTGCTTAACGTAGCAATGAAAATTTATGACTAAGAGTCAGCAAACGAGAAGTCGAAAACTTGGGCCACCCACCTTGGACAGGTTAGGTTAGAAGGATACTTACAATTAGTTTGTTACTAGACCTCCAGTTATCTTACATAGTAAGAGCGAGCGAAGCCAGCTCAAAAATTTGGCCACCTACCTCGGACAGGCTTGGTTAGAAGAGTAACTACAGTTAGTTTGTTTACTATTTCCAGGTGTCTCATGTAAAAGCGAGCGTAGCGAGCTCGAAAATTGAGGCCACCCTCCTCGGACAGGCTGGGTTAAAGAGTAATTACAATTACTTTGTTACTACCTCCAGTTGTCTCATGTAAAAGTGAGCTCGTAAATTGAGGAAACCCGCTTAGGACAGGCGACGTTAGTGCAGGGGGTAATTACAATTAGTTTCTTACTACCTCCGTGCCGCTAGCGCTGCCCTTTGGAGCCTGGCGCTCCGGGCTCTTGGCTCTTTTGGCCCTAGTGGAAATACGCCACTGTAAAGGTTGAATGAGTATACGAACCGGTATCCTTATAAACCGATCATGCTAGCTTAGCGCTCGGTTTTTAGGGAATCAACAAAATCCAATATAATAATTGTGTTGCTCAACTTGGTTAATGACGCCTTGAAAATCGGCAATAGGATATCTTCCCGGGATCGCACGAGTTTCTGACCGGTGTGTTTATAAGCTCGTCACTCTCGATTTTTTCAAAACAAACAAAGTAAAGCTAGCATTGTTGTCAATTTTGTAAGATCGGTTTGAGCAACAAAATCAAAAACAACAAATAGTGAATATTTTTCTATTTTGACAATTTGTCACTGCCAGTGTTATTGTAACTTGTGGGGGCAAGTTTGTTCCATTCTACACACAACACGAAAAAGGTTTTTTTTTAATCTTACTAAAACTTTTATCTACGGGGCATCCAAGATCCAGGGGGGGGCAGCTGCCCCCCCCTGCCCCCCCCTGGGTACGCCCATGAACGCACACCTCAAACCACTGAAAGGATTGGGCTGAAAGGAGACATTTTTTTTGTTCGAAGAATAGGCCCACCATAAATAATGTGGTGTATAGTAATTAAACATATATTGATATATTCCTTATAATTCTTAAAATACAATGGTATAGTTAGTTAGTCATGGTCTAACCGGAATACTGAGAAATACGTCAAAAATGTGAACGCCAAAATAACCTAAAAATCAAGCCGTAAGAGGCCTGTCAAAAATACCTAATAGGTATATTATAATTTCAAAGACGGTCTCTTAAAATAAGTTTACCTAACATATAAATATTAACCAGATAATGCTATTAAAGGGAGAAAACACATTTTGTTTAGGTATGTAGCATTAAACCAGTGGGCCTAAGAAAAACTCTCTCTCTCCTTTAGCACACAGATGTATATTATGACGTAGGTATCCAATAAGAAAGGATTTAGGGAAATTCTCACGGGTTTAGAAATAAATAGATGGACGCACTTACCCTAGGATGGTTGGTATTCTTGTTGACTTTTATAGTTTCCACCAAGTCTTCGTGTCGGATACCAAAGCTACCCACTTTGTAGTAACCGGGCTCTGAAATTATCATCAATCTATATACTGTCCCACTGCTGGGCACGGGTCTCCTCTCAGTATGAGAGGGATTAGGCTATAGTCCACCACGCTAGTCTAATGCGGGTTGGCAGACTTCACACGCCGTCAAGAAAATCTCTCAGACATGCAGGTTTCCTCACGATGTTTTGATTCACACCATGATTATGAAGAGTCAGAGGTGCGACGACGTCTGTGGTCTAGTGGTTCGAGTACCGGACTGCTGATCACGAGGTCGTGGGTTCGATTCCCACAGGACACAAACATTTATTGTGATGAACTTAAGTGTTTGTGTTTGTTTGGATGTTTCTTATATATTATAAGTATGTATTTACAAAAAAAAATAGTATATAAGAATCATTTGCATTGTCTAGTACCCATAGTAAAAGCTCAGCTTAGTTTGGGACTAGATGGTGCTGTGTAAAAATGTCCCAGGATATATTTATTTATATTTATATTTGATCAAATCGACCAAGATATTTATATTCTTATAACACAACACTTTGGGGGCTTTAGTTGGGCCTAGGTCGACCACTATTTAAGAAATTCTCGGAAAGTAACTCAGTTTGCAAGAGATATTTTTCAAGTCAACGTTTTAATCTTTTTTTCAACTAGATAGCTAGGCATTAAATTCAAATTCAAAAGATTTTACAAGCATTTATGAAATGTTAAATAAATAAATAATCTATATCTATACTAATATTATAAAGAGGAAAGATTTGTTTGTTTGTTTGTTTGTAATGAATAGGCTCCGAAACTACTGGACCGATTTCAAAAATTCTTTCACCTTTGGAAAGCTACATTATCCCCGAGTAACATAGGCTATATATCATCACGCTACGTCTAATAGGAGCGGAGTAGTAATGAAAAATGATGCAAAAACGGGGGAAAAAATTATAAGACCACGCGGGCGAAGCCGCTGGTGGGAAGCTAGTAATAAATAAATAATAAATATTCTGGGACATTTTACACAGCACCATCTAGTCCCAAACTAAGCAGAGCTTGTACTATGGGTACTAGACAATGGATATAATACTTATATACTTTTTTTTTGTAAATACATACTTATAATACATACAAGAAACAACCAGACAAACACAAATACTTATATTAATCACATAAATATTTGTGTTCTGTGGGAATCGAACCCACGACCTCGTGATCAGCAGTCCGGTACTCGAACCACTAGACCACAGACGTCGTCAAATGATTCTAGTTGCACAGTTGATGGGGAAGAATTCCGCAAGAAACTCCATGGACACTCTATTAAAATAAGACTTGTTAAATTTTTACTGGTACAATATTGTGATATCAGAATCTGTGGATATTGTAGGTCAATGTAATAGTCAACCTATATTAAAAAAAAAACCTTATATTTAAAACAAATACATTGTTTCCGTATTATATTATATTATGACCGATAACTTGTACGTGTGGTGTAAACTGTTAGTATAAGTTGGTTAATAAATAAATAAATAAACCTAAAGACGATAAAAATAAGAAATACGGTTCTCACTATCTTAAAACTTAGTCCAGTTTATGACCAGCCCCCCCCCACTCGAAGGCAGGTTCCACTATAGTGTAGTGCACGTACCATTGCTGAGTATCTGCCCGGGCTGGAGGCCGGGGTCGTGCGGGTAGGGGCGCCACGAGACCCCGGCGGGCCCCTCGTGCACGTTCAAGAAGTGCCCCACGCCGTGCCCCGTGCCGTGGGCGTAGTCCAGCCCCACCTCCCACAGCGCGTGGCGCGCGAAGCTGTCCAACACGTTACCCTGCGGATGGGAGACGGGATAATAAATTATTTTTAAACAGAAAACAAACCGCCTCCAAAGAACACCTTGGAACTAAAAAGAAAAAATAACAGGTACATATTTAAAGAAAGAAAGAAAGAAAGAAAGAAAGAAACATATTAACTTTATGATTTCAAACTAATTTGGAGTCGGTGCCAAACAAACAATCAATGAAAGTCATATTTAAATTAAATTAGTAGTTTGGCACCGCCTCCAAATTCTGAGGTAAAAAACATAAAAAAAATAAAACATACAGTCGAATTAATAATAATAATAAATTTATTTCCCAAGAATACAGTATATACATCAATAAAACATCAATAAATAAAATCGTTATGTCCAAAAACTATGGAATTATTGAGCTAGTTGGTAGAATTTTAAAATTATAATACTGCGGAAATCTGTATTACATTAATAGTGATCCCTGCCTCTTAAACTAGGGTAACCTGTATCTTAAGAGGCAGTTTTCGGCATACGAAGGTTACTTAATAGGTTAATTAATTATGTCGTTCTACCATTTATTAATCTAATAGTAATATAATATAAATTAATGTAATTCTGTGTGTTTGCGTGCGTGCGTGCGTGCGTGCGTGTGTGTGTGTGTGTGTGTGTTGAATTGAGAAGTTCCTTCTTTTTTTGAAATCGGTTGTAAAACAGTTTTTTTTTAATGAATATCTTGCAATCAGTCAATCTGTATATACAGAGTGGTCCATTTACAGTGGTCCAAAATTTTTTTATTGGGTCTACGACATCCCAGTTGTTAATCTAAACGCAACATGTGTTCCGCAAAAATCAATAGTTTAAGGCCCCAGTCTAGCTGTGCATAACAAACGAATTCAGTATATTGACAGTTCGCGGGCACGAACCCCGCGAGGCACCCTCTGTATCATCCTGTGATACGTAAATTACAAAGTGTAGAGCAGTGCTACGAAATGAAAGTTGCTCTACTTTACAAAATAAAATATTTCTATTTATTTTTAATAAAGGAAAAAATCGGCTGGCGGGCAGGATTCGAACCTGCGTCTTCTGGTGCCAGATAGATATTTTTAGTCGAGGTTTTAATTTCGTTATAATAGACGTGAAAAAGAAGGAGGTTGATTATTTTAAGATTAAGACCTTATTGACACTATAAGGTCAAGTTCCAGGAGATGGTTTGCTTTGGAGTAGACCTTTGTGTTTTATTTCTTGATCTAAACTGGTTAGAGGAAGAACAAAATTCAGAGCGCGAAGTAAGAATTTGACATAGAATACACTTCCACGACTGCTATAGCCGTCTGGCTATCATCAGAGGTGTGTAAACTCAGCTTTCAATGAGCTAGATGAACCAGATCACACGGGTTTGAACCGTTGAGCTTATAGCTCAGCAACAAAATGAGCTTATAGCCCACGGCTCAATCCAGCTCTTATTGTATTTGTAAATCCCTCCACAGATTAGTCTTGTAATTCTGTTACAAATTTCTTTTAAATTAAATGGGATTTTTGTTAGCCATATTTCATGTAAATCTATTCAGCCGTTCAAAAGCTACAGCTCATGTCCTAGTTGGGATTAGAAATGTTTAACACCAAAAAATCTATCGAAAGACTTTTCTTCTGGGCACATGAAGTGGGGTAAATGAAAAACCGCGTGCAACGGTTATTTATAAATATACTCATCTATCTATCTATTCAGCCGGTAAAACCCACTGCTAAGTCAGGGCCTCTTCTCTATTACGCCACTGCCATATTAACCGACAATCGGGGGGTGATCTGCCGTGCAATCGTTTACATCCAGCCAGTATATCATATGTCCATCTAGCTCGTGTATGTACACCTATAGGCACCACCTCACCTTCACTTGGGCTCGGCGCAGTGTTTTTTCTTACGTACATCGTCGTCATTCTCACACTGTCTATTCATCTTTTCTTTGGTCTTCCTCTTCTACTATATCCATCCACATTTATGTTCAAAACCTGTTTTGTAACTAGGCTCTCTACTTCTACGCATCATAATATGTCCATATATTGTAGATAAGCGGTCACTGCACCACTTTTCAGTAGTTTTCACACTCACTTTCAAACTACGTCTTTCTCACTTTCTAACTATGGTCTAATGACCTGATAAAGGTAGCTGGGACAATGGTCCACTGCAGGACTAAGTACGGAAACCGAACACACAGGACTTCATCATCATTGAGAACACAGGAGTGAGTTTTCAATAATGATGAAGGTCGCTGGGAGTCGTTAGAGGCAGGCGGCATATAACCAGTCCTTGTGGAAGTCTATGGGTGAGGCCTTTGTTCCACATGCACAGTGGACTTCTTTTGGCTGATAATTATAATTATATTAGGATAGTAATTATTCAATTTGTGTGATTCAAACCGGGGAGGGGGCATAGGGGCATAGGTAAATTTTTGGGTGCCGGACAAACTTGTTACCTAGTGGTAATAAGTTAACGGACCATAGTAACAAACTTGTTACCTAGTGGTAACAAGTTAATGAACCATAGTAACAGACTTGTTACTATCGCACTTTACTGCTAACAAAACAGTCTATATCTGATATTAATGTAAAAAATGGCGTCGAGTTGTTTCTGTACCCAGGTGTTAACTAGGGACAGAAGAATCGGGACCATAAAGTTAGACGGACATCCATGGGTTTAGGTGTCCAATAAATGCCTAAACACACCGCATTTTTTAAAACAATCGATCGATTAAACTGCTTGTGGAATAAAACCGCTACGACCGACTGGCCGCCTCTGAAGAAATTGGCTTCAGATTTTCGTTTATAAACCGTGCCTGTTGAAAACACTATAAAAAAAATTGTGAAGCAGGTACACATTTTTTTTAAATTGGTTGTGTCATTTAATACACTTACTTTAAAATGATTAAATGATTTTATCAATATTTTTAGTTTTTATTATGAAAAATCCCGTTTGTTTTGGGACCAAAAACAGGAAAATTTGACGATGTTATGACACTCGGATTAAGAAAACTAAAGGTATAATTAAAAATCTACTCAGCGCATTTTGAAGACGACTATCTTAAGCTAATTTTGCGCTGAGTAGATTTTTGAATTTATTCTTGATAATCCCGATTAACGTGCACAAACATGACTCTAACTGGCGTTGGGCGCGAGAGCGCCATCTTTGACGCCTAATTTATATAACATAAACTAACCAGAGGAACGTAAAAAAAATACGTAGATAAAGCTAATATAACATATATTCTATCGCGATAAAAATATATGACACTATATCCTTCCTTTCCTTAAAAAAACGTTGCGAAAATGAGCTAATAATTTGACAACTGCTAAATTTTGTTAGACTGGGGCCTTAAGAGTTATGAATTTTTAAAATCTCTACTTTCTAGTATCAGTTTCGGACGACATGTAAAAACTGTCAACTTGACAGCTGTCATATACCTTAGGAACATATTTGGGCTGAGTTGTATAGGCTTTTGAGAACCTTCTTTTGTATGTTTTTTTTAACAGTCTTACCTTGACTCCTTGCGGGAACAGAGCAGTGGCAACCATGATTTGTCCCTTCAGCACTCGCGTGAAGGCGGCCTTCTGTTCCGCGGATGGCGCACCAGACATGTGGCGCGTGCGCGTTATGTCCGTGGTACCGTCTCTGTTACAAACGATCAAATCAAATCAAATTTTATTGCAAACATGGGTATTACACAGTTCTCACCAAACTTATTGTCAGGGTTGAAGTTGGCACGAGCTAACTTTAACCCAGCCGTAAAAATCGGAGAAAGAAAAATATTGGATTGTAATAAATAAAAACTAAAGCTCAAGTCGTAGGCTGTCGTTTTAAATCATTTTAATCCAATATTTTTCTTTCTCCGATTTTTACGACAGGGTTAAAGATAGCTCGTGCCAACTTCAACCCGGCCAATAAGTTTGGCGTGAACTGTACATAGGTGTTGTTAGAGTATAAGGTACTCCATATTTTGCCATCATAATATGAGCATGCCAATTATACAATAGAATAAATTATGAATTATTATTAAATTATTATTCTAAACAAAATGGAAATTATTAGTTTGTTAATAGGTAATATTGTATACTACTGGCCTTAAGGATTTCCATCTAAATATTCTTTAACACTGTAGCCGATCACGGACTTAGGGCACTACATCAAGTTCAAATGTATTTATTTCAAATAAGCTTTTAGGCATTCATGAAACGTTAAAATGGCAGTGTATTGTTTCTGCCTACTCCTGGCCCTGTGAGAAAAAGGCTTGAATGTATGAAGCGTTAAATAACTCTAGTTGCATGGTTCCAAAAATTTGATCCTATGGAGAAGATCCGGCAAGGACACAAGGTGTAAGAGGGATTAAGATTTTAAAAAAATACAGTCGAGTTGAGAACCTCCTCCTTTTTTTGAAGTCCGTTGAAAATTGAAATAAAACTACTTTTTACGGATTTTATCGCGTTATATTAATATTATTTTAATCCCGACGTTTCGGACCCTTTACAGCGTCCACGGCGCCCACGGGTGACTAAGGTGGTAGGCGTCTTGACGTTGAAAATATTCAGAGAGTCAGCTAATATTCAAAGACGACACTAAGCGTAAAGTAACACTTCCGTATGTCGAATTTTGTATTACATTTTGACATAAGGAAGCGTAATTTTACGGTTAGCGTCGTCTCTGAATATTAGCCTTACTATCTTTTAAATCTAGCCTTTGAGCTAGCCAAGAAGTTTATGAAAAAGCTTTTACAAGTATATAGGAAACATTAAATGATTCTAGTTGCACGGTCCCAAAAAGTTGTTCCTATAGAGAAAAAACCAGCAAGAAACTCCTTTAAAATAAAAGTTGTTATTTTAGCACAAGTTCTGCTTAGTTTAATAATAGATGGTGCTGTGTCAAATGACCCAAATATTTATTTATCTCACTTGTACTGTCCTCCGGAGTCGAGCAGGAACATGTCGTTCTTCTCGATGACTTTCTGCACGCCGTCGCGGGATGGGCTGTAGTGTATGATGGCGCCGTTGGCCCCCGCGCCCGGGATCGTCGCAAACGACGGACCCATGAAGTCTTCCTCCTCCCTGACGATACATTTTGTTTACGGTTTATTAGCTTCACGCCAGCGGCTTCGCCCGCGTGGTCTTAGTCTGGCCATCTCCTATTTCAAGCCCTTACAGCCCTTTTTTCGCAATAAAAAGTATGTCTAAGTAAGCCTATGTCCTTTCTCAGGCTCTAGACTATCTGTGTACCAAATTTCATTTAAATCGGTTCAGTGTTTCTGGCGTGAAAGCGCGACAGACAGGGAGACAGAGTTACCTTCGCATTTATAATATTAGTAAGGATTTTCACTAATTTAGTTAAACCAACAATCTTACTTGCGGAACTCGAGCAGTTTGTCTGCAGCTTGTACCTCCGTGACGGTGGCGCCACTGTTGATCTGGTCGTGTAGCCACTTCAGCAATCGACTCACCGCGATGCCGTCCCGGATGTGGCATTGACGGAAACCCTGGGTGAAAGATCAAAAAAGTTTATAGTTGAGGCGAACGATGTTGCCTTACCTGGTTGGTCGGTTCTTAGTCTAATACAATCGAAATGTTGCTGTAAAATTGGCACAAATACAATACTAAGGGCCCACCACCTCTGATTAGAAGCTAGCCGCCCGGAGATATTAGAAAATGGAACAAAATTTGCATGAAATTATCTGCCAGGCAATTAAATTACTAGGGGAACTTACTAGGAGGTGGTAAAATTGGCCCTAAATGTTGCTGTAAAATTGGCACAAATTAATACAAAATTTTGTTATAAAATTGGCACAAATTGATACAAAATTTTGTTATAAAATTGGCACAAATGAAGACAAGATTCTGTTGAAAAATAATCTAAAATACAATAAAAAATTTTGCTACATAATTGGCACATAAATAGGTACATAATTACACATTTTAGGGCTTAGGGACTCCTGACTTCCAAAATAAGTAATAACTTGTACTGGCAATAACTTCTGTGCCAACTTACTTCTAACTCGACATCGTTCTTGATGAGCTTCATCAGAGCGACAGGAGACACCTCCGATATTAATGTCAGTGGATTCTTCAATATGTCCGCCTGCAACAAACACTCTTCACATAATATACCACACGCCTATATACCCCGAAGGGGTAGGCAGAGGCGTACACTCACATTTCGCCGGTATGTTTAGGTCCCGTGTAATAGGAGGCGAGTCTATTGCCATCAACCGGGCACAAATCCAGACTCCGAGCTGCTACTGGGAATTTCACAGAAAACCAACCAACAACACTGTTCGACCCGGGGATTGAACCCAGGACCTCTAGCGTAGCAGTCGTGCTTAGGACCACTGAACCAACGCGGCAGTCTCTTCAGATGATTATCAGAAAGGGGAAGAATGGAATCACCAGACTGTTCAAACAAAGAACAGCTCAGATCTTGTCCATCTCTCTTGATGAAATGATGATGATAATGATAATTAGGCACGGCGACCGCGGCGGACTCTGTTATCGCTGGTGAGCTCGCATGTGGCTTATGTAGCCAATTTAACTTGCTAAAATGATCACTATACAATCACTTGCGTACAACTTCAGACACGCACAGTTACATCGGCCCTACTGTATCTAGAGAAGTTTTTTTATCTTCGATAGGCTTGCGCTTGACCACAGCTCTCCTGATGTTAAGCAACGATGTGGTCTACGATGTAGCGCACTTGCCTAGAAGAAACCGATTCACTCTCGTCTTCAAAACACCCAAATTATAAGTCTCGGGGAACAAAGATTCCGGTAGTGAGTTCCACAATAGAGCAGTACGCACTATGTGTGTAGAGCTCATTGCGAGATTTAAGCACTTCCACCATGTAGCGGTGGCGATGGCGCCTTGCCGTAGCCCTGCTTGTCCGATAGTGGAACAGGGATGGGGGAACTATACCATGTACATTTCTCGCCAAACTTATTGTCCGGCTTGAAGTTGGCACGAGCTAACTTCAATCCGACCGTAAAAATCGCAGAAAGAAAAATATTGGACTAAATCCTTACTAATATCATAAATGCGAAAGTAATTCTGTCTGTCTGTATGTCGCGCTATTACGCCAAAACTCCTGAACCGATTTAAATGAAATTTGGTACACAGATAGCCTAGAGCCTGAGAAAGGACATAGTCTACTTTTTAATGCAAAAAAAGGGCAGCAAGGGGTTAAAATAGGGGACAGTTATAAGAACGCGGGCGAAGCCACTGGCGGAAAGTTATTAATAAATAAAAAAATGAAAGCTCAAGTCAAAGTCTGTCGTTTTAAATTATTTTAATCCAATATTTTTCTCTCTGTAGTTCCGATGCACACTCTCCGAAATGTAACCGGTAAAATGTTGATAGAGATGCAACTTTACGCCGATGCTCAAGGCTTTGCAGTTTGGTATTGCAAAGTGCATCATTGCCGATGAGCGTCTTGGCTCTCTTCTCAATGGACTCCAACTCCTGGTATTTAGCAGAGTACTTACCGCAGCGGCTGCCCTGTGGATAGCCTCGCTGGCGTCACCAGACAGCCAGATGGAGTGTCTACCGTCACCGGTCTGCGACAACTCTTTCTGTAACAAAGAACGACAAAATTAACTATCTGGGTAGGTTATTCCTGGGTCGAGCCAAGGTTTATATATATGTATTTACAGGATATTTTTTTTATCCAGTTCGATAATTCTTTTGGGAGTTCAATATATATTTATTTTATTTGGATCTCCAACAAGAGGTACACCACCTTACATACTAATTACACATAGAATATGTTGTCTATTCTAAATTAAAGGAGACCAACATTATGCAAATAAAAAATTTAACGACACAATAAAATTAAATTAAATTAAAAAAGGGGGACAAAGTTGTTTTACTTTTGTATAATAATGTCTAAAAAAGATATATCAGAAATAGAGGGCACATTTACATAAATGTTTCAATACTTTTTTATTTTTTTATCCGAATGAAATCAGCAAAATATGGACTCACATGACTGTGCGCACCAGCGCACACGCCTGCCTGCGTGTGCCTATACATACATACATACATATATTTTTATCTAGGTATATAATTATGAAATTTTACTCACAGCCAAATTCTCCAGACGAACTACAACTTCCTCCAATGGATACCTTTGGACTTCCACCGCCTCCTCGGTCAGGTGTTTGGTGACGTTGGGCGACAGTTCCCCAGCGGTGAACAGCATCACCGTCGAGGGCGTGATCACGAGGTACGAGAAGAACACGGGGTTGTAGTCTATGTCACTTCCACGAAGGTTGAGGGTATCTGGATGATGGGAAATTATAATAAAACAACAATATATGTTTGTTTTGTATTTTTGTGTGACCTGTTTAGTGTCGAATATAGACGTCACTGGCGCACAGGGCATACCTTTTATAGACTTAGGCCTACCGAGGATAGTCGACACTGGCGTTCAAAAAGGTTAAATAATATAAAAAAAGTCCCCCGCATCAACAAAAATCACTGAACGAATTCTCAGTAGAAGAACATGGAACATAAATACCGACGGATTCTATTAACGCGCTATATAATTCGAGTAAAGCGATTCCCTGTGAATCTAAGATCTGACAATCCTGGCTTGTCTCTCACTCTAATGCTCTAAGTTCTAAATGCTGGAACCTTGCGTGAGGGGCAGATTCAAAACAGGGTAATACTCACAAGCAACTTCGTCCAAAGCGGTGATGACGAGCGCCGACGCTTTCTTATCCGCCATCTTAGCACGAAGCTCTTTGATCTTATCTCCAGCTGGTCTACCTGTTAATGTCAAGAAGTATATTAAAAAATTATAGTATTTAGCATCAACGGTAAGCGGTACTGTTCAAAACGTTAGGTTTCATTTAAATGAAAGAAAGGAATGATTTTACTGTACTCATGGTGCTAAAACTTACTAGTATACTTTATATGAAGAGGTATAGTCACAACTTACAAGTATACTTCATATGTAAAGATATGATAATATTCAAACTAATAATTCTAGTGTTTCACAGTACGTTTAACTTTACAGGTAAAGGTAAGATACGTAGTATTTAAACTTACCAGTATACCTTGCCTTACCTTACAAGTATAATCGATATGTAGGGGTATGATAGCGTTTAACAGAACAATTGACAGGTAGAAATACAAGGGCCTGTTTCACGACCTCTGAATAACCGCTACCCGCCGGATAAATTAAAAAATGGAACAACATTTGAATTTATTTATCCGCCAAGTAGTTAAACGGTATCTAACTCACCAGAAGATATGATAGTGTTCACCTTACCTGTATACTTGACATGTGAAGGTATGTGTGTTCAAACTTACCTGTATACTTAACAAGTAGAGGTATGATATGGTCCAAACATACCTGTATATATGACATGAGAAGATATGATAGTATTCAAACTTACCTGTATACTTTTGACATGTGAAGGTATGATAATGTTCAAACCTACCTGTATTATTTATTTATTATTTTACAGATAGAGTATGCTGCCGTCCTCAAGCTAAAATGCCGTTATGTACCAAAACTACTTTTTGAGTTATGCACAAAAAAGTGGGCAGTTTTTAAAAATGTACGCTAATTAATACTAGAAGTCATATTTGAGACTTAGAAGTACTGACTAACAGATCTCACGACTTCTGATTGTGTTGGCATTTAAAAATCTAAACCGGCCAGATGTCAGATAACGGCATTTTAGCTTGAGGACGGCAGTGTGACAGTGTTCTAATATACCTGTATACTTGACAGATAGAGGTATGATGGTGTTGTTGGGCCTCTTCGGCGGAGGGTCACCCAGCTGCCGACGAGCCTCATCCACTAAATTAGTGGACACAGGTACTAATTCCATGTTTGCCTTACATAACGCCGTCTGAATGAAAAAAACTTGTTAGGAAACTCGAGGTCTTGGGATGCGTACGAACAAAGTGTTGTTGGGTTTTTATACGTAATTCTTAATAGCAGTTCAAAGTTGGAATTTGTGGCAATAGGAGGCTCTTTGCTAAGTTATTCTAATCAGCCCACTTCCTCCAGAAGCAGATAAGTCTTCCCCACCTCCTCAGTGTCCGTTAGAAATCTTGGTGATCCCAGGATTTCTTTCCGTACCCGTGCGACGCCTGTACATTCAAGCAGCACGTGTGGTACCGTTTCCTCATAGAGACTTATGCTATACCTAATTTATAAGTAATACCGAGACAAAGCGGACAAAGCCGCTGGCGGAAAGCTAGTTGCAATATAAAAGGTTCTCACCTGCAGCGGCGTCCACTCGTCTCTGGTGAAGGTGTGAGGGTCCACGCCGACTGCAGCGCCCTCTTTCAAGTTGCTTATCAACCATTTTTCTATGGTTAGTGTCTCGGGTAGAGCTGTAGACGAAATTGATATAATCTTAATAAGTTTATGTTCAATACATAGTCATAGTATCCACGATACAGGCTTGCCTAGTGTGGCTACCTCGAAAATTCACAATCCACCGCTGTATAAAGCCATTTTTATATTAGTTTTTCTTTTATTAATAAATGATTTGATTTGATTTGATTTGATTTGAATTGATTGGAATTGATTTGATTTGATTTGATAGTTTCACTGCCTAGTTAGTCTAGTGATCCTGCTACGCTACTGCTACGCTAGAGGTCTTGATATTGATTCCCAGGTTTTCTTCGTAAATTTCTGTGAATTTTTGAACAACGCGGACGGAGTCGGCTCCAATTGACTCGTCAACCTTCAAAATTTTTTTTTATCGAGATACCAAAGGGTTTCATAATAGGGCATTTGACAGCATGTAAAATATAGGAACTATTGATGGCATCTGTATTGAATATGAATTTTAAGCTTTTAAGCTAACAAAAGTACGAGATATTTTAAGAGAAAAGCGACAACGAAAATGTTTTTTGGTCTACTTTAGTCACGTGATCGTAAACGCCTGTGGTTGGCCGAATGGTCGATGACGTCAACTACTTGTAAACAGTTGCGTGTAAAATGTGTTTGGTACATAAATACAAGCGGGTGACGACACGATGACATGAGGTGCCATATCGTCAGGAAAAGCGTTTTCGCGGGATATTTAGATAATATTTTTTGTTGTTGTATTGTACCTAATACCTATATGTATTGTAACGTAAAATAATATACACTTTCTATAGAGTCCTTACACATCAGTGATTAACGTAGAACAGTTTTAAAACCCTGTCAATTATGTAGGCAGCTAACAACACCTGTGTTTTGACACATTTTGCGTAATATATTATTACACAATCTTTGTCAAAACACAGATGCAATTATCTGCCTTTATACTTAGTTATATTTCCTGTTGACTGTACATAGAAACATGTTTTTCAGAACACTCACATTGCTTCATAAGAGTCCACAGCGTGAGATCGGCTTCTTTCTCGAACTGCGTGTAATATCTGCCGTCGGTCCAGACCAGCGCCGCCGATGACGTCACTACCGCTGTACCCGCTGAGCCGGTGAAGCCGGATATCCATTCGCGGCGGGCGTCTACCGGCGCTATGTACTCTGACTGCAGGAGATAAACAAAAAAAATTAAGGAAAAATATTTAACACCTAAACTGCTTCACCGAGTTTAATGATTTGACGACGTCTGCTGATCTCGAGGAAGTGATGAAAGGATTTGAGGCTTTTAAGTCTTTAAAAAGAAACGGAGCTCGGTAAAGGCCTCGTCAAACAGAACGCGTATTTATCGTCAGTGCGCTAGAGCGTACCAGACTAGCGTCGCGTATTTTGTGTTTGAACGACTTGGACGCTCAACCATATTTTTGTATACACATAGAACGCTGCGTTCTAGCGCAGCGTCTTGACGTTGCGTTGTATTTTTGTACAGAATTTTATCTGACGCCGGGCGTACTTATATGAATGTCTTGGTATGGGCACGTAATGAGGAGGGATGAAACGCATGTGACTAAAAGAGCGATGACATTGAATGTCGAAGGACGGAGGGGTAGAGGAAGGCCAAAGAAAAAATGGATATAATAATAATAATAATAATAAAGGTATTTATTTACAACTACCGGAAATATATATAGTGAAGGATGGTACGGTTGACATATGTCGGGCATGCCACCGTCCGGGAGAGTCTATCCGACATATTGTATCTGGTTGTTCGCGTCTGGCTAATGGTGAGTACTTGCACAGACATAACCTGGTGGCCCGGATTATCCACCAGCAACTTGCTTTGAAATACAAACTTGTGGAATCGGAGGTACCGTACTATAGGTATGTGCCCGACCCAGTTCTCGAAAATGGTCATGCCACATTGTACTGGGATCGCTCTATTATCACAGACAGGACTATTGTTGCCAATAAGCCTGATATTGTGGTGATAGACCGATTACAGCGTAGTGCTATGACTGTCGATATCACCGTCCCGCATGATGAGAACCTCATGAAAGCCGAGAAAGATAAAGAAATATTATAAAGTATCTTGATTTGGCACGTGAGGTTGTCGACATGTGGGAGGTGAATTCGGCGATCATTGTACCGATCGTTGTGTCTGCCAATGGCTTAATAGCCAAGAGCCTCGACCAACATCTAAGGAGGCTCTCGTTGAGTGCCTGGATCAAGGGCTTGATACAGAAAGCGGTACTCCTAGATACGGCACGTATTGTTAGGAGGTTCCTTTCCCTGGAGCCCTGACCACCGGTAGCTTGGACTCTGTTCCCGATACCGGTGGGCTACTATTTTTTATATTTTTAAATGTTTTTATTTTTTTTGTTTTTTATAAAAATATTTAAAAATACAAATAATATGTAAAAAAATGAATAAAGGAAGGTATTTATTTCTCTCATTCACAAAGGTAAGTACAAATTACATATCACAAGACATATAGGGCAATTTTCATTCCTTTGTGAGAGGCTGGTGTCAGTATTAGGTAGACCTGTGTTACAGATCACCAGGCTCTCACCACTTGGACGAAACTTAGTGATAATTTCTATATTTTAGGCAGTACTTATTTATAGTTGTGAAATTTTGAACCAGAAATAAAATAACAACTTAGTGTTAGTGTGTGTGCGTGTGTGTGTGTGGATGATGTGGATGGATTGTGTTAAGGCGATATGATGGAAAAGGGATTGAATGAGCAGGTAACAGGTAACAGGGATGAATGGAAGAAAAGGATAGGCTGCGCCGACCACAAATATTTTGGGAAAAGTGCAGAAAGATGATGACATTTAAATATTAAGCTTACATTATGGGCATCAGCCGTAGGGATGATGTACGCAGCAAGCGCTTTAGGCTGGTTCGCCATCAGCACCCGCAGCGCTTTCAACCGCTGCAGCGACATATTGTGGAACGCTGAAACAAAAAATAACCTAGATTTAGCTGAATAGAATATAATTATTTAGCTGTTTCATCTATAACTATACTAATATTATAAAGAGGAAAGATTTGATTGTTTGTATTGAATAGGCTCCAAAACTACTAGACCGATTTGAAAAATTCTTTCAGTGTTAGATAGCTCATTTATCGAGAAAGGTATAGGTTATATATCATCACGCTACGACTAATACGAGCAGAGTAGTAATGGAAAATGTTGCAAAAACGGGGGAAAAAATTATAAGACCATGCGGGGGAAGCCGCTGGCGGAAAGTTAGTAAGCAATAAAGCCCGTGATAGACGTAGCTATAATACATAGTACTATAAATTATAGCAAGGCATATATTTTAAACAAAGGCAGTGATAGCCTAGGGATATGGCCACTGCCGCGGAAGAATGCGTTGTTCCCGAAGCCCCCGACGCAAGTGCGAGTGGGAACACCGGGGTTGGTTTTAGTCGGTAGGAGTCTGACAGACCCAGACCCAGGGGGATTTCCATGAGGATTTCCAAACTCGAAAAAAAAAAGGGATATGGCCACTGGACCCTGGTGATAAATATTGCTAGTTGCTTTATATAATATATTTTTTATATTAGCTTCACGCTTTGTAAATGGGAGAACTCTCTAGACATGTATTTCAAGCCTAGCTGTATCCTATTTATCTTTTAAAATATAAACTGTAATATATTTCGCAAACATTTCTAGATTGTTTTCTCATATTGTAAGTATCCATATATTATTGTAGCAGATAACATTGTAAAAAACCAAAACTTAAAAGAGTTACCATGGAGTTTCTTGCCGGTTCTTCTCCATAGGAAACGACTAATTTGGAACCGTGCACCTAGTTTCGACATTTCATAAGTGCCTGCATAAGGTCTTTGTGAAAATAAAACTATTTTGATTTTTGATTTGATTTGATTGGGACTGCCAAGTCAACGGTCTCAGTTCAAATCCAAGGCACGCAAAGATCACGAAAACAGCAAAAATAACCCAAATGAGTTAGACGCAATTACACATAATGGCCAACAGATCTCCAACAAAATGACAATATCAAACACATTCAATAACTTTTTTATAAAAATCACGAAAACATGTAGATTCGACTATCTACCTATTACCTGCAACATGTAACGAAGTTTTTAAAATTATTAAGTCTCTTAAGAATACAGCATCTGTAGGCTTTGATGAATTTTCTACACAAATATTAAAACAGTGTGCTTATCCCATTACCCCTATTCTTTGTTACATAATAAATATACAGGAAGGAACTTTTCCTGATAGGTTAAAAATATCAGTGATCAAATCCATTCATAAAAAAGGTAGTAAGGAGGAACTTGATAATTATAGACCTATAGCGCTAATTCCAATATTTGCTAAAATATTCGAAAAAGTCATGCATGGAAGAATCACATCATTTTTCAATAAATTTAACGTTCTGAGACATGAACAACATGGTTTCCAAAAAGGCAAGTCCACTACACTTGCTGCTTTTAAACTGGTAAGGGAAATAACAGAAAATATAGACAAGAAAATACCAACATTAGGAGTATTTTTTGACATGAGCAAAGCATTTGATTTTGTTGCCCATGATCTTCTCCTTCATAAATGCTCTGCCTATGGTCTACGTGGTGTAGCTGAAAATGGCTTCGAAGCTATCTTAAAAATAGGCAGCAATGTGTTGAAATTAAGGACATAAATAATGAAAAAGAAGCAATAGTTATTAGGTCATCATTAGTTAAAAATAAAGTAGGTGTACCACAAGGGAGTATACTAGGCCCTCTTCTTTTTCTCATTTATATAAATGACCTCCCCGACCATATAAATCATCCATGTAATTTGTTTGCAGATGATATATCCATAATAATTTCCAGAGACAATAAAACTAACTACAATAATGAAATAAATCCGACGGTGGAAAAAACTTTACAATGGATGGAAAACAATAACCTTAAAGCTAATATCACAAAAACCAAATACATTGAATTCTTTAATAGACATAAATATAAAACCGGGCTAAACATCATGTATAAAGGTGAACCGCTTACAGAAGCCAACGATGTCAATTTCCTAGGCTTACATTTAGATAATCAATGCTCATGGAAGCTTCATATTAATAAGGTTAGCACGAAAATAAATAAATTTGCCTACGCTGTGGCGGTTAACCAAAATCTGCAATCAAAAGATAGCATTACAAGCCTACCACGGATATGTTGCCTCTCAATTAAGGTATGCGGTACTACTTTGGGGTAATTCAGTCAACATAAACAGGGTATTCATATCCCAAAAACAATGCATTCGTGCAATCTGCAATGTAGAACCTCTAACATCATGCAGAACGTTATTCCCAAAGTTAAAACTATTGACTGCACCTTCTCTGTATATATACGAATGTTGTATGTTTGCAAAAAAACACCCAAATTTATTTAAAACCTCTAAAGCACATTGTGGCTTCAATACAAGATATCCCAGTAAACTAGTTCTACCAAGCATAAACAGCAAATATTTCCACAGCAATTGCTATCCTAAGACAATAAGAATATATAACAAACTACCAGAAAACATTAGAAATCTTCCACAAAATATATTTAAGCGAAAGTTATATATATGGCTGGTAAATAAGTGTTACTATTCCGTTAAAGATTTCCTAACAGAACGTAAATTATAATAACGATAATGTTAATTCATAATTATTAAAAGTGATAATATAATTAAATTGTATTAATTGTTATTTTATATTTTATTACATTGTATTTTATGTTAATCGTTCAGCAGGTATTTAGTTCAAATTATAGCAATGGTATTAATTGTATTCATTCTGCAAGTAAGTAATATTATAAAAACAAAAGATGTTAAAGTACCTACATTTAATCTATACATATAAAATGCTTTGTCCTGAATGACTCACTGACTGACTGACGGATCAACGCACAGCCTAAACCGCTGATCGTAGAGACCTGAAACTTGGAGGGTGTGTTCTTTGTATGACGTAGGCATCCGATAAGGAAGGATTTTCCGAAATTCTACCCCTAAGGGGGTGAAAAAGGGGGGCAAAGTTTGTATGGGACAACGTGATTCCTTGGTCCAATCTACTTCAAATTTTGCATAAACATTCTTTGTGGACAACAGTAGGCTGAAGTGATGATGATGATGATGATTCTTTAACAGAATTGAAGGAAGACGTGTTTCGTACTTTATTGAAATTCATCCCCTAACTGGGTTAAAAAGGGGTAAAAAGTTATTTTTCTTCGAAGTTGATATCAATACTCCTTAGAGTTTTTTATTTAAATTTAATAAAAATAAATTTTTTGACACATGATATGTCAATTCCTCAGCAGTAAATAATGTCAAGTAGAATGTAAATAGTATGAAGACTTTATTCAATAAACAAAGATTTAATAAATTCCAGTAATTATAATACGTAGTGATATTTTTTTTGAGTGCTCCTGGTGTAACAGGTAAGACTTTTATTGAGTTTAACATCGGCCAAAGTCAGAAGCAATCGTGATATCGCGGTTGCATCGTCCGGAATTGCTGCCACGCTGTTGGAAAGAGGTAAAACTGCACTGGTAAACTGCGTTCAAAGTTCTTCTCGATTTGATACAAACCGAAACCCCACTCTGCAATATACCCAAACAAAGTACTATTCAGAAGTTTGGGATGTGAGTACTATGGCTCTTAAAGGGGATTACTGTATTGATAGCAGGCGATTTCCGACAGACTTTACCAGTAGAGCTCAGAAGTAAAAGCGCGTGAAGCGGTCTCATTTGTGGATAGTTCTCAGACCTGTTCCTTAAAATAGGAAATGGTGGAACACATAAAAAAATGAGAGTTGGCGCCCCAATTATGTTGCTGCGGAATATAAATCCACCAAAATAATGCAATGGCACCAGAAGTGAAAACATACATCGCAATGTAATCGAGTCAACTATACTGACCAGTTGTTCTCGAGAAGAGTATGTATTTATTCCTAGGATTCCACCAACACCATCAAATTACCCCTTTGAATTCAAGAGAGTGCAGTTTCCCATCAAAGTCTGCTTTACAATGATTATAAATAAAGCTGAAGGTCAAACTCTTGGTAGCGGGAGTAGATTTGAGGGAAAGCTGCTTCTCCCGCGGGCAGAGTATGTGGCATGCTCCAGAGTAAGCGCACAGAGTAGCCTGTTGATTCTAGCATCCGAAGAAAAAACAAAAAAATATTGTTACAAAGAAATTAAGAAATACTGTGGCAGGTGTAGTATTTTTATTTCGTTGTAAAAAGATAATAGATCATAACCCCATGTAACTTACACCAGACCGAGCTTAATGTTCATAAAATATATAATGTATCAAATTATATATTTTTAATTTATTTTATTTTCATGCTTTTTTAAACTTTAAATCCCTACAACATAATAAAGATTGTGATATTTTATAAGTATTCAAACATTTTCACATATTAATTTATGTTTTATCGAAATGAATAACGTAAAAAAAAAATTTTTATTAAAAATCCTATTAGAACCATTTTCGACTTCTACGCGGACGAAGTTGCGGGCATAAGCTAGTATTGTATATATGATGTCAATTCATTTGTAATCCATTGTATGGTATAATATGTGGCAACTATTTTGACCTATTTAAGAACTGTCTGTACCCATATTTATAGCAAATAAATTCTTATCTTATCTTATCTGAATTTTCGAAATCACGTGGGTACAGCGTAATCATCACTCGCTTTAACGGTGAAGGAAAACATCATGAGGAAACCTGCATGCCTGAGAGATTTTCTCGACGGCATGTGAAGTCTGCCAACCCGCATTTGGCCAGCGTGGTGGACTACAGCCTAAACCCTCTCATACGGAGAGGAGACCCGTGCCCAGCAGTGGGACGATTATTGGTTTGATGATGATTTGCAGAAAGAAAAATTCATTTTAAATTTACCAATTACTTAAATAATGTATATATATATTGATTAAATAGGCACCTTTATCTACAGTAGAATGTGGTCTATCTTCATGCGCCCGCGCATAACACTGAACGGCGAAACTGCAAAGAACAAAGCAAATGATAAAATACATAATACAATGCATTAACAAAGTGTTAGGTTTAATACATTTGACATGGATAATTAAATACAGATGTGAGGAACAAATTGAATATCTTAAAACGATTAAAATCATTTGAACAGATCTTCGGAACTGATGTTCAGACAACAAATAGATTTTTATGAGTATGTTTTTTCTGATAAAACAAGAAACAGAATTCGCGATCGGCGAAGATACGGGGTTGGGAACGGGTTACAACACAGCGTTTAAAAAAATCTTTATAATAAAATTGCATATCCGAAATGTGTGTGTGTGTCTTCCGAACAACTGCACCAAATTGAATAGTTCTTTTTTTATTGTGTTCATTATTGTCGGGTCAAGGTTTCTGAGTAAATTGTAATAAATAAACATGAAAGCTCAAGTCGGTCAAGGATCAGAATGAAAAAAATTAAAACGACAGCCTACGTTTTAATTGTTTTCATTCTGATCCAATATTTTTCTATCTCCGATTAAGTTAACTCGTGCCATCTTCAACCCGGACAATAAGTTTGGCGAGAACTGCTACGCCCCATTTTGGGGAATAAAAAGTGACTATTGAGACTATTTTTGAATACTGACTATGGAGTTTCTTGCCGGTGTCCCTCCATAAGTCCCACTTTATGGAACCGTGCAACTAGTCCCACTTTTCAAAAGTAGCTACTAAAATAGTGTAATAGAAATAAAAATATTTGAATTTTAATACAGGCGTCATTTATGCAATATGTTTTGATTTCTACATACATACATAGCTTAACGTCTGTTTCCCATAGGGGTAGGCAGAGACTATAGACAAATTGAAACTATAGACTTAGATTTCAAAATTTTTAGCCCTATATTTCTAGCCCTTCTGTCGGGGAAGGGCTAATAAACGAATGCAGACGCTCAACAGAGGCACAGTTGTGAATATAATTATTTACAATACTTACAAAGAAATATTAAAAAGAATCAAACAATTCCGCCACATAATGATAAATAAAAAACACACATCAAAAAAACTGTTCACACTCGTCCAAATCGCAACAATATCAGTTTACAAATGACAAAAACGAATATTTAAAAGCCATTTTATCAACTGTCAATTCGCGCCAATTTATGTCGTTCGAAAACGGTGCACGGCTACAGATAATTGAAATTCATAATAGGAATACAAAACACGTACATAATGGTCCATAGAGGTGCGTTCAGACACGCAAAGATATGGCAACGAAAATATCGCGACATTGGAAGCGTCATAACATAATCAAACATAACACCATCACGCCTGTATTCCCAGAAGGGATCGGCAAAGTTTACTGCTGTACAAAATCAAAATCAAAATAGTTTTATTTTCACATAGACCTTATACAGGCACTGGCCTTATATGAAATGTCGAAACTAGGTGCACGGTTCCAAATTAGTCGTTTCCTATGGAGAAGAACCGGCAAGAAACTCCATGGTTACTCTTTTAAATTTACACTCACAGTAGTCACAGTAAACCGGTACACAGGTAATTTACACACAGGTAATTTCGTAATTTGTTACTGATTACTCGCTTAAACGGCGAAAAGAAAACATCGTGAGCAAACCTGCATGCCTGAGAGATTTTCTCGAAGGCGTTTTAAGAATGCCAACCCGGTGCCCGTGCCCAGTTCAGTAAAATGGAGTGATAAGTGGCTAAATTATCTAACAATGGGACTGGTGCAGTGTCAGTTGGTGAGAATTTGTCTTTGACTACTATTGAGGTATTAACAGACACTAATAGTCACTTCCTAATTCAATTCTTATATCAACCATTGTCGACCAAAAAAAATATATCCCACAAGCTTTTGGCCGCGGTTTCGCTCGCGATGTATGATGTGTTTTTAAGTTGGAAAATATAATAATAATAATATAAATTTTCTCGACCAACATCTAAGGAGGCTCTCGTTGAGTGGCTGGATCAAGGGCTTGATACAGAAAGCGGTACCCCTAGATACGGCACCTATTGTTAGGAGGTTGCCTAACAATAGGTGCCGTACCTACCTATTGCTTTCCCTGGACTGAAGCCCTGACCACCGGTAGCTTGGAATCTGTTCCCGTTACTATTTTTTTTATTTTTATATTCTCTGTTTTTTATAAAAATATTTAAAAATGCAAATAATGTGTATATAGATAAATAAAGGAGATATAATAATAATAATTAATAAGTTGTAAAAAAGAACAACAATTAACTGAAAATTCAAATCTATTCAGTAGTTTTTGCGCCAACCCCTAACAAATAGACAAAATAAATGCAACGCGCTGTGAATTTAAAAACTTCTATTTAAAAATTTAATTACTTCTATCATAGAAAAACCATTTTATACGATACAACTGCATCGTAAATACAATTTAAAACTTTATCGTCAGGTTAAGAAAGTTCAAAGTAAGGTTTTTATCTACATACAAGTAGTTGATATTTAAATAACACTATTTACTGTCTCCTATTCTACGACCTACTTAGTTAAAATAAATATCCATTTAATTTAAAAAAACTAGTTTGTGTTGGTAACACGTAGATAAACCATTTTATTTATTTATTTTATTTTATTTAGGCTATAAGGTCCTTGTCATATAAAATACTGTGCTACGCTACTATATACGACAACTTCTTTAGAACTATACTAGAAAGTATATTTAGAAAGAAGAAAGAAAGATAGAAAACAGATTTATTGCCACAACACAGACGTACAACCATACATACGTAAAAAAAAAACAAACAATATTAGCTAACGTCTAACATTGAAATATCGCGTTATATTGGTCTAGTATTCGCGTAAGTGTCAGAAATCAGTATAACGTCTAACAATTATTATTATTTCGTATTTTTAACCCACGACGCAAAAACTACAGGGTGTTTATAAGTTGAGTGTCTGTATGTGTGTGTGTCTGTCTGTCTGTGGCATCGTAGCTCCCGAACGGATAAGCCGATTTGGATTTTGTTTTTCTTTGAAATGTGAATTGGTCGGGAGTGTTCTGAGCTATGTTTGATAAAAATCGGTCCAAAATGGCCGCCGCCTCAAAATGGGGGAGTACATATAAGCCTATCAAATAAAGGGGCTTGACTGGCAGAATACTATACACTATGATAAATTTCAAATCCAAGATGGCCGCCACCACAAAATCACCAATTCTTCTTTTTTCATTTTGTGTCGGAGGTTTCTTAATTTTTTTTATTGATTTAGGAATTGTTTGAAATGATCTACAGGTACTTTCTATCACCGCACCTGTCGCCATCGGCCTGAAGACCATCCACATACCTTAGAACCACTCTGGGCCCATACTGTGCGATTTCAGAGCAATTTCTTCCCTCGTACACTCAGGTTGTGGAATCAGCCTCCCACCGAGGTTTTTCCAAGAGACTACAGCATGTGGTTCTT
Source organism: Acronicta psi (assembly GCA_946251955.1). Lineage (NCBI taxonomy): Eukaryota > Metazoa > Arthropoda > Insecta > Lepidoptera > Noctuidae > Acronicta > Acronicta psi. Next base: position 2,594,293 of record OX276498.1, on the reverse strand, counting down.
CAAAAATGGTGTGAAAAGATCTTTACAGGGTCGGCAATGCGCGAGTGATACCCCTGGTTTTGCCAGCGTCCATAGGCTACGGTAACCGCTTACTATCAGGCGGGCTGTATCAAGGTGAGCCGGAAGGGCCCAGGTGGCTCCTCCTTCCTAAAGGCCCAGAGCCCGGGACGGGATTGGTAGATATAAGAATATTATCAGGAAATAATATTTCTTTATCCTTTTGTGGAGGGACGAGGTGTGTTGTCCCTCCATCCCAAAGGTAGGATCCTCTGACCAGGCGAGTGTTATGCCTAGCGGGCCACTGCCCGACGGTTGATGTCGGGCGGTTGTATATATGCAAGTTGCACGTTAAACTTTACTTGCGCGATTCAGGATTTGTAGCTTCGTACAAGTTCTTATGTAGCACGATAGACTGATGTCGCTACACTTTAAATAAGGTCAAATCCCTTGTAAGCACAACGCACTCAAAATTGGTTGATTCGTTCAAAAGTTATCGCCGTTCAGAAACGACCTGTGGGGTCTGTGAGGGCTGTCTGTGGTCCAGCCATACAGGCTAGGCCGGCTTGCCTGGCTGGCAATAGGGATGTTCGATCCGATCCGATACTTGTGTGGATCGATACAAATGAATACGATCCAACCGATTTTTGTATCGATACAATGGCATTCGATCCGTTAGTGGATCGATACAAATACCATGTGGATCGGATCGAAAAAATTGTTGTATTAAATTCTAAAATAAACAATCTGTAACCTTAATATTTAATCGTGTTATTAATACCGCATTCCTTAGCTCCATAGTATGGTTTATAACAACAAACAGGTTCATATTACACTAATAAAAATATTTCTCTGGCAGTGGATTGTTCAATCAGTAGTTATTACATCTTATATTTTTCAATATAACTTCAATTTCCGCATGATTACTTGAGATATATAATTATATAATTTCATAAAAATATTTCAATCAAACCCTACGTTATTTGTTAGTGGCAGAAACAAGTAATATTGTTCTGTGGGTAGGAACGTCTGTGCCCGCCGAACGTCTTTTCTTGTTGGCCACCCACTTTAAATAAAATCTACAATCGCCTAGATGGCTATAAATATTATAATTTTTACGTACCCTACGATACAAAGATTGATCAATGTAAAAAAAGAAATATTTCTCCACTACTTAAACTTTGAAGCTTTAAATTACAACATATTTAATTTCTTTTTAATTTTTGATACGATACTGGATCGATCCAAAATATCGTATCAAATCAGTCGGATCGATACTTGGATCGATACAATGCATTACGATCCATTACGATCCGAAATATCGATACAAAGCCCCTGGATCGAACATCCCTAGCTGGCAATCGCCACACTGACTATAAGGCCCGTCCAACACTGCTTGCCATCACCTTGCGATATACTGGTTCAAGTCTAGACTTGCACGATTCTAAAAACGGGACTTATTTTATTATGATTATTGGTCGTAAATCGTAATAAATAGCGGTTTTCGTTTAAATTTTGGCATTTATTTTGAAACTAGCCTTTACCCGCGACTTCGTTCACGTAGAAGTTGAATTTTTCTCTCGTTTTTCCATCATTTTTCATTGATACTCCGCTCCTATTTGCCACAGCCGTGAGGCACAGTAGCTTTAGTTTTCTTTTGTCATATCCTTTTTTTTCTTATAATGTGCTTTACTGTGTGTGACAAATAAACTTTATTTCATTTCATAAACTTTATTTCATTTCATAAACTTTATTTCATTTCATATCATTTCTATTGGTCGTAGCCTGATGATATGTATATATCTATAGCCTTCCTCGATAAACGGGCTATCTAACACTGAAATAATTTTTCAAATCGAACCAACAGTTTCTTCAGCTTTATAATATTAGTGTAGATATAACAGACAGACTAGGCCTCCTCGACCTCGTCGGCCTCCAAATTCTACACGGTTATGCGAAACGCGCTAGACAGAACCATCAGTTTCTGTCTAGATAGATCATCTGCTCCGGATGCAACCCTGATGCGGACCACGCTCCTCAGGCATGAGGGACCAACCCCAGATTCAAATTCAAATATTTTATATTAATTAGACCATTATAATAATAATAATAAATTTCTTTATTTTCAGGCTACTTTGGCCCATAGATATATACCTTACAGAATAGCATATATATGACAATATTACAGTTTATGTTAGTAAATATAAAAACATAACCTATGTTAGTAAACACTTCACTTAGCACCATTCACAGTGCGATCCAGTGGCACTTGTCCGCGGAAGCGACGGAACACAACTTATAAGTATAAGTAGGTACTTTTGAAAAGTCAAACTAGTTGCACGGTTCCAAAAAAGTGGGACTTATGGAGAAGAGCCGGCAAGAAACTCCATAGTCACTCTTTTCAAAAATATGGTTACAGTTTATACGTGAGTTTTGAGGATAGTGCAGTTTGATGTCTAGACTAAAGATAAGAGTTTTAAGATAAAATAATAGCTATAGGCAGTAAGAACTGACCAGTCCTGACAGACAGCACTCGTTCAGCAGAGAGAGAGAAGTAGCTATACAAGGTGGAAGGGACATCGACGCACAAACGTCATGACAAGGTTTCACTCAAGGTCAAAAATAAAATAACCTAGGTCATTCATATACAAAATGATCGGTTATTACAGATATTGTGCGCAAGGTGTATTGCTTAAAACGCGATTATAACGCTCCGCAGTGAATGATATCGCGCGCGCGATCCGGAATAAATGAAATAATGTTTTTTTATTATAAATCTAATTTGGATAGATAGAAATGTTTTTTTACACGTTCAAGTAAAAAAAACTGCAGAAAAAATTGAAAAATTGATGAAAAAAAGTCCAGAATCATGTACCTACTGAACTCATAGTATTCGGATGTGCGTCGATGTGCCTTCTACCTTGTATATTAATATTGTTCTTTAAAAAAAAGGCTAGGTTAAGAGCAACCTAAACCGACGAGCATTCATAGGGAGCTTGATGAGCATAAATGATGCGAAGTGGTGCCAGCATCGTAGCAAGTGGAAATCTATAGTTCTGCCTACCCCTATGAGAAACAGGCGTGAAGCTTGGTTGAAATTATTTGTTAGTAATTTAATAGGAACTTACTGAGAGTTGGAGATCAAGCCCTTAGTATTTACTAACACGATCACACATGACCACAGATAAAATAATACTAAAGATTTACCTGTATGTAGATATAAATATTGTGAAGGTAAGATAAGGAAAAATGACGGTCAAGTGCAACCGTAATGTGCAAATAAGGTTCCGTGGTAGGTATTGCAGAGACCACGAAGGTCGCTACCAATATTTGGTTTGTAGATGGCAGTTAGCTAATTAATGTCAAGCCTTTATATAATAAGAAATACAAGGTGGAAGGGACACATCCGAATACCATGAGTTCAGTACATGATTCTGGACCCCCCTGCGTTGAAATTTTCCGTAACATTTTTCATTTTTTTTGCAGTTTTTTTTTTACTTGTTCGTGTAAAAAAACATTATTTTTATCTACCCAAATTAGATTTATAATTAAGAAATCATTATTTCATTTATTTAGAATCACGCACGCGATAACATTCACCGCTGAGCGTTATAATCGCTTTTTGAGCAATACACTGCGCGCTCTAAAATGACAATATCTGTAATAACCGATCATTTTCTACATGAATGACCTAGGTCATTTTATTTTTGACCTTAAGTGAAACCTTGTCACGACGTTTGTGCGTCGATGTCCCTTCCACATTGTATAGTAGTATGTTCTAGAAGTAGATGTTTCACGGATAAAATGACGTGTATAATGATTTAGTGCTCTCAATAAACAAAGTCGAATATAAATAATTGTATAATTTTATTTTGGCACCAATCCCGTGTACTGTCGAGCACAGTATCATCTATTTTGTTACGAACACCTACGACAATCAACTGTGGAAGCCTAAAAACCAGTCCATCCTTCGAATATCGGTATGCCCAGAAATTGGGTTGCGGAAGTCGCTTCGTGTAAAATACTGATATTCAGCCACATCTGGGATTGGAAGCCGACCCCTACATGGTTGGGAAAAGACTAGAAAAAAGATGGAGGAAGTAGGTTTTATCTATCTAAAAATATTCTCTGCCAGTAGGAAGTAGATAGAAACAGGAAACAGGTTTTCGTTGTCAACTTCAATACGGATCCCCAAAAAGTTATGACAATAATAACATCATGATCTTTATTGCGTTAGTGTGATGCAAAACTATTGTTTTAAAATGTAATGTAATATGTTATTTAGTTATTGTGAAAGAAAATGGAGGACTGTCCAGCCGGGCTAACATGCACGCCACGACAAAATGTTGTCTACTCTTTTGTCTCGCTCTTCCTCGTGCGAAAACGAGACAAAAGCACGACATAAGCGTCAAAATTTTCTCGCGGCGTGCATGTTAGCCCGGCAGGAAAATATCGTGAGGAAACCTGCATGCCTGAGCCTAGAGATTTTCTCGACGGCATGTGAAGTCTGCCAACCCACATTAAGCTAGCGTGGTGGACTATAGCCTAATCCTTCTCATACTGAGAGCAGACCCGTGCCCAGCAGTGGGACAGTATATGGGTCGATGATGATAATGATAAACTTTTTCATTCTTAGCCCAAACTTTCTCGAAAACGACTCAAACGATATTAATGAAAGTTGCAATATACGTGTTTACGGAGTCGAAAAAATCTAGCTAGGTCTTATATCTAGGATCTGGGGAAATTAGTTTTCCTTATAAGTATTCACCAGAGAAGAACTCGGTCGCTCAGGTTATAATACTTTAAATGTCAAATAAACAACATCAATAAGATATTGATTACACATTCTATCGAGTCGGAAACGCGAATAGGTCAAGCGGAAACAATTGGCACGCTAAATATATACGCAATTTCTTTTTACGGAAGAAAGGTGGACCTCGGTAAGGTCAGGGGGAATTAAGGGCCAATAAGGGTTTAATTTATTTTGTGTCGGGGGTTTTAAACAAACGTACCACCTGATGATGTTGTTATCGCCGCCTGTGGACATCTTCAACACCAGTGCCTCGACCATGAGTTTTTCTCACTAGACTCTGATAAGACGCCGTAAAATATTAAATTTGTATGAAAAGCCCTCGCAGCGCCTCTAGCGGTTACGTAAGGAACTAAAACCTGCTATGAGATTACAGCGTTTCGATGCGTAAAAAAACCTATAGAAAGTCATTCGATAGAACTCATGGCTGAGGGGCAGTGGCGTTGTTTAGGCGTTGCCGACCCTTAAAACCACCGACTGCAAAGCAACCGAGGGGGAATTTGCTGGAAGCATTACCTAATTTCCACAACTTTTATTTCGTTTCGGCGAATAAAAAGGTTTCTTGACGAAAGGTTTCACGTGTTTTGTTAAATTTCTTTAACAACAAAATTTGTGTGCCTTTTGTATTTTATTCACAAAGTCATTCCTGCGATTTTTTTTCACAAATCGTGAAATATTAGGTAATTAACGCAAGTAAAGCAAGGGGACCATGAAAATTGCAAAAAGTAGTCAGCATCATTAATTGATGATGATATCTATACAAATAAATAAAATTGAAGTGAAGAAGTCCATTTTTTCCAATTTTTATTTGTCTCTGAAACAGGTGGACCGATTTATATGGGAGTAGGTATATGTATGTACAGTTCGCGCCAAACTTACTTATTATTGGATTAGAATAATTTATAACGACAGATTACGACTTGAGCTTTCGTTTTTATTTATTACAATCTAATATTTTTCTTTCTCCGATTTTTACGGCCGGGTTAAAGTTAGCTAACGCCAACTTCAACCCGGACAATAAGTTTGGCGCGAACTGTATGTAGGTAGTCTTGTACTGTCTGCACCAAAAGTCGCTGAACAGTCAAATTTTGGAAATTGATTCGATTCGCCCTTCTCGGGTCTCGGGTTTTTGACAAAGATTGTGTAATAATGTATTATTGAAAATATGTCAAAATGCAAGAGTATTTTTAGCTTCCTAAATACCAAACCCCTTTGGTAGATAAAAAATATATTTAGGTGAAACACTATCTTTGCCGACACACAGATTGCCCGTATACTTATCTCTTTTGTTGACTGTACGTACGTAGACATGCGTAGTGGATGGAATAAAACAAAATCGTGTATTTAAACTATATAATTATGTTATGAAATAAGTAAATACCATTCAATCAACTTTACACTTATGAGATGATGAGTACAAATATATTTACAACAATTTACAGTGCTTTATAGCTGACAGTCATAATTTTTTTTAGACCAAAAAGAATAGACATAGCCTTGTGAAGTTTTCTTCTTTATTTTTTTTTATAAGATTTGTCTACACTACAATTCTCGCCAATCTGTCAGACTTGAAGTTGGCACGAGCTAACTTCAAGCCTGACAGTTGGCTGTTGCTTTAAATCATTTTAATCCAATATTTATCTTACTCAGATTTTCACGGCCAGGTTGAAGTTAGCTCGTGCCAACTTCAAACCTGACAATAAGATTGGCGAGAACTGTTCATGAGTCTTAGCTACATCTTATAACTGCGCTTTGGCATGCATACATAATCTAGTCAAACACACATACATGTAAAACAATATTAGAATTTAGAAGCGCCAAAAAGTTAATGCTACTAATCAATAAAATTGTTCACTCAAATCAACTAAGTTTTTTTATGTTATAAAATACATTATGTTACATTTATTGTCGCATAGGTACTATTTCGATTTACTGACGATTTTGACACAATATAAAAGTAGACTTGGAGGCCCTGCACCAGTACCGATCGAGAGCAGAACCAGAGCGGGGTGTCATCATGGGGGTCTTGCCCGCCCCATCCCCCGAGCTGGGCCTAGGTCCACCATGAATGAAAAAGAAAGCTCAAGTCGTACCATCGTTTTTTAATTTTAATCCAATCTTTATCTCTACCATTTTTACGACTGGATTGAAGTTATTCCGCGCCAACTTCAGGCCGGACAAAGAGATTGTTGAGAACTGTAAGTACAATGTTGTTAAGAGGTATTTTATTTTGTATCTAATCGTAAGTGAGCCCTCATCAGAGGGGGCTTAGATCATACAATCCTAGTATTATTTTATACGACCGTCCATCTGTTAAGTACACATTTACGCCGAAACCACTTAACCGATTTTGATGAAATTTGGTAGAGACAGATTAAACCTTGGGGAAGGAGATAAGCAGACATAACTTTTGTCGCGAAAAGGCATAACGGGGTTTAAATAGGGGATGAAACAACATCACCTGATGTTAAGTGACGATGCGGTTTACGATCGAGCACGCTTGTCTATAAGTAACCTAATATTCACTTGTAACTTAGAGATTTTAGGACTTCCTGACAATTTAATAGTACACTCTTTTTTAAAATAATATAACCATGTTCACTTGTAATAATGTCTCGTTTATTATTATTTACTGTGTACAAATTAAAATCTTAAATAATGAAAAATCTGTGATTTAAATTATTATGTCCCGTCACAAAGGTGTCCTAAAATTACAGCATAGACAATTTTAGCATAATCACTTTTTTTACTACTAAGCCTGGCCTAAGAGGACTCCAGTCATATAATTTCATAGAAAGGTATAAAAGTTACAGATCTAAACATTATAGATAACGGTATTTGGGTTACAAATAATATTATTATTTTGTTTAATACCCACCAACTAAGCCAATAATGGTAGTATTGATACTATATACACTCTAAACATGTTCAAAGTATCGAAGATTTGATATCGGTATCGAAGCCTCGGTATCGGTATCGACGGTATCTGGTATGGGTATCGAAGACTTGCCATCGTCGGTGTCGGTATTGAAGCCTAGGTAGTCATATCGGCGACTTAATATCGGTACCGGTATCGATGACTCGGTATCGACATTGAAGACTTGCTACCGGTATCGAAACTTCGGTATCGGTTACTATTAAAACTAAGTTTCGGTATCGGTATCGAAAATTGGTATCGACATCGAAGTTTCGATATCGGTATCGAAGTTTCGATATCGGTATCGAAGTTTCGATATCGGTATCGAAGTTTCGGTATCGGTATCGAAGACTTAAAATTGGTATCTCGGCTCGCAAGTCTCGCGTGTTCCGCTTTGCGTGAAATTCGCCTTAATTTCGGTCGAGTATTCTAACTAACAGTTTCGCATACTCTATACGCTGTATAATGCATTATTGCTTAGCATAGTAATAAGAGCTAATATTACTTATAACAATTTTAATTAAAATAACACCTAATCAAAAATACACATGTGTTTACACTCAGTCAATAATTAAATTTTACTGTTTCATAAAAACTTATTAAATTACACAAACTTTGCTGAGCTTGCACTGTGGGTACTACTTAGATGATGTATATATTACTTATTTTTCAATACGTACATGTTTTTTAATTATTTTTTTATGCTCGAGATATCAACAGAGCAACAAGAGAAAATAACAAGTAATTGAATATTAAAAAAAATACAGTAGAGAAAAGGTAAGGTGAATTAAAAAAGATATAAAGCTTAAAGATGTAAGCGCGTCACTTGAGAATAGCTGGAACGAATTGGCGAAAAGAAAAATCAGAAATGTTGCCAAGATAATTCAAGAAACACTCAAAATACTTTTTTGTGAAATTATTGTATTATTGATATATTTAAATTTGGACAGGACGATGTCTGTAATTTCAACTAGTTAGTAAAATGTCTAGCAAGTTTTTATGAAACAGTAAATAACTCAACAAGCATTTGATAAACGGACAACACCTCATGATTGCCGTTAATCTACTCTGGCCAACTACTATATACTCAACTCATGTTGGCCATATAAGGATCAAGAGGACTAAGGCTAATATTCAGAGAAGATGCTCAGCATAAACTTAGGCTTCCGTATGTCGAATTGTCATACAAATTTTACATTAGGAAGCATTACTTTATGCTGAGCATCGTCTCTGAATATTAGCCTAAGCCCTTTTCATAGCTTGTAGACTTGGGTCCTGTTTCACCATGGTCTGGATAGCCACTATGCACCAGATAAATTAAAAATTTAACTAAACGGAAACATACCAGGAGGTGATAATCCCTTAATCTTTGCATTTGTATGAGTTCAAGGGCCAGATTTCAAAACACAAACACAAAATATCTATTAACTAATGATACTTTAAATTTTAATCTTACATCTTCTGTCCTTGTCATTTACTAGTCAATAGAGCGAGATAGCATTAGAGATGAAATGCTCTTCACTACATATTATTAAACAAAGTCCTCCGTCGCGTCTGTCTGTCCCTATGTATGCTTAGATCTTTAAAACTACGCAACGGATTTTGATGCGGTTTTTTTTAATAGATAGTGATTCTTAAGGAAGGTTTATATGTATAATAACATACCACGCGGGCGAAGCCGCTGGCGGGAAGCTAGTAACAAATAAATAAGACAACATGCATATGTGTTGAAAGGTCTAACACCAGCCTCCACACATTGACACCAATGATCCCAGTAACAATACTGCCAAAGGACATGGCTAAATGACTGCCTCAGTCATGTATAAGAAAGTCTCACTAAACTCCGCGCGCAACTAGTTGGCCGCACCTTAGGTAAAGACGGGGGTGAGGCGGCGGGTTACTGTGAACGAAAGGAAGCGCCCCCGCCCCTCCGTCCCGCCACTCACATACCTAAGGCGCGGCCAACTAGTTCCACGCAGACTATAGCTCGTAACAATCGTAACATTCATTAATTATTGTGTTTTTCTCATAGAGCTTTCGACAATTAGTTCAATAGTTAAGACTTTTTCAAATTTTTGTTTAACAAGAATAATGTGGACAATGTACCTACTTTTGGAGATACTGTAAAATGTCAGAAATGTAACATCTGACTCATTCTTGATCTGAGTTTTTTTATTAACATCTTTGACTTAATCAAAGTTTTAAAACCTTGATTGTAACAATCTGAAAAGTTCCCGAAACCTTTTTATGGAAATAACTAATATTCAGCTATTCGGCATTATTTATTACTAGGTTTAATGTGTATACATTGCTGGGGCAGTCGCCCATACTCAATTAAGCCATGTATGTCATTTAATGTGTCAGTCAGCTCAAGCATATTCTCGTTGACAATATTCTCCTGGTCTACACATTGAATAGTATTAGGCTAATATTCAGAGATGATGATAAGCATAAACTTAGGCTTCCGTATGTCAAATTTGTATTACAATTTGTCATACGGAAGCATAAGTTCATGTTGAGTCTCGTTTCTGAATATCAGCCTTAGTCCCAATGTGTAGAGCCAGCCTTATAGCACCGTGTACACTCACACAAATGCAAAATAACACTACTACAGTTATCAGTCCATTATTGTTTTACACTGTACAAGTCTTGTTAGTATTGAAACACTTCATGTTCAAGACACACGATATTCATTCTGCTAAACTAGTATTTGGTCATCTGTAACAAAAAAATATTAGGATAAAATAAAGAAATGTTTTTTTTTGTTTCTAAGTTAATGATTCTTAGGCTGAGATTCAGAGAAGAGACTTAGGCTGATATTCAGAAACGAGACTCAACATGAACTTATGCTTCCGTATGTCAAATTTGTATGACAATTTGACATACAGAAGCCTGAGTTTATGCTTAGCATCGTCTCTGAATATTAGCCTAAGCATGAACTTACTTAAGTTCATGTTGAGTCTCGTTTCTGAATATCAGCCTTAGGTTGTGGAGTGTTATTTTTGTTTACTTTAAGAGCTTTGTTTACCTCTTCTAAATAGGACCTAGTCTGCTATGTGTCTGAATAACAACACCTCTGCCTAACCTTTCGGAGAATACTGGCATGATGATGATGATGATACTATAAAGAGGAAAGATTTGATAGTTTGTTTGTATTGAATAGGTTCCAAAACTAGAGGACTGCTTTGAACAATTCATCACTATTAGAAAGCTACATCTTTACCAAAGTTACGAGTTGCTGCAACTTGTTATGATGGGAAAAATCTCAGACAAAAGACGTGTCGGTCTGAGAAAGAAGTTGTGGTTACGAAACACGAGAGAGTGGACGGGGATAGCGAGTGCTGCCGAACTGTTTCGCCTCGCTAGAGACAGGCATGAATATGCTAAATTGACTGCCGACCTTCACTAGTCGGAAAGGCACTATGAGAGAGAGAGATCTTTACCAAGTAACATAGGCTCTAATTTATAATAAAATACCCAGACAATGTGGAAATACATGAAACCACAAACAACTATTACAATAAATAATAAACATATAGCTGAATATCTACAAAGACAGATTACAGTATAAAAGTTTATAAAAAAAAAAAACAAAGAACACGAACTCCTCTTTGTGAGTCAGTGGTTAAAAATAGATTAAAGCAATCATACTTGAATGAATTTAATAATGTCAATCTTGTTTAACCTCCTTGACTTAAGAATCTTGAAAGTATACTTCCTAATTTGTACTAATTAAGAAGACCTTATTTTTATAATAATTAAGTCTATTAGATATGTATAGTCATGAGCAATAACATGTATATACTAACATATTGCACACACAGTATTTATGAACCAATATTATAGTAACACTAGCTTCCTGCCAGCGGCTTCGCCCGCATGGTCTTATAATTTTTTCCCCCGTTTTTGCAACATTTTTCATTACTACTCCGCTCCTATTAGTCGTAGCGTGATGATATATAGCCTATAGCCTTCCCCGATAAATGAGCTATCTAACATGGAAAGAATTTTTCAAATTGGTCCAGTACTTTTTGAGTTTATTTGTTACATACAAAAATACAAATCTTTCCTCTTTATAATATTAGTATAGAAGTATAGATTGGTGTAATCTCAAAGTTGCAATCGTTCATTCAGGATAAGTGTTGCTATGGCACTTTTGTTAGTGTATTACATGTTTTTGTTCGTGACTGTACTAAGCAAAAGTTAGCCATTCTCAACGGTAATCATATTTATGGTACCATTAGTAATCTTAGGGGTGATCAAAAGTAGCGATATCAGCCCTGCTATAGTATCTGCCCAGTTTTTTTTTTATGTATGATAAAAATTATCTTCAAAACCAGCTTACCTCAGCACTCCATAGGAGCTATTGAATTAGAATTGTCTCCGTAACCACTCAGGCTGCCTTGGAACTCAATACCACTAATTTGACTATCTGCATTGAATGATGCTCCATATGAATCATTACTTGGTGCATGTGATGTCTCCAGGTTCCCATCTCCTGAGTCCGCAGCCGCCGCCGCATCGGGCTCAGCCCAGTTAATCTTAAATCTAGTCACACGGGGTTCAGAAGCGAGGATATTCCTCACTACCTTGTCAAATTGAGGTTTTGCCGGCGGGTTCTCCCGCAGCTCCGGCTCCGTGTCCGAATATTCATTATTTATGAAGTAACCTACTCTAACGAATTCCTGTCCTCGGTAGGAACATGTCAGGAGCACCACTGTGACGCCGAGAGCATCGTTTTCGGGAATCCGTGTGACGTCAGGTGGCGGTGCTTGAAAAACAAACATGTGACGTCCCTCCGGTATCGGCCCGACGTAGATTGTGTCCAAAACCTGATCATGCTCCTCGGTTTCCGCTGAACCAACGTATATCATCTTCCATTCTAAGTCTTCCTTCAGTTCCTCAATGCATTCGAAGGTTAGTTCAAATTGGAATGGGTTAAGAAACGGACTCGGGTTGTCCAATACAACAACATTGGTTATGTGAACTTTAGCCATGATTCTGTGTTTGATTCGTTAATTCACTTCACACAGACGCCTAGCACGCGTTTTTTAATAATTTCAGCGGTAATCACTGCAAATTATTACGAAATACAGCCGTTTTTCGTTTAGCGATGGAAAAATCTGTGGGTCGGCGAAACGGAAAAAATGACAATTATTTTGGCGGTTGAAATGATCACGTGATCAAAATAAGTTTAGACCGCAGCGCCGCGGTGGAAATGACACATACTAAAATTAAAAAGTTGAAATATTTTGACAGCGATAATGATTATCAAAATTGAAGGATATCTTGTTCATTTTCGCTTTGCGCAAAGTTTATGAAAAGCTAATTAAATGAGTTGCCTCGAACTGTCCTAAATAAAATTAAATTTACTCACATTTAGCGTAGTTTTCTAATTTGTTTTTCACTCTGTTTATTCACAAGAAATGTCAACTCATAAGAATAGACAATAAATTTAATGTTGCCAATGTTGCCATACTGCTGCTAGTTCACTGACCTCTGACTTTATTTTGTCTATGAAATTCTATCTATCTACTTAGCCTGTAACACCCACTGCTAAGTAAAGTATTGAATATGAAATTCTATTACAATCATAGAAAAAATATATACAGGTTAGTTTTTCAATCCTCGTACTATTGCAAACATGAGTCAGTATTATTTGGTATTATGGATTTTGGACACATGAACGATTTTAATATCGCACTGAATACTTGTTTATAGCCTCGCAAATTCGCAATAGCTCCAATGAGACCTACCGTTTTGTCTCACCAGATGGCGCCACTGTTGAGTAAGGTTCTAAAGTGTGGCTATCAAAGCTTGTTAATACGCTTATGAAAACAAAGTTTACATTTAATTCATAATTAATACAATAGAACCGTACAGTAAACATATCCATGTCAACATGCCATGCCACAATGTTGCGCAGTTCCGTTTTGTTCGGAAAAAGGAGGACAAAAGTTCAATTTTTTACCTCTTTTTCTTAGCTTCACTTTTAAATCGCTGACATTCTCTAACCCGTAACTGATATTTTAATTCATCTGAGTTATTGTGAAATATTCACATCATTAGAAATAAACCCGCTTAGACAACCCACATGCAATGACATTTGACATTTCGAAGACCTCACGCTATACAAGCGCCTCTAGCGGCGATAGCCCTCATTCGGTTTGGCCACAGACTATTCCACCACGACTTAGCAAGTGTGTAGCCATAGCCGGAATTATTTGCATAATGGCAATAATGAACAAAAATGTCATAAATAATAAATATGGCGTCGTTGCTTTGTGTTCATTGTGCGTGTTTTCTGTCATAATAAATTATTGTTCAGTCATTTATATCAAGTAGGTACTATTTATTTCGAAACAGTCTACTAAACGCTATTTATTTATTTATTTATTGCAGCTATAGCCAAATAGCATGAAGGTCAAACGTTAAAAATCAACTCTGAACCGAAGAGAAAGGTGCAATGATTACACTTTGTGGAAAGGTAATCATTTTTTGCGCTTTCTTTTGCGATATTATACATAATTGTTATTTAACGACTGCACCACAACGTCACCCACGTATTACATGTGTTGAATTCCTAGTTTTTCTAGTATATTCTGTGGAAATCGAAAGTTATCGCGGCAAGCCATTTAGGACCGTCAGTTGACTTTTATAGGATGTTCTTGCATAGTTTTGAACTGAGTCACCGGTTGTATGGTCCCTTATATCCTCCGTAATTAACGTCGAACGTCAATTGTTGATCGTAAGCCCACACAAATGCACACAGAGGTGTAGCTATGTAGTAACACATTCCAATTTAAAGTTTTTTTAATTGCTTTCTATGTACTTCAATTCAATGTGCAATGAATTGATAAAAATGTTTATAGTTCGTTGATAAAACATTATTATAACTAGCTTTGATTGTTTTTACTAGCTAGGTAGCATAGCTAACTTTATATACAACCATACATAGACTTACTACTAAGGAGTTGTTATTTTAAACAATACTTTCTTCTGTTTAAATATATAGCTAGTTTAATTGCATCAGTTACTAAGTGAAACTATAGTGAGGACTAAGTGAAGTTGGGTAATGTTTTTTTTTTATGTCAGTAGGTTTCATATAAAACTTACCTAAGTAATATAATATAAAAATTACCTTCCCCATCTTGAGTGTAGCAGTTTTTAAATTAATATTTTAAAACTCAGCTCAACAAAAATTTGAAATTAAACTTGTTACATACATACATACAATCACACATTTTTTCCACAGGGGTCGGCAGAAACTAGACCACCGCTTTCTTTTTAAATATAGATAGGCTTATGCTCGACCACAACTTGCCTGATGTTGAGCAACAATGTGGTCTACTATGGAGCGCGCTAGCTTAGAAGAAACCAATTCACTGTTATCTTAAAATCTGTTTTTTCCAGCAACTGAATGACAGCTAAAACAAAATGGCATCAAGCAGAGACGAAGGTCCCGTTTACTACAGGGAGATACAAAAGAATGCATATCTTAAAAGAATACCGAATGAAGTGAGTGGCAGCAAACTTAGACCATTGGGGAGTAAGGTATGTTGAGAGAGAGAGAGTACATCGAGTGAGGCAGAGGTTCACTCATGCACTCATGCACTGCTGTACTATGTACATACAACCACAGTTCGTCCATATGTTTAAGTACCACATAATAGATATTTTTTAAAGTAAAAGGCAAGGTTAAGAGCACCCTAAACCGACGAGCATGCATGGAGAGGTTAATGAACATAGACGAAGCGAAAGTAGTGTGCCAGGATCGTAGCAAGTGGAAATCTATAGTCTCTGCCTACCCCTATGGGAAACAGGTGTGAAGCTATGTATGTATGTAAGAAGGTACTAGCTAGAATCATACAGATTTGATATGTATGTTGATGTTCCTTATGTACAATCACCGAAGTGATGATAGATACATTATTCACATATTTTGTCATTGAGATGTTCAGGACACCATTACATACAGTTTAGTTGAACAATGGTCTAGTGGGCTACTGATACGCTAGAAGTCCTGGGTTTCGTCCACATGAAGCAATATGTTATTGGAGTTATATGTTGTTTAGATTTAAATCTGGTTGATGGCAGACTACGTACCGGAAAGTGCTATGTGGGACGGCCTCCAACGAGATAGACTGACAACCTGGTAAAGGTCTCTGGGAGTCATTGAATGCACTGGATGGATCGGTCCCGGTGGAAGTCTATTGGGGGGGCCTTTGTTCAGCAGTGGACCTCTTATGGCTGATTTATGATGATGATGATGGCAATAGGGTCCCCTTTCTTTTACTGGACTAGCCCTTCCTGATATTATATTATGTACAGTATATTAATTTCTTTCGTAATATAATATACTACTTTTATTTAAAATTGTGAAGTAATCATAAATATCAATTTCTCATTATGTTTTATGATACTGATAAGGTTAAGATACAATAATTTTTAATACTGCCTTACATGTGGCTATTTCTGTATGATGACAAGTTGATTTTAAATTGCATAACATCATACTTGTTTCATCATTATTTGAAATTAAATAAGTGGCGGCCCTTTTATCCCAAATGGAAACTTCGAAACAAAAAAATATTTTCTGCTCTTGAAACTATACAGCCAGCTGTGCTTCGTGCTGTCGGCAGGGTCTGGTCTGCTCTAAAGCTTTGATCTTTCTTTAAAAGGCCATTTTTGACATTTCCCTATATATCTTGATTTTATACTTATGTCTGGACTTTAAAAGAGACCATGATTCTCTGAGTTTGTTTTCTGTTTTGGCATTTCGCATTCCTTTCCTTTCGATTATGCCCGCCCCCGTAGCAAGATAAGATAAAAGATAAGTACAGTGTGTGCTGCAGTAGAAACGTAGTCAACCCTCGTCAAACAAATGAAGCCATACAGCTAAAATGTGCCGCGTGTCCATGCACGGCATGCGCAGTGACGGGTTTCGGCCTTAATGCAAATGAAGTCCAATACATAGCGCAGAGTGATACGATGTAAATGGGAAACTCCTTGTTTCCGTTCCAGAAACCGGCTCTGAAGCCGATGTGGACGCAGCTGTGCGTGCACAACGGGCGCACGCCGTACCTGGAGCAGTACCCGGAGGCGGCGGGCGGCGCCGCGCATGCGCACGCGCCGGTGTGGCGCGCGTGCCTGCGCGGCGCGCGCCACGTGTCCGCCAGCGTGACGCCGCACGCCGGCGACCAGTACGACTTCCTCGTGGACACCGCCGCCGGCGCCGTGCGCATGCTGGCGCCCGACTGGTGAGCGCGCCACCCAGCTGGGAATACAGTATTACTCTCACTTTTGAAAAGGGTCTCAATTTGATCCTAAGCTGCTAATCCTTACTTAATATTATAATTACGAAAGTAACTCGTGTCTGTCTGTCTGTCGCGTGTTCACGCCAAAACTACTGAACCGATTGAAGTTCAGTAGTTTAGATAATTAGATAATTTATTCATTCCTTCCTTACATTGGGTTTCTTAACTTAAAAGCTTACAGAGATAAAAACGTAACTTATTACAAACAATCTTAAATTATTTGGATGGTGACCCAAACTAGACAGATAGTCTAGAAACTAGATAGTATAGAGCTTGAAAAAAGATATAGGCCACTTTTTAATGCGAAAATAGTGCTGTAAGGGGTTGAAATAGGGGATGAAAGTTATAAGAAATACACAGACCACGCGAGCGACGCCGCTGGCGGCTTGTGATAAATAACACTGGCGAATAATATGAGTCTACTGCTAAATTCTATCAATTCTCGTAAAATATTTTTATAGGGAATCAATGCAAGACTGGGTGACGACACTCCGGAACACCCTCCATGAGCTGAAGATACTGAGTCGCGGCGAGAACGTGTACTGTGCGGGCCCCGCGCCGCCCCCGCCGCCGCCGCCCCCGCGCGCCGCCGCCCGGGACCCCACCTCGCCGCTGCCCCCCACGCCCCCCACCCCGCCTGACAGGTAAGGGTGCAATGTAAAGCATGCACTGTCTTTGCCAGAAAAACTCTTCTTGAAGGTCAGAGGACCGAGTTTTATATAAATAAAGTAGCGGTGGTTTCACTTGCCGTATTTGCTTGGCTCCTAAGGCTTATATTCAGAGACGAAACTAAGCGTAAACTTATGCTTCTGTAGCGACATCTATCGAGCTACATAAGAACTTGTACGAAAGAAGCAACAAGTCCTGAATCGCGCAAGTAAAGTTTACCGTGCAACTTGCATTTAAACAACCGCCCGACATCAACCGTCGGGCAGTGGCCCGAGGATGGAGGATCCTCTCTTTGGTGCGAGGGACAACACTCCCCGTCCCTCCACACTTCCTTATGTCAAATTGTAATACAAATTTGACATACGCCTAGCGTCGTCTCTGAATATGCCTTAGAGTATTAGCCTAAGTGTTGTAGCGTGATGTTCAAGCCTATATAACCTAGCTCAAGAATTAGGCAAATGCAAAAAAGGTAGGGCACTTTCACACAAAGGGTAAATTATATTTTTATTTCTGCAAATAAATCTTACAAAGACACTATTACAAGTCAATATATTTCAATTTTTTAAGTAGGTAGCTTGGGCCACCGTACAACCTCATAGATTCATGGTCTCTTTTAAAACCCAGACATATCTATACAATATCTATTTTGACTGCCAAAAGAATAAGTGATCTTAAAATTTTGACGTACACAATCCTAAAAATCACTCTCCATTTCAGAGTACCAGGCATAGAATTAACACCACGAGCCACCCAGGACACCACACCCAGACCCAACACCAATGAACCAACTCCAGAACCACAGCCAACCGTAGACCCTCCTACCGCTACCGCTGAAGAAAATATCGATATTTCTAATTGGGATACTGCATTTTCCCCCCTACCAAGTACAAGCCAGGCTAACCAAGAGCCCAGGAAGAGTGTAGCCAAGATCTGTGGCCAGAATATCTGTCTGGATGACTCCATTTTTAAGCGGACTAGTACTACGGACAGCGATGAAGAGTTCTTCGCAGAGATCGATAAGATGGAGGATGATGAGTATAAGCAGAGGGTAGTTGTTAGTAACGGTGATAAAGATGGGATTAGTGAGGGTACCAGGTATGTAAAAGATTTTGGCAAATTATGAAAACTAACTTTTGTCCTAGGCTTTGCTCACGTGGAAATAAAAAAAAAATTAACAATAAAAACTAACAATGATGATCTCTTCTTTATATGGGTTCGTTAGCAGAGAGGTCAACCTCTATCTTAGGATCAATTCAAATTCTGAGGACACTTTTACAAAGTACCATCAAGTCCCAAACTAAGAAGTACTAGACAGTGGATATAATTATTATATACTTTTTTGTAAAAACATAAGAAACATTTATATTCATCACATAAATATTTGTGTCTTGTGGGAATCGAACCCACGACTTCGTATCAGCAGTCTGGTACTCGAACAACTAGACCACAGACATTGTTAAATTATTTTGTTGTAGAATTATTCATTATTTTTATTATTTACAAATAATAACCTTTATGTCTCCTTTCCAGTAAGCATCAAGCTACCAACATAACAGTGATCCAAGTTTCAAATAAAGAACCGCCACACACCGCCATACCAGTCATGGGACCGGAAAGGGATGTGTTCGACTTCGAATTCAAACAAAAAGTCACCATCAATGATACGACGAACCCTAATTTTGTGAACATAGTCAACACAGAGCAAAACGAATACGGAACCACGTTCGATAACAACGATTCGGACTATGGGCATTTGAGTCTGACTACAACTGTCAGTTTATCAGGAACAAATGATACGGAATTTGCGAGTTTTCCCACAGCCACGAGTTTTCCCACACCCACGAGTTTTCCTACACCAGCGAGTTTTCCGACTTGCAATCAAAACGAAGAACTATATGAAAGACTGTGTTTAGCGTCGACCTCAAACTCAAAACCGTCACCATTGCCGGTAAAAAAGTTAAAAAGTGTCGAAAAAAGTCGGAAATCTTCTTTACCGAATTTGGAAGTTGGTGATTCGACTTACGAATACTTGTTTCTAAGTAATAATAATACGAATTTAGTTAATGTGACTCCTGAGGTTAATTCTAATGGAGATTCTGGTAGGGTTCAAGTGAATTCTGGTCCTAATACCCTACCAAATGACCCTATTAATAGGCTAAGATCTGTAGAAAGGTCTAGAAGTCAGAATGAATATGACTCTTCTAGAACGAGAGAGAATATTTCTAGAAGAACGCAGAATAATAGTCCGAAAAGAGAAATTAAGAATGGTAAGTCAAATTAAGAAAAGAAGAATTATTTTTTTTGTATCAGTAAAATTTTTAAACTAATTTTATATGATTGAGCAATTTTTTTTGTATTTTTTCTAAAATATGGCACGATGGTTTAGTGGTCGCAACCGCGACTGCTGCTATGCGCGATAGCAGTCTTGGGTTCGACTCCCAGGTCGAGCAAAGTGTTGTTGGGTTTTTCTGTGAAATTCTCAGTAGCATCTTAGAGTCTGGATTTGTGCCCGGTTGATGGCAATAGGCTCGCCCCCTATTACATGGGACCTAAACATACCGGCGAAGTGTCGGTGTACATTAGTACGCCTCAGCCTAACCCTTCGGGGGATACAGGCGTGATGGTATGTTGTGTTAATATGGCATAGAAACAGTCACGAGCAAAAACATGTAAACACTTGTCAATTCAAAAGCTATTTTCTCCTAAAGTAGTGATAGAAATTATTTGGTATTACTTACCTATACTATAGTGGCATTGGTGTTATCTCAAAGTTGCAATCGTTCATTCAAAATTGCTTTATAATCTGCGTGGAACTAGTTGGCCGCGCCTTAGGTATGTGAGCGGCGGGGCGGAGGGGTGGGGGCGCTTGCTTTTGTTCACAGTAACCCGCCGCCTCACCCCCGTCCCTACCTAAGGCGCGGCCAACTAGTTCCGCGTGGACTATAGCACTTTTGTAAGTTTTTAAATATCTTTATGATAATCCGGTCTGTCTAGGTTTGTCCTAGAACTTTCAGAATTAACACTATTTTTCGCACAACCTATGTAATACCTAACATTGTATTTACTTTACAGAGAATTCCGAACAAAATCAAAGTCAAAACAAACCTATTTGGAAGCGCGGGCTGACAGAGCTATCTTTGCTTACAAGGCTAAAGTCTATAGGTCAGACGAAGAAGGAGAGTCCTACTCGACAAGAGGATAATCATGATAGGTAAGCAAAGTACTTGTTTACTTTTTTTTCTAAAGACTATGTACAGGGATGAGGTATATTTCCCTATTTGTGAGTAGTATTAATTTTATCTACATATTTTGTATTATTAATAAATAATTAATAAATAAATATCTTTGGACATTTTACACAGCACCATCTAGTCCCAAACTCAGCAGGGCTTGTACTATGGGTACTAGACAATGGATATAATACTTATATACTTGTTTTTGTAAATACATACTTATTATACATAGGAAACACCCAGACAAACACAAATACTTATATTCGTCATCACATAAATATTTGTGTGTTGTGGTAATCGAACCCACGACCCCGGTACTCGAACCACTAGACCACAGACGTCGTCGTATGTTTCCCTATTTATGAGTATTATTAATTTTATCTACACATATTTTGTATTTTTTAGCATTTTCCATGCTAAGATAACCAGGGGCTGTAGACAAGTTGTATTTTGACATTCGAATCGACAAACGAATTAAATCACAATGTATGGAAATGACACAAGCTTTCGACAAATCGGACTGTCACTAATGTCATTTCCATATACTTTGTTTTTATTCGATTGTCGATTCGAATGTCAAAATGCAACTTGTCTAGCCCCCACTTATTTTAATATAAGATATCGACTGGGGGGTGGGATTCGAACCGCTATGACCTAAGCCGTTTTAATTTTCTACCGACTTCAAAAAAAGGAGGAGGCTCTCAATTCGACTGTATTTTTTTTTATGTTTGTTACCCCAGAACTTTCGACTGGGTGAACCGATTTTGATGATTCTTTTTCTATTCGAAAGCTGGTGCTTACAGATTGGTCCTATAAATTTTATATATTTTATCGAAATCCGGTGAGCGGTTGTATAAATATTGAAGAAAATTTTAAAAATTGTATACATAGATATTATGGTTTTCTCCGAAACCTCGCTGTCTGTGCCGGTCAGTGCGTTTAGTTGGTTAAAACTGTAGTCTTACTTTTTTTTTATGTTGACTGGGGGATGAGAAAAAAACTTTTAATTTGAGAAAAATCACGCCATTTTGGCACAATATTATCTTTTTCGTAATGATTGCATAGTAAAACTGTCAGTGTTCGTTTCGGAATGTCAAACGCACGCCATTACGGTAGATTATTAACAGTTTCATAGTGATTTCATGGTAAAAACTATCAACTTGACAGCTGACATGTACCGCCGGTACAATTTGGGCTGATTTGTATGGGATTTTGATGACCTCCATCATGATGATGATTTAGTATTTTAAGGAAAATGTCGACTTGGCGATTAGGGCTCGCGGTGCCTTAGAGGTTATAGCATCTAGTGTATTTAACCAGAACAAGCACGTTCGAATACTGCCCGCCAGTCCATTTTTTCCTTCATCAAAATAACTGTTATTATCTGAGCGTGAGAAATGCTAAAAAAATACAAAAAGAAAGTAATTTATTGTTAATTCTCAGGAGTGCAGGAGTGACGTCTCCAGTGAAAGTGGTGCACAGGTCCAGGCCGGAAGTCAGAGTGGACTCCACCAGGAGAAGAAGCAGTTCCCTTAGCAATGGTAAGTGTTATTCTTCATTGTTATTATAGCCATAGGTATAGCAGAGACTATAGATTTCTGCTACGATCCTAGAACACCACTTTCGCTTC
Source organism: Acronicta psi (assembly GCA_946251955.1). NCBI lineage: Eukaryota > Metazoa > Arthropoda > Insecta > Lepidoptera > Noctuidae > Acronicta > Acronicta psi. The sequence goes on along the minus strand of OX276498.1, from coordinate 2,571,720 downwards.
ATCTATGCTCATAAACTTTTTTTTCCTATGCATCTATCTATCTATCTACTCAGCCTGTAACACCCACTGCTGAGTAAAGGCCTCTTCTCTATTACGCCACTGTTGCCGATCTTGTGCAAGTTGCACCCACAGATTCCCTACTGCCCTCACAATATCATCCGACCATCGGGCTGGTGGTCTGCCCTGCGATCGTTTTGCATCTCTTGGCCACCATTCGGTAACTGTTTTGTCCACCTAAGATCGTCTCGTCTTGCCAAGTGCCCTGCCCATCTCCACTTAAGTCTCGCTATGCGAATACCTACATCTTCGACCTTAGTTTGACGGCTATTCGCGATATTTGGTATTCGATCTACGAGATGAATTCCTAGCATGGGACGCTGCTTCCTATGCATGCTTGTAATAAAATATAAAATCTATAGTCTCTAGGAATCTTTTGTCTTGGTATGGGCACGTAATGAGGGATGAAACGCATGTGACTGAAAGAGTGATGACATTGAATGTAGAAGGACGGAGGGATAGAGGTCAGAGAAAAGATGGATGGATTGTGTTAAGGTCGATATGATGGAAAAGGGAGTGAATGAGCAGGTGACGGCTAATAGGGATGAATGGAGGTAAAGGATAGGCTGCACCGACCACAAATAAATTTGGAGAAGGGCAAGAAGATGGAGTCTCTGCCTACCCCTATGTTAAACAGGCGTAAAGCTATGTATATCTATGAATAGCTATGTATATCTATGAATAGCTATGTATATTGTCCGACCAGAAAAATAAAACCCAACTAGTGAAACTAATTTTCTTTACTGGCAACAGTATCCATCACTGTCATCTGTCGTTTGTTGTCAAATTGAGAATAGATATACGGTTTGACCAATTCCAGGATAACATGCGCGCCACCACAAAATTTTGTCTACTCTTTTGTCATGCTTTTTCTTGTGCGAAAACGAAGCAAAAGCATGACATAAGCGTTGACAGAATGTTCTCGCGGCCTGCCTGCAGCCCGGCTGAACTGAAGTCAAAGGTGATCTCTGACTTTTCGAAATCATGTGTGTAATTATCACTCGCTTTAACGGTGAAGGATCGATGAAGCTAGCTTTGAATAACGACTGCAGAGCCTGTGGTGAATTCAAGGAAACTATGCAGCACATCCTGTGCTATTGTGACGACCTGGCGACGAAACGGATGAGTCTTCTCGGCAACGGGTACCCGAAGTCGGAAGATTTTAGGTTCCTTCCTCTTAGTGGGTTAGCCGCCTTCGTAAACCACGTCTTCAAAGAGTCAGGAATATACGGTAATGGGGACAACACAAAAGATCCCATTGAGTCGAAGTGTTGCTGGTTGTACCAGCGCCGCTGAAGGAAAACATCGTGAGGAAACCTGCATGCCTGAGAGATTTTCTCTACGATGTGTGAAGTCTGCTAACGCGCATTAGGACTATAGACATCCCTTCTATAGCAAGAGGAGACCCGTACCGAGCAGTGGGACAGTTGATGGTAATGAACTGCGCTGCGTTACGCTCCGGCGCAGCAGTTTGATTGGCTAGTGTTGACGACCTCCCCCCCCTCAGGCCAGGCGCCTCCCCCCAGTGCGCTGACGCCGCTGCGCGCGCGGCAGGCGGCGTCGCTGCGCGCGGAGCAGCGGCGCGGCGCGGCGGCGGCGGCCACGCTGCACAAGCCCGACGCGCCGCTCTTCGCCGACTACGACAACCAAGTCTGGTCAGTACTACTTCACATTTATACATTAGAGCTTTCCGCCAGCGGCTTCGACCGCGTGGTCTTGGTATTACTTATAACTTTCATCCCCTATTTTAAACGTACGTACGTTTTTGGCATTAAAAAGTAGCCTATTTCTTTTTTTATATATCCTGGGACATTTTTACACAGCACCATCTAGTCCCAAACTAAGCAGAGCTTGTACTATGGGTATTAGACAATGGATATAATACATTAATACTTTTTTTTTGTAAATACATACTTATAATATATAAGAAACACCCAGACAAACACAAACACTTAAGTTCATCACAATAAATGTGTTCTGTGGGAATCGAACCCACGACCTCGTGATCAGCAGTCCGGTACTTGTACCACTAGACCACAGACGTCGTCATATTCGTCGTCGTATTTAAATCGATATAGTAGTTTTGGCGTGAAAGCGCGACAGACAGAGAGACAGAATTACTTTCGCATTTATAATATTAGTAAGGACTAGCTGTTCCGTAGTGTTCCTAGTATTCAAAAATGTGTTTATGATTTTTACTAAATCCTTTCTTAACTACGTCATAATAACGAAACGTCCAAATGACATGGCTTAATTGTGTATGAGAGACTGCCCCAGCAATGTATAAACATTGAGTCTAGTAATAAATAATGCTGATTAGCTAAATAATATTTCTTCGCGTGAAAAATTGATGAATAGATGGAAAAATGATTAGCTAAATAATATTTTTTCGCGTTTCGAGAACTTCTTAGTTCGTTATAATTCTCAGGACAAAATGGTAAACTCCTATGTCAATAGATGCAAACTTCGACTAAGTCAAAGACATCAATAAACAAACGTCAGATCAAGAACTAGTCAGATGTCATATTTCTGTCGTATGACAATATTTTTCAAAGTAGGTTTAATATCCATATTCTTTTTGTCATACAATTAAATATTTAGAAAACCCCCGACACGAAATGTAATTTACCATTTTGTGGTGGCGGCCATCTTGGATTTGAAATTTATGATAGTGTATAGTATTCTCCTAGTTAAGCCCTTTCATTTGATACCCATATTGTGGGAGTTGTGAAAATATGTAATTCGCTATTTTGTGGCGGCGGTTATCTTGGACCGATTTTCATCAAACATAGTTAAGAACACTCCCGACTTATTCACCTTTCAAATAAAAAAAAACAAAATCAATATCAGTTCATCCGTTCGGGAGCTACGATGCCACAGACAGCCACACACACAGACACGTCAAACTTATAACATCCGTCGTTTTGCGTCGGGGTTTAAAAATATGAAAAGTCAAGTTGGATTTTTTTTAAGTATTTGACTAAATCTCGAAAGTTCTATAAAATTTATAAACACACAGTAATTAATTAATGAATATTTGAATGTTACGAGCTAGTGAGACTTTCTTATACATGTCTGAGGCAGTGATTTAGCCATGCCTTTCATAATGTGTTGAGTGGGGAGCTATGCTTTCGATAAATAAAGTGTCAATCGGTCCAAAATCCATGTATTTGATTGATTGCCAAGCTGAGAGTTAGATGGTGGTTGTGTGGTGTCAGGGTGGCGTGGTGGGGGGCTGCGGGGGCGCGCGTGGGGGGGCGCGGGGGCGACCGCGTGGCCGCGCTGCGCAGCCGCACGCCGCGCGACGCCGCGCACGCACGACATTTGCTCTCCAACGGACACACGCACACGGTAACATCTATTACATAATTATATATTTTTAACATGACTGGGGTGCGAGCTTGGGACAAATTGTTAAAAATATCGATACGATCCAGTTCGATATTTTTAACAATTTGTCTAACGATCCAGTATCGATTAATTTTACTGTAAATGGCAGTTACATAAATGTTATTTTTAAACTGTATTTTCTATTTACCTATCTGTTTGTTTAAAAAATATTATTTTTAATTATTATTTAAATTCCTGTACAACTGATCTAGAGCAATTCCCGACTTTTGTCGGGAATTAAAGTTCTCGCCAAACTTATTGTCCGGGTTGAAGTTAGCACGAGCTAACTTTAACGTAGTCGTAAAAATCGGAGAAACAGAATTATTACCATCATACATACCATCACGCCCATATTCCCCGAAGGGGTAGGCAGAGGCGTACTAATGTACACCCACATTTCGCCAGTATGTTTAGGTTCCATGTAATAGGGGGCGAGCCTATTGCCATAAACCGGGCACAAATCCAGAGTCCAAGCTGCTACTGGGAATTATTGGATTGTAATAAATAAATAAAAACGAAAGCTCAAGTCGTAGGCTGTCGTTTTAAATCATTTTAATCCAATATTTTTCCTTGCTCCGATTTTTACGGCTGGGTTAAAGTTAGCTCGTGCCAACTTCAACCCGGACAATAGGTTTGGCGAGAACTGTACGCCATACAAATATCAGTCATTTTGTAGCTCGACAATAGTAGCCTGAATCAACACTATAATTTTTTTTAAATATTTTTTAGGTCGACATACTATTTCATCGGGTGCCACTCGGCAAGATATACGTCATCAGCAAAAGGGATCAAGAGAGTTTAGGTAGATATAACTATACCGGCTAACATGCACGCCGCGAGAACATTTTGTCGACGCTTATATCGTGCTTTTGTCTCGTTTTCGCACGAGGAAGAGCGAGACAAAAGAGTAGACAAAATTTTGTCGTGGCGCGCATGTTAGCCTGGCTGAAGTACTTTCATTATTATTCTAGACCATTCTAGAAGCCTGAAATTGATCTAGTAATTGATGGGCCCAGCTCAGGCAACTATGTTGGGTTTCGAATTACGCAACATAATTAAAAAACACTAGAAAAGTGCGCGGTTTCAAAGGAGATCAGTGACTCGACCATGAGTTATTCTCACTAGACTCGCTAGCGACGCCGTAAATTTTTTATGGAAAACCCTCGTAGCGCCTCTAGCGGTTACGTAAGGAACTAAAATCTGCTATGAGTTACAGCGTTTCGATGCGTGAAAAACCTATCGAAAGCCATTCGATAGAACTCATGGTTGACGTACTGATGGCAGTCACTTCATGTAAAATACTGATATTCAGCCGCATCTGGTTAGAATGGAAGCAGACCCCAACTTAGTTGAAGGCTTCGAAAATCCTTATCATTAAATGTTGGCAGGTCTGAAACTGGACAACGAGTGCAACATTACGGGCGTGGTGCCGGGAAGCGCTTGCGCACGCGCAGGCCTGCCGCCGCCCGGCAGCTGGGCACTCACCGAGATCAACAACCGACCCATCAACCTGCTCAAGGTATTTTGAACATACACACTTCAATCATACTTTTTCTAACTTAATTATTATCATTAACTGTCCAACTGCTGGGCACGGGTCTCCTCTCAGTATGAGAGGGATTATCAGAAAGTTTGTATGGAGTGTCAAAGGTGTGCCCATAGTACAAACTCTGCTTAGTTAGAGACTAGATGGTGCAGTTTAAAAAACGTTTTTTTTTTTTTAAATAATATCTGATTTTTACAGGGCGGAGAAGACGATATGAATAGACTGAGTAAGAACGGAACAGAAGTATCGATTCTAATACAGCCGTCGGCTTTAGTGAAGAAATTGCGCTCCGCACTCAAAGGGAACAAGACCTTGTTGGGTTTGAGATAAGGTTTAATTTACATTGTATGGATATACGCAATACTGTGGAGGATTTAGGGACTTATTTCAAAACTCATTTTTAAATACTGTTTGATATTATATCATCGTATTTTTAACCGTCTACAAAATAGAACTTTGATATAAAAATATTAAAATAAACACAATTTTGTGTATTATCCAAAACAATATTTTAATCTCTTTACCAATAATTAAGCTTAAAACGTTAGCTGAGCCCGCCAAACTCAAATAAAGACAATTTACATAATCAATACTGTGAGATAAACCTAGTTTTTAATAAATTTGACACCAGTAACGCTCGATAAATCGCAAAAGACAATATGTAACTTGAATTTGGCGGTTTTGTCAAACGACTTTACAATAAATGAATAGAAACGGCAGCTCGAATTTTACATACTATATTTACAATACAATTATAAAAAAAATAAGGTAAAAAACAGAATTAAGGTTTACATACATACATTTTAGTATTATAAAACTTACTGCCTTATTACTAAAGATGGTGGTACTGATGCAGGTGATCTTAAAAACCCACAGATTATTTTATTTCATCAAAATAGAGTACATAAGGTGTTAACATAAATTATAAAAGAGCTTCTATTTTACCACTGCATGTGTATGTGAACAATTACATTTTATGACAAAATAAAAGCTTGCAATTTATCACTTATTACCACTAATTATCATATTATATAATATCGATATATCGATAGATCGATATTTTTTCAACGAGCCTACACTGAATCATGGCGGGTACTATATCTTAAACCATCTTTTGTAATAAGGAGGTACATCCAGCATCAAATATAATTGGAACGAACGTTACTACTACTACTGTTCATAATTATCTAAACTACTGAATGGATGGGTAAACAATATCGAAACATCGATATTTTCCCACAAAAATATCGATATATATCGTCGTTTTTAATCGCGATATATCGATATTCGATGTTTATTTTAGAGTATCGAATTCGTATCAATTTAGATATATTGGCTAACGTCACTCGAGTTTTAAATTTTACAAATTTGAATATTCCCGCCACAATATTCAACTATTGCCATCGAATATAGGTATAACAGTAATATCATACATAAAACAAAAGCGTTCTTTTGTTTTTGTTTTATCAGTGTTAAGTAAGTGAAGAATTATCATGCAAAAAAATGAAGATGTATCGATATTTACTCGATATAAATCTATAGTTAAAAAAACCTCAATATTTATTTTTCGTTTGCCCATCTCTATACCTACTGAAGAAATTAAACTTTATCCCAGTGTGACGAAGTTTATGTCAGAATGACAGTTGCCGCGTAAATAAAATTTACGTTCGTTCTGAAACATTCCTTGTGTGATTGAGATTATAGTTTAATTTTCTTAGTTGTTCAGATAATTTTGAACAATTTGTATGTCCAGATATATATCTGATGCCGACTCTACCTAAGTCTAAACACATTAAATTTTGTACAGGCACAGTTTTTTATATGCCTTAAAAAAGGTAAGGCCTTTTACTGTTTTTAAAAGATGAGGGGTTAAATCCTCATTTTTGGATGCACATTACATTAGTAAGGCGTGATGTTGTAAAAAATTTACTATAAGGGATCAATATAAAAAACACTACAAATAATTTTGTAAAAAAAATATCTTCGAAGCAAGTTTTTTTAGAATATTTACTATTTCATATACATTTTACAATTGTACTAGGGATTTACACATTTTGATAGAACTTTTTCCAATTTAGTAGTAATTGTTATCCATTTTTTATTATTGCTTTTTTGTAGAGATTGTCTAATTTTAAATTGCACCCCCCTCCATTCTACATTTTATATACATTTGGTACTTTTTATATGTGCATACTCGAAGTACTAAGTATTTAGTGATCGCCTAGAGATATGAAGTAGACAGTCAAGTATTTATTTATGTATTTACAAAAAAAAAGTATAAAGGTATTATATCCATTGTCTAGTACCCATAGTACAAGCTTTGCTTAGTTTGGGACTAAGCCCTGCTTAGTGCTGTGTTAAAATGTCCCAAGATATTTATTATTATTATTATTTATTATAATATATGGCGAGTACGAATGGAAGTGTTGGAAGGGGTCGACCTCGGCGAACGTACCACAACCAGATTGCGGACGTTCTCAATAAAGGCAACGTTAAGATCACCCTAAACCGACGAGCATGCATGGAGAGGTTAATGAACATAGACGAAGCGAAAGTGGTGTGCCAGGATCGTAGCAAGTGGAAATCTATAGTCTCTGCCTACCCCTATGGGAAACAGGCGTGAAGTTATGTGTATGTATTTATTATTTAAGTCTGTTTTGAGTTAGAATCCAAGGCAACCACCTGTGACGTTTTGTTATGATGTGCGTATTAATAATAATTAATTAAAAACTTGCATGCCCGAGAGATTTTCTCAACTGCGTGTCAAACCACACTAGGCCAGGGTGGTAGGCCTGTTTAACTCTTTACAGAACCGACTCACTGATCCGAATCACTGAAGTGATCCAAAGGATTGGATCACTCGAAACGTTTCAAACGTATCATTTGGATCTGAAAGATTACTTTGCCGAGCGCTCATTTCATGCGACGCGTCGCTCGCGAGGCGACTGAGCCGCGGGCGAGAGAGACAAAATTGAGACACTGAGTAACTTAACTATTGACTCGCGACTGGCGTGTAAGCGGGCGAAATAATTACAATCCATACAAGTCAGAAAGATATAACAAATGAGAAGTGCATCACTCAATTCGCACGGATTTTTGCTGTCGGTATTCATGCACGTAAAAATGACCGCTTACGTGTCAAATACTATACGGTCATTGCACATAAAATTTCACTGACTCGGTAATAAACGCCCGCAACGCAACTCATATGTATGTATTCGAAACATTCTGTATCATATTTTGAGTCGATGATCCAAATGAGCCAAATGAAACATATCAGTGTTTCGGAACATTTCAGTGATCCAGATGCAAATGTTCCAATCGCAAAAATGATACACTTTGCCCACCTCTACAGTGTGGTGGACTATAGCTTAACCCTTCTCATTCTGATAGGAGATCCGTACCCAGCGGTGAGATAAATTAATGGGTTTATGACGATGGAACCGAGTGTGGAGGCACAAAGCAGGAGTTTAGCCTGACGGGCCACTGCCCAACTGTTGATGTCGGGTGGTTGTATATATATGCAAGTTGTGTTGCAAATATTGCTTGCGCGATTTAGGTCTTGCTTCGTAGTTCTTATGTAGTGCGATAGATGGCGCTACACGAAGAACTGTGTCACATAAAGGCTGAAAGAATTATGCTATTAGAGTTAATAAAACCGTTATTATGTACTTTCATGTATAACGGAGGTGCGTGCAATTTTAATTTAGACATTCTGTACTTCATTTTAAGGTTCGTGCTGTTTTTGTCATAATTATTATTATTTTCTATACTTTTATTACCTTAAAAGTGAGGTAACTTGGATCTATGGGGTTATTTTGTCAAGAATACCTATGGGTACAAATCCTAACTGCTCGAACTGCGAATCGAACCCAGAACTTATAGCAGAGCATTCACGCTTTCGACCACTACACTAACGTAATTAATTAAAGCTATTATAAGCTTTTACAAGCATTTAGGAAGACATGAATTTGATAGATTGCTGATTGCATAAACAGCAATATCCCATTTCGTTTTGCACTACCTTCCCTAAAAGTACATTACATTACCATGATGGCTTAAAATCCAAGTACCCCATGGATTTAAAAACCTCACTTTGCGGTATTAATATAAATAGTAGAAAATATCGTCCATATCATAATATATACAGCATTATTATAATATTAAACATATTACCGTCTGTTTCAGTCCAAAATATAATTAGTAATATCTCGATATATTTATATATCTTTGCATTGACTATCGGTCCTTTAGGGTTAAGGCACACTGACGTAGAATCTAAGCGAAGCGTGAAATTATTAACGACTAGTTTCCCGCCAGCGGCTTCGCCCGCGTGGTCTTATAATTTCCCCCCCCCCGTTTTTGCAACATTTTTCATTACTACTCCGCTCCTATTAGTCGTAGCGTGATGACATATAGCCTATAACTTTCCTCGATAAATGGGCTATCTATATATATACTGATAGATTTTTTCAAATAGTTTCGGAGCCTATTCAATACAAACCAACAATCAATCAAATCTTTCCTCTTTATAATCTTATATATAAAATTCTCGTGTCACAATGTTCGTTCCCGTACTCCTCTGAAACGGCTGGACTGACTTGTATAAAATTTTGTGTGTATATCGGGTAGGTCTGAGAAACGGCCTACATCTATTTTTCATACCCCTCAATGATAAGGATGACCCACCCCTATATGGCAAAACAACGTTTGCTGGGTCAGCTAGTATTAATATAGATGTATGCGCAATTACCAGTCTTCGCGCAAAACACCAGCAAAGCAATACTTTCGTGTTTTTGTCCGGCGAAAGACTGACGCTTTGATTGGCGTACCGTAGATACGCTTAAATTCGCTCGAAATTGTATCTCGAATGGAAATTGTTGTGAAGATAGGGGTAATTATGCTATGTTATTATTTTAATTTAATTGACGCTTCGATGCGCTTCGGCGCGCTTCGGCCCTATGTCGGTGTGTCTTAACCATTATTGTTAATTTATCAAGGCATCAATTGTAATACAATTATGTTACAACAAAATCGAAAATTTTGTATTTTACATACAACACAAATGTGTATATTAATGTATATTTAATTGGAATTTGAATAATTTAAATTCTCAAAGTTATTCAAAGCAATCTTCATTGTGATATAATTATGTATAATATTAATTATTGTATAAGACTTTATATGACCATTTTTAGGTATATTATATCATTTTATTGCTGAATATATTAAATTAAATGATAGATACTTTTAGTCTATAAGAAAATTTAGTCAAGTTTGAGTGATTTTAAATGAAAATGGTAAGAAAATGTCTCGAGTTTCATTTTACGCGATAGATAAAGTTCTAGCCCACTATATCGTACCGTTTTTTCTACTTTTTCGTTATACTTGGCAGGTAATTTCATAAAACATAATACTTTGTTCTATTTTTTAATTTATGTGGCGGGGAGCGGCTTTCCATAGATGGTAAACAGTTTCGAATTGTCGTAATATTCTTTCGTGCGTTACGGTCATTGGTACGGTGTGGTGGACAGAGACCTTTACTGTGTATGTATGAGTTGTATGACAGGCAGGAAGTGCAGCTCGTGTAGATTGAATGTCGTAGATAAGGGCTATGCAGACCAAGGTGTTGTAGATAATTGATTGACTGACTGATCTATCAAGGCGCAACCACTAAATGGATTGGGCTGAAAGGAGGCCATCGAAATCGCCCCAAATGATGTACCGAAGGTACACGTATTGGAAAAAATACCCTGTATTACGCTGGTTAAAACTCTAGTTGTACTTTTTTTTAATGTTGACTGGGGAATGAGAAAAAAACCTTTTAATTTGAGGAAAATCACGCCATTTTGGCACACTATTATATGTTTCGTAATGATTTCATAGTAAAAACTGTCAGTGTCAGTTTCGGAATGTCAAACGCACGACATTACGGCAGATTATTATCAGTTTCTTATTGATTTCATGGTAAAAACTATCAACTTGACTGTCATGTACCTCCGGTACAAATTTGGGCTGAATATGTATGGGCTTTTGATGACCTCTTTTGGCACAGAGATAGTTACTATAACATAGACGTTCGCTAAAAAAGGATTTTGGGAAATTCTGACGACGGCTGTGGCCCAGTGGTTCGAGTACCGGACAGCTGATCACGAGATCGTGGGTTCGATTCCCACAAGAAACAAATAATTATGTGATGAACATTATTATTATAATTATGTATTTACAAAAAAATTATAAAGTATTATATCCATTGTCTAGTACCCATAGTACAAGCTTTGCTTAGTTTGGGACTAGATGGTGCTGTGTTATATGTCCCAGAATATTTATTTACTCTCACGGGTTTGAGAAAACCTAACGAGATAATGAACGCGACTAACATCGCAGTGAACATCTAGTCACAAACAAAATATATTGACAAAACATCTCATCTTTCCGGTACTCTATGCTGTTATTTAAAACCATTGCCCTTGTCTATGGTATTGAGTCTGCTAATTTACGTTGGTACATATTTATCTACTCGTTAGTGTTTAAAAACGATCATTTTTATTGTAATGACGTCATTATTGTGTCAATTTCAAGTCCATTCTAGGTTTAAGAATATTATTTGTATTTTTGTTTAGTTGTAAAGCGAATATTTGAATATAATATGAATATTTGATATATTTTAATGCAACCTTACTGTCTCGAACGTACGAGATAATTTTTCCTTCGTTAAAATAACTGGTACGAAATATTCGACAAAATTAGATATGTCACGAATTTTGTCGAGTCTTTCGTATAAAAATGTGTCTGAATATGTGACAAATTATAATCGCCGTTTCAGATGCGTGACAGATGGTTAGTAAAAAAATGGGGGGCTCTATAAAAAATATTATCAAAAAAGAAAGTAAGGTTGAGAACCTATGGTTTAAGGTTTAAGCTTTACTAACGCGATCTCTAAATGAATCTACACCATTTTATTGGCAAATTATTTACTTCATATTAGTTTAAACATTTATTTAACATTAAATTAATAGTATAAATTTGTGGGGGCTTGTAATTTAGTTTTTTCAAAGAATCTACCTTCCATATTTATCCTACATTTTTATTTTAAAAACTACTTCATTTCTCATTATTTTTAGTCCTCTAAGAACATACGATGTCTTCAACAGTCATGAAAGTTTTGGGCCGGGCAAGTGTGAGCCCATAATATATTTTTATTTGCCTCCGAAGCATTAAGTACCCACAGTCATACACTAAAACAGGTCCCATTTTTTCTATTTTATTGGTAACAGAATGCAATGGCACCTAAGGACAAAGGACTAGCACTTTTTATAGAGATATTTGGTAGTTATTAATTTGAAATTATACTTAGAAAAATTATATTATTATTGTGCAGTTGTAACGAAGTTTTTTTTTTAATAGGTTGTTTTAATTTATCATTTATAATAATGTGATTTATATGTTTACATAATTATTATGTTATATACATACACATAATTATCCTATTGTGATCAAATCCACTATTGGAAGTCAGCAATACATTTTTTTAAATAACTCGTGTTTTATTTAAAATTCGGCACGCCTCCCTATTCATTGGAGAAATAAAAAAACTATTTACAAGAAAAAAATAAGTGGCAATCAAATTTTATTTATATTCCAGGGAAGCTAGACTCAAAAAAGGTTGAGAAACCCTGATCTATACGTCACCTCGCTAGTACTACAGTTGCGTCAAATGTCGTGGATTCGATTCCCACCAAAGACAAAGGTAAAGGTCTAGGTATTGTCTCGAACTCGAGTCTAGAGGTGAGACAATCTTGTTCCCTAAGTACATATCCTTGGACATATCCTTTAAAATGTTTTTTTTATTCTGTCGGTATCTAAAATCTCCGTTGAATTTCAGTAAATTTTTCAAAGAAGGTAGATTTTTTAATTTAATAACTATTTTTACCTGACTCCCAGTTTGATTGCTTACAAGCTTCGTTTATTCCCTTTCGATGGGTAAACAATCCAACGCTTGGCGAATTTTGCTTCGCAATGCCGACATACATAAAGCCCTAAAAGACAAGGAACACAAAATAAAAAAAGACATGTCAATTTCCCTTCCCGCCAATTTTTATTACATTCTAGCCACAAAATATGTCACACCGACACGTTGGCACCTATGATCGTGCTATATCACCCGGTCTAACTAACGGCCGGTTCATTAGTTAAACCGGCAAATTAGTCGGTAGGTCGGTAGATTTGTTTTTTTTTTTTCTTATTATAAATTTGAGTGCGTGCGTGCACCTCACCCACAGAACAATATTACCCTTAGAACTGTGACCTCACCTGCTGGTAAGCACGCAAACTCAAATAATGTCTATTCACTCTCTCTTACTAAAGTTATGAGGATCAGGACATTAGTCAGTTAGTTATCTAATGGTTCGAAACGAAATGAGGTAGTTTTCCACAGAAGAGGGAGACCACAGAACATTGTATTCATATATTAGTATCGTACTGCTTAACTGCCTACGTATTTCGTAGAAACACCGATGCACGTCTTCCTATCGGGCTAACGACCGATTACCGTTGGACTAAATTATTTGGCGTTAGCCCCAACGTGCAGAACCCGGCATTAGTGGCCGGTATCAATATCAAGATCACTCACAGAGATAACAAACACATGTCAATGTCAAGAGTCAAGACTCAAGATTTGTCAAAACAGTTTACAAAACAAAACAAGCAATTTCTTTCTTTTTTGTCAACAAATCGCCGGAGACCGACGCGAAAATCGGCATTTGCGAGCTAATTTTGCTTTTCCAAACTTTGCATAATTTTGCTCCTTCTGTTTGTATTGGAAACAATCAATATTATTTTATGTGCAGTGCATATGGCGCAAGTGCAAATGCCAGTCGGCCAGTGTCGATATTATTTTTTTAATTATGAATGTACCTGTACCTATCATAGAGGTTGATTGCGTAGGTTGGAGGGAGTCGTTACAAGTAATTTATTGATTTCCGCGGCCCTCTTGGAACATGAAATATCGAGAGTGTAAAGTTAAGATATTCCAGAACCCAATACAGAATATTTATACTTTAATTTTCCAATAAGTTTCCAATAGGATATTTAATTCTGGTGTAAATAAAATCAATATGTTTTGCGTAAATTATGTAAAATACATCCAAATTTTGACATTGTAGTCTACTAATAATTTATTTATATATTTTACAAAATGGGAAATAAAAAAATAAAAACTTATTCGGAAACCGAAGTAAGTACCTATAACATTTTACTCAATAACAAAAAATTCTTAAACAGGAAGGGCCCAAATCAAAGTTCAATTTTTATTTTTTATTTTTAGGCTACAACACTTAAATTTTTTTTTACCAACTCCTTCAATATTGTTGTGTTACAAATTCAATGTTTAATAAAAACGGTTTTGACTGTGCGTGTAGTAAAGAAGATTATTTTTTCAGATGTGTAGAATTTGCCTTTGCGGTAAAAGAAAATTGTATTTGATGGTGAAACATAATCTTTTGCTGTATTATGAACAAATTACTGACATAAAGGTAAGTTTTTTACCAGAACATTTATACAGTGTCATCCAAGGGTTCTTTTATACAAGCGCGCTAGTGGTGGGGGCGGCGGGGGGGGGGGGCAGATGTACGCTCAGAAAGTTCTATAAATCAAACTAAAATATATATTATCACTTGAGTCCTATGGATTGCTAAGTCGAAGGTCTCGAGTTCGAATCCAAGGCACCTCTGACTTTTCGAAATGATGTGTGTAATCACTTGCTTAAAATTGTGAAATCATCAATCAACCTACCATCATGAGGAAAGAGATTTTCTCGATGGTACGTGAAGTCTGCAAACCTGCGTTAGGCCAGCATGGTGTACTATAATGTAAAAGATTTTCTGGATAACAAATTTTAGTTATAGTACAGTTCTCGCCAAACTTATTGTAACCCAGTCGTAAAAATCGAAGAAAGAAAATTTTTGGATTAAAATGATTTAAAACGACAGTCTACAACTTGAGCTTTCGTTTTTATTTATTACAATTTAGTATTTTTCTTCATGAAAAATTATTATTTGTATGTTATTTTTATTATTATAACCTAATTAAAGAGGAGAGCATTGCCCAGCAGTGGGACAGTATATGGGTTCATGATGAACTATTTATGATAGTCAAAGTTCTATAGAAAATAATTATACTTACACAGAATAAATACAGGGAATGTAAATTGATTATTAAGATTCTGCTGTAATGTAATGTAGCCCAAGCGAATATGAATGCATAAATTGCGTTTTTTTTAATACTTGATACTATTATTATACATGCGAAAGTACATATTTGTAATTTTTATCGAGTTGCATTGGTTAATATGATGACGTTTGTGGTCTAGTGGTGGAAGCACTTTCCACAATTAATTGTCGCGTCACTAAGCAATTACTGCGATTGTCTAAGCAACAACTGAGGACAATCACCGCAGCCCTCACAGGTCATGGGTTCTTCAATAAACATCTGCAGGTCACTGACAGCCCCGCATGCAGAGCTTGCCTGGGTGAGGACGAAACAGCAGCTCACGTTTTTGCACTGTACTGAGGTCGCCACATACAGGGCTAAGTACTTCGGAAACAAAAGTACTCTCCGAGAGATCGTCAGCAACATCGGGACTGTGCTGGCGTTCTTGAGGAGTTGGAGTAGTTTGAGTAAATATTAAACATCCCCACGCGTACGCAAAATACGCGCATTGACGTGGAGTTGCGCAAAACAGCCTGCTATACCATACCATACTATAGTCTAGTGGTTTCAGTACCGTCCTCTGACATGTTGTCACGTGATCACTGGCCGGCAATAGCCACGTGATCGCTGGATCGTCGGTTATTTAATGAGTCCGTGGTACGAAATAGCCAGGCAGTTCACTTTCCATCTAAAATCACAAATAAACCATATGATTTGATTTGATTTGAAAAAAAATAGACCTGTTATAAGAGTTCACGGTAGGCATATCCACAGGACAAAAATGTTATTAATATATAACTATATTATGTAAAAATTATAAACATTTTATAAAGATTATAAAAAGTACTGCCTTATTGATCCAGTGATCACAAGTGTGACCCATCCGTCTATCTGTCTGTCAGCGGGCTGCATCTCGAGAACCCTAATAACTAGAGTTGGAATTTTCAGTTTCTATCTAGTACTATAACGAAAAATACTAATTAAAAATGGCATGTAACCCTGTTAGGAATTTCTTCACGAAATAACGTGTCCGGCTAGTTGGTAATCCTTACTAATATTATAAATGTGAAAGTAACTGTCTGTCTGTCTCGGCTTTCACGCCAAAACTACTGAATCGATTCAAATGAAAGGAGGTCATTGAAATCGGCCTAAATGAGGTACCGAAGGTACACCTATTGGAAACAATACTCTGTCTGTATTACGCTGGTTTAAACTGTAGTCGTACTTTTTTTTAAATGTTTTCTGGGGGATGAGAACAAAAACTTAATTTGAGAAAAATCATGCCATTTATATTTGTATGTTTATGTGTATTTGGGCACGCTATTATCTTTTTCGTAATGATTTCATAGTAAAACTGTCAGTGTTAATTTCGGAATGTCAAACACACGCCATTACGGCAGATTATTATCAGTTTCATAGTGATTTCATGGTAAAAACTATCAAGTTGACAGCTGTCATGTACCGCCGGTACAATTTGGGCTGAGTTGTATGGCCTTCGATGACTACCTTTACAGATATAGTCTAGAGTCTGAGAAAGGATATAGGCTACTTTTTAATGCGAAAAAGGGCTGTAATGGGTTGAAGTTATTGTGTTAGTAGTTTATTATCTAATAAAAATAGAGATTAAAGAGATAGGGGTTAAAGAAATAGGAGATTGAAGTTATAAGAAACTAGCTTCCCGCCAGCGGCTTCGCCCGCGTGGTCTTATAATTTTTTCCTTGTTTTTGCTACATTTTTCATTACTACTCCGCTCCTATTAGTCGTAGCGTGATGATATATAGCCTATGTTACTCGGGGATAATGTAGCTTGCCAAAGGTGAAATAATTTTTGAAATCGGTCCAGTAGTTTCGGAGCCTATTCATTACAAACAAACAAACAAACAAATCTTTCCTCTTTATAATATTAGTATAGATACCCAGAGCATGCGGGCGAAGCTGCTGGCGGAAAGCTAGTAAATTCGTCGACATTCACTCTAAGGGTGGTAACTGGTAACTGGTAAAGCAATTTTATCGTCGACTATACTTAGCCCTGTGCGCGACCTCCGTACAGTGCAAGACCACGTGAGCCGCTGCTTCATGCTCTCCTAGGCAAGCTCTGCATGAGGGGCTGTCAGTGACACCTATAACGTGCAGATTTATTGAAGGAACCGTGGCCTGTGAGGACTACGGTGACTGTTCTCAGCTGCTGCTTAGTCAATCGTTATAACTGCCTAGAGACGCGACACCATTCATTCTCCTAGCCTTTTCCCAACCATGTTGGGGTCGGCTACCAGTCTAACCAGACGCGGCTGAATATCAGTATTTTACACGAAGCGACTGCCATGATCAGACCACCGCAACCCAATTTCTGGGCAATACCGATATTCGAAGGATAGACTGCTTGTCAGGCTTTTTGGGCTTCTGACTAACACTAACGATTGTCATAGGTGTTCGTATGACAACCGGGACCGACGACTTTACGTGATCTCCGAGGCACGGAGGGGTCTCGATGTGTTAAGAATGGTCACCCATCCACAGACTGACATCGGCAAGCGTAGCTTAACCTTGCAGATAGGTTGATCAGCATTGCTATAACTTAGCCACGAGCCCCCCTAGAGAGGCGACACCAGTAGTTGTGTAAATCCTTAGTGCGTTGTCTTACCAGGGTAATAAGATAAATAAAGAATAAGAGAGGAAGGGGCACAGCCATTTCTGGCTCAAATCTGGAGCAGCCCATCTGGGAAAGTACCTCCACTTTACAGAAAACTGCAGCCAAATAACACACTTTATTTTGTTGTGTTTCTGCAGTGAGTAAGGTTGCCAGAGCTCCTAAGGATGCGCTGCGCTGGCAGCAAGAGGAATATTCTCTTAAACTGTCGTCGCAATAAATTCTTCATAAACTTCTAAGAGGATTTGAGGGTCAGCAACTCGCGAATGATACCCCTAATGTTGCAAGCGTCCATAGGCTACGGTAACCGCTTACCATCAAGCGGGCCGTATGCTTGTTTGCCACCTTAGTGGTATAAAAAAAGGATGCGTATGGGTTTAAGTCGCACGGCATCCATATCCGAAGAAACTGGCGAGCTCATCTGCTGCATCTTTGCCTCGCGAGCCGCCAATGATGAATCCTTTATGATGACGATGATATGATGAAGGTTCCTTTCCAGGCGACAGCGTCGGATGGTCTGCCGCAGCGTGTGTGCTGGGAGTGTGGAGTGAGGCTGGCTTCCGCGGCATCGTTCAGGTACAAGGCCGTCAAAAGTAACGAACTACTGCAAAGCCTTTTAGATACGGACGGTAATGTGAGTAATAAATACTATATATTCTATCTATCTATCTCATAATCTATATAATCTATGGAACTATTTGGCCGCGCCTTAGGTAGGGACGGGGGTTAGGCGGCGGGTTAGTGTGAACGAGAGCAAGTGCCCCCGCACCTTCGTCCCAGCGCGCGCATACCTAAAGCGCGTACAACTAGTTCCGCGCGGGCTATAGAATACATTGTATATTGCACAAACGCCCTTAGGGCGCTTTCACGATATGACGTTAGTAGCGCGGTAGTAGGGTGAAGGTTACTGCGGGTACCGTCTGCGTTGCTTCGTAGGCCTCCTCCATACCCCTGCAATCCAAAGTACTTATAGACAGAATTCGTTTATAATTAGGCCTTGTCGTACGTTCAACGACACTTGCCGTAGAATTGACATTGATATTTTTAACACCAATGCTGCAAAATTAAAAAAGACACTGTGCTTAAATTATTTTGACATAATTGATAATCTGTTGTTATTCCTTTTTCTTTTGTAAATCATTATGCATATTATGAAGCAAGTTTACACAAAATTATTAAAAGTGAAAACTTTATATTGGCCATCACTTAATTATATTCGTCTTTATTATTGTTTAATTAGCTGTAAGTTTTCTAAATTTAAAAATAAATAAAATAAAATTAGAGCACGCAACCGGCGCGAGCGCGGCTGTTGTTATAATGTGAAGGCATCGGCTTCTGTCGCGCTTCTAACGTCCGAATTAATAAATAATAAATAAATATCCTGGGACATTTTACACAGCACCATCTAGTCCTAAACTAAGCAGAGCTTGTACTATGGGTACTAGACAATGGATATAATACTTATATACTTTTTTTTTGTAAATACATACTTATGATAATAAGAATGTGAAAGCGCAATAAGACTTTTATCCACTACGACCAGGGTAACCTACATGTTTTATTTCCAGACAGCTCCAGACATATCAATTATAAATCGCGAACAGTATAATCTAACTTCTAGTCTAAGCCACAAGATATACGAAGCCAACCACGCCGACTATCACTTCGTATACACAGAACCCACTAATATAATACAAGAAATACAAGAAATTAATATTCCTGACGTAAATATTGAGACAGACATACATACACACGATTATACAGATTCTAGCGACGAAGTTTTAAAGGATATTCAGAAAAGAAAGAAGAAGAAGAAAGTCGTAAACGTCGAAAAACTCGGAAGAGTCGAGAAAGTCGAAAAAATCGCTGTTAAAGTCGATAAGCGCTATAAACCGGCCAACGAAGTGTTGAATAATGATATTTTCAATATCACAGATTTGTCTGAAGAACAACAGATGTATGAAATATTAAATAGACAATATTCGTCGAATTATAAAAATTCTGAGTATAAGTGTTCAGAGTGCTTCAAAGGTTTCCTAGATGAAGACGCGTACAAGGGACATATAAGCAGACATACAGATGTGAGTATGACAATTTAATAGAAATAATATTTTTGGGACATTTTTACATAGCGCCGTCTAGTCCCAAACTATAGTCCCCGCGGAACTAGTTGGCCGCGCCTTAGGTAGGGACGAGGGTGAGGCGGCGGGTTATTGTGAACAAAAGCACGCGCCTCCGCGCGCAGGCGACCCCGCCCCTTCGTCCCGCTGCCGCTCACATACCTAAGGCGCAGCCAACTGGTTCCGCGCAGACTATAAGAAGAGCTTGTTTTAAAATATACTAACTTATATTATAGAAACACCCAGACAAACACACACTTAAATTCATCACATAAATATTTATGTCATGTGGGAATCGAACCCACGACCAAATCAGCAGTCCGGTACTCGAACCACTAGACTACACACGTCATCATCAGCAACAACCAAACCCACTTCTTTGTGTGGGTTTGGTTACCGCACTTAGTCCTAGAATTAGACCATTGTAACTAAATTTTTCATTTTCACAATCCCTTTAATTTCGTGTACAAAGTCATAGTTCATGCTCAGCCACTTGGGCACACAAATTATTAATAAATTGACAATATGGTTATAAAATTCTAGACATAAATTCCTTTGAAGATAAAATAACTATGAATTCTATTATTACTATTAGTCATGCAGGACAGACACGAGACAAAGTTAAAAAGACATTTAAAAGTTTCTAGTCGAGAAAAAATCATCAACGGAAAATCCTATGAAAGATTATTTTCGTTACTATTTGCAGCAATGTGGCGAATATCAATGCTATGTATGTAAGATTCGCTTCAAAAAGCTTCAAGCACTAAGGAACCACGCCACGTCGCACACGCAGAAGTTCAGCTGCAAGAAATGCACTTATGTAACTTTCCGAAGGCAAGTTTTTGAAACAACACTACTTTTTACGGATTTTATCGCGTTTTATTATTATAACTAGCTTTTGCCCGCGGCTTCGTTCCCGTAAAAGTTGTATTTTTCCCCGTTTTTGCAACATTTTTAATTTATATTCAGCTCGTTTTGGTCGTAGCGTGATGATAGCTTATAGCCTTCGTCATTAAACAGGCTATCTAACACTGAAAGAATTTTTCAAACCGGGCCAGTAGTTCCTGAGATAAGCGCATTCATCCAAACAAACGAACTCTTCAGCTTCATAATGTTAGTGTAGATAACGCGATAAAATCCGTAATCCTCTTCCTAGCCTTTTTTTCCCAACCGTGTTGGGGTCGGCTTCCAGTCTAACCAGATGCGGCTGAATATCAGTATTTTACACGAAGCGACTGCCATCAGACCTCCGCAACCGTTTCTGGGCAATACCGATATTCGAAGGATAGACTGGTTGTCAGGCTTTTTGGGCTTCTGACTACCACTAACGGTTATAATAGGTGTTCGTATGACAACACGGCCGACTGCTTTACGTGCTCTCCGAGGCACGGAGGGGTCTCGATGTTTTAATAATGGTCACCCATCCACAGACTGACCTCGGCAAGCGTAGCTTAACCTCGCAGATCGGTTGATCAGCGTAGTTATAGCCACGAGCAATCCGTAATAAATGGCTTTATTTCAATGTCTCATATTCGCGTGTGAGCAACCAGCAGGCAAGTTTTTTTATGTTTGTTGTTATTTGCCTTGTTTGTTGTTTGTTGTTATTTGCCTTGTTTGTTGTTAGTTGCCACTATCACAGTCGAGCACGGTGTACGCTTGTCTAGACTAAAAGAAACCTAAAGTTGTAGTTAGTTGCAGAACGATCTGGGGTAAATTCCTAGGTCGAGACTTTTGGTGCTTATAAAATTCTCAGTTGCAGCTCCGATTTGTGTATTACCCGAATTAGGCAAAGGGGTACTAATGTACACCCACAATTCGCCGGTATGTTTAAGGCGACGCTAAGCGTAAACTTACGCCTCCGAATATCAAATTGTAATACAAATTTGACATACGGAAGCGTTACTCTAGGCTTAGCGTCGTATATGAATATTAGCCTAAGTCCCATGTAATAGGGAATATGCGTCTGACTTAAAAAAAGGTCAAATATTTTTTTATGAACCTTATCGTTTTAGAATTATGTCTGTGTAGATATTTTTTATATTATTTCTTTTTTGATGAGATAATAATTATTAAAAAGTCCAAAAAACCTGTTGGAAATTCAAATCACTTGAAACGCAACACTATCGGTCAAATGGAATATGACGTCAAAGTCTACTAAAACAGTGTCTGTTGTACGTGGTTGTTTGGTTGAGAGAACGTAGACTTTGACGTCTCGGCAAGCGCGCCAAAATCGCGGGTGTTTAAAATGCCAATATCTGTCTCATAATTTAAAAATTTTTTTTGTTACTTAATTTTAGTTTTAAGGCGCTGGATTTTTTTTACGGCTACATAACGATATAAAGTATCGTTTAAAAATATAAAAAAAATGTGCATATTCCCCATTGGAGGCGAGCTCTCCATTAAACAGGCACAAATCTAAACTCAAAGTTGCTACTCAGAATTTCATAGAAAAACCTTCTATTTCTACTCGGGAATCGAACCCAGTGGTCTCTTACTCAGCTGTTGCGCTTACGCCTGATGGTAAGATGATAAAAGTGACTAACTAAACTATTTTAATGATTTACTTTTCAGGCACGCGGCAAAATTACATGAAGACTTTCATAACGGGACCAAATATGTATGTCCCCATTGCTTGGAGAATTTCGAGTAAGTTATAATTTTATTATTAAGTACTAGCTCCTTCAATCCAAATAATATCCTGGGACATTTCACACATCGCCATTCTTGTCCCAAACTAAGCAGAGCTTGTACATTTTTTTTTTGTCAATACATACTTATTATAATACTAGCTTCCCGCCAGCGGCTTCGCCCGCGTGGT
The DNA here is from genome assembly GCA_946251955.1 of Acronicta psi. NCBI lineage: Eukaryota > Metazoa > Arthropoda > Insecta > Lepidoptera > Noctuidae > Acronicta > Acronicta psi. The sequence goes on along the minus strand of OX276498.1, from coordinate 2,548,933 downwards.
CTTATAATTTTTTCCCCCGTTTTTGCATCATTTTTCATTACTACTCCGCTCCTATTAGTCGTAGCGTGATGATATATAGCCTATGTTACTCGGGGATAATGTAGCTTTCCAAAGGTGAAAGAATTTTTGAAATCGGTCCAGTAGTTTCGGAGCCTATTCATTACAAACAAACAAATCTTTCCTCTTTATAATATTATTATTATAGTATAGATAGCTAGCTTTCTGCCAGCAGCTTCGCCCGCGTGGTCTTATGAATTTTTTCCTCGTTTTTGCAACAATTTCTATTGCTCCTCCGCTCCAATTAGTCGTAGCGTGATGATATGAAACCTATAGCCTTCCCCGATAAATGAGCTATCTATCTAAGGAATTTTTCAAATCGGTCCAGTGGTTTCGAGCCTATTTAATACAAACAATATAATACTTATATGTATATGTATAAGAAACACCCAGATACAGATATTTATGTGATGAATATAAATGTTTGTGTTTGCCTGGGTTTTTCTTATGTATTACTAGCTTCCCGCCAGCGGCTTCGCCCGCGTGGTCTTATAATTTTTTCCCCCGTTTTTGCAACATTTTAAATCGGTGAATTTTTTAAATCGGTCCAGTAATTTTTGAGTTTATTCGTTACATACAAAAATACAAATCTTTCCTCTTTATAATATTAGTGTAGATTAGTGTAGATAAGTATATATTTACAAAAAAAAAGTATATGTATAAGTATTATATCCATTGTCGAGTACCCATAGTACAAGCTACCATGCTTAGTTTGGGACTAGATGGCGATGTGTAAAATATCCCGGGATATTATATTATTATTACATAAATGTTTGTGTCCTGTGAGAATCGAACCCACAACCTCGTGATCAGCAGTCCTGTATTCGAATCAAGACTACAGAAGTCGTCATGCAATCCATTCATGTAGAGAAAAATGGCTATTGTTTTATAATGTAGAATAGAATAGAATAGAATATACTTTATTGTACACCAAGAAACAATACAAAGTAAAAATAGTACTAATAAAATAAAAATAAAATCATGGCTACTGACACTTGATTACAAAAGAACAGAATCGGTCTTGGAATAGGTATATATGTACATATTATACAATAAAGAAAAGCACACACACACACACGTCCACACACACACACACACACACACACACACACACACACACACACGCACGAACGCACACACACACACACACACACACACACACACACACTGGCTTCTGTAACACAGGTTTGCTAACCTAGCGCAGGAGTCAGGGCCTCACTACTGTTTGAACATTTTTTTATGTCAGTAAAGAATTTATTATTATTATTACTAATGCTTGTTTCCAGTAAGTTATCAACGTATATGAGTCATGTGCGCATCAAGCACCCGTCGGGCTTCGTGTGTGAGCTGTGCGGGTACTCGTTCGTCAGTACCAAGGGACTCGGGCTCCATAAGAAGCTCAAACACCGGTTTGATGACCAAACGGTAAGTACTTAAGTAGATATAAGTATCTTTTTGTATTTTTTTTCCATGCTAACATTACAAGTTATTTTTAATGAACGAAAAAATCGACTGGCGGGCAAGATTCGAACCTGGGTCTTCTGGTTCGGTACACCAGACGCTTTGACCTAAGCTAAGCTTCAGTCAAAATCTTCCTTCACATTCTAATTTACGTCTTAAAGGTGACGTAGCGACATCTATTGTGAATGCTTCACAACCGACACGACTAACTTTACAGGCAGTTCGATGTCCTATTTATCTTTATGTATTTTTTTTAAGCATTTTCCATGCTAATATTACAAGTTATTTTTAATGAACTGTGGTGTACCGAACTAAAAGACGCAGGTTCGAATCCTGTCCGCCAGCAGATTTTTTCCTTAATTAAAAATAGCTAGTATTAATATTTATTTATTTATTTATTGCAACAACTTAAACTATCATCACAGGTTTTACCCTAATGCCCCTATTTAACCCTAAACCCTAATGTATAAGTATATGTTAATTTATTTATTTATTATTAAGTAGTATAACCACATCATACATATTGTTACAATTGTTATGCTAATGTTGCAGAATATTTTATCTATACTAATATTATAAAGAGGAAAGATTTGTTTGTTTGTTTGTTTGTAATGAATAGGCTCCGAAACTACTGGACCGATTTCAAAAATTCTTTCACCTTTGGAAAGCTACATTATCCCCGAGTAACATAGGCTATATATCATCACGCTACGACTAATAGGAGCGGAGTAGTAATGAAAAATGTAGCAAAAACGGGGAAAAAATTATAAGACCATGCGGGCGAAGCCGCTGGCGGGAAGCTAGTATCTAATATGTATGACACTTACGGTGTACATAACATTGACCAGTAATTGTAGTAATAGTGTGTACACTTTAGGTGACTATATTAATTACATTAGACAATATTAAATTATAACTTAAGAATAACCAATTAAGTTAATACATGTACACAAAACAAAACGGATCAGTTTACAGGGCACACCAAGGTAGATGTTGGTGTGCGTAAACTCAACGCGTTATTACTTTGCCTATTTACTAGTGTTAGCTTTACAATAACCCGTTGTCCACTCACACACTTGCAATTTCTTGTTGCTTCACATTATATATGAAACAAAGAATATGAAGCATAAATTCAAAGGTATTAATTATCAACTGATACCGTGGCATAGGTGTATATGCAAGCGGCTGGTGTGACATTAGTCTTAGGATCAAATCACGCCGGCCCGCATGGCACCTATATCACGGTGCGGTGCATTGGTATCTGTATATGCAAATCCAGCCTTTGGTCCCGGTCGGCAAGGATCAATGCTTCCCGAATCTGCATAACGATGGACCCACAATTGCACAGTTCTTCTCTGTGAACAATAATTCAATCACGATCTATTTTGTTTTGTGTACAATACAATAAATAATATACATGTAGCACAACTATATTAACAATTGTTTGCAGGTACCAACAGACGGGCCCCGTTGTACTGAGTGTGATGTGACATTCATTAACACGGACGCTTTACAACGACACATAAAACTGTCGACGAAACACAGCGATGAAATGTGAGTAATTTATTTATTTATTTATTGCATGGAAAACTTACAGCTAATTAAAACCTAGGTAGCAGCAACTTGGTCAACAGAGTAAATGTATGTCCGTTCCTATGTCCGGTCGTAACTACTAAACTGCTTAACTGATTTAGATAAATGACACCTCATTAGATTCGTCTTGATGGGAGTTTCACCGGGTACATGAAATTAAAAAAAAATCAAAACGGTGGCTTTGACGTGCGAACTGATTTTGATTGTATTGTGATTCTATAATGATTTTTAATTTTATTTATGATTTCTCTCTTTTTTTAGTACTTTTTACGGAGTCGGGTTTTTTGTTTCATTTAATAATAATAATGTTTTATTGGCATAAAATGGAGTGTTACAAGATATTTGATGCCCTGACTCCTGAGCTAGGTAACAACCTGTGTTACAGGAGAATTCTTTATTACAGAGAAACAAAAATACCACCTGCTCGCCGACCTGAACCTGAAGACAGAAGCAAAAAGAAGAGCACAGAAGTAAAGAAGAAACGCAGCTCCTGCAAGCCAGAAGAACCCATATCTTGTGAGCAGGTGAGATGAAATTTCCTTAACAGATACCACTGTTTTGCAGGCTTCCCTGCATGATAATAATAATCAACCCATATACTGGGTCACTGCTGGGCACGGGTGTCCTCTCAGTATGAGAGGGATTAGGCTATATATATTATATTCAACTTTATAAAATATAATCTGTGTTTAACTGACATAGCATGTAAGGAATTTGTGACTAACACTATTATGAGTCTGGCACTTGAAATAAATGTATTATTATTATTATTATTATAGTCCACCACGCTGGCCTAATGCGGGTTGGCATACTTCACATGCCGTAGAATATCTCTCAGGCATGCAGGTTTCCTCACGATATTTTCCTTCACCGTTAAAGCGAGTGATAATTACGCACATGATTTCGAAAAATCAGAGGTGCGTGCCTTCGATTCGAACTCGAGACTTGGCAGTCCAGTGGTCCTACCCCTTCTGGACTTCTGATTCATAATAACTTCACTGTGACAGTAAGTTCGCACTTTTAAACTCCCGCGCAGGGTACCTTTTTGCATAGTTTCGGTAGAGTTTGTGTGTTGTGTCTTGATGATATACTTATGTTATAGGTCATATATATGTTAGTGGTCATAGCGTCTGGTGTACCGAACCAGAAGACGCAGGTTCGAATCCTGCCCGCCCGCCGATTTTTTCCTTCATTAAAAATAACTTGTAATCTTAGCATGGAAAATGCTTAAAAAATACAAAAAGATAGATATACTTATGTATTTTATTCTGATTGTCGGAGCTAAATAATTACTTAGGATTTAGTGTTTCTCAGGTATGTGAAATGTAAATTTCTTTTTGAAGTAAAAAAGTCTTTAACGAGGTAACACTGTAATAATCTTTGGCATGAGGTCTATTTATACAAATTTGACAAATTAATTACCTGCATCCTTTTAGCAGGTGTAAAAAAAAAACGTACCTATGTAAAGACATAGCGGGCGTTGAACTTTTGTAGCTTTACTAAGTATTTATCTATCAAGAGATAGCGAGTACATAAAAGCGCGCGTCCGCTGCCGCAAAAGTCAATGTACGGCGGTGATGCATAGCATTTTATGAAAATTCTGGTTAAATATCACTATCGCGGGATTGCATAAAGATACAACTTTTAAATGATGTCTAACAACCAATACTATACTAGGTTGAAGCTGTGCAAGTAATTAAATCGCCATCCTGACGACTTCGTTCCCGTTGAAGTTGATTTTTTTCCCCTGTTTTTGCAACATTTCAAATTGATACTTCTTATCTTATCTTATCTTACGGGGGCTGGTACAACCAGCAACACTTCGACCCAATGGGATCTTTTGTGTTGTCCCCATTACCGTATATTCCTTACTCTTTGAAGACGTGGTTTACGAAGGCGGCTAACCCACTGAGAGGAAGGAACCTAAAATCTTCCGGCTTCGGGTACCCGTTGCCGAGAAGACTCATCCGTTTCGTCGCCAGGTCGTCACAATAGCACAGGATGTGCTGCATAGTTTCCTTGAATTCACCACAGGCTCTGCAAATTGATACTTCGCTCCTAATGGTTGTAGTGTGATGATATATAGCACATAGCATTCCTCGATTAACAGGCTATATATCACTTAAATATTGTTTCTAATCGGATGAGGGCCCTGTTTAATAAAGCTGTCAATTCGACATTTATGTCAAAAAATTTCAAAATCGAAGAATTGTCGCGCTTAAGCTGGTGAAATCAGGTGAAATCTTGAAATATTTGTCATTTAAACGCGTTTAATAAAATCGACATATATTATATCAAAAAACGACAGTTAAATTTATTTATATTTATAGATAGGTATATTTATTTATTTATTGCAACAACTTAAACTATCTATAACTATAAAATGGGAACCTACGAATAAAAAACAATAAAATTAAATCACTAACACAACATAACATACCTAACAAATTTATCATAATTTTATTACTTATAAATATATATTATTATAATTTAAGAATTATTTTGCTTGTAGCATAATGTAAATAGTAATACCCTTGCGAATTCACTCCAATTAACTGTAAACACATCTATTTGAGTTTGAAGTTCATTTATGGTATGGATAGCTCTGGTAAGGGGCGCCTTGGCGAGCAGGTAAGTCCTCTAATTAGTTCTGATTGTCGGACTGTCGTGACAATGTCGTGAATATTGTCATTGTCAATTGTCACTTTCGACATATTTTGGACTTGTCGAATTGTCAGCTTTATTAAACAAGGCCCATTAGTTCCTCCGATTAACGCGTTCAACCAAACAAACAAACTCTTTAGCTTTATAATATTAGTATAGACAACAAAATAGGGTTCAAATGTCACTTTTAAAATCACAATGTTTCATTTCACGACTCAAATGGTACTCGTATTCTTATTCCAGTGTGAATTGCAGCTGCCAGACCCCTTGTCATACTACAGACATTTCAGAAGGACGCATCCAGACAAGAATCGAACCAAGTACCCCTCCATGAAGGCCAAGAGCATGTGTGAAGTTTGTGGCAAAATGTTTCAGGTAAATATAGAATTAGAGTTATTATTGTAGTGTAGTGTTATAAGTTTGACGTGTCTGTATCTGGCTGTGGCATCGTAATTCCCGAACGGATAAACCGACCTTGATTTTGTTTTTTTTTGTTTGCTGTTTGTTGTATATGTGTGCGTGCACACCGCCTCCCCGCGACCCCGCGTGTACCTGGATGCAATAAATGCACGCCAGTGCGTTGACAACTAGTGAGCGTTTAACTTGTGTTCCCCGTTCCGCCCGCATACCTAACACTGTTTGATAAAAATCGGTCCAAGATGGCCGCCACCACAAAATAGCGCATAAGGTCTATATGAAAATAAAACTATTTTGATTTTTGGTTCTTAAATTGTTAATATAGTCTTAAGGCTTGAATTTTTGTTTGTTAAAAGGTTTTCACATGAAATTGTAACTAGCTTTCCGCCAGCGGCTTCGCCCGCGAAGTTTTATGAATCATAGCCTGTGTTACTCGCGAAAGATGAAAATTTATAATGGTGAAAGATTTTTTTAAATAAATTCCAGTAGTTTTTGAGTTTACTTACATTACAAACAAACAAAAATACAAATAATAATAATAATAAATGTTTATTTATTTCTCCACAATACTGATATTTCAATACTCATAATCACTACAATTTACAAAAATATATTGTGGAGACTGGTGCCCGAGATTAGGTGGGAACCTTGTGTTACGGGTCACCAGGTCTCTTCTCTTTATAATATTAGTATAGATAATAAGAATTTACATGCATTCTTTCCATGATTCTCTGAGTTTGTTTCGGCGTTTCTTCTCAGAGGTCGTCAGTTAGGAAATGCCGACGCCATATAGCACAAAATCGCAAAACAAAACATGCCCTTCTAAAAGTGTCTGAAAAGATCTATTTTCAGAATAAATTTCATTTCATCATTTCATTTCATTTCATCTACCTTATTACAGAGTCTCGCCCTTCTCCAAGACCATAGCTGGACCCACACCGACTCCAAACAGTTCCAGTGTACAGAGTGCGACAAACAGTTTCAACGTAAATACAGACTGATAGCGCACCGCCGAGTGCACGGCGCTGTGAGACACATACACACATGCAACGTGTGTGAAAAGACATTCACTACGGCCAGCAACATGCACAGACATATGGTTGTAAGTACAGCTTTTTTAACCCCCGACGCAAAAACGACGGGGTGTTATAAGTTTGACGTGTCTGCGTGTGTGTGTATGTGTGTGTGTGTGTGTGTGTGTGTGTGTGTGTGTGTGTGTGTGTGTGTAGCATCGTAGCTCCCGAACGGATGAACCGATTTGGATTTTGTTTTTTTTATTAGAAAGGTGAATTAGTCGGGAGTGTTCTTAGTTATGTTTGATAAAAATCGGTCCAAGATGGCCGCCGCCACAATTTTTTCACAACTTCCTCAATATGGGTATCAAATGAAAGGGCTTAACTAGGAGAATATTATACATTATGAAAAATTTCCAATCCAAGATGGCCGCCACCACAAAATGGCTAATTACTTTTCGTGTTGGGGGTTTTGTAAATTTTTAATTTAGGTTAGGTTATTTGATGGTAGGATTTTAGGGGGGTGCAGCTTTTCACAGCATACTGCATTGATCAACGAGGTACGTCAAGAGCAATAGCCACTTTATGCTGTGTCAGCCCTTAGTCGATTAATGCCCCCGCCTGTGCAGGTGTTAGTGGTATTATTATTGTTTTTAAAGCACCTTTATTAATGGAATGAAAAGAACGGAATCACAATATATATCTTGGGACATTTTTACACAGCACCATCCAGTCCCAAACTAAGCAGAGCTTGTACTATGGGTACTAGACAATGGATATAATACTTACCTATATTTTTTTTTTGAAAATATATACTTATAATATATAAGAAACACCCAGACAAACACAAATACCTAAGTTCAGCACATAAATGTTTTTATCTTGTGGGAATCGAACCCACGACCTCGTGATCAGCAGTCCGGTACTCGAACCACTAGACCACAGACGTCGTTAAAAATCAGTATTTGAATAACCTAACAGAAAACATCACAACACACAATTTTCAAGCTTCAACTTAGTCGCTCAAATGGCCCGATTCGACTAAAACTTAAAAGTAACGTCACATTGCACTCAAACAATAATGATTTAGCTTCTTAAACATTTTGACCTATCTGCATAAGAAACACGACGTCGTTTGACGACGTCTGTGGCCTAGTGGTTCGAGTACTGGATTGCTGATCACGAAATCGTGGGTTCGATTCCCACAAGACATAAACATTTATGTGATGAACTTAGGTGTTTGTGTTCGTCTGGGTGTTTCTTATATATTGTAAGTATGTATTTACAAAAAAAAAGTATATAAGTATTATATCCGTTGTCTAGTACCCATAGTACAAGCTCTGCTTAGTTTGGGACTAGATGGTGCTGTGTAAAATGTCCCAGGATATTATATATTATATTAACAACCCCTAATAACCTAACCTAAATTAAAAATTTAGAAAACCCCCATACGAAATATAATTTGCGATTTTGTGGTGGCGGCCATCTTGGATTTGAAATTTATCATAGTGTTTAGTATTCTCCTAGTTAAGCCCTTTCATTTGATACCCATATTGAGGGAGTTGTGAAAGAATATGTAATCCGCTATTTTGTAGCGGCGGCCATCTTGGACCGATTTTCATCAGACATAGCTAAGAACACTCCCGACTAATACACCTTTAAAAAAAAAACTAAATCAAAATCGGTTCATCCGTTTGGGAGCTACGATGCCACAGACAGACACACACATACAGACACGTCAAACTTAAAACTTATAACACCCCGTCGTTTTTGCGTCGGGGGTTAAAAACTAAAAACCCTTAAGAAGAAGAAAGAAAGAAAGAAACATATTTATTTTATTTCAACAACTCACGTTATCGCGAGATAAGCGCTTGGCCAAGTTTCTGTGCCGGTGAATGTATATTTTATGGTATTAAATTCAGAGTCACACTGGTCTGAAGCCGTTCAAATGCGAGATGTGCGGCAAATGCTTCAAGCACGCGAGCGAGAAGCGCGTGCATGTCACGTACGTGCATCTGAAGAAACCCTGGCCCAAACGCGCCCGGGGCAAGAGGAAACTCGAGGACACACAGGTATGTAGTGGAATAGGGTAGACGACTGGTGTTTAATTTGTTAATATAACTATCTTTCCGCCAGCGGCTTCGGCCGCGTGATCTTGATAAATTTTTTCCACCGTATTGGCAACATTTTTCATTGCTACTCCGCTCCTATTAGTCGTAGCTTGATGGTATATAGCCTGTAGCCTTCCCCGATAAATGTGCTATCAAACGCAAAGAATTTTTCAAATCGGTCCAGCAGTTTCGGAGCCTATTCAATACAAACAAACAAACAATTAAATCTTTCCTCTTTATAATATTAGTATAGATAACACGCTTAGTGAAAAATATAATTAACATACTTGCTATATTGAAAATAAATATTAAATCAACCCAGAAAATTCTGAGATATAAGCGTTTAAAGTTTTTGGTGGGGATTGAGAGGGGATGCTCTGTCCCTTTCCCTCAAAACGAGTATTAGTATAGAATTAGTATTGCGGACGCTAACTTTGACGTCAGTTTTAAGTATAGTGCGCTCTCTTTCTAGCATAAAATTAAAGTGCTTTTAACTTGGTTATTTTTGGGCCAATTTAAATTTTGTTTTTGATAATCGGCTCTATTTATGGTAATGTTCAATAACACTTTGGATTTAGAGAACTGCCTAGCCGTTAAACCTTTAATTATATTGAATAGTGTTCACAGAATCAACTACCGCCGCATGTTCCAATGGCTCCCGTGACCGAAATTATACAACCATTATGGCCGGCGATCAACGACCCCAAAATAAACATGATTGAAGATAAACCCATGTATTATAACATGAAAATATAAGTGTTTGTGATGAATCGTACATTACATCAGTGACGTGCCATGGCTTCTGCCTACCCCCTGTGGAAAACAGCGTGAGTGTATTAAGAAAAGCGCTCTGCATCGACGGATGCTGCTGGATGGATGAAAGCTAATGGTTATTTCACTTACCGGTATTAATTTCATTAAATTGATGTAAGCTTTAAAAATAATATACAAGGTGGAAGGGACATCGGCGCACATCCGAATACCACGAGTTCAGTACATGATTCTGGACCCCCCTGCGTTGAAATTTTCCGTAACTTTTTTCATCAATATTAAAAAATAATCTGCAGCTTTTTTTACTTGAACGTGTTAAAAAACATTATTGCTATCCACCCAAATAAGATTTATAATTAAAAAAATCATTATTTCTTTTATTTCGGATCGCGCGCGCGATAACATTCACCGCGGAGCGTTATAATCGCGTTTTAGCAATAAACTGCGCACTCAAAAATGTCAATATCTGTAATAACCAATCTTTTTTTACATGAATGACCTAGATCATTTTATTTTTGACCTTGAGTGAAACCTTGTGACGACGTTTGTGCGTCGATGTCCCTTCCACCTTGTATGTTGTAACCACAAATACCGGTATTGATCTTAACGGTTCTGGTAGGCTTACTCTTGAAAACAGTTACGATCCATTGGCATTGGGATTATGACGTTTTGTACTTTTGAATGCAACACATAATTGGCCAATGCCACCAAAACCGTATTTATATTATCCCTCCTTTAGTCGCATTCCACAATGCTGAGGGTCGTGACCTTCCCTAGGAATCACTTTTTCTCGGATGATACTTCGCCATCCGTTTCGGTCATCCGCCGCCTGGACAGCATCGTGAACCGTAGTTGAAAGAGTGGAGCGGATCTGGTCCGTCCAACGCGTGGGACTGCGGCCTCGTTGTCTTTTCCCTTCCACTTTGCCAGTGACAATAAGTTTTTCTAAATTGTCACCAGGCTTCCTTGCGATGTGAGCAAAGTACTCCAAAATCCTGCGTAGGCATATGGTGGATAGTCTCATGGTCTCATTTATATTATATTTAGTAGTAAAACTGCTAGGTATTTCATCAATCCTTTGAATCTTTAGAGAACACCGCTCCTGCGGATGTTAGTGTTGCTAACTTCATGTCGAAGGTAGCTTGAGCGATTCCAATTTCAATCCATTATCAACGAAATTGGTTTCAAGAGTACGACTTTAAAATTAACCTTGGATTCGGATTGGAATTGGATTGCTATTGTGATTGTTTTTAAGAGTAAGCCTCCTGGTCCCTGGGAAGGCGGAAAGGGAGACCTTTGCCCAACAGTGGGACTATAATAATCTCTCTAGAAAAAACGGTACTATGCCGTCGTCGAATTTTATAAGTACTTAAGTATTTATTGTCGAAAGACGAAAACTATTTAAATATAGATAAATGTCTAATTTTAATACTACCACTTTTTATGTAACTTAACTGTGAATTTAGGTATTAAGAATGATTCCTAAACGGGTCTAATAAGTATTTATTCCTTTGTGACTAGTTGAAGAGTGGAAATTAGAGTATAGGATTTGTGTTAAATTAATTAAAAATAACGAGACGAACTAGCTTTTGGCAAGCGGCTTTGCCCGCAGCCTTAAAAAAAATTTTACGACATTTTTCATCATACACCGCTCCTATTAGTCATAGCGTGATGGTATATAGCCTAGAGCCTTCCCCGATAAATGGGCTATCTAACACTAAAATAATTTTTCAAATTGGTCCAGTAGTTTCGGAGCCTATTCAATACAAACAAACAATCAAATCTTTCCTCTTTATAATATTATATATAGTATAGAGCATAGATAATTATCCCTATAACGAAGAAATAAGTAAAATCGAGTAATAAAGTTCTAAGATATAAACGTTTAAAGTTGGTTTATTAATTTGGTGGGGATGGAGAGGGGAGGCTCTGTCCCTTTTCCGCGAAATTTGTACGGCGTACTTGCTTGTCGTCAATTGTCAAGCAATGCGCTCTCTTTCTAGTATCATATTTAAAGAATATAAATTCCTTAGTTTTGAACCGATTTTAATTTCGTTGTTATTTTTGGGACTCATTTATGGTCAACTTTTATACTGAATTCTTTGCTGAAAATAAATAGTAAAAACGTCCAGTTCAGTGGCGAATCAAAGATACGTGGGGGGTTTATTACTACGATGTGTGATAAAAATTGCTGTGTAGGAAGTGGGGAACCTGACCTGAGATATCTTGACTGAGGCCCGGCCCAACATTATTTTCACTTTTCAACAAGTCACACATCAGGGGTTAGTAATGCGCAACATATTTAGGTCTAAGTATAATTATTTATTTTAAAAAAAATAACTAGTATCTCAAAAAACCGGTCAAGTGCTAGTCGAAAGGGTTCCGTTTTTAATTCGCATCGATAAAATTTCAACTCTATACTTATTACGGTGCATGAGATACAGCCCGCTGACAGACAAACAGACGGACAGCGAAGGCTTAGTAATAGGGTCCCGTTGGACCCTTCGAGTTTTAGTACGGAACCCTAAAAAATAAGCTTAGGTACCTATATATGCATTTGGTTTTAATACTTTTTCATATCAATGTTAAATTATACTATTTTCAAGATTGTTTAGCAAAGTTTTGGCTATACAACGTTAGTTTTTGTTTATACGAAAGCTGAAACTAGTATGTTCAGAATCAGTAACAGAATCGATTGCAATGGTTTTTTTAACCCATGTTATATTTTTTTCTCAAAAACATGGTAAATATTTATTCAGTTAGGACACCCATTTTTATTACGAAAATCGGCGTAAAAACCAAACGGGGAAGTCACTCACTCGCCCTTAGATACTTTGGGCCCACACGCGCGCGCGCAGCCCGCCCCCTGCCTGCGGTGCACCGGGAGAGTTAACTTTTGGAGCTCATCACCGCGTATGTTTTAACCATTGATTTTATTTTATATCTTTTTCTTGCCTATCCAATCAAAGTGAAATGTTTCGGCTTTAGTATAAACAAAAACTAACGTTGTATATCTAAACCCAGCCTAAAACTTTCTATGTCATATTCAAGAAAGTGGGCTATTTTAAAAACTGTATGTTATACCGATATAAAAATTCGTAAACGAATGAAATAAGCATGTGTTATAGCTATTAAGTATAGTCTGCGCGGAACTAGTTGGCCGCGCCTTAGGTATGTGAGCGGTGGGACGGAGGGGCGGGGGCGCTTGCTTGTTCACAGTAACCCGCCGCCTCAACCCCGTCCCTACCTAAGGCGCGACCAACTAGTTCCGCGCGGACTAAAAATATATATTCGGTGTCATTAGAATAAGACAAACAACTTGTTTTTTAACATAACTTGGAACTACCCTCTTATTTAAAACTAAGACTAGCTTTCCGCCAGCGGCTTCGCCCGCGTGGTCACTGTTTCTTATAAATGATAATCTATGTTACTCGATAAAGATGTAGCTTTTTAATGGTGAAGTATTTTTTTTAATATCGATCGAAAAATTGCAAAAGCCCAAATCTTTCCTCTTTGTGTTTATAACTTAAATTCAGATTTCCACGATCAAATGCCAATGTACTTATTTGTGATGAAGATCAGTATTATTTTATAGAATATAAGAGCCTGCTTCACCACTAACGGCCGTTAACCACAAGATAAACTCAAAAATTGAACAATATTAGTATGGAATTATCTGCTAAGTTATTATAGGAAACTTATCCTGGAGGTGGCGAGACAGGCTCTATAGTCTGCGCGGAACTAGTTGGCCGCGCCTTAGGTATGTGAACGGAGGGGCGGGGTCGCCTGCGCGCGGTGGGACAGAGGGGCGGGTGCGCTTGCTTTTGTTCACAGTAACCCGCCGCCTCACCCCCGTCCCTACCTAAGGCGCGGCCAACTAGTTCCGCGCGGACTATAACCACGTAATCTAGTCAGTATTACTAATTTTAAGTGAAACGTGTATTGATGTACCAAGTATAAAGAATACATTAAATTGTACATTTATGTTTTTTATTTTGTCCTATAATAGAAACGTAAATGTTTGCTGTTGATTTGAACCTGTGTTTTGAGAAGTCTAGGGCGACTACTTTTTCCTGTTTCTGTGGGGTTCTTTTTTTAACCCCCGCCGCAAAAACGAAGGGGTGTTATAAGTTTGACGTGTCTGTGTGTGTGTGTCTGTCTGTGGCATCGTAGCTCCCGAACGGATGAACCGATTTTGATTTAGTTTTTTTTATTTGAAATGTGAATTAGTCGGGAGTGTTCTTAGCTATGTTTGATGAAAATTGGTCCAAGATGGCTGCCGTCACAAAAAAGCGAATTATATATTTTTTCACAACTCTCTCAGTATGGGTATCAAATGAAAGGGCTTAACTAGGAGAATACTTTACACTATGATAAATTTCAAATCCAAGATGGCCGCCACCACAAAATGGCAAAATACATTTCGTGTCGGGGGTTTTCTAAATTTTTAATTTAGGTTAGGTTATTATCTTAGATAGGCTTGCTCTTGACCACAACTCGCCTGATGTTAAGCAACGATGTGGTCTACGATGGAGCGCACTTGCTTAGAAGAAACCGATTCACTCTCGTCGTTGAAGACACCCAAATTATAAGGTTCCTTTACAAACATTATTTAATACACAAATACCCTGGCAATAGGTAATTCTTTTTCTATCACTAAGGTGGCAAACAAGCATACGGCCCGCCTGATCGTGAGCGGTTACCTTTGGGACGCTTGCAACACCAAGGGTATCACTCGCGCGTTTCCGAACTACGATATACAATAGTAAAAAAAACAACACAGGTCATGATTTTTTTGACGTGGCGGGTAGGACTTGCGGTGGGTTAGAAGTCTGGCGTATTGTATTTAACCAGAAGACGCAGGTCTTGTCTCAAATCTTGTCGGCCAGTCGATTTTCCTTCAATTGAAATAACTAATAATCTTAGCATGGAAAATGCTAAAAAAATACAATAAGTATACCGAGATGAACATTGAGGATATAATAAAACACATTGATCTTTCATAATAATTACATATTTATTACAGATCCACAATTACCAATAAATAAATTACACACATCACTGCACACGACATTTCATAGCATGCACGCCAAACATTCACTTAATACTTTGGTCATAGAAACCAACGAGTTTTTCTCAATAAACTCGCTAGCGACGCCGTAAAATATTTATATGGAAAACTCTCGCAGCGCCTCTAGCGGTTACGTAAGAAACTAAATAGGTTATGATATTACAGCGTTTCGATGCGTAAAAAACCTATCGAAAGCAATTCGATAGAACTCACGGTTGAGGTACTGTAAACAATCCTTACTTGAGGCTAGTAACTAGGCAAACACATTATTATACACATAAAGGGTTTTAGCACCTCTAGATAGCCTCTAACTGACGGATAACATCAAAAATGGAACAAAATTTGTATGAAATTATCTGACAAATAATTTAACGGGGACTTATCTGTAAGTTGTGAAACAGGCGCAAAATATTATTGCTTACAAGTTCCTGCCCCACGAAAAAAAGTGTTAATACCTTGGATTAACACTAGCTGTCTCAATAGGGGAGAAGACTGGTATTGAATTTGTTTTATAATCACACGCTTATTGAAAAATATCATTAGCATACTTCATATATTGAAAATAAATATTAAATCGACCTAGAAATTTCTGAGATACATGCATGAAAAGTTTTTGGTGGGGATTGAGAGGGGATGCTCTGTCCCTTTCCCGCAAAACGAGTGTTAGTATAGAATTAGTATGGCGCACGCTACTTTTGACGTCATTTGTAAGTATAGTGCGCTCTTTGTCTAGCATAAAATTAAAATGCTTTTAACTTCGTTATTTTTGAACCAATTTAAATTTTGTTTTTGATAATCGGCTCTATTTATGGTCAACTTTTTCGTGAGGCCATAAAAATAATTAGTCGCATAGCCTATTCTAAAATTTTTTTGTAGCGGCTGCCATTTTGGACTGATTTCCAAGTTTCAAACAAAAAAAAACAAAATCGGTTCATCCATTCGAGAGTTACGACGCCACAGACACGTCAAACTTATAAGATCCCGTTGTTTTTGCGGGGTTAAAAACAAAAGATTCGATTCTGACTCAATAAATGAATACATAAGTATTAATTATATTTATCTTATTAAGGTATTTAGCCAGTTTCTATGATCAAAGTACGTAGAGAGCCTCTTGACTAACTTGTAACTACATTAAAAAATAATCATTATAATTAATTCTAATATCTAGCAGTCTATTTACAATAATACTAATTCTAATAATGTCATCACGTAAAGAAAAATATACACATTGAGTATTTCTTCAAAATAAATCCACGGTCATTCTTTTTATATAAAAAGTATTTAAAATGTTACACACACACTAAACATTAACCGCCTTATTAAAAAAACACAGCGTATACTAGGTGTAGCTATAGTCTGCGCGGAACTAGTTGGCCGCGCCTTAGGTATGTGAGCGGTGGGACGGAGGGGCGGGGTCGCCTGCGCGCGGTGGGGCGGAGGGGCGGGGGCGCTTGCTTTTGTCACAGAATAAATAATAACATAAAGTCCACTCTCCGCCCCTCCCTAACGTCAGACACCTCAGGTCCCCCGCATCCTGCCGGTGTTCTTGCCGGACTGCCAACAAACCCTACGCACTTTCACGCACACATTTGCACGTGTACAAACGTAATTTTGACAAGTTTGATATTTGGTATTGTAGTGTGCAGCGGTATCGGAAAGTTTGTATGGAGTGTCACAGGTGTGCTTTTGTTCACAGTAACCCGACGCCTCACCCCCGGTCACTACCTAAAAGGTACAGAACTAGACAAGCAAATAATATAGCCCTTCAGGCCCCTCGGACAAACTACGGGAAAAGTACTATACTGTATGAAGGAGCACAGCTTTACAATAAATTGCCTAAACATGTAAAAGACCAGAAGTCCATATATACCTTTAAAAAAGCTTTAAAAAAACACATTTTTGAAGATTTAAAATAGTAAAACTTTTTATTTCTATAATTTCGACATGAACTGTCTCGTCGCCCTAACGTAACTTATTTAGAAATGTTGTTTTCTCATATAAGTGAAATGTATTTCTTTTTGAGAAAATAAAGTTCTTAAACCTTAAACCTTAAAACGCGGCCAACTAGTTCCGCGCGGACTATAAACAATAATTTGTCTTCCTATTTTCAGTCATCTGACAGAGACTATGGACCAAGAGCCCAGACCCCCCAGACAAATGTTATTTTCTAAATGATGAAAAGTGGGGTTTCGGGTACTCCTCATACCTTAAATACCAGCATACCTGCCAAGTTGGTAGAGTGACCAATTTCCCTCGTTTTTGCAACATTTTTCATTGCTACTCCGCTCCTATTAGTCGTAGCGTGATGGTATATAGCCTATAGCGTTCCCCGATGAATGAGCTATCTAACACTAAAAGAATTTTCAAATGTTTCGGAGCCTATTCAATACAAACAAACAATCAAAACTTTCCTCTTTATAATATTAGTATAGAAATATTGCTTGATATTAAATAACTGTTCAATAAATAGCATAAATTAGGCCATTTTACCAATAATTGAGATCAAATTTATAAATACTTAATATCTACCTAATATTATGTATGTTAATATTATATAAATGCATTCAGGAAAGGTATACTAAGGCAAAAAGGTTTGATTTCGACGACGTCTGTGGTCTAGTGGTTCGAGTACCAGATTGCTGATCACGAGGGTTCGATTCCCACAAGACACAGACATTTATGTGATGAACTCAGCTGTTTGTTTGTCTGGGTGTTTCTTATATATTATAAGTATGTATTTACGATAAAAAGTATATAAGTATTATATCCATTGTCTAGTACCCATAGTACAAGCTGTGCTTAGTTTGGAACTAGATGGTGCTGTGTAAAAATGTCCACAAAATATTATTATTTATTTACTACAGCTGATTCATCAGATTAAATATAACCATTCTTAGCCTAAGTTATCTTTGTAACTACTACTAAGTTTCTTGCAAATAAAGATTATTATTATTATTATTTATTATTATAATTCACAGTATTTAAACATACCGGTTACCTGTAGGCGTACATCGGTACCGCTGCCTCACCCTTTGGGGAATACAGGCGTGATGGTATGTTGTAGTAGCTTTCCTGAATATATTTATATAAATCAAAATTATTATTATTAGGTACATTATACTATTTCTTCTAGGCACCTCAATCAAACCTAGCAGTTGTATTTAAAACTAATTGACCGACCAGCTGGTGGCTAAACAAAACACCTGCGAGGTTAAGCTGCACTTATTGCTGTCAGTCAATGGATGGGCGTCCATTTCTCAGGCGTTACTGATGATAATAAAAACGGTGAAGCAAAACATCGTTAGGAAACCTGCATGCCTGAGAGATTTTCTCGACGGCATGTGAAGTCTGCCAACCTGCATTAGGCTAGCGTGGTGGACTATAGTTTAACCATTCTTTTATTGAGAGGAGTGGGACAGTTAATGATGAACCTGATACTCCGCAATGTATTTTTTTTATACCACTAAGGTGGCAAACAAGCATACGGCCCGCCTGATGGTAAGCGGTTACCGTAGCCTATGTACGCAACACCAGAGGTATCACTCGCGCGTTGCCGACCCGAAAACCATCTTAGAGGTTTATGGAGAATTCATTGCGCCGACAGTTTGAGGGAATATACCTCTTGCTGCCAGCGCAGCGCATCCTTAGAAGGAGCTCTGGGGACCTTACTCCGTTCCGTTGGAACACAACACACAGTAAAGTGTGTTATTTGGCTGCAGTTTTCTGTAAGGTGGGTTGGTTCAGATGGGTTGCTCCAGATTTGAGCCATAAATATCCACTATCCCCCCTCGTCAGTCCTCCACGCTGGGCGCGTCGCACTTCCAGTCGCGCGCCCTCTGGCGGGCGCGTTTCGGCCAGGGTTTCTTCATGTGCACGTGTTCTACGTGAGCACGATGTTCTCCAGACGTCGTGAAGCATTTGCCGCACGTGTCACATTTGAACGGCTTCAGACCGGTGTGGATCTGAAAAAGGACATTTATAATAAATAAATAAATATCTTGGGACATTTTTTACACAGCACCATCTAGTCCCAAACTAAGCAGAGCTTGTACTATGGGTACTAGATAATGGATATAATACTTATATACTTTTATTTTTGTAAATACATACTTATAATACATAAGAAACACCCAGACAAACACAAACATTAAAGTTCATCACAATAAATGTTTGTGTTCTGTGGGAATCGAACCCACGACCTCGTGATCAGCAGTCCGGTACTCGAACCACTAGACCACAGACGTCGTCAAATAATAATAATAAATATCTTTGGACATTACAAATTGCGGACGTTCTCAAAAAAGGCAAGGTTAAGAGCACCCTAAACCGACGAGCATGCATGGAGAGGTTGATGCGCATAGACGAACCGAAAGTGGTGTGCCAGGATCGTAGCAAGTGGAAATCTATAATGTCGGCGTGAAGATGATAGGGACTAGATGGTGCTGTGTAAAATGTCCCAGGATAATCACAAAAAATCGAGTTACTTTTTTTAATATTTGATTAGTTTTCGAAAGTTCTACGAGAATAATAACCATACAATAATTAATGAATAAATATTTAGCCATGTTCTTTGCGCACAGGTAATTTTTTTCTGTATACTTACAAACATATGTCTCCGTCGGTTGTTGTAGAAGGCGAAGTGTTTCCCGCACAGCGGGCACTCGTAGCTCGGCCGCTGCGCGCTGTGCACGCGCATGTGGAACACCAGGTTCGTCTTCTGCGTGAAGCTCTTGCTGCAGCGGTCGCACTTGAACCGCTTCTCGCCCGTATGGACCCACATGTGGTCTTTTAGGAGGGCCATGCTCTGTATAACAGATAAAAAAACTTTAATAAGTCGCTCGTAAAATTTCGCGTTGATAAAATAAAAATATTCATTCAAACAATCACACTCCCGTCCTTTTTTCTTTTTGCTTGATGTTAAATAGCCTATATCCTTCCATCCTCAAGAAATGGGCGATTAAATGCAGAATTTCAAACCCATTGGTAGTTCCAACAAACAAACGGTTAGCGTTGAAATAAAACTAGTTTTTACGGATTTTATCGCGTTATATTGATATTATTTTAATCCCGACGTTTCGGACCCTTTACAGCGTCCATGGTCACGGGTGACTAAGGTGGTAGGCGTCTTGACGTTTCAATTACTAACAGCTACCCTACATTTTTGTTAATTGTTGGCAATCCGTAAAAAGTAGTTTTATTTCAATGTCTAGTATTCGCGTGTCAGAAATCAGTAAACGGTTAGTGTGTTCAAACAAACTAACTCTTCAGCTTTATTATATTAAAGTAAAGATCTAAGATAGTTTTATAATTTGACATAAAATATAAATATGACACTGTACACATTGATTATTATTAACGCCGACCATCAGACTTACCTGGAATATTTTGCCGCATTGCTCACACATACACGGCGTCTTCATGGCGGGATACTTGGTTCGATTCTTGTCCGGGTGAGCCCGCCTGAAGTGTTGAGCATAGAGACGAAGGTCGCGGAGTTGTATGCCGCACTGAAATAAATAATGCTCACGCCTTAAATGTCTGGTATCTAAGGCACAGAATAAATAATAACAGAATGGTCAGATACCTCAGGTCCCCCGCATCCTGCCGGTGTTCTTGCCGAACTGCCAACAAACCCTACGCACCTTCACACACACATTTGCACGTGTACAAACTTAATTTTGACAAGTTTGACATTTGGTATTGTAGTGTGCAGTGGTATCGGAAAGTTTGTATGGAGTGTCACAGGTGTGTCTAAGGATTGAGGACCCATTTTAAGGGTTTCGAAGGGTGCCAACGGGACCCTATTACTAAGGCTCCGCTGTTCGTTCGTCTATCGGTCAGCGGGCTGTATCTCATGAACCGTAATAGGTAGAGAGTTGAAATTGTCAGTTTCTATTTCTAACGAATACTAATTTTATTGATACTAATTAAATATAGTATAAGTGGTACTCCTAAAAGTTGTGGCACCCTAAAAACGAAAGCTGGAGGCTTCCGTTTTAACGTTGGCAAACAAAATTAACAGTAGGCCTGTGTAACTCTTTACAGAACCGACTCACTGATCCGAATCACTAAAGTGATCCAAAAGATTGGTTCACTCGGAACGTTTCAAACGTATCATTTGGATCTGAAACATTACTTTGCTGAGCGCTCATTTCGCGCGACGCGTCGCTCGCGAGGCGACTGAGCCGCGAGCGAGAGAGACAAAAATGAGACACTGAGTAACTTAACTATTGACTCGCGTCTCGCGACTGGCCTGTAAGTGGGCGAAATAATTACAATCCATACAAGTCAGAAAGATATAACAAATGAGAAGTGCATCACTCAATTCGTACGGATTTTCGCTTGCCACATAAAATTTAACTGACTCAGTAATAAACGCCCGCAACGCAACTCTATGTATGTATTCGAAACATTCTGTATCATATTTTGAGTCGATGATCCAAATGAAACATATCAGTGTTTCGGAACATTTCAGTGTTCCAGATGCAAATGTTCCAATCGCAAAAATGATACACTTTGCCCACCTCTAATTAACAGTGATAGCCTAGGGGTATGTCCACTAGATCGCGAAGTCAAAGGTGTCGGTAAGTTTAAATCCAAGGCCTCTGACTTTTCGAAATCATTTGCACTCGCTTTGACGGTGAAGGAAAACTGGAAAACATCGTGAGGAGACCTGCATGCTTGAGATATTTTCTCAGAGGCAAAGTTGCTGCCAACTCGCATTAAGCCAGCGTGGTGGACTATGGTCTAATCCCTCTCATACTGAGAGGAGACCCGTGCCCAGCAGTGGGACGCTTAATAGATTGCTGATGAATCCAAAAAAATCACAAGAAAACGGTCAAAAAGATTGTTAACTACTGTATCAGACTTGTTTCTGTTAATTTTAATAAAAAGAAAAATATATATTTTTAAACAAAAAACGAACCGTCTTCAAAAAACACATAGGAACTAAAAAGTAAGAAATATAACAGGTACACATTTACATTATAATTTCTAACAAATTTGGTGGCGGTGCCAAACAAATAATCAACAAAAGTCATATTAAAATTAAAAGAGGTCATCGAAATAGGCCAGCATATGACGTACCGAAGGTACACGTATTGGAAAAATACTCTGTATTTCGCTGGTTAAAACTCTAGTCATACTTTTTTAATGTTGACTGGGGGATGAGAAAAAGAACTTTTAGTTTGAGAAAAATCACGCCATTTTGGCACACTATTATCTGTTTCTTAATGGTTTCATAGTAAAAACTGTCAACTTGACAACTATCTGCTGTCAGTGTCAGTTTATGCACAATAATACCAGTTTCATAGTGATTTAACGATAAAAACTGTCATCTTGACAGCTTGACCCAAATTGACATGACGTCAATTTGGGCTGACTTGTATGGTTTTTTGATGACTTCCTTTGTAGTTTGGCACCGTCACCATTTTTGAAGGTCAAATAGATTGTTGTCTACTGTATCTAACCTGTTCGCAGTTGACGGGTGTATGCGGCTCGTGGTGCTCCGCCCCGGGCGCCCCCCGCGGGTGGATGGCGGGGCGCCGCTCGATGCGCCGCATCACTCTTCCGTTGCGCTCCGCGTTCATGCTCTGGGAGTCGTTGCGGATGCGGTTACTGCAATATCACAACAACAAATTTCGACGACGCCTGTGGTCTAGTGGTTGGAGTACCGGACTACTGATCACGAGGTCATGGGTTCGACTCCCACAGGACACAAAATTTATGTGAGGAACTTAGGTGTTTGTTATATATTATAAGTATGTATTTACAAAAAAAAATTATATAAGTATTATATCCATTGTCTAGTACCCATAGTACAAGCTCTGCTTAGTTTGGGACTAGATGGTGCTGTGTGAAAAATGTCCCAAGATATTATTTAAAAAAAACCCACTACTGGTGCTTGTTTTATCAAAATAATCTTCTTAATATATAAAAATATAACTCGAAAATAGTTGAACCATTTTCATGGTTTCTGATTAATTTGTCTCCGTTTCGAATAGCAGAATATCTATAAAAACACGTGGAAAAATATTAAGATAAATCGTTATCGTATAAATTTTTCGTAAACAATCGAAAAATTGAATTCACCTATCTTTTTCAAGCGTTCCATGCTAAAATTACCGAACTACCTAACTATGTTCACTTTGAAACGTAAATTTAGAATGTGAAAGAAGATTTTAAGTTGGCGTATAACTCGCGGTGGCTTACAAATCATAGCGTCTGGTATATTTAACCAGAAGACGCAGGTTCAAGTCTTGCCCACAAATCGATTCGTTCGGGAGCTACGACGGACGACAAACTTATAACTACCCATCGTTTTTGCGTCGGGGGTTCAAAAGGCGTAAAAGGCGGGTATTATCAGTGTTGACATTGTTAAATTGGTATGCGCTTACGGATCATGGTCGCTGCTGTGTTTTGAAGATAGCTTCAGATGTCTGTCGTGTGCCTCCTCCGAAATGAACTTAACTTCACACACCTCGCAGTACGGGCCTTCTAGTGTTTCCTGTAAGAATACATTTTATATATACAAGGTGGAAGGGACATCGCCGCACTTTATACCATGAGTCCAGTATAGTCCAGTAGAAATTTTTCCGTAACTTACTTCATAAATTTTTTCTGCATTTTTTTTTACTTGAACGTGTAAAAAAACATTATTTCATTTATTTCGGATCGCGCGCGCGTTAAAATTCACCGCGGAGCGTTATAATCGCGTTTTTAGCAATACACTGCTTGCTAAAAAATTTCAATATCTGTAATAACCGATTATTTTCTACATGAATGACCCAGGGCATTTTATTTTTGACCTTGAGTGAAACCTTGTCACGACGTTTGTACGTCGATATCCCTTCCACCTTGTATATAACAACCCTTTCCCCGCGACTTCGTTTCCGTAGAAGTTGAATTTTTCCCCCGTTTTTGCAACATTTTTCATTGATACTTCACTCCTATTAATCGTAGCGTGATGAAATATAGCTTATAGCCTTCCTTGTTAAACAGGCCATTTAACACTGAAAGAATTGTTCAAATCAGACTAGTAGTTCCTGAGATTAACGCGTTCAACCAAACAAACTCTTTAGCTTTATAATATTTGTATAGATGGGGTTTTTGACAGCACGTAAAAATATCTATCTAATATATAAAATTCTCGTGACACAGTTTTAGTTGCCATACTCCTCCGAAATGGCTGGACCGATTTGTATGAAATTTTGTGTGCTTATCCGGTATCTATGAGAATCGGCCAACATCTATTTTTCATCCCCCTAAAATGACCCACCCCTATATGGCAAAACAACGTTTGCCGGGACAGCTAGTTGATATCTAAATTTTTATTATTATTATCAGAGATCGGCGTAGGTAGTGCTATTCACGGGAATTAGTGACCGTTAACCTAACATGGATATGCCGTCTAAATCCGCGCATACATGTTTGTACTAATTTATATCACATTGACGAGCAATTGTAAAGTAATTGTAGTTGTACACATGACGACATATCATGCCACCTGTTTCGGGTATAATCAGATCCTACCTATTGACCAGTAAGTAATATGGCAAACAGCACTGTGCAGGACCAGTTAAACCAGAAATAAGTAGCCTGATATGACGCAGTGCATATTCATGGTATCTTTAACAGTATAACTTCATTTACATCAACATTCCGAAAAATATTCCCGTGAACCCCGAAAATCCCGGGACATGTCCATATTAACATAATCATTCAGGGTCATTGACCGAAAATAGCACTACCTACGCCGATCACTGATTATTATAGATAGGTATCTAAATTTTGTCTTTGGGCGCTTCACTTCTCCGGCCAACCTGTATATTTACCCTAATTATGTCATTTTTGCACCGTGATTGATTTGTGTCTGTGTTGTGTGTGTGTGTGTCTGTGTTTTGTGTGTGTGTGTGTGTGTGTGTGTGTGTGTGTGTGTGTGTGTGTGTGTGAAATGCAAGCCTACGACTGAAGCGCCGACATAATACATACCGCTTTATCAACAAGCCGGTGTTTCTTCTTCTTGTGTACGTCGATGCCCTTTTTACTGATGAACGTGTACCCGCACAGCTCACACACGAAGTCCGACACGTGCTTGATACGTATGTGGCCCATGTATGTCGTCAGTTTACTGTAAACAAACAGAAAAAATATATATTAGTAAATTCAAATTCAAATTATTTTATTTCAATTAGACCATATAAATAGGTACTACTAGGTACTACTAGTACAGTCCCATATTCAGAGGCGGATTTGCAGTCTTGGCCGCCATAGGCCAGTACGTATCGGCTGCCCCTTTCTCAGCGCTCACATACACATAGCCATATCGATTCATATTTTGTAGTAATTCCCAAAGTTCAAGGATAATTGCATATTTAAATAAAGTATTTAAATCGGTTGTTATCACCAGTGAATTTTTGACACAATTTGCCGCCCCCAATACCCCCCCCCCCTACCCGGGCTTTAGGGCAAATCCGCCACTGCTGATATTCAGCCACATCTGGTTAAAGTGGAAGCGGATTCCAAGATAGGATAGAACGATTAATACTTAATTACTTACTCAAACTCACTGGCGCAGTGTGGACATTGGTATTTGGTGCCCGCATGCCACTTCTCATGCTCTCTCGCTACACCCCTGAAACAATGCGATTTAATAAGTGTCCAATATTCAAATCGCAAAAAAAACAACTTCTTCCGTACATTTAAAGAGTATTCCTACCGCTCGGGGCGCAAAGTTTTTTTTGCCGCCCTTTTATCTTATTTCAAAAACAAAAAATACGCCCTCCCTTTAATCTACCTATGAAATCCAAAGGTTCAAATGTTAAGTCCTGATTACAAAATATTGTTTTTAATTCTATGTAAAAATTTGCCGCCCCCAAAAATTGCCGCCCACTACGAAACTATTTTAGATCAGCTGTATTTCTTTATTAGTCACACAGTAAAAGTTGTTCATAATGATGAGTACAACAACCCCTTTTTCACGATATTTAAAAAATAAAGATGTAGAAAATTAACTCACCTATTCCTGGTGACAAACGGGCAACCTTTACAGCTATATTGTTCTGTGTGCTGCGCCGTCAAGTGCTTACGTAACGCTCTACTGTTTTTAAGACGAGTTTTACAGATGAAACACTCGAAAGTACCGCTTTGCTAAAACAAAATCAAAAATTTAAATATACATTTCCTAGCGGCCCATGCGCAGCTTCGCCTGTGTTTCCCGGTGGTTTAATCTTACAAACCTTGCCCTGACAATAACGAACACAGCAAAAAGATAATTATCCAATTTGGTGCAGTTTTTCGGAAGTTATGCGCGTAGAAACATTCACAAACGGAGATTCATTTTATATTTAACTAGCGACCCGCCCCGGCTTCGCATGGGTTTGAATTTCTTGTATTTTCTGTACTATAATATGTATGTATTATACATATAAACCTTCCTCTTCAATCACTCTATCTATTAAAAAAAAACAGCATCAAAATCCGTTGCGTAGTTTTAAAGATTTAAGTATACATAGGGATATAGGGACAGAGAAAGCGACTTTGTTTTATACTATTTAGTGATCTCCGAAATGTTTGCGCGATTCAGGATTTTCTTCGTACAAGTTTCTTATGTACCCCGATAGATGTCACTACAATATTATATATGTATAAGTACACATTTAATGATAATATTCCTGGTACCTACATAATTATGGAACACCTTTTATTTTTATTTTATCTTAAAGTACTTGTTTTAATTTTAATTATAGTGCAATAGGCTTGACTGTGTTTAATGTTACGACATCATATAGGCCCCCACGATACAGGCCGCGCCTAGTGTGGGGACCATGGCAAATACACCTAGTGACTAAAGTCGATGTACAAATTTAATACTAATCTTGATCTCACTTTAAAGCTTTTTAATTGACTGATTTGTATGTTTAAATAAATATTTTTTTTATTTTCATTTTCAATGATCAAGACTTACATCGCTGTGCCTAACAGCGTGTGCGGTCCACCGATCCTTGATGTGGAAGCCGCGGTAGCACACGGTGCACTTGTACGGCGCCGCGCGGTAGCTGCCGCTCTCCTGCCGCTGCGAAACCTCCGCTATCTGCTGCTCGTACGTCAGCGGCGTGATGGTGAACAGCGTCTCGTCGAGCAGTTCCGTTGTTCTACGACGTTTTACATCTGTTTTTTTGTACCTACAAATAGAGTTGAGTACATACAGGGCTAAGTACTTCGGAAACAAAAGTACCCTCCGAGAGATCGTCAGCAACATCAGAAATGTGCTGGCGTTTCTTGAGGAGTTAGGGTGGTTTGAGTAAACATTAAATATCCCCGCCCGTACGCAAAATACGCATTGACGTGGAGTTGCGGAAAACAACCCGCTATACCATACATAGAGTTGAGAAAGATTAAAAGCAAAAAAAAAAGCAGTGATCTTACTAATATTATAAATGTGAAACTTTGTATGAATGGATGGATGGATGTTTATTACTCTTTCACGCAAAAACTACATAACGAATCTGGATGAAATTTTGCACAGAGATAGGACATAGTCTGGAATAGCACATAGGCTACTTTTTATCCCGGTAAAACGTATGGTTCCCGTGGGATAGCGGGCAAAGTCGCTGGCGGAAAGCTAGTAGATTTATACATCATACAACATACGTTACGCACATCCGAGTACCATGAGTTCAGTACATGATTCTGGACCCCCTGCGTTGGAATTTTCCGTAACTTTTTTCATCAAGTTTTCAATTTTTACTTCAGTTTTTTTTTTATTTGAACGTGTAAAATAATATTATTTCTATCTACCTAAATTAGATTATTTATTTCGGACCGCGCGCGCGATAACATTCACCGCGGAGCGCTATAATCGCGTTTTTAGCAATACACTGCGCGCTGAAAAATTTCAATATCTGTAATAACCGATCATATTCCACATGAATGACCTAGGTCATTTTATATTTGGCCTTGAGTGAAACCTTGTCATTACGTTTGTGCGTCGATGTCCCTTCCACCTTGTATGTATAAAAATTTGAAAAAAAAAATTTATAAAAAAAGACCCGCGCCCAGCAGTGGGACAGTTTATGGATTGACGATGATAGTTTCTTCATACATATATAAATTTTTTTAATTCGTAGGGACTAGAGTCCCTTCATAAAAAACAATTTACCTGTCAGTAGCGGCGTCCGGATCATCATCATCCTCAACCTTCTTCGTCTTAACCTTTTTAACTGGTTTCTCTTTCTTCTTCTTCACTTTGACCTTCTCCTTTTTCTCTACATACACTTCGCTAAGCGTTTTATCATCGTCATCGTCAAAATGATCGTATTCTTCAAAGAATATCTCATTATTGCTACCCTCGTCTTTGATTTCCACTTCAGTGATCGGCGCGGGGCTTTTGACATCAACATCTAAGTTATCGTCGGGTATATCTTCTAATGTATCCTCTGTTTTTACTAATACGTCGCGTACGTGCAGGTCATAGTCACTGTTATCGTATATTTTTTGTATTAGCGTCGATTTTAAGCCGTTGTGCACTCGATTTATTGATCTTATGTCGCGGATTTTTATCTGTAAACAAATGGTCACTTGAGAACCTCCTTTTAAAATTTTATTTATTTATAAATTAGGTCTTCAAGGTGTCAGACATAAGACAGAGGATAGAATATTCAAGGGGTTGTAGTTACATGTATTGCGCTACATAAGAACTTGTTCGAAGCGACAAATCCTGAATCGCGCAAGTGAAGTTTAACGTTCAACTTGCATATACAACCGCCTGACATCAACCGTCGGGCAGTGACCTGGCAGGCATAACACTCGCCCGAGAGGAGGATCCTCCCTTTGGTTGGAAAGTCACACACACACCTCGTCCCTCCACAAGGTTAAACATAAGACAGAGAATAGAGAAACTCTTAAATTAAAAAAAGAAAACACTCACATAAGTGTTAGGTTGTAACAACTCGTGCAGCAGTGCGTCGCTACGCAGGGCTTTGCTTCTGAAGCGGTTGGCGGCCATCAGCCGTGCAGCGCACTCCCAGCAAACACGCTGCGGTAGACGCTTCTCACTGCTAGCCTAGCAATTAAAAAAAAAGACATTTTTTCAAAATAAATCCAAAACTCAAATCGTCGACGTCAGGTGCGAAGCGATACCGTTCAATTGGGATTGGGCGGGGCACGTATGTCGCATGCCAGACGAACTGAAGTTGCCACAAATTGGTTCCCACACGGAATGAAGCGACAGCGTGGTCGGCCCAGACGGAGGTGGCGTGACGAACTCGACTCCCGCAAGAGAGATGATGCGATGAGAAGTGGATGGATCGATGTTTGTTACTCTTTCACGCAAAAACTACCGAATGGATCCGAATGAAAGTCACAGAGATAGATTATAGTCCGGAATAGCACATAGGCTACTTTTTATCCCGGTAAAATGTACGGTTCCCGTGGGACAGATTTGTTTTAAGAAGATGTGTAATAACAATAGGGAATATGCGTCTGACTTAAAAAAAGGCCAAATATTTTTTTTATGAACTTTATCGTTTTAGAATTATGTCTATGTAGATATTTTTTTATATTATTGCTTTTTTGATGAGAAAATAATTATTAAAAAGTCCAAAAAAACTGTTGGAAATTCAAATCACTTGAAACGCAACACTATCGGTCAAATGGAATATGACGTCAAAGTCTACTAAAACAGTGTCTGTTGTACGTGGTTGTTTGGTTGAGAGATCGTAGACTTTGACGTCACGGCAAGCGCGCCAAAATTGCGGGTGTTTAAAATACCAATATCTGTCTCATAATTTAATAAATTTTTTTTGTTACTTAATTTTAGTTTTAAGGCGCTGGAATTTTTTTTACGGCTACATAACGATATAAAGTATCGTTTAAAAATATTAAAAATAAAATGTGCATATTCCCTATTACGTCATCAACATAGAATATTTTTTATTAAATACCCAGACCACGCAGGCCAAGCCGCTGGTTGAAAGCAAGAATATCTATAAAATAAATTGCCATGCGTTGGTTTCCCAACATCTCGAAAATGGTTAAGCCCAATTGTGATGAAACTTTGATAAGTTACTTGTGTGTACGCCGTAGAAAATGCAACAAAAAATGTTGAGAAAGACTAGCTGATAGATTCTATAATCACATCTGTATTCTAGGGATGCTGAAAAAATATCGATATATCGATATTTTTGAGCGATATTTAATATTTAGATATATCGATATAAAATTCCAAGTATCGAAAAGGTATCAAAATCGATATTTTTTTCAGATTGGTCTGAAAAAAATATCGTTAAACATTTTTAAGTTAAAAGATTACAAATTACCTTTTTCTTTTTTGGCTGTTTTATAATTTAGTTTTAAGTTGGCTGATATATCGACATTTTTTTAAAATATCAATATCGATATTGGTATATTTTTTTTAAATATCGGTACTATATATATCGATACTTTCTGAATTTCCGGCACTACTGTATTCCGCAAAGGGTTGAAACAGGTGTACTCACCATAGATCCAGTAATTTGTTCATACATTTGATCCATCTTGAATTCTCTTATGTGATACATTTTAATGTCCATTGCTAGGCATATTCGGCACACCTGTGAAATACATTGTGAAACTAAAGCTTTAGTTATTATTATTATTATTTCCTTTACTCATTTCAAAACGTGTACAGTACATTTTTAAATATTTTTATAAAAAACAGAAAATGTAAAGACATTTAAAAATATGACTAATAGGAGCCCGGAGTCTAAGCTACCGGTTGTAAGGGCCCCAGAGAAAGGAACCTTCTACGTGCCACCAAATACGTGCTGTATCTAGGAGTATCGCTTTTTGTATCGAGCCCTTGATCTAGCCACTCCACGAGAGCCTCCTTAGATGTTGGTCGGGATTATTATTATTATTTTTAAACAAATGCTAAGGGTCTCTTTCACCACCTCTGGATAGCCGCTAATTGCTGGATAAATAAAAAAAACAACTAAATGTATCTGCCAAATAATTTAACGGGACAGGTGCTGAAAAAGGCCCCAAATATCTTTAAAGACATACATTTTTGTGAAAGAAAAATACAATCTCGACCAATAAAAAATGTAATAAAAAGGTAAGGCAATATGGTTGGGCATTGAATTTTATTGCACTCTATAAGCAGTGATAGCCTAGGGGTATGGCCACTGGACTGTCAAGTCAAAGGTCTCGAGTTCGAATCCAAGGCACGCACCTCTGACTTTTCGAAATCATGTGCGTAATTATCACTCGCTTTAACGGTGAAGGAAAACATCGTGAGGAAACCTGTATGCATGAGAGATTTTATTGACGGCATGTTAAGTCTGCCAACCCGCATTAGGCTAGCGTGGTGGACTATAGCCTCTCACTGGACCCGTGCCCAGCAGTGGGATAGTATATGGGTCGATTATTATTGAACCCTATTGTGATCGGCGCTTGATAGTTTGAATTTAGAGTTCACCGCTAAACCCTACAGCTCCTTTATTTCATCTGGGTTTAGAATGTGTTTCCCTAGATGAGCACTGCGCTTGTGTATTAGCGATCCACATTTCCCTAGAAGGGGTGGCGTTTCATTAGCCACCTCACAACATCGACAGGTTTGCGTATAACCCAGCCGGACCCTGCGTTAGATAGTAATTTTTCTGTCTGTAAAATGTGATAATCTCTATTAAATGTTTTTCTTACCCTTAAAGCAGCCGGCGCATCAAGATCGTCTGCTGAATCCTAGGGAATTAAAATGGAACAATTTTAGATCAGTTTTTTAAATAAATTTTAAGTATACTTTATATTTTATGCAGGTTTATGTTTATATGCACACTGGTTGCACTGCGCAAAGAAAACATAGACAAGTTTTTTTTTTATATTTATATAAGGCATAATCATAAAAGTATGAAGGTAAAATTGCACCTTATTACAGATGCATAGGTACAGTTCGCGTCAAACTTATTGTCCGGGTTGAAGTTGGCGTTAGCTAACTTTAACCCGGCCGTAAAAATCGGAGAAAGAAAATATTGGATTAGAATAATTTATAACGACAGATTACGACTTGAGCTTTCGTTTTTATTTATTACAATCTAATATTTTTGTTTCTTCGAGTTTTACGGCTGGGTTAAAGTTAGCTAGCTCCAACTTCAACCCGGACAATAAGTTTGGCGCGAACTGTAAGATCATTGAATAGCGGAAGGTGCGCATTTAATCTTCACAGCGCTACTGTGCGCCCGCGCTGCGCCGACCCGATCGGGCTGGGCCGCTCGAATACAAGTGATAAATAGGTAGTAGGCAGGTACGGCAGTACTGTCGGCCTCGGTTGTTGACCGCCCGTGCAGTAACGAAAAACCTAGTGGTTTTTAGGCTAACTTGGATATGTTCTAGTATTTTCTTTTATAAATTAAATAAGATAAAATGAAAAAAAATATAATTTTATTTTATATTATATATAGAACCGTTTTTTTTGTTGTAAATAACAGGTATTGTTTATAACCCTGTATATCTGGATTCGTTACAATAATTAATGTATACAATTAAATGCGATGTCTGTGACTCTGTGTATCATTATTGATTGTAGAGGAAGATATAAATAGGCTGATTAACACTTGATGACGCTTTACCTTTGATGGTGCTTCATATAGTTTTTCTCCTGGGGCCTGAAAAGAATTGCTACTATCAAATATAAGCAATACATTATGATTTGGGAAAATTATGAAATAATGATAATCAATCACTACACAGTATAAAACAAAGTCACATTCCGCCGTCTGTCTGTCCCTATGTATGCTTAGATCTTTAAAACTACGCAACGGATTTTGATGCGGTTTTTTTTAACAGATAGAGTGATTCTTAAGGAAGGTTTATATGTACAATAAATGACCACGCGGGCGAAGCCGCTGGCGGAAAGCTAAAAATATATAAAACACATTCTAGAAGGGCTAAAAGTCCCATGTATGCTGTGTAAAATGTTCCAGGATATTTATTATTATTATTGTATTAAAAAGTCCTAAGGGAAAAATCTTGTAAGTAACACTGCCCAACCTGGAAATCGAATCCAGTACATCATTCTCAGCATTAGCACTTTTGACCACTAGACCAAAGAGGCAGTAGTTAAATTGAAAAGAAGTGAAATGAGGTCATCAAAAGCCCATACAACTCAGCCCAAATTTGTACCGGAGGTACATGACAGCTGTCAAGTTGATAGTTTTTACCATGAAATCACTATGAAACTGATAGAATCTGCCGTGATGATGTGCATTTGTCATTCGGAAACTGACACTGACAGTTTTTACTATAAAATCATTAGGAAACAGATAATGGTGTGCCAAAATGGCCGAATTATTCTCAAATTCAGAGTGATTTTTCTCATCCCCCAGTCAACATTAAAAAAAGGACAACTAGAGATTTAACCAGCGTAATACAGAGTATTTTTTCCAATATGTGTACCTTCAGTACATCATTTGGGCCGATTTTGATGACCTCCTTTAATATATTTTATGTAATTATTTATTTCAGGCTCTTAATAAATCATTTTAATACACACCAAAAATAATGTCGGAACAGAATCATCACGTAATCTCATAACTTCAAGTGTTCTATTGAAACAGTTTTTCTCAAAGTGAAGGGAACAGAGGTACCAATCTTTATGTCGGGGATTAATGTTTTCTTCACCAATAGCCTCTAACCACTTCTGCTTTAATCTTGCATTTTTAGGAAACCTATAAAAAAAGCAAGTTCTTTTTAAATAAATCATTTTGATTAGCTGCTAAAATAAACAACGAATGCTGTGGAACGGCCATCCCTTGGTGCCGTGTACCATGGGACAAACCTAGCAAGGACCCTAATTCACTATGAATAACCCATTAGGACATGCGGAATGATCTAAGATATTGTTTCAGTGGAAAAACAAGACTGAAAATATTATGGCAATGGTACAACACTATTCCATTATGACATAAATATCGTAAAATAAAATGAATGAAATATTTAATAATACAACGGTTTGATAAGCGGACATTAAGCCAAATATCAATAGTTCAGATATAAATTAATGATAGCGTAAATATTGCTTAACGAATGTGTAATAATGAAGAAAAACCGGCTACTAACCTGTGCAAAGTCAAATGAGGTTGTTTTTTATTCTTTTTTGCACCACACTTCACAACACAACACACAGGCATGTTGACTTTCTTTTTAACAAGATTTACATGCACTTACAGATAGTCTTCGTAATTTTCTCGCAAAATTCAATAACACGAAAAATAAACAAACACTTGACAGTGAAACTACCACAAAACTCGTCCGTCGTCGTTACACCACAGAGTACTCAAGAGTACTTTTACATTTTTTTTTTTTATAGTTTCGCTTAAGTAGGGATGTGAAAAAATAATCGATTATTAAAAAAACCGATGAAGAATCGATTTTTTTGAGAAAAAATTGATTTAAGTATTTAAAAACATCGATTTATTTTGACTTGTGATTTTTTACAGCAACAACAGATTGATAAGTTTATTAGTTTCGTGGAAGTTTTAAAACGAGCAATCAGTTGATTTTTTACGTTTTTTAAATAGAACGTATATTATAAATTATCATATCGATTGTCAAAAAGCAATACTAATATTTTATTGCGTATTTAAATTGAAAATGTTAGTTTTAACTGGCATTACTTTTGATTGTTTAATAAGTAAAGTCATAATTATGGATATTTCATGCGTTTAATTTCGTATCTCAACAAAATAAGGTAAACATTATTATTTTTATTACAAATATCAATTATTTAGTAATCAATTTTATTACAAACAAAAAGAATTAAAACTAAATATTTTTGTTCATTCATTTCCGCAAAGTAACGCCTGATTCAATTATGTAATTAGATTAATTAATAATAGTTTTTTTTTGTTGGCTGTCACTAGAGGTGTGTAGCTCAGCTCTGAGTCAGCTCAATGATTCAGATCGCACAGGTTTGAGCCGTTGAGCTACAGCTCAGCAAAAAAATTACTAGCTCACGGCTCAATTCAGCTCCTGTTGTACTTTTGAATCCCTCCAATCCAATTCTTCTAGAACGAATATTTATTCTGTTCTTAAGCATTAAAATAATAATTTATTGATATGTATCTAATAAATCAATTTGAAAAGAAATAATATAAAATGTATAGTTGGCAGAGTTACACGAACTGTTGCAGCTCAGCAGCTCATTCGGCTCGATTCCCGGTGCGGCTCTGTCTAGCTCGCAGAGTTAAACGAACTGTTGCAGCTCGGCAGCTCATTCGGCTCGATTCGGCGCGTGGCTCGCATTGGCTCGCGAGAGTCTTAAACTGAACCGGTTCAAATTGAGCTGATCTGCGAGCTGATTCATTGAATCAACTCACTCACCTGAGTCATGAGCTGATCTGCAGCTCGCGTATTTTTGATGAGTTACCCACCGTTAGCTGTCACAAAGGATGTCCCTACGCTTAAGATGGCTGATGCGGCGTTTACCTACAACTGTCACTACGTCACCGTAAAATGTTGCCATTACGAACACCAACTTAAATATTGTTTTCTCTTTTATCAAACACGATTATTTAATGTTTTATTGGAAATAATGAGACAAATATATATTTCACATTCTGTATCGTATTTCATTCATATTTGTTATATTCATTCATTCATATTCTCATATCTATAGAATAAGGGGGCGCCTCAATGTTTTTTCTAGCTTTTTGATTTAAAACGAAGAAATTAAAAATCTTTAATTGTTTTCCTTTTCTCGTTTTCAAAAGAGAATAAAAAAAAAATTGAGTGTGTATGTGTGTGTAAGGGCGCGTGCGTAAAGTGCGTCGATTAGTTTTTAGTTTTGTTATGTACATATATTGCTGATTGCATCAATTTATTATTATGATGTTTAATATTTTTTCTGTATCATAGTTCTATATTTTCAGTAACGAGACTAACCTTCTTTCTGGTTTGATAGTGGGAGCAGTTATTGACGTTGTTGCAATGTTTAATGACAGAGTTGAAAAATATCAATGTACACAATTGGGTAGCTTTTGCGCGTAGGTTGATTTTGTATTTGGAATTGGAATTCTGAATTTGCGTTTTGATTGTAGTTTGGCTAAGTCATGCTGTTTCGTAGTCCTTGTGTGGGTCCGATGGTTTATTAAAAATAGATCGTGTTCATACTTTCCTAATTCCATATCGAATAAAACATTAATGAAAATTTGTTGGTAAAGAGCTCTGAACCAAAAATATTTGCACATTGGTTAATTTATCCTTAAGTCCATAACACATACTCACTTTGACAACTACAGGTACCGCACCACTCTTTATTTTGCGGAGACCTCGTTTTGTCTCATAGAAGTCCTCGTTCCTGAAGTGTTCAGAGCATATTGTGCTTCTGTCTTTTGGCTCCCAGTCCGACAAACCGAGAGCCTCAACCCAGGCACTACGGAGGTTGGGTTCTTTTGGAAACCTGTAATTTAATCATGAATATAAAATTATTCTTGTCATTGTGCCCAAAACCACAAGTTGATCTATTGATTTGATAATTTTTTTATCTACCTTGATAGACACTTTACAAATGTATTATATTCTTAATGCTAACACCTTTTTCCCATAGACACATTTAACCACAGCCCCATCTAGTGTCATTCAAGAAATCAAATTGTTTTGCTTATTGAATTGATACCGCTTTTTCTTGTTTTAATTTATTTATGTTGTTTTGTAGATTTTAATCAATTTAATTTTCTTAATTACTGTTATTATAAATAGCCTGGGACAGTGTCACACAACACCGTCTAGTCCCAAACTAAGCAGAGCTTGTACTATGGGTACTAGACAATGGATATAATACTTATATACTTTTTTTTTGTAAATACATACTTATAATACATAAGAAACACCCAGACAAACACAAACACTTAAGTTCATCACGATAAATGTTTGTGCCCTGTGGGAAACGAACCCACGACCTCGTGATCAGCAGTCCGGTACTCGAACCACTAGACCACAGATGTCGTCAAAATTGGTGGATTCGTAGTAATTAAATAAATAAATAACTATGGTTGAGAGTTGAGACAGAGCTATACTGGCTATACTAGCCCCACTTCTAGTTACCAGTCATTACAGCAGACAGAGACAAAACATCAAATATAAAGATAAATAATTAATGTAAGATTTCATAGAATATTTTTCAACAGAATTTCCACATCATAAAACGTTTACTTACATGTGAAAAGTGATTCCATGACTTTTAGTAGTTCTCTTCGTATCGTTATAACAACTCTGAACACTGCACCTCATTGTTTATTATGTAGTTTTATTAAATTAAAAAATGTAAACATGTCTATAAAATGAAGCCTTTAGAGCCTACAATTTATTTATTTATCGCATACGTAAGTTTCATCCCATTACAAATACAATTTAGTGAGCTTTATTTGTATTAAAGTGTAATTTTAATAATTTTCTATTCTATTTCTCCAATATTTTGTTTATTTACGGGAAATTGCACAAGCTGTCAACAAACAATAGTCAATTTTCTAATGTCAAACTGAAATAAAATTAGGGATGTGAAAAAATAATCGATTAGATTTTTTTTTATTTAATATAACTAATTTTATATTCAAAATATCGATTAATAAAAAAACAATTTATTTAGACTGGTGATTTTTAACAGCAACAAAATTAAATTAAAAATTTAGAAAACCCCCGACACGAGATCTAATTTGCCATTTTGTGGTGGCGGCTATCTTGGATTTCAAATTTATCATAGTGTATAGTATTTTCCTAGTTAAGCCCTTTCATTTGATACCCATATTGAGGGAGTTGTGAAAAAATATGTAATTCGCTATTTTGTGGCGGCGGCCATCTTGGACCGATTTTCATCAAACATAGCTAAGAACACTCCCGACTAATTAACCTTTCAAATAAAGGAAAAAAAATCGATTCATCCGTTCGGGAGCTACGATGCCACAAACACACACATACACACACAGAGACACGACAAACTTATAACACCCCGTCGTTTTTGCGTCGGGGGTTAAAAAAAAGTTTCATGGAAGTATTTCAACAAGTTTTATCTGAACTAATCAATTGAATTTTTCCTTTTTTTTAATGAAATGTACTTAAATGATAAATTATGATATTTACTGTCAAAAAGCAATACAAATACTTTATTGAGTTTTTAAATCGAAAATCGCCTTAATATGGATTATTTCAGAATATATTAACTCTCATCTATATAATACTAATCTATTTCAATATAATAAAGAGGTAAGATTTGATTGTTTGTTTGTAGGGATGTCGGAAATTCAAAAAGTATCGATATATATCGTATCGATATTTAAAAAAAAAAATATCAATATCGATATTTATATTGTACAAATAATATCGATATATCGATATATCGATATTTTTTCAACATCCCTATTTGTTTGTATTGAATAGGCTCCGAAACTACTGGCCCGATTTTAAAAATTCTTTCAATGTTAGATATAATGTTAGATCAAAAAGGAAAAAAAAATGATTATTATTATTTCAATAATTTAGTATCGATATTATTACAAACAAAAATAATTGATTAAATACATATACATTTATTTGTTGGATGTCACATCCCTAAATAAAAAGAGAAGAGAGTGCAGTGTTGTCAACCCTGAATACCCTGATCACCCTGATTTATAAAAGAAGTAGATTTCATAGCAATGGCATTTGAATCCGCCACTAGAGGCGCTTGTGTAGCGTGAGGTCTTCGAAATGTCAAATGTGGGTGCTTGTGGGTTGACAACATGGGTTCATTTCTAATGCTGTGAAAATAATGTGAATATTTGGCAATAACTCAGATTAATTATGGCAAATATGAGTTATGAGTAAACGAATGTCAGTGATTTGAAAGTGGAGCTAAGAAAAAGAAGTGCAAAATTGAAAAGTCTTACTTTTTTTCTAACAAAACGGAACTGCGCAACACTGTGGCATGGCCGATATGTTTGCGCTACGGTTCTATTATATTAAATATTATAAAAATGTATAATTTGTTTTCACGCGCGTAAATAAACAAATTTTGAGTGCTATACTTCAGGACCTCACTCAACAGAATGTAGCTGCTGTGAACGGAGTGAAGTATGCTGATGTGCAACATTTAAAGTAAGTAGTCGATGAAACTGCACCATATAAACCCACAATTATGTAAGTAGCCCAAATTATTTTTTTATTTAACCTATGAAACGATTCGATGACGGCTTACGGCATACGACCGCTGGTCCCTGTGTCTATGGGGAAGTCTATGGGGGAGGCTTTTGTTCAGCAGTGGGCCCTCTTTTGGCTGATATTCATAATACGCAAAAAAACAGTGTCCCTGATACCCTGGATTCGTGGAAGCACCAACGGAATCCTAAATATTGCTAAAAGACTAGAGTTTGCAGTGCTAGGGAGATTCTTACAGCTTCATTTCATGACATCTACTATGTAATTAATTTTGTTTTTTAATAATGTTGAACAATAAATTAATATAGTTTCAATAATCAATCAGTACTAACACAGTTTTAAGACCTTTTATCATCGGACAACAAGACGCTCGGTGACTTGGCGTCGGACCTTACATGGTTGACATCTCACCGTTACGCACGAAGCGATTTGCGAACACTTTTATCATGCGCACCACTAAGGAGTGGAACTCATTGCCAGCGTATGTGTTTCCGGAAAAATATAATCTGGCGGTCTTCAAAACTCGAGTGAATAGGTACTTACTGGTTAAGTGTACACCATCGCCAACCGCACTGTTGCTTACCAACAGGCAAAGTAGTGGTCAAACGTGTATAAAAAAAAAGACCTTTTATTTGACAAATGATAAATCTTAGTCTGAAATAAATGTTTTTTTAATAATGGTGATGTTGATTATGAACACATGAAACTATTTGGGATAATTCTGAGTGATTTAATTTTTATCTTGTAATTATACTTTTTCGTGTTTTTATAATATTGAGCATTGTTAAAATTAACCATTTTGCTATCGTGGCGCTACCAATTTGACGACTTTTCCCCTTAATGTTGCTTGTCCCAAACTCCCTGTCCCTAGTTAGTACCTTTCATTGATAGGTTGGACTCGCGTGCCACGGCCACGCACGCGGGTAGCGCCATTTTTATCTACTCCATTTGCAATTTACTTTTTTGCTTTCTTGTTCTATATTCTTCAAATGCTTTATGTTTACGTCAATGTTCAAAAATTGAAGTGTTGTTTGTTTTGAAGAACGATTTTTTGTTATTATTTTGTGTTTACCAAAACAAATTACGTTTAGATATTGGCGGTTTGTAATTTAGATTAGTAATTTTTAGAAGAAGAAAAGAGTTTTCATAGGTTAGAATTATTCGGTTATGTACATTGAAGCTATAATATACAGAAGTGGTTCTTTCTGTCATTGATTTAAAAGGTATCTTCTTAATTTATGTTTACATTTTACAAAGATTGACGACTAAAATTAGCGTTCGTCGCCAAAGAGCGTACCTAACCTTTACATTTTGTATATACATAGCTCCATACATTCACGCCTGTTTCCCATAGGGGGTTGACAGAGACTATAGACTTCCACTTGCTACGATCCTGGGTCCTGGCACACCACTTTCGCTTCACTTATGGTCCAATTAACCTTTAATTTTTCCTTTAATTTCAGATAAAAATGCTAAGACAAATATGGTCAAAAGAACATAGATATAGAGAAATTACTATTAAAGCATGCAGGCATTGGCAGTAATTTAAATCTTGACATTAATTAAGGACCTGAACAAATCACAGGTAAATTTAATTAAATACATACAAACACTGATTCAAGTGCTGGACTGGTTAATCACAAGGTTGTGGGTTCAATTCCCACATGACACAAATATTAATGTGATTAATGTAAGTGTTTGTGTTTGTCTAAGTGTTTCTTATGTATTAAGTATAAGTATGAATTTACAAAAAAAAATGTTTAAGGATAGTATTATATCCATTGTCTAGTACCCGTAGTACAAGCTCTGTTTAGTTTGGGACTATAGTCCGTTTTTTAATCTCAGAGACTAGATTGACACATGCAACTGTCAAAATTACAAATAATGATACCAGCTTTTTTCTGTATTGTGGTACCTACGATACCGGTTTGTTGAATCGTAACTTTTAGACGATTAGCTTAAAAGTTTTCTCTTCCAAATCGTATCATTAAAGCCCAAATTAATTAAAATTGTCCGAATGCACAATAAAGTCTATGAAAGGTAAGTCGTCGTAGAGTTTTTAAGTACCAAATGACGTAAAATTGCCTACCAAAAAAAAAATAAGAAAGAACTTTAATTTTAGTCCTATGTTCCAACGAGGTAAAAATATATTTGAAAACAATATCAATCGCTGTAAAAGGTTTTAGAAGACTATGTTGATTTCTCTGTCGGTATTTAGTCCTAAAAAACTCTACCTATTCCGACCCATGATTATTACGTTTTAAATAAGACCTACTATTTTTTTCAGGATAACTCAATATAAAAAAAACCGACACTTCAATTTATTAGAGATAATCTTCGATAGAGGCACATTACTATTTAAGAAATGCAAAAAACTGGTATCCCACGCAATGTCACTTTAGTCTCTGAGATTAAAAAACAGACTATAGATAGTGCTGTGTAAAATGTCTTAGGATATTAATTTTATTATTTACCCAACTTTATTCTTTAGGGATAATCCTTATTAATATTATAAATGCGAAAGTAACTCTGTCTGTCTGTCGCGCTCACGCCAAAATTACCGAACCGATTTAAATGAAATTTGGTACACAGATAGTCTAGAACCTGAGAAAGGACATAGGCTACTTTTAAAAAAGGGCTGTAAGGGGTTGAAATAGGAGATGAAAGTTAGCCGGGATCACGGAAGAATGTCCACACGTACCCATGACCCCGGCCGAATGGTGATGAGGTGAACACCCGTCTGTTTTTAGTGGGTAGACATCCTTTTCAGGGCGGAGTCCCACACACCGCGCCGTCCTCCCTGGGGCGGCGTGACGGTGCATAAAGCATTTTCAGACGCAAAAAAAAAGGAGATGAAAGTTATAAGAAATTCCCAGATCATGCAGGCGAAGCCG
The DNA here is from genome assembly GCA_946251955.1 of Acronicta psi. Taxonomy (NCBI): domain Eukaryota; kingdom Metazoa; phylum Arthropoda; class Insecta; order Lepidoptera; family Noctuidae; genus Acronicta; species Acronicta psi. The sequence goes on along the minus strand of OX276498.1, from coordinate 2,506,719 downwards.
CTGACGGAAAGCTAGTAAATAATAATTTAATAGTTAGTATTATAAAGCCATTATAGAGTATTAATAATTAATCGCCATGCATCCCACTTTCCAGGACAACAACGTTGATTCCAACGTTAAAAAATTCTGTGGATGGTCGAAACTAAAGGTGCAATGGAAACAAGCCCTATTAAAACTAAACAAAGTATATATTGCAATTGAAGGTATTCAACCAAGATGAAATGTGTAGTTCCACTGTGTATGAACTTGCAATCAAACTCCAAAAGGAGTGGACTAAAATTTTACAAGTAAGTGTTAATCATTGATTTAAATACTTGTGGAGGGACGAGGTGTGTTGTCCCTCGCACCAAAGGAAGGATCCTCCTCTCAGGCGGGTGTTATGCCTGGCGGGCCACTGCCCGACGGTTGATGTCGGGTGGTTGTATGTATGCAAGTTGCACAGTAAACTTCTCTTGCGCGATTCAGGATTTCTGCTTCATAGAAGTTCTTATGTAGCGCGATAGATGTCGCTACATACTAAAGATCTGAACATTTGACAGATGCGTTTGCCATACACAGAAACACGCCATCTTTGTTAGTATCGCATGGCATTTGTTTTTTAAGCCAATCGCAGACTAGTTCACTTGGGTTTAGAGAAGACCATTTTGGGACCTGGTTTGAGGGTGTCATTGTGACATACGGTCAACAGTTTTACGGGCTCTTCAAGGCGTGGAGGGGTCTCAATGTGTTAAGAATGGTCACCCATCCACAGACTAACCTGGCAGATTGGTTGATCAGTGTAGCTATAACTTAGCCACGAGCCCCCCATTTGGCACAACTGTAGGAACATTAGTTGGTAAAAGGCAGGAATTAATAATATATCTCACAATTTGTTTTTCCTACTGAAGATCGAAATATCACAAATTTTCCCGTAAATAAAATGATAATGCTTTTGAAATTTTGTCGCTATGCATATCATCATCATTGTATCAGCCAAAAGGGGTTCACTGCTGAATTTAGGCCTCCCCCATAGACTTCCACCGGGACTGGTCGTATGCCACCGGCAACCAACCACTCCCAGCTACCTTTACCAGGTTGACGGTCCATCTCGTTGGAGACCGTCCCACACTGCGCGATGCATATACCACTTATTATTTTTTTTAAGGTTCCCAAAAGACCCAAACCTTCGTGCAGCATGGATTAAAAGCCTTGGTGTGGAGGACGTGAAAGTGAACAGCCATAGTAAGATATGTGCAGAACATTTTACAGGAGAAAGCTTCTACGAGACCAAGGATGGACAGAAAATACATCCCGATTCATTACCGAATATTATACTAGTGAGTAATTAAATATTATAATAATAATCAACCCATATACTGTCAGGGATTAGGCTATAGTTCACCATGCTAGCCTAATGCGTGTTGCCAGACTTCACATGCCGTCGAGAAAATCTCTCAGGCATACAGTCGCAGTACGATGTTTTCCTTCACCGTTAAAGCGAGTGATAATTATGCACATGAGTTGGTGCCTGCCTTAAGAACTCGAGACTTTTGACTTGGCAGTCTGGTGGTCATGCCTGACGATGACTAGGCTTTCACTGCTAAATATTAACCAATGAAATCATTTACAGCATGTTTCAAAACCTCCCGTTATATTATTTGACAGATTTTTTTTTTTGCTACTTTGTTTTACCGTTTTTAGTTTTTATTCAAGAATTTATATTGCCTTAGCAATAGTTAACGTTTGCTTAGAGTTTTTTTTATCCAAGAAGTATCTGTGGATAACGTAGTGGGTAGTATATTTGTTAAGTTTTATGTTATTATTACTGTAGAATAGGGATCGTGGCGAATAAATAAAACTGCTAACTTGACTGTTGTTTATTGTTTCACCCTTTAGCAATGGAAAAATAACACTGGCGACTTTATATTAATTTTACTCTAATTACACGTCTTTCGCACACACTACACAATCAACGCTCCTCTGCCATTCCACTTTGCATTTCCTTCCTTCCTTCCTCCCTTTCTTACTATCTTCTGTCTCACTCACACCTTAACGCTTCAATTCAATTCAATTCAATTCAAATATTTTATTTCAATTAGACCATATAAATAGGTACTTTCGAAAAGTCAAACTAGTTGCACGGTTCCAAAAAGTTGAACTTATGGAGAAGAGCCGGCGTCGTTCCATACTCCTTTCATACGTTCCGTTCTGACACATCCTACATTACTCCTATGTATATCCTTAATGTACTACTGATTGTTTTCCCAAATGTAATAAATAGATAAATAGATAATTTCATAAACATTTTGGTCCAATTTTGAATTTATCCAACGGATATCGTGGGCTGTTGAAAGAGGCCATTATTTTTCCACGCACAACACAATTCATATAAAGAAAAAACTTACAAGGTACCAATAAGAAAACCAGCTCAGTAATTACTGTGTGGAGGGCACAGCGCTTAACATACTATCACCCCGGTAGTCCCCAAAGGGCTAGGCAGAGGTGCTCTAGGCAGGTCTCAGGTCAATAGGTAGGTGAGCCTATTGCAATAGGGTATTTCACTCTGTATGAAAAAAAAACTAAAATTATACACTATCTTTTTGTATTTTTTAAGCATTTTCCATGCTAAGATTACAAGTTATTTTTAATGAAGAAAAAAATCGACTGGCGGGCAGGATTCGAATCTGCGTCGTCTGGTTCGGTACACCAGATCCAGAACCAGAAGACGCAGGTTCGAATCCTGCCCGCCAGCCGATTTTTTTCCTTCATTAAAAATAACTTAAAATTATACATTTGAGATAGACTAGGCAATAAGCAAAATAGTGTCAACTGATCGATGTTTGACTTGAATAACTTCTATTGTTTACCTGGCCAGGTGACGACATGACAGACACACAGAGAAACATGGCGTCCAGCATTTACGCGCGAAAATTATAAAAAGGAAAATTTAAATGTATTTTTACGGCGATTGAATCAATTATTATAAATAGGTACTTTTTAGGAAAAGTCACACTAGTTGCATGTTTCCAAAAAAGTAGGGCCTATTGAGAAGAGCCGGCAAGAAACTCCATAGTTACTCTTTTAAAAAAACACACGAATAAAGTTGATAATGAAATATTGTTGTTCTTTCCAGGACCCTAATGAGTCGGCTTCCTTAAAGGTAAGTAGAGTTTTTTAAGGTATTTGACATGTTTTCAAAAACTGTTCCATGTTAATCACTGATGTTTAAGGTATAGAAAATGTATATTTTACATTCCATTACATACAGTCCAAGAAAAAACTAAAACAAAAAATATTACAAAATATCTTGCTGTCTATCTAATTGCTAAATGTCTAATCAACTGTATGACCGATTGCAAGTTATAAAAAGAGATATATAAAAAAAAATATCTTGCGATACCGCTTTTCTGAACAATATGGCGCCTCGTGTGATCATGACGTCACCTGCTTGTATTTATATACAAATCTCACACTTTACACGCAACTGTTTACCAGTAGTTGACGTCATCAACCATTCGGCCAATCACAGCCGTAAACGATCATGTGACTAAAGTAGAAAATAAAATTCTTTGTCGACTCTCCTAAAATATCTTGTATTATCTTTTTGTATTTTTTAAGCATTTTCCATGCTAAGATTACAAGTTATTTTTAATGAAGGAAAAAATCGGCTGGCGGGCAGGATTCGAACCTGCATCAGAAGACGCAGGTTCGAATCCTGCAGGCTTGAATCCGAAAAATATCTTGTATTTTTCTTAGCGGACTAAATAGTTGATTGCCGAAATTCATATTCAATATGGATGCCATCAATTGATCCTATACATTACATGCTTTTAATCGACAACGTCTGTGGTCTAGTAGTACGTGGGTTCGAATCCCACAGGACACAAATTTTATGTAATGAACTTAAGTGTTTGTGTTTGTCTGGGTGTTTCTTATGTATTATAGGTGTGTATTCACAAAAAAAAAGTATGAAAGTATTATATCCATTGTCTTGTACCCATAGTACAAGCTCTGCTTAGTTTGGGACTAGATGGTGCTGTGTAAAATGTCCCAGGATATTTATTTAAAAAAATAGCGCATTAGAAAACTGGTGACCATTTTTAATGAAGGAAAAAATCGGCTGGCGAGCAGGATTCGAACCTGCGTCTTCTGTTTCGGGACACCAGACGCTTTAACCGCTAAGCGCTCGCCTGTCGAAATCTTCCTTCACATTCTAAACTTACGTCTTTAAGGTGACGTAGCGTAGCATAGCGTTAGCATGGAAAATGCTTAAAAAAATACAAAAAGATAATTGGTGACCATAATAACAGCTTCTTAAATCAGCAATGACCATTTTCTTTATTCCCCAGATTTGTCGGATATGCTTGGCACATCATAGAAAAATGCATAACATAAGGGAATTCAGTGAAGTGTTCCAGCAAATAACTAGCATACCAGTAAGTTTTTTTTAGAGTGCATAGTGGTTATAAAAGGTAGTAACAAATTCAAATTCAAAAATATTATATTTCAAATTAGACCATATAAATAGGCACTTTTGAACAGTCAAACTAGTTGCACGCTTCCAAAAAAGTGGGACTTATTGAGAAGAGCAGGCCAGAACTACATAGTCACTCTTTTAAAAAAAATTGTAAGTTACTATTTTTTTGTTGTGATTTTTGAGTCTATTGCAGTTTGATGTGTATGGATTAATAATTACCTACAACTAACATAAATTAAAAATGTGGCGGCCATCTTGGATTTGAAATTCATCATAGTGTATATTATTCTCCTAGTTAAGCCCTTTCATTTGATACCCATATTGAGGGAGTTGTGAAAAAATATGTAATTCGCAATTTTGTGGCGGCGGCCATCTTGGACCGATTTTCATCAACATAGCTAAGAACAGACACACACACACAGACATGTCAAACTTATAACACTCCGTCGTTTTTGCGTCGGGGGTTAAAAATTGGAAAGAAAGGAAAATAACCGCAAGAGCTGACCAGTCCCGACAGCACACGTTCACGAGCATGACGTGTGTATTGGCGCCGTTTGACTCAACCATGTTGCTGTATATTATAAGGGTGCTTTTCGCTCGCGGGCGCCAGAACTTTCAGCCAAATCAGTTCGGCCATTTTAATAATAATAATAATTTATTAAACTTTTACAATAAATATTTACAAAAATTTTGACATGGGAGAGCAACAAACATCCAAACGTATAAACTTTCGCCCTCAGTAAGATTAAAAATTGTACGGAATCGCACTTGACCAATTTTTCTTTTCTTCCATTATTTATATTCTTTTTTTTTTTCAACACAGGCGTGCACTGGTGAATCGAGCCGGCTGCCTCAACGCTTATGTTGGGAGTGTGCGGCCCGGCTGACAGCTGCAGCATCATTCAGAGCCAAAGCACTGCTGAGTGACGGCCTCCTGCAAGATCTACTGAAGCCAGACACATATGTAAGTACTTACGAATTATTTGCTAACCTTTACACCTATCATATCATCATAAAATCATAATCTATACTTCATATTATAATTTATAAAGCTGAAGAGGTTGTTTGTTTGGTTGCGCGCTAACCTCAGGAACTACTGGTCTGATTTGAAAAATTCTTTCAGTGTTAGATAGGCCATTTATCGAGAAAGGCTATATAGGCTATACATGGTGGAAGGGACATCGACGCCCATCCGAATACCATGAGTTCAGTACAAGATTCTGGACACCCTTGCGTTGAGATTTTCCGTTACTATTTCACAATTTTTTCAATTTTTCTGCAATAATTTTACTTGGACGTGTAAAAAAAACACTATAGCTCTGTACATTCATCGCAGAGCGTTATAATCGCGTTTTTAGCAATACACTGTGCGCTCAAAAATGACAATATATATAATAACCGATCATTTTCTACATGGATGAGCTAGGTCATTTTATTTTTGACCTTGAGTTAAACCTTGTCACGACGTTTGTGGGTCGATGTCCCTTCCACCTGGTATATTATCACGATACGGCCAATAGGAGCGGAGTATCAATTAAAAATGTTGCAAAAACGGGGGGGAAATTCAACTTCTACGGGAATGATCGAGAGCAAAGGCTAGTCATCAAATTTAATGCAATCTCCTCTCAGTATGAGAGGGATTAGGCTCCACATACTGTCAAGAAAATCTCTAAGGCATGCAGGCTTCCTCACGATGTTTTCCTTCACTGTTAAAGTGAGTGATCATTACGCACATGATTTCGAAGAGTCTGATGTTTGTACTTTGGATTTGAACTCGAAACTTTTGACTTGGCGGTCACTAGGCTTACACTCCTTAATCTATCTAAATTAAATGGCGGAAAAAAGCGTTTGCTAGACGAATTATAGTCCGCGCGGAACTAGTTGGCCGCACCTTAGGTATGTGAGCGGCGGAACGGTGGGGTGGGGTCGCCTGCGCGTGGTGGGGCGGAGGGGCGGGGGTGTTTGCTTTCGTTCACAGTAACCCACCGCCTCATCCCCGTCCCTACCTAAGGCGCGGCCAATTAGTTCCGCGCGGACTATAAACAGTTGCCGGGACACGTTTTGTAACTATAATTGATTTAGCAGTTGACGCTGTTGACAGCGCTAAGCGATCGCCATTTTGCCTACAAGCGCTTCCTAGTAGCGCTTTTTTCTACCAAACAGCCAATATGTTTGCTTATCCTTTCACATATAATTTTTTTTTTCAGATAAGGATACGTGATGTAAAAAAAATAAACACAAAACATTTTGGCTTCAAATCGTCGTTATTACAACAACATTTTGATAGCAACCATTTTGATTATCACATTAATGACACATACGCTGACCTTGACAATGACATTAATGACAGTGCGGGATCCGACCGTGACAGTGACATAAATGGGGGATCCAACAATGAAAATAACAATACACTTCCTGGATCCAACAAAGACAATGATCTGTTAAAAAGTTTGCTTTTAAAGAATCACGGTAATAACCAGTCTCAAAAAGATATAAATAATTTAGAACTTAATAATATGACTAAAGTACATATTAATGGTATTTTAAATAATGCTGCAAAGGAAAAAGTGACTGATCCAAAGAAAACAATACAATTAAATGAACATGTATCATTGTATATAGAACATAATTATAGTAATCCAATCACTGATGGCAATAAGGTTCAAAATAGTAACGAAAATAACAACGAGGTGAGCAAAAATCAAAAAGTTTTATCAGAAAACTGTCCCAATTCTACGAATATAGAAAATAAGGTGGTATCAGAGCCTACAAAGGAAGGAGAAATTAACCAAAATATACGTGCAGGGAATTGGAATATAGAGGTGGAGAAATCCTCCAAAACTCTAACTATTATTCCGTTAAATGTTGATAAGGAAAAAGGTACACCATTAGAAAGCAAGATGTCAGCTAAGCCAATGAGTATATCGCCACAGCCAGATCCAAAATTTTGTTTTCGGTGAGTTTAGAATTGTTTATTCATAATATTGTCCCACTGCTGGGTACGGGTCTCCTCTCAATTTGAGAGGTATAAAGCTATAGTCCACCACGCTAGCCTAATGCGGGTTGGCAGACTTCACATACCGTTCAGAATATATCTCAGCCATGCACGTTTCCTCACTATGTTTCCTTCACTGTTAAAGCGAGTGATAATTACGCACATGTCTTTTAACCCCGACGCAAAAACGACGGGGTGTTTTATATGTGTGTGTGTGTGTGTGTGTGTGTGTGTGTGTGTGTGTGTGTGTGTGTGTGTGTTTGTGTGTGTGTGTGTCCAATCGGATGAACCGATGATGATTTTGTTTTTTTTATTTGAAAGGTGAATTATGTAAAGGCGATTGTTATGAGATTGTATATTATAAGATTGTATTTATAAATATAAGGTATAGATAGACAGACAGACAGCAGACAGATAGAATATTCTTTATTACCAATTTAAAGATCAATTTTATAAACAATAAATGGTACAATGGGCGGAATTATCGCTAATAGCGATCTCTTACAGACAACATTTGGTATAATGGACATTACGCTTAAGGCTTTTTTTAAAATTAAAAAATGGAACAATTGACATGGCGAAATGACTGCCCTAGACATGTATAAAAAGTTTCACTAGCTCGTAACATTCAATTTCATTCATTCATTCATTATTGTGTACTTATAATTCTTATAGCACTTTCGGGAACTGATCAAGTAATTAAAAGATTTTTACTAGATTTTTCAAATTGTTTGACAAAGTAGGTAAGTAATGTGGATAATTAGATACCGTCAAACGTCAGAAATGTGACATCTGACTCGTTCCAGATCTGACGTTCGTGTATTCTTTGACTTATAGTTCTCGTCAAACTTATTGTCCGGGTTGAAGTTGGTACGAGCAAAATTTTACCCGTCCGTAAAAATTGGAAAAAGAAAAATATTGGATTAGATTGATTTTAAACGACAGTCTACGACTTGAGCTTTCGTTTCTATTTATTACAATCTAATATTTTTCTTTCTCCGATTTTTACGGCTAGGTTAAAGTTAGCACGTGCCAACTTCAACCCGGACAATAAGTTTGGCGAGGACTGTATGTCGAAGTTTGTACCTATTGACGTAGGATTTTACGATTTGTTCTGAGGATTGTAACATTTAATTGTTACAATCTAAAATGTTCCCGAAACTTTTATCACGCGAAATTCTTATATTCAGCTATTCAGCATTATTTATTACTAGGTTCAATGTCAGCCAAGTCCTTTGTATGAAATTATTTGCCTAGTCATTTAACGGGAATTTATCTAGAGATGGTGCAACAGGCCTTAAGTCTTATGACCATATGTTTAGTACCCCTAGTACAAGCCCTGCTTAGTTTGGGTCTGTCGTTAAGATGAAGAAGAGTACAAAAACTTAATGCTTATAAGGATTTATAAGCATTAAGTTTTTGTTAATAAGTAATTCTGGCTTTAATATTTTATCTATTTAATTTATATATGGAACCCTGTTTTTCAACTTAGTATATTATTTTGATTTAATTATAAAATGTTAATTCTATTTCATTATGTACTTGTTTGTCTGTCCCTGGCCTCATCAGCGGGCCGTATCAGAATATCAGCACTGCAGTTTGATTTGCTTGCTGCATATTGCTGAGATAGGGACCCATTCTGACATCGCACAAGATAACGCACCTATTTAAGTTAAAATTGTATCTGCTGTGTTTTGATGTTTGGTATTTTGTCTTGTTTTGTGTCTGTCCGAATAAACTTTTTTCTTTCTTTCTTCTTGCTTTCTATACCCTAAAATATTTATTTTTCATTTGCAGTCGCCGTAAAGAAGTTGATCCAGAATTTTTCGAGATCACTATGTTGACTTATGAAGGACAGGTGGCAGAGATAGAGATGCGACAAGAGAGCGACTGTTATATCGAAGCTCCGTTCAAATGTAACATTTGTTTTACCGGGTTCAAGGTAGAGGAGGTTTTTGAGAGACATATGTTGAGGCATACAGAGGTGGGTACTGATTTTACTTCAAAAACCTGTTGACAGCAATCACTTTGATTATCACAATAATGAGACATTAGCTAGATCCTAAAGTAAAATTATCAATGACACTCGCTGGATCCGTCAGTAAAATTATCAATGACACTCGCTGGATCCGTCAGTAAAATTATCAACGACACTCACTGGATCCGTCGGTAAAATTATCAATAACACTCGCTGGATCCGTCGGTAAAATTATCAATGACACTCGCTGGATCCGTCAGTAAAATTATCAACGACACTCGCTGGATCCGTCGGTAAAATTATCAGTAACACTCGCTGGATCCGTCGGTAAAATTATCAATGACACTCGCTGGATCCGTCAGTAAAATTATCAATGACACTCGCTGGATCCGTCAGTAAAATTATCAATGACACTCCCTGGATCCGTCAGTAAAATTATTAATGACACTCCCTGGATCCGTCAGTAAAATTATCAATGACACTCGTTGGATCCATCAGTAAAATTATCAATGACACTCGTTGGATCCATCAGTAAAATTATCAATGACACTCGCTGGATCCGTCAGCAAATTATCAATAACACTTTCGCTGGATCCGTCGGTAAAATTATCAATAGCTGTTTCGCTGGATCCGTCAGTAAAATTATCAAAATGTAACTGTTATTTTAATGAAGGCAAAAATCTACTGGCGGGCACGATTCGAATCTACACCAGATAGATAAATACACCAGACGCTATGACCGCTAAGCCACCGCGAGTCCTGCTCGCCAACTCGAAATCTTCCTTTACATTCTAAACTTTCCGGTGTGGACCGGAAAGCGCAGCGTGGGACGGCCTCCAACGAGATGGACTGATGACCTGGTAAAGGTCGCTGGGAGTCGATGGATGCAGGTAGCATGCGTCCGGTCCCTGTGGAAGTCAATGGGGGAGGCCTTTGTTCGGCAGTGGACCTCTTTTGGCTGACATGATGATTCTAAACTTATGTCTTATGGTGACGTGAAATGTAACATTTTCGCTTTGACTTGTTACAGAAAGCTGGCCCATTTGAATGCTTTATATGTAAAATACGTATGCGGAAAAAACATAAGATGAACCAACACTTATGTGCGGTGCACAGCAGAGAATACAAGTGTCGGAAATGTATATTTGTTACTAGGAATAGGTGAGTAAATGCTTCATATTTTATTACTAGCGTTTGCTTGCCGAGGTCAGTCTGTGGATGGGTGACCATTCTTAACACATTGACACCCCTCCGTGCCTCGGAGAGCACGTAAAGCCGTCGGTCCCGGTTGTCATACGAACACCTATGACAATCGTTAGTGGTAGTCAGAAGCCAAAAAAGCGTGACAACCAGTCTATCCTTCGAATATCGGTATTGCCCAGAAATTGTGTTGTGGAGGTCTGATGGCAGTCGCTTCGTGTAAAATACTGATATTCAGCCGCATCTTGGTTAGACTGGAAACCGACCCCAACATAGTTGGGAAAAGGCTAGGAAGATGAGATGTTTGCCCGCGACTACGTTCCCGTAGAAGTTGATTTTTTTTCCCCGTTTTTGAAACATTTTTTCTTGATACTCCGCTCCTATTGGTCGTAGCGTGATGATATAGAGCTTAAAATAAAACCTTCCTCGTTAAATAGGCTATCAAACAAACTTTTTTCAAAAAGGAGTAGTAGTTCCTGAGATTTGCGTGTTCAACCAAACAAACAACTCTTTAGCTTTATAATATTAGTATAGATGTGAAAGTTTGGATGGATGGATGAATGTTTGTTACTCGTTCACACAAAAACTACTGCAAGAATCTGGATGAAAGGATTTTCAACAAAATCTGCACAAAAAATGTTCCGAGGTATACTTATTGCAAAAAAATACCCTGTATTACGCTGTTTAAAACTCTAGTCTTACTTTATTTATGCTTTATTTGAAAAAACGCACGCCATTTTGACACACTATTATCAATCTTTTTGTATTTTTTTTAAGCATTTTCCATGCTAAGATTACAAGTTATTTTTAATGAAGGAAAAAATCGGCGGGTGGGCAGGATTCGAACCTGCGCCTTCTGGTTCGGTACACCAGACGCTCTGACCACTAAGCCACCGCTCGCCCTGCTCGCCAATCGAAATCTTCCTTCACATTCTAATTTACGTCTTAAAGGTGACGTAGCGACAACGATTTTTTTTCCTTCATTAAAAATAACTTGTAATCTTAGCATGGAAAATGCTTAAAAAAATACAAAAAGATAGTTAATAGGTAAGGCGGTATCATACGACGTCGAACTAGCTGTAAAGTTAGTCGTGTCGGTTGTGAAACATTCACAATAGATGTCGCTACGTCACCTTTAAGACGTAAATTAGAATGTGAAGGAAGATTTCGACTGGCGAGCAGGGCGACCGGTGGCTTAGTGGTCAGAGCGTCTGGTGTACCGAACCAGAAGGCGCAAGTTCGAATCCTGCCGGCCAGCCGATTTTTTCCTTCATTAAAAATAACTTGTAATCTTAGCATGGAAAATGCTTAAAAAAAATACAAAAAGATAATTATTAGGTAAGGCGGTATCATACGACATCGAACTAGCTGTAAAGTTAGTCGTGTCGGTTGTGAAGCATTCTTCACAATAGATGTCGCTACGTCACCTTTAAGACGTAAATTAGAATGTGAAGGAAGATTTCGACTGGCGAGCAGGGCGAGCGGTGGCTTAGTGGACAGAGCGTCTGGTGTACCGAACCAGAAGGCGCAGGTTCGAATCCTGCCCGCCCGCCGATTTTTTCCTTCATTAAAAATAACACTATTATCAGTTCATGGTGTTACATAGTAAAAACTACACTACATATCATCACGATATGACTAATAGGAGCGGAGTATGAATTAAAAATGTTGCAAAAACGGGGAAAAAATTCCTCTTATACGGGAACGAAGTCGCGGGGAAAGGCTAGTTTATAATATTAGTAGGTTTTTTTTTATATATACCACTAAGGTGGCAAACAAGCATACGGCCCGCCTGATGATAAGCGGTTACCGTAGCCTATGGACGCTTGCAACACCAGGGGTATCACTCGCGCGTTGCCGACCTGAAAAACCTCTAGAGGTTTCTGGAGGATTCACTGCGCCGACAGTTTAAGGGAATGTTCCTTTTGCTGCCAGCGCAGCGCATCCTTATAAGGAACTCTGGCGACCTTACTTATTGCAGGAATAACACACAATAAAGTATGTTGTTTAGCTGCAGTTTTCTGTAAGGAGCCATAAATGGCTGTGCCCTACCTCTCTTATAATTTACATTATTATGTAGAGGATTGGTTTGAGGCGGCACGAGATAAGAGTGTATGGAAAGACCTGGGGGAGGCGTTTGCCCAGCAGTGGGACAGTAATGGCTAATAATAAAAAAAAAATGTAGAGACAAGAAAGAAAGAAGAAATAAAATGTATTTATTGGCACAAACACGAAAATGTCACTTAAAGTAACATAAATGTAATAAGACTAACAATATAAATTACCCAGATACCTAGTCATTGTGCCAAAAGGGCCACAGCTCAGCATAATGTCAGCAATGGTAGAGAATACCACCTGACGCTGATTTTCAGCTGCAACCCCCGGGTGCCATACGCTCGAACGACAAATACTCTAATAAATAACTTTTAACAATAATACTCCCGTTATCTTATCTTATCCTACTAATATTATAAATGTGAAAGTTTTTGAGGATAGATGGATGGGTGTTTGTTACTCTTTCACGCGAAAACTACTGAACGGATCTGGTTAAAATTTGGCACAGAGATAGATTTTAGTCTGGAATAACACATAGGCTACTTTTTGTCCCGGTAAAATGTATGGTTCCCGTGGGATGGTGAAGCCGCTGGCGGAAAGCTAGTACTCTAATAAATAACTTTTAACAATAATACTCCCTTTCTGACACTTACGCGAATAGACATTGAAATAAAACTACTTTTTACCCGACTGCCGAAGGAGGAGGGTTATGTGTTTGACGCGGATGTATGTATGTATGTATGTCCGTTCCTATGTCCGGTCGTAATTACGGATTTCATCGCGTTATATTGATAACCAACAATTAACAAAAATGTAGGGTAGCTGTTAGTAATTGAAACGTCAAGACGCCTACCACCTTAGTCACCCGTGACCATGGACGCTGTAAAGGGTCCGAAACGTCGGGATTAAAATAATATCAATGTAACGCGATAAAATCCGTAAAAAGTAGTTTTATTTCAATAATACTCCCGTTATAGTATAATAAAAAAATACACACATTAAACATAACAACAAGAACTGAAACCGTCATGTGTACTGTAATGACTTAGTTTTGTTTTCAGACTCACAGCGCTGAAACATATCGACTATCACGCTGGCCTCACCCGGTTCAAATGCGAGCTTTGTAACGTGGTTTTTGAGTAAGTACCTATTCTTCTCCTTCTTTTCGTATCAATGTCGTTTTTAACCCCCACTTTTCTTCTCCTTCTTTTCGTATTAATGTCGTTTTTAACCCCCCTTTTCTTCTCCTTCTTTTCGTATTAATGTCGTTTTTAACCCCCCTTTTCTTCTCCTTCTTTTAGTATCAATGTCGTTTTTAACCAAAAACGACGGGTGTTATAAGTTTGATGTGTGTGTGTGTGTATGTGTGTGTCTGTGCGTGTGTGTGTGTGTGTGGCATCGTAGCTCCCGAACGGATGAACCGATTTTGATTTTGTTTTTTTAATTTGAAAGGTGAATTAGTCGGGAGTGTTCTTAGCTATGTTTGATGAAAATCGGTCCAAGATGGCCGCTGCCACAAAATAGCGAATTACATATTTTTTTACAATTCCCTTAATATGAGTATCAAATGAAAGGGCTTAACTAGGAGAATACTATACACTATGATAAATTTCAAATCCAAGATGGCCGCCACCACAAAAAGACATATTACATATCGTGTCGGGGGTTTTCTACATTTTTAATTTATGTTATTATTCTGAGTGTTTCTTATGTATTACTAGCTTCCCGCCAGCGGCTTTGCCCGCGTGGTCTTGATAACTTTTTCCCCCCGTTTTTGCAATCTTTTCCTTTGCTACTCGGCTCTTATTAGACGTAGCGGGGCTATCTAACACTGAAAGAATTTTCCAAATCGGTTCAGTAGTTTCGGAACCTATTCAATACAAACAAACAATAAAATCTTTCCTCTTTATATTATTAGTATAGTTAAGTATGTATTTACAAAAAAAAAAGTATATAAGTATTATATCCATTGTCTAGTACCCATAGTAAAAGCTCTACTTAGTTTGGGACTAGATGGTGCTGTGTAAAAAATGTCTCAGAATATTAAAAAAATTGTAAAACTATTTATTGCAACTATCACTATGATACTATAGCCCGCGCGGAACTAGTTGGCCGCGCCTTATGTAGAGACGGGGGTGAGGCGGCGAGTTACTGTGAACGAAAGAAAGCCCCGCCCCTCCACCCCACCGCGCGCAGGCGACCCCGCCCCTCCGCCCCGCCGCTAACATACCTAAGGCGCGGCCAACTAGTTCGGCGCAGACTATAACCGCTACAATTTTAAGGGTGCGTTTGCAAATGTGACATAATGTAAAGAAAAAATAAGCAGTTTTTAGATACATTTTGCCGCTAAATGAAACTCAACCAAATGTAACTAATAATTACCATAGAGCTAGCCATAGCCATAGAGGTAGCTAGTTTATTGTTAGAATATTTTGGTTTGCTATTGTAAAAACTAAATTTTCGTTGCCACTTCACACAAAATTTGACGATATATTTTGCATTTATAATATTAGTACGGATTGGTCATGGCTCCTGGTTGGGACTTTGATGCATTCGTTTCATGTGACATTTTACTTGCAGCAAGGAGTCGTCATACTTGGGACACCGCCGCCTCATCCACCTGTCTGACTTGGTGTGCGAACTGTGCGGGCACACCTTCCTCAGTAAGATGGGCGTCAACTCCCATAAGATAAGGCAGCACTTACTAGATGTAGATGTGAGTACTATCTAATATATAAAATTCTCGTGTCACAGTTTTAGTTGCCATACTCCTCCGAAACGGCTGGACCGATTTGTATGAAATTTTGTGTGCTTATCCGGTATCTATGAGAATCGGCCAACATCTATTTTTCATCCCCCTAAAATGACCCACCCCTATATGGCAATACAACGTTTGCCGGGACAGCTAGTTATATATAGAATAGCTTCCCGAAGTCTTGATAACTTTCCTCCCCCGTTTTTGCAACATTTTTGATTACTACTCCGCTCCTATTAGTCGTAGCGTGATGGTATATAGCCTGTAGCCTTCCCCGATAAACGGGCTATCTAACATTGAAAGAATTTTTCAAATCGTTCCAGTAGTTTCGGAGCCTATTCAATTCAAACAAACAATCAAATCTTTCCTCTTTTTATACCACTAAGCTGGCAAACAAGCATACGGCCCGCCTGATGTAAGCGGTTACCGTAGCCTATGTACGCAACACCAGAGGTATCACTCGCGCGTTGCCGACCCGAAAAACATCTTAGAGGTTTATGGAGAATTCATTGCGCCGACAGTTTGAGGGAATATACCTCTTGCTGCAAGCGCAGCGCATCCTTAGAAGGAGCTCTGGGGACCTTACTCCGTTCCGTTGGAACACAACACACAGTAAAGTGTGTTATTTGGCTGCAGTTTTCTGTAAGGTAGGAGGTACTTCCCCAGGTGGGCAGCTCCAGACTTGAGCCATAAATGGCTGTGCCCTACCTCTCTTTATAATATTAGTATAGATCGATGTGTATTTGTGTTCTTCTTCTATTTAAGAGCTACGCTCTTGTCGGTGCAGCGTCTTCCACTGCTCTCTGTTGAGAGCCAACTTCTGGACCTCCTTATACATCGCGACTTTCAGTATCTCTTTTATCTGTGTTATGTAGCTGATTCTTGGCCTACCCCTTCCACTCCTTCCCTCTGTCTTTACTTATGTTTTTTATGTATTCGTCGTGGCGTTTATGGTGGCCTATCAGTCTTGCAGTTACCACCCTTTTAACCCCCGACGCAAAACGACGGGGTGTTATAAGTTTGACGTGTGTGGCATCGTAGCTCCTCCCGACCGGATGAACCGATTTTGATTTTGATTTTTCTATTTGAATATAAAAATGGTGAATTAGTCGGGAGTGTTCTTAGCTATGTTTGATGAAAATCGGTCCAAGATGGCCGCCGCCACAAAATAGCGAATTACATATTTTTTCACAACTCCCTCAATATGGGTATTAAATGAAAGGGCTTAACAAGGAGAATACTACACACTATGATACATTTCAAATCCAAGATGGCCGCCACCGCAAAACGGCTAATTACATTTCGTGTCGGGGGTTTTCTAAATTTTTAATTAAATGGGATAATAAAAACAGTTTTGTTTTTTAAATTACAAAAAGATTTTATTTAATATTGCAGAAGCAGTTAGAAGGGCCGTACTGTGAGAAGTGCGATGTAAAGTTTTTTTCACAGGAAGCACACGACAGACATCTGCGATGCTCATCTAAACACTTGGAAGGTGAAGACGATCCGTAAGTTTAGCATACTGCATAAATAAATCATAATAAATGTGTGTGTGTGTGTGCGTGTGTGCGTGCGTGTGTGCGTGCGTGTGTGTGTGTGTGTGTGTGTTTGTGTGTGTGTGTGTGTGTGTGTGTGTCTCTGTGGCATTGTAGCTCCCGAACGGATGAAAGTCCCGATTTTGACTTTGTTTTTTTTTGAAAGGTGAATAAGTCGGGAGTGTTCTTAGCTATGTTTGGTGAAAATTGGTCCAAGATGGCCGCCGCCACAAAATTGCGAATTACATATTTTTTCACAACTCCCTCAATATGGATATCAAATAAAAGGGCTTAACTAGGAGAATACTATAATACACTATGATAAATTTCAAATTCAACATGTATGTGTGTATGTCCGTTCCTATGTCCGGTCGTAACTACTCAACGGCTCAACCGATTTAGATAAATGATACCTCATTGGATTCGTCTTGATGGAACGTGTCTCACTGGCATTTAAATTTTTTATTTAAATACGCTTTATTTAATGTGCGAGCTGATTTTGAAAATGATCGTTAGTTGTATCAATTTTCATTTTAAATTATCATTTAGGATCTATCTAGTGATTCTATGATGATTTATGAACTAAAAAGTAGGAAATAAAATCAGTTATTAAATGAAATAAAAACCCGACTGCGTGAAAAGTAGGTACTAACTAAAAATCTAAAATAAAAACAAGCTCTGTGATACTGATTTCTGACACTTACGCGAATACTAGACATTGAAATAAAACTACTTTTTACGGATTTACCACCTAAGTCACCCGTGACCATGGACGCTGTAAAGGGTCCGAAACGTCGGGATTAAAATAATATCAATATAACGCGATAAAATCCGTAAAAAGTAGTTTATTTCAAGCTCTGTGATGTTGGAAAATATGTTGCAGGCGGGAAAAGCTATTCGTTCGTAACACAAAATTGTTTCTTTCGTTTCTTTCTGAAGTGGATGCGCGCTTTTTGTGCTAACTCTGGATAAATATATACTTAATATAACTACCATACACCCTCACAAACTTTCACATTTATATTTTATTTGACGACGTCTGTGGTCTAGTGGTTCGAGTACCGGACTGCTGATCACGAGGTCGTGGGTTCGATTCCCACAGGACACAAATATTTGTGTGATGAACATAAGTGTTTGTGTTTGTCTGGATGTTTCTTATATATTATATGTATGTATTTACAAAAAAAAACGCATATAAGTATTATATCCATTGTCTAGTACCCATAGTACAAGCTCTGCTTAGTTTGGGACTAAATGGTGCTGTGTAAAAGTGTCCCAAGATATTTATTTATTTATTTTTATGTTTATATTTATTTGTAGGATTAATACACATCTGCTTTTCTGTGTACAGAGTACAAGCGTGATGTTATGTTAATGTATATACTTACATATTTTTTTCAGTAAGCGTATTAGAAATCAATCAGGCACAAAATATGATCGGCCCTCAAGGCCCGTAAGGAGGATGCAAGGAAGGGTGAAAAGAACTTATAGGAGATATGTTTGCGAGCAGGTGAGCTAGTAAATATATATTTTGGATATTTTATTTTAATCTATATTATTATTTTAAAGCTGAAGAGGTCGAACCTGCGCCTCTTAAAGGTGACGTAGCGATATCTATTGTGAACAATAGATATCGCTACGTCACCTTTAAGACGTAAATTAGAATGTGAAGGAAGATTTCAACTGGCGAGCAGGGCGAGCGGTGGCTTAGTGGTCAGAGCGTCTGGTGTACCGAACCAGAAGGCGCAGGTTCGAATCCTGCCCGCCCGCCGATTTTTTCCTTTATTAAAAATAACTTGTAATCTTACCATGGAAAATGCTTAAAAAAAATACAAAAGATGGTATTTATTTTATAAATAATTAATTACTACGGATCCACCAATTACAGTAACTAAAAAAAAACTAAATTTATTAAAATCTACAAAACAAAGCAAAGTAAATTAAAGAAGGTAATAAACAATTTCATACCTTCCTCTCACAGTACTTCTGACATACCAATATAATCTTCGTCCACTCATCCGCAAACAGATCGCCTGTTGGATTAGAATCCAAGAGATCCAAGAGATTAGATTTATATATATTTGCCTTAAACATGGTATAAAGTTGTTACAGTTTGATAATTATTATTATAATTATATTAGCTTATATTAGCTATACAAGATTGTTTGTTTAATTGAACGCGCTAATAAAAAACGAAATTAAACGAATTAAGTTAAATTAACGAGTTATAACGAGCCGTATGCTTGTTTACACCTCAGTGGTAGGTATAAAAAAATCAGGAATTACTGGTTCGATTTGAAAAATTCAAAAATATATTTTAAAAATTTTATTTTAATATATGTACTAATGGAAGGAGGGAAGGGAGGCCTTTGCCCAGCAGTGGGACAAAGTGGGCTAGTAAAAAAAAAAAAAAAATCATATGTACTAATATTATAAAGCTGAAGAGTTGGTATGTTTAGTTGAACGCGCTAAACTCAGGAACTACTGGTCCTATTTGAAAAAATCTTTCAGTGTTACATAGCCTGTTTAACGAGGAAGGCTATAGGCTATATATTATCACGCTACGACCAATAGGAGCGGAGTACCAATAAATAATGTTGCAAAAACGGGGGGAAAAAATCAACTTCTACGGAAACGAAGTCTTTCGCAAAGGCTAGTGAAGGAATAAATCTCGACTGGCGGGCAGGACTCGAACCTGCGTCTTCTGGTTCGATACACCAGACGCTATGACCGCTAACAAAAGTGCTACAGTGATTTTCTGCCAAAGTACTAATAGAACTTTTGTGGTATTACGAACACAGTATTCACGAACCAATACTATAGTGACATTGGTGTTATCTCAAAGTTGTTATGTCAAAAGTTCATTATGACAAAATCGTGTCAGGCCTGTTGTTAGTGTATACATGTTTTTGCTGTTGACTGTACATATGATAATTTAACTTGTTGCCTGTAAATATGTCGTTGGTGTGCCTAAATAAAATAATGTGCTATCTATATTTCAGTGCGGCAAGACAATGAGCAATTATTCCGCGTACAAGGTGCACTTCGTGCGCGCGCACCCCGGCCAGCGCCGCGCGCAGCGCCGCCCGCTCAGCACGCCGTGGATGTGCGACCATTGCGGTAAGATGTTTAAGGTGAGTGCATACTTAAATCTTTGACATATTATGCCACTGAGGAACCAGTGAAAGTGACATAACACACACACACACACCAGCTCCACACACACACACACGCACCAGCTCACACCACACACACACCAGCTCACACCACACACACACACACACCGGCTCACACCACACACACACCAGCTCACACCACACACACACCAGCTCACACCACACACACACACACACCGGCTCACACCACACACACACCAGCTCACACCACACACACACCAGCTCACACCACACACACACACACACACCGGCTCACACCACACACACACCAGCTCACACCACACACACACCAGCTCACACCACACACACACCAGCTCACACCACACACACACCAGCTCACACCACACACACACCAGCTCACACCACACACACACCAGCTCACACCACACACACACCATCTCATTGGCTTATTGTACTATAGCCCGCGCGGAACTAGTTGGCCGCGCCTTAAGTAGGGACGCGGTGAGGCGGCGGGTTACTTTGAACAAAAGCAAGCGCCCCCGCCCCTCCGTCCCACCGCGCGCAGGCGACCCCGCCCCTCCGCTCACATACCTAAGGCGCGGCCAACTAGTTCCGCGCAGACTATAGTAGAGCAGTAACATCAGTACAGTTCTGTCTAACCATTTGGAGATACAGTTGTGATGGTACGCATATTCTGTCCACAGACTAAGTTGTGTCTAGAGAGTCACCTGTGGGTCCACACCGGCGAGAAGCTGTACGAGTGCGAACACTGCAAGAAGAAGTTCAGCCAGAAGGTCAGCCTGCGGTGGCATATTTTGGGGCAGCATGGAGGAGACTCGTCCGGCACCAAGTGCCACATCTGCGATAAAGTGTTTTCGCTACCTGCTAATTTGAGACTACATTTAACTGTAAGTATAGCTAGGGGTATGACCAGTGGGGGCTAGAAATTCGAATCGACAAACGAATAGGCAGAAAATGTATGGATATGACATTAGTGACAGCCCGATGTGTCAAAAGCTTGTGTCATTTCTATACATTTTCTGTGCCAAATTTCATCCAGATCCGTTCAGTAGTTTTTGCGTGGAAGAGTAACAAATGCCCATCCATATATCCAAACTTTCACTTTTATAACTATGAGTAGTAGGATAGTAGGATAAAGATAACTACCACATTATGGCCGACCCTAAAATACAAGGTGGAAGGGACATCGACGCACAAACGTCGTGACAAGGTTTCATTCAACGTCAAAAATAAAATGACCTAAGTCATTCATGTAGAAAATGATCGGTTATTACAGATATTGTCATTTTTGAGCGCGCAGTGTATTGCTAAAAACGCGATTATAACGGAATTAATTAATTAATTGATTATACGGAAAATTTCAACGCAGGGGGTTCCAGAATCATGTACTGAACTCATGGTATTCGAATGTGCGTCGATGTCCCTTCCACTTTGTATATTATTCTATGTTGATGACGTAATTGTTCATACTTACTCATCTTAAAACAAATTATCCCATGGAAACCATAAATTTTTTACCGGGATAAAAAGTAGCCTATGTGTTATTCCAGACTATAATCTATCTCTGTACCAAATTTCATCCAGATTCGTTCACTTGTTTTTGCGTGGAGGAGTAACAAACGCCCTTCCAACCATCCAAACTATTACATTTATAACTAGTAGGATATTAGGATAAAGATAACTGCCACATTAGGGCCGACCCTAACATAAAACAACTTAATAGATTAGTAATGAATTTGATACCTAAGACTAGTCGGTTGCAATAAAACTGCTATGTAATCAACTCGAAGGTGACTGACTGATTGACATAGTGATCTATCAACGCACAGCCCAAACCACTGGAGGGATCGGGCTGAAATTTGGGATGCAGGTAGATGTTATGACGTAGGCATCCGCTAAGAAAGGATTTTGATAAATTCTATCCCCAAGGGGATAAAATAGCTGATGAAAGTTTGTATGAAACTTTGTCAATTGTGGATTTTGATAAATTCCACCTGTAAGGGGATAAAATAAGGGATGAAAGTTCATATGGAACAAAGTAACTATTCCACGCGGACGAAGTCGCGGGCAAAAAGCTAGTTTATAATAAAATTCCAACACGTTTCAAAGAGCTATGGTTAAATAGGTTTATAGCACCTTTAAGCAGTGTAACAGATTTTACTCTATAAGAGTTTTTAATTTAGAGGGGCTCGTGGCCAAGTTGTCCCAACGCTGACCAACCGATCTGCAAGGTTAAGCTACACTTGCCGCGGTCAGTCTGTGAATGGGTGACCATTCTTAATTTATTATTATCGAGACCCCTCCGTGCCTCGGAGAGCACGTAAAGCCGACGGTCCCGGTTGTCATACGAACACCTATGACAATCGTTAGTGGTAGTCAGAAGCCTAAAAAGGCATGACAACAGTCTTTCCGTCGAATATGGGTATTGCCCACAAATTGGGTTGCGGAGGTCTGATGGCAGTCGCTCCGTGTAAAATACTGATATTCAGCCGCATCTTGGTTAGACTGGAAGCCGACCCCAACATAGTAGGGAAAAGGCTAGGAAGAAGAAAGAGTTTTTAAATTATTCGGACTAGTATTATGAGATGTATTATATTGCAAGCATAACCTCGTTGCCTGAATGTATCTTAAGTTCCTGGATTTTTGAAAATGAAATCTTATCCTGCTTATCCTACTAATAATATTATAAATGTAAAAGTTTGTGAGGATTGATGGATGGATGTTTGTTACTCTTTCACGCAAAAACTACTGAACGGATCTGGATGAAATTTGGC
Source organism: Acronicta psi (assembly GCA_946251955.1). NCBI lineage: Eukaryota > Metazoa > Arthropoda > Insecta > Lepidoptera > Noctuidae > Acronicta > Acronicta psi. Next base: position 2,483,813 of record OX276498.1, on the reverse strand, counting down.
ACAGAGATAGATTATAGTCTGGAATAACACATAGGCTACTTTTTATCCCAGTAAAATCTATGGTTCCCGTGGGATAGCGGGCGAAGCCGCTGGCGGAAAGCTAGTTTATTTAATATATTCGGCAATAATTCCTAATAGTTTTCAAGTAAAATTTGCATGCTATTTATAACGGCTAAAATCGGCTTGACCTAATATTGTATTTTCATGTAACACCATTCTATGTACCTTATTTATTGCAAATAAATGATTTGAATTTGAATATATTTTATAGGTAAGGATAGGATTTATTAAAGAAAATTTTCTTTTCAGATCCATAAGGGAGAGAAACCCTTTAAATGCGAGGTTTGCCAGTCTTGTTTCTCTAACAAAGATCGCCTTAAGACTCATACCCGACATGTGCATGACAAGATACCCTGGCCTAGTAAAAGGCGGAAAATTTATAAACAAGAGGATGTAGAGAGAGAAGAATAGTTCAGCATTCATTCATTAGCACACACACAAACACACACACACACACACACACACACACAAACACTTCAGACATACATGTGGGTGTTTCGGGCCGATAAAAGCGCTTATAAAAATTTGTAAGCGCTTACAGATTTTTAGAGATTTTTCGGACACGTTTGTTATAGTCTACGCGGAACTAGTTGGCCGCGCCTTAGGTATGTGAGGACAGGGGCGGGGACGCATGCTTTTGTTCACAGTAACCTAAGTAAGTAATCCTGTGATTCTAGTCGAGTCGGTAGGGTTGAATTTTACTCTAGTTAAAATTCGACACTACCGACTCGAATAAGTTAAATTATCTGAAATGAAATGCTTTGTGAGCGCCTGAGTGTTTATACTGATTGAAATATTTACGGTACGCCTTCTCTGTACGAAACATAGATTAAGAAGAGTAAGAATTTGTAAATAAATCAATAAAAATATGCTTTCTTTCATTTAAATACTTTGTATAAGGGATATACAACACCACAAAACAAAACTGGAGGGCTAGACAAGTTTCAATTTGACATTCGAATCGACAAACGAATAGAAAGAAAATGTATGAAAATGACATTAGTGACAGCCCGATTTGTCGAAAACTTGTGTCATTTCCATATTTTTCATACATTTTCTTGACAATGACACTAGTCAACTTGTCTACAGGCTCTGGTAATCAATTAGACAAGCTGTTTCCAGCGGTGTTACTAGCGTTCATATATTTTTTCCCAATACCTTGGGAATTAAAAAAAAAAGCTTTCTTAGCGGATGCCTACATCATAACAGTAGCAAACAGCCAAAACTGTTTAGTGGTTGGCGAATTGTACGTTGACAGATCAGCTAGTCATGTGTTCCAGAGGAGAAGAAGATTAGGTACCTGATAATAGGCTCTCAAGTGGAGACCCAGGTACCGGAAAACGCAGCGTGGGGCCTCCAACAAGGTGATAAAGGCCGTTGGGAGTCAGATTCTAAGGGGGACTAGGGGAAGGGGAGCTTTGTTTAGCTGTCGATCGCTTGGCTTATACGACGATGACCTATATTAGGACGAAGATGTAACGTGCGAAGACCATAGGGTTAAATGATCTAAGGATGGAAGGAAAGCCATCGTTTCAAACGAATGCTGTGAGTTCTCTGTCAAACTGGAATTAGGGATGTTGAAAAAATATCGATATATCGATATTATTTTTTCAATATATCGATATTTTTGAGCGATATTTAATATTTCGATATATCGATGTATCGATATAAAATTCCAAGTATCAAAAAGATATCAAAATCGATATTTTTATTTGTAATCTTTTAAAAATTTAAGTTAAAAGATTACAAATGACTTTTTTTTTTGCTGTTTTATAATTTAGTTTTAAGTTGGCCGATATATCGATATTTTTTGAAAATATAAATATCGATATTGATATTATTTTTTTTTAAACTGGAATGTAAATGAAACTGTCATTCATTGTCAATGTCAACGTCAAAGTGACATCACACAAATTGATAGAAATCAAATCATTCAAAGTTTTTTTTGTTGATGTCTTGGTGAGATTAAGCACGCGTTTTCTTAACCTCCCAGTTTGTTTCGTTTTCAAAATCTTTTTTTGGTGTTGTGTCTATTGTTTTGTGTTGTCTGGTGTGGGAATCTGATTGTAGCTGTTGTGTGGTGAGTGTTTTGGGCTTTATTGGCGCTCATTTCCTTGGAAATGAGTGCCGAAGAGCCCCCTGACGGGGGTGGAGGGACGCCTCCGGATATAGAGATTTTTGAGTGCTCGCAACTATCAGATGTTGGTCGCGTAAGAGCAGAGAGTAGAAAACGCTCCGCAGATTCTGGGATGCATATAGATGCAAAGAAAAACAAGCCTCCATCTGACTCAATCCAGTCTGTCTTTAGTAAACCTGGATTTGAGAGCGACTCCAAGGTCCTATATAGTGAGTCCGACAGAGCACCCTTCTCGGTGTTTATTTCGAGACTGGAATCAGACCCTAAGCAAGGCCTAACATTAAATCCTTTGAGGTTTGCTCAATTTATTCACAACAAAGGCTTTAGAGGTGTTGTCCAAGGCAGCGTCAAATCAATGGGCCGTAACAGGATGTCTGTTGATTTCGTCTCATTTAATGATGCCAATCAATTTGTGAACAACCCCATATTAATTGAAAATAAATATGTTGCAACCATCCCACGCTTCCATGTTACACGCATGGGAGTTGTTAAAGATGTTCCCACAGATTGGACTCTTGAGGAGCTAGTTTTAGGCATAGAGACCCCTCGTAACTGTGGGGAAGTTATTAGGGCTAGGAGGCTCAATTTTAAAAATAGAAAAGAGGGTACTGTCTCATGGTCCCCATCAACAACTGTAGTGCTGACTTTCTCTGGACAAATACTCCCGGAAAAAGTTTTCTGTTACAATGCTTCTCTCCCTGTCTCCGTTTACCATCTTCCCACAATTCAATGCCGTAATTGTCTTCGTTTTGGCCATATTAGCACCCAGTGCAGATCCAAGCCCCGTTGCTACCGATGTGCTCAACCACACCCTGGTGATAGCTGCAATGTACCGGATACTCAAGCAACATGTATGCTGTGTGATGGCAGCAACCATAAGGCTACTGATGACAAGTGCCCTGAACATACGAGACAGAAATCTATTAAAATAGTTATGTCCCAAGAAAACCTCAGTTACCGGGAGGCTTCAGTTAGGTTTCCCCGCCCCAAAATGTTATACTCCAATGTGACTGCTGGTCCTACCACTTTTAAGCCATCTCAATATTCTCCTTCTGAACCCCATCTCGTCTCAGTCCCTTTTAATAGCCCTACTTCCTCTCCGTATGCAACCCCTGTTAAGTCCTCTTACACCAAGACCGTATATCGTTCCCCAAGACCTCGTCCAGAATTGGGAAAAACTTATGATACCCAAGCTCATCGGTCAATGGTTTATACTCCTAGCTCTTCTCAACCTAATGGATGTGCTTTGAACTCCCCCTATGCTGAAACCACCCCCCTTCCCACCCCTAATGACAACTTAATAGAGCTCCTGGCTTGCTCTCTCATTAATATGTTGTCTAAATTTAGTGACGCTATACCGGACAATGTCATAATATTAGTTCAACAACTTCTACAATCCTGGTCCCGCCAAAATGGAAAAGATCCTTCAGTGGAACTGTAGATCGATTCGCAGGAAAAAACACGAACTAATCTACCTCATTAATCGTTTCACGCCCGTTGTCTTTGCTGTGTCGGAGACGTGGCTTAGACCTGGAACTTCCTTTAGGGTTCCCGGTTTTTCATGTCTTCGAGACGATAGAGAGGACGGTTGGGCGGGCTGCGCCCTATTGGTTAGCAGATCTATAATTTTTTCACAGATCCCTCTCCCCAGTCATGATCCTGGTCTACATGTCGTAGCCGTTAGAGCCTTAGGCATATCCTATGTGTCTGCCTACATCCCTCATCCCAATTCCAATCTTTTATCTGAATTTAACTCTATCCTTTCTTCTATTCCAAACCCTCTGATTGTGCTCGGTGATTTCAATTGCCGTCACACCCTCTGGGGTTCTCACTATAATGATCCCTGCTCCAGTTTTCTGTTAAACCTTTTAGATGACCGCAACCTTTGCGTCCTTAATGATGGATCTGCTACCCGTAGGGTTTCGCCTACCCAAAACATTAGTGTTCCTGACCTTACTTTCTCTTCCCCCTCCTTAGTGTCATCACTCTCCTGGTCGGTTCTCCCTAATTCCTACGGGAGCGATCATTTCCCCATACTAATTTCATTTCTAAGTTCTCATCCTCATTCGCCTCCTATTCAACCCTTACAAAAATATCTTCTTTCGCAAGCTGACTGGTCCCTTTTTTCTTCTCAATTGGATTCGGAAATTAAAAACCTGTCCCCTATAAACTCCTCCAATTCCCTTATCATCTACAATGATTTTGTGGAATGTTTGTTAAGAGCGGCCGATTCCTCAATCCCCTTAAAAAACTCCGCTCGCCGCCTATTACCTTCCCCACCTTGGTGGGATGCTGAGTGCTCTGATGGCGTTCGAAAACGTAAAGAAGCAGAAAATACTTTCGCGTCTAGCTTAGACATGCCTGATTATTTAAATTTTAAAAAGACTTCTGCAAGTGTTTGCAGGCTATTGGCAAAAAAGAAAAGGTCTGGCTGGCGCAAGTTTTGGCCTATTCCTTCGTTTCCAAATCCTCTCCCAAATGTAAATTAATCTTCCTAGACCTAATCAATTCCTTTTTCGCTACAGGCCAAGTCCCAGAGTCCTGGAAATCCCAAATTATTATCCCCATTTTGAAACCTGGTAAAGACCCAAAAGATTCTGCTTCCTATCGTCCTATAGCTCTATCCTCTGTTTTGGCTAAAATCATGGAAAACCTCATCAAGAATCGACTTGAATGGATATTGGAAACGAAAGGCATCCTAGCCAGGTCTCAATTCGGTTTTCGAAGAGGCATGGGCACTCTGGATAGCCTCAGTATCTTCTTATCCGATGTTCGCATTGCTTTTACTAATAATGAAAGCGTTCTCGGAGTTTTTCTAGACATAGCCTCAGCCTATGATAATGTCCAACTTCCAATACTCAGGCAAAAACTGCTACAGCTGAGTATCCCTGTGAGGATGGTCAACATCATTTGTAATCTTCTTTTTTCGCGCTCTATTACTGTTCGCTACCAAAACGCCCATTCACCTCCTCGACTAGTGTGGAAAGGATTACCTCAGGGGTCGGTCTTAAGCCCTATCTTGTACAATGTATATACATACGATTTAGAGTCTTCAGTGAGCTGCTTCTGCAGAATTTTACAATACGCCGATGACATTGCACTTTACTTCAGTTCAGCTTCCCTTTCAGACGCCTCAATTCGCCTAAACTCTGCCCTTCATTATTTAAATCAGTGGCTTATCGAACATGGCCTAAGCCTATCTGTCCCTAAGTGTAACGCAGTTGTGTTTTCCCGAAAACGTAATATTCCCCCTATAAGCCTATTTGTTCAAAATGAACCCATATTGACCTGTGATAAGGTGAAATTTCTTGGCCTTATTCTTGATTCCAAATTATCTGGCCTATATCATTTGGATTACATTTCGAAGAAATGTGAAAGAGGTGTTAATGTTCTTCGTGCTCTCTCTGGAGTTCGCTGGGGAGCCCATCCCACTTCCCAAAAAATTGTTTACAATGCCATAGTTCGTAGTCACTTTGACTATGGGAGTTTTCTTCTAGAACCATGCAACAAAATAGCTCTTGCTAAACTGGAAATGATTCAGTCCAAATGCTTGCGTATCATCACGGGTGCTATGAAATGCTCCCCTAATAATGCCCTTCAGGTAGAATGTTTGGAGCCCCCCCTTCATTTACGTAGACAATATCTCTGTGATAGATTTTTTTATAAAGTCATTCAAAATAAATCACACCCACTTCTTCCTCTTCTTCGTACTCTTTTTGAGCTAATCCCATCGTCCCGCTATTGGTCCCATAAAAATCCCCCTCTCCTTGTTAACAGCTTCGCCAAATTTAATAATATGCATGTTTCATTAGCCCAATCAAGTTGGAACCCCTTATTTGAAGTAAATTTTAATTCTTTACTCTTTCAACCTAAAATTATATTTAACTTTGGTATCTCAAAACATGACCCTGCTGCTAATGATAAATTCAACAATATTTTAGCAAAGGATTGGCATGACTGGCTTACCATATTTACAGACGCCTCGAAACTGTCAGACGATAGCAATGTCGGATCTGCTGTGTGGATACCAAAGTTCAAAATAATTCTCCATTTTCGTAGTTCTGTATTTGGCTCCATTTACACCGGAGAAGCAATAGCTCTACTGGAAGCGGTCTCCTATGTTGAGTCTCATGGTCTCAACAAATCTATTATTTTCTCCGATTCTCTTAGCTGCCTTCAAGACTTGGTTAAATCACCTTTTCGCTCCCGCCACAATTGTCCTCTCACCTTGCAGATTAAACAACTTCTTTATAGATGCTACTGTTTGGGCATAGATATCACTTTGGCCTGGATCCCTAGTCACTCTGGAATCATGGGAAATGAGAACGCTGATTTGATTGCCAAATCGGCTACTCGGAATGGAATTGAGTCTCATACGTCCTGTTATGCTCGAGATTTACGTTGTCTTGCCAAACCAGAGATGATGAAATGTTGGAACTCGCTGTGGCAAAAAACTCGGTTACAGAAGGGAAAATTTTATGGCTCCATCCAACCAGTTATTCCCTCTAAATGTTGGTTTAGCAAACTGCGATTTTCAAATAAATCAGCTACCTCGGTTATAATCCGCCTCCGTCTTGGGTTTGTATGCACTCCAGTTTTTTTAGCAAAAATTCGCGTGAAAGACCATTCATTATGTGAATGCGGTCTAGAGGAGGGTACTCTGGAGCACTTGTTTTTTTCTTGTCCTCGTTTAACCATTCCCCTTTATGACTTACTCCCTTCTGACTGTCCTCGCCCAGTTAACATTCCTTTCCTCTTATCCTTAGCCCATACTCCCGCTGTTAAAACTCTGTATAAATTTATTAATATAAATAAAATCTGTTTATAATATGTATATATTACTATTCAATTGTACCTATTTACTATTTTGTATCGTTTAAATATGTTTGATGTTTTAACACTCGTATAATGTGCTGTCTTTTATTGTGTGCTGTATTTATATGTTTTATTTTGTTGTAGCATGGCAAATAATAGATGACATCACTACAAAGAACCGATCAATAGTCATCACAGTTTCTGTCTGTTATTGAGTACCGACCATTTTTAACATCTCGTACCTTGACATTGGCAAAATCATCGAATGTTCGTCGATGGAGCCATAACCCTAAAAGAAAAAAAAAAAAAAAAAAAAATCATTCAAATCAGAGACAGCTATCCAATATAACCAAAGAGCTAGTAAATTTTTATATAGTTCTATGAATATAACATCAGTGCTGCCAACTTAGTGGATTTTCCACTAAAACTGGTGGTTTTGACCCCCCCATTTAGTGGCGAAATATTGCTTTTAGTGGCTGGTGGATTTTTCTAGTGGTTTAGTAGAATTCAGTTTCAATTATTGAATATGATATCACTCAACAACTAAGCCACTAATACGTTACGAAATATATTATTTCTACTTCATTTTACCCTTACTGTTTAGCTAACACTGATCCGTCAAACGATTCATCTCGCCACATCCCGCTCAATGCAATATACGCAGGGATGCCTCGTAAAATATTTTAAAGTAGTAGTTTTAGTTTATATATGACTAGCTTTCCGCCAGCGGCTTCGTCCGCGTGGAATACCTTTTTCCCCTGTTTTATCAACATTTTTCATTGCTACTCCGCTCTTTTTAGTCGTGGTGTGATAGTTTATAGCCTACAACCTTCCCCAATAAATGGGCTATCTAACAATAAAAGATTTTTTTTAAATCGGTGCAGTAGTTTCGGAGCCTATTCAATACAAACAAACAAACAATCAAATCTTTCCTCTTTATAATATTAGTATAGATATAGATTTAAATTACAAAACTGAGTGAACTCGGTCTCGGACAGCTCAGTGTGTCGTATTATTCTCGCGAATTTGTGCAAGCGTAATAATTATGCCCAAACCACAACATACGAAAAAGTTTCGGGATTCTTGACTCTTCTGAAATATTCTTTTATTCAAATATTTATATTTTTTCCCGAGAAATTCAAATTATCGTTGGTTTTTTGCAATTTGCAGGTCAGTGCCAGGTTGTATCTCGATCAAAATATGACATGCGAATAAAAAAACCTATTTACATAATTTTAACCATAAAAATTATCTTTTAAGTTACATTTCGTGCGGATTTGTCTGTTGTGCGAAACATGAACGGTGGGAAACCTACAAATTGCAAAAACGCAAGAAAATTTGAATTTCGCGGGCTAGCACAGCACATCCTCTTTTAACTTGTTGATTTGTATGTGAATTTATAATTGTTATTATGATTTAAATTATGTTGATATTTATTCATATTTTATTATTAAATTAATAATAAAGAAACTTACTACCTTTTTTTATTGTAAAAGTTTGTTTAGTGGAAATTTTAGCGATTTTTAAAGTACATCCTATTTTTGTTAGTGGTTTTCTGGTGGTTTTAGAAGTTGAATCTGGTGGAAAGCTAGTAAAACTGTTGGCAACACTGATAATATATTAATCTATGCAGACAGCGAAGAAAAAAAAAATGCAATGCTGAATACTGCTGAGTAGCTTGCTACAATATAGTCATAGATTAGAATACCCATATAGTAATCTGTGGATGCTGAGCTGAGTTGCCGACTACTGAAATTGTTTACTTTTTACGTGCAGTTTGTTGATTAAAATATTAATAAATAAGTGAATGAAAATGAAGAAGTGCTGTGTGCCTAATTGTGAGAATGATGAAAGAGTCCAAAAGTATAGTTGTAATAAGATTACATTTCACTTGTAAGTAGCCCTATTTGTGCACATACACAAACTATAAATCTTATGCTTTACAAAAGAGTAATTTTATTTAGACTGCCTCGTTGGTCTCGTGGTCCCAAGCGCCACTACTACGCTAGAGAGGCACCGAGAAGACTGGAAGGTGTTTAACTGAGGTGTTGCAGTTGTCCATGGTCTGAATGACTATCAGGTGGGCTTGTCGCCCGGTTGCCGACATCCAAACAATAAGATAGAAGGATACCAATGCCACTGGGGGCGAAGGCTCTGTATCTCATGAAATCTTCTATTTCAGGTTCCCAAGGGATCCTGAACAGCGTACCGCATGGATGAACTCTCTTAAAATAGCTGACTGGACACCGTCTTACAGAACTGTCATATGTTCAGACCACTTCAAAGATGATGACTTAATCGACACAAAACAGGGATTCCGTAGGATTAAGTCTAAAGCAGTTCCTGTTATAGACGTAAGTTTAAATTAAATTGACGACGTCCGTGGTCTAGTGGTTCGGGGACTGCTGATCACGAGGTTGTGGGTTCGATTCCCACAGGACATAAATATTTATTGTTACTTAAGTGTTTGTGTTTGTCTGGGTGTTTCTTATAAGTATGTATTTAAAACAAAAAAAGTATATAAGTATTATATCCATTGTCTAGTACCCATAGTACAAGCTCTGCTTTGGGACTTTGTTTGGGACTAGATGGTGCTGTGTATAATGTCCCAGGATATTTATTAAAAACAAAAAAATCTTTTACCCAACTCTACAACTTAACAAAGGGTAATGTGTGGATTCGACTTGGTATGCTGGACTCGCAGTGGCTTAGAGGTCATAGCATCTTTTGTATTTACGAGAAGACGTAGGTTCGAGTCCTGCCCGTGAGTTGATTATTCCTTCATTAAAATAACACGTAATCTTAGCATGAAAAATGCTTAAAAAAATACATACAAAAAGATAACTTTTTAAATATTTTTAATTGATACTGTTATGAAATAATATAGATTTTTTCCTTCATTAAGGGGGGAACATAGGTAGAATACCGAAAACAACATGGTGTTTAAACCATTTTATTGAGGAATCCACTCATTACTTTGCGGTGAAAATTATACCCAATATAGTTAAGATTATTGTGAATAATCCGTATTGTTTAAAATATTTTTTAAATGTCTCAAATTTTGTAAAAAAATGATTGAAAATGCGCCATTTTCAATCTAAATTGCATTTTTCCTACATTACCACGCATTACTTGCAGATGAATTTTACACCAAAAAAACCGCCTTCCTCGGTTTAACAATCCGTATTGTTTTAATTTTTAATTTTGAACTTATTTTTCGAAAAAAATAAGAAAAACATTTTCATCACAATCCCCCCACTACAAGCACCCCCTCGTGCACCCGTCGCATGACACAAATCATGTCACTTCAGTGCCTTGACGGCATCTGAGACGGGAGGACTGCACGTCAAATATTTTAAGGGAAAAATTACAAAATGAAGAGAATTCTAACTATTTCTGAATTAAATTATATAGTAAATAGTATGGTTATAATATTAAGCTAAATAAAAACAGAAAATCATTTTGTAAATAAGTATAAAGAACATTTTTAGTAAATGTCAGGTTCTTGAGTTGAACATAGAGTAAACCGCAGACATGACAAAATATCTGTCAAAGTGTCAACCTAGTGACTGACCGATCTTCTTAAATATAAGTGGATACCTAATTACGTATTATTATTATTATTATATATTATTATACAATGCCCTTTTACTAGTTGTAAATCACTCATGCGTTACTGCTACGCACAACCATCATGCTGCCACATATTTTAACAAGGCACACCGATACCGACATGATCTTACATACCATATTCATGCATGTAGGCTGTAGGGTTAGCTCCAAAGAGGGGAACACATAGGTATTGCATTGTTATTCTTCTTTGTTGCAACCGCGAGACACAATTTGATGTTAAGTGTTAAATATTTTGAGGCTTGTAAACTAATTATGTAAGTGTGCAAACTGCGTCAAATAAATTATATATTGTACATCACCCACATTTGATGGTTTGCTGGTACGTTTCCGACACATGTGTAATAGGGGGCGACAGAATTTACTTATAATAACATCTACAGAAGTCGCTGCAAAAAGTAGTCAATAGTTAGGTAAGTAAAGTAAAGTAACACATAATACAAATAACCTGCTTACACGGTGCAGAGAAGAGTCGGGGTCGTAGATGTTTCACAGTTGTATCTATTTTCCTGGCGGCTTTCGCATTTTTTTTTATACAACTGTACTTTCGTGGCATGTACCTGCATGATGATGAATGAAAGCAGTAATCAGTTACTACTCAGAACCACCATGGGGTGAGATTTAGAAACGGACCGCACGAATTGGCGTTCTGAGAAAGCTAGGGGAAGGGGTTGAAGATAGCTTTCCAATGGTACAATTCCTTTATTGCAGAATTTTTTTATGATAATTATTATAAACCATAAAATTGTGACTCAGGAAACGAGAAAGTATTACCATAATGAAACCCAACACTACTTCTGCTGGTACAGTTAAACAAATTCTTTGGAATTGGACAAAGAAATTTGACTAGTAGCATAGGTATCACCCTAGTTTAATACCTCTGTATCAATAATGAAAAAATATTATCAAGTAAAAGAAAAATAAATAAATAATACTACTTTATTTTAATTATTAACTTATTCTGGACAAGTGTGAACCCAAATTAAAGTATTTTTTGTTATCCCCGACACGCTAAATTTCTATAGTTTGCTGGTAAAGATATACTTAATACCTTTTATAAGGGAGGTTCTTTAACAGTATTATAATGTGAAATTTGAAGCACAAGCTACACAGATGGCTTAAAAAATAATTTCACAATTAAAAACTGATAAAGATTTTGTACCTAACCGCTTATGATTTTGCGAATTCGGAGTTCTTTAAGTACTGTACTGAATGTTCAAAAATATACTAAAAGTACTCAGACTATGTAACGTACATTCCAATATAATTAAGATATACTTGATGATTTCTTTTCCCAAAATCTAGCGTATTCTTGCTAGTAAGTAGCAGCTCTTATGAAGTAGGACGTAGGTATACTCTTATTTAGCAAGCACCACTAAGATTCATTAATCATACATACCTACAGATATTTAATTGTCTTAAATATACTCTTGAACTGGGTTTATTAACTATTATCTAAACACTATTCGAGCACTTATTGTCTATATTTTCGCACGAAATTAAAAAAACATTGTATTTTACGATGCACTGAGTTAGCCACAGTAGAGTGACTAACTCATTGCATCTCCTGATCCATTTTCCTACATTGTATAGCGCGATGCATAGGTATTTATTTTCTATCAATTATTGAATGCAGGTTTAAAACAAATATTAATACATGGATTATGGTACCATACACATCTTTAACAAAATCGAACTTAAATTTATTACTCTCATAGAGTGAACAAAATAGGCCAAATAGGAAATGTTACGACACATCTGTATTTTTGCATAATCATATTCTAGTTCAACTTTTCTGTATGTAGGGGGCGTTTGGGTTCCAAATACTCGTACAGAGGTCAAACGCTCAAAGTCATTGACGTGGGTAATAGCCTTAAAATAACTATTTGAAATTCCTTTCTTTTCAGGAGGAATGCTTTCTGCCTGTTGCATCAAGGGTAAGAAATAATATAGCTAGCATGAAAAAAAACCTTCCAATACTGTTATTAGATAACATTCGCGTTATTATCTTAAGTTGTGATAAAATTGTCATTTTCAGCTTTGCAAGATATGCCTTAAATTGGATGCAAAAATGTATAATATAAATGATTTTAAACTGGACAAGATGTATGAAAATGTTGCTGGAATTATGGTAAGTGGTCAACACTGGTTCCCACGTAACAGATACTTCACCGTTGTAAGTGGTTAATAAATTATTAATGCGCACATGATTGCGAAAAGTCTAATACAAGTAAAGAATTAAGTAAATAGAACATTTTCTTCTACAGTTACTTTTCAAGTGCAATGTTTTTGTAATAACTTTTCATAGGGTGAACCGATTTTAATGGAATATTGCGTAAATTTTGCCTTAAAGACGGATTTTCCAGTATCTCTAAATCAAAGAGCTAGTAAATTTTTATATATGTTTATGCTCTAAATCAATTCTATATTATTTATGACACGCGACCCGTACGCAGACTCGCCTGCGTGTTCAGGTGAATAAAAAAAAAATACACGTATACCTTGTCCTGACAATAATAAACACAACAAGAAAAGAATTATTCAATTTGGTGCAGTTGTTCGGAAGTTATGCGCGTACAAACATTTCGGCGATTCATTTTTACCCGACGACACGGCAAAAAGCCGAATTAAGGGTTTTATATTAGACTGCCTAATATAAAACCCTTAATTCGTTGTAAACCCTATGTATGTTCCACTACAGCGCCTAAAGTACTCATCTAATTTTGATGAATGAGGTATTTGTGTATATAGATATTTGTTTCGTGAAGAAACATGCCGACAATCTGATACTCAAATGATGTGTATTTATAACAAGAAATTAACAATTTTACGACATCTGTGGTCTAACGGTTCGAGCACAGGAAAGCTGATTACAAGGTCGTGGGTTCGATTACCACAAGACACAAATATTTATGTGATGTACATATTTGTTTTTGTTTTTCTGTAGTTGTTTGGGTACTAGACAATAGATATATATACTTTTATTTTGTATATAAAATACAAGATCTACTTAGTTTGGGACTAGAGATGAAAATAAAAAATCTATGCGAAAGTAACTCTGTCTGTCTGTTTGTCTCGCTTTCTGATCTGCTTAGTTTGGGACTGTGTGCTTAGTGTGGGGTGCTGTGTGAAATTGTCCCAAAATATTTATTACTAGCTTTTGCCCGAGACTTCGTTCCCGTAGAAATTGAAATTTTCCCCCGTTTTTAATTGGTCGTAGCGTGATGATATATCCTATAGCCTTCCTCTTTAAACAGGCTATATTCTAACAGTGAAATCATTTTTCAAATCGTAACAAACAGTAGTTTCAAAACGTTTCAAACGTTCAAACGTTTCAAAACCAGTAGTTCCTGAGATAAACGCGTTAAACTAAACAAACAAACTCTTCCGCTTTATAATATTAGTATAGATTATTATGATATTGGTTTCAGCCGCGAGTCGATGTGTCAGGGAGGTTGCCTCAGCAAGTCTGCTGGGAGTGTGCTGCCCGGCTGACATCAGCCTCAGCCTTCAAAGACAAAGTACTCCTCAGTGACACTCTACTGCAAAGCTTATTGACAGGTGAAGATCCAGTAAGTACAAAATACAACAATATTTATTGGAAATGTAGCGACATTTATATACATAGGAACTTCTACGAAGCTAAAATCCTGAATCGCGCAAGTAAAGTTTGCCGTGCAACTTGCATATATACAACCGCCCGACATCAACCGTCGGGCAGAGGCCCACCAGGCATAACACCCGCCTGGTCGGAGGATCCTCCCTTTGGCGCGAGGGATAACACACCTCGTCCCTCCACAGAACAAACACCTTAATTTACAAGGATCTATGTACGATAACAACTGTATTCGTTTATAACTTTGTTGAAGTAATTAACGCCCACCTCCAAAGTCGATCTAATGCCTGCACCCAACGACTCCCAGTGACCTTTATCGGGTCATCTATCCATGACATATGACACAGAGACGTGATCACTCACTATGGGCCTCATAAGAAAGCTCAAGGTCACTCAGCGAGCTATGGAGCGAGCTATGCTTGGTGTTTCTCTACGCGATCAAATCGGAAATGAGGAGATCCGTAGAAGAACCAAAGTGACCGACATAGCTAAAAGGATTAGCAAGCTAAAGTGGCAGTGGGCGGGCACATAGCTCGTAGAACTGATGGCCGCTGGGGCAGAAAGGTTCTCGGGTGGAGACCACGCACCGGAAAGCGCAGCGTGGGACGGCCTCCAACTAGATGGACCGATGACCTGGTAAAGGTCGCTGGAAGTCGCTGGATGCAGGTAGCATGCGTCCGGTCCCTATGGAAGTCAATGGGGGAGGCCTTTGTTCAGCAGTGGACCTCTTTTGGCTGATATGATGATGATGATCCATCTCGTTGGAGGCCGTCCTATGCTGCGCTTTTAAACTTTCTGCCCCAGCGGCCATGAGTTCTACGAGCTATGTGCCCCGCCTATTGCCAACTTTGATTCTTCTACGGATCTCCTCACAATATTCATTATTTATACGTTTATTATGATGATGATGTCTGTGCGATAGTGGTTTGAGTACCGGACTGCTGATCACGAGGTCGTGGGTTCGATTCCCACAGGAGTCAGAACACAAACATTTATTGTGATGAACTTAAGTGTTTGTGTTTGTTGGGGCGTTTCTTATGTATTATAAGTATTTAAAAAAAAAAAGTATACTTAAAAGTATATCCATTGTCTAGTACCCATAGTACAAGATCTGCTTAGTTTGGGACTAAGATGGTGCTGTGTAAAAATGTCCCAGGATATTTATTATTGTTATTAATTACAGATAAAAATGGTTGACGTGTTAAAATTACAAGAAGACCACAAAACCCTCCGATCTTCTTTAATCACACAGAAGTTATTTAGCCCTATTTATGAACCAAATGATGTTTTTATAACTGAATCCGTAGAAATACCTCCAATGGCTGAACTTCAAGTCACAGTCAACGACTTAATGAGCGAAAACGGAATTAAACAAGATAACAATGTCATTTTAGAAGGATTTTCAAATCCATATCAAGATGCTGTCAAAACTGAAATAGATTTAGTGCCGATAACTGAAATTAACTTACCAGATGAAGAGAAAGAAGGTTTTATTTCCGAAGAGGCGCATTATAGTGACATCACTTTCGAAGATGGTGATGATAGATATATGGACTATGTTGAAATTACAAAAGAAGAAACACAAACTGAAGATGCTACCTTTATTAATACTAATTTCGTAGATAATGATGATGTTAAAATGGTTGATGATCCTGTTAGTACAATAGATGATGAAGAAAGTTTTGTAAATAACACAGAAAAAGTACCAATAGTGGTTTTAGAGAAGATGGGAATGGATAGGGTTATAAGAAAAAGAAAGGCAGAAGAATTGTAGAATGAAGGCCGTTAAGAGCCAAACTTCGGAACTGAAAGGGTAGGTTTTTTACCCCCGACGCAAAAACGACGGGATTTTATAAGTTTGACGTGTCTGTCTTTCTGTCTGTAGCATCGTAAGCTCTTGAACAGATGAGCGAATTTTGATTCTGTTTGAAAGGTGAATTATCCGGGAGTGTTCTTAGCTGTGTTTGATAAAAATCGGTCCAAGATGGCTGCCGCTACAAATGAAATGCTTTGTGAGTGCCTGAGTGTTTATAATAACTGGTTAAAATATTACCGGTACGCCTTCCCTCTACGAAACATAGATTAAGAAGAGTAAGAATTTGTAAATAAATCAATAAAAATATGCTTTCTTTCATTTAAATACTTTGCTAAGGGATACACAACACCACAAAACAAAACGAGGGCTAGACAAGTTCCAAATTTCAATTTGACATTCGAATCGACAAACGAATAGAAAGAAAATGTATGAAAATGACATTAGTGACAGCCCGATTTGTCGAAAACTTGTGTCATTACCATATTTTTCATACATTTTCTTGACAATGACACTAGTCAACTTGTCTACAGGCTCTGGTAATCAATTAGACAAGCTGTTTCCAGCGGTGTTACTAGCGTTCATATATTTTTTCCCAATAGCTTGGGAATTTAAAAAAAAACAGCGGATGCCTACATCATAACAGTAGCAAACAGCCAAAACTGTTTAGTGGTTGGCGAGTTGTACGTTGACAGATCAGCTAGTCATGTGTTCCAGAGGAGCAAATAGGTAGATTAGGTACCTGATAATAGGCTCTCAAGTGGAGACCAGGTACCGGAAAACGCAGCGTGGCGCCTGCAACAAGGTGATAAAAGGTCGTTGGGAGTTTCTATGCGGGACTAGGGGCAGGGCTTTGTTTAGCTGTCGATCGCTTGGCTTTTACGACGATGATCTATATTAGGACGAAGATGTAACGTGCGAAGATCATAGGGTTAAATGGTCTAAGGATGGAAGGAAAGCTATCGTCCGCGCGGAACTAGTTGGCCATGCCTTAGGTAGGGAGTCCAGGGGTGAGGTGGCGGGTTTTTGTGAACAAAAGTAAGCGCCTTCGCCCTTCCGTCCCATCGCACGCAGGCGACCCCGCCCCGCCGTCCCACTGCTCACATACCTAAGGTGCGGCCAACTAGTTCCGCGTGGACTATAGTACATGCGTTAAATCGAAAAGTACATACATTGTCAATCTGCTTTGATGTAAACTACCTATGTAGATAAACGAAGTTTGACACATATTAATTTCATGGATGCTATCTACATGCCAAAGCTCAAAACCATTCAAAACGAAATCGTTTCTAAACGATTGCTGTGAGTTTCTGTCAAACTGGAATGGTAATGTCATTGATAAAGAAATGTCAACGTCAATGTGACATCACACAAATTGATTGATAGAATTCGGAAAAAGCTGAGCGATCTGAGTTGCTGAGGCTGACTACTAAAATTGTTTACTTTTTACGTGCAGCGTATATAGTTTGTTGAATTTAAGTGATGAATAAAATAATAATAAATAAGTGAATGAAAATGAAGAAGTGCTGTGTGCCTAATTGTGAGAATGATGAAAGAGTCAAAAAGTCTAGTTGTAATAAGATTACATTTCACTTGTAAGTAGCCCTATTTGTGCACATACACAAACTATAAATCTTATGCTTTACAAAAGAGTAATTTTATTTAGACTGCCTCGTTGGTCTAGTGGTCCCAACCGCCACTACTACGCTAGAGAGGCACCGAGAAGAGTGGAAGGAGGTGTTTAACTGAGGTGTTGCAGTTGTCCATGGTCTGAATGACCATCAGGTGGGCTTGTCGCCCGGTTGCCGACATCCAAACAATAAGATAGAAGGACACCAATGCCACTGGGGGCGAAGGCTCTGTATCTCATAAAATCTTCTATTTCAGGTTCCCAAGGGATAGTGAACAGCGTACCGCATGGATGAACTCTCTTAAAATACCTGACTGGACACCGTCTTACAGAACTGTCATATGTTCAGACCACTTCAAAGACGATGACTTAATTGACACAAAACAGGGATTCCGTAGGATTAAGTCTAAAGCAGTTCCTGTTATAGACGTAAGTTTAAATTAAATTGACGACGTCTGTGGTTTAGTGGTTCGGGGACTGCTGATCATGAGGTTGTGGGTTCGATTCCCACAGGACATAAATATTTATTGTTACTTTAAGTGTTTGTGTGTTAGCTCTGCTTTGGGACTTTGTTTGGGACTAGATGGTGCTGTGTATAATGTCCCAGGATATTTATTAAAAATAAAAAAATCTTTTACCCAACTCTACAAATAACAAAGGGTAATGTGTGGATTCGACTTGGCATGCTGGACTCGCAGTGGCTTAGAGGTCATAGCATCTTTTGTATTTACGAGAAGACGCAGGTTCGAGTCCTGCCCGTAAGTTGATTATTCCTTCATTAAAATAACACGTAATCATAGCATGGAAAATGCTTAAAAAAATACATACAAAAAGACAACTTAAATATGTTTGATTGATACTGTTATGAAATAATATCGATTTTTTCCTTCATTAAAATAACTATTTGAAATTCCTTTCTTTTCAGGAGGAACGCCTTCTGCCTGTTGCATCAAGGGTAAGAAATAATATAGCTAGCATGAAAAAAAAACCTTTCAATACTGTTATTAGATAACATTCCCGTTATTATCTTAAGTTGTGATAAAATTGACATTTTCAGCTTTGCAAGATATGCCTTAAATTGGACGCAAAAATGTATGATATAAATGATTTTAAACTGGACAAGATGTATGAAAATGTTGCTGGAATTATGGTAAGTGGTCAACACTGGTTCCCATGTAACAGATCCTTCTCTCCGTAAGCCCAGGTTCGCTCACAACTTCACTGTTGTAAGCGGTTAATAAATTATGAATGCGCACATGATTGCGAAAAGTCTAATACAATTAAAGAATTAACCAAATAGAACATTTTCTTCTACAGTTACTTTTAAAGTTTAATGTTTTTGTAATAACTTTTCATAGAGTAAACCGATTTTAATGGAATATTGCGTGAATTTCGCCTTAAAGACAGATTTTCCAGGGTCTCTAAATCAATTATATATTTATTACTAGCGACCCGTACGCACACTCTCGACTCGCCTGCGTGTTCCGGTGAATTAAAAAAAATACACACATAACTTGTCCTGACAATAATAAACACAACAAGAAAAGAATTATTCAATTTGGTGCAGTTGTTCGGAAGTTATGCGCGTACAAACATTTCGGCGATTCATTTTCAACCGACTTAAAAAAAAGGAGGAGGTTCTCAATTCGACTGCATTTTTTTTATGTTTGTTTGAAAGCTGGTGCTTACAGATTGGTCCCATAAATTTTTTTTCGAAATCCTGTGAGAGGTTGTAAAAATATCGACGAAAATTTAAAAAATTGTATACATATATATTATGGTTTACCCCGAAACCGGTCAGTGAGTTAGTTGTCTCCCCCCCCTCCCCCCCATATAATATAATATATATTCCAGTAAAACTTTGAATATAAATTATTTTTAAACAAAAAACAAACCGCCTCCAAAAAACACATAGGAACTAAAAAGCAAAAAATAACATATTTACATTATGATTTCTAACTAATTTGGAGGCGGTGCCAAGCTACTAATTTTATTCAGATATGATTTTCGTTGATTGTCTGTTTGGCACCGACTCAAAATTAGTTAGAAATCATCATGTAAATATGTTATTATTTTTACTCTAGATTTGTTTCTTAGATAATCGTGCCGTCAATCTGATACTCAAACGATGTGTATTTATAACAAGAAATTAACTATTTTACGACGTCTGTGGTCTAACGTTTGAGCACAGGAACGCTGATCACGAGATCGTGGGTTCGATTCCCACAAGACACAAATATTTATGTGATTAATATAAATGTTTTTGTTTTTCTGGGTATTTCTTGTGTATTTACAAAAAAAGTATATAATATTTAATATCTATAGTCTGAGTTCTAGATAGACTAGATATAATACTTTTTTTGTAAATATAGTACAAGCTCTGCTTAGTTTGGGATTAGAGATGGTGCTGTGTAAAAATGTCCCAAAAATATTTATTATTATTATTATATTGGTTTCAGCCGCGAGTCGATGTGTCAGGGAGGTTGCCTCAGCAAGTCTGCTGGGAGTGTGCTGCCCGGCTGACATCAGCCTCAGCCTTCAAAGACAAAGTACTCCTCAGTGACACTTTACTGCAAAGCTTACTGACGGGTGAAGATCCAGTAAGTACAAAATACAACAATATTTATTATTATATATATTTACTAGCTTTTGCCCGCAACTTCGTCCGCGCAGAATTTGAAAATAGTTCTAATAGGATTTTTTAAATTGTTTTTTTTTTAAGTTATTAATTTTGATATAACATAAATTAATATGTGAAAATGTTTGAATACTTATAAAATATGACAATCTTTATTATGTTGTGGGAATTTAAAGGTTAAAAAAGTATGAAAAAAATAAAAAAAATATACTTTATATATTTTATGAACATGAAGCTCGGAATTGGATCTGGTGTAAGTTACATGGGGTTATAATAGAAATACTACACCTGCCACAGTATTTCTTTGTAACAATATTTTTTAGATTTTTCTTTGGATGCTATAATCAACTGGCTACTCTGTGCGCTTACTCTGGAACATGCCACATACTCTGCCCGCGGGAGAAGCAGCTTTCCCTAAAATCTACGCCCGCTATCAAGAGTTGGACCTTCAGCTTTGTTTATGGTCATTTTAAAGCCATGATGCCAGACTTTCATGGGAAACTCACTCTCTTGAATTCAAAGGAGTAATTTAACGGTCTCAGTGAAATTCTAGGAATAAATACAGACTCTCCTCGAGAACAACTGATCAGTATAGTTGACTCGATTACATTGCGATGCATATTTTCACTTGAAATCTGGTGCCATTGCATAATTTTGGTGGATTTATATTCCGCAGCAACAAAATTTTTATTTTTATTTAATTTAAATAAAAAACTAAGGAGTATTGATATCAACTTCGGAGCAAAATAACTTTTTACACCTATTAAACCCAGTTAGGGGATGAATTTCAGTAAAATACGAACACGTCTTCCTTCAATTCTGTTATAGAATGTATATGCAAAATTTGAAGTAAATTGGACCAAGGAATCACGTTGTCCCCTACAAACTTTGCCCCCCTTTTTCACCCCCTTAGGGATAGAATTTCGAAA
Organism: Acronicta psi; assembly: GCA_946251955.1. NCBI lineage: Eukaryota > Metazoa > Arthropoda > Insecta > Lepidoptera > Noctuidae > Acronicta > Acronicta psi. Next base: position 2,462,545 of record OX276498.1, on the reverse strand, counting down.
AATCCTTTCTTATCGGATGCCTACGTCGTACAAAGAATACACCCTCCAAGTTTCAGGTCTCTACGATAAGCGGTTTAGGCTGTGCGTTGATCCGTCAGTGAGTCAGTCAGTCAGTCATTCAGGACAAAGCATTTTATATGTATAGATTAGAACTGTAGCGACATCTATCGCGCTACATAAGAACTTCTACGAAGCTAAAATCCTGGATCGCGCAAGTGGAGTTTGCCGTGCAACTTGCATATACAAGGTGCAAGGGACATCGACGCACATCCGAATACCATGAGTTCAGTACAAGATTCTGGACCCCCTGCATTGAAATTTTCCGTAACTTTTTTCATAATTTTTTCCATTTTTTCTGCGGTTTTTTTTTTACTTGAACGTGTAAAAAACATTATTTCTATCTACCCAAATTAGATTTATAATTAAAAAAATCATTATTTCATTTATTTTGGATCACTCGCGCGACAACATTCGCCGCGGAGCGTTATGATCGCGTTTTTAGCAATACACTGCGCTCTCAAAAATATCAAAATCTGTAATAACCGATCGTTTTCTACACGAATGACCTAGGTCATTTTATTTTTGACCTTGACCTTGTCACGACGTTTGTGCGTCGATGTCCCTTCCACCTTGTATAAATATAATACCTATAATAATAATGATATATACAACCGCCCGACATCAACCGTTGGGCAGTGGCCCGCCAGGCATAACACCCGCCTGGTCGGAGGATCCTCCCTTTGGTACGAGGGACAACACACCTCGTCCCTCCACAGAACAAACATCTTAATTTACAAGGATCTATGTACGATAACAACTGTATTACTTTATAACTGTGTTGAAGTAATTAACGCCCACCTCCAAAAAGTCGATCTAATGCCTGCACCCAACGACTCCCAGTGACCTTTATCAGGTCATCTATCCATGACATATGGCACAGAGACGTGATCACTCACTATGGGCCTCATAAGAAAGCTCAAGGTCACTCAGCGAGCTATGGAGCGAGCTATGCTTGGTGTTTCTCTACGCTATCAAATCAGAAATGAGGAGATCCGTAGAAGAACCAAAGTAACCGACATAGCTGAAAGGATTAGCAAGCTAAAGTGGCAGTTGGCGGGCACATAGCTCGTAGAACTGATGGCCGCTGGGGCAGAAAGGTTCTCGAGTGGAGACCACGCACCGGAAAGCGCAGTGTGGACCGGCCTCCAATGAGATGGACCGATGACCTGGTAAAGGTCGCTGGAAGTTGTTGGATGCAGGTAGCATGCGTCCGGTCCCTGTGGAAGTCAATGGGGGAGGCCTTTGTTTAGTAGTGGACCTCTTTTGGCTGACATGATGATGATGATCCATCTCGTTGGAGGCCGTCCTATGCTGCGCTTTAAAACTTTCTGCCCCAGCAGCCATGAGTTCTACGAGCTATGTGCCCCGCCCACTGCCACTTCAGCTTGCTTATCTTTTGATCTATACAGACAACTTTGATTCTTCTACGGATCTCCTCACAATATTCATTTATAGACGACGTCTGTGGTCTAGTGGTTCGAGTACCGGACTGCTGATCACGAGGTCGTGGGTTCAATTCCCACAAGACACAAAGATTTATGTGATGAACTTAGGTGTTTGTGTTTGTCTGGGTGTTTCTTATATATTATAAGTATATATTTACAAAAAAAAAGTATATACGTATTATAGCCATTGTATAGTACCCATAGTACAAGCTCTGCTTAGTTTGGGACTAGATGGTGCTGCGTAAAAATGTCCCAGGATATTTATTATTGTTATTAATTACAGATAAAAATGGTTGACGTATTAAAATTACAAGAAGACCACAAAACCCTCCGATCTTCTTTAATCACACAGAAGTTATTTAGCCCTATTTATGAACCGAGTGACGTTTTTAAAACTGAATCAGTAGAGATATCTCCAGTGCCTGAACTTCAAGTCACAGTCAACGACTTAATGAGCGAAAACGGAATTAAACAAGATAACAATGTCATTTTAGAAGGATTTTCAAATCCATATCAAGATGCTGTCAAAACTGAAATAGATTTAGTGCCGATAACTGAAATTAACTTACCAGATGAAGAGAAAGAAGGTTTTATTTCCGAAGAGGCGCATTATAGTGACATCACTTTCGAACATGGTGATGATAGATATATGGACTATGTTGAAATTACAAAAGAAGAAACACAAACTGAAGATGCTACCTTTATTAATACTAATTTCGTAGATAATGATGATGTTAAAATGGTTGATGATCCTGTTAGTACAATAGATGATGCAGAAAGTTTTGTAAATAACACAGAAAAAGTACCAATAGTGGTTTTAGAGAAGATGGGAACGGATAGGGTTATAAGAAAAAAAAAGGCGCCAGTGCGTAGAATGAAGGCGGTTAAGAGCCAAACTTCGGAACTGAAAGGGTAGGTTTTTTACCCCTGACGCAAAAACGACGGGGTTTTATAAGTTTGACGTGTCTGTCTTTCTGTCTGTAGCATCGTAAGCTCTTGAACAGATGGACGAGTTTTGATCCTTGTTGAAAGGTGAATTATCTGGGAGTGTTCTTAGCTGTGTTTGATAAAAATCGGTCCAAGATGGCCGCCGCTACAAATGGGTCTCCTCTCAGTATGAGAGGGATTAGGCTATAGTCCACCACGCTAGCCTAATGCGGGTTGGCGGACATCACACGCCATCGAGAAAATCTTGCAACAGGTTTCCTCCCAATGTTTTCCTTCACCGTTAAAGCGAGTGATAATTACGCATATGATTTCGAAAAGTCTGAGGTGGCGTGCCTTTGACTCGGCAGTCTTTTGGTCATATCCCTACGCTACTCTACGACGTCTGTGGTCAAGTGGTTCGAGTACCGGACTGCTGATCACGAGTTCGTGGGTTCGATTCCCACAAGACAAACATTTATGTGATGAACTTAGGTGTTTGTGTTTGTCTGGGTGTTTCTTATATATTATAAGTATGTATTTACAAAAAAAAAGTGTTATATCCATTGTCTAGTACCCATAGTACAAGCTCTGCTTAGTTTGGGACTAGACGATGCTGTGTAAAAAATGTCCCAAGATATTTATTATTTTATTATTATTATTTCTTAACCTATTTAGATTATTTTTACCCTATTCCAGTGAAAAACCACCACCATGCTACAAAGCAGCGTTCCCTCTTGACGAGAATGTGATTACTATTACTCCGTTAACCAAAGAACAGTTGTTACAAGAAGTATTGAAGCGTAAAAATAGTGAGAGATATGCTCTGGCGCCGTTTAAATGTAATGTTTGCTATACAGTGTTCTCGACTAAAGATAAGCAGGAGAGACACGCACTGAAACACAGCGAGGTGAGTGATACATACAGTTCTCGTCAATCTTATTGTCAGGCTTCAAGTTGGCACGAGCTAATAAGAAAAATATTGAACTATCCTTACTTCTACATCTACACTAATATTATAAAGAGGAAAGATTTGTATTTTTGTATGTAACGAATAAACTCAAAAAGTACTGAACCGATTTGAAAAATTCTTTGCATGTTAGATAGCCCATTTATCGGGGAAGGCTATAGGCTATATATCATCACGCTACGACTAATAGGAGCGGAGTAGTAATGAAAAATGTTGCAAAAACGGGGGAAAAAATTATAAGACCACGCGGGCGAAGCCGCTGGTGGGAAGCTAGTCCTTACTAAAATTATAAATGCGAAAGTAACTCTGTCTGTCTGTCGCGTTTTCACGCCAAAACTACTGAACCCATTTAAATTAAATTGGGTACAGAGATAGTTTAGAGCCTGAGAAAGGACATAGGCTACTTTTTATTGCGAAAAAGAGCTGTAAGGGGTTGAAATAGGGGATGAAAGTTATAAGAAATATCCAGATCACGCGGACGAAGTCGCCTGGTGGAAAGCTAGTCTATACTAATATTATAAAGAGGAAAGATTTGTTTGTTTGTTTGTTTGTTTGTAATGAATAGGCTCCGAAACTACGAGACCGATTTCAAAAATTCTTTCACCTTTGGAAAGCTACATTATCCCCGAGTAACATAGGCTATATATCATCACGCTACGACTAATAGGAGCGGAGTAGTAATGAAAAATGTAGCAAAAACGGGGAAAAAATTATAAGACCACGCGGGCGAAGCCGCTGGCGGGAAGCTAGTACTAAATAAAAACATAAGCTCAAGTCGTAGGCTGTCGTTTTAAATCATTTTAATCCAATATTAGTTAAGGCCGTCCCACGCTACGCATTTGCCAAAAGCAAGGCACTTTTTAAATGTTGCTATAGTTAAATATAATTTTGGGTGTGTGTGTTTTAAATTTTAATTTTTTATACTTTTGATATGAGTACCGGACTGCTGCATGAGGTCGTGGGTTCGATTCTCGCAGGACACAAATATTGATGTAGTGAATATAAATGTTTGTGTTTGTCTGGGTGATTATGTATTTACAAAGAAAAGTATATAAGTATTATAACCATTGTCTAGTACCCATAGTACTCTGCTTAGTTTGGGAATAGATGGTGCTGTGTAAAATATTACAAAAATCTTTATTTATTTATTATAGCTTTCCGCCAGCGGCTTCGCTCGCGTGGTCTTGATAACTTTTTCCCCCGTTTTTGCAACATTTTTCATTGCTACTCCGCCCGAATTAGTCGTAGCGTGATAGTATATAGCCTATAGCCTTTCCCGATAAATGGGCTATCTAACACTGAAAGATTTTTTCTAATCGGTCCAGTAGTTTCGGAGCCTATTCAATACACATACATACCTCCCCCCAGGATTTAATCTACCTGGGCACATTTGGAAGTCACTAAACCGACTCCGAACCCAAGTGGGGAGGTGTAATTCAAACCTGGTAAAGTGGGGATATCTAGATATAACGGCTGCAGGGTGTGGTTGTGGAACTGTGCCGCAAACAATGGTGCACCTCCTATCCTGTCCTTTCTGCCCCGCAACCTGCAATCAAAGCGACCTCTGCGCTGCCACTGACGATGCTGTGGAAGTGGCGAAGTTTTGGGCACAACAAATTTAATTTAAAAAAAAAAATGTACCAACGACACAAACAAGAAGAAGAATACACACACAAACAAACAATCAAATCTTTCCTCATTAGTAAAGATTTCCTTTTAATTTTCCCTTTTGGTTTTCGGGCTTTAAACTTAACTTTAACTAGCTCTACAATTTGTTTCAGAAAAGCGGCCCGTTGAAGTGTGAAATATGTAAGATCCGTATGAAGTTAGGTCGGGAGCTGCGCGCGCATATGAAACGGATACACACAGAAGAGTTTACTTGTAAGCTTTGTCCGTTCGTCACTCGGGTCAGGTGAGTTCCTAGCAGGGCCCCCGAAGGATAGGCCCCTAGTTCCTGCCAGATCACCAGACGATAACCGATGTTTACTACCGAAAAACATAATTATGTAGCTAGTACAAGAAGTTGATTTGTCTGTTGTAACAAAATAGGGCTCTGTCATCAATTTCATAATATTGGGGGCCCTGGGCACATAAGAATAATGGGCCCCCTATTATCCTCATGTGCCCAAGGCCCCCAATGGGTCAAAGATTTGTCTGTTGTAACAAAATAGTGCTCTGTCAACAATGTCATAATATTGGGGGCCCTGGGCACATAAGAATAATGGGCCCCCTATTATCCTCATGTGCCCAAGGCCCCCAATGGGTCAAAGATTTGTCTGTTGTAACAAAATAGTGCTCTGTCAACAATGTCATAATATTGGGGGCCCTGGGCACATAAGAATAATGGGCCCCCCATTATCCTCATGTGCCCAAAGCCCCCAATGGGTTAAAGACGGCCCTGGTTCCTAGTGAACCATCATCCTGCTAGCCTCTATCATCAACGTATTAACTGCCTCGTTGGTCTGGTAGTCCCAAGCGCGAATGCTACGCTACTACGCGCTTGGTTCGATCCCCGTGTCGAGCAAAGTGTTGTTGGGTTTTCTGTGAAATTCCCAGTTGCAGCTCGGAGTCTGGTATCGTGGTGGCTGATGGCAATACGCTCGCCCCCTATTACATGGTACCTCAACATACCGGCGAAATCTGAAGTTAGCTCGTGCCAACTTCAAGCCGGACAATAAGTTTGGCGAGAACTGTACCTATGGTAAAATTCGAATAATATCGATATCGATATTCTGACTAGTTTTCGAGGTCACGATAGTATCGACAACTAATCGATAGGTAATCGATAGTTAGACAACACTAATAAAAAGATATTTATTATTTTTAATGAAGGAAAAAATCGGCTGGCGGGCAGGATTCGAACCTGCGTCTTCTGGTTCGGTACACCAGACGCTTTGACTATTAAGCTACCTGGCCCGCGCTCGCCAGTCGAAATCTTCCTTCACATTCTAATTTACGTCTTAAAGGTGACGTAGCGACATCTATTGTGAAGAATGCTTCACAACCGACACGACTAACTTTACAGCTAGTTCGATGTCGTATGATGCCATCTTACCTATTAATATTTCTTATATATAGTAATCTAATAGATAAGATCACTATATTATATAAAGATTTTTACTAGATAAGTTTTCAGGGAAAACATCAAACGTTAACCAATGGATCGATGTTTTTTTTTTCTCAAATGAAATAAATAGAATAAAAACAATAGCTGCAATACTGTTTAGCCAATCTTCGGTAGCTAGCGCCATCTATTAAAACATAAAGGTATCCTAGGTACCTCTAGGTATTCCTTTACATATAATATAGTAATCTTAGCATGGAAAATGCTTAAAAAAAACATAAGATATTTATTGTTTGTTTCAGAAATGTAGCGTCGAGACATATTAAGTATCACGCCGGAGATAAATACAAATGTTCGAAGTGTGGCCAAGAGTTTGAGTAAGTGTTTCACTATGGTACATGGTACCTATTGTATACATAATTATTATGCTCGTGACTGAGCATAATTAAATACAAATTCAAATCTTTATTGCAATCCACAATGTACATACAAATAAACAGACGGTAAGTTTAAAGCTAAGGATCAATTATGTATACACTAGGTAAAATTTCAAAGCGACTTTCTCCTCAAGTACTACCTATTCACAACTAGCACGTCTAAGTTGAAAAAGATATTTTGTAAAAACTTCTTTGATGCATAGTCCCCTTTTAATGCAAATATCAGATGTATACTATATACATCTCATATTATTATAACTATTGTCCTTTTTTTCCTTTGACTGTTAAAGCTACAGTTCTAAATTATGTTTACAAAAAAGAAATGTTTGAAATTACTTGAAAACTTGTAATTGGCCATCTTCTGTTTTATTGAACTTTGTATATTACTGTACTAGCCGTAAGTTTTCCTAAAATAATAAAATTAAATTACGAACATAGTATTTACGAACCAATACCACCACACCTGTGACACTCCATACACTACAATACCAAATGTCAAACTTGTCAAAATTACGGTTGTACACGTGCAAATGCAAATGTGTGCGTGACGGTGCGTAGGGTTTGTTGGCAGTCCGGCAAGAACACCGGCAGGATGCGGGGGACCTGAGGTATCTGACGTTAGGGAGGGGCGGAGAGTGAGTGTGCGGAGAGGGCTATAGTGACATTGGTGTTATCTCAAAGTTGCCATCGTTTATTCATGGAAAAATCGCTTTAGCACTATTGTAAGTGTTTATATATCTTTGCTCGTAACTGTACAGTCAGCATCAAGATATATCGGGACATGCACTGTTCAAAATAGCCTAAACAACTAACTTTATCTTAATGTGATAAAGTTTATTTGAATGACAGAATGACAGGCCGTATAATGTGTTCGTTCTGAAATAATCCTTATGTATTGTACGGGCCAGCGACCGTACATTTCCCGCGGTCAGCATTTTACGTCCGCAGCGACGATTTTGTAACCATTTTATTAGTTAGTTCACTTTCAGCAAGCGTATCGTGTACTCATCAATCATTATCATTTTATAGCATTATATCAAGTTGTGAATAAATTCAGTGTGCAATCAAATTATCTATCATTTAGCAATCCATGTACATTACCCGTACATAAATTGGTCCTTCGAGCTTTGACCTTTCGCGCGTGTTGGTAAAAGCAGGACCATTCGCGTGTAAGGACTATCAGTGACTATCAAGTGTATCAAGCAAGCAGCGCTAGGCGAGCAAGTACGCGCAGTGACTACAGCACCGAGCCAACGGTGTAAGACAGCAGTTATCAAGTAAGATCTTTCCAATTTTTTACTTATAAAAATGGAAGACTTTATAGCAAACCAGGAACAATTGGTCAGTGCGATGGAGCAGCTATTATCGTCGTTCAAGAAGACGGGTCGCGACCGCCGCACGACAGACTATATCATTAAGAAATTAGATACTTTGGATTCATATTGGAAAGAATTTGAATCCAATCACTCTCAACTCGTTAAGCATAAAGATGACGATTTCGTGTACTTTCGTGACAATCACTTTGAAAAGGCTTTGGAATTTTATAAACATTCCAAAGCATACTTACAGCAATGCTTACCGAGACCTACTACTCCTAGCGGGGTTGCGGGAGACATCAAGTTCCTCCAGCCTAGCCCCAGCATGCCAGGCCCATCCAGAGAAAATCAAGATAAAAAATCTCAGGGCACAGACAGCAAGACCGCCGAGTTGTTGAAAAAGCAAGCAAGCAATTTCAAAGCTCTCGTTCGTACGATAGAAGATATTGATTTAGAAGCAGTTACAGAAAAATGGGAGTTTGAAGATCTATTACAACAGTTGCAGGCAAGATGGTCAGGCATAGATACCCTACACTGGGAAATAGACAGCGAGCTTGACGGCACAAATGAGGAATATGAAAAAATATTTTCAGAAAATGAAAAACGATATAAATTCATGAAAAAAGCTATCAACAGCAAATTATGGTCAACCTCTCACAGAGAAAAATTCACGCCAAAAATCGAGATCCCAACCTTTAGTGGGAATTACTACCAGTGGGTATCCTTTAAGGATATGTTCACAGAAACAATTCACAGCAACCCTTCAATTAACAATGCACAGAAAATGCAATATTTGAAGAGCAAGGTAAGAGGGGAAGCTGAGAAAATAATACAGCATCTTGCAATTAACTCCGACAATTATCAAGTTTGTTGGGAATTGCTAAACAATAGATATAATAATAAAAGACTTATATTTACGTCACACGTGAACATCCTTTTAAATATACCAATCATGCAGCAGCCAAATAGTTCACAGATCAAACGTATACATGATACCACTAATGAGTGCCTGAATTCTATCAAGAACCTAGGCGTTGATGTAAGCACCTGGGATCCACTATTGGTGCAACTCATGTCATTAAAATTAGATTCTGATACGTATAATGACTATTTGGAATCCTTAGAGCAGCCTCGAGAGCTACCAACTTTAAAAGAATTTATGAAGTTTTTAGAAATCAAGTTTACCACAATGGAGTCGTCAGCTACGCGCAAAAAGCAAGAACATATACTTAAATCAAGCAGCTTGTCACCAACAGGGGTGCAGAAGCCGATGAAATCGTATAATTTCAAGTCATTCACGGCCAATCAAGTATCATCAAAATCATTTAATCAAAGTAATAAAAACTTTACGTCACAAAAATTTAATATTTCATGTCCAATTTGTAGCGAACAACACGGTATTTACTATTGTCAGCAGTTTTTAAGTATGTCACCGGATGAGAAACGAAAAACAATTTCAAAACTTAATTTCTGCAAGAATTGCTTATTCGATCACCAAGGAAAGAATTGCTTTTCAAGCAAAACGTGCCGTGAATGTAAGGGCCAACACAACACTATTTTACATGAAGCCTTTGCAAATTTTTCTAATCATGTAAAAAACAAATCATCAAACTCGGAATCATCCCGAGGGAACTCATACGTATCACAGAACACATCTTCATCTGAAATTCTTATCACTACTGCTATTATTAACGTAAAAGATCAAGATGGTACTTACCATAAGATGCGTGCTTTAGTAGATCAGTGCTCTCAGATGACTTTAATTACAGAATGCGCCGCACAAAGGTTACGACTCCCGAGAAGTAGATGTAAGGGTATTATCGCGGGAGTAGGGGAGAAAGAAAGCACTTGCAAGGGAATTATCATGTTGACTTGCTCTTCTATTTACAATAAAGATTTTGAATTCAGTGCTGAAGCATATATCATGAATAAAATAGCTAAAAACCTGCCACGCCACACCGTGCTCAAGCAAAATTGGCCGCATCTACAAGGCTTACAGTTAGCGGATAGCGACTTTAACGTTAGCCGCCCAATTGATATATTATTAGGATCTGACGTCTTCCCAGAACTTATTTTAGATGGTCTTCGTAAAGGTAGCAGTCCATCTATGCCGATTGCCCAACAAACAAAACTCGGGTGGATAGTATGTGGCAGTATCACGTCGCAAAGTCCGCAATGTTACGTAATCGTTAGCAACACGGATGATATCCAACGCTTTTGGCAGATCGAAGACATCACGGAAGACACAGAATTATCATTAGAGGATCAACAATGCGTTACTTACTTTGAAAATACTACGGTACGTAAGCAAGACGGCCGGTATGAAGTACGCCTTCCTCTTAAGAAAGACTACGAAAATCAATTGGGGTCATCAAAATCAATAGCAATTGCCCAATTTCATCAATTAGAACGTAAATTTAAAAGAAACAAATCAATATAAAAGGATTACAAGTTATTTATAGACGAGTACATTGCACTCGGTCATATGAAACAAGTATCAAGTTACATGACACCTGATTATTATTTACCGCACCACTGTGTATTACGAGCTGACTCTGCGACTACAAAATTACGCGTTGTATTTAACGCATCTTCCAAAACATCAAGTGGGTCAAGCTTGAATGATATCATGGCGCGGGGTCCAAATTTACAGAAGGATCTCCAATCACTTATTTTGAAATGGCGTCAGTATCAGTATGCTTTTACTGCTGATATTGAAAAAATGTTCCGACAGATCTGGATAGCTGAAGAAGATCAAAAACTGCAAAAATGTATATGGAGAAGTCCAAAAGGAGCACTAAGTGAATATCAGCTGACCACCGTAACTTATGGCACAAAAGCGGCACCGTTTTTGGCCATGATGACACTGCAGCAATTAGCAAAGGATGAGCAAGAACAACATTCAGGAAGTGAAGCTATCAAGGCTTTAAAAGAATCATTCTACATGGACGACGTACTTCACGGAGCTCATTCCATTCCTTCAGGAAAGCTTTTACAAAAAGAGCTTTCGCTTATTTTGCGATCCGGTGGTTTCAATCTGCGAAAGTGGGCCTCAAACTCTTCAGAATTACTTGACGATATTAGCCCAGGTCAGCCTGAGCAAGAGGGCTATGACTTTAGACAAGCAGAATCAACAAAGACCTTGGGACTTCGTTGGAACTGTAAGCAAGATGTTTTTCTGTTTGAGTCGAAAACAAAACTGAATATTTTAACGCCCACAAAACGATCTATGCTTTCCGACATTTCCAAATTATTTGACCCATTGGGGTGGCTTTCACCACTGACAACAAACTTAAAAATTATGTTTCAATCAATTTGGCAGACTAATTTACAATGGGACGACAAGTTACCAGAAAGTATCAAGCAACAATGGATCAAGAGCATTGAAGATATAGGGGATATTAAGCATTATCAGGTACCGAGATGGTTGGGCACTCATGAAAATCAAGATATTGAATTGCATGGATTCTGTGATGCGTCTACTAAGGCCTACGCGTGCGTTGTTTATTGCAGGACCATGTCAGGAGAAAATTATAAGGTGCATCTAGTAGCAGGAAAAGCAAGATTGGTTCCCATTAGCAAGAAAATTTCATTGCCCAAGCTAGAACTAATGGGAGCGCTCTTATTATCAAGATTGATAAATAAAATCAAAGATTGTTATAATAACTATAATATAAAAATATACTGCTGGGCTGACTCGATGGTGGTTCTTGGGTGGTTGAACGGCGATCCCGGAAGGTGGAAGCCATTCATAGAAAACCGAGTCAATCAGATCAGAGAGATCATACCAACTGAATCATGGAGGTATGTCAAGTCTAATGAAAACCCTGCGGATTGTAGCAGTAGAGGCATATCAGCAAGACAGCTCAGAGAGCATACGCTTTGGTGGCACGGACCGAGTTGGTTAAAAGAAATAAACATTAAACGTGACATCGAGCGACCTAACTATTTCACCGATCAAGAGGTGAAAAAAGCATCAAAACAAGTTAACGTCATCGCAAAGCAAGACAAGGATGGCAACATCATATCAACACTCATAACAAGACATAGCAACTTTTCGTTTATAATACGCGTAGTAGCCTGGCTGCGTCGTTTTATTACGAAACATCAAGTAGGTAACATAAACTACTTGTCTCTGCAAGAAATCAAGCAAGCGACTATTATCATTATGAAAAATCATCAGCAAGCCGAATTTCGTGAAGAAATCAATAGCATTCTAGATGGAAAGAACATATCAAACAAGAGCAAGATTAACTGTTTAAATCCTTTCCTAGATAAGCAAGGCCTTCTACGAGTTGGTGGCAGATTGAGACACGCTCGTGTGAATGAAGACAGAAAAACTCCTATCATAATATCAAACGGGAGATTAGCAGAACTGATCATTGATTATGCACACAAGATGACCTACCATGGCGGAGCCAGGTTGTGTCTATCATTTATAAGACAGAAGTATTGGCTCATTAGCGGAATGCGTTCTGTCAAGAAGCAACTACGGAAATGTGTAATTTGTAGAAGACATAATCCATACAAATTGCAACAGCTCATGGGCGACCTGCCACAAGCAAGGTGCAACCCGTCCCCAAGAGCGTTTTATCATACAGGCGTGGACTTCACAGGGTACGTGACAGTCAAAGCAAACAAGGGCCGTGGGATCAAGACCACGAAAGGCTATATAGCAGTGTTTGTGTGCATGGCAACCAAGGCCGTGCACTTAGAACTTGTATCGGACCTTACAACATCAGCATTTATAGCTGCCTTGCACAGGATGGCAGCTCGAAGAGGAACCCCTTGTCACATGTATAGTGACAACGGTACCAACTTCGTAGGAGCAAATAACGTTCTTCAGAACGAGCTCGAACAGTTACAAATAAACAATCAAGAGTTAATGAAAGTGATCACTGAAATGGAAATCCAGTGGCACTTTAACGCGCCCTCATGGCCGTCAGCAGGAGGCCTTTGGGAAGCAGCGGTGAAGAGTTTAAAATACCATCTAAAGCGGGTGATAGGCGAACAAAATCTAACATTTGAAGAGTTCACTACACTATTAGCGCAACTAGAGGCATGTCTCAATTCGCGACCGTTATGTCCATTGTCAGAAGATCCAGATGACTTAGACTACCTCACGCCAGCACACTTTCTAACAGGAGGCTCTGCCTTAACTATCATCGAAACAGAGCGAGATCTTCGAACAAGATGGCATCTAACGCAAAAAATATTCCAAGACACGTGGAAAAAATGGCGTAATGAATATCTAGATCAAATAACAGCCCGAAGCAAGTGGAAACGGCATCATGACAACATCAAAATTAATGACGTCGTACTTATTCACGACGATAACCTTCCAGCAGGAAAATGGTTGATGGGCAGAGTTACTGAACTACATCCAGGAGCTGATGGCTACGTCAGAGTGGTAACTCTTAAAACAAAAAATGGTTTCGTAAAAAGACCCATCATAAAATTATCAATTTTGCCAACCGAGAGTGAAGAGCAAGTTCTAGAAACCTCATCGAATATACAAACAGAACAAAAAGCCAAACTCAAACGTCAACGTTTATCTTTAAACTCTGTTGTTATGGCATTGCTATTCTTCATGACTATCATATCAGGTGCAACAAGTTCGTATAACCTAACTGAAATTAAAGACAGATATATATATTTCGATAAAGTCTCCGATATGAGACTTATAAGAGACGAGTGGAGAATATTGGCATATTATGACATGGGCCCGTATCAACAAGGATTCGCGGCTCTAAATAAATACTTACAATACCTTGATAAACAATGTACAAAAATAAATAAGACTATTCGATGCGACTTACTACTATTGCAATTACAGCACGGATATAATGAACTGGAATATTATAACCATATGCTCCTGAGTCAGCATTCAGGCACGCGACAGCGCCGCGGTCTTATCGACGGTGTCGGTTACGTCGCTAACAGCCTATTCGGCGTACTGGATCAACATTTCGCGGAACAGTATCAAAAGGATATACAACTCATTAGGGACAATCACAACCATATGACCTCCCTATGGAGAAATCAAACTTCTATCATAGAATCACAAAATAATGTTTTAAAAAGGATAACAGTTTTGATCGATAAACAACACAAAGCAATAAATCTGCATTTAATGTCTTTGGAAGCTAAAACTAACGACATTAAGCAAGAAATTCAAACAAACTTTGACATGAATATGTTCACATTTACAGCTGTTATTGCCAATAATATGTTACTTAACCTGAAAAACATACAAGAAGTGCTATCAGATACAATAATTGACTTATACCATGGTCGATTCAATCCTCATTTGTTGGCGCCGGAACAACTAAAAAGCGAGCTGAGTAATATTGCAAGTCAACTACCAAAGGACTTTGCTCTGCCAGTCGATGATGTACAGAACAATATCAGAGATATTTATCCATTACTGACAGTAAAAACAAGAGCAACAGAACAATACTGTCTTTTTGAAATCAAGGTACCGTTAGTTAGCCAAGATTATTTCGAAATCTATAAATTGATTCCTATACCGCAACAATCAAGAAACAGCAAAATCAGTATTATACCAAAATCAGATTACTTTGGTATCAACCTCCAAAAGGATATCTACGTTAAAATGACGGAAATGGACTTAAAGCAGTGTGTCCATTGTACCAAAACTTCATTGTGTCGTATACAAACTCCTGTTAACCGCCTTATCAATGATAATGACCTATGCGAGGTGAATCAGCAGTCTAATCAATGTGTGACCACCATCAAATCATGCAGTGATGAATGGATTAAAATGAACAACATTAATTCATTTATTTACTTTTGCTGTCACGGGTGTAAGGTGCGAATATTATGCAAGGATCAAGTTACCGTACAACAGCTGTCGCACTCAGGAATCATTAACCTCAGTCAAGGCTGTATGATAAAAACAAAGAACTTCACGATATATTCACACAAAGAAATGAACAGTAATATCAATATTTCTTCAACTATTGACCATCAATATATTCCACCAATCAATCACATTATCAATTTCTCCATACCTACTCATTTGGACACAACTAATCTATCATATTTATCAGAAACACAGAAAGAGCTACATGAAATACATGACAAGATTCGTATTCTGAAAGAAAATCAAGGGCAAATCGAGACTCTTTCAAACTATCACGACGTCCATCATTATACCGCAATATACATAGTGGTGGGTGTCGTAGTGATACTCGTCGGGGTCGTCGGGTACAGAATGCGGTGCGGACGCGCAACGCAGCCGCCGCCGCCGCCGCAGGACAGCAGGGTGGAGACGGCGCCAAGACTGGCGTTGGCAACGGTCAACCTAGCTTCCTCCAGTACTAGTGATCAGTGTCAAAATAAAGTGCAAAGTTTTCGTAGGTATAGCAGTGAGCGTAAAAATAAGCAGGATAAAGGCACTTCGCCTTTTGTGAAAAAATCAGTGTTCAAAGTGAGTGAACAACCAGTGTAGTGTTGCGATGATTAAAATGACTAGAGACTATAAGTCTATATTATCTTACGATTAAGGACCAAGTGGCTCACCTTGTTAATCATATCACATCATTCATTCATCCTTTACTTTATCAAATCACTTTACATTCTTATCTTTGTCCCCCGGGAACATGTACGGGCCAGCGACCGTACATTTCCCGCGGTCAGCATTTTACGTCCGCAGCGACGATTTTGTAACCATTTTATTAGTTAGTTCACTTTCAGCAAGCGTATCGTGTACTCATCAATCATTATCATTTTATAGCATTATATCAAGTTGTGAATAAATTCAGTGTGCAATCAAATTATCTATCATTTAGCAATCCATGTACATTACCCGTACATGTATAATATTTTTTTTAATAAAATAAGGAACCTTAGGTTCACAGCTACAGGGGCCATACCGCGGCAGGATAGGGTTGTCACGTTGAAAAAAATTGCGAGATTTTGTGTAATTTTGTAAATTTTTATACAAAAACCTTATTCGATCGACACAGTCCATTCGTTGTCAAACTTAAATTTAGCCATTAAGCCGAACACTGTCTCTTAAGATACAGGTTACCCTAGTTTAAGAGGCAGGAATTCCAATTATTGTGTACAGATTCAGCAGCATTCCTTATAAGGGGGCGTCCATAAATTACGTGAGGTGTTTTTTTAAATTTTCTTCTATCCCTCCCTCCCCCCCTGGTGAGATGTCGTCAGATTTTATTCAACCCCCTCCCCCATCCCCCAATCTCACGTGAGATTTTTCAAAATGTGGGTTTCTTACGTAAACCCGTTGGATTGTTATTGTAAAAAGAAAAAAAAATGCTTCGTGCTTTTATTTACGACTAGTTAAGACTAGTAATCAATATTGATGAAAGTTTAATTATAAGTTTAATAAAAATAGTTTTTTTTTGTTTCAATCAGAAAAAAAAATTGCGTGATATTTGCCGAGACCCCCCCTCTCTCCAACGTAAGATTAGATGAGATTTGACTCGACCCCCTCCCCCCCTTAAACATCTCACGTATTTTATCAACGCCCCCTAAGTACTTATGTAAAGTACTCATCTACCAACCTATGTGCAACACATACTACAACCATTGTAGCATTGTAGCAAGCATTGTAAACCAGCAATCTGTATTTTTTGAGTAAATATATTATATTATTATGTATATATATATATTTATGAATATTTTATTTTTAATGAAGGAAAATGTTGTCGCTACGTCACCTTTAAGACGTAAATTAGAATGTGAAAGAAAATTACGACTGGCGAGCGGGGCTCGCGGTAGCTTAGTTGGCAGAGCGTTTGGTGTTCCGAACCAGAAGACGCAGGTTCGAATCCTGCCCGCCCGCCGATTTTTTCCTTTATTAAAAATAACTTGTAATCTTAGCATGAAAAATGCTTAATAATACAAAAAGATAGAATATTTTTTATTTGTTACTGTGATTAGGATACCTTTATACCGCTTTCGTATCAGACAGGGTTTTATTAACATATGTATGTGTTGTATTGTCACAGGCAACAAACAACACTATTTAATCACCAACGACTGAAACACGTTTGGGATTGCGTGTGCGAACTGTGCGGGTATACGTTTGTCAGTAAAAACGGGCTCGTGGCGCACAAGAAAATCAAACACAAGTTTGAAGAGGTTGCTTCTGTGAGTATAAACTGGGTACTTGTAATTAAATTACTATCTTGTATTATATATTGTTATTATCACTACATATTATAAAACAAAGTCCTCCGTCGCGTCTGTCTGTCCCTATATATGCTTAGATCTTTAAAACTACGCAATGAATTTTGATGCGATTTTTTTTAATAGATAAAGTGATTCAAGAGGAAGTTTTATATGTATAATACATGACCACGCGGGCGAAGCCGCTGACGAAAAGCTAGTATTGAATATTAGCTTCCCGCCAGCGGCTTCGCCCGCGTAATAATAATAATAATCAACCCATATACTGTCCCACTGCTGGGCACGGGTCTCCTCTCAGTGAGAGGGTTTAGGCTATAGTCCACCACGCTAGCCTAATGCGGGTTGGTAGACTTCACATGCCGTCGAGAAAATCTCTCAGGCATGCAGGTTTCCTCACCATGTTTTCCTTTTCACCGTTAAAGCGAGTGATAATTATTATTATTATTATTTATTATTTCCATTTATTTCAGGCAACAAGGCCCATATAAAAATATATAATACAATACTTATAAAAATAACAAAATATAAAATACTATAACATATATATAACAATAAATCTAACACTATTTCACACTTATGGTCGGTGTGTGTTGTACGCTAGGTGTCCGGCCTCGAAAGCGCCGGAAAACTACCCCTTTCGGCCAAAACTCCTCCTTCATGAAGGTCGACAGATGTTCAGTCGGAACTCTAACCACAAAGGACTTGAAGTTCACGTTGTGTCTAGAGTCTAACCGTTCGACCCTCAGAGTGAAATTGCTCTTAACTGCAATATACTCTACGACCTCTTCGGCCTTCGTGGAGTAATGCAATCTGGACACATAGAGCGGCGTCACTGGTACTGCTGGACGCAGCAGGTGTCTCGGTCCGGTTGGTGCGGTCCCGCGCTTGTTCAGGCAGGTAGGCTTCCTCTTCTTTCGCTTCTCCACCAAGATGAAGCCATCCTTGTCGCCCAGGTCCTTCTCCGGACCAACCTGTTGCAGAACCTTCCGCGTAGAATCGCTGCGGCCCTGCTTACCCCCTATTTTATTAGTCTGCGACACAGCAGGCTTACTGGTTGCGAGAATAGCTGCATAGGCACGTTTCGGGGTCGACGTACCTACACGTGACGTTGCCTCTGTCGAGGCAGGAGCGGCGACGGCGCATGTTGCTTCGCAAGCTAAATCGGCGGTTGGTGACGCATGAGCGGAGCTCGCCGATTCAAAACTGCTGATGGTGGCATTTTGCGCCCCGCGGCGTGTGTTCACGCTAGAGACGTCAGGTGACCTACTTGTCGAAACAGTATTGCGTAGTAACAATAATTACGCACATAATTTCGAAAAGTCAGAGGTGCGTGACTTGGATTCGAACTCGAAACCTTTGACTTGGCAGTCCAGTGGTCATACCCCTAGGCTATCACTGCTTCTGCCGCTTCTGCTTCGCCCGCGTGGGCTTATATTTTTTCTTGCAACATATTTCTTTACTACTCCGCTCTTATTAGTTGTAGCGTAATGGTATATAGCCTTCCCCGATAAATGGGCTATCTAACACTGAAAGAATTTTTCAAATCGGTCCAGTAGTTTCGGAGCCTATTCAATACAAACAAACAATCAAATCTTTCCTCTTTAAAGTATTAGTATAGATGTATATTTGTTTATATTTATGTAAGTATTAATTTTATGGACCATACATTTTACCGAGATAAAAAGTAGCATATGTGCTATTCCAGACTATAATCTATCTCTGTGCCAAATTTCATCCAGATCCGTTCATCATTAGTAAAACATCCGATTCGTCTATTGCCACGGTTTTTTTTTCAATTTGTTACAGGATCAGCTGAAAGGGCCGTACTGTGAGGTGTGTGACGTGAAGTTTTTAACAGAGAAGGCATATAACAAACATTTGCGGCTATCTTCCAAACACATCAAAAATGAAAATGATCCGTAAGTACATCCTGTCTATCCTTATTAATATTACTAGCTTCCCGCCAGCGGCTTCGCCCGCGTCGTATTATAATTTTTTCCCCCGTTTTTGCAACATTTTTCATGACTACTCCGCTCCTATTAGTCGTAGCGTGATGATATATAGCCTATAGTCTTCCCCGATAAATGGGCTATCTAACATGGAAAGAATTTTTCAAATCGGTCCAGTACTTTTTGAGTTTATTCGTTACATACAAAAATACAAATCTTTCCTCTTTATAATATTAGTGTAGATAAATGCGAAAGTAACACTGTCTGTCTGTCTGTCTCACTTTGACGGCTCGAGCAAGGGACGGGGAGGGTTACCACTAAGGGATCTTCGCGACGAGCCTCGCCGGTATATCGGACGGCTGAACTGTCCGGCCCCTTAACACCCATATTTATACGGCTTACGAAGATTCCAGAATAGAACAATCGCTATAACTCTACACAATACGCGGTGGTACTCGCCTGCCTATGTTCACGGCCGTTGACCCGCGTTGAGCGCGCGGCGCTATACGAGTAGATACTTGCGCGCCATTGTTTACTGGTCACTGACCGCCCTTGAGATATTAATACCGCGCGGGCGCCGCATCTCGTTGCGTCTCGCGTCTATGATAATTCTCGAATCTTCGTGAACCACCTCCGTGCTTATAACAGTTACTCGGCGTAACAATATTATTGTATAGGTAAATAAATTAATATAAATAAATAGTAAATATCTTGGGACATTTTTTACACAGCACCATCTAGTCCCAATCTAAGCAGAGCTTGTACTATGGGTACTAGACAATGGATATAATACTTCAATACTTTTTTTTTTGTAAATACATACTTATAATACATAAGAAACACCCAGACAAACACATACACTCAAGTTCTTTACAATAAATGTTTGTGTCCTGTGGGAATCGATCCCACGACCTCGTGATCAGCAGTCCAGTACTCGAACCACTAGACCACAGACGTCGTTATTATTTTAATTTTTTTTTGTTACAGTAATCGTTTAAGCAATGATCCGTCAATAAAGTCGCGGCAGATCGCTCGGCGCAGCGCGAGCGCAGTGCGGCGCCCCGTGCTCAGTCGCCGCGACGTGTACGCCGCGCAGGAGTACCGCGGGCCCGTCACCTGCGAACAGGTAATTTTATAAGTGGTTTTGTACTTTGTTACCCGACTCATCTTGATGGCACGAGTGTCATTATCACAAAATGAAATTACAAAAAAATGGCGCATTTTATACGTTTTAATGTGCGGGCTCATTTTGAAAATCATCTTTAAGTGTATAATTTTTCTTTTCAAATAATCATTTCGGACCTATTCAAGTATCGAGTGGTACTTTGATGATTTAAAAAATAAAAAATATGTAAAAAGATCAAATTATTCAATAAAAACAAATTATTCAGTTGGCACGAGCTAACTCTAACCCGGGCGTAAATATCGGAGAGAGAAAATATTGCATTATAAGTACTATAAACTATAATATGATAAAGCCAACGTGTTCAACTTCTACAGGACCGAAGTCGTGGGCAAAGGTTAGTCTATACTAATATATATACAGGGTGTTTGGTAGAACGTTGAACATACGAAAATGGTGGTTAGTTGGGGTCATCTGCTACCCACTTGGCCCAAATTATTTGACCTTGGCCGCACCGTTTTTTTTTTACTTTTTTTAATTTCACAGAAAATTACCAGTTTTTTTTATGAGAGTCTGCTGCAATTAGACATTAATACAAGACAGGATCCTGCCTGTTTTACCCATCACGAGTAAAGATATTCGAATTTAATTGATAAAAACTGAGAATTTTCTGTGAAATAAAAAAAAAAGTAAAATAAAAACGGTGCGGCCAAGGTCAAATAATTTGGGCCAAGTGGGTAGCAGATGACCCCAACTAACCACCATTTTTGTATGTTCAACGTTCTACCAAACACCCTGTATATATAATATTATAAAGAGGAAAGATTTGTTTGTTTGTATTGAATAGGCTCCGAAACTACTAGATCGATTTGAAAAATTCTTTCATTGTTAGATAGCCCATTTATCGGGAAAGACTATAGGCTATATACCATCACGCTACGACTAATAGGAGCGGAGTAGCAATGAAAAATGTTGCAAAAACGAGGGCAAATATTTATCAAGACCACGCGGGCGAAGCCGCTGGCGGGAAGCTAGTTAATTATAAAATTATAATTTTTGTTTTAGTGTAACGTAGAACTGGAGAACCGGTGGTCATATATACAACACTTCAGGATAGTCCACCCAGACCTCAGGCGGTCACAATTCACTCCCAAAAGCATTCCGTATATGTGTGAACATTGCGGCAAAATGTTCAAGGTACGAATTATTCATGTATTATTCATTATAGCATAATCCCTCTCATACTGAGAGGAGACCCGTGAATGAGCAGGTGACGGCTAATAAGGATGAATGGAAGAAAAGGATAGGCTGCGCCGACCCCAAAAAAAATGGGACAAGGGTAGGAAGATGATGATGACTGAGAGGAGACCCGTGCCCAGCAGCGGGACAGTATATAGGTTGATTATTTTATTCATTTTTAAATAATACATGGTGGAAGGACGCACGTCCGAATAAAATGAGTTCAGTACATAATTCTGGTCCCCCTTGCGTCGAAATTTTCCGTAACTTTTTACATCATTTTTTTCTGTAGTTTTTTTTTACTTGAACGTGTAAAAAACATTATTTCTATGTACCCAAATTAGATTTATAATTAAAAAATCATTATCTCATTTATTTCGGATCGCGCGCGCGATAACTTTCACCGCGGAGCGTTATAATCGCGTTTTTAGCAATACACTGTGCGCTCAAAAATGACAATCTGTAATAACCGATCATTTTCTACATTAATGACCTAGGCCATTTTATTTTTGACCTCGAGTGAAACCTTATCACGACGTTTGTGCTTGGATGTCCCTTCCGCTTTGTATAAGGCGCTCGTGGCTAAATTATAGCAACGCTGATCAACCGATCTGCAAGGTTAAGCTACGCTTGCCGAGGCCAGTCTGTGGATGGGTGACCATTATTAACACATCGAGACCCTCCCTGCGTCGGAGAGCACGTAAAGCCGTCGATCCCGGTTGTCTGACGAGCACCTATGACAACCGTTAGTGGTAGTCAGAAGCCCAAAAAGCCTGACAACCAGTCTATACTTCGAATATCGGTATATATTGCCCAGAAATTGTGTTGTGGAGGTCTGATGGCAGTTGTACAGGCAAGGTAGTAGAATCTTGATTTCTTGAATTGTTGTTGTTGCGTGAGTCGCGTGGCCGTCCGCCATGCAGTTTCTTTGTCGACTAGTCAGTGTGGCGCGCTCGCGCGGCAAGCGGCGGCGGCGCGCGGCGGTGGCGTGATATTTCAGGCCACTCATTGGTCACGGTCGCTACTGGCAGCGGGTAGCGGGTGGCGGGCGGAAGAACCCCTTGCGCCGAATCTTCTAGAACCCGCGGAGCACGGAGCTTGCTACTCGCAACGGGTGGCGGGGCGGACAAGCGCTCCAGGCGCCGCGTTGTGGTCTTCGGCATTGTACTTATCCTCAACAGCAGTCGCTTCGCATAAAATACTGATATTCAGCCGCAACTGGTTAGACTGGAATCCGACCCCAACATGTTTGGGAAAAAGGCTAGGAGAATGATGATTCATTTTCAAATACTAAAGTATTTCCGTCCGAACATGACATGACAGGCGGGTTCGCCATATACAGAAAGACTAACGCCATCTTTGTTAGTATCGCGTGGCGTTTGTTTTTTTAGCCGATCGCGGACTAGTTCACTTCGGTTAATAGTCTGCGCGGAACTAGTTGGCCGCGCCTTAGATAATATGTGAGCGGCGGGACGAGGGGCGGGGTCGCCTGCGCGCGGTAGGATGGAGGGGCGGGGTCGCTTGTTTTCGTTCACAGTAACCCGCCGCCTCACCCCCGTCCCAACCTTAGGCGCGGCCAACTAGTTCCGCGTGGACTATAGAGAAGACCATTTTAGGACCAAGTTCGGGCGTGTCATTGTGACATGCAGTCCGCCCAGTCCTTACGCAGTAATATAAGTCAATGGTATTATTAGTTATGCATTGTATTAGAACGAAGTAGTCATGTAGTTCCGATGCCACACCTGTGACACTACATACAAACTTTCCGATACCGCTGCACACTACAATACCAAATGTCAAACTTGTCAACTTTTGTGCACGTGCAAATGCAAATGTGTGCGTGAGAGTGCGTAGCGTTTGTTGGCAGTCCGTCCGGCAAGAACACCGGCAGAATGCGAGGGACCTGAGGTATCTGACGTTAGGGGGGAGGGGGGGGGGGGGGGGGGGGGCTGGGAGAGTGGCCATTCTGTTATTATTTATTCTAGCCGATGCACAATTTTTTTGTCATTTTCACAGAATTCTACAACCCTAGCGAGTCATATGTGGGTCCATACCGGTGAGAAGCAGTTCCAATGCGACCACTGCAGCAAGACGTTCTGCACGAAGAGCAACATAGCGCTGCACATGAAAGTGCACGAGTTCACCCGACGCACGTTCGCGTGTCCCATATGTGGCAAACAGTTTTTATTCATATCCAACCGGACCAGGCATATGTTTGTGAGTATAATGTAAAACAATTAAATTAAAAATCTAAAGAACCCCCAACACAAAATGTAATTCGCTATTTTTTGGTTGCGAACATCTTGGATTTGAAATTTATTATATTATAGTCTGGCGGAACTAGTTGGTCGCAACTTAGGTATGTAAGCAGCGGGATGGAGGGGCGGGGGCGCTTGCTTTTGTTCACAGTAACCCGCCGCCTAACCCCCGTCCCTATCTAAGGCGCGGCCAACTAGTTCCGCGTGGGCTATAGTGTATAGTATTCTACTAGTCAAGACTTTTCATTTGATACCCATATTGAGGGAGTTGTTAAAAAATTGGTAATCCACCATTTTGTGGCGGCGGCCATCTTGGACCTTGATTTTTCGTGGACAAAGGCGGTCGGCTAGTTATGTATATTTTAATTTAAATGTTGCAACTTTTTTTTTTTCAGCTCCACACGGGCATGAAACCATTCAAATGCGATGTATGCGAGAAGTGTTTCCCGACGCACAGCGAGCTGCGCGCGCACATCGACCACGTACATCTCAACAAGCCGCGGCCGAAGCGGAAAAGGAGAATTAGGAAACGTGACGTCACCAATGTTGAATATTAAGGGCCTGTTTAAGGGCAGATTATTTCATAGCAAGCAGGTCATCGAAATCGGCCCAAATGATGTACCGAAGGTACACGTATTAGAAAAAATACCCTGTTATTACGCTGGTTAAAACTCTAGTCGTACTTTGTTTAATGTTGACGGAGCTGAGAAAAAAAAGTATGCGGAAAATCACGCTATTTTAGCACACTATTATCTGTTTCTTCATTCATAGTAATTTATATTAGATTATTCGAATTAGATATAATATTTATTAGATAGATTTAGATTTATAGTAAACTGTCAACTTGACAGCTATCTACTGTCAGTGTCAGTTTCGGAATGTCAAACGAACGCTTATTATCAGTTTCATAGTGATTTCATGGTAAAAACTATCCACAGCTGTCATGTACCTCCAGTACAAATTTGGGCTGAGTTGTATGGGCTTTTGATGACCTCCTTTTGTTCCATTTCTGTATTTAAACGTCGGTTAGTTCCTAAAGATAAGATTCGTAATCTGCAAGCTTTTCTGAGTTCAAAACTATCTTGTACAGAATGCGGTCCTCATATTTTGCACACTCAGCATCCTTTGGCGCCTGCACTAATATATAATATATAATAATAATAAATTCTTTATTATCTTCCACAAATAAAACAGTTACTATTTAGGTACAATTACAAGCAACTTAAAAACAAAACATTTTATTTGTGGGAGACTGGTGCCTAAACTAAGCCGAAGCCTGTATTTTAGGACACCAGGTCCCCAATAACAAATAACATAAGTTGCAAGTACCCTCAAATTACGTGTATTTGTGTAAACCTATGAAACATAAGCCAATCGACATAGAAAATATTTATGAACAACAAATATGTCTCGCAAGTTGCTAATGGGCTGGAACCTTGTCTTATTAACCTCCACGTGACGTCATCCACGCTACTTGCCGGCTTGTGGTGCTAACGCGTACTGAGAGCGGTGACGTCATTTTTACGTCACCAACATGGCCGTCAGGCACATTATCAATTTGTGGGGCTTATACTCTTTGACAAAATGTCGAAAGTTTGTCGTTTTGAAATATTTAAGTTGGAAGATGTACAATAAAAATATTTTGAAGACGTGATTTTCTTTTATTTCGATTTTCCTTTCCTTAAGCTTCAATGAAGCACTAATCTAATGTGATACGCCATACATATATTTATAGTCCACGCGGAACTAGTTGGCCGCGCCTTAGGTGGGGACGGGGGTGAGGCGGTGGGTTACTGTGAACAAAAGCAAGCGGCCCCGCCCCTCCGTCCCGCCTCTCACATACCTAAGGCGCGGCCAACTAGTTCCGCGCAGACTATAGCACGCAAGTATTTTCCTATATCACTAATTTCGACTAAATCTGAAAGAAAACAGATCTTTGCTAGGTGCCCTAGTTTCCGAAATATAAATGTGGCCAAGCTGGGGAGGCTGACTCTGGCACGGCCACCTATAAACCCTTATAACTTTTGAACCGGTGACCGACTAAATCTGATATTCGGCGACTAATTTCGACAAAATTTTTACGTCATCAAAATTAAAATTCCTGATTGTGGCTAAGCCAGGGTCAGCCACACACGTATAAGGAGGTCCGGGAGTTGCTAAATATTCATATTCTGGGACATTTTCACACAGCACCATCAGGCGCGGATCCAGCCCAAAATTTAGGTGATGGGCACGGCCACTAGAAAATTGGTCAAGTGCGAGTCGTTCACAATCGATATAAGTAGGTATTGAGGGAAAGTAGACCTGTGTAATGTTTCCATATGCTTCACGAAACTTAAAAAAATCCGGGCCACCCACCACCGAAAATTCGGAACACCCACCCCGGACAGGCTGCGTTAAAAGAGTACAACTACAATTAGTTTGTTTACTACCTCCAGGTGTCTCATCTAAGAGCGAGCGAAGCGAGCTCGAAAATTCGGGCCACCCACCCCGGACAGGCAGGGTTAGAAGAGTAACTACAGCTAGTTTGTTACTACCTCCAGGTGTCTCACCTAAGAGCGAGCGAAGCGAGCTCGAAAATTCGGGCCACCCACCCCGAACAGGCTGGGTTAGAAGAGTAACTATAATTAGTTTGCTTACTACCTCCAGGTCTCACCTAAAAGCGAGCGAAGCAAGCTCGAAAAATCGGGCCACCCACTCCGGACAGGCTGGGTTAGAAGAGTATAACTACAATTAGTTTGTACTACCTCCAGGTTTCACCTAAAAGCGAGTGAAGCAAGCTCGAAAAATTTGGGCCACCCACCCCAGACAGACTGGGTTAGAAGAGTAACTACAATTAGTTTGTTACTAGACCTCCAGTTATATCATACAGTAAGAGCGAGCAAAGCGAGCTCGAAAATTCGGAACACCCACCCCGGACAGGCTGCGTTAAAAGAGTACAACTACAATTAGTTTGTTTACTACCTCCAGGTGACTCACCTAAGAGCGAGCGAAGCGAGCTCGAATATTCGGGCCACCCACCCCGGACAGGCTGGGTTAGAAGAGTAACTACAATTAGTTTGTTTACTACCTCCAGGTGCCTCATGTAAGAGCAAGCGAAGCGAGCTCGAAAATTTGGGCATCCATCTCGGGACAGGTTAGATTAGAATGGTAATTACAATTAGTTTGTTACTACCTCCAGGTGTCTCACCTAAGAGCGAGCGAAGCGAGCTCGAAAATTCGGGCCACCCACCCCGGACAGGCTGGGTTAGAAGAGTAACTAAAATTAGTTTGATTACTACCTCCAGGTACCTTTTTTTATACCACTAAGGTGGCAAACAAGCATACGGCCCGCCTGATGGTAAGCGGTTACCGTAGCCTATGGACCCTTGCAACACCAGAGGTATCACTCTAGCGTTGCCGACCCTAAAAACCTATAAGAGGTTTATGGAGGATTCACTGCGCCGACAGTTTGAAGGAATATTCCTCCTGCTGAAGCGTAGCGCATCCTTAGGAGCTCTAGCAACTTTACTACTACTACTACTACAAATTTTTAAATGATTAACAAGTTTGTAAGCTTCTTTCCTAAAAAGTATCAGTTCAGTGTACAGTGAACAGACGCGTAGTTTTTTTTGTTTAAATCATTGTTTTTTTTTCTTTCGGCTCCGATTTAGGTGATGGGCATGCCCATCATGCCCATAACGGTGGATCCGCGCTTGAGCACCATCTAGTCTGCCCAAAATAAGCACAGCTTGTACTAAGGGAATTATATACTTTTTGTTGTTGTAAATACATACCTATAATATATAGGAAACACCCAGACATTGATATTTATGTTCATCACATAAATATTTGTGTCCTGTGGGAATCGAACCCACAACCTCGTGATCAGCAGTTTGGTACTCGAACCACTAGACCACAGACGTCGTCAAAGGCATATACCAGGTACCTACCTATTTTTGTTTCAACATTTATATTCTTCCAAGGCATGCGAAGTCTACCAACTAGGGATGTCGGAAATTCAAAAAGTAGCGATATATATCGTATCGATATTTAAAAAAAAATCAACTTAAAACTAAATTTATTATAAAACAGCCAAAAAAAAGGTCATTTGTAATCTTTACCAAAAAAATTTTTGCCTGTTTTATATTTTAGTTTTAAGTTGGTCGCTTTATTGTTCTGAAAAAATATCGATTTTTATACCTTTTCGATACTTGGAATTTTATATCGATATATCGAAATAATAAATATCGCTTAAAAATATCGATATATTGAAAAAATAATATCGATATATCGATGTTTTTTCAACATCCCTACTACCAACCCGCACTAGGTCAGCGTAGTAGGTAGACTATACCCTAACCCCTCACACGATTCTCTCTGAGAGGAGACTCGTGCCCAGCAGTGGGACAATTAGGTTTAAAGACAATTCTCATTAAAAACAAACAGTCACTTACATGAGAACATTAATAACATACAAGTAGAATATAATAGGGTTGTCGTTCATACTCTTATAATGCATTCAATAGGCCTAGTACTGAGGCGGCCAACTTTCTGAAAATTGAATGCGGGACTCTTTGTGGATACGGTTGGTAGGGGGGGGGGAGGGTTAGCCGGTAAAAAATTACACAAAAACCTAAAACTTAGGTACAAACGTCATTAATTTTTTAAAATCATATTTATCACTAGAGTGAAACTTTTTAATCAGCCGCGCAAAACCGAACAACGCGGCGCTATCGTTCGTGCGCGCGTGTTGTGTATGTGTGGTAAAAAAATAGGCATGCGGGACATGCGGGACGCATCCGATGTTTTACGGGACTATTTTACTAATTATTTCAAAGCGGGATTACATCTAGCATTACGGGACGGTCCCGCAGAATACGGGACGGTTGGCCGCCTTACCTAGTACTTAGTGTATTGGTTCTTAGTAGCATAATGGTTGTTTAGTATTTTTCGAGTATATATTCAGCAAGTTTTACCTTGAATGCACAATTAATTGATTGATGATGATATTCTGTCACTTACTGCGTATCTACATAAAGCGCTACTCATAATTTATTCAGCGCTGGGCCGCTGGTACCGCTATTAATAAAAAGTTACAAGGCTGACTTACTTTGACTCTTCAAGTACGACGAACGAAATTTTTGTTCTTACTTAGATCATTTTATAATATTATCATAGGCACCTAAAAACTGCAGCTTGGTTTGGCGCCTCTGAATTTGTTTGAATTCAGTTTTCGTTCCCGCCAATCCGCTACATGGTACATTTTAGGGTTGTTGAATAAATATCGATACATCGATATTATTTTTTCAATGTATCGATATTTTTGAGCGATAATTAATATAATATCGATGTATCGATATAAAATTCCAAGTATCGAAAAGGTATCAACATCGATATTTTTTTCAGACCAATAAACATTTTTTTAAGTTAAAGATTAAAAGTTCCCTTTTTTTGGCTGTTTTATAATTTGGTTGTTAAGTTGGCCGATATATCGATATTTAAAAAAAAATATCAATATTGATATTTTTTTTTTTATCGATACTTTTTGCATTTCTGACATCCCTAGTACATTATTTTATCTCTCAAATGTCAATCATTTGACAAATAAATTGTTGCTAGTAAAATAAAATAAGTTTTGTAGGCCGATTACCGATTATAATGTTTTTTATAGTTAGGCACAAAGAACAAAGTTTTTGACTTTTCGTTTTAATTTGAGTTATTTTTCGTCTGAATTTATCATGAATTTATTGTTGAGCTACAAAAAAGTAATGAATACCAAAAACAAAAAAGAACGGGGACAACTTGCTCTATAATAAAGCTTTCAAAAAGCTTTGTTGTGTGTCTCTTTCTAACTTTAGTGAGCGGTAATAAGTAAGAGTAAGACAGAACATGGTTACCACAATATATGTTTACATACATTGTTGTACAATGCTACAAAATTAAGAAGTTTGTTCAATGACAATGTACAATTGCTGTCCTTTTCTAAACAAATGTTTTTGTATGAGTTAGAAGAGTGCAGAACAATGAATGTGCCTAATGACATTTCCTTTAAAATCAACAAGATTATCAATCGTCGGCAAGAAAAATGACATTGAATTCATGAATTTTATTGAAGTTATTTTATTCCAATTACTATCTAACCGTATTCAAATACATGAAATCTATTCTTATATATTATTTTTAACCAGTACATGTGCATGTTTTTACTAAAAACTTGTGCAGAAATGTGTTCTTTACATATAAAATGAAGTCTACAAATAAGGCTTCGATTAGAGTCTGCTCCGCAATGTTTTGTGCTCGTATTTTGTGTTTATTGTGACAAATATAAATTAAACATGAGGTGTTGTGTGCCAAATTGTAAGAATGATTCAAGACACATATCCAAATCGCAGGGAATTACGTTTCATGTGTAAGTTTGTCAAATATTTTTAGACTTATTTCGTGTAATTGATCTCGCCTACGAGAATTTTAGTAAAGCAATCACAACAGACCAATTGAAGCCTACTCATGTAGATTTACATTTTGTTCAAACTTGAAATGGAGTAATGTCATGTGGAACAAGGCCAAGGCTAAACAGGTAGCTAAGCCACAGAGTATTTGACTTTATTATAACCAAGCCAACAACAATAACATGGGTTCTATTAAAAAACAATGTAAATTAAACAACCGTAGCAGTTCCTAAATCTTAGCCTTCCCCTGAAGCCTAAGATTATGATGAATTATTATTTATATCTGTAAATATTTCAGAAAAGTGAAGATAATATTTTTATTCATACTAAACAGCATTTGTAACTTATAAATTGTATTCTTACCCTTCCAGCTTCCCCACTGAGCCATCTCTCCGTACCACATGGGTCAAGGCCCTCGGCAAAGAGACATGGGAACCGAAGGAGAGGAGTGCAGTGTGTTCGGAACATTTCCTATGTGATGACCTTTATGAAACTAAGAGTGGGCTCCGAAAAGTCAGGATGGGGGCTGTGCCTTTGATAGTGCAGGTTAGTATGAGTTCTTGAGTCCATAAATAACTATAAAATAGTCAAAGGGGCTCATGGCTATCATTTTGTCCATGACTCCATGCCATGGTTTCCACTATGTTCATCAAGCATTCTGCAATGGGGAACTGGGAGAAATAACTCAAAGTAAGAGGACTGATTAGGGGGCGTTCATAAAATAGTGAGATGTTTAAGGGGGGAGGGGGTCGAGTCAAATCTCATCTAATCTTACGTTGGAGAGAGGGGGGGTCTCGGCAAATATCACGTAATTTTTTTTCTAATTGAAACAAAAATAAAACTATTTTTATTACACTTATAATTAAACTTTCAGCAATATTGATTACTAGTCTTAACTAGTCGTAAATAAAAGCACGAAGCATTTTTTTCTCTTTTTACAATAACAATCCAACGGGTTTACTAAGAAACCCATATTTTGAAAAATTTTACATGAGATTGGGGGATGGGGGAGAGGGTTGAATAAAATCTGACGACATCTCACCAGGGGGGGAGGGAGGGATAGAAAATTTAAAAAAACACCTCACATAATTTATGGACGCTTAGCCGTCCGCACCAGTCTGTAACATTCAGTTACACTTGCTGCGGTCGGTCTGCACATGGATGACCATTCTTAACGCATTGAGATCCCTCTGTGACAGTGTGTACAGTTCTCGCCAAACTTATTGTCTAGGTTGTAGTTGGCAAGAGCTAATTTTAACCCTTTCATAAAAACCGGAGAAAGAAAAATATTAGATTGTATTAACTAACCTAACCTAAATTAAAAATTTAGAAAACCCCCGACACGAAATGTAATACGCCATTTTATGGTGGCGGCCATCTTGGATTTAAAATTTATTATAGTGTATAGTATTCTCCTAGTGAAGCCCTTTCATTTGATACCCATATTGAGGGAGTTGTGGTAAAATATGTAATCCGTTATTTTGTAGCGGCGGCCATCTTGGGCCGATTCACATCAAACATAGCTAAGAACACTCCCGACTAATACACCTTTCAAATAAAAAAATCAAAATCAAAATCGGTTCATCCGTTCGGGAGCTACGATGCCACAGACAGACACACACACACACACATACACACACACACACACACACACACACACACACATACACACACACACACACAGACACGTCAAACTTATAACACCACGTCGTGTTATAAGTTTGACGTGTCTGTGACGTGACGTTTTTCGTCGGGGGTTAAAAATAAAAATAGCTTGAGCCAACTTCAACCCGGACAAAAAGTTTGTCGAGAACTGTAAAGCTGTTGGTCCCGGTTGTCGTACGGTCATACATGTTCATATCCTGTGACAATTGTAAGTTGTAGTCAAAAGCCCAAAAAGCCTGTCAGCCAGTCTATTTACCTAAAAGCCGAAAGTAGTTTACATTCAGAATCAATTGCAATGGTTTTTAACCCCCGACGCAAAAACGACGGGGTGTTATAAGTTTGACGTGTCTGTGTGTGTGTGTGTGTGTGTGTGTGTGTGTGTGTGTGTGTGTGTGTGTGTGTGTGTGTGTGTCTGTCTGTGGCATCGTAGCTCCCGAACGGAAGGACCGATTTTGATTTTGTTTTTTTTATTTGAAAGGTGAATTTGTCGGGAGTGTTCTTAGCTACGTTTGATGAAAATCGGTCCAAGATGGCCGCCGCCACAAAATAGCGTATTACATATTTTTTCACAACTCCCTCAATATGGGTATCAAATGAAAGGGCTTAATAAGGAGAATACTATACGCTATGATAAAATCAATTTAAAATCCAAGATGGCCGCCACCACAAAGTGTCAAACTACATTTCGTGTCGGGGTTTTCTAAATTTTTAATTTAGGTTAGTTATTAACCTATGTTATTATTTTTGTTTTAAAAATTATTCTGTAATACAAGAAGTAATAAGTGTTACATATTTGTTTATTACAGGATTCTATAAGCTGTGACTATGGAGAACCAGCCAGCTTGAAGGTAAAATATTGATAAGTTATACTTAACTAGCTTCCCGCCAGCGGCTTCGCCCGCGTGGTCATGTATTCTACATATAAACCTTCCTTAAGAATACTCTATCTATTAAAAAAAACTGCATCAAAATCCGTTGCGTAGTTTTAAAGATCTAAGCATACATAGGGACAGACAGACGGCGGAAGCGACTTTGTTTTATACTATGTAGTGATAACACTAATCTATAAAAGAAGAATCTGACTTTATTATTTACTCTTATATTAATCAAATATTTATGCAATAATTAAATACCTTGTTTCAGGCGTGTAGAATATGTTTAGTGATGGATGCAAAACTATTTCCGATAAGAATCTACAAACTAGAGCAAGCTTATGAAAATCTTACTGGAATATCGGTGAGTCTATCTCTTAATAACTTAATAATTCATTCATTTATTTTTATATTTTGCGTTAACAAACGCTAGACATCTTTGAAAAAAAATATTTTTTAAGTAAAAAGAAAAAACCGTCTCAGACAGTCCCTCCGATAAAGTGTACTTAAATGGAGGGACGCAGGTTCGAACCCTGCCTGAGATCTTCTTTTACGGCCCGCCTGATGCCTGCCTGTAAGCAGTTACCGTAAAATATGGATGCTTGTAACACCAGGGGTATCACTTGCGCGTTGCCGACCCTATAAACTTCTTAGAGGTTTATAGAGGATTCACTGCGCCGACAGTTTAAGGGAATATTACTCTTGCTGCCAGTGCAGCGCATCCTTAAAAGAAGCTCTGGCGACCTTACTCACTGTAGCAACACAACACAATAAAGTGTGTTATTTGGCTGCAGTTTTCTGTAAAGTGGGGGTACTTCCAAGCGAGCTTCCATGGCAAGCGTCCATAGGCTACGGTAACCGCTTACAATCCCGCCTGCTGTATGCTTGTTTGCCACCTTAGTGGTATAAAAAAAGCTACATTTCAGCTATGTGAAGAGGACAAGCTACCGCAGAAGTTATGCATGGAGTGTGTGCAGAGGCTAATGAACTGCAGCCGCTTCAGGCTGAAGAGTCTACGAGCTAACTCCCTCATGCTAGAAGTGATAAAGAAACAGGATACCGTGAGTAACCTTCTTTATTCTCATAGAAGTCTGATGTCCGACCATCAGACCCCATTTATAAAGGCATGTTTCACTTCTGGATAGCGGCTAACCATTGGATAAATTAAATAGGGTCATCAGAACTACATAGGTGTGCCAGCTGCCATGTTTCGCCATAATCGGTTCACAAATGAGAATGTTTCAGAAATCAATCATTACTATCTACAAAATGCAACAACATTTGTATGAAAAAATATGCCGACTATTCGTGACTGAAACACAGGCTATTTGCCACACCTGCTAGTCGCACTATGGCACGTGCTAACTCACCCATTCCACGTGTACTTATGACACTCAACGCTCTCCTTGAAGTAAATCCGGACTGCGATTTGTTTGTGACGGATGGAAGACAAGGGGGCGTGCATAAATTACGTGAGGTGTTTTTTAAAATTTTCTATCCCTCCCTCCCCCCCTGTCCCCCCCAATCTCACATGAGATTTTTCAAAATGTGGGTTTCTTACGTAAACGTTGGATTGTTATTGTAAAAAGAAAAAAAAATGCTTCGTGCTTTTATTTACGACTAGTTAGACTAGTAATTAATATTGCTGAAAGTTTAAATATAAGTGTAATAAAAATAGTATTTTTTTTGTTTCAATCAGAAAAAAAAATTGCGTGATATTTGCCGAGACCCCCCCTCTCTCCAACGTAAGATTAGATGAGATTTGACTCGACCCTCTCCCCCCCTTAAACATCTCACGTATTTTATGAACACCCCCCAATCTTATCAGTATGTCTGGAGTACTGTGAGAAGTCTGTGTCCTAGTTGTGTCCTTAATTACCTCTTAGTTAGTGTAAGTGACCTGCGGCCGTTCTAATTAAAGTTTAAGAAAATAAATAAATGAAATTATCAGCCAATTAATATAACGGGATTCTATACATGCCCTAAATGTCAGTGTGATTGTAGACATCGTTAGATTATAATCCATCTCGCGAGTTTGTAAACTGTCGATAAATTGTGAACTGCACCAAACACGTATAAAAATCTTTTAATTTTTGATATGCGTATTTCATTTGATATTAATTGCGTGTTGCAATTTCTTAACCCTCATTTGCTAAGGAATATCAAAAATATTTTTGGAAGAAAGGTAAATGCATTTACGTAAAAAAAAATACTTTGAATATAAATATGAATATGGTTCACAGTCCTTAAGAGACTTAAGTTGGCTAAACTGTCTGGTGTACTTAACTGGAAAGACGTAGGTTCGAAACCTGCTTCAGATGATATTTTTCTTCATCATCAACCCATACCGTCCCACTGCTGAGCACGGGTCTCCTCTCAGTATGAGAGGGATTAGACCAAAGTCCACTACGCTAGCCTAATGCGGGTTGGCAGACTTCACATGCCATCGAGAAAATCTCTCAGGCATGCAGGTTTCCTCACGATGTTTTCCTTCACCGTTAAAGCGAGCGATAATTACGTAAATGATTTCGAAAAGTCTTGCATTCGAACTCCAGACCTTTTACTCAGCAGTCTAGTGGTCATACCCTTAGGCTATCACTGCTATATTTTTCTCACTCACTCAAAAATGTATATCTTTTCAAACAAATAAACTGATATTTTTTTACAGTTAACCGTTCAAAATATAAAGAGTATAAATCGCGAAAATAACCAATTAATATCCTCATTATCACCAAAATACTTCAACGCAGACCATTATGACGCTCTCATAGAATTTACTGAACCAGAAATAATTATCGATGACACACAACTCGAAACACCCCACGAAACCACACAATACCCTTGCGACGTCGAAATAAAAAAAGAAAACGAAATCTTCCTAACAGAAGACATAGAAAAAAATGACAATGACGTTCCTGATGATGTCACTTCCGATAAAGAGTACTTAGTGTCCGATAACGATTATTCTTCCGACGATAGTCTTCCACTAGATCAATGTAAGACGAAAAAGGGTAAAAAGAGGAAGGAGAAAGACAAAAAACCCATCAAAAAGGTCAAAAAGCTGAAACCTACCGAACCAAAGATTGATAGACGGAGAAAACCGTTTCTGAACGATGATTTGAATGAAACTCTTTTCACAATAACCGATTTGACATTTGAAGAGCAGATTGCGGAGATTGTGAAGAGGCAAGAGAGTTCTAATTATAAAAATGCTGTTTTTAAATGTACTGCGTGCTTCAAAGGGTTTTTGGACGAAGATGCTTATAATACTCATGTCACCAGGCATACGGATGTAAGTATTATTAAACTGCTATGCTGTGGGTTTGATTCGCAGGTCGAGTCAGGTGTTATTGTTTTTTTTTTTAAGAAATTATCCGTAGAGTACGGAGCAGTCTAGCTACTCTCAGCTACTATGCTCGATGCCTTCGAGAAAAGTGTTATTGAGGTTTTCTATGAAATTCTCAGAAGTTGGAGTTTGAATTTGTCCCCGTTAATAGCAAATGCTTCCCATCTACATGAGACCTTAACATACCGACGAACGATGGTTGTACATTATTTGCTATCAACCAAGTACAAATCCAGACTCTGAGCTGCTACTAGGAATTTCACAGAAAACCTAACAACACTGCTCGTCCCGGGCATCGAGCCCAGTACCTCTAGCGTAGCAGTCGCACTTGGGACCACTAGACCTACGAGGCAGCCGGATAGTAACTTTTCTCTTTTCTCTTTTCTTACTACAACAATAGTAAGTTTATTTATTTATTTGTTCACATACTTATTTGTTTATTTTCCAGCAATGCGGCGAACATGAATGCGGTATATGTAAGACTCATTTCAAGCACCCGCATGCCCTGCGCAAGCACATAACCGCGCACCACACGCAGCGGTTCAGTTGTAACCAGTGTACCTATGTGACTACGCACAGACAGACGGCGCGACTCCACGAGAGGTGGCATAAAGGCACCAAATACCGCTGTCCACACTGCCAGGATGAATTTGTGTGAGTTTGTGATTATTTAGGCGTCATCGCCATACAAGGTGGAAGGGACATCGACGCACAAACGTCGTGACAAGGTTTCACTCAAGGTCAAAAATATAAATATAAATATCTTGGGGAAATTTTTTACACAGCACCATCTAGTGCCAAACTAAGCAGAGCTTGTACTATGGGTACTAGACAATGGATATAATACTGATTTACTTTTTTTTTTTTTGTAAATACATACTTATAATACATAAGAAAAACCCAGACAAACACAAATACATACAAAACATAAATAAAAAAAAATGACCTAGGTCATTCATGTAGAAAATGATCGGGCATTACAGATATTAACATTTTTGTGCGCGCAGTGTATTGCTAAAAACGCGATTATAACGCTCCGCGGTGAATGAAATAATGATTTTTTAATTATAAATCTAATTTGGGTAGATAGAAATAGTGTTTTTTTACACGTTCAAGTAAAACTGCAGAAAAAAATGATGAAAAAAGTTACGGAAAAATTGAATGTAGTGCGTCGATGTCAGAGAGGTAGGGCACAGCCATTTTTGGCTCAAATCTGGAGCAGCCCATCTGGGGAAGTACCTCCACCTTACAGAAAAGTGCAGCCAAATAACAAACTTTACTGTGTGTTGTGTTCCTGCAGTGAGTAAGGTCGCCAGAGCTCCTTCTAATGATGCGCTGCGCTGGCAGTAAGAGGAATATTCCCTCAAACTGTCGGTAACGCGCGAGTGATACCACGCAATCACACTTTACTGTGTGTTGTGTTCCTGCAGTGAGTAAGGTCGCCAGAGCTCCTTCTAATGATGCGCTGCGCTGGCAGTAAAAGGAATATTCCCTCAAACTGTCGGTAACGCGCGAGTGATACCACGCAATCACACTTTACTGTGTGTTGTGTTCCTGCAGTGAGTAAGGTCGCCAGAGCTCCTTCTAATGATGCGCTGCGCTGGCAGTAAGAGGAATATTCCCTCAAACTGTCGGTAACGCGCGAGTGATACCACGCAATCACACTTTACTGTGTGTTGTGTTCCTGCAGTGAGTAAGGTCGCCAGAGCTCCTTCTAATGATGCGCTGCGCTGGCAGTAAGAGGAATATTCCCTCAAACTGTCGGTAACGCGCGAGTGATACCACGCAATCACACTTTACTGTGTGTTGTGTTCCTGCAGTGAGTAAGGTCGCCAGAGCTCCTTCTAATGATGCGCTGCGCTGGCAGTAAGAGGAATATTCCCTCAAACTGTCGGTAACGCGCGAGTGATACCACGCAATCACACTTTACTGTGTGTTGTGTTCCTGCAGTGAGTAAGGTCGCCAGAGCTCCTTCTAATGATGCGCTGCGCTGGCAGTAAGAGGAATATTCCCTCAAACTGTCGGTAACGCGCGAGTGATACCACGCAATCTTAATTGAAATGTGTCGACGTCTGTGGTCTAGTGGTTCGAGTACCGGACTGCTGATCACGAGGTCGTGGGTTCGATTCCCACAGGACAAAAATATTTTTGTGATGAATATAAGTACTTGTGTTTGTCTGGGTGTTTCCTATGTATAATAAGTATGTATTTACAACAAAAAAAAGTATATAAGTATTATATCCATTGTCTAGTACCCATAGTACAAGCTCTGCTTAGATTGAGTCTTGATGGTGCTGTGTAAAATGTCCAAAGATATTTATTTATTTAAATAGCAGAATTGGTTTACAGCATGGATGGCGAACCTTTACTCATCTGTATTCTAATTTTTATTAAAAAGAAATTGAAGAGACAGAGAAGAGACAATCTTAATTCAGTAATTAATGGGGGAAAGAATATCGATGAGGCACCTAAAGCCCAAAGTTTATGATGCGATTAGTTAATAAAAGCTTTAGCTGTCTAGTTATTATGTTTTGTTGTGTGCACATATTTGTTACGTTACTATCCAGATCAAAACATTGTATTTGTGATAAGTATGGTTATTTTTACGATTGTAATGTTTTGTGCATTTAAAAAAAAAAAAAACGTCTGGAGAATGTATTAGTTAATTTAATGACCCCAAAAGTATGTTACATTTATATTCTTGTGACAGACATATAGAGTACACAGTAGGGAGTGAGAGAGAGAGCATGTGACACTACCAACATACAGATAAGCTAAGTGTTGCCACCCTTAACACTTTTAAATGTATGAACATTGCCATTAATCAACAGTTTAGTGCCCAAAATATTTTGACACGTGCCAGCAATGGCACGCGTGCCATTGGTTCGCTATCACTGGTGTACAGTCTCTAGCAAAGTACAGGGAATAGAGACATGATGGTATGTTTACAAATAATGTTTGTTACAGTAAATTCACGACGTATATGGGACACATACGTATCAAGCACCCTTCGGACTTCGTGTGTGAACTCTGCGGGTATTCATTCGTCAGCGCTAAAGGCATAGAACTACATAAGAAACTCAAACACAGACTGGAAAACTCACAGGTAAGTTAAGTTAGGTAAGTTAACGACATAAAATAAAAAATAGTACCATTTTGTGGTGGCCGCCATTTTGGATTGAATATGTATCTTAGAGCATTTTTTTTATACCACTAAGGTGGCAAACAAGCATACGGCCCGCCTGATGGTAAGCGGTTACCGTAGCCTATGGACGCTTGCAACACCAGGGGTATGACTCGCGCGATGCCGACCCGAAAAACCTATTAGAGGTTTATGGAGAATTCACTGCGCCGACAGCTTGAGGGAATATTTCTCTTGCTGCCAGCGCAGCGCATCCTTAGAAGGAGCTCTGGCGACCTTACTCACTACAGGAACACAACACACAGTAAAGTGTGTTATTTGGCTGCAGTTTTCTGTAAGGTGGAGGTACTTCCCCAGATGGGCTGCTCCAGATTTGAGCCATAAATGGCTGTGCCCTACCTCTCTATAGAGCATAGTATTCTACTGATCAAGACCTTTCATTTGATACCCATATTGAGGGAGTTGTGAAAAATATGTAATCCGTCATGTTTTGTGGCGGCGGCCATCTTAGATTTATTTTCATCAATCATAGCTAAGAACACTCCCGACTAATTCACCTTTCAAACAAAAATAAAGTAATAAGCAGAAGTGCGTGCCTTGGATTTGAACTTGAGACCTTTGACTTGGCAGTCCAGTGGTCACATCACTACACTATCACTGCACTTTAGTACAGTCACGACCAACAACATGTATACACTAACAAAAGTGCTAAAGCGATTTTTTCATGAATAAACGATTGCAACTTTGAAATAACACCAATGTCACTATAGTATTGGTTCGTAATATCACAAAAGTCCTATTATAGTTTGCGCGGAACTAGTTGGCCGCGCCTTAGGTATGTGAGCGGCGGGACGGAGGGGCGAGGTCGCCTGCGCGCGGTGGGGTGGAGGGGCGGGGGCGCTTGCTTTTGTTCACAGTAACCCGCCGCCTCACCCCCGTCCCTATCTAAGGCGCGGCCAACTAGTTCCGCGCGGACTATAGTACTTTAGGAGCAATTTGCTTTAGTACTTTTGTTAGTGTATATGTTTTTATATGTTTTTGTTCGTGACTGTACGTGATAGTATGTATTTAAGATAGGTTGATAATGATTTGATTATCTTTTTGTATTTTTTTTTTAAGAATTTTCCATGCTAAAAAGTAAGTTTAGAATGTGAAGGAAGATTTCGACTGGCTCGCGTGGCTCGCTTAGCGGTCAAAGCGTCGTGTGTACCGAACCGGAAGACGCAGGTTCGAACGCTGCTCGCCAGGCAATTTTTTCCTTAATTAAAAATGATTTGATTGTTCCAGATACCGGAAGATGGGCCGTTATGTGAGTTATGTAACGTCCGTTTTGTATCTTCGGAGGCTCACAAGCGACATCTGAGCGTATCAGCTAGACATAACACAGGTAAGAACACGTATATACAAATACTCACGCCTTCCTACCATAGGGGTAGGCAGAAACGATTGAAAAAAAAAAAAAGATAATCATTTGGCAGACCAGAAAAAAATATTGAACTATTTTATTGTTGATTATTTTTTAGTATAGGTACCTAAAATATAGCAAAAAAATTATTAAATGAAACAAAAAGGAGGCGTACTAATGTACACCCACATTTCGCCGGGCTGCTACTGGCTATTTCACAGAAAACCCAACAACACTTTGCTCGACCCTGGGATCGAACCCAGGAGCTCTAGCATAGCAGTCGTGCTTGGGACCCCTAGACCAACGAGTTAGTCAAATTCATAAAATATAATAAGCATAAAATACTTTTATCTACAACAGGCGCAGACAAAGACTCAAGAGAATCGAACAAGCCGAAGAAAAGTAGAAAAACTAAAGAATCCAAAGAGAACGAGAGGATATCGAGGGGGAAAGACAAGGAGTCCGATGAAAAGAGACGCATATACCCGAGCCAGATGCGGAAGGCAGAGGGGCCGATACCGTGCGAACAGGTTAGTGATCATCCAGTGACGAAAACACGCCGAGCTTGTTGCTTAGGCCGTTTGAACTCAGCTTCATCAAAACTTGTAAAAGGTTATGTTATATCTTTATCGTTATTTGTTGTCATTTTCACTGGAGCTCAGTGTCCCAGACCGATATGTGTGGAGACGACTGCTAGCCAGTGGCCAATCTACTAGCGAAAGCTCCTCTGACCCGTACAATCCGCATAGTAAATGAGCTGCATGACTATTGTTGATATAGAAATAAAACTACTTTTTATGGTTTTTATCGCGTTATATTGATATTATTTTAATCCCGACGTTTTATTTCAATGTCTAGTATTTGCGTAAGTGACAGAAATCAGTATTGATATAATTTCACGCAATTTGAATGAACTCGCAAAAGTTCTCTTAAATATAGCTAAGCGAGACCTAAAAATATCGACATAAAAGAAGAATTACAACTCTACAAGAAAAAAATCCGAAGTCACTCTAATATCCTGGCAAACCTCCTCATGGATGAGCCCAAAGAAATTCGCATATAAAATACAACAAGACCTACTATAGAATGATTTACAATCTTGTACTAAAAATTTTGGATGTGTCATAGGACACATGCCATGCAAGTGCTAAATGTCTAATCAACTGTATGACAGATTGCAAGATATAATTAAAAATTTAGATAACCCTCGACACGAAATGTAATTTGTCATTTTGTGGTGGCGGCCATCTTGGATTTAAAATTTATCATAGTGTATAGTATTCTCCTAGTTAATCCCTTTCATTTGATACCCATATTGAGGGAGTTGTGAAAGAATATGTAATCCGCTATTTTGTAGCGGCGGCCATCTTAGACCGATTTTCATCAAACATAGCTAAGAACACTCCCGACTAATACACCTTTCAAATAAAAAAATCAAAATCAAAATCGGTTCATCCGTTTGGGAGCTACGATGCCACAGACTACCCATTTGCAGGTTGATACAGTATCTGATACATTACATGCTACACTGCTAAGTGAGTACCCAGCTTTAGGTTTAAGACCAGTAAAGATAGGTATTATGGTAAATAAATAAATAAATTTTATGACATTATTCCTGTATTATTATAATTTCAGTGTGGTCTCCAGCTAGAAGACTCTAGGGCTTACCACGGCCACTTCAGACGAATGCACCCGGACAAGAATCGAACCAACTACCCGTCTATGAAGTCGCCGTGCATGTGTGAAGTGTGTGGCAGGATGTTCCAAGTAAGTGTATTGTGAAGTACGATACCATAGTCCGCGCGGAACTAGTTGGCCGCGCCTTAGGTAGGGACGGGGGTGAGGTGGCGGGTTACTGTGAACGAAAGCAAGCGACCCCGCCCCTCCGCCCCACCGCGTGTAGGTGACCCCGCCTCTTCGTCGCGCTGCTCACATACCTAAGGCGCGGCCAACTAGTTCCGCGCAGACTATACCTCGTAATATTCAAATATTAAGTTTCCGAAACATCTTTCATGAGAAATACTAATATTCACCTATTCAGGATTATTTATTACTGAATAAAATTTTTATACATAGCTGGGGCAATCGCCCATACTTAATTTAGCCATGTCTTTTGTATCCATATTGACAGAGGAATTTGAAAACTTTTGAAAAATTTGCCTACTCGTGCAACTTTCATATTTCGATACAAACATAGACAAAGAATGTCGTAAAGCGTCAAGTTTCTAAGATAAACGCTATTAAAGTTACCCTATAAAGTCAAGAATTGATCGAAGAAATCTATGAATTTACTTCAATTATTGTTTGTGTGGTGACTGACGGACAGACAGACAACGAAGTGATCCTACCCATAGTTCCTTTTTCTTTTACCGTGATCCGTTACTACTTTTCAGTACAGTATTCAGTTCGGGTGACCTTAACTTTAATTCTTTAATTGCTTATATCTTGGAAACAAACTATTTATAATGTCATTGCTTGGAAACATGACTTTACAAGATTTTGACTCATACATTTCTTGTTGATATTGATGCCTGTTATCCATTTATGAAGTTTTTATGGCCGATAGCCAAGGTTTTTTTTAAATGGGGCCCGGATGGAACTCCACGCTCTATAGACAATCAAAATCTTCAAACACGTTTGTTTTCTTTTCAGAGCTACGCCTTACTAAAGGACCATACATGGGTACATACTGGGGAGAGACCGTTCAAATGCGAGTCTTGCGGCAAATCCTTCAGGATGAAGCAGCGGCTCGTGGCTCACAGAAGAGTACACAGCCAGGAGCGAGCCAGCTACGTGTGTGCACTGTGCGGGAAACACTTCTCGACACACAGCAACAGACAGCGGCATATGTTTGTAAGTGTTATGTATTAGTATACAGTAGTGAGCTAGCAGTGAGCCAGCAGCGAGCCAATAGAAAGTCAGCAATGAGCCAACAGTCAGCCAGCAGTGAACTAACAGTGAGCCAACAGTCGGCCAACAGTGAACTAACAGTGAGCCAACAGTTAGTTAGCAGCGAGCCAACAGTCAGCCAACAGTGAACTAACAGTTAGTCAGCAGCGAGCCAACGGTCAGCCAACAGTGAACTAACAGTTAGTCAGCAGCGAGCCAACAGTAAGTCAGCAGCGAGCCAACAGTAAGTCAGCAGCGAGCCAACAGTAAGTCAGCAGCGAGCCAACAGTAAGTTAGCAATGAGCCAACAGTCAGCCAGTAGAGCCAGCAGCGAGCTGACAGTAAGTCAGCAATGAGCCAACATTCAGCCAGTAATGATCCAGTAGAGTCAGCAGCAAGCCAATAGTGAGCCCGTAGCGATCCAGTAGAGTCAGCAGTGAGCTAACAGTTAGTCAGCAGCGAGCCAGCTACAAATGTACTCTA
Organism: Acronicta psi; assembly: GCA_946251955.1. Taxonomy (NCBI): domain Eukaryota; kingdom Metazoa; phylum Arthropoda; class Insecta; order Lepidoptera; family Noctuidae; genus Acronicta; species Acronicta psi. The sequence goes on along the minus strand of OX276498.1, from coordinate 2,418,347 downwards.
TACGGAAAATACTTCTCAATACCCCCAGAGACAAACACAAATACTTATATTGATCTTTTAACCTGTCGACTGTCTAAACAATTTGATTAATGTAATTGTTGTATATGTGTGCGTGCACACCGCCTCGCAATGCGTTGACAACCAGTGAGCGTTTAACTTGTGTTCCCCGTTCCGCCCGCATACCTAACAGTAATCCTTACTAATACAATAAATGCTAAAGTAACTCTGTCTGTCGGTCGCGCTTTCACGCCAAAACCACTGAACCGATTTAAATGAAATACGGTACACAGATAGTCTAGAGCCTGAGGAAGGACATAGGCTACTTTTTAATGCGAAAAAATGGCTGTAAGGGTTTGAAAGTTATAAGAAATACCGAAACCACGCGGGCGAAGCCGCTGGTGGAAAGCTAGTATTCATGTAATATCAAATTTATTTTTGTTTATTAAATACGTAATACAATATATTTATATATCTATACGTATATATTCTTAGGTATTGTTATTATAATAATAGACAACGCAAAAAAAAGGAACAAAATAACTTACCAATGTTCGCCAATGCCACATCCAGTAGTATGAACATTTAGTACCATGCATCTGTGGTCGCCGCCGGCTACTACTTAGCATCGACACACTGTCGTTGATACATTTTTAAACTTACCCACTAAGTTTTATAATCATTGTACTTTCTTGTGAACTGTTACCATTTACCTTTTGTACGCTCGTAGACTTAAGCTTTTAGCATAGCATTTTAGTTTGTCTTTTTTCTCAGTAAGTGAATTTATATTAATTCTTATGAGAAAATAAAGCTCTTAAAACCTATAATATCAAATCAAATCAAATCAACATTTATTTCAAATAAAATACATAGAATGGTTTTGCGGTGGTTACTGCACTAAGCTTGGGGCTTGTATCGCAGATACCAACAGAGTTTAACAATTCCTATTTTAACATTATTGTATTATGGACTCCGTAGACATCATAGGCAAGTCGCAAAAAATTTAAGTTAAATTAAATTAAAATTACATCAAATTCAGTTACAATTATTAGAAACTAGCTTTCCGTCAGTGGCTTCGCCCGCGTGGTCATGTATTATACTATAAACCTTCCCCTTAAATCACTTTATCTATTAAAAAAAACCGCATCAAAATTCATTGCGTAGTTTTAAAGATGTAATCATATATAGGGACAGACAGACGCGACGGAGGACTTTGTTTTATAATATGTAGTGATGAACGCAAAAAAGAAATTTGTGACTGAAGTAACAAGATAAGCTATATAATATGATGTAATATTTCCAGATACACACCGGTCTGAAGCCGTTCAAGTGTGAGATGTGCGGCAAAGGCTTCAAGCACGCGAGTGAGAAGAGAGCTCACATCACTTACGTGCATCTGAAGAAACCCTGGCCCAAGCGCGCCAGGGGTAAGCGGAGGTCTGACGGCAGACAGGTAAGCTTCCAGCACTTTACACAGCACCATCTAGTCCATGTATGGGCAACGGCCGGCCCGCGGCGGCTTTTGGAGTTGGAGGAGTAGTTTTGGAGCCTATTCAATACAAACAAACAATCAAATCTTTCCTCTTTATAATAATAGTATCAAATTCAAATTCAAATTTCAAATTCAAATTCAAATATTTTATTTCAATTAGACCATATAAATAGGTACTTTCGAAAAGTCTAACTAGTTGCATGGTTCCAAAAAGTTGGACTTATGGAGAAGAGCCGGCAAGAAACTCCATAGTCACTCTTTTTTAAAAAAAAAAATGTATAAATGGTTACAGTAATCATTTAGTTTTGAGGATAGTGCAGTCCGATACGTAAAATTAAAGAGTACTTACCTATTTAAAAAAAAAAGATAGCTATAAGCAGTAAGAGCTGACCAGTCCCGACAGACAGCACCCGTTCACGAGCATGACGTGTGTATCGGCGTCGTTTGACTCAACCATGTTGCAGGGAATAAAACGACCCGACACACAACGCCACCATCAGCAGGACATTTGAGTGAGCATGACATACTCAGTATAGATTATTCTTAACTGACTAAATAGTTGGTTTCCAAAATTAATATTCTTCTCTTGCGACTACCGAGGAATCCATATTTTTAACCTCCGACGCAAAAACGACGGGGTGTTATAAGTTTGACGTGTCTGTGGCATCGTAGCTCCCGAACGGATGAACTGATTTTGATTGTTTTTTTTTTATTTGAAAGGTGAATTAGTCGGGAGTGTAGAGTGGAGTGGAGAGCTATGTTTGATGAAAATCGGTCCAAGATGGCCGCCGCCACAAAATAGCGAATAATATATTTTTTCACAACTCCCTCATTATGGGTATCAAATGAAAGGGCTTAACTAGGAGAATACTATACACTATGATACATTTCAAATACAAGATGGCCGCCACTACAAAATGGCAAATTACATTTCGTGTCGGGGGTTTTCCTAAATATTTAGGTTAGGTTATTAATGTTCCTTTTTAAACTTTCTTTCTTTCTTTCCAGGGCCAGTTGCAACCCCAAGCGGACGCGGACGAGCTTGATATCACGGCCGCCATGTGGCCGGAATACCCTAAAGCCGGTGACATCGGACCGAACATTCAAGATAAGCCCGTCTATTACAACTTAAAGATATAATAAGTAAGATTAATTAATCAATGCAGTGACAGCTTAGGGTATGACCACTGGACTGCCAAGTCAAAGGTCTCGAATTCGAATCCAAGGCACGCACTTCTGATTTTTCGAAATCATGTGCGTAATGATCACTCGCTTTAACGGCGAAGGAAATGTGAAGTCTCATATCATATCAGCCTATTGCCGTCCACTGCTGAACGTAGGCCTCCCCCAAAGAGCGCCAGCCATCCCGGTCTTGGTCAGCTCGCATCCATCCGCTGCCAGCCACCTTCTTTAAATGGTCGGTCCATCGTGTCGCAGGGCGTCCTACACTACGCTTGCCTAAACGTGGTCTCCACTCTAGCACTTGTCTTCTCCATCGACCGTCTGTCCGTCTACAGACATGGCCGGCCCACTTCCACTTCAGCGTGCTTATTCTTCGCGCAATGTCGGTGACTTTAGTTCTTTGGCGAATAACCTTGTTTCGAATCCTATCCACCAAAGCAACTCGGAGCATTGTGAGTGTCCACGTTTCGGCTCCGTAAGTCATCGCGGGTAGGACGCACTGTTTAAAGACCCTTGTCTTTAGGGATTGTGGAATCGACGATTCAAAGATATTTCGTAGTTTCCCGAATGCCGCCCAGCCCAAGCGTGTTCTTCTGTTCGCCTCCTTTTCGAAGTTGTGCCGCCCCAGTTGTATAATTTGGCCAAGATGTATGTGTTCTTGCACAACCTCGAGGGCAGCGCCATTTACGTAAACAGGTCCCGGGGTGACATGATCATTGTACATGACTTTGGTTTTATCCAGGTTCATCCCGAGACCCACCCGCATAGAAGAATCGCCAGCTCCTGCAGAGACTCTGCCATGATGACAATGTCATCCGCGAATCGGAGGTGCGAAATGTACTGACCGTTAATATTTATGCCTCGTCCTTTCCAGTGAAGCGTCTTAAAAACGTCCTCCAACGCGTTGGTAAACAGTTTCGGAGAGATGACGTCTCCCTGTCTTACCCCTCGACGCAGTTGGATTGTTTTTGAACTGTGTTCTTGTACTTGGACGGTCATTGTGGCGGCCTTATACAGACATTTCAGCACCTCGACGTATCGGCAGTCGACAAGGCATCTCTGCATGGACTCCAGCACAGCTCAGGTCTCGACGTTATCGAAGGCTTTCTCGTAGTCCACATACGCTAGGCAGAGAGGCTGATATTCCTCGGTATTTTGAATGATTGAATTGAATTTTGAATGTGAAGTCTGCCAAACCGCATTAGGCCAGCGTGGTCAAACCATATACCATATACCCGTACCCAGCAGTGGGACAGGGTTTGATGATGAAATGCTTGTAAAATCTTTTTTGAAATATAAACATTTGAACTTGAACTTGTACTTATAGCCTGCGCGGAACTAGTTGGCCGCGCCTTAGGTATGTAAGCGGTGGGGCGGAGGGGCGGGGGCGCTTGCTTTTGTTCGTAGTAACCCGCCGCCTCACCCACATCCCTACCTAGGGCGCGGCCAACTAGTTCCGCGCAGACTATAGGGAAGTGTGTTAGACTATAACCTTAGGGGTCTCATTCTGAGGAGCCTGTGCCCAGTAGAGGTACTATTAATGGATTGATGATGAATAGTACAAACAATCAAATGTTTCCTCTATATAATATTGTATTTAAGTATATCACAAAGCAGTGATGCCTAGGGGTATGACCACTGGACTGCCAAGTCAAAGGTCTCAAGTTCGAATCCAAGGCACCTCTGACTTTTTGAAATCATGTGCGTCATTATCACTCGCTTTAACGGTGAAGGAAAACATCGTGAGGAAACCTGCATGCCTGAGAGATTTTCTCGACGGCATGTAAGTCTGCCAACCCGGATTAGGCTAACGTGGACTATAGCCTAAATAGTCTCCTATCATTCTGAGAGGAGACCCGTGCCCAGCAGTATGAGCAGCTTGCAGTGTTAGCGGCTATTCAGAGGTAGTGAAACATGCCATTATTCGGACAAGACCTTACGTGTATGTCAGAAAATGATTTAATTTTTTTTTATACAACTAAGGTGGCAAACAAGCATACGGCCCGCCTGATGGTAAGCGGTTACCGTAGCCTATGGACGCTTGCAACACCAGGGGTATCACTCGCGCGTTGCCGACCCTAAAAACCTCTTAGATGTGGAGGATTCACTGCGCCGACAGTTTAAGGGAATATTCCTCTTGCTGCCAGCGCAGCGCATCCTTAGAAGGAGCTTCGGCAACCTTACTCACTTCAGACAACACAATAAAGTGTGTTATTTGGGTGCAGTTTTCTGTAAGGTGGAGGTACTTCCCCAGGTGGGTTGCTCCAGATTTGAGCCAAAAATGGCTGTGCCCTCTTAAAAATTTGGCCGTGGGAGTGGACCCACTTTATTAATAGTTGCCAAAATTGTGACTGACCGTTATTTTTGGTGCCGGGCCTACCAGAACATTTTATTGTAGAGACCTTTGGCTTTAATGTGGAACTGTTTATAGTAATGTGCGAACAAATTGTAGTTTTAATCTATACAATAATTACGGCATAATAATAGAAATTAAGTGTCGAATACTCGCATAAGATTCTGTGAAGAATAATTTATAAGAATTCATATTTTTACGTAACAAAAACTTTAGTAAACATTGGGTGTGTTTGGCTGATAAAAGCGCTTATAGATTCTTTTAAGCAAAATGGCGATCACTATAGTCCGTTTTTTAATCTCAGTCATTAAAGTGACATTACGTGGGATGCCAGTTTTTTGCATTTCTTAAATACTAATGTGCCGCTATCGAAAATTGTCGCTAATAAATTGAAGTCTCGGGTTTTTATATTGAGTTATCCTGGAAAAAAATGTTAGGTCTTATTTAAAACGTAACAATCATGGGTCCGAATAGGAAGAGTTTTTAAGGACTAAATAACGACAGCAAAATTGACAGTCTTCTAAAAATTTTTACAGCGATTGATATAGTTTTCTTATACTTTTTACCTCGTCGGAACAAGACTAAATTTATTTTAGTTCTTTCTTAGTTTTTTTTTGGTAATTTTACGTTATTTGGTACTTAAAAACTCTACGACGACATACCTTTCATAGACTATTTTGTGCATTCGGACAATTTCGATGAATTTGGGCTTCAATGATACAATTTGAAATAGAAAAGTTTTAAGCTAATTGGCTAAAAATTACGATTCAACAAACCGGTATCATAGGTACAACACTACACAAAAAAGCTGGTATTATTATTTGTAATTTTGACATTTGCATGTGTCAATCTAGTCTCTGAGATTAAAAAACAGACTATAAGTTGTAATGTCTGCTGTCAACAGTGTCAACTAGAACTTTCAATGACACTAATGACAGTTAGACGCAGTTAGCAAACGTGTCGGTCGAAAAAATTCAAAAAATCTGCTTACAAATGTTCATATTTTCACTTACATAGAAGTAAAACCGTCAAATTGTGATGCCATGCTATTGAACGCACCTCGCGCGCTGATTATAGTCCCCGCGGAACCAGATGGCCGCGCCTTAGATATGTGAGCGGAGGGACGGGGTCGCCTGCGCGCGGTGGGGCGGAGGGGCGGGGGCGCTTGCTTTCGTTCACAGTAAGGGACTACGCGCACTTATTCAGCTCCATTCGCGTTTCGCTGAACGATTTTGGTCACACTTATACAGCTCTGCTTCTATCAGCCGCGTACGGCGTCGAATCAATGCAGGAACAATACAGGTCGCAACTTGTCGACAAGGAGTCGCGAACCATCCCTGTAAAGAGCTGTTCCACCGCATTCGACGGCGAACATCGCTGTACGCGGCGGAACAGCTCTGTTCGCCGTCGAATGCGGCGTCGTACAGCGCCGCGCTCTCTATAGCATTCGCATAATAAAAACACATTTATCCTCATTTTATGCTGGTTTGCCGCGAAAGCAGAATGGACGCGGAAAGCTGAATCGACGCGTACACGTCTCCATACAAAATTGTTGTTTTCTATAGACAAAAGCTGAAAAGAGCTGAATAAGTGCGCGTAGTCCCATACCCGCCGTCTCACCCCCGTCCCTACCTAAGGCGCGGCCAACTAGTTCCGCGCAGACTATAGTTTAACTTTGTCTGCCCCTTCGGGGAAGTCTGGCGTGATCGTATGTGTGATGAAAATGTCATTTCCACAAATTTTGTACCTATTGATTTGTATTTCAAACGTGAGATTGGAATTTATGTATAAGTTTTTTTAAATGGTCTGTTTTATATCGATAATCATTGTAAATATAATTTATAGCGTGTGTATAACAATATATTGTGAATAAGTAATGCATTTTTAGACGATATTTTAATATCTGAGTGAGTAATTTATTTAATAAACGCCTGTAATCAATTTCTGTTGTTTCCTTAAGTAGATCTAATAACTTTTTTTTACCCGACTGTCGAAGGAGGAGGGTTATGTGTTTGACGCGTATGTATGTACTATGTATGTATGTCCGTTCCTATGTCTACGTCTTGATGGCACGAGTGTCACTGGGTACATGAAATACAAAAAAAAAACAAAATTGCGGATTTTATAAAAAAAAATGATCTTTAGTTTATCATTTAGGATCTATCTAGTCACTAGATTATCATTTAGGATCTATCTAGTCACTAGATAGATTCTAAATGATAATTTAAAATGAAAATTTAAGATTCTAGTGCTTCTATGATGATTTATAAACTAAAAAGTAGGAAATAAAATCTATTATGAAATGAAACAAAAAACCCGACTACGTAAAAAGTACTAACTAAAAACCTAAAAACAAGCTCTGTGATGTTGAAAAATGTATTGCAGGCATTGTATTGTTTCTTTTAATGAAGGAAAAGTCGACTGGCGGGCAGGATTCGAACCTACGTCTGCTAGTTAAATACACCAGACGCTATGACCTTTAAGCCACCACGAGTCCTACTCGCCATGTTGAAATTTTCCTTCACAATCTAAATTTACGTCTCACGGTGATGTAAGTGGCATCCAAAGACTACAAAATACTATAGGCTTAGTATAGAATTTGTATGGCGTACTTGCTTGTGACATCACAAGCGTCAACTTCCTTTTAAAAGCCATAAAAAATAATCGGTCAAATAGCCTATTCTTGTGTTTGTTAAACATGCCATAAAATCTTACGATAGGTGAAAATAAATAAACGAAATAAAAAAATTTGAAAACCCCCGACACGAAATTTAATTTGCCATTTTGTGGTGACGGTCTTCTTGGATTTGAAATTTATCATAGTGTATAGTATTCTCCTAGTTAAGCCCTTTCATTTGATACCCATATTGAGGGAGTTTTAATAAAATATGTAATCCGCTATTTTGTGGCGGCGGCCATTTTGAAACATAGCTAAGAACACTCCCGACTAATTCGCCTTTCAAATAAAAAAAATGAAATCAAAATCGGTTCATCCGTTCGGGAGCTACGATGCCACAGACAGACACGTGAAACTTATAACACCCGTCGTTTTTGCGTCGGGGGTTAATAAAATGATGTTTAGTTAATTTAACGTTTATTTTCCAAGATCATCATAGTAAGACCAGGCTATGCTTTGGCCGTTGCTGTTCTTCTGTTTAGAAGGGTCTACGCTGCCAGGTTTCTTAGCAAACAAATTCTTCAGCACCCGCAACATCTCAGAGAGGAATGCTTCCGCGTCTTTTACCTGAAAATGTTATTATAATCTTGTACAATATTTACATTACGGCTTTATTAATAAACAAGGTTTAGGCTAGCAGTTGTTAACATGGGCGTACCCAAGACGGCATATACAAGGTGGAAGGGACATCGACGGACATCCGAATACCATGAGTTCAGTACATGATTCTGGACCCCCCTGCGTTGAAACTTTTCTTAACCTTTTTCATCAATTTTTCTGCAGTTTTTTTTACGTGAAGTGTAAAAAACCATTATTTCTATTTACTCAAATTAGATTTCACCTTGATTCATACCTTTTTCCACCTTATATAAGTAAATAAATTAAGTATAGTCTGCGCGGAACTAGTTGGCCGCGCCTTAAGTTTGTGAGCGGTGGAACGGAGGGGCGGGGTCGCCTGCGCGCGGTGGGGCGGGGGCGCTTGCTTTAGTTCGCAGTAACCCGCCGCCTCACCCCCGTCCGTACCTAAGGCGCGGCCAACTAGTTCCTACACTATAGCAAGTACTTAACATAGGCGTACCCAAGATTTAAAGGGGTGGGTCATAAAATAAGTAATAGGTAGTTAAAAATGCTTTTTATTTACTGACTGATACGTTTTAATATACCAAGTGGCTGAGTCGTGAGGTCCAAAGATAAAATTAGAGATAGAATGTCTACAACAATCTATTCATCCGATTCACCCCATATATGTTCCGCGATTTTCAGTAGTTTAGTAGACGACATAACTTGAGCGAATTGAAGAGAATTTAAATTTAAAAAAGCTTGCTTAAAATTATTTTTTTTGTACTATAAACGTATTTTCGGAAGACAAACTTTCTGGGACACCCTGTACACGGACAATGGCCCAATCAGGAGGCAAAATTTACTAAAATAAAGACTAACCGGGCTAATAATAATAATTAAATACTTACCTCTTTCTTGGTGCTAGTAAATAGAGACAAAAGCTTCTGCTGGTCGTCTGGGTTCTCATGCAAGACTGCCGTTCTGTGAGCTAACTTCGATGATATGTAAGGCAATAACTCCAAAGATTCATACGAACTGGGGTTGTCCAGGTATTTATTTGGAACTAATCTCATGTGACCGTTCAGATAAACTGGTGTATATATTAGTAACAAGCATAAGGTATCTGAAAATAAAATTAATGGCCTATAGCGTTACTCGTGCCAATTTGATAATTCCTTGCTGCAGGGCCGGATTAAGAGGTGTGGAGGCCTCGGGGCAACAAAGGAGTAGAGCCCCCCTCTGGCCCCAAATTAGTATCCAATTAAAATGAAAAAAAAAAAAACCAGTCGAGTTTTATAGATAAAGGTAGAACAGTGAAAAAAATATATCAAAGGAAAAGTTGTTTTAAAGGGTTTTTTTTCGAAGTCTATTGTGGGGGCCCCTCTTTTGTGGAGGTTCCGCGGCAGTGCCTGTTGCCCTACCTAAAATCCGGCCCTGCGTCACGCACTGCAGTCCCAATGAGGATACAAACTTGCATGACTCATTCAAGAAAGGAAGTTACAATATAGGTCAGTATTGACATACAATCACGCTTGTATTCCCCGGAGAGTTAGGCAGAGGTGAAGAGGACGAGAGAGGGAGAGGAGAGACAAAAATATATGAAAGGAAAAGTTGTTTACTAGTGTTTACTAGTCGGAACTTAAAGGTTTTTTTTTTCGAAGTCTATTGTGGGGGACCTTCTTTTGTGGAGGCCCCGGGGCAGTAGCCCCTGTTGCCCTCCCTTAAATCCGGGCCTGCCTTGCTGTGTGGCATAATATCATAACTACTTAAAAGATGAAATTAACAATAAAAAAACTACTCTACTCTCCTCACAGTGTTAATGATTTATGAATCTATTGGTAGGAATCCACCTCCGTCTGGGCATAATATAATTAGTGAATACTTACAAATAAAATAAGAAGTCATCACGCTATTACTTCAATATTCACAGAACAATATAGCTAATATTTGTATAACCGTAAATAAAATGAAAATTAAATTGCACATACTAATTAACTTGTAATCGTTAATTGAATAAATTGTTTTGAACAACAAAACAATTAGATACATCGATAAGTTATTAATTTTTCAAGAGAAATCTTTAATTTGACGATAGAATTATAATCGTGGCTGGATTTAGTACAGGTATTGACAAAAGTATTTTTACAATAAAGCCACGATTCAAATTCAAATTGTTTTATTTCAAATAGACCATATAAATAGGCACTTTTGAACAGTCAAACTAGTTGCACGGATCCAAAAAAGTGGGACTTATGGAGAAGCCGGCAAGATACTCCATAGTCACTCTTTTAAATTAAATAAAGATAGTAAGACAGTAACAATCTTTTTGTATTTTTTTAAGCATTTTCCATGCTAAGATTTCAAGTTATTTTTAATGAAGGAAAATGTATTCTTGACAATAGATGGCGCTACGTCACCTTAAGATGTAAATTAGAATGTGGAGGAAGATTTCGACTGGCGAGCAGGGCGAGCGGTGGCTTAGTGGTCAGAGCGTCTGGTGTACCGAACCAGAAGGCGCAGGTTCGAATCCTGCCCGCCCGCCGATTTTTTCCTTCATTAAAAAAGACAGTAACATTTTTTTAACCGCCGGATATATTAAAAATGAAACAAAATAAGTATGAATTATAGGTGTAAGTAAGTATACAAGGTGGAAGGGACATCGACGCACAAACCTCGTGACATGGTTTCACTCAAGGTGAAAAATAAAATGACCTAGGTCATTCATGTAGAAAATGATCGGTTATTACAGATATTGACATTTTTGAGCGCGCAGTGTATTGGTAAAAACGCGATCTTAACGCTCCGCGGTGAATGTTATCGCGCGCGCGATTCGAAATAATGCTTTCTTAATTATAAATCTAATTTGGGTAGATAAAAATGTTTATTTACACGTTCAAGTAAAAAAAAAACTGCAGATAAAATAAAAAAAATGATGAAAAAAGTTACGGAATCATGTACTGAACTCTGAACTGAGAGTTCTTAGTTATGTTTGATGAACATCGACCCAAGATGGTCGCTGCCACAAAATGGCGGATTACATATTTTTTCACAACTCCCTCAATATGGGTATCAAATAAAAGGGCTTAACTAGGAGAATAATAAACACATGGTGAATTACATTATGTTTTCATTTTATGTAGGAGGTTTTTAATATTTTTATTATTTTGTCTCGTTCTCAAGTAATTTTCTTGTGACTGTACAGTAACTGTAAAAATAGTTTTAGACTAAAATTGAATAGGTATTTAATTATTAATTTAAGTTGGTATACGTAAAATTCTGTTATCGATAATGCATTGGGCAACCGTTACCGGTTAAATTGGGCATGGTATATTAACATTTCGGCGTCTCTTCTCAGTTGTAGTCTGTTAGGAAATACCAGCGGCATCTAATACAAAAATAATTATTTTGGGGACATTTGAAATAATGTGTGTGAGAACTGAAGACTGGGATTTCAAAAATACTATTGTAGTATTTAGTAGTAGTCTTAAAACAATTGTAGGCTAAATCTGGGAATTTGTAGTTACATATTTTAAAAGTTACAGCCCTTAAAGTGTGGTCCCTCAGTCCTCACACATTTTTAAATATACAATTAAAAATATCATTATTTTCGAAAAAATGGCCAGTCACCTCACTTAATTAATTAACGGGATTCTAAGCCAAAATGTCTACAAGGTTCGGGTTATCGTCCACGTTAGTTAGGCCCGTGCCCAGCAGTGGGACATTAAATGGCTGTTGAAGATAATCTATAATCAACGCACAGCAGAAACCACTGAAAGGATTGGTCTAAAAAATTTGGCACAAAGATAGTTGATATGACGTAGTCATCCACTGAGAAAGAATTTTGGGAAATTCCTACTAGATTGGGAAAAAATTGATGAACAATACTGATCAATTAAACAATATCACCTTTCTGTCCTTGTCCCAATTTATTTTGGGGTAAATAAATAAATAAATATCTTGGGACATTTTTACACATAACCATATCTGGTCCCAAACTAAGCAGAGCTTGTACTATGGGTACTAGACAATGGATATAAAACTTATATACTTTTTTTTGTAAATACATACTTATAATATATAAGAAACACCCAGACAAACACAAACAGCTAAGTTCATCACATAAATATTTGTGTCCTGCGGGAATCGAATCCACGACGTCGTGATCAGTAGTCCGGTACTCGAACCACTAGACCACAGACATCGTCAATGTGTCGGCGCAGCCTATCCATATTTCTTCCATTCATCCCTGTTAGCAGTCATCTGCTCATTCACTCCCTTTTCCATCATATCCCCTACTCGTATCTATCTTTGGGGCGCGTCTGGTAAAAGCGTTCATAACGGTCGAGAATCGTCCCGTATTGGGCTCCGCGCCAGACGCCGCTTTTTCGACCAAAAATAAAACAACACATTTACACAAAATTTTATAATAATTAAAAATTATAAAAGTTAACACTGCCGTCATTCTAAATGCTTAACACAGTTTAACTGCATACATTATTAATAATTATTAACATTACAATTAAAAAAATGGCTCAAAAACAGTATAATTTAAAATATGAATTCAATGATAATCAAATAAATTATACAAAGAGGTGGAATTAAAAGCTTATACAAATAAAAATTCAAAATCTTTTCTCTTTAAATGTAACTTTTTCATTTAAAATGAAAATATTTTGCATTTAAAAAGGAATATAATGTGATTTCGTGTATTTTGTGTAAAAAGGGCACGGCTATGCAGGAGCATAGCTCTATCTTTTGCACAACGTAACAATTTGTAGGTTTAACAACTCAATTTCAACGAACAAAGCGCTAAATACGTTCTAATTAGCAAGCGAGGTGATAAATAATTGTTTTGACCTTCTAGCGGGTCTTTCGAAACCTCCGCAGCTACCAAAAGTCGTTGCAATAATTGACAGACACACAAGATATGATTTCGATCGTAATCCTTATATAATAAAAACAATTTAAACTTAAAATTAAACGATTTAAATAAATAGTTATCTTTTATTCATTTTAGAACCGTTACTATCGATTAACGTGTTAAAACGCACTGAGTCGATTAACAATTTAACAAGTTCAAATTCACCGTTCAAATCAATTAACGAATTGAAATGTATTGTTCGACTTGATTAACGAGTTAAAATGTACCGTTCGAAATGATTAACGAGTTGAAAATTTACTGTTCGAAGCGATTAACGGGTTGAAATGTACCGTTCGAAATGATTAACGAGTTGAAATGTACCGTTCGAATCGATTAACGAGTTGAAATGTGCTGTTCGAAACGATTAACGACTTGAAATTTACCGATCGAATTAATTAACGAGTTGAAATTTACTGCTCAAATCGATCGAACGAGTAGAAAGACGTAAACAATAAAGAAAGAAAAATGTTCTAGAATGATTAAAATATAACTGTTTATAAACCTCGCTGTTCCACTTATATCATGTCCCGCTGCTCTTCCTGGTAATCCTCTTGGGCAAGTTCCTCTTCCTCATCGAAGACATCATCGTCATCAACAAGGGCCTCCTGCAAAAATGATTTAACACTTATTAGCTACGTATGTATAGTTCTCGCCAAACTTATTGTCCGGGTTGAAGTTGGCACGAGCTAACTTTAACCCTACCCTTCCGACACCTTACCTGATACTGCTGGTACTCGGAGATCAGATCGGCCATGTTGCTGGCTGCCTCGGTGAACTCCATCTCGTCCATACCCTCACCGGTATACCAGTGGAGGAAAGCCTGCGATACAACAAAAAAATATGAGTCGAGAAGTAAGTAAATGGTAAATTTCTGACAGGCATTGCCTAAAGCAGCCTAGGGTATGACCACTGGACTGTTAAGTCAAAGGTCTCGAGTTCAAATCCAAGACACGCACGTCTGGCTTTTCGAAATCATGTGCGTTATTATCACTCGCTTTAACGGTGAAGGAAAACATCGTGAGGAAACCTGCATGCCTGAGAGATATTCTCGACGGCATGTGAAGTCTGCCAACCCGCATTAGGTCAGCGTGGTGCACTATGGCCTAATCCCTCTCATACTGAGAGGAGACCCGTGCCCAGCAGTGGGAGAGTATATGGGTCGATGACAAATACCTACTTTTTTGACGTAAATCAATTTGTAATGCAATATACGAAGCAATTCTGTTTGAAAAATACATATCACATACCATACCATCACGCCTGTATTCCCCGAAGGGGTAGGCAGAGGCGTACTAATGTACACCCACATTTCGCCGGTATATTTAGGTCACATGTAATAGGGGGCGAGCCTATTGCCATCAACCGGGCACAAATCCAGACTGAGCTGCTACTGGGAATTTCACAGAAAACCCATCAACACTGCTCAACCCGGGGAACGAACCCAGGACAGCACGACAGCGTAGCAGTCGCGCTTGGGACCACTAGACCAACGAGGCAGTTTCAGAGAAAAATAAATCTATACTAATATTATAAAGAGGTAAGATTTTAAAAATTCTTTCAAAGTTAGATAGCCCACTTATCGGGAAAGGCTATAGGTTATATACCATCACGCTACGACTAATAGGAGCGGAGTAGCAATGAAATCTTACCTTTCTCCTGAACATAGCGGTGAACTGCTCCGAAATGCGTTTGAAGATCTCTTGTATAGCAGTACTGTTACCGATGAAGGTGGCGGACATTTTGAGGCCGCGGGGGGGAATGTCGCACACTGCCACCTTCAAGTTGTTGGGGATCCACTCCACGAAGTAGCTGGGTAATAAAGAAAAAATCGTATCAAATTCTGTTTAGGAGTTTTCGAGAAAGATCATAAGTTCTCGCCAATCTTATTGTCCGGCTTGAAGTTGGCAAGAGCTAACTTCCAGCCAGGCCGCATTAGGCTAGCGTGGTAAACTATAGCCTAATCCCTCTCATACTGAGAGGAGACCCGTGCCCAGCAGTGGGACAGTACGTGTTGATGATTGAATTTCACCCCGGCCGTAAAAATCGGAGAAAAAAATATTACATTAAAATGATCTCAAACGACAGCTTTCGTTTTTTTTACTTATCAATTATTTTTCTAGTATAAATAATAACTTACCTCGAATTCTTATTCTGAATGGCCAAAATCTGTTCATCAACCTCTTTCATAGACATCCTGCCTCTGAAGATAGTGGCTACTGTCAGGTAGCGCCCGTGCCGAGGATCCGCGGCAGTCATCATGTTGCTTGAGCTGAACATCTGCGGACAATATTGTGATTAGCGCCATCTAGTATCGAGTAGGTGATACTAGTTGGAGGCAAGTAACGTCATCTGTTGTCGAGTAGATGATACTCATGAGTTATTGAGTGTATGGACGTGTAAAGCCCACAACAGCCCAAACTTGTACCGGAGGTACATGACAGCTGTCAAGTTGATAGTTTTTACCATGAAATCACTATGAAACTGATAATAATCTGCCGTAATGGCGTGCGTTTGACATTCCGAAACTGCCACTAACAGTTTTTACTATGAAATCATTTCGAAACAGATAATAGTGTGCCAAAATGGCGTGATTTTTCTCAAATTAAAAGTTTTCAATGGGATCTTTTGTGTTGTCCCCATTACCGTATATTCCTTACTTTTTGAAGACATGATTCATGAAGGCGGTTAACCCACTTATAGGAAGGGACCTAAAGTCTTCTGGCTTCGGGTGCCACATAATAAAATCGACCTTAACACAACGACAAATGAATTATACTCACTTGGCTCATTAATTCTGGTACAGTTTGTGCGCGATAGCTGAAGGAGTTCCTTGCTGTGAGCGGCGCGAATCCTGCGAATTATTGGAACGGTTATAAACTTCGTTAAAAATAAATGATATTTATTAATGGTTTGTTTTGTTAAAATTTAAAAATAAATACATAACAGCGCATAAACAATACAAATTAATAATAAATTATTGGCGTCGGTATCGTTATTAATCTGGATGTTTCTTAGCTATTTACAAAAAAGTCACCATCAACCCCACTGTCCTACTGTTGGGCCATAGTCCACCACGCTAGCCTAATGCGGGCAGACTTCAAGTTTCAAGTTCAAGTTCAAATGTTTTTATTTCAAATAAGCTTTTACAAGCACATATGAAATGTTAAATGATTGTAGGTGCACGGTTTCAAAAAGTTGATCCTATGGAGAAGAATCCGGCAAGAAACTCCATGGACATTCTTTTAAAATAAGTGTTGCTACAATATTGCGATAACAGGATGTGTGGACACTGTAGGTTAATGTCCTAGTTAACTCGAAGACGAGCTTATCAAACGAAAACGTTTTCAGTATCCGAAAACTCAATCATCCTTATAATTAAACGAAATAGAACTATGTGGGTCAATAGACTCCCATCAAAATATATAAGGACATTAATAAATAAAATAAAAAATAAATAAATACCCTGGGACATTTTTACACAGCACCATCTAGTCCCAAACTAAGCAGAGCTTGTACTATGGGTACTAGACAATGGATATAATACTTATATACTTTTTTTTTTTGTAAATACATACTTATAATATATAAGAAGAAACACCCAGACAAACACAAATACTTATATTCATCACATAAATATTTGTGTCCTGTGGGAATCGAACCCACGACCTCGTGATCAGCAGTCCGGTACTCGAACCACTAGACCACAGACGTCGTCAAATAATAAATGACTTCTTGTATATAAGTATTATATCCATTATCCAAGCTCTTCTTAGTTTGGGATTGTATAAAATGTCGTAATGTCTACTAACCAGGCATGAAGAAGTGGAGCCTGGGGAAGGGCACCATGTTGACGGCCAGCTTCCTCAGATCAGCGTTCAGTTGTCCAGGGAAACGCAGACACGTGGTCACTCCAGACATTGTCAACTAGAAATCATTATGTTAATGTTTAGAAGATCAACAAAAAAAATTAAAATAGTTTTATTTTCACATAGACCTTATACAGGCACTTATGAAATGTCGAAACTAGTTGCACGGTTCCAAATTAGTCGTTTCCTATGGAAAAGAACCGGCAAGAAACTCCATGGTTACTCTTTTAAATTTTGGTTTTTTACAGTTAATCTGATACAATAGTTTAAGGATACTTACACAAGTATGAGAAAACAATTTAGAAACATTTGCAAAATCCAATACAGAATAATTTTTTAAGGAAATAATAAACAGCAGTACCATTGTATTGCATTGTATATGCTTGGAGTTAAATTATAATCATTGATCAGAATTATAGTCTGCGCGGAACTAGTTGACCGCGCCTTAGATATGTGAGCGGCGGGACGGAGGGGCGAGGTCGCTGCGCGCGGTGGGGCGGAGGGGCGGGGGCGCTTGCTTTTGTTCACAGTAACCCGCCGCCACACCCCCGTCCCTACCTAAGGCGCGGCCAACTAGTTCCGCGCGGACTATAATGAGACAGAAGACACTGAGACGTCTTCAATATATTGACAAAACTCTGACTCTGAAAAACTATGGCGGTACTAAGTTCGCCTGTCAGCTAGTTTATACTAATATTATCTATACTAATATTATAAAGAGGAAAGATTTGTTTGTTTGTAATGAATAGGCTCCGAAACTACTGGACCGATTTCAAAAATTCTTTCACCTTTGGAAAGCTACATTATCCCCGAGTAACATAGGCTATATATCATCACGCTACGACTAATAGGAGCGGAGTAGTAATGAAAAATGTTGCAAAAACGGGGGAAAAAATTATAAGACCACGCGGGCGAAGCCGCTGGCGGGAAGCTAGTTTATAATAGTTAGGTTTATAATATAACAATTTAACTCACCGATATCAAATGGTTCAAGTCTCCGTAGCTCGGGCTGGCGAGGCGTAAGGTCCTGAAGCAGATGTTGTACAGCGCCTCGTTGTCAATGCAGAAGGACATGTCCGTGTTCTCCACGAGCTGGTGGACCGACAGTGTAGCGTTGTACGGCTCTAGCACTACCTCGCTAACCTGTACAAAGATAGAGGTCAAAATCGCTTCGCAAATGTTAGCCAAATACTTATTTATAGCGGTTGATATTGCTTGGTAAATGATAGCCAAATACTTATGAATAGAGGTGGATATTGCTTGGCAAATGATAGCCAAATAATTATGTATGTAGGTGGATATTGCTTGGTAAATACTTATTTGGCTACCATTTGCCAAGCAATGGCGATTGAATTACCTGCACGGCTTCAACATAGTGTAGTATTGGTAACATACAACATGTTAGACATCATTTATAATTTGTATCTTTATGCAATCTCGTAAAAAGTGATTAATAGTCAACCTAAATATTCACGAAATGCTATGCATCACCGCCGTACATTGACTTGGGGGCAGACCTCTAGATAGACTAGGCAGTCGTCTTCTAAATATTCCTTCTTCCTAGCCTTTTACCATGTTGGGCTCGGCTTCCAGTCTAACCAGATGCGGCTGAATCCCAGTATTTTACACGAAGCTACTGCCATCAGACCTCCGCAACACAATTTCTGGGCAATACTGATATTCAAAGGATAGACTGGTTTTCAGGGTTTTTGGGCTTCTGACTAATACTAACGATTGTCATAGGTGTTCGTATGACAACCGGGACCGACGGCTTTACGTGCTCTCCGAGTCACGGATCAGTCTAACCAGATGCGGCTGAATATCAGTAT
Organism: Acronicta psi; assembly: GCA_946251955.1. Classification (NCBI taxonomy): domain Eukaryota; kingdom Metazoa; phylum Arthropoda; class Insecta; order Lepidoptera; family Noctuidae; genus Acronicta; species Acronicta psi. The sequence goes on along the minus strand of OX276498.1, from coordinate 2,399,469 downwards.
CTTACACGAACAGTTATCAGTCGCCTTCTAAATATTCCTGTATAAATGAGGGTAGGTTACCTTAGGAGAGGGTACGACGCTGAATGTGTTCATGATCCTGTCGGGGAACTCCTCGCGTATCTTGCTGAGTAGGAGGGTCCCCATACCGGAGCCCGTGCCGCCGCCCAGGGAGTGAGTCAGCTGGAATCCTGCGTAGCAGTAGAATTATCCTTACTTTCTTACTAATATTATAAATGCGTAAGTAACTCTGTCTGTCTGTCTGTCGCGCTTTCACGCCAAAAGTACTGAACCGATTAAAATGAAATTTGGTGCACAGATAGTCTAGAGCCTGAGAAAGGACATAGGCTACTTTTTAATGCGAAAAGGGCTGTAAGGGGTTGAAATAGGGCATGAAATTATAAGAACTCGCAGGCGAAGCCACTGGCGGAAAGCTAGTATTATAATAAAGAAAATTAACCCTGGGAAGTGTTTTTTCTAGAGATGGGGCAATAGACTCGGCAAATTTTGCAGTTGGTGACTAAAAAATAAAATTGTCCTGTCCACGTGACGTCATCCACCGTACTTGCCGGTGCTTGGTGATAACGCGTACTGAGTGCGGTTACGTCATTTTTACATCAGCAAGATGGCCGCAACGCACATTATCAATTATAGTTATTTTTTTATAAGTTTAACAGTAGTGTAATGAAATGTGTAAGTATTTAGATATTTACAAAAAGATGTGTATAACTCTTCTCCGATGTTATTTACTTTAAGGATAAACTTTTCTCTTTTAAGCGAACATTGTAAAGTTCTTTGGAGAAATAAATTCTTGAAACCGAAGTGTTGGTACCTTGTAAGCAGTCACAGCCTTCGGCCTCTTTCCTGATCACGTCCATGACGGAGTCAACGAGCTCAGCGCCCTCTGTGTAGTGACCTTTCGCCCAGTTGTTACCTGATCAATGTGAAGAGCATTAAATTAGTAAAATATTCTTCTAACGGCGTATTTTACACGAAGCGACTGCCATCACACCTCCACAACACAATTTCTCGGCAATACCGATATTCGAAGGATAGACTGATTGTCAGGTTCTTTGGGCTTCTGACTACCATCCCATCCAAAGACAGCTTGCAGCAAGCGTAGTTTAAGCCTTGCAGATCGGTTTTTAAATGGTGCCAAGATAATTGAATTGATTTTTTATTTTATTTATATAAATATATAAATTGTTTATTCAGGTAAAGGAAATAAGCCTAGTACATATAATATGTTTAGTACATAGGTACATAGTTAGAATGTAACTATATATACAATCTAGTTTTGCAGGCTGGACTACAGACTGCAGTGATGGACATTTTGTAATTAATATAATAATATGTATGACTGTATTTGCATGTCCTATCTGTGACTAAGTGCTAGGATACTAAATTATTGTATTAAGACCTTCATTGTACCAACACTTTTAGCAAATAAATGATTATGATTATGATTATGATAGGCATATTATGCATTGTTATTTAAACCCTGACCTTTAAACTAGGTGTTATTAATAATATTAATATTGTTAATAACACCTAATATTTCTTTATTTTTATAATCATATAAAGAAAAATTAGGTACAACAGAATATAATAAGTAATAATTATACAACTATGTCGGTAATCGTGGTCTAATAAAGATAAAACTTTAAAGAACTTTAACTTGTTTCAATATTCAAAACATGTTTTCCCTCCGCCATTTTGATAATTATTTTCTACATTCTCGAACGCGGCTGTAAGTGAAATTAATAATTTCAGCTACCCACTGCTAGATGGCGTTACTCACCCGCTCCACTCTGTCCAAACACGAAGTTGTCTGGTCTAAACAGCTGGCCATAAGGTCCGGACCTGACAGAGTCCATGGTGCCGGGCTCCAAGTCGACCAAGACCGCGCGGGGCACGTATTTGCCTACAATACATAATAATTAAAAAACATGTCCTCCGCCGTGTCTGTCTGTCTTTTCGCGATAAACTTAAAAACTACTGCACCGATTTTCAAGCGGTTTTCACCAATGGGTTGGTTGATGGTTTAGAGTGGTTCTCGAGGAAGGTTTTAGTATATAATTTGTATAGATTTTGTATACAATGGCTAAAATAATTATGATGATATTTTTTGCTCTTTCTTTTATATTAAAACGAAAAGTTGACGGACTGAGTGATCTATCAACAAACAGCTCAAGCTCCAGCCACAGAAAGGAGGTCATCAAAAACCCATACAACTCAGCCCAAATTTGTACCGGAGGAACATACATACATACATAGCTTCACGCCTGTTTCCCATAGGGGTAGGCAGAGACTATAGATTTCCACTTGCTACGATCCTGGCACACCACTTCCGCTTCGTCTATGTTCATTAACCTCTCCATGCATGCTCGTCGGTTTAGGGTGCTCTTAACCTTGCCTTTTTTGAGAACGTCCGCAATCTGGTTGTGATACGTTCGCCGAGGTCGACCCCTTCCAACTCTTCCATTCGTACTCGCCATATATACTATAACCTAACCTACATTAAAAATTTTGAAAACCCCTGACACGAAAAGTAATTTGCCATTTTGTGGTGGCGGCCATCTTGGATTTGAAATTTATCATAGTGTATAGTATTCGCCCTTTCATTATTTTGATACCCATATTGAGGGAGTTGTTAATAAATATGTAATTCGCTATTTTGTGGCGGCGGCCATCTTGGACCGATTTTCATCAAACATAGCTAAGAACACTCCCGACTGATTCACCTTTCAAATAAAAAAATCGGTTCATCCGTTCAGAAGCTACGATGCCACAGACAGACACACACACACACACAGACACGTCAAACTTATAACATCCCTTCGTTTTTGCGTCGGGGGTTAAAAATAATTTATTATAAGTTAATTTTACCTCCAGAAGCTTCATTGTAGTATACATTTATTCTTTCCAGTTGCAAGTCTGTTTCGCCTTTGTAAATACCGTTGGGGTCAATTCCATGCTCATCTGAAATGATCTCCCAAAACTGTGGAACAAATTAAATGGAATGGAATTACTTATATTTGTTTCTGCAAATAGATCAATGTTTTAAATAATAAATATCCTGGGACATTGTACATTCACGAGCAAAAACATATATACAGAGTGTTTGGTAGAACGTTGAACATACGAAAATGGTGGTTAGTTGGGGTCATCTGCTACCCACTTGGCCCAAATTATTTGACCTTGGCTGCACCGTTTTTTTTTTTACTTTTTTTAATTTCACTGAAAATTACCAGTTTTTTTTTACTTTAAATTCGAATATCTTTACTTGTAATAACACAAAGTTCTATCAGTACTTTAGGAGAACATCCCTTTAGCACTCTTGTTAGTGTATGTGTATACATGTTTTTGCTCATGACTATACGCAGCACCTTCTAGTCCCAAACTAAGCAGAGCTTGTACTAAACAACTTATATACTTTTTTTTGTAAATACATACTTATAATATATAAGAAACACCCAGACACAACAGAAACACTTAATTTCATCACATAAATATTTGTGTCCTGTGGGAATCGAACCCATAGCCATCAGCAGTCCGGTACTCGAACAATTAGATCACAGACATCATTGTTTAGGATGTTGTACTAGGTGGCGCCGGAATTTCCTAACTGACGACCTCTGAGAAGCAACACTAAGGCTGAGATTCAGAGAAGAGACTCAGCATGAACTTACGAGTACTTCATGCTGAGTCTCTTCTCTGAATCTCAGCCTGAGGCTAATATTCAGAGACGAGGCTAAGCATGAACTTATGCTTCCATATGTCAAATTGTCACACAAATTTGACATACGGAAGCCTTACTTTACGCTGACCGTCGTCTCTGAATATTAGCCTGAGAAACTCGAGATGAAAACTTAGAGAACCATGGTTTCTTTTATAGTCCAGACATAGTTTTTTAGTATCAAATAGTGTCACAATGTAGGATAATATCTGCAATAGCCTTCCGAGGAAAGAGCGTCAGCAGCTTTGACTTGATCTATCCTAACAGCCAGCAGGCATGAATCAGTCATTATGTAGCGCAACCATATTATAGCAATAATTAACATAATATTATTTAATATAATAAAATAATATTAATAAGTGAAGTGGTTGCCCACTTTCAACCTTATATCCAAGGTTTTGAGTAGAAAATTTATTGACCACCAATGTCATTAGAAAGTGTCTAAATATTTTTTATTATAACTTCAGATTTTATAAGTCTAATAAAGTGAAAGTAATTGTGTACTTGTTTAAAACTGCAATAAATTTAAATGAAGCCTTTTAATTAAACACGTTTTAATTTAATTAGCGGACATTTTAACATTGAGAAACATCATTTTAATTACACTTGATGATAAAAAATATGATATATTTTTGTTTTCAAAGGTATGTACTTTATGAATGACAAATAAAAACGATTTATTCCATTCTAAAATTAGTTTACAATAATTGACAAAACTTGGTTTTTCTACTCGACAACAGATGGCGTTAATTTAAATTTGGTGCAACAAACTGCATACTGCGACAAACTGCGAATTTCCGTGATACAATCAAAAACCGTTTCGATTCACGCAAGGTCTCTAAAAGTAGGTCATCCGATCCATGGGTATATATTTTTTTGTCGATCGAGTATGTATTTTGCAATAATTGGACAATCTTCTAGTGGTTTCTTTTTCAGCACGTTAGTACTTATCAAAGTACCCGGCACCGATTAAAAATGTATCAGAAATTATGTATGTAGACCAATTTATACGACCTTGATATTAATTTAACCCCAAAATTTCATTTAACCCTTTATATCATCAGGCAGAATAGTATTTCCAGTGTCTCAGTCAACATAGGCGAATCTTAAAAATATACGTTTACACTGTGGTGAAACTTATGAGTCATTTTTTTAACCACGTAATATATTTTTAAGAATTTTTTTTCACGACCTTTGCCAAGGCATTTCGTTGTCATTTACATTAAAAAGCAAATATCACTGAATAAAATATGATCACATCTACTGACCTTGGAACCAATTTGATTTCCACACTGGCCAGCTTGAACATGCACTATTTCACGCATTTTGAGGAACTTTTGACGGTTATGTGAACCTTTTAACGTAATATAGGTTCGAAACCGTACGTTGAACAAATCCGGAGTGATTTAATAAAGTTTTATCTCATATCGCACAGTTTCTAGTAAAAATGTTGATTGTGGAACTGACAGTGTTGCCGTTACAGAAATTTACACCAATTAGGGGGGAAACAAAATATTTAGTAGCCAACCTTCTAGCCAACGATAATATTTTATTGTAAAATGTTAAAATCGACTAATGAATAAAAATTTTTGTTTGGTATTTGTAAATTGTGCGTTGTATAGATTGAAAATGGAACACTTAAGAACCCCCTCACGCTTTCCTAATAAAGAAATCATGTTTTCACGTAGGTGTAAGTATGCTTTTTATGTTTTATTGCAAAACTTTGGTATGCCAATGAAATCTAAGACAAAAATACATGGACCTATAAAACTAGCAATAACAGCGTTTTTTCTTGTTTCAGCAGTATTCTTATTCAGTATTTTTGACTAAGTTTCTCCTTTATACAATATACCTTAAAATTGACTAAAAGTAAGCTTACAAAAACACAGAATGTGCTACTTAAAAAATATATAAAATTTGATAATGGGTACGATTGTACTCCATGGTATTAAAACAATACCGACTTATTTGAAAGCAAATTTGAAGTCAACAGTAAGCAACCCCAACTGATAACTAATGCAACGGCTGATGATGATAAAATGATAAGGTTTCTAGGTATTTTAAATCAGCCAGTTACTTAGACCTCTCTAATCAAAGGAAATGTACGTCGGAAAAGTTAATTTTATACTTGTCATTATAACCAATGACTTGGAACCCTCTATGCGTATAAAATGTTCCTTAAAAGAGATCATTTTAAAAACTGAAGATTGTATTTTGTCATTGAATCAACATTTCAATCACTCTAGGTGTGGCATTGTTTAAATACTTTTTTTAGTTACTGATTTACGAAAAAACAACATAATAATATAGGTACCGATGCGACGCGACGACCATTTCGCTTTTTTAGAACCGACAGGCAGGTTTCAAAGGTTGCTAGTTGGGAACTTGGGAGTAGTCCTTGGGGGAGGAGTACCTACCTATATTACTGTTATCATTAATTTTATTTTAAGAGTGGTATTATTATTATTATTCAGCCGTTATCGTCCCACTGCAGGGCAAAGGCCTCCCTACCCTCTTTCCATTCCACACGGTTTAAGGATATTTGGGACATTAATTTTAAGAGTGGTATTATCAAAGTGGTATTAATAAGCTATAACTACATAAGAGGATTATGTCCAGTAATAGTCAGCTTATCGGTACAGATAAACATCAAAGTTTTTCATTTGTGCCGAAACAACACTGACTGACTCCTTTGTATTTCTGTACTATCAAAACACTCCGGGTAGGTAGGACTTCAACATACTTCGGTTATCGGTAGATACTCCAACTCCTTATATCTTCGTGTTAAAGGTACCGTAAACAATTGTTGCTGCGGTTTCCTGGCGTGAATATTCGCTTAGATTTGCAGTTACAAAGTAAATAAAGTTTTTAGAATTCATAAAAAAAAGTGAAAGTTCTTTTCGTTTTGTGGCTGTTTAAACTATCGCCCTTGTTTTGGTAAAAAAAAGCAAATTGACACTTTGAGCTTGGCAATGGCATTATGAAACGTTCAAAAACTTGGCTTGGGTAATTAAATTAATATAAAAAAATATTAATTTATTGGTGTATTTGGAGAAAGAAAGAAAGTTATTTTTTATATCTACTTTGACGTTCATTGTCACTGTTTTTGGCATTTATATACACAAACCTTTCTAACTTACTACAAAAATGAAATAGAGTTTTTCTGTTTTCTGTTTCCGGACGGACTGAAATATCGCGAAATCAAAACATTGAAATGAAATTGAAATGTCATAAATGTCAGTCGAGTTAATTTTAATATAAATATTCCAATTTAATCACAACAACTAAAGTTAAAACTCAATCCACAATGTGATAAGCAAAAATAATTAAACCATACATAAGTGCAAAAATATCAACAAAATGTTAAATACAATAACATAACCTCAAAAATGATTCAAAAAACAACAACATGAAATTTTTAAAACTAATATTCACTATAGCTATAATCATTGCAGCTTATTTCGGAGATTATGTTGTATTTAGATCAAAATATTCCAGTTCCCAAACTTTTCGCGCCATTACAGACAGTGCTGTGCATGCTACTCTAGGATTTTTATCTTCTTTAATATTTTTTAGTCACGAAAAGAGTTTTATTGCATCCCACTGGGCCTACAATGTAATATTTTGTACTTTAGTATCGTCTCTCATCGATATTGATCATGCTTTTGTGGCTAGGTCAATATATTTGAAGGTAAGTTGAGTTACCTCTACTCGGATTAGGTAAGTGGGTAGTAATTTATTTATAACTAGTTTCCCGCCAGCGGCTTCGCCCGCGTTTCTTATAAATTTTCCCCCCATTATTGCAAAAAATTTCATTGCTGCTCCGCTCCTATTAGTCATAGCGTGGTATATAGCCTATAGCATTCCCTGATAAATGGGCTATCTAACACTGAAATATTTTTCAAATCCGTCCAGTTTCAGAGCCTATTCAATTCAAACAAAAAATCTAATTTTTCCTCTTTATAATATTAGTATAGATATTCATTTTACTGAATTCCTCTGGTTCATTCTTACATCTTTCGACATCCGCTTTTATTTGATATTTCCCATACCTAGTGTGTGACCATGTTTTTCTTCTGCTAAAAAAATTTATTAATTTTCTTTTGCAGGACATGATGAACTTGAAACACAGAGGAATCTTCCACTGCACAACATTCTGGCTACTAGTAACACTAATCTTATTACTGTACAGCTATTTAAAAAAAGAAATAAGTCTTTATCTAATTTCATTCATGTTAATTCTGGCATATACCAGCCATCATCTTAGGGATGGCAATCGGAGAGGCCTATGGATGTACCCCTTTGGTAGTTCTCCACCTATAGAAAGGAGTTTGTATATGTTTTTACTGGCAATGTTGCCGCATGTAATAGCTATTTGCTACCACACATTCAAAGGAGGTTTTACAAAAAGTTTTGTTGTTGATTATGCTTTAGTTGTGTAAATTAAAAATGTATAATATGTTGTAGTATAGATAGTTACTAACAAGTTGAAATAATTACGCTATGGGCCTGTTTCCCTATCTCCTGATAAGTTTCCGTTAAATTACTTGACAGATAATATCATCATCATCATGGAGAAACCACTCCTGTGTGGGTTCGGTTTCCGCACTCAGTCCTGCAGTGGACCATTGTACGTGTGCCGAGGGGCTGTTATTCTAGCCAACCCTCCAGAAGCAGATAAGTCTTCCGGGCCTCCTCAGTGTGTCCGCTACAAATCTTGGTGATTCTAGGGTTTTTTCCCGTGTCTGGGTGACGCCTGTGCATTCAAGCTGCATGTGTGCTACCGCTTCCTTGGCCGTCATGCATGCCCTGCACAGGGGGCTATCTGTAATGCCTATAATATCATACAAATTTTGTTTTCTATTTTTTTTTTGGTGATTAGCCGCTATCTAGAGGTGGTAAAGCAGGCCCCTAAAACTTTTTAAACTCATATTAATACTCTGTTATATAACTCACACTAACTCAAACTGTTATTGTAAATTAAGCATTTATCATTTTTAATAAGTTAAATTATCTACTCAATATGTTGAACAAATCAATAACATGCGAGTTTTTTTAAATGTTTAACTAGGTAGGTATCATCAATCATCAATCATAATCACTACATATTTAACACTTACCTACTGTTCTTCCCGACTTGGTATGGGCAGAGATTCACCGCATAGCATTGTTGCCAAAATCGGTTCACCCGTTTGAGAGGTATCATGCCACAGATGTAGCAAAACATGTTTATCCTTTTGAACGCCAAATTGCCCTGCGCAAGCGTGCCCTGTGCGCCAATGACGTCTATACTCGAGACTCGACAGACAAATATTAGATTTTAATAAATATAAACGAAAGCTCAAGTCGTAGGCTGTCGTTTTAAATCATTCTCATCCAATAGTTTTCTTTCTCCGATTTTTACGGTCGGGTGAAAGTTAGCTCGTACCAATTTCAACCCGGGCAATAAGTTTGGCGACAACTGTAAACAGTACCTTAGCCATGAGTTCTATCGAATAGCTTTCGATAGGTTTTTTAAGCATAGAAACCGATTTTAGTTCTTTACGTTACCGCTAGAGGCGTTAGTGGGTTTTCCATACAAATATTTTATAGCGTCGCTAGCGAGTATAGTGAGAAAAAGTCACTAGTCCAGTGCCTCGACCATGAGTTTTCCTCACTAGACTCGCTAGCGACGCCGTAAAATATTTGTATGGAAAACCCTCGCAGCGCCTCTGGCGGTTACGTAAGGAACTAAAATCTGCTATGAAATTACAGCGTTTCGATGCGTAAAAAACCTATCGAAAGCCATTCGATAGAACTCATGGTTGACGTACTGATAAAAATAAAAATCAGTGAGATAGTATAGTGAGAAAAGCAAAAATAATTCCAGATCGGTGCTTTAGAAAAAATAATGTATATTTTTGTAAATAGAACTTAAGTGCTATAAATTATACTACATTTATAATAACATTTACAGACAAATAATTTCATTTTATTTCGACACTAGCGATTTGGCTTTGTTCCGGGTACTATTTATTGACTTATCTGCGTAGGTAAGGACTGGGCGAACCACATGTCAAATTAAACTTGATCCTAAAATGGTCTTCTTTAATCCGAAGTGAACTAGTCCGCGATCGGCTAAGAAACAAATGCCATGCCGTAGTAACAAAGATGGCGTTACTTAGTGTATGGTTAAAGCCATTTTGTGGCGGCGGCCATCTTGGATTTGAAATTTATCATATTGTATAGTATTCTACTAGTCAAGCCCTTTCATTTGATACCCATATTGACAGAGTTGTAAAAAATATGTAATCCGGCATTTTGTGGCGGGCGGCGGCCATCTTAGACCGATTTTCATCAAACATAGCTAAGAATACTCCCGACTAATACTCATTAAAAAAAAATACTAAATAAAAATCTATTCATCCGTTCGGGAGCTACTATGCCACAGACAGACACATAGACACGTCAAACTTATAGTTTCCCGTCGTTTTTGCGTTAAATGTCGTTAATACGCTAATATTTGTCTAGTGCTACCTATATTAATTGGAGAATAAATAATTTATTCATTTACTCACAACACTATTTAATATAATCGATATTATCTATTTTGTTGACACATCGTCAAAATCACTCATTGTTTATTTATAAAAATATAAATATGTTAACCTAATACAATTATTTATTGTTTTATTATATTCTCTCCATTTACCTAGACCCTTTATCTAGCGTGTTCCGGTCATGGTCGCGTCCTGGTGAATGTCACTGATCCCTCCCCTGGTTTTGACGCATTCAAATTCAAATTCAAAATATTTTATTTCAATTAAACCATATAAATAGGCACTTTTGAATTGTCAATCCAGTTGCACGGTTCCAAAAAGTGGGACTTATGGAGAAGAGCCGGCAAGAAACTCCATTGCCACTTTTAAAAAAAAATATAGGTATTTATAGTAACAATAAAATTTTGTGATGAATAAGTAGTATAAGTATGATGTGTATGACTAAAAAAAAAACAAAAAAGACATAGCCATTGCAGTAAGAGCTGACCAGGGGGGTAGACAAGTTGCATTTTGACATTCGAATCGACAAACAAAATGTATGGAAATTACATTAGTGACAGAATGCAACTTGTCTACCCCCCCAGTCCCGACAGACAGCACCCGTTCACGAGCATGACGTGTGTATCGGCGCCGTTTGACACAACCATGTTGTAGGGAATAAAAAGACCCGACACACAACGCCACTTTTGCTGCTTCCCCAGGTGACGGAGATCCAGCAGGATTTTCCGCACACTTGTCATACACACGCGCCGGTTGTGAGTAGGTAGGTACTTAGGTACTAGACACCTGTACCTCAACCATGAGTTCTATCGAATAGCTCTCGATAGGTTTTTTACGCATCGGAACGCTGTAATCTCATAGCAGATTTTAGTTCCTTACGTAACCGCTAGAGGCGCTGCGAGGGTTTTCCATACAAATATTTTACGGCGTCGCTAGCGAGTCTAGTGAGCAAAACTCATGGTCGAGGCACTGACCTTTTTGTCTCTTCAACAATAAGGTCGGTAATGTTTAGGTTGGTTGGTTCAAATCCTTACTTAATATTATAAATGCGAAAGTAACTCTGTCCTGTCCGTCTGTCTGTCGCGCTTTCACGCCAAAACTACTGAACCGATTTAAATTAAAGGTACACAGATAGTCTACGAGTCTGAGATAGGCTACTTTCTAATGTGAAAAAAGGGCTGTAAGTGGTTAAAATAGGGGATGAAAGTTATAAGAAACTAGCTTCCCGCCAGCGGCTTCGCCCGCGTGGTCTTATAATTTTTTCCCCCGTTTTTGCAACATTTTTCATTACTACTCCGCTCTTATTAGTCGTAGCGTGATTATATATAGCCTATAGCCTTCCCCGATAAACGGGCTATCTAACATAGAAAGAATTTTTCAAATCGGTCCAGTACTTTATGAGTTTATTCGTTACATACAAAAATACAAATCTTTCCTCTTTATAATATTAGTGTAGATACCAAGAACACGCGGGCGAAACCGCTGGCGAAAGCTAGTTCAAAATATTTTATTTCAACTAGAGTATCTAGGTAGTCTTTGGAAAGTCAAACTATGTAGTTGCACGGTTCCAAAAAGTGGGAAGCTGTGATAGCCTAGGGGTATGACCACTGGACTGCCAAGTCAAAGGTCTCGAGTTCGAATCCAAGGCACGCATCTCTGACTTTTCGAAATCATATGCGTAATTATCACTCGCTTTAACGGTGAAGGAAAACATCGTGAGGAAACCTACATGCCTGAGAGATTTTCCCAATGGCATGTGAAGTCTACCAACCCGCATTAGGCTAGCGTGGTGGACTATAGCCTAATCCCTCTCATACTGAGAGGAGACCCGTGCCCAGCAGTGGGACAGTATATGGGTTGATTATTATTATTTTTATTTTAAAAAGTGGGACTCAAAAACAAACAACCAAATTGCTTATAAAATTTATTTCTTCATAATTATTCCCCTGGCCACACAACTGATTCGATCCAGTCGACATAGCTAGACACTCGCGTGTATACAGCAGGGCGGCCGCTCTCCGCACAACTCTTGCCGAAAGACGTCACGCCCACCAGGTGGAAAATGCAGGAGTTTTCCTTAGAAGCCACCTGCAGTGGAGACCCGGAATCACCCTGTGAATATGTAAATAACATTTATAGGTATTACCACAGTGTAATAAATCTCTAACAGTGGATCGACTCGGCCGTCTTGACAGGTCAACGATTTTTACGGCCGGGTTAAAGTTAGCTCGTGCCAACTTCAACCCGGACGTTTGGCGAGAACTGTACCTATGCCGGAAATAGCATAATGTCTAGGTATCTAGAAAGGTTGACGTAATACTTATAACCCTATAACCCTTTATACGATGATGAAATTTGTTCTAAAATGAACTTACAAACATATTTATCACCTGTAGGAACGTAAGTACTTGCGAAATGTGTTTTTTGACAACCCTAAGCTATTCATATTTTTCTAGAAATCAGTACTACTACAACACACATAGATTACTTACAACACATAGATTAATTTGAACTTACAAATATATCGCCTGTAAGAACGACAGACAGCATCCGTTCACGAGCATGACGTGTGTATCAGCGTCGTTCTACTCAACCATGTTGCAGGGAATAAAACGACCCGACACACAACGCTACAGCAGGACATTTTAAGCGAGCTTTCGTTTCCTTTTATAAAATCTCATAAACCTTTCGGTTCGGCATTTGCTATCCAATAGATGTCGCTTACTTCACCTTGAGACGGTTTAGAATGTGAAGGAAGATTTCGACTTGTCGAGTAGGACTCGCGGTGGCTTAGAGTTCATAGCGTCTGGTGTATTTAACCGAAGACGCAGGTCGATTTTTTCATTTCATTAAAAAAAATTATATTCTTAGCATGGAAAATGCTTTAAGAAAATATAATGCTAATATTTAATGCTATAGATGTTTTAAGACAAACCCCTAAAATTAATATTAGTACATTAAAGAAGAAACTGAAGAATACTCTGTTGGACAGCACTTGTAATAGTAATAGTTAGACCATGATAGTTATTTAAAATTGTTTGCTTTTGTTAATAAATGTAAGGTTATTATGTAAATATTATTACGTTTATATTTATACTATTACGTTTGGCGAGTAAGTATACCATGTAATGTAAGTATTACTTTTAATTAGTCAGTGTAAAGCAAAAAAAAAAATACACTAAAGGAATTTGATATTCTTACCTGACAAGTATCCCTCCCCCCCCTCAGTTCTCCAGCACACATCTGCGCCTCCTGGAAGCCCTGCCAGTTTCTATTCCTGATGTTGAGCAGGAGCTTGTCACAGTAGTTGTTCTGTAGAAGCGATAGAGACACCTTTTGCAGTTCTTTGGACGTCTGTTGAGTGCCTGAGAGAGAAAAACCAAATCTTCTTCTTTATCGTTAAAAATACCATATATTATGGAGTGCAATCTCCACGACTTTAAAAATAGAGCAATTTAAGTATCTGGCTCACTTTTTTCGATGTAGTTTAACAACCATAACTTTGGACCTAGGTAGTCTCACAGTGGCATCTATTTAATTTTATTTTTACGGCCAGGCCATAGCGTAGATATAGATAATCAAAAAATATTCAACTTATAAGGTAAGTTATTTTTGTATTGAGCCATATTGCATATAAGAATATTATTAGACATAAAATTTTCACATAATTTTAGCGGATTTCTTAAAATAATTATGGGGAATAACACATGTCTTACAGTTTTATTACTACAAACCCGGACACACTTATTGTATAATATATTAATTTACCTAAGCGTACGAACAGCGAACAGAATTATATTCATATTTATGTATAATTTATATTTAAGTATGTATTTTATATAATGTATTTAATATATTTTTATAGTATTTACACTTTATTATTGTTATTACTTGTTTTTTTATTTTTTCGTACCGCATTTCGTGATGCTCTTTTTTAACCCAAAGGTTGACTGGGAGAGAATGCCTTATGGCATTAAGTCCGCCTTATGTACTATCAATGTGCATTAAAAAATAAATAAATAAATAAACAGCGGAAGCGACTATATACAGAATATACTTACGAGTATCAATAACACCCCAGCCGGTAGCTATTACTTTTTCGTGATCGCCGAAACCGGGTTGAGTCCACAGGCAGGCCGGCCTGACTTCGGACCTGAAGTCCACGTCAGTTGCGAGCTCCAAGAGGGCGATATCATTGTACACCTTTGGGGGACGGTATTCCGGGTGCTTGTGGATCGTCCGGATTGGGACCTGATTGAGAAAACAAAAGGACACCGAATCTTATTGGTTTGCCTGTATGGTTTTTAGTAGCTATTATTATAGTTATAAGTAATATTTTGTAACTACGATAAATAAATTAAAAAAAACCTAAACTTGTAAGCTATATCTATACCTACTTACCGTAAAATTTTGTTATGGTGTAGAGTCAACATCAGATATATTTAGACATACAAATTGTTTTAAATGATGAACTTACTTAAATTTAAGAAAATTAAACTATATCTCTATGACACAAGGAATGTTTCAGAACGAACACACTACATGGCAACTGTCATTCTGACATAAACTTTATCACATGAACAGTAAAAATAGGCTTGAAGTTGACACGAACTAACTTCAACCCGCCCGTAAAAATTGGAAAAAGAAAAACTATGTATTGTAATAAATGAAAACGAAAGCTCAAGTCGTAGGCTGTCGTCTACACTAATATTATAAAGAGGAAAGATTTGTATTTTGTATGTAACGAATAAACTCAAAAAGTACTGGACCGATTTGAAAAATTATTTTCATGTTAGATAGCCCATTTATCGGGGAAGGCTATAGGCTATATATCATCACGCTACGACTAATAGGAGCGGAGTAGTAATGAAAAATGTTGCAAAAACGGGGGAAAAAATTATAAGACCACGCGGGCGAAGCCGCTGGCAGGAAGCTAGTTTTAAATAATTTTAATCCAATATTTTTCTTTCTCTGACTTTGTTGTAGTAGCTCGTACAAACTTCAAGCCGGACAATAAGATTGGCGAGAACTGTACCCACACACACGCGTCGGGGGTTAAAAAAAGTGGATGATGGACCTAGAACATATACTCACATCAATAGGGTTAGCACCATCGTTGACTTTGTTATCAATATTCTGGTCACCGAGCCTCACAATCACTGGATCTGGGTTCTGTGCGTTGGGGTCCCTGCTGCAATGGCCAGCGGTGACCACGAAGCGTGGGCTGATGAGGCTACCACCGCAGCTGAACTTGTACGAACCGTCGAAATCAGCCCAGCCTATTGCAGCCTGAAAACATACATTGTTATAGTACTCATTAGGTTTTTTTCATCTTAAATAGGCTTGCGGTTCACCACAACTCGCCTGATGTTAAGCAACGATGTGGTCTATGATGGAGCATGCATGCCTAGAAGAAACCGATTCACTCTCGTCTTGAAGACACCCAAATTATAAGTCTCGGGGAACAAAGATTCCGCAGCAGTTCGCACTTCGTTCGTTCAGGTTGTCGACAATTTTTTTAGTCATACGATAAAAGGTAATCCCTATAATCCTAGCAGTAAAAATCGCAACAGGACACTGTGGACTCAACAAACACCTGACATTCTGACAATTATGAAAATAAAAGAACCAATGCCCAGTATGCGGGGAAGCAGAAGAAACAAGCTTCCATCTAGTAGCAGAATGCACAATTAAAGCACTATTCAGATGGGAAACCCTGGAACAGATGAAGTTGTAGCGACATCTATCGCGCTACATAAGAACTTCTACGAAGCTGAAATCCTGAATCGCGCAAGTGAAGTTTACCGTGCAACTTGCATATATACAACCGCCCGACATCAACCGTCGGGCAGTGGCCCGCCTGGCATAACACCTGCCTGGTCGGAGGATCCTCCCTTTGGTGCGAGGGACAACACACCTCGTCCCTCCACAAAGTAAATGAAGAGCAGCTTGCAGAAATATCCATTAGACAACTGGTGGGCTCTTGCAACCGGAAGATTCGCGGTGCCGAACGCCAGTGATCCATGAAGTGTATTGACCAAATCACCAATATGAGGAAATGGGTAAAATAAGGGAGTACCTGCCGGCGTCCTCGAATATAAATAGAATTGTGGAGGGACGAGTAGTGTTGTCCCTCCAAACAAAGGGAGGACCCTCCGACCAGGCGGGTGTTATGCCTGGCGGGCCACCACTTCAACCAAATCGGTCCTACCGTTTAGAAGTTAGGTGACAACACTTAAACAAGAATTAAGTATATTGTATACTTATATTAAGATTATTACCATGTGTGGAAATTCTCCCGGGTTAGCGTTCTCCCCTCCGACAATGAGTTCGACTCCTGTGTAGTCACATTTAGCAGCAGATATCGATATCTTCTCCGGGTTTGGTATCAACGGTATGTAATCCACTTTCTCCACCACACCACGACTGTATTCTTCACATTCTGAAAGGAAATATAGTTACACTTAAGTATTTCATATCAAAAGGTCGATTTTTTCCTTAATTAAAATAACTGGCATTATCTTAGCATGAAAAATGTTAAAAAACATACACGTAGATAGGGCATCGTACAACATCTAACTAACTGTAAAAAAAATCTTGTTGGGTCATTGGGTGTGTCGAACCGTCACCTTGACAAGTAAATTTAGAATGTGAAGGAAAATTTCGACTTGACGAATAGGACTCGCGGTGGCTTAGAGGTTTATAGCGTCTGGTGTATTTAACCAAAAAGAAGCAGGTTCTAATCATGCCCGCGAGTCCATTTTTTCCTTCATTAAAATATCTACTTAGTTAGTGTAGGAGTAAAGAGCATGTTACAATGAGATTACATGAGCAAGATATTTTTAATAAAGGAAAATAGGCTGGCGGGCAGGATTTGAACCTGCGTCTTCTGGTTTGGTAGACCAGACGCTTTAACCACTAAGCTACCGTGAGCCCCGCTCGCCAGTCAAAATCTTCCTTCACAACCTGCCCGCCAGCCGATATTTTCCTACATTAAAAATATCTTGTAATCTTAGCATGGAAAATGCTTGAAAAAATACAAAAACATACATGAGCAAGTTTTTGAGTATGAATGTGGATGGATATAAGGAAAGAGGAAGACCAAAGAAAAGATGGATGGACTGTGTGAGAAAGGATATGACCACAAAGGAGTTGAACGACGAGATGGCGGCTAATAGAGATATATGGAAAAGACAAACAGCACCGACCATGCAGGATGATGCTGATGAAATATATGTCTCACAAGTTGTTAATGCGTGGAACCTTCTTTAATTACCCTAAAAGTGACGTCATCCACGCTACTAGGCTAGTGGTGCTAACGCGTACTGAGAGCGGTTACGTCATTTTTACGTCACCGAGATCGCCGCCAAGCACATTATCAATTTGCGGGGCTTACAGTAAGAGTAACGTATAAGAGAATACTCACTTCTTTCGCTGACTCTCCTTTTGTCATCAGCGCCGTCCCAAACAGGACGCTGACTGCAAAAGAAACATTACTTATACGGGGAACTGGAACACTCACAATGAGTGCTTTACCATAGATTTCGACAAAGTCACCCAGTTAGACCTCAAGAGACATCTCATAAGAGGCGACAAAACATCTGGCTTGCTCTGTGGCAAGCCAGATGTTTTGTCACCTCTTATAAGATGCCGATCATGGCCGTGAGGAATTCGATGAGGGGGATATTCTTCTTTATTTCGTTATTGAAGCAGAAGCAGTGATAGCCTAGGGGTATGACCACGGGACTGCCAGGTCTCGAGTTTAAATCCAAGGCACGGAGCTCTGACTTTCGAAATCATGTGCGTAACTAAACAACGCTTTAACGGTGAAGGAAAACATCGTGAGGAAATCTGCATGCCTGAGAGATTTTCTCGACGGCATGTGAAGTCTGCCAAACAGCGTTAGGCCAGCGTGGTGGACTAGAGCCTAATCTCTCTCATACTGAGAGGCGACCCGTGCCCAACTGCCCAGCAGTGGGACAGTATATGGGTTGATGTTTATGATTTCGTTAATAGAACACTTACTCTCGCACGGTCACCGTTTGTAGGATATTGCTGCCATCCCTACAGCACACCAAGGCTCCACCGAAGGTTGTATACGAACAGAATGTTGGACGAATTCCATTTTGCCTGAAAATTAAAATAAAATTTACATTGCTTTTAATCAGAAGACGCAGGTTCGAGTCGTACCCGCAATCAGATTTTTTCCGTCATTTAATTACTGGTAATGCATGGAAAATGCTTTAAAAAATACAAAAAGATAGTTATTAGGTAAGGTGGCATCATACGACATCGAACTAACTATAAAAGTTAGTCGTGTCGGTTGTGAAGTATTTGCTGTCCAATAGATGTCGCTAACTTTAAGACGTAAATTTAGAATGTGAAGGAAGATTTCGACTTGGCCAGTAGGACTCGCGGTGGCATATAGGTCTTAACGTCTAGTATTTTTAATTTATCTTTAAAAAAGCTCTTGGAACAAAGGAGTATTAGCACCTGTTTTTTTAATTCCCATTTGAGAATAATGTATTGGGTGCTTTAAAAACATGTGCTCAAAGGGGAATAGCTAGTACTGCAAAAAAATGCATTGAATTTGAACAGGCTATATTTGCCCAAAATGATGCTAGAAAGAGAGCGCACTATACTGTTGTGACGACACATGCTAGTACGCGATACAAATTCTATACTTCAACACTCGTTTTGCGGGAAAGAGATGGAGCATCTTAGCTCAATCTCCACCAACTTAGCCCAGAACTTTAAAACTAGGATCTAATGCCAGTCGCTTTGTGTAAAATACTAATATGCGGCTGCATCTGGGGGTATACTCCCTAAGCACAAACTCCGTAGTTTCGGCCTACATTACGGACGTTTCCTACTCCGTATCACCTACGGACGCATGATTCGTTCGGGGCCCGAACTAAGAAATGAATGACAACACAATTTGACAGTTGTAACTTGTACCTAACAACTGTTAAATGGTATAGGTGGCGGCCCACGTGCTTCTGCACTGCACTGAGGTCGCCACATACAGGGCTAAGTACTTCGGAAACTAAAGTACCCTCCGAGAGATCGTCAGCAACATCAGAAATGTGCTGGCGTTTCTTGAGGAGTTAGGGTGGTTTGAGTAAACATTAAATATCCCCACCCGTACGCAAAATACGCGCATTGACGTGGAGTTGCGGAAAACAGCCCGCTATACCATACCATACCATACCATGGTATAGGTGTCAAACTCCCGCTGTGTCTGAAAATTTGAACCAGACACTTATTTTAACGGATTGTTATGTCTGGGCTACTTTCGGACGGCGAAGATAGGGAGTAGACTGGAAGCCGACCCAAACATAGCTAAGAGTTAAGAGCAAGATATAAATACAAAACCTTACTGAAAGTCAGTTTTTGCAGACTCGCACTTGTCAGCATTGGTGCAGCGTCCCACTGTGTTTGCATACTGGTCCACACAAGATTCTCCCTCTGAAATGAAAGTCATCTTAGTAATATTGGCGAAAGTTTGTACAATTCTCGCCAAAATTATTATAAATAATAAATAAAAATTGTTTATTATCTCTTCCACAAATAATATCAGATGAAACATAATACTTTATACATAGATAAGAACGAAACACGAATTATTACAAAGTTAGAGATGTTTACATATACTTAAAGGTATTTTATTTGTGGTAGACTGGCGCCTAAACTAAGCCGAAGCCTTTATTTTAGATCACTAGGATCTCCACCAGTAATATGATATGAGTAATATTAACAAAAGTAAGAGCCTCTGATATTAAGTTCAACCCGGCCGTAAAAATCGGATACAGAGCAATATTGGATTATATTTTTTTAAAACGACAGCCTACGGCCTGAGCTTTCGTTTATATTTATTACAGTCCAATATTTTTCTTTCTCCGAGTTTTACGGCCGGATTGAAATTAGCTCGTACCAACTTCAAGCCTGCCAATAAGTTTGGCGAGAACTGTAAGTTTATGTTTGGATGTTTGTTGCTCTTTCCCGACAAAACGGCTGAACCGATTCGGCTGAAACTTGAAATGGTGATGGCTTATACCTTGGAATAGGACATAGGCTACATATTAACCCCAAAAAATTCGAAGTTCCAACGGAAAACGAGTTCAAATTTCCTGACTCCACACGGGCCAAGCCACGTGTAGAAATAAATAACACGGGTAAAATTTGTATAATGCTTACAAGCTGTATGTAGTTATTGACAAAGTATTTAAATAACGACGCAAATCTTTGTTTATTTATTTAAATCCTTATACTGAGTCATGGTACGTATAGGTATGTTGCTCAAAGATGTGCAAGAGGAAAATAGCTTGATGCTGTGGTCATTCAAAACGGAGATTTTATGACATCACATTATATAGTTAAAAAAAGAGGGAAAAGTGCAAATAATTATTGTAGGGGTGCTTGATGTCAATATTTAATGGACAGATAGGTAGTAGACCCCTGTACTTAGTCATTTTGAAAATATATTATTATAGTGGAACTAGTTGGCCGCGCCTTAGGTAGGGACGGGGGTGAGGCGGCGGGTTACTGTGAACGAAAACAAGCGCCTCCGCCCCTCCGCCCAACCACGCGCAGGAGACCCGCCCCTCCGCCCCGCCGCTCACTTACCTAAGGCGCGGGCGGCCAACTAGTTCCGCGCAGACTACAAACGACCCCACACTATTTTACAATCATTATTTTTACTTTTATTAAATTTATAGATATAATATGTACCAATATTATGACTGATATTTAATTATATAACTTGGGTTTGGTCTAAAATCTGTGTAAATATTTATATATTTTAATAATTTCAATCGTAAGTACATCAAACTGCATTACCCTCAAAACTATCCATAAATAAGTAAGAAGTTATTTTAAAAAACTCACCTTTCTGCCCTCTTGCGGCGGTAGCCAGAAACACGGTCAAGACAAATATTTGATACATTTTCTTGTTACAATTTCCGCTTGTCCAAAGTTGATTAATACACCATGTTGTTCACAATCTGCCAAATAAATAAATGTAAAAAATGTAATGTAAAAAACAAAATGTATGTAAATGACATTTCTAAACGTCAGATTTTCGACAGCTTATGTCATTCCTATACATTTTTAACCCCCGACGCAAAAACGTCGGGGTGTTATAAGTTTGACGTGTCTGTGTGTGTGTGTGTGTGTGTCTGTCTGTGGCATCGTAGCTCCCGAACGGATGAACTGATTTTGATTTAGTTTTATGGCCGCCACCATAAAATGGCAACGTGTCGGGGGTTTTCTAATTTTTTAATGTTTCTATTCGTTTCTCGAGAACGATAGTTTGCAACTTGGCTAGGCCCGTTGCTACGCTCGGGATCCTGGGTTCGATTCCCAAGTCGAGCAATGTTGGTTTTTCTATGAAATTCTCACTCGGAGTTTGGATTTCTGCCCGGTAAACGGCATATTATCCTGACTAGCGAGCACCCAAAAACGGCCATATTTACAAATTCTGTCTTGAAAAAGTGGGGCTAGAAATAGAAAAATTAAATCATCAATCGGCTGGCGGGCAGCCGATTTTTTCCTTCATTAAAAATAACTTGTAATCATAGCATGGAAAATGCTTAAATCAATGTTAATTTTTTTATTAATCATTAGTTACCTAATATTTATTTATCATTCTTTATTTCTAGGAATTGAAACAGCAATTATTACCTCTGGATAAGTAATAAGTAATCCTTACTTTTGAAAAATCGAATATTAATTTAGGTGCGTTTCAAAATGGGTGCTTCAAGGAATCCAAAACTAACGAAGAGGGTCTAAGCACACCTGTGACACTTCATACAAACTTTCCGATACCGCTGCACACTACAATACCAAATGTCAAACTTGTCAAAATTACGTTTGTACACGTTCAAATGTGTGCGTGACGGTGCGTAGGGTTTGTTGGCAGTCCGGCAAGAACACCGGCAGGATTCGGGGGACCTGAGGTATCTGATGTTAGAGAGAGCGGAGAGTGGCCATTCTGTTATTATTTATTCTGTGGTCTAAGTTTGCGCAGTGCATTTGCGTGTAAAATGTACAAAAAGTCGACAACTGCGCATCCGCCATTTTAGTTCAAGTTCTTTGCCGGTAAAATGTTGCATTTATAATAACATTATTAGTAACGGAATGTTAAGTAGGTACGTCTGTTAAAACTAGTTTTGAGATAATAATAATATTTAAGTACCTTGAATCTAATTACAAAAATTTAGCAAAAAAACTTGTTTAAAAATTCATACATGATACGCCTTCCTCATAAATAGAGTTGATATAAGGAAAATATTATTAATAATTATTAATTAATGTTTTGCAGGTGCTTCATAGAATAGCTCATAGCTAATATACGTTATAACTACGACGAACGGTTATCACTAACACAACCGATCGGGGGCTAAACAAGTTGCATTTTGACATTCGAATCGACAAACAAAATGTATGTAAATTACATTAGTGACAGCCCGATTTGTCGAAAGCTTGTGTCATTTCCATACATTTTGTTTGTCGATTCGAATGTCAAAATGGGACTGTTTAGCCCCCCAGGGGGCTTACTATCAGCTTATAAGAAACCACCCAATTCCCAGTCATTTCAAAAGCAGGCCTGCTGCAGGCCTAATGGCTAAAAATGGGCTAATGGCTAAAAATCATACTATGACGGTAATAAATAGATCACTAATAGAGATTACAAAACAATCTTGTAAAAGTTCGTAAATTATTAACTTTTTCAAGATGGCTTATTTTGACATTACAGACGTTGAAAAGACGCTTTGCTGCTGTCAATAATGCACGTCATAGTAGGAAAAGTCTAAGGTTTTTAAAAACAAGCTTGCGGTAGGCCTGCTAATAAGTCATGGTACAAATAACCCTCCTCCTTCGGCAGTCGGGTAAAAAGACGGACACTTCAGTTTCTGTCCTGCTTTAAGAGCTCCTAGTAAGCCTCCTGCAAGGAAAAGCTACGATTGCCGCGGTCAGTCTGTGGATCGGTGACCATTCATCGAGACCCCTCCGTGCTTCGGAGAGAATGTAAAGCCGTCGGTTCCGGTTGTCATACGAACATTAATGACAATCGTTAGTGGTAGTCAGAAGCCCAAAAAACCTGACAACCAGTCCTGACAATCCTTCGAATATCAGTATTGCACAGAAATTGTGTTGCGGAGGTATGATTGCAGTCGCTTCGTGTAAAATATTGATATTCATCCGCATCTGGTTAGACCATTAGACAGACATGTGTTGGACTGAAAGCCGTCCCCAACATGGTTGGGAAAAGGTTTGGATGAAAAAGTTTTCATGTGTAGCTTATTTATGTTTTTTATTTTATGTAGCCTAGGTAAGTAGTTTATTATTTAATTCAAATACAAATTCAAATTCAAATCTTTATTGCGTTCATATGTGATAAGGATGTTAGAAATAATTTGGTATCAATATGAAACCCTGTAAGGGCTGCAAATTTATAATTCTATGTCATGTAGATATCAAATAATATTACAAAATCTCTAATAACTTATACAATTATTGTTTTACTTATAATTCAACCAGGCTCCAGAAGATAAGTAACTCGTTCAAATGCCAATGTATACGCTTTTACAATAAAATCCCAAGCAACATTCAAAACCTAAGCCTGAATAAATTTAAGTCAATTGTCAAGCAGAAGCTGTGTCTTAAAGGTTACTACACGGTGAAAGATTATATAGATGACAAAAATGCTTGGGATTGAACTGTTCCAATGAACCAGGATAGTGACAAATATTTACTCTGACATTTAATTTATCCTATTACTTGACATTGCATTAATTATGTTAATTGATTATTTTACTATGATTTTTATTTTATTTGATTTTTATTTGAGAAATTTATCTGCCATTTTTTTTTTTTCATTGAGAAACGAACATCATTAACTGTAAAGTATGAGTATTCTGCAGGCCTTGATGTTTCTTTAGTTACCCATTGATGTATAATATAATACAAACCAGCCTAGCCCTGCAGTTTGAGCTTGTCATGCTCACTTAAATGTTCTGCTGATGGTGGCGTTGTGTGTCGGGTCTTTTTATTCCCTATAACATGGTTGAGTCAAACGGCGCCGATACACACGTCATGCTCGTGAACGGGTGCTGTCTGTCGGGACAGGTCAGCTCTTACTGCTATGGCTATTTTCTTTTCCTTTCTATTATATTAATCTTTACACATCGAACTGCATTAGACTCATATTATTCACAACAAAAAATGTTACTGTCTCACTATCTTTTTTTAAAAGAGTAACTATGGAGTTTCTTGCCGGCTCTTCTCCATAAGTCCTACTTTTTTTTGGAACCGAGCAACTAGTTTGACTGTTCAAAAGTGCCTATTTATATGGTCTATTTGAAATAAAATATTTTGAATTTGAATTTGAATTTGAATTAGGTATTTATTATTTTGTATACCTAATATATATTTTTATAGTTATGTAACGTAATGTCGCTTAATATGTTGTGGTGTTAGTTGGTTATACTTTGTCTTATCTTTAAATACTCTGTGGTATGTTACTCTAAAATTACTTTAGGTATGCAGGTAAATGATGGTTTATACGTATTCATAATATGCGGGTTCCTATAGTTAACTTGATTTTCCGCATAAACAACCCTTATCACTTATGGATTTGTAATCATCTCATCACAGTAAATGTTTTCCTCAATTGTGTAACTTAACAGGAAAAATATAATATTTTTTAACTTAGATTTTTTGAAAATTTTATGTGGGCTTATACCGGTTATTTTATTATAATTTAAAAAAAATAAATTATGGTTTTTCGAGCTTGCGAACCACATAAACAATTATACTTTATTTTTTAATTATCATACCTAAAAAAGGGGGCCCTGGTACTCAAATTTACTATAACTAAGTATTATTTATGTATGTTTACCCTGCTTTAAATTTTAAACTGTTTTTCCTTAAGCTAAAATGACGCACCTTTTTCGTTCTGTTTATTTTGAAAATTAGTGTCTACCGGTTAGGTTTTGGGAAGGTGCAAAAACGATTTTGTATTTCTAAAAAAGTATTCCGTTCAGACAAAGAACGAGTATGAATTAATATAGGTATTATAAAATATATGTATATGTATTAACTGTGTTAACGGTATTCCTAAAGAATTTCTTGGATATTTTTATGCCTGAGTGACCGGTTATTTGCTATAGGCGTAGCGTAGCGTTTTGTGACGTGCCAAAGGGCAGAAGGGGCACCGGTGCCTGCACCAGAGATCCCGGAGCCCTCCACAGTGCGCTAGAGACGGCCGTGTGTTTTTAGTCGGTAACAAAGACTATATACTCTATGGTCGGTAAGAATCCGACATAACTTTCTGACTTTCCTTTTGGGAAGCCATGAGGATTTTCACACGATAAAAAATAAATAAAAGGCACGTACGGTGGGTACGTTTCTGCCTAACCCTTCGAGGATGTAAGGCGCGATTGATAGGCGATACCAACCAACATAGAAATGATCATTTAAAAAAGATTGATGATGATTATTAAAAAGTGATCAATCAATTTATCATCGCAGTATTTCGAAAATCGAAATTGGAACAATGTTGACGTCATGTCAGTCGTTTAGAAATCGAAAGTATCGCGAGTTATGTAGGTTAAGTCCGTAGTTTATGTTAAAATTAAGGCTGTTACCACTAACTGGTAACAGTACACGTAGAGATAAGTTAGTTGTAAGAATTATATGTATAAAACAACAGATAGTCAGTTGGTATTAAACATCTGAACAAAGCAGTTGCGTTTTTTTTAACGCACCGGTCCGCCCCCAACATAATTGGCGCAGTCGGTAGGATTGTTTGGAAAAATCGAAAGGTGGATAGAACTCTCGACCTAAGATTATAATAAGTGCAGTGCGCGAATAAAACTCTTTGTGCCTGTGCTTACCAGCAATCTGAAGAATCTACAAGCGGATCGGCTGACCAACTCAACCAGGCGGATGGAGCTCTACTGGAGGTGAGATAAAACTCTCTCATTGCTCAGTGTCCCATCTAAGTCCCACTAACCGTGAACTTTTGCCTGAAGGATCTGATAACCCTAAAAATCGGGAAACAGATACCTACCCCTTCTGAAAGGATCTGATAACCCTAAAAATCGGGAAACAGATACCTACCCTTATTCTATAGGTTCTGATAACCCTAAAAATCGGGAAACAGACACCTACTATTATCTAAAGGATCTGATAACCCTAAAAATCGGGAAACAGATACCTACTTCTGTTTAAGTTATATTGTGTTAAAGTCTATCTAGATCTTTTAAAAAAATGGCACAAAACAACAAACCACTGGCAGACCTTGCTGCTGCGGCATGCATGGCCAGTAAACCCATTAATTATGAATTGCTAAATAAATTAATTCCAACATACGATGGTAATAGCAAATCATTGAATTTCTATGTCAGAAGTGTAGAGAGTGTATTAATGATGTACAATATTGGAAGTAATGACCCCATTGCGATTTGCATGATTCGGAATAAGATTACAGGTAAAGCGTTGGAGGCTATATCACTGGAAGTAGATATAGAAGATTGGAAATCAATTAGAGTAGCATTAGTTAACAGATTCGGTGAACACCGCACAGAAGTACAACTACTTCAGGAATTGATGCGCTGCACCAAACAGGCCGCGGAGTCGTGTGAACAATTCGGAAAACGAATCAGAGACTTACTCGATGCATTATGTGGAATAGGGCAGGCAGTAAACAAATCTAGCGGATACTACCAATCCATAGCGATAGATACATACATAGATAACCTAGATTACAACATTGGCCTAGGCGTACGAATAAATAAACCAGATACCCTAGTAAGAGCAATAGCGTTAGCCAGGCAGGAGGAGACAAGAGTAAAGCGTAGTGATAGGAAAACCATGAGTAACAGCAACCCATCACATCCAAAGCCCCAAATTAAATGGAGCCCGCCTCAAAATAAAGCTCAATACCCACGTACATTCCCCAACCAGAGCTACCCTAACCAACGTTACCCACCTGTTAAACAGGAACAGGAGAGCAAAGCGTTAGTTCCGACACAAAAAGTTAATAATATAAATATTAGTGACGAATACGAATACAACTCAGAAATAGAGCCCACACCAGATATTGAGGACGAATCCCCTCAGGATTTTCCCATAGGGATATTCCCAGAAAACCAGATATAGAAAATACAGAAATCGACTATATTATACATAGTCTACCGCACATAAATATCTCAGAACTTGGTGGCCAATTTCTTATCGACACAGGAGCCACACATTCATTAATTAGCTCAGCAGTAATAAAAGAGATCCGTAACATCATTATTAAAAGCGAACCGTACACCATAACAACTGCTCACGGTAAATCGCAACATGATAAAGTAGCGTACATTAAGTTACCGGATACATTTGGTCTTAATGTTACCCATAAATTTTTAGTCGTGGACTTTGATCAAAACTTTAACGGCTTAATCGGAAGTGATATCTTAGACAAATTAGGTTGTACAATAGATTACAGTACAAAGAAATTATATATAAATGGTACACATATAGACTTTATTTTCCATAATGTCACCATTAAAAGAAAATTAAACCAACCCAAATTAAATCGATTCGATATAGATCCAATAGATATAGATAACGAATTGAAAGAAAATTTAAATAGACTCAGATTTGACCATCTGAACTCAGAGGAAAAGCGAGAAATTCGGAAACTGTGCTACCAATATAGAGACATATTTTATTCAGAAAACTTACCTTTAAGTTTCACGCATACAGTTAAGCATTCACTTAGACTGACAGATTCGACACCCATATACGTAAAAAACTATAGACGTCCCCCGTGTCAACAACAGGAGATACAGCGACAAGTCGATAGTTTAGTAGAAAAGGGAATAGTTAGAGAAAGTATTTCACCATGGTCTAGCCCTGTGCACCTAGTGCCGAAAAAGGCCGATGCCTCAGGAAAAGTTAAGTGGAGATTAGTTGTCGACTACAGGAAAATAAACGAAAAAACAATAGATGATAAATATCCTATCCCAAATATCAATGACATCCTAGACAAGCTAGGCAGAGCTCAATATTTTAGTACAATTGATTTAGCGTCAGGTTACCATCAACTTGAAATGGACCCGGCAGATATAGAGAAAACTGCATTTAGTACAGATCGGCATTACGAGTTCTTACGCATGCCATTTGGTCTAAAGAATGCGCCGAGCACATTCCAACGGCTCATGAACAACATATTACGCGACTTACTCGCTGATACGTGCGTTGTGTACCTCGACGATATTTTAATTTATTCAGTTAGTCTTCAGGAACACCTAGAAAAAGTTAAACGTGTGTTTCAGAGACTCAGGGAACATAATTTCAAAGTGCAGTTAGATAAATCAGAATTCTTAAAGAAAGAGGTCGGATATTTAGGACACACATTAACACAAAACGGAGTAAAACCTAATGAAGAAAAAATTAGAGCTATTAAGAAATTTCCTATACCAAAAACACAGAAAGAGATAAAATCTTTCCTAGGACTAATAGGATATTACCGCAAATTTATACCCGATTTGGCTAAATTAACGAAACCAATGACTAAATGTCTTAAGAAAAATGCTAAAATTATACACAGTTCAGAGTTTATAGAGTCATTTGAGAAAGCCAAACAAATCTTATGTAATGCCCCTATATTACAGTACCCTAATTTCGAGGAACCGTTCATATTAACGACCGATGCATCCGATGTATCGATAGGCGCAGTACTTTCACAAGGTACAGTAGGCTCAGACAAACCCGTCGCTTACGCGTCTCGTACTTTGTCAGACACGGAATCGCGATATTCTACGATAGAACGAGAACTCTTAGCTATCATATGGGCTACGAAATATTTCCGTCCATATTTATACGGTAGGAAGTTTACTATATACACCGATCATAAACCCCTTACGTGGCTGATGTCTCTTAAAGACCCAAACTCAAAGTTAACACGTTGGCGCTTACGCCTAGAAGAATACCAATATCAAATAGTATATAAAAAAGGTAAACATAATACAAATGCAGACGCGTTGTCTCGCGTAAAAATAAACACCTTAGACCTAGACAAACCTAGTACGTCAAAGGATACACATACAGACTTAATTCAGGAAATCGATTCCTTACAGCCTAGCCCTAGCCAAATTATTGATGACGAATTAGAAAATATCATAAGTCAGGAACAAATAACCGATGACACAAATTTAGACCCTAATACGATAGATATAAGAACGTTATTAGATATGCCCACTACGCCCGAACAGACCGGCGCAGATAGCGATAGTAACAAGATACCGGAATGCCCTGACGCAATTGATAAACAGCTGAAACAATTCCTTATCAGAAGCTCGCCAGGCACCGAGTACCGAGTAGAAGATAAATCTAAAAATAACTTTACCATCAAGCACGTGTTTATACCCATAAATAATACGGAAGAACAAATTATAAAATTCTTACGCGATCACACTATTGCAGATAGGAAATTTCACATATATTTCTATGACGAAAAATTATTTCCATTATTCTGTAAAGTTTACAATGACGTATTTGATCAACGCGGACCTAAATTAATACGTTGCCGTACAAGATTAACATTAGTTCACGAAAAATCGGAACAGATAGAAATTATTAAACGGTACCACGAAGGTAAAACCATCCATCGCGGAATCCAAGAAACTTATAATAAAATTAAGAAAAATTACCATTGGACCAATATGCTAATCAGCATCCAAAAATATATTAATGAGTGCGAAATATGTCTTAAAGCAAAATACGAACGTAATCCGTTAAGACCCCCGTTAGCGTTAACAGAAACACCTGTTAAACCAATGGAACAAATGTACATGGATTTATATAGCTCAGACGGTTCGACATTCTTAACAATAATCGATAATTTTAGTAAATACGCGCAAGCAATCCCATTACAAGCAGCCACTAGTATCCACATAGCGGAAGCATTATTAAATATATTATCAATAATCGGAATTCCAAATAAAATCACAACAGATTCTGATCATAAGTTTGATAACGAAATTATTAAGGAAATATGCTCAATGCATAAAATATCCCTACATTTTACAACCCCATATAACCCGAATTCAAATTCCCCAATTGAAAGGTTTCATTCAACCATTGGTGAATTAATAAGAATACAGAAACTTACTGATAAGAGCGACATAAACACACTTATGCGCAACGCAATTATTGCATATAACAACACTATTCATTCTGCTACAAGTTTTACCCCATTCGAGTTATTATACGGACACACTAATAGTAGGAACCCTTTAGAATTATTCTATACTCAGGAATTTTACCAAGAATATGTACAAAAACATAAATCATTAATGGAAAATGCACAAAAGCTAGTAACGCTTAAACTTTCCAAGGAGAAAGAAAACGTTATATCGAAAGCTAATAAAAATAGCGAAATACCAGCCTTTAAGATAGGAGATAAGGTCTATAAACAAGTAGCAAAGTCAGCTAGAAGCAAGAAAACGGAACCCAAATATATAGGCCCCTATACAGTCATACATATGCACCCGAATAACATATTAGAAATAGTCGGAAAACATATTAACTCCAAATCGATTAGAGTACATAGTAAAATGCTTAGAAGACCTTCTCAAATTACAGAGTCTTCTTGTGGCTCGCCGCCATCGGCAGCACCCGAGCAGCCTCAGACAACTTAGTTCAGCCAGTCTCGAACGAAGATGGCCTGTTAATTCTGCGGGAAGCTACGATTTTACATAGGATAGATACCTATAACTTAGTTTGTACTTATAATGTTAGTCTCATATACGATATATTTAGGAAAACGACTAGCGTTTATTATAAAGTAGTTTTAATTGAAAATTCGCAACATACTTACGCCGAACGGTATGTACACCGCGAACAAATTAAGTATATGATAGATTTAATAGAAAGTAAGTTCTTTTATATATTACCTAGAACTATAGTTAGATCTAAAAGAGGTTTATTCAACGGATTAGGAACAGTTATTAAATCTATTAGCGGAAACTTAGACGATAGTGACGCCCAAAGATTCGAAAGCGAAATAGAAAAACTTAGGAAAAATACAAACGTATTAGTAGGTAATCAGAAGTCTAGTATTAGTTTAATGAAAAATTACATAGACGAATATAATGAGAATTTAAGTAAGGTACAA
Organism: Acronicta psi; assembly: GCA_946251955.1. Lineage (NCBI taxonomy): Eukaryota > Metazoa > Arthropoda > Insecta > Lepidoptera > Noctuidae > Acronicta > Acronicta psi. The sequence goes on along the minus strand of OX276498.1, from coordinate 2,368,019 downwards.
AGGAACTTAGAAATGTTAGTAGTAAATATTAATAATATTAATAGCAATCTAACTACATTAGCAGCACGTATAGACATGCTTCATATTAATATCCAGTTAGAAAATAGTTTCCAACAAATCTACGATAAAGTTAGTACGTTAGAAACTGCGATAGCATTTGCTTCAATGGGAACATTACACCCAAGTATTATTAAGCCTTTACAATTACTATCAGAATTAATTAAAATTGGAAAAGACTTTAACTTACCTTTTGAACCTAAAAGGGAAAATATACACTTATTAGAAAATTGTATTAAAGTAATAGCCTATAGTACAATATCTACACTTACCTTCATACTAGATATTCCTATAATCAGCCCTACTACCTATGATTTATTACACCTTTACTCGATTCCTAATAATCTAAATATTACCCATATTCCTAAATCCCCTACCTTAGCGCTAGGTAATGAGAGGTTTACTTACCTTCACGAGCCCTGTCTGCACGTCGCCGAAGGACTCCAGATCTGCAATCACCTGAAATTGAAAAATATACACAACAATCCTGACTGCATTGTGCAGATAATTCAGCATTCACCAGCAACTAACTGCAAGCTAGCAAAGGTATCCATCAATGATACCAAGATAGAACATATTCAAGAAAACACTTGGCTGATCATCATCCCGAAGGAAGACATCCTGAAAACCACCTGCGGGAAGGACAACACATATCAACGAGTACGAGGAACATATCTGTTGACCACTACTGAAAAATGTACATTTACAATAAATGGTCAAACTTTACAAACGCATCATCGCACCATCGCTATTCATGAAACAATAGCGCTACCGAAGATCGAGATGAAGGAAACGAACGTTTCAATACAAAGCGTTCAACTAGACAACATCAAGCTAGATAAGTTGCATCTACTCGCCGCTCAGTCAAACAACATTAATTTCACGCCTGATTACGATTACGGCATCGCTAAGAAACCTAGCTGGACATCGATATTGGTGTTAGCCGCACTAATAACAGGCGCCGCATACTTCGCATACCGAAAACTCAGAGTTATCCAGTGCAAGTGCACCGAGCAACAGCCGCAACCAGTCGTCGTCGCAATTGAGATGGACAACACGCCACGCCAGTCGGACTTGTCCGCAATCCCGTTGCAACGTCGAGCTTCGCCCGAGCATTCCCGGTCCTGCACACAAGTCCCGACTGTACGCAGCTCTCTGGGAAGGGAGGAGTTATGTAGGTTAAGTCCGTAGTTTATGTTAAAATTAAGGCTGTTACCACTAACTGGTAACAGTACACGTAGAGATAAGTTAGTTGTAAGAATTATATGTATAAAACAACAGATAGTCAGTTGGTATTAAACATCTGAACAAAGCAGTTGCGTTTTTTTTAACGCACCGGTCCGCCCCCAACATAATTCGCGCTAAAAATATTTTTTAATTGTATGCAAAATATCTAATGTAGTTTTTAAATACTATCCGACTAATATTATAAATGTAAAAGTTTGGATGCATGGATGGATGTTTGTTACTCTTTCACGAAAAAACTACTGAACGGATCTGGATAAAATTTGGCACAGAGGTAGATTATAGTCTGGAATAGCATATAGGATTGATTGCAGAAAAAGTTCAAAACGTTGAATATTTTAGTAAACATAAGATATAATTTGAATATTTTGAATATTATTTATTAATTTGCACCAAATATTTATGTAAATGTGTGTTTGTGTATTTGTGTGGCATTAAAATATAATTTCGAATTTCGAGCTTTAGATTTTTAGAAAAGAAAGACTTTTGGACAAAAATATTAAGTATGAATTATGTTTTGGGACTGTTTAGAAAGTAATTAGAATTATTTATATTCACAGAAATTAAAAAAACAAACCAATATTTTATTGGTTTGACCTAAACTAAACAGAAAAGAAAGTTAAAAACTAGTTCTTCTTTATGAAAAGGAAACAGAATGTAAACATTTTGTGATGCTATGGTTCGTGCTTCTTAAAACTGATTGTCATACAACAATCAAAATATGGGACGGGACAAAGATGTCACCAACTAGGAAGCTAATAAGAGGTATTATCGCATTTAATAAACACTAGCTTTCCGTCACTGGCTTGGCCCGCGTGGTTTTTCTTATAACTTTCATCCTCTATTTCAACCCCTTACAACCCTTTTTTCGCATTAAAAAGTAGCCCATGTCCTTTCTCAGGTTCCAGACTATCTGTGTTTCAAATTTCATTTAAATCGGTTCAGTATTTTTGGCGTGAAAGCGCGACAGACAGACAGAGTTTACTTTCGCATTTATAATATTAGTAAGGATTAGAATCGATTCACGATCGATTAAGCTACACTTGCCGCGGTCAGTCTGTGGATGGGTGACCATTCTTAACATATCGTGACCCCTACGTGCCTCGGAGAGTTCGTAAAGTCGTCGGTCCCGGTTGTCATACGAACACCTATGACAATCGTTAGTGGTAGTCAGAAGCCCAAAAAGCCTGACAACCAGTCTTTCCTTCGAATATCGGTATTGCCTAGAAATTGTGTTGCGGAGGTCTGATGGCAGTCGCTCCGTGTAAAATACTGATGTTCAGCCGCATACTGGTTTGACTGGAAGCCGACCCCAACATGGTTGGGAAAAAAGGCTAGGAAGAAGAAGAATCGATTCACGATCGGTGAAAACAACATACACACACACACGAAAAAGAGGTCGAAAATATTCTCTGCGTTTTTAAAATCGCATTCAAACCTCTTTTTAATAAGTTTGTTGTTTTTTTTTGGAACCATCATTTATCACCGCATTCTCCGAAGGGTTAGGCAGACTGGCAGAGGTGTAATAAAACATGGTGGAAGGGACATCGACCCAAAAACGTCGTAACAAGGTTTCACTCAAGGTCCAAAATAAAATGATCTAGGTCATTCATGTAGAAAATGATCGGTTATTCGGATCAGTTATACAAAAATGTAAATATTACAGATATTTACATTTTTGAGCGCGCAGTGTATTGCTAAAACAGCGATTATAACGCACCTATTGCCATTAATCGGGCACAAACATCCAAACACCTTGCTGCTACTGAGAATTTCATAGGAAAACCTAATAGCACTACTCGACCTGGGAATCAAACTACAGACTTCTAGAGTGGTAATCGCACTTAGGACAACTAGACTAAGGCGAGATTCAGGCTAATATTCAGAGACGATGCTATGTCAAATTGTAATACAAATTTGACATACGGAAGCCTTACTTTACGCTTAGCAGAGACGACGACGACGATTCAGAGACGAGCCTAAGGCGAGATTGAGGCTGAGATTCAGAGAAGAGACTCAGCATGAACTTACGCTTCCGTATGTCAAATTGTAATACAAATTTGACACACGACGACGACGTTACTTTACGCTTAGCATCATCTCTGAATATAAGCCTAATACTATCAATATTAGTATTATAAAGAGAAAAGATTTGATTGTTTGTTTGTATTGAATAGGCTCCGAAACCACTGGAGCAATTTGAAAAATTATTTCAGTATTAGATAGCCCATTTATCGGGGAAGGTTACAGGCTATATACCATCACGCTACGACTAATAGGAGGGGAGTAGCAATGAAAAATGTTGCAAAAATATGGAAAAAAGTTATCAAGACCACGCGGGCGAAGCCGTTGGTGGAAAGCTTTTTTTTATCTTAGATAGGCTTGCGCTTGACCACAACTCGTCTGATGTTAAGCAACGATGTGGCCTACGATGGAGCGCGCTTGCCTAGAAGAAACCGATTCATTATCGTCTTGAAGACACGCAAATTATAGGTCTCTGGGAATAAGGATTAGCTAGTTATCAATAACAGTGTTCTTTAATTTTAGAGCTCCAGCTCTTGTCGGTGGAGCAATCGCCACTGTTCTCTATCATCTACCTTCAGTTTTACCTCTTGATAAGACTCGCTCCACGCTTTTGCCACAGTGCAATAAAGAAATCTAATAAGTAAAGATTCCCCTATTTATTCTGTGCTTTTTCCTTTTTTTGTTCTACTTCGTGTAGTCTTCCCTTCCTCATTTTCCTTCAATTTTAGCTTTTAGTATATGTATAACAGAACACACAGACTGCGTCCTTGGTCTAGTGGTCCCATAAGCGACTGCTACGCTAGAGATCCTGGGTTCGATCCCCGGGTCGAGCAAAGTGTTGTTGAGTTTTCTGTGAAATTCCCAATAGCAGCTCGGAGTCTCGATTTGTGCCCGGTTTATGGCAATAGGCTCGCACCCTATTACATGGGAACTGAACATGCCGGCGAAACGTGGGTGTACATTAGTACGCCTCTGCCTACCCCTTCGGGGAATATGGGCGTGATGGTATGGTATAACAGAACACAGAAGACAAACATTAATTCATCTTTCTCTTCTTTTTACCCGACTGCCGAAGGAGGAGGGTTATGTGTTTGACGCGTATGTATGTATGTATGTATGTATGTATGTATGTATGTCCGTTCCTATGTCCGGTCGTAACTACTCAACGGCTCAACCGATTTAGATAAATGACACCTCATTAGATTCTTCTTGATGGCACGACTGTCACTGGGTACATGAAATTAAAAAAAAAAACAATATGGCGGATATTATACGCTTTAATGTGCGAACTGATTTTGAAAATGATCTTTAGTTGTATCAATTTATATTTTAAATCATCATTTAGGATCTATCTAGTGATTATATGATGATTTATAAACTAAAAAGAAGGAAATAAAATCAATTATTAAAAGAAACAAAAAACCCGACTGCGTAAAAACTACTAACTAAAAATCTAAAAACAAGCTCTGTGATGTTGGAAAATGTATTGCAGGCGGGACAAGCTGTTCGTTCATAAACAAAATTGTTTCTTTGCTTGTCCCGCCTGCAATACATTTTCCAACATCACAGAGCTTGTTTTTAGATTTTTAGTTAGTCGTTTTTACGCAGTCGGGTTTTTTGTTTCTTTTAATAATTGATTTTATTTTAATTAAAATTAAATGATAATTTTCCTTAAATTTTAAAGTATAAAGTTTAAGGAAAACGAGGAAAGAAAAGGAAGTTGTCGTTCATAGTCATCAAGTGGCCAAACGTCTTTTCTCTTCAGGGCCTAAAAAAGTTGCTATTTGACATTCGAATCGACAAACCAATAAAAATAGAAACAATGTATGGAAATGACACAAGCTTTTGGACAAATCGGGCTGTCACTAATGACATTTTCGTAGATTTTGTTTCTATTTATTTGTCGATTCGAATGTCGAATTGCAAGTTGTCTAGGCCCTCAGTTCGCTATGGTTCCTTTTCTCGTCTACAAATCTTTGACATACGGAAGTATTACTTTACGCTGAGCATCGTCTCTGAATATATTAGCCTTAGTAAACTTCCTGTTTGATATTTGGAAATTAAAACAAAACAAATAACATTGACGATGTCTGTGGTCTAGTGGTTCGAGTACCGAACTGCTGATCTGATATTTATCAAATGAATATAAATGTTTGTGATATGTTATTTACAAAAAAAGTAAATAAGTATTATATCCATTGTCTAGTACCTATAGTACAAGCTTAGTTTGGGACTAGATGGTAATATGTAAAATGTCCCAGGATATTTATTTATTTAACAATACATATAAGTAATTTACTTACCATACGACAATTTAGATGATAAACAACAACTTTATATCGAATATAAAAACACGTCTTCACTTAATGAAGTTTTGCACTGGACTGGCCCGTCAAACCGGATCCTCTCAAGCGGAATAATAATATTGTTAAGCTTAGTACATACTTAAACGACCGGGCGAAAACGTCAGAAAACCTGATTAGATTTGCCGAAGTAAGTTTTTTCGCTCATCGATTTACCTAACATCAACATGATTGTAAAAAAATATTTTATAAAACAAGCTTTTATTTAGACGCTCTAAATGTAAGAAAAAAAACATCAATTAAATTAAATCAAACCTATAATTAAATAATTGTTTATTACATTACAAACATGTAGGTATTACATATAAGCTTGTCCCCTCAACATTTGTTTTTTTTTCTGAGAACAGTTGTACTTTTACCTACTTCCGAACTATTTTTACTCATCCGAAAAATTGAATCTGACACTTGTTATTACGGATTTTTATGTCGGGCTACTTTCGGACGGACCTAGTTATTTCGTTGACGGAGATACGGAGTAGATCCCCAGGTTATGTCGGATTCCTAACAACTAGAATGCCTATTTGCCCTCTCTTGCCCTATAATCTAGGGATGCCGGAAATTCAAAAAGTATCGATATATATCGTATCGATATTTAAAAAAAAAATATCAATATCGATATCGATATTTTTTTTAAATATCGATATATCGGCCAACTCAAAAACCAAATTATAAAACAGCCAAAAAAAAAAGGTAATTTGTAATCTTTTAACTCAAAAATGTTTATTGGTCTGAAAAAAATATCGATTTTGATACCTTTTCGATACTTGGAAATTTATATCGATACATCGATATATTAAGTGAAACGCCTCTGACGCGGGCACTGCGCACGCTCAACCTCATTGCTGTAAACGTGGATATATTTTACTGTACTCTGAGTGAATTTTTTTTTTTTTTTTTTTATAATAGGTACAGTAACAGATAACAGATTAAGTTTTACAAAATTTTCAATCAAACATCACAGTATTCAACCTGAAGTCCAATTAAAACTATACACATCATTCACACGATAATTTAAACTTTAGTGAGCTAAGGAAAGCAAATGGGAAACATAATTTTTTAAAAGAAAATAAAAATACCTAATTAGTCCTCATTGTTTCGATCAATTTTCTTTAAAAGGGCGTGTTTAAACACATTATAACTATCATCGCAGATATCAGATTCAGAGCAAATAGAATTGTATTGTCTACACATTCGTGAAATTGGGTTGTTGTATGAAACATTATTATTACTATGGGTTAAAGCAAATATTTGTGGCGTGCGCACAGATCGCGATGGAACCTTAAAGTTTAGCATTTCAACAAGCTGGCTATCCATTGAACTGTTCACAATCTTGTGTAAGGTACATAGGTCACTCACCCACCTTCTGTTCTCAAGACTCCTCATTTTAAACCATTGAAGCCGATTATCATATTCTTTTATTTTACGCCGCAATCCAAGCCTTGAGCATAATGTTCTGACAAATCGCCTCTGAATCGCCTCTATGCTACCAATATGAGTCCTATAGATAGGTGCCCATACTGATGAACAGTATTCAATAATACTTCTTACCAAACCATAGTACAATGTTAGAAGAGAGCTGGCTTTCTTAAAAGGTGTAGAATTTCTAAGCATGAATGATAGAATGCGGTTGGCTTTGCTGCAAACATGATCGTAATGATGTCTGAAGGACATTTCAGAATCAAAAATTACACCTAAGTCGCGAACAACTTTAACTCTTTCCAGTGCAACCCCCTCAATATGATAGATATAATTAAACGGATTTTTATTTTTTGTGAATAAATTCACAAAGATAGACCTGTTTAAAATTTGTTATAGTAGTTAGTAATAAAGATACTTCAATATCGCATTGGATATAATCTGTAAAGATATTGTTGAGAAATAAAATAAATAAATAAATAAATAAAAAATATCGCTCAAAAATATCGATACATTGAAAAAATAATATCGATATATCGATATTTTTACAACATCCTTACTATAATCAGGTTCAGAGCCCAAGGCTAGTACAAAAATCTTTATCATTTTGTTTACGGTCTTGCTACGCATGTAGTTATGAAATTGCAAGTTTAATATGTACCTACCTACATATAATGATATGAATGATAACGGAAAGTTTGTATGGAGTATCCGAGATTCTCCAATACCTACATAGGTACTTATTTTATTAATTAATTTAAAGGGTCATTGCACTCATAATCTTTACTAAAGCTGAAGAGTTTGTTTCTTTGTTTGGTCGAACGCGATTTTTTCGGCCGGGTTAAAGTTAGCTCGTGCCAACTTCAACCCGGACAATAAGTTTGGCGAGAACTGTACATGTTATTTGTCTGTTAGAAAACGGTACTCCTAGATACGGCACGTATTGTTAGGAGGTTCCTTTCCCTGGAGCCCTGACCACCGGTAGCTTGGACTCTGTGCCCGATACCGATGGGCTATCTATCTATAATTACTATAATTATAAAGCTGCAGTTTGTTTGTTTGGTTGATCGCGCTAATCTCAGGAACTACTAATCCGATTTGAAAAATTCTTTCAGTGTTAGATAGCCTGTTTAACGAGGAAGGCTATAGGCTATATATCATCACGCTACGACCATTAGGAGCTGAGTATAAATTAAAAATGTTGCGAAAACGGGGGAAAACATTAACTTGTTCGGGAACGAAGTCACATACACATAATGATATCGGAAAGTTTGTATGGAATATCCGAGATTATCCAATAACTACATAGGTACTTATTTTATTCAAAAGGGTCATTGCGATCATTATTAAGAATAACTTTTATATTTTTATTTTAATATCATTTGATTTTATATCATAGTGTGGGACCAACCCTTAAACCGCGAAACAACAAGACACAAACAAGTTTAAATCAAGCCGTTCTTGATCATCTTCAAATCAATTGTTGTGTGCTAGTTTCGCAAAAACTAGAAAATGATTTGATACTTTAGTAAGTTGCGAGATCAAAAAGGTTCTGTAGGCAAAGCTTGGGGGGAAGATCAATGTCAATGATTCCTAAATATAACTTATAACTTACAAGAATTTATTTTTTACCTCAATAAAACTATAATACACAATTTTCCTTAATGTCAAACACATTAACTCTCCTTCGGCAGTCGAGTAAAAAAGGAAGGATCTTTTTTACTCGACTGCCGAAGGAGAGTTAATGTGTTTGACGTGTATGTACGTATTTAAGTATGTCCGTTCGTATAGCCGATCGTAGGATCTATTAGCGATTCTATGATGAAAAGTAACTAAAAAGTATGAAATAAAATAAATTATTTAATAAAGTAAAAAACCCGACTGCGTTAAAAGTACTAACTAAAAACTTAAAAAACAAGCTCTATTTAGGAAAATGTATTGCGGGCGGAACAATAAGCTATTCATTCAATCTAAATGATAAAACAAATTCGTTTGTTTGCTCGAGCTTGTTTTTAGGTTTTCAACCGGCTTCAAAAAAAGGAGGAGGTTCTAAATTCGACTGTATCTAATTCGAGTTTAGTTCGTTACGTCAATATGTGCTACCCTTTATATTACTTAGCGGCTAATATATTCAAAGTTGTTTCACAATATCGCTTCGCTTTGGGATTCCCACAATACATAAACAACATGTGAACTGTTTGATTTACTTATTAAGTAACTTGATGATCGAATTTAATCCTGTAGAGTACCCAATTAATTATATTTATTTGACTTTTTTACATTATTACATTTTTAAATATTTATAAAAAGAAAACCAGGTCAAATAAAAACATTTACTTTAATATAAAAAACTAACATTTCATTTCATTTTTCATTTTCATTTTTTTTTATACAATTGACATGTACTAATAACGTATATTGCCTACTATGACATTATGAATAAATATTATGATTTTTATTGCTGTGTAATTTAATCAATTGTGATGGTTTGAATACGATCTTGTTTATTCAAATTTTTATGAATTGTAATTTTTTTATTTTTTGTAAAAATGTCGTTCAAAAAGTGCTACCTAGTAGCCTATCTTGAATAAATGAATTTGAATTAACCGTTGCCCGCGAGTCCGTTCCTGTAGAAGTTGTTTTTTTCCCCCTGTTTCTGCAACATTTTTAATGGCTACTCCGCTCCTATTGGTCGTAGTGTGATGATATATAGCCTATAGCCCTGAAAGAATTTTTCAAATCGGACCGGTAGTTCCTGAGATTAGCACGTTAACCAAACAAACAAACTGCAGCTTTATAATTATAGTAATTATAGATAGATAGCTCATCGGTATCGGCAACAGAGTCCAAGCTACCGGTGGTCAGGGCTCCAGTAGCTCAACCATGAGTTCTATCGAATGGCTTTCGATAGGTTTTTTACGCATCGAAACGCTGTAATCTCATAGCAGATTTTAGTTCCTTACGTAACCGCTAGAGGCGCTGCGAGAGTTTTCCATACAAATATTTTACGGAGTGGCTAGCGAGTCTACTGAGAAAAACTCATGGTCGAGGCACAGGGAAAGGAACCTCCTAACAATACGTGCCGTATCTAGGAGTACTGCTTTCTAACAGACAAATAACATGTACAGTTCTCGCCAAACTTATTGTCCGGGTTGAAGTTGGCACGAGCTAACTTTAACCCGGCCGTAAAAATCGGAGATGGAAAAATATTGGATTACAATGATTTAAAACGACAGCCTACGATTTGAGTTTGCGTTTATATTAATTAAAATCTAATGTTTTTCTTTTTCTGATTTTTACGGCCGGGTTAAAGGAGCACGGGCCAACTTCAACCCGGACAATAAGTTTGGCGAGAATTGTATATGTTATTTGTCTCATTATAGTCTGCGCGGAACTAGTTGGCCGCGCCTTAGGTATGTGAGCAGCGGGACGGAGGGGCGGGGTCGACTGCGCGCGGTGGGGCGGAGCGGCGGGGGTGCTTGCTTTTGTTCACAGTAACCCGCCGCCTCACACCGGTCCGTCCCTACCTAAGGCGCGGCCAACTAGTTCCGCGCGGGCTATAGGGAACACTCACAGTTCGTCGGTATAGGGCCCATGTAATAGGGGAGGAGCCAATTGCCATAATTCCAAACTCCGATCTGCTGCTGCTGCTGAAAAACCCAACACCTTGGCGACCTGGGAATCGAATCCAGTGCCTTGAACGTAGCAGTAGAATAAGTTTGTCTATTTCATTTTATTGATATTTATAGTGTTTAGTAATCAGCCAGTTTTTTGTAAAAATGTTACATACAAAATCTTTTAAGAATACAAAAAAATGTCTTCCAATAGTTCCAATATTCTGAGTAAAAGATAAAAAATCGTTATAAAAAGATATGATTCCGGCCAGGATCGAACTGGCGGCCTTCTGCGTGTAAAGCAGATGTGATAACCACTACACCACGGAACCACGGTAACGAAACGCATGAAATTACCCACTACTTTCTAGTGTATAATTACTACGATTACGTCAAATTTGAGGTCACAAAAGGTTTCCGTCGAGTCTTTTATTGCTCTTTGCTCTGAATGCTAAATACCTAGGTATATTTTTTCGTGTCTAGATCTAGATAGTTCGTAAAAGATAACTGGAATCGAAATCTAGGCGTATTATCATATTACAATAAATATAAATAAGTGACATCTGTTGTGTAGTAATGGTATTTAATGCAACTGTTATTGTTTTTGCTATTCGACGCTAGATGGCACTGTATCATATAATTAAGACAACATCTAGAAAAAAGTATATCAACGCGGATTTAAAATGATTAAACATTTGTAAAATCTTATGGCTTCGTGTAAAATAATGTTTAGTCTGAAAATAATTGGTGAAGATTCTTAGTTTTTCTTATTTATTATAATTTTCTATTCCTGTTTAACTTGAATGGTTGAAATAGGCCTTTAGGGTTTTCTGCACATTCTTTCAAAAAACTTTTGGGGCGTCAAATAATTATATTGGATTATGTAATTTATAGACATTACTAAGCAAAATTAAATAAAATCACACAAATAATTGAAACTCTTTAATAATTCTCAAACATTTTACATAATTACTTCTAAAAATGTTCTACTGTTTTTTAATAAGTATTTAATTTTTATATTGAGTATCAGTAGTTTACAATAAAATTCTAAAATGCATTATTTTAAAATGATTTAATTTTAATACTTAACATTTAGCGTCGATTCGATTTTAATGATTTAACTGTTTTTATCTATTTATTAATATAATTTTATTAGCTCTATGAGATTTAGCATATCTGTTTAATTAGATATTCTATTAATATAATTTAAAAGGCACAAATTTTAAGCATAAGGCAGTTAGGGTGTCCAACTTGGTGAGATTTTTCTGAGAAAGTTCTTGAGCATTCGTTCTCGATTTGATACCTTTAAATTGATAATAATTCCTGGATTAATTACATACTTATGTAGAATACCTTACTGCCACTCGCGTAGTTTGCCTTTTATATATATGTTTATAATAGAAACAACGAGTTATGACACTATAAATGTTAGTTCATATATATTTTATGTAAAAATATTATAATTTTTCATACATAGGTAATCTTTATATGCACACAAATTCACAGAATATATAAAGTATAGATAGGTACTTACAGTTATTATTGTAAAAATAAAAATTATTTTATGTAAAATGAAATATTAATATTCGAAAGGTGGCGGCTTCGTATAATAATAAAAAAAAACAATGTGTTAACACTCGTTACCTCTACCGTTTTTTAATCTAATTATTAAATTAAGATTTATTATTTGATGATGATACCTACAAATAAAATTGCTGTAATTAATTACTTAGATTTATGACGAATTTATGATCTCTAACAGAATGAAAAGTAATCTTACTAATATTATAAATGCGAACGTAACTCTGTCAGTCTGGAGCGTTTTCACGCCAAAACTAATAAACCGATTTAAATGAAATTTGGTACAGAGCTAGTCTAGAGCCTGAGAAAGGACATGGCTACCTTTTTATTGCGAAAAAATAAATTGTAAGGGGTTGAAATACGGGTGAAAGTTATAAGAAATACCCAGACCACGCAGGCGAAGCCACTGGCGGAAAGCTAGTCATAATATTTATTATCTTTTTGTAGTTTTTTAGAATTTTCCATGCTCAGATAATACCAGTTATTTTAATGAAGAAAAAAAATCGAAGGCGGACAGGATTCGACCCGTAATCTGCTGGTTAAATACTATAGCCGTATATGATCTCTAAGCCACCGCGTAATCATTTGTTCTTAGTTTAAATCAGATTAGCGCAACGTGCCTCTAGAATGGTAAACATAATTATTTGTAGTATTGTTTTATTTTATAATGTGGTTTACCTTCTATTATACGTATTGAAAAACATAGCTTCCCATTTTCAATTTGTTCATTCTGTCAGAAACCATTGATGATGCTTAATTTAATTTAATTATTAAAATCTATTTACATTAAACTTACAATAATGGACGTATATTTTATTATTCTTTTTATTTATAATGATTTATTTTATTCTAAGCATTTTAAGTTTTGTTTTTATTACATAAAAGCTAAAATACGTGTATTTTGTACTGAACTCTCAAGTGAAAAAGTAACAACTCCGCAAATATATTTTAGCGTTAACCTTTTTATTGTAAAATTTTATTTTACATTTATATCTTTTTATTATTAATTATTTCTAAAAATTGTGAAATTTTAACTACAAATTATCCTACATTTGAAAAATTTGATAGCGAAAGAAAGTATAACATTTAACGAAATATATAATAAAGATATAATTTTAAAAATGGACTAGATGCATTTTAATTAAATTATATTTTCAAACCTTTTAAAAACGCGACTGTAAAAAAAACTTAAGAAAATAAATGAAATTGATAGCTTAAAATAAATTAATAATAAGTTAAATATTTTCTTATGCATGACACGAAGAAGATGGCTAGGAGAGAAGTCTTTAGGATGTCCGCATCTGAAATATTAAAGTAATACTATGTACATATTATATATAGGTACATTCATTCACGCCTTTTTCCCCATAGTGATATATAGTGCGTTTCTGTATACAGAAACTACATCTATACTATATAATATAATAATATTATAAAGAGGAAAGATTTGTTTGTTTGTTTGTTTGTAATGAATAGGCTCCGAAACTACTGGACCGATTTCAAAAATTCTTTCACCTTTGGAAAGCTACATTATCCCCGAGTAACATAGGCTATATATCATCACGCTACGACTAATAGGAGCGGAGTAGTAATGAAAAATGTTGCAAAAACGGGGGAAAAAATTATAAGACCACGCGGGCGAATGCCGCTGGCGGGAAGCTAGTAACTAATAATTCTACTGACTACACTAATAATTCTTCAAATTTTTCACCATAACAGAGAGATTATGATTTCTGGGTTGGTACCGCCGCATTGCTAAATGTAATGCCGCTTAGCCATAAGCTGAAATTACTGGGCTTAATAACTGAAGTCTCAAGATGGATAACGCGCTAGTGATGCTAATTTTGCTGGCGTCTGAAGGCTGACGTTGCCTTTAGGTTCACATTATCATCAGACGGCCCATATGTTTGTTAGTCCAGGAATAAGCCTCCTTTATATTTACTGCCATGCGAGCGAGAAATCTAACAGAAACCAAATTCCAAAAAAACTGGATTAAAATCTACTGCTACAGATAGACAGGTCTAACTTATAACAATCCGATTTCAACGTCGGGGGATATAAAATAAAACCACACTCACGGCTGCAAGCATGCTCCTTCTCTTGAAATCCGTTCTCGGTGTCACAAAGACAGATCTTGTCCTGTGGAGCGTGTACCCGCAGATGCAGGGGTGCAGTGCCCGTAACGTTCGGAGTACCACAGATCAGCCCGTCGTTACATTCATCACTGTTCGCGCAAACGTGGTAGAGGGCTGAAAGGGTAGGGAAGAATTTATAATCATCAACCTACACCAATATAAACGAAGACTGGTCAAGGGTCTCCTCTTAAAATGAAAGGGATTTTTGGTATCCTAGTGCAGGCTGAAAAATTTTACACGCCATATAGAAAATATTATGTGATACGCCATCTATAAAAGAAGTGATAGCTGGACTGCCAAGTCAAAGGTCTCGAGTTCAAAACTAGGCACGCACCTCTGACTTTTCGAAATTATGTGCGTAATTATCACTCGTTTTAACGGTCAAGGAAAACATCGTGAGGAAACCTGCATGCTTGAGAGATTTTCTCGACGGCATGTGAAGTCTGCCAACCTGCATAGACCAGCGTGGTGGACTATGGCCTAATCCATTTCATACTGAGAGGAGACCCGTGCCCAGCAGTGGGACAGTATTGATTATTATTATTATTGGGTTGATTATTATTATCATAGAAAATATGTGAATATGCATAAATCGAAACTCCGAGTTGCTACTGAGAATTTCATAGAAAAATATCAATCGATCTGGAAATAAACCTCTAGCGCTTACGACCGCTAGACAGACTGAATAAGGCCGTTTTCAGACAACTGTCAAATACACAGCTGTCTTACTGGTCCTTCGAACCGGATCGGTAACAATACCCGATTAATACAATGATATATAATATCAGCCACAGCTCATAAAGGTCAGGGACTAACAACACAAGAAAGACCCATGATATTAATTCCATTAATTTTAAAAACATAACCAAAAGCCCATAGGCACACAACCTTGAATTCCTTATCGGTATAAAATTAAAAAAGGTTTCGTGTTAAATTGTGAGCATTTGAACGTTACGTGTCAAACACAAATAAAAGATTCTAATCTTTATATAAGTACCAACTAAAGGTTCTAATTTAAGTAATAATTTGCTTCGAGTTGCTACAATTATGAATTTCAGACATGAAACGTTGGTGAGTAGGTTTTTGAAACTAATTATTCGTGAAACATAATTTAAGTAGTTCTTCTGCCCTTCAATTAGACACATACAAACTCTAGTTATTAGATACTTTCTGAGCCCTGGGGTCCTTCCGTGCATATTTCAGGCCTGGACACAACACGACTTACAGTGCCCGGTATGAAGTCGTTGAATCGACTTCTTACCTTACTTTGCTGATCCGGAACCAATAATTACTTGGCCCATGGATACACAGAGCCCTAATCTTGTCTTTTTTGAGAATAGGAAATAAATAACACAGCAAGAGCGAGAAAAATTAGGGAAGAACTTTGCTTAGGAGTAGAATAATATTAAGCTAAATTAAAAATTTGTTGTGTGTGTAGTGGATAAAGTGGTCACCTTGTCATAACCGTTGCGCCACGTACCTATATGGGATTGGATTCTTAAGGAGTTGGATGAGTAAGGAGTTCTTTATGCGAATCTTTTATAAGAAAACGGGAAAGCAGCAACGGCCTAAGCGTATCCTATGCAAAACTGATATTATAATATACTCGTGGCGGCGATCTTAATAGCCTAAGATGGCCTGGACACAAGGCTTGTTACCTACGGAAGTTTTTCTTCGTTACCTTTAGTCTGCGAATCGCACTGTCCGTTCACCGGTGGCTGATTGTCCCCACACAGGCACCGGGTCACAGGATCGTAGTGAGTGCGGACGCAGGAGCTGCTGCTTATCCCTGCGCACTCCGCCTGCCGTGAACATGGTCGAGCTGCAACATAAACGCATGAAATTATGCTTCTATAATATGTTCAGAAGAACTCCCGTGTTCTGGTGAATGCTTTATTTATTATAGTATTTTTTTTTAAAGATATAGGTATACGTGCTAAGTCGCCAATTCGTCGCACTCTGGCCGCGGTAAATGATCTCTTGGATTTTAATCCAACAGGCGATCTGTTATAAAATTTTATTGGTTTGTCCGAAGTCACAGTACTTCGGACAAACCAATAAAGAATATATAAAAGTGTTATTTACCTTCTTTTATTTACTTTGTCTTGTAGATTTTAATAAATTTAGTTTGGTAGATACTGTAATTGATACATACAAAGTAGTATTAATTAATTAAATGAATAATATATAGTGTCCCACAAAACTATATAAAAAGTTTGAAGAAGCACTCTACTCTAGACATCACAAGGTTGTGAGGCGAAACAACCGTGTGGTTTTAGCACTGAAACCTGAATAACAATAGTGAAATAAAACAACATTTAAAGGGACGCTTTACATACTAAGATTATTTAAATCCCGACATTTTGAATCCTTACGTACAGTGTCTGTGGCGAGTTGTAAGTAATTTAATAGCAATCATTATAATTATAATTTAATTATATATTAATATTATAATAGGGAGTTTTCACATATTTTGCCATAAGTGACATGCGAAAATTGTAATCAAAATCTAGAAAAAAATGTTAATCTTGTAAATTAGCACTAATAATACCATTTATAAAATTCTCAGTGATACCTAAACATACTATGTAATATAATATGTTACTACAAAACAGCAATTAGATTTATAATTAAAAAAACATTATTTCATTTATTTCAGATCGCGCGCGCGATAACAGTCACCGCGGAGCGTTATGATCGCGTTTTTAGCAATACACTGCAGACAAGATTCCAGCCCATTAGCAACTTGCGGGACATAAACCTACCAATACTAATAAATTTAATAAGTAAGAATCCTTTCCTGTTAATTAATTCCGTACCTTTGCATATAAATATACATGTGACATCCTTGGCACAAACATTTGTCGCCCCCCAACGCGTAGGCCAACAGCCAACATCGCGTGCTTAGATATGCTAATGTTGTGGAGTAACATAATATATGATAGTTCGTTTAAAGGTTACGAGGGGGGCCATAAATGTTGGCAGCGCGTACACTGTCCCATACGGTAGTTTTATTGGTATTATGTAAGTTTACGAGGTAAAGACCTTGGTTTAAAATAGGCAGCCTTTTGTTACTGAGTGGGGCTGTGCGAATAGAATAGAATTTTCTTTATTGTATACCAAAAACCAATGTATTGTTACTTTTATATTAAGTTGCCCGCTATGTTACTGGCGTTTATCAAAATATTCCCAATCCCGTGGGATTTTTGTTTTTATACCACAAAGATGATAGTACCTAAGCGGTTACCGTAGCCTATGGACGCTTGCAACACCAGGGGTATCACTCGCGCGTTGCCGACCCGAAAAACCTCTTAGAGGTTTATGGAGGATTCACTGAGCCGACGGTTTACGGGAATATTCCTCTTGCTGCCAGCGCAGCGCATCCTTAGAAGGAGCTCTGGCAACCTTACACACTGCAGGAACACAACACACGATAAATTGTGTTATTTAGCTGGGCTGCTCTAGATTTGAGCCATAAATAGCTGTGCCCTACCTCTACCTCTAAATCTAATGTTGTAATTCTAGTCATTCAAAATGTTGTAAGAAAAGTTTAGCCTCAGGCGGGTTTCGAAAAGGCATTCTCCAATTTAGGATTTTATTTTCCTATATAACTTTTGATTGGACATTGTTTAGCACTAACACGCGTAAATGTGTAAAAAAATAACTAATGAGGATGTGCTTTTTAGAAGTTTATGTAAATATGAGGGTTGTTATAAATGCCTTACCCTTCGGGGATTTGATAGCCTATTGCCATTAACCGGGCAGAAATCCCAACTCCAAGCTTCTACTGAGAATTTCATACGAAACCTATTAACATTATAGAGCCTGTGGTCAATACAAGGAAACAGTGCAGCACATCTTGTGTGATTGTGACGTCCTGGCGACGAAACGAATGAGTCTGCTCGGCAACGGGTACCAGAAGCCAGAAGATTTTGGGTTCCTTCCTCTAAGTGGGTTAGCCGCCTTCATGAAACACGTCTTCAAAGATTAAGGAATATACGGTAATGGGGACAACACAAAAGATCCCATTGGGTCGAAGTGTTGCTGGCTAATAAAAGCCAGCCCCCATAGCAAGATAAGATGTGCGACCTGGGAATAGAATTCTCGACCGAGGCAGTCTTCCATCATTACCTCTAAGTCCTAAAATTGTCCGAACGCATAGTGCGCCTACACAAAATGGCGTTTTGAGAATACCTGTGCATTTTTTTAGCTTAAAATTAATGTAGGCCTTACTGGGTAGTTTTAGTAATTTATTTCAGACTTTTTTTTTTGTGTTTTTCGACACAGCATTTATTTTGTTGTCTGTGGTGGAATTTGTTTGTAGTTGAAATTTGAAACAGCAAAAAGGTTTGCGTTATGGAATAATCAGTTTTACAAAGTATTTAAGTGGTCAATTTTAAACAAATAACTTACAAAGAACAATTAGTCATTACGTTGTTAAATGCAAATTATAATTAGCCCCTACCTACCCCAATTAAAACAACACCGTAATACATGAACCGCCCATACGAAAGTCAACCTTAACTTTACAATGTTAGAGTCTAATTTACCGTACAATTTTCAAATTCCGATTAAAATTTCAAATCACTAAGATACAGTGGCCGCTTGAAGGTAATGTTCCATTTTAAACTGACCTCTCCGCCCCCATTAACAACGCATATCTAGGGATCAAGATAAGCTGGTAATTGTTACGTGTTACAAATCTCTACCGCTTCCGATTGCTATCTGACAGCGCCATCTGTTATCGAGTAGCGGAACTTGTTGGTGAATACATTTGAAACGGAGGACGCTATTGAGGTTAAAATAGGGCCCTAGTAGGTCAAATATTGCATAAAATTAAACAAAACGTATTAAATTAATATTGATTTAAAATAATTTAACAGAGGTTTCCAAGTCTTAACTGTTTTAGAGTATGAAAAATTTCAACGTCTAATTTAAAAAGTTTTTCAAGTTGGGCATAATTTGTAAACGAAAATATGTGAAAACTCCTAATCGATCCGACACCTGGAAAAAAAACAAAGTTAACCAAAAAGGATTTTTCGCATAAAATTAGCCCAAACAATAATTATTGTAGATCACATAATATATACTAGTATTATAAAGAGGAAACATTTGATTATTTGTTTGTATTGAATAGGCTCCGAAACTACTGGACCGATTTGGAAAAATCTTTCAGTGTTAAATAGCCCATTTATCGGGGAAGGCTATAGGCTATATACTATCACGCTACGACTAATAGGAGCGGAGTAGCAATAAAAAATGTTGCAAAAACGGGAGAAAAAAGTTAACAAAACCACGCGGGCGGAGCCGCTGGCGGAAAGCTTGATAACTATAAAAAAATATAAATCCTTTTTTTCCTAAGTGCCACCGTTTTTTGAGATATAACGATAACTATATTCTCCAATAATACACGTTTGAATCGAGCCTGCTGTCAGATTCTTTACATTTTAACTATCGTGAAAGTATTTACATTCGTAGAATTTATTTTTCACACTCGGAAACAAACATATTTGAGTATTACAGGCTTGTAAAATTTCAGTTACATTGCTGAGAATTCTGTACTGTTGGGGTAGTGTAGTGTTGTACATGCTTTTGTGGCGCGTATCGATTCGGTCTAACAAAGTTGAGCTGTGCTTGACGCATTTTGTCTATGGATTGGTGAAATGCTGACCAATTTTAAGGAAAGAAAGTAGAAAGGAATACATAGAAAAAATGAGAAAAACGTCGGGATTAAAATAATGTCCATATTAACACGATAAAATGCGTAAATAGTAGTTTCATGCCGACCTTAACATACAAGGTGGTAGGGACATCGACGTACATCCGAATACCATGAGTTCAGTACATGATTCTGGACCCCCCTGCGTTGAAATTTTCCGTAACTTTTATCATAAATTTTTCAATTGTTTCTGCAGTTTTTTTAACTTGAACGTGAAAAAAACATTATTTCTATCTACCCATATTAGATTTATAATTTAAAAAACATTATTTCATTTATTTCGGATCGCGCGCGTGATAACATTCACCGTGGAGCGTTATGATCGCGTTATAAGCAATACACTGCGCGCTCAAAATGTCAATATCTGTTATAACCGATCATTTTATACATGAATGACCTAGGTCATTTTATTTTTGACCTTGAGTGAAACCTTGTCACGACGTTTGTGCGTCGATGTCCCTTCCACCTTGTATAACAGCTAGTTGGGGAAAGTCTACGATAGTAACATTGATCTTCATTGGTCGGTCGTAAGCGCGACTGCTACGTCCTGAGTTCGACTCCTAGGTCGAGAAAACTGTTATTTGGGTTTTGAATGAAATTCCCATTAGCAATTCGGACTGGATTTGCGCCCGGTTAATGTTAAACTGCAGCAGTTTAGCATAGCCTAACCCCGTGTATTCTGGATATCCATGCCCAGTAGTGGAACGGTAAAATGGGTTGCCTAAACACGTTGCCAAGTTGTAACTACGCTGATCAACCGATCTGCAAGGTTAAGCTATACTTGCCGCGGTCAGTCTGTAGATGGGTGACCATTCTTAACATATCGAGACCCTCCGTGCCTCGAAGAGCACGTAAAGCCGTCGGTCCCGGTTGTCATACGAACACCTATGACAATCGTTAGTGGTAGTCAGAAGCCTAAAAAGCGTGACAACCAGTCTTTCCTTCGAATATTGGTATTGCCTAGAAATTGGGTTGCGGTCTGATGGCAGTCGCTCCGTGTAAAATACTGATATTCAGCCGCATCCTGGTTAGATTGGAAGCCGACCCTAACATGGTTGGGAAAAGACTAGGAGGAAGAAGAAACACACCAACCAACTATTGGTTTACATAAATACAGCTCTGTCTAACCTCCCAGGGAATACAGGCCTTATGCTATGAAAATAATGAGGTGTTATTTAACATAATTTTACTTGAAGTTATTTATTTCTTGAAAGTTGTGTTTTTATCTGCATAATTGGTGTTTAAACAACGGGTGTTTTAAAAAGAAAAGCATTGTGTTATCTGATTTAATGTCATGTAATATTTGCTTTTTTTAATTCATAGCTCCACGTGATCTTAGGGTCGATTTATGCAAAACATATACATATAACAATAGTATTTGTTTACCTACTGAAAGTAGTTTGTTCAGAATCATAACAGAATCGATTGCAATGGTTTTTAACCTTTGCCATATTTTTGTCTCAAAAAATTATTTAAGTTTTTTAGCCATTTTTATTACGAAAATCGGCGCAAACACCAAAGGGCAGGTCAATCTCTCGCCTGCCCTCGCCCTCATGCTACACTTTGTCAACTCACGCGCGCGCGAGTTAAGGAACCCCAATATGCCCAAATTAGCTTTGTAAACAAAAACAAACAACCTAACTAGCACTTTGCCATCTGGGTCATGCGTCATTAGGTTAAAATGTAAAATTAGCAGATAATTAATAAATAAGACCGATGTAATTGTATTTTTGAGTTCTCTGTACTGTTATTCTGTCCGAATAAATATATATTTTTAAAGTCTATCGTTGTTGGTTCCTTAAATCGCGCTAACTGCCCACACGGGTGGCCCGGGGGAACTACTATCTTTTGGAGAGCTCGTTTCATCATGTGAGTTTTTTTTTATTTGTTTTTTTTTATAGTAAATTAAATTAGATAGAGTAAATTAAAGAAGGCGTGTAAACAAAAACTAACGTTGTATATACACTGACACCCTTTCCCAAGTCCATCACGCACGTAGCATGTAGCATGTCGTAGCGCGTCGTAGTCCTGTCGTAGCCGATCCCTAGACGAAGCGTAGCCACATCGTAGGCCCTTGTAACCGTGCCGTAGGCATGTCGTCGTCGCGATTTAAACATTATGTCGTTTATAGCGCATCGTAGACATATTGTAGCCGATTCCTAGACGAAACGTAGCCGTATCGTAGACCCTTGTAACCGCGCCGCGCGCCGTAGGTAAGTCATAATCACGAAGTAGATAGTATGTTGTAGCGCGTCGTAGACCTATTGTAGCGCGTCGTAGTCATGTTGTAGCCGATCTCTAGACGAAGCGTAGCCGTATCGTAGGCCCTTGTAACCGCACCGTAAGCAAGATGCAGTCACGATGTAGATAGCATGTCGTTCGTAGCGCGTCGTAGTCATGTTGTAGCCGATCCCTAGACTAAGCGTAGCCGTATCGTAGTCACTTGTAACCGCACCGTAGGCATGTCGTAGTCACGAAGAAGATAGCATGTCGTTCGTAGCGCGGCGTAGTCATGTTGTAGCCGATTCCTAGATTAAGCGTAGCTGTATCGTAGGCCCTTGTAACCGCACCGTAGCGCGTAGGCATGTCTTAGTCACGATGTAGATAGTAGGTCGTAGCGCGGCGTAGTCATATTGTAGCCAATCCCTAGACGAAGCGTAGCCGTATCGTAGGCCCTTGTAACCGCACCGTAGCGCGTAGGCATGTCTTAGTCACGATGTAGATAGTAGGTCGTAGCGCGGCGTAGTCATATTGTAGCCGATCCCTAGACGAAGCGTAGCCGTATCGTAGGTCCTTGTAACCGCACCGTAGCGCGTAGGCATGTCGTAGTCACGAAGTAGATACTATGTTGTAGCGCGTCGTAGTCATATTGTAGCCGATCGCACGATCCCTAGACGAAGCGTAGCCGTATCGTAGGCCCTTGTAACCACACCGTAGCACGTAGGCATGTCTTAATCACGATGTAGATAGTAGGTCGTAGCGCGGCGTAGTCATATTGTAGCCGATCCCTAGACTAAGCGTAGCCGTATCGTAGGCTCTTGTAACCGTGCCGTAGGCATGTCGTAGTCACGATGTAGATAGTAGGTCGTAGCGCGGCGTAGTCATATTGTAGCCGATCCCTAGACTAAGCGTAGCCGTATCGTAGGCCCTTGTAACCGCACCGTAGCGCGTAGGCATGTCTTAGTCACGATGTAGATAGTAGGTCGTAGCGCGGCGTAGTCATATTGTAGCCAATCCCTAGACGAAGCGTAGCCGTATCGTAGGCCCTTGTAACCGCACCGTAGCGCGTAGGCATGTCTTAGTCACGATGTAGATAGTAGGTCGTAGCGCGGCGTAGTCATATTGTAGCCGATCCCTAGACGAAGCGTAGCCGTATCGTAGGCCCTTGTAACCGCACCGTAGCGCGTAGGCATGTCTTAGTCACGATGTAGATAGTAGGTCGTAGCGCGGCGTAGTCATATTGTAGCCGATCCCTAGACGAAGCGTAGCCGTATCGTAGGCCCTTGTAACCGCACCGTAGCGCGTAGGCATGTCTTAGTCACGATGTAGATAGTAGGTCGTAGCGCGGCGTAGTCATATTGTAGCCGATCCCTAGACGAAGCGTGGCCGTATCGTAGGCTCTTGTAACCGTGCCGTAGGCATGTCGTAGTCGCGATGTAGATAGCATATCGTAACGCGTCATAATCCTGTCTAGGGGGCTAGACAAGTTGCATTTTGACATTCGAATCGACAAACAAAATGTATGGAAATGACACAAGCTTTCGACAAACCGGGCTGTCAATAATGTCATTTCCATACATTTTGTTTGTCGATTCGAATGTCAAAATGCAACTTGTCTAGCCCCCCTTATCGGAGTCCGAGACGAGGCGTAGCGTAGCCAGTATATCGTAGCCGCCTAGTAGTTATGTTCTATCCAAGGATCAGAATACGCGAGATACAATTAAGCTTGTTCTTGTTCGGCTACAGATGTTAATGGCTTATATCATGAATAACTAGCCAATAATTAACCCTCGGTAGCCTTAATATGGTTCTAAGCGTGACTGCTATGCTAGAAGTCCTGGGTACGATTTCCAGGTCAAGCAAAGTGTTACTAAAATCCTCAGTAACAGCTCGGACTTTGGATTTGTGGAAATAGGCTTGCCCCCTCTGGCGAAATGTGAATTACAGTTTTCGCCAAACTTCATGTCTGAGTTGAAGTTGGCACGAGCTAACTTTAACAGGGACTCAAAAATCTGAGAATGAAAAATATTTGATTCAAATGATTTAAAACGACACCCTACGACTTGAGCTTTCGTTTTTATTTATTAAAATTCAATATTTTTCTTTCTAAGATTTTTACGGCCGGGTTAAAGTTAGCTCGTGCCAACTTCAACCCGGACAATAAGTTTGGCGAGAACTATAGAACAATTCTGTCCATCCTTGTGGGGTATACAGGCGTGATGGTATGTCATGTTTCTATTTTTTTTTTATTTGGTGAAATAAACTAAATTTTATAATAATAGTACCAGCTAGCTAGTTAGCCGGGCCGATCAATTGCCGTCGGCTTTTATTTTTCTAAAATAGTATAACAATAAAAAGTAAATTATGATATTTTATGGTGCCCTAACCATGCTGCCAACCTCACGGAATTTCAAGTACTTAGGTATCATAAATAATGTAGATTCAAGTTGTACTAAAACTGTTGTTCATAAAATCTAAATTTCTTTTTTATTTATCAACTGGTACAGTGAGGTACAGAGACAATAAAGATAGTATCAGACTTTTAAAGAAAAGCGATATACAAGGTGGAAGGGACATCGACGCACAAACGTCGTGACAAGGTTTCACTCAAGGTCAAAAATAAAATGACCTAGGTCATTGATGTAGAAAATGATCGGTTATTACAGATATTTACATTTTTGAGCGCGCAGTGTATTGCTAAAAACGCGATCATGACGCTCCGCGGTGAATGTTATCGCGCGCGCGATAATTATAAATCTAATTTGGGTACGCGTTCAAGTAAAAAAAACTGCAGAAAAAATTGTAAAATTACGTTACGGAAAATTTCAACGAGGGGTCCAGAATCATTTACTGGACTCATGGTATTCGGATGTGCGTCGATATCCCTTCCACCTTGTATTATTTTCATATTTTTTATCGATGTCAAAACCATACTATCATGTCTATATTCCTGAAAGGATAGATATAGATGTACTAATGTACACCCCCAGTTCACAAGTATGTTTAGGGCCGATATCAGGGGATGAGTCTACTACCAACCGGGCACAAATCCAGGACACCGAGCTGATAATGGGAATTTCACAGAAAAAACCAACAAAATTTTGCTCGTACCCGCAATCGAACCTAGGACCTCTAGCGTAGCAGTCGCGCTTGGGACCACTAGACCAACGAGGTAGTCTAAAAAAGGTTTAGGTAATTCTCATGACTATGGTTAGGGTTCACTGCTACATTAAGGTCCCATAATAGGGGGGCGCGCCTCTTTCCGGGCTCAAATCCGGACGCAATAAGCTCGCCCTTAATTACATCTTGATGGTGTGTGTAAACAATGTTTATAGGTACCTACGTTGTTAAGTTGTACACAAAACTTTTTGCTTTCGGCCTTTTTCAAATTACCTACAATGATATGCAAAAAGGTTGTGTTACGAAAATATATCATTAACATAACAAAGAACTTATTTTACTCTGTTACGATCGATATTGTTATACAAATCACGATATTTTCTACGTCCTTCAGGTTTACGTAACATAAGTACTGCGTAAGAATTTTTTTTCTGTTTTTCGCGGTATTACGCATTCATCCGTTAAGTATTTATTGTTTTTTTTTTATAAAATTGAATAGGTAAATCAGCAAACTGCACTATTCTCAGTGGCTATCCAAAACAAGATTGTAAATCTATACTAATAGTATAAAGAGCAAAGATTTGATTGTTTGTTTGTATTGAATGATTTGAAAAATTATTTAAGTATTAGATAACATTTATCGGGGTAGGCTATATACCATCACGCTACGACTAATAGGAGCGGAGTAGCAATGAAAAATGTTGCGTAGCCGCTGACGGGAAGCTAATAAATAATAATATTGTAACCAACATTTTTTTAAAGGAGTGTCTATGGAATTTCTTACCGGCTCTTCTCCATAAGATCCACTTTTTGGAACCGTGCAACTAGTTTGACTTTTCGAAAGTACCTATTGTTATGGTCTAATTGAAATAAAACATTTGACCTTGACTTTATAAATAATAAATATAAATATCTTGGGGACATTTTTTACACAGCATCATCTAGTCCCAAACTAAGCAGAGCTTGTACTATGGGTACTAGATAATGGATATAATACTTACATACTTTTTTTTGTAAATACATACTTATAATACATAGAAAACACCCGGCATAGGCTTTGACTTGACAGTGGTTTGTCCTGTGCTATGATTTATATCATTGATTTAAATTACTTATACTAAAGATAGGGTCGTCCGAACATTTGACAGACGCGTTCGCCACACAGAAACACTAACGCCATCTTTGTTAGTATCGCATGGCATTTGTTTTTTAGCTGATCGCGGACTAGTTCACTTCGGTTAAGAGAAGACCATTTTGGGAACAAGTTCGGGGGTGTCATTGTGACATGCAGTCCGCCCAATCCTTACGCAGTAATTTATTTATATGTAAACTAGCGACCCGCCCCGGCTTCGCATGGGTTTGAATTTCTTGTATTTTCTGTACTATAATATGTATATATTATACATATAAACCTATGGTTAAAGAAACTTTATTTTCAATAAAACATATAACATGTAACTTACTTGAGAACAATACTAAATAAGAAGATTATGAAAAAAACCTTTATAAAAAACCGTTGCGTAGTTTTAAAGATTTAAGCATACATAGGGATATAGGGACAGAGAAAGCAACTTTGTTTTATACTATGTAGTGATGTACATAACTCATAATTTCAGTCAGGCAACTTCATTCATTTGTATAGCTCAACTACAATTTTGACATTTTGACAAATGATCATTAATATCTTGGTTCAACGGTACTTTTGACACGTAACGAATTAAAAATGATGTATGATCATTAATTTGATATTGAAACTCTTTATAGAATAATCGAAAATGGAATTATTCGAAATATGTTTTTAAAGTGGGCTCTGTGGCTGACGTTGGTCGCGGTTGGTACTACTGCATAGTGCATTGCCACTTATTCTGTAATAAACTTTTTATCTGGCTTGAAGATGACACGGGCTAACTTCAAACATTCTTTCCTTAAAAAAATATTTGCCATAAGTAATAATTATGAGAACCATAGCCAGTAACATTACATTACCGGACAACAACATTAAAGAGGTTTCAAGACGAAAACGTGCTAGTGATGCTACTGGTGTTGATGACGTCTATAAGCTGCGGTTACCGCTTACCATCAGGCGGCCCAGCTTTGTCAGCTTGTTACAATTAAAAAAAACTCGATCTTGTCAATAAATCCTTTTTTGTTGCGAAAGCTATCTTGGAACATAAATATTAAAGTATAAAGGTGTTTACAATTACTATTTTAAATTCAATTATGCAAAGAATTGTGGATGCTTATAACTAAAAAACATTAATTACACAAGTAAATCAGGTGTAGCCCGTCGTATTAAAATAAACACCTAAAAAAACTTACCGACGCTGCTTCTAACACTTACTAATTTAAATTAAAGAAGGTCGTATGTGCAGTAATGATAACTATGACCATAGAGAATTTTAACATTTTCACTTCCGTTTAAATTTTAATTATACTCGGTCTTTTTATGGTTTTAATTTTAATCTTTTTTTATGGTAATATAAAAATAAGAACATTATTACATAAAAATGTGTTATTTCAAGGACGGAATAATTAATTAAATTTATTATAAGACATTTTATTATCATTTTGATGTTAAAATTCTCTAAATCAGATAAACCGTGCAGGTTATAGTTACAATTGAAGCGTGCAATGAAACAAAGATGAGGAATGAATAGCATTATTTTTACAAAAGAGTTACGTTCATTCAAAGATAAGAAAGATATTATTATAAAAAAAGACTTTATTTCGAATTGACGTAACTCCGTTTTTTTTTTCAAACTTACCAGGTGGCGAAGTAGGCGCAACCGTAGGGCCAGGAGTATTACTACTTTTTCCGAAAGTCGTGAGGGCTTGAGAGGATTCCCCAGTCAGCCAGCCAGTTAGAAGCAGCGGCAATATGGCAGCTGTAGCCTGCCGCCGACACCACATCCCAACGCGCCAGTAACCATGCATTTTGTATTTCACTTTTTAAGTTATCTTTTTGTCGATGGTTGTTTTGGCGGGAAAATTTTTAATGTCAATTTTTTACTATGTTGTGATTCTAATTTTAAAAATGAATTTGAATTGATTCTAAATTCTACGTCGTGGAGTAGGTTCTTATTATACATTTATAAGTTTTTTTCAAGTAAATTTAGTTAGGTGTAGAATTTTGCTTCTACTCAAAAATCAAAGTATTGATATTAATTTTGAAACTATGAATACAATCAAATCGCAATCCAAATTCTTTGACTTCTCTGTAACATTGTCAAGATGTGGTGTGTGCCGGCTTTTATGTAATATCCTTTTTTTATATCCCAGTAAGTAAGTACCTACCTAGGTGGTACCTAGGTATTTATGACAAGTTTGTAAGTTTCAGAGAATTTTTGTATTATAAGCAAGGTGAATTTTTTTTTATTGAAGTTTTGTCATGAAGTTAGTTATTGTGGGCTTTATTGAAAAGTTTTAAACGTCGTGTGTTGCAAAAGTTTTTAAAGTTCGTAAGTTTGTAGTCATAGTTTATAGCCGCGTTCTGTTTTGTTTATTCCGATTGGCTTTTGTAGTATTTATTGTCTATGAATTCCTAGAAAGTGAAGTTCGAATATCGAAAACGGAAACATGAAATCGAATTGCGAAAACATGGCGGATATTTTTTGGCACGCAGGTGGCTCATCATAAGGTAAAGCGTGCAGATATATTACTGTTGTATAAAAACCGGACATGATTGAATCATTATGTTCAAATAAAACTTTGCCACGCCAAGTTTCGCAAATATCAGAATACTAGCTGTGCCTAGGCTTATTCGCATCTTAAAATACCTACTTTTTGTGTCATTCTGATGTAGGTACATAGAATCTATAATACTGTAAATCCATCAAAATCCAATAGTTTATGCGTAAAAGAGTAACAAACATCTATACATCCATCTTTAAAAACTTTCACATTTAACTAGTAGGTAGGATAGGAGAAGATAAGACGTAATAAAATTGTTGTCGGTTTTACTTTTGAAACGTTTTCGATATTCGAGACTCACAAATAAAGACACAACAACATTTTAAAGTCACCGCAACGATAAGCTGAGAAGCTTATTTTCGACGTACTTAGCATAATCTAAAGCTTTTTTTTTCAGTGAAATGTGTGTGACTGTGTGTTTGTAACATGGTTGTACGAAAGCAGTTTTTTTTTAATATATTTTTTTAAATCTTACCAGGTGCAGCCGATGTTGTCGCTGGCTTTGGTGGATCAGTGTTGGCCTTCCCAAATGAAGAGATTCCAAAACCATCTGTACACTGAATATTCAGCCAACCGACTATAATAATAATAGGCAAAATGGCGACCATTTGTCGCTTGCACCACATTTTTTCTCACTATAAAATCTTCGCTTTACTTGATAATTCGTTATTTTTTCTAATGTTGCTGACTTGATAGAAAAGTAAATCGTAAATGTCAAGGATAGAGTTATATTGTCTATGGAATAAAAATGGCCGAATTTTGGCGCCAATTTGTTGGAGTAAGTGTGATGCTAAGCAGTGTTCTTCTGTTCAGCGTTACAGCGATATCTGATTCGCAGTCAAAAGTCGTATAAAATATAAAAAAAAGTAACAGTTTGGCAGTATTTCTGTTAAAACTGTCAAATTTTTACTTTTTTCACAACTTTTAACTGATGAAACAGCCACTATGTAGTAGGTAGGTCTGTCAAATATGTATTTTATTAAATGAAAGGCGCTATGAGTGTTTTTGTGTATCAATATTCCTCTTATTTACAAGTTAAGTTTAAATCCACGATGAGTATTTTTTCTTTTTTACTGTTGGATATTAGAAACTGAATGAATTTCGTAATTCAATACGTTAAACAGAAATAGTTGTCATTTAGTTTTTATACATTTTCGTTAAGTATGGGATCTTATTCATAGGTTAAAAAAAATAAGCACAACTTAACTGATATTGATAAAGTTTGGTTGTAATAAGAGGAATAATGTGTTGTATCACTTGTATCTAAAGTGTAAACGTGTTTTTTTAATGTATTCGGGTTGATGTATGATACAAATTTGACGTCATCACTGTTAAAGTGCCTACCAATTTATATAATGAGACAAAATTATTAAATTAGATCTAAAAATCTCTGTTTACTTACTCATTGTATATTTGGAAACCTCAAATCATTAAATAAAAGAAGAGCACAGCTTTTCATTACAAAAAATATTTATAAAATGGAAATGCTACTAAAAATGCAGTTATATACAAGCCAATTGTAAATCTAGTAAAATAAGTATATTTTTAACTTTTTTTATTTAAGTTATGTATGTACACATGACAATTTAATGGTTTGTATTTTTTAATATTGAAAAAAAATTTATTAAAACAAGTAAAGAGGTCCCATTATATAAAAAAATCTTACCCGACGGCGGAGTCGGCGACGGAGTTTTGAGAGGAGAATCAGTTTTAATAACGCCAAAAACAGGACTAAACGCACCGAAACATTGTCCAATCAGCCAAAACGTCACAAAAATAGGCAGAAAACGATGTTTCCTTTGCCACATTTTTTTAAATTTTTAAACCAATCCTGGAACCTGATCGTAAAATTTTGAATTTTGAAAAGTGTGAAAGAATAAAAGTGTATAAATGTTATGTACAGTTTATATACAGATTGTTTAGTGTTTTTAACGTTATTACATTTTTGACCATAGAGTGAAATAGGCTTTGTAGGTATTTCAATTAATGTAAAACCTACATTGTTAGTTTAAGGTCATCTAGTCGCCTGTGTATGTAGGGTAAACATTTTTTTTCATATAATGGGACAGAAATATCCTCTGTATGTACCTGCAAGTCACAAGAATATATTCACTCGTACTTCTAACACTCGACAAAAATAGTAAAATCACACGTGTGTATGAAAAAATGTGTTTTCATTACATTTTTTTAAAACAGTGATTAGTGTATTTCGTTCTAAGTCCAATAGTCGGTGGTCGTGCTGTGTGGAATGTCCCATTATATAAAAAAAATATATTTACCGGGTGGAGCTGTTGGTGCGGCTGAGGGTGGCTTCGTGTTGGATACTCCGAAGGTACTGAGTGCCTCGGACGAGTAACCCGCCAACGAAGCCAGCACGAGTGGCAGAATGATAGCGGCGACTTGCTTCCGGCACATCTCAAAAATTCCAAACATTTTCGCTTTTGATGCGGCAATTTACGTCTTACGAAATGATGAGCGACGGATGGTTACGTTCTATGTCCTTGTTTAAGGTTCGAATGAAAATTCGAATTTGGAACTGCGATTTGTTTTTTAGTTTGATGCGGGGAATGCGTCAAGAAACCTTTGTGGTGTGTTATTTTTAATATTTTGTGTCTTTTGTAAACTAATTTTGGTACAAGTGAGATTACTTTACTTTACAAACAAATCAAATGTGAAGAAAAAGTTATTTGGCGCATCTTTTCAGTCAATTCCCACTAGCCAAAAATATTTGAAAAATCTAATATTTGAAAATAAATTAATTCATAAGATATTGATTTAATACAACAAGATATAAGTACAGCAGTTATTGGCAGTGAGAATTGATAATTATAAAGTTAAATCCAACAGCTAGCATTCCATGGTATAGCCGAAGACCTTATTTTATAAGATAAAAGTAATCCCTAGATTTTTAATGCAAGAATTAATCTATAAATTGACCTTTAACGACTTTATTTTCGAGATGACTGACAATCTGAATCTGAATAACGATCTAATACAAAAACACAAGCTACAAAAAATAATTGACAGTCTCATTTAAATTATTTTTAAATTCAATGGCCATTTTAAGTAAAATCATTGCGGGTTACAAAAAAATACTTGCTATTTTCTTTCCATGGCCTTTTCATTAACAGCAAAAAAAGCTAAAATTGTCTATGATGACTGTGACTTTCAAATTCAGAACAAGGCCTATAATTATAACAAGAAAAGGCCATACAGTCCGGTCCGTAGGCCCTTTCTGTAATAGCTACGTAATAAAATAACGTCTTTGAATACATTAGCTGTCAGAATAACAAATGACTGTACTATTAAAATGGACGACGGTCGGTGATATTTCGTATACACTAAGAATATTAATAGACGATTAAAGTAAATAATAGCTAGACCGAATTATTTTACTTAGGTAAGGTTTCGTTATGGAGTAAGGAGTTAAGGACCCAGAAAATTGTACGGTCAGCAACGAAAGTCGTTGAACACAACGAAAGTTTAAAAACATCACAGAACCAAAACTATTCAATAGATTTTGACTAAGGTAAAACATATAATTTATTGTCCTCTATTATGAGCATTTGTATCGCCTTCAAGGGTCAGGAATTCTGAATATTAAAGATGTTAAAGCGTTTTGAAGATTTCATAGTGGTTAGCTACTTTCGTTGCTGACTGTACCTACATCTTGCATAATTATAAATAGCAAGACAGATCAGAGAAAGACTTTGATAAGTTACTACATAGCTACTTATAATTACTATAAAGGTCATACTAAGGGTACTAGACAATTCAGACAACGAATATATATATCTATAAGGCTATAAGATAGCAATACCGTTAACCACCAGATAAATTCAAAAGTGGAACAACATTTACATGAAATTATCTGCAAAATAAATTAACCGGAACTTAATGGTGAAACGGGCCCATAAGTTTATGTATTTTAAATATTATGCTTTTTGTAAATACACGGGTAGTTAAAATACATTAAGAAACAACAAACACTTATGTTTATCACATAAATATTTGTGTCTTATTAAACCCACGACTTTGTTGGGGTTGGGATCAATCAAAAACTTTTGTATGAAATAGTTGCTAATATCCGATCGAATAACGCTTTTAAAGCCCTTTGGTCAAGCTTCGCGTTTTTAAATCCCAAACTAAATCTTGATTTCTCATTATAAGTCCTAACGATAAGGGTGGAGCATTGCTCAAGTACTTATATTTTTAAGTTTTAATTAATGTGGCTTGAATTAGCAATTTAGTAGACTGGCTTAGTTAATAACGATAATTCGGTCTAGCTTTTAATTAAGGTAAAAGGTTAGAACAAGTTACATTAAAAAAATGTACTTTGAAAATACTGAAGTTAAAATATTTTAAGTAGTTGTGGAAAATATTTTAGTAGGTACTTGTATTTTTTTAATGTGTAATATTGATCAAACCATGCCTTACATTTAAATATTATGTATACGAAGAGTAATAATAATAATACCTACACACAAAATGTCATGTCACGTGAACTAAATATTTGTCTATGGTCACTTGTCATTTAAATTTCGAACGACAATTTGTTTGTTCAGCCAGCTTTGTCAAGCAAGTAATTAATTATTTTGAAACGTTTCAAATATTTACTGTGGAACATTATTTAAACACGTGTAATCATATTTATTGAATGTTGCTTAACTATATTACTAATACCTAATGGTTAATTTATTGGTATTAATAATATTCCATACCCAGGCCTGTATGTTACATACACAGTTCGCTAATATGTTTAGCTCACACATGTAAAAGAGAGCGTTCATCAACCGCGCACAAAGCCCGAGCTGCTATTAAGAATTTCAAAGAAAAATCCAATAACACTTTACTCGACCTGGGAATCGAACCCAGGACCTAGTCACACTTGAGACCACTGACAGGTCTTGGTGGGACAAGCAAAGAAACAAAATACCCATATACTGAACGAATAGCTTGTCCTCTTACATCTTATTTTCTAACATTCAAGTACTTTATTTCCGATATAACATTATACAATTTGTTTTTAGACTTCTAGTGGAACAACTTTAGAAGTACTTTTCGGGTGGCGTTAGTTACACTGTCGGGTTTTTTACCGACGAACGAAAACCGGAGGAGATAATTTTTGCATTTAATATAACGCATGGAAAATATCTCTCTTTGGAAGGCCGGAATGTAGCATTAACACCGTCTAAAATCTTACTGCGTACTACTCCGTACCTGATCCAAGGCAAATTATTCACAAACACAGATATACCGCGTAATTAAAATGTATCAGCATTATCGATTTTTTGCAAGCCTTTCACCAGGTCCCGTTTTGCTTGCAAATGACAATTTTACCTTAAAAATCACAACGCTAGTTTTTCGGTAAAATATTGGTGAGTTCTAGACTTAACTCATTCATTAAATGACTATATTATTAATTCTAAGTTCTTATAGCTATTTAAATATCAAGTTATCAACGCTTTTCACTTTAATTAGCATATTTAGATGAATTTCTTATTTTTATATAAGTGAAATGATATTTATACGTATCTGAAAGAATTGAAGAAAATTACAGTGTTTCAATTAATTTAAGCACTAGGGTAATTTGTTTATTTTTTTAAACCGTAATTTTTGTTTTTTTTGTAACTCTTTTGTCCCAAACCTACAAACATTATCAAGCGAGATATAGGTAATTATAATTTTTTTAGTGACTGACGAACAAACAAATTGTTGTTTTCAGCTTAAAATCATCTAATAATAAACATAATTGTGTGTAGTACTTATGAAGGAAAGTTATAAATTATCTGTCAGCTTTAAATGCTGACAATTTTTAATTGATTGATCAACCCATTTTAACAATATAAAAATAAAATTTAGACCTAAAAATTTTTGGTTAAATGCATAAAATTGGAATTATAATTGCTAAGGAAGAGTAACTAATTTTATACGAGTCACTTTTGATTAGCAATTAATATTGAAACTATTCTTAATTCACAACAATCCAATTTTATGTTTTAAGTACGGAAAACTCAAGCTCTAATAATTAAGACTGTTCCATTTTTAAACTTTCTATTTTTTTTAAAGAAATGGGGCTATGGTATCTACTTAATATTGTTTTTTTTTTATAGGTAATTATGTAGTTGATCAATCAACATTAAAGTACTTAAATGTGGCTGGTTGGGTTATTTACAATATTAGAAAATGTTTATACAGTGGTGCAATAAGCTGGCTGTGATTTATTTTAAAGATAAAGCGATTTTATTTCCTTTAAAATGTATTAAACCCATATTACACACTTAAAATTAGATAACTAGCACATTATATTTCAATAATGTAATAGAAAGACATTATATTCAAAGAAATGATCTTGCTTTTCGAATTTAGGTATATAATCACCATACATTTTTATAAATACCTATAGGACGTATGTTTTTTAAGTTTAATAATAACAATCACTTAAATTCAAGAAACAAGATCACGAGCATAAAAAAAAGAAAAACAAAATAAAACAGTGCAAAAGCGTGCATTCGCATTATCGGTAACGATTTAAAAAGTTCAATTTTAGAATTCCATTTTTAAAACCAGAGAGATAGACAAACTTTTTTCTTTTAACTCTTTTTTTAAACAATGTCTTTTAAGGTTGTCACGGTTAGACTATGTGATGCCTAAATAAGGACTGGGTTTAGTTACAGTTGGTGCTGCGTTGGTCGTCGTGGTTGCACGAAGTTTGACGCGGTACTAGCCGACCAAGGTAGCTAGCAAGGTTGTTGTTTCTTCGCATACAGGGGGTTGCGTTGCGATTGCGACCGATATATTTTTCTTTTTCTTATACGTTGGCTATGTTTGGCCGATAGTAAGCTGTTAGATTCTAAGGAGCCATCGTAAGCGGTAATCGCTGTCAACACGCTGTCAACCAGAACTAATATTGACAGTTAGCGCAGTTAGCTAACGTATCTCTGGCACGTGGAAAACAAGCAAAATGTGAAACTACTGGAAACTTAATATAAGTATTAAAAAACACCCGAATCAAAAAAAAAAAAATGTAATTCGCCATGTGGTGGCCGCCATCTTGGATTTGTAATGTATCATAGTTAAAGTATTGTACTAGTCAAGCTTTTTCTTAGAGAGGTACCCATATTGACGGAGGTGTGAAAAAAATTTAATCCGCCAATTTGTGGCGGCAGCCATCTTGGACCGATTTTCATCATACATAGCTAAGAACACTGCCGACTAATTCACTTTTAAAACAAAACATTCAAAATCAGTTCATCCGTTTGGGAGGTACTATACCAGAGACACACACACACACACACAGACACGTCAAACTTATAACATCACCCCGTCGGTTTTGCGTCGAGGGTTAAAAGCAACATGAATATTGAGAACATACTGTGTTTAGTATTAAATTAGGGGTCGCTCCCACCCCCCCCCCCAGTATATTATATCCGACGTTACCTTTCGGGGTCGAGTAGGGGAAAAAATAATTCTTATGCTATCGTACACCCCTTTGTTGTAGACCTACTGCGTAAGACAAGGAAGTGTTATGTTTTATATCAATATTTTAATAACTCGATGAAATTTCTATGGAAAGAAATAAAAACCCCTTCACTACATAGTATAAAACAAAGTCGCTTTCTCTGTCCCTATATCCATATGTATGCTTAAATCTTTAAAAATACGCAACGGATTTTGATGCGGTTTTTTTTAATAGATAGATTGATTGAAGAGGAAGGTTTATATGTATAATAACATACCACGCGGGCGAAGCCGCTGGCGGGAAGCTAGTATTATATAAAACACATTGAACCTCATTGGCAAACCTTAAGTTGCAAGTACCCTAAAATACGGCGAAAATCTGATAAAAAATTTTTTTTTCATCCCACCATCTCGGAAAGACTATTTTTATTCTTCGATATCTGAGTGCAAAAGTCGTTTTTATCCTCTAGAGAGACAAAGTAAATTGAATTTAGAACATCGTGCTTTTACCCCCCTGGCGCCGAATTTATCATACAACTTTTTTTTAATTTGTTAAAAACTCAGACTTGGAACCTTCCCTAGGTTCCGAGTCTAAACGCAACAAAGTATCGATAATGTCGAATCGATATTTTTTGAAAATATCAGCATCGATACTGATATTTTTATTTAAAAATATCGATATATGGGCGATATATATTAAAAACCAAATTATAAAACAACAAATCAAATCGACCAAAAACAAAAAATACATTAAATATAATTTGTTAAAAAGATGTTAGTATAAAAAAAAACTATTCCTTTTTCGGATTTTATAATCTTAAAACTTATAAATGTTTATTGGTCTGTAAAAAATACAGATTTTTATACCTTTTCGATACTTTGAATTTTATATCGAAATATTAAATATCGCTCAAAAATATTGATACATTAAAAAAATAATATTGATATATCGATGTATCGATATATTTTCAACAAGCCTACCGAAACTTTCTGGGTGTACTTTTTTAAGTCACTAACACCAACATTACAATACCTAACAAAAATATTACACTCAAGTAAGTGTAGCAACGTTACTTTCAATTTCTCTAGTATTACATACCTACCAACTAATGTACACATTATGGAATGCAATAAAGTATTGAGTATTGAGTATTGAGTATTGAGTATTGAGTATTGAGTATTGAGTATTGAGTATTGAGTATTGAGTATTGAGTATTGAGTATTGAGTATTGAGTATTGAGTATTGAGTATTGAGTATTGAGTATTGAGTATTGAGTATTGATTATTGAGTATTGAGTATTGAGTATTGAGTATTGAGTATTGAGTATTGAGTATTGAGTATTGAGTATTGAGTATTGAGTATTGAGTATTGAGTATTGAGTATTGAGTATTGAGTATTGAGTATTGAGTATTGAGTATTGAGTATTGAGTATTGAGTATTGAGTATTGAGTATTGAGTATTGAGTATTGAGTATTGAGTATTGAGTATTGAGTATTGAGTATTGAGTATTGAGTATTGAGTATTGAGTATTGAGTATTGAGTATTGAGTATTGAGTATTGAGTATTGAGTATTGAGTATTGAGTATTGAGTATTGAGTATTGAGTATTGAGTATTGAGTATTGAGTATTGAGTATTGAGTATTGAGTATTGAGTATTGAGTATTGAGTATTGAGTATTGAGTATTGAGTATTGAGTATTGAGTATTGAGTATTGAGTATTGAGGTATTCTGTAAAACTTACCTATCATATAGTATTTAATACCTAAAATGAAATAAAAGTATCTTGTGGTTGTAAATGTTTTTTTTAGTCATTTCCTCGCTGAGGTGGGATGAAAAGTTACGTGTTGCACTCGAGTGCAAAGATTTTTCACCTTGTGCTCTTTTAATTCCCTCGCTGACGCTCAGGATTCTGATTTTTGAATCACTCGCTCCGCTCGTGATTCAATTTTAGAATCCTTCGCTTGCTCGGTCATCAAAATTGAGCACGCGGTTAAAAAGCAACTTTGCACTCTTGTATAACAAATAACTATTTTTACACTTGTTTACGCCAGCGGCTTCGCCCTCATGTTCTGGGTATTTCTTATGAACTTATAACCTATGTTACCCGGGGATAGTGTAGCTTCCCAACGGTGAAAGAATTTTTGAAATCGGTCCAATCGGTTTCAAACCCACATGCCGCGGCCGTCGAGAAAATCTCTCAGGCATACAGATTTCCTTACGATGTTTCCCTTCACCGTTGTAAGCGAGTGATCATTAATTATTAACACGCACATTATTACGAAAAGTAAGAGTTGCGTGCCGAACAAACTCGAAACCTTTTGACTATTGGCAGTCCAGTGGTCATACCCCTAGGCTACTATCACTACTTTCGGAGAATACAGGATTTTGTGCTGTGGTGGCATTGACTTATGTATATTATACTAGTTTTCAGCCAGCGGCTTCGCCCGCGTGGGTATTTCTGATAACTTTCATCCCCTATTTCAACCCCTTACAGCCCTTTTTTCGCATTAAAAAGTAGCCTATGTCCTTTCTCAGGCTCCAGACTATCTGTGTACCAAAGGAGGCCCAAATGATGTGCCTTAAGGCATATTAATACCAGTTTCTTAATGATTTCATGATAAAAACTGTCAATTTGACAGCTGTCATGTACTCATGTACCTCCGGTACAAATTTGGGCTGAGCTGTATTGGCTTTTGATGACTTCCTTTCATTTAAATCGGTTTAGTAGTTTTGGTGTGAAAGCAAGACAGACAGACAGAGTTACTTTCGCATTTATATAGTACTAGGTTCCCGCCAGCGGCTTCGCCCGCGTGGTCTTATAATTTTTTCCCCGTTTTTGCTACATTTTTCATTACTACTCCGCTCCTATTAGTCGTAGCGTGATGATATATAGCCTATGTTACTCGGGGATAATGTAGCTTTCCAAAGGTGAAAGAATTTTTGAAATCGGTCCAGTAGTTTCGGAGCCTATTCATTACAAACAAACAAACAAACAAATCTTTCCTCTTTATAATATTAGTATAGATTACTTAGTAAGGATTATTGCGTAAGGATTCGGCGGACTGCATGTCACAATGACACCCACAGAATTTGCTCCCAAAATGATCTCTAAACCGAAGTGAACTAGTCCGCGATCGGCTAAAACACAAACGCCACGCGATACTAACAAAGATGGCGTTAGTGTTTCTATGTATGGCGAACACGACTGTCAAATGTTCGGACGGCCCTATCTTTAGTATTTAAATCAAAGGGTGCATCGTCAGTGGCAGCACAGAGGTCGCTTTGAACGCTTTTCTCGGCGCAACCATGCAATCCTTTATAAAAGTACAACCTATTAGTTCAATACACTTCATTCTTGACCTCTATAAGCTAATAAAATGTAAGTAAACATAGGTCTTGCTATATTGGGTTTGCGTTTTGCTATAAATAAGTTGCAAACAGTTTTATAGTGGAAATAAAACATTTTTAATGACTTAGTGTGGGTGGGGTCGCAGTTGTAGCGATAATCAAAGTATAATCATATTAATTTAACTATTTATAACATAGTTACATATTTACATAATGATATAAAAAAGTATTTTGGAATGCTAGTGAAGCCGGGCCAAAACTAGTACTTATTTATAAAATAATTAAATGTGAAAGTTTGTTTAAACTCCTTCTCGCAACGGCTGGATGTATTTCGAATAGATATAGTTTATACCTTGGAGCAGGGCCGCATTTAAGGGAGGGCAACAGGGGCTACTGCCCCGGGGCCTCCACAAAAGAGGGGCCCCCACAACAGAGACTCGAAAAACCTCTAAATTCCGACTAGTAAACTGTTCCTTCCTTCCAAACCTTTACCTCTACCTTTGTACAAACATGATTATGATTATTTATTGAAGAACTCGACTGAAATTGTATTTTTATTTTATTTGGATAGTAATTTGGGGCCAGGGGTAGAGGGCTCTACTTCTTTGTTACCCCGAGGCCTCCACATCTCTAAATGCGGCCCTGCCTTGGAGTAACACATGGGATATTTTCATCGTGGGTCCTTACAAAAAAATACTATAAAAACCGAATCTTATGCGGGCGGAGCCGCGGGCATAAGTATAGCAGCTATTATTTGAAATTGGAACAAGTTCCGCTGTTTCTGATTTTGCCACCCCTGAATCTGTCATAATTATTATCAGCCAGTATTTCGATGTCTGCTCTATAGTTACCCTTTTAAATCTCTTTGGTAACTATTTACGTATGACGTCACAGTAGCATAGGCTGTTATTAGTTGCATGCAATGTACTTGTAAGTACACTTTAAAGCGTGTTACCTTCGTTAACCTTACAGTAAAGTATTCTAAGTATACACAACTATGGCTACAATGATTTGTTTTTAATATTATGTACTTAGGTTCTAATGTCTTTTTCAAACTTAGTTTTTCACACTTAGGGCCTGTTTAGATAGCACATAACCGCAGGATAATTTCAAAAATAGAACAAAATTTGTATGAAATTATTTTTATTTTTTATACCACAAGTGTGGCAATCAAGCATGTGGCCCGCTTGATGGTAGGCGGTTAGTGGTTACCGCAGCCTATGGACGTTTAGCACCCGAAGCATCACTCACGCGTTGCCGACCCTGCAAAAACTTTTTAACTCCTTTTTTTGAAGAACCCGTGCTGTAGCCTCCGCAGGGAGTTTATTCCACATCCTAAGCGTACGAGGAAGGAAATGCCTTTGAAACCGGTACGCGACCACATCGGTTCTAGGTTGTGACTATGAACTCTATCGATGGCATGCGGTGCGATGGTAGAAATTAGGTGATTTTTTTCCGGTATTTTCTAACTGCCAACCTCTGAGAAGAAACACCAATAAACTTACAGAATCTATTCTCTCCAAATTTCTCGACTTAGGAAATTAAAAATTTAGAAAACCCTGACACGAAATGTTATTTGCCATTTTGTGGTGGCATCCATCTTGGATTTGAATTTTATTCTTCTAGTTAAGCCCTTTCATTTGATACCCAAATTGAGGGAGTTGTGAAAAAATATGTAATTCACTATTTTGTGGCCGCGACCATCTTGGACCGATTTTCATCAAACATAGCTAAGAACACTCCCGACTAATTCACCTTTCAAATAAAAAAAACAAAATCAAAATCGGTCCATCCGTTCGGGAGCTACGATGCCACAGACACACACACACACACACACACACACACACACACACACAGACAAGTCAAACTTATAACACCCCGTCGTTTTTGCGTCGGGGGTTAATAAAAACTATGACTTGGCAGTACAGTGGTCATATGTACTAGGCTATCTTTAGATAAAGATACCAAAAATAGATAGTTTATTTGTGAACTTGATATGCACGCTACTTCATGAAATTACATTTTCGTAATCAAAATGTTTGGGCGCGGGAATCTTGACAGCTAGCGGCCATGTTTGCGAATACAAAATGGCGGCGTCGGCCGGCGTAATAATTACTTTACTGGCCAGTATATCTTGAGATTCCATGAAGGCGCTGCTTGTATTAATAGCCGTAAAATTCAGTAGATTTAAAATTAGTTCGAAGTTTCGACGCGTGTCAGCGTATAATGGGCTTTTTGTAGCAATAATTTATTTGCTAACCTTTTAAGTTTATGAAGAAAGCTCAAGGTTTTAACAATCCTTTTTGCAGAAAATACCTAATATATTTCTTTTTCACTGTCTTTGACCTTTGTAAAGTAATGTAAGTAGGTAGTGGTTTTTAATAATCAATTGGCCATGGTAGGAACCGAAAACTGAAATATTACTCCGTTATTGTCCCAATATTTTTACAATAGACCTTTTTTTATTAATGAGCTCAGTTCTTGTCATTGAAGCAATCGCCACTGTTCTCTACTCTGCCTTGCCGTTTCCGTACCTCTTGATGTGACTCGATTTCTACCTTTTCCTTCTCTCAGAACCTACTTACAAAACTTCGTCTACGTCTTCGTCTTCCCCTTACTCGTTTCTTACAATACAGCCTTCTAGAACTATCCAGAAGATGATTGTTGTAACCCTCATCAGAGTAAAGTAGAGGGAAAAAGACCTCGTGGACTCAGCTCAATACGTTGGTCTGATCGAAGGTCTCACCAGATCCGCACCGCTGTGGACTTGATAGTCCATAACACCCTCCACACTGCCAGAGACAGCAACAGTAGGAGAAAGACAGTACGGGAGAAAGTGATGCATGAGTCACAACCTTCAGCACAGGAATACGACTCAAGGAGGAAGAACCCTCGTCAGCCTATAAATATCCACTACTGGACTGCCTCTCTTAGTGAACGCCACAGAGCCTGATGGGCTTTCCTCAACCAATCATCGCCAGCTGTCTATAGTTGTCACTTTATCAGACAAGTAGGTGCTTCTACGCTTGCCTAGAAGTTTTCTCCTCAAGAAATTGTTTTCTCTAGAGTTTGTCAGTTCTCAAGAGTCGTGACCTTCCCATTGCCACTTCAGCTTGAAAATCCTTTGAACTAAGTACTTATAGCTGTAACTGAATCTATTCCTCGATAGATATAATCTGGTTGCCTTTAGAACACGAGTGAATTGAATTGGTTTCTTTGAGGCAAGCGCGCTCAATCGTTGACCGTAGCGTTGCTTATCATCAGGCGAGCTGGCGATCAAGCGTATCATCATCAACCCATATACTGTCCCACTGCTGGGCACGGGTCTCCTCTCAGTATGGGAGGGATAAGGCCATAGTCCACCACGCTACCCTAATGCAGGTTGGCAGACTTTACACGGTGTCGAGAAAATCTCTCAGGCATGCAGGTTTCCTCACGATGTTTTCGATAATTACGCACATGATCTTTGACTTGGCAGTCCAGTGGTCATACCCTAGGCTATCACTGCTTGATACTTGGTTAAGGATATGCCAACCAGTTACCACGAATAAAAAATAGCCTGAACCTTACTTACCTTTAACCTTTTGTTTTGATCCTAATAAAGTTTAACTAAGTATGTACTGTATTGTGTTTTATTT
The DNA here is from genome assembly GCA_946251955.1 of Acronicta psi. Lineage (NCBI taxonomy): Eukaryota > Metazoa > Arthropoda > Insecta > Lepidoptera > Noctuidae > Acronicta > Acronicta psi. The sequence continues at coordinate 2,324,386 of OX276498.1, read as the reverse complement.
TTCCATACCAATTTTTTCTACCTATTGTAAGGTCTTTAAACTCTTTAACAAATTGGCCGCCCTTATAACGTAATAGCGTGGATATATATACTTATTAACAGAGTATATCCTAATAATTTAGTGTAGAAATAGTGTTGTATTCAACGAGACTAACTCGACTTATTTGAAACTATTTTTCTGCCAGTGGCTTTGTCTGCGTGTGGTAGTTAGTTTGGGCATAAACCAAAACATTCATATAATTATAGCTCTTATTATTGCTAAGAGAGGTATGGCACAGCCATTTATGGCTCAAATTTGGAGCAGCCCATCTGAGGAAGTACCTCCACTGTACGGGTAATGTACATGGATTGCTAAATGATAGATAATTTGATTACATACTGAATTTATTCTATTCACAACTTGATATAATGCTATAAAATGATAATGATTGATGAGTACACGATACGCTTGCTGAAAATGAACTAACTAATAAAATGGTTACAAAATCGTCGCTGCGGACGTAAAATGCTGACCGCGGCAAATGTACGGTCGTTGACCTTACAGAAAACGGCAGCCAAATAACACACTTTATTGTGTGTTGTGTTCCTGCACTGAGTAAGGTTGCCAGAGCTCCTTCTAAGGATGCGCTGCGCTGGCAGCAAGAGGAACATTCCCTTAAACTGTCGGCGCAGTGAATCCTCCATAAACCTCTAAGAGTTTTTTAGGGTCGGCAACGCGCGAGTGTATAAAAACAAATACTTATAGTTGCGGCTAGCATTGCCAGGCGTCCGGAAAAAGCCAGGACACAGTCAGGCTTTTTAGTTGCGTGTCCGGCAAAATTAAACGGCGATCGGTTACGATTGTCTTGTGTTCTCTCTTGTCTGTGTAACTGTATGTTTTCCCAAATAATATAAATAAATCGCTAGCGCTAAACAAATGTCTTGTTATACCTACTTAGACTAAAAATTAAGGGTGTCCGACCTTTTTACCAAAATGTCTGGCAGAGTTTCCGGCTTTTCGGTTGTAAGACCTGGCTACTCTAGTCGCGGCCATGAGATTCGCGACAATCGCCACGATCGAGACGGGCTTTGGTCCATAGTCCGCGGGACCCCTTTTAATGGCCAGGCCTCTCCTCCCAACAAACACAAAGGTGCTAACCTGGTCGGACGGGCGGTAGACTCCTCAATTCAGCCGCCCGTAGGCTCTTGGAGAAAGGAGGTCTGTCTGCCCCTCTCCGCCGATTGATACCATGGATCGGAGGTTTTTTTTATGGATGGTTTTGCGCTTGCCAATAATCTTACCTGATGGTAAGTGAAGATGTGGCCTAAGATGGACCGCATTTATCCACAAGATGCCCATTCTTTCTGGCTTTGAAAAGGCCCATGTTGTAGGTGTCAGGGAACACGGTCGCCGGTAGAGACTGGTGTTGCACGCGTCCATAGGCTACGGTAACCGCTTAGCATCAGGCGTATGCTTGTTTGCCACCTTAGTGGTATAAAAAAAAGAAAATTCCACATCTTCTAAAAGCTTCTTCTTCTTCTCCATAAGTGTGTTGAATGCTCACCGGGCTGTCTTTGCAGTGGTGGAAACCGGGATTTGGCTCCAAGCGTATGCAAGGTTCAAAACACCCCATGTCAAGAAAGCACCAAATAGGCTATTTCCACCACTAATGCAGTGCAAATTTGCTAATTGTAAATTGGGCAAACGAGCTAATTTATTCACAGCAAACCCATCACTATTACAATATAAATTCTTTAAATCTATATATTGTAGCAAAGTATTTCATTTAGTAACCAGGAACAACAGCGATCGAATTCCAATTAAAAATAAGTAAACGACTCGACCGTTAAAAATTCATTCGCCCCTCACTAAAGAAAGGGCATAATATGCTTAACAATCTGACCTTTGGCATAACACGACACATACTTTGCACTAGCACTGATTTAAAAAAAAAAGGAAAAACGTACCATTTTCCGCGCGCAACTGTCAAACTTACCACAGATTGTATAGAGTTTAGTTTCGCGCGCTACAAACAAGGAGGTTTTTCCTACTTTTAGCTAACCTTCTTTCGTGCCGCGGCCTGCGTGAGTGCCCTTTACTGGCTAATTAGGAATTTCGGAATCGTATTATGGCGCTAAGTTACCAGAAGTAATGTTAGGAATTAAATGAATATCAAAAGAAATAAAGGAATACTAAGTATTTTGAATGCACACTTTTCTATTAAGTTTATTAGAATTATCTTTTGACGTTCTTGTTGAAAAAAGATGGCTAATAAATTGTCACTGGTCTCTGGACACAAGACTGAAGCTTGACATAACGCGAAAGAGACTTAAATTACTCAGCAGACGCTTTAAAGTTTTTAAATAAAGTCGTCAAGGTGTTGGAAGCATCAGACAAAACTGAGTCTGGTCTGAAGTTGTACGCAAGTCCGCAAGTGATTGTGCAGTGGTGGTAGTTACTTTCTTTGTTCTTTCAGAAGTAAATACGATAATATCTCAGTGTAAGTACATACTCATCATTATCAACCCATAGAAGTACTGTCCCACTGCTGGGCACGGGTCTCCTCTCAGTATGAGAGGGATTAGGCTATAGTCCACCATGCTAGTCTAATGCGGGTTGAGAGACTTCACACGCCGCCGCCGTCGAGAAAATCTCTCAGGCGCTAAGGTTTTCTGACATTTATCATTCTACAAATATAACATACCACCACGCCATATGCCCCAAAGGGGTAGGCAGAGGCGTACAAATGTACACTCACATTTCGCCGGTATGTTTAGGTCCCATGTAATATGGGGGCGAGCCTATTGCCATCAACCGGGCACAAATGCAGACTCCGAGCTGCTACTGGGAATTTCACAGAAAACCCAACAACACTGCTCGAACCGGGGATCGAAGCCAAGACCTCTAGCGTAGCAGTCGCGCTTGGGACCAATAGGGACCAACGAGGCAGTTACTTAATTAAATATTCTAAAGAAAGATGAAAGGAGGTCGGTATACAGAATTTTTATTCTGTATACCGACCTCCTTTCCTTGCAGATGAGAAGGTCGCGACCTTTTCGGTAACATGAAGTGATGGCGTGCGATACCAATCTTATTATAATCGATCGCTAAGGAAGTCGGGAGGGCCAACCGTTGCTTATCTTGACGATATTTAAGACGTATTTAACAGTAGTTAAAAGTGTTTGTTCAAGCATTCTGTTCTGTTTTAAAAGGGTTCGTTTAGGCGGAAAGCAAGTGTTACTAATATTATAAGGGCGAAAGTTTGTAAGTTTGAATGTTTGGATGTTTGTTGCTCTTTCACGGCAAAACGGCTGAACCGATTTGGCTGAAAGCTTAAACACTGATGGTTTATACCTTGGATTAGGATATAGGCTACATTTTAATCTTGTAAAATTCAAAGTTCCTACGAGAGACTGGTCCAAATTTCCCGCCGAAGCCGCGGCCTTTTTTATATGACAACCGGCATTCATATAATAATACATACGGAGGGGTCTCTATCCATGTGTCATGTATGGTCAGTGGTCACCCATCCATAGCCCGGACACGGCAAGAATAACTTAACATTACAGATTGTTTAATTACCGTAGTTATTACTTGACTACAAGCCGCTAGCTAGCCCTCATAATTGATATTTAATCATATTTATGCACGTAAATGTCAAATTATGTACGTTGCCTACAATTAATTATGTTAAAGAAGTATATTAAAAATGTATTAAGAACGATCCCATTTAATTGATAAGATGTAAAACATGCTTAGCATTTGGTTAAAAAATAACGAAGTTAAAAGCATTTTAATTTTTTTATGCTAGATAGAGAGCGCACTATACTTACAAATGACGACAAAAGTAGCGTCCGCCAAACTAATTCTATACTAACACTCGTTTTGAGGGAAAGGGACAGAGCATCAACTCTCAATCCCTACCAAAAACTTTTAACGCATTTATCTCAGAAATTTCTTGGTCGATTTAATATTTATTTTCAATATACGAAGTATGCTAATGATCTTTTTCAATAAGCGTGTGATTATTAACAAATTCAACACCAGTCTTCTCCCCTCAAGATCCATCGTTACATATAATTAATTATACAAGAAAGTTCAACCTTTTTTGTATGGACCGCCCTCATACCTAAAGATCCAAGCGGAGGCCTTTCAATAGAGAACAATAAAACAAATATAAATAGGTATATAAGTAAGTGTCGAGTAAGTATATTTACAAAAGATTAAATTAGGCTTACATAATAATAGTTTTTATTTAACATAACATTACATAATATAAAGCTAGGATGATTGTCATAATACTGCTGCCTGCCATCGTTGCCGACGACGCTGTTAAAAAAAACAAATATGTTAAATTGATTGATTATAACAATAAGTTGGGTTTTGAAGTCTGATGGGAGTCGCTTCGTGTAAAATATTGATTATTCATACGCATCTCTAGACCTCTAGACAAGTTGAAATCTAACATTCGGATCGACAAACGAATAAAAACAAAATGTTGGAAAATTACATTTCTAAATGTCAAATTTGTCGAAAGCATAAGTCATTCCCATACATCTTGTTTCTATTTGTTCGTCTATCCGACCGTTAAATCGCAACATGGCTAACAAAATGTATGGAAATGACACAAGCTTTCGACAAATCAGCCGGATTTGGTGTTGGAGTCGGCTTCCAGTCTAACCAGATCCGACTGAATATCAGTATTTTACACGAAGCGACTGCCATCAGACCTCCGCAACCCAATTTCTGGAAAATGCTGATATTCAAAGGAGAGACTGGTTGTCAGTATTTTTGGGCTTCTGACTACCACTAATAAATGTTATAGACTTGGCAGATAACTGGTTATAAATTCTGTTCCATTTTTTAATTTAAATCCAGCGGCTATCCGGAGTTGGTGAACCAGGGCCTATAGACAAATTGCATTTTGACATTCGAATAGAAACAAAATGTATGGAAATGACATTAGTGACAGCTGGATTTGTCGAAAGCTTGTGTCCTTTCCATACATTTTGTTTTTATTCGTTTGTCGTTTCGAATGTCAAAATGCAACTTGTCTAGGCCCCCAGGCCCTTAATCTTTCAACGACATGATGTACTTACTGCAAGTATGTAGAGCCTCTGAGTATGGATAGTCGAAGGAGCATTGACACAGGCTGTTCCTACACACAACCCTTTCAGATATATCGCTGAGATAACACTCGCTGTTTCTTGAACATGTGCCGAACAGACCTGAAAAAGATATGTTAATAAGAACATAAATTACCTTTAGAGGTAAAAGTGACAGCTGTCAAAGTCATATCTTGACTTTGACATATCATCATCATGTTATATGATGACTTTGACAGCTGTCACTTTTAAGAAGATATTTAAAAAAAATGAAAATGTTGACTACGAAATCATGAAACGTATCTATATACGCCGCCGATAGCTGATGCAACAGAAAATTCTGTTCTGACCCATGGGTCATTCAGTCAGGTCAGGATATTGGATATGGGTCATGACCATCAGGGTAAAATGGGTAATAAGTAAGATGTTTATGGACCTACTCTATCCATCTTATATTATCTTACTGAGTTCCTGACACTTACGTGACTAGACATTGAAATAAACCTACTTTTTACGGATTTTATCGCGTTATATTGATATTATTTAAATCCTGACGTTTCGGACCCTTTACAGCGTCCATGACTCCACGGTCACGGATGACTGACTTATATTATTTTACCTATTTTATACTAAGCAGTCAACGAAAGTGAAGTCTTATCCATCTTACCAATATTACCCACTTTACCCACGTTACGTTCCTTACTTTCATGCCACAAAATAGAGTGGATTAACAAAAACGAAAATTGGATCAGTAATAGGGATGTTTTAATAAATAAAAAATATACCTACAATCGAATCGATAACCTCCTCGTTAGTTGAAAATAATGGAACACGAAAAAAATTGTTAATAACCAGTCATTTTCCTGACATTGCCAAAAAGTTTTCTTTCATAAAAGTTTTATTGTAGAAGAATATCTTACCGATCTGCGGCCAGCATCCTCCATCCCTGGAGTGGTAGTTCTCGTTACATTGGCACTGACCGTTGACACACTGGCTGGCGTTACCCATGAGTAGCGTACACTGCGCTGTGACATTGCACTCCGATGCAATTGTAGACAACGCTAAGAAAAAATATTGGAAGATTAGTGTGCACCCTAAAAAATCTGATCAAATTCACATTTTCTTCGATCGTTCTGTGGTCTGTTAATTAAAAGAAAGGTCACCCCTTTTCTTATGATGGACACTATTAGGATTATAAGCTAAGCAAATTGATAATGTGACTGGCGGCCATCTTGGTGACGTAACAATGACGTAGCTGCACTCAGTACGCGTTAACACCACCAGCCGGTAAGTACGGCGGATGACGTCACTTTGAGGTTAATTAGAAAAGGTTCCAGCCCATTAACAATATGTGAGACTTATAGCAGATTTGATCAGATTAAGATATCACCTAGTTATAAATAATAATGTGGTAAACGGTGCTGGTGTCAAAATTAGCTCCTCAATTATGTTTGTACCATTTAATGTCTATTTGTAATTTGTCACTGTTTGTTTACCCAAATAAATTAAAAAAAAAAAAATGTAAATTTCAAGAGAGGGTAATTTGCTACTTCTTGTAGTTTGCAAGTTCTAAATTACCACTTTCATCTTATTACTAACAAAAAAAAATTAAGGATTGAAAGACTTTTTTGATAAAATAAAATATAAATTTTAGTTTTCAAGTCATACTAACCAGGCCAGCAGAGGTCGTAGTACTGCACAAAGCTGTCAGCGCACTGGCAGGTCGACGAAGTGTTGTCGGCAACGCACACTGTGTTCTCTATGGTGCAATCTGAGTCTATGATGCATGTGCCGCCGATAGCTGGATTAAAAATATATTGAAATAAGGTAAGTTGGAGAAGATGGCTAAAAGGGTAACGTAAATAAAGGAGGTAAGGTAGATATAGGCGAGTTAAACAAGTTACTCGAGCGGGAAGGTTGAGGTAGGTAAAAGAGGTAAGGTGGAGAAGATGGCAAAAAGGGTAAGGTAAATAAAGGAGGTAAGGTAGATATAGGCGAGTTAAACAAGTTACTCGAGCGGGAAGGTTGAGGTAGGTAAAAGAGGTAAGGTGGAGAAGGTGGGTAAAAAGGGTCAGGTAAATAACGGAGGTAAGGTAGATGTAGGTGAGTTAAACAAGTTACTCGAGTGGGTAGGTTGAGGTAGGTAAAAGAGGTAAGGTGGAGAAAGTGGGTAAAAAGGGTCAGGTAAATAACGGAGGTAAGGTAGATGTAGGTGAGTTAAACAAGTTACTCGAGTAGGTATAAGTTAAGGTAGGTAAAAGAGGTAAGGTGGAGAAGGTGGGTAAAGGAGGTTAGGTAAATAAGGGTACGTAAGGCAGGAGCTGTAGGTGATAAGGCCAGATGGGTAAGGAAGGGAAGTTAAGAAAGATTAGTGTGATTACTTATATTATTTTGTTCGCGGCTATCGTATCACTTCGACCCTGGTGGGTCTATTGTGATCGCCGCTTGATGGTTTAAATTTAGAGTTCACCGCTAAACCCTGCGGCTAACACAAACTGCAGGATTTGCTTAGGGGTGAGCTCCTTTATTTCATCTGGGCTTGGAATGTGTTTTCCTAGATGAGCTTGTGAATTAGCGATCCACATTCCCCTAGAAGGTGGAGTGGCGTTTCATCAGCCTCCTCACAGTGTCGAAAGGTACGCGTATCTTTCAGCCTTATGTTAAACATGTGTTTGTTAAGGCAACAGAGTCCTGTCAAGGTTCTCGTCACAATGTACATACAAGTTTGTGTAATATAATATGGTAGTTGTTATTTACTTACTTGGAGCACAGTACCCATCAATTTCTTGGTAATCCTCGCCGCAGGTGCAGCGACCTCCCTCGCAGACAGTGTTGGCCGTCTCTGTACACTCCTGAGTAGCCTGGCAGGAGTCACCGAGCTCTGAAAAAAACCAAATTTAATCCATATCGGTATTATAGAAGAAAAATAATAGATATAAATAGTCGAAACACTTCGCCAATCAAAACTGCTTTTGACTGAAATATCTGTCAAAGCTATCAGTGGGTAAGATGTCTGTCAAAGATACCTTTCGGTAAAATATCTGTCAAAGCTACCTTTGGGTAAAATATCTGTCAACGCTACCCTTGGGTAAAATATCTGTCAACGCTACCTTTGGGTAAAATATCTGTCAAAGCTACATTCAGGTAAAATATCTGTCAGAGCTACCTTTGGGTAAAATATCTGTCAAAGATACCTTTGGGTAAAATATCTGTCAACGCTACCTTTGGGTAAATTATCTGTCAAAGCTACTTCTAGCTACAATATCGGTAAAAATCTGAAGTAGGTATATAATTTTGGATCCCTTGTAATAAAAATGTAATAAAAATCCCTTGATCTTTAATTGGTTTGCATTTTGTTTATAGTAGACGGAGGCAAGCGATCAAGCGGTTTATCTGATGGTAAGTAAAGTGATTACCGTCGCCCATTGACAATTATGTTGGATACAAGAAATGGTATCCGTACCATATCTCTAACTGGCTTTCCGCCAGCGGCTTCGCCCGCTATCCCACGGGAACCATACATTTTACCGGGATAAAAAGTAGCCTATGTGCTATTCCAGACTATAATCTATCTCTGTGCTAAATTTCATCCAGATCCGTTCAGTAGTTTTTGCGTGAAAGAGTAACAAACATCCATCCTCACAAACTTTCACATTTATAATATTATTATAGTAAGAAGTAAGATAACATCACTATTTGAAAAGACAATATCTTATTAAGTATTTATACTTACGAAGCCCACTGGTAAGGCATAAGCCGTCCACGTTGACGAAGCCCTCAGGACAGGTGCAGACCCCCTGGCCCTGGTCGTTCAGCACGCAGTTAATCTCCATCTCGCCAGCCAAGCAATCGCTGTCCACTTCACAGTTCTCACCAATACCTAAACAAATGAACTTTTTAGTTAAAAAAACTGAATTCGGAAATTTCGTGGTGAATCTCCAGAATCGGTGGTCAGTCATAGTTATTATTTGAACCTTTTTATTGGATCTTTTTCGTAATTAGCGTAAAAAAATTAAGGGGCCGTAGTTATGAACAACTTAACACGTTAAGTGCGAAGCGAGGCCTAAATCACCCCTGATGCAACTTCCCTGTGGTGCGGCAAGCAAAAAAGTGAATTTCTCTGTCGTGCGAATGGCATAGCTTTGGTTTGGTCCAGTGTAGGAAAGAGATAAATATATATTTGAGATCACTAATGGTTCCGGACTCGGTGGTGTACCTACCTTGGTACCGGATGTCTTAGGCCTCGTGCCGCACTGAATTAATATAATTTTAATGCAGTGCGGAACGAGGCTAAAACGTCCCATATCCCCCCTGACCTCGTACCGCACTCAACGCGAGCTTCCCGCGACCAGTGTTGTGCATCACGTCGATTGATACTGATTTTTTAATGTTAATTCAAGTTCTAATAATTGTATTTTTAAAGCCCGAGGCAGAATAAATAGGACAGTTTCTTTTCTACTTCTGGTTGCCTTTTTTTTCTATTCTGTGAACCGCATTAAGATTTTCATATACAAATAGAAAGATAAACCTTATGCATAAACCGTAATCCATTATTTTCCAATAATAAGTCTGTAATAGGTGCCTCTTAATGGTATAGAATGGAACGCTTCGTGCGCGAGTCCGACTCGCACTTGGCCGGTTTTTTTTTCTTTATGGCGCCTTCAAGCACAATTTAGATTATTTAAAAAAAATGTATCCTTTGATAGCTTTGTGTTGTTTTGCCAGGTTTTGCCCTTAAAACGATCTAATGAGTTATAATTGATCAAAATCGGTCAAGTCGTTGCGTAGTTAAGACAGTTTAAAAACGTCGATATTATTTTTCCCATCACTAATCGCAGCGAAAATTTGCCCTATTTCAGTGCGTTACGAGGTGTATAAGATCCCATATTTTGTTTTGCTAATAATTCCTAAACTAGCCATCAGATCCCGGGGCGACGGTGGATTAGGGTTCATCAATTCACTGTCTATATCAATAAGGACCAAAATTCTCATTTATCTTTGATTTCGCGCCAGAAAATGGATTTTAGTCTGTAAAAGGAGGTGGGGTCTAATAGACCGCGTGTCGCCCTAACGTCTGGTCACGGTACGGGCCGATTATACCTCGTGCCGCAGGAACGGAAAGTATGCAAAAATTGGTGCCGCAGCTAACGTGTTAATAAGGGATCAAACTCGAAATCGCGAAATACAGCTGTTTCATACGACGACTTTTAAGGCCCATTTTATTTAGTAATGCGATTCGGTTACCTGTATACCCCAACAGGTACCCGAATCTCATTACCAAATACTATTTATATTCATATAGGCTGTTAATGAAGTTTTAAATGCTCGATTTTTGTACAAAAATTACCCAAAATCTAGAAATTTATTTGAATGTGAGAACACTATCATCTTTGGTTGTGTTCACTAGGAATCGTACCGAGGTCACATCTGTTCGAATTCATTCTTCGTGAGCAGTCCACCAATCGAACGACTTGTTGTTCGAGTCTGTGGTCTAGCTAGACCTAGACCACAATCGCACGATTGAAGATTATTTCGCGTATCATACAAAAAACAGTAATTTCCATATTTTTTTTTGTATCCTAGGTTCATTTACAAACACAAACACATCCGTCTTCTGTGCAGCGCGCAAAAACACACTTACCAACGAACAATCTGCACATAGACCTAGCCTCGTCCCACACCGCTAGCTCTGGAATACACTCGCAGTTCCTCAGCCCCCACGGAGGCAGGGGGTCTGTGCAGCGCGCAGCGGCGCCAAATGTGTGACACATCTCGTCTGAGACGCATGCGTCACTGAGGCGGCGAGTCGCTACAAAATTAAAAGGAATTAAGTAGTAAAACGATTAAATGTAAAATTTAAATCTCCATAAAATGAAACAAACATCATTTTGTCGTGGCGTCCACGCGGTATTCTACTAGTCAAGCCCTTTCGTTCCGTTTTTGATATCCATATTGTGAAATAATATGTTATCCGCCATTTTGTGGCAGCGGCCATCTTAGACCGATTTTCGTCAAACATAGAACACTCCCGAATACCGTATCCCAAAGATAGACTGGTTGTCAGACTTTTTAGGCTTGTGGCGACCACTTACGTTTATCACAGGTATTTGTACATACAAATACACCCAATATCACATGTACAACGTATGTACATACAAAATCCTGTGATATTGGGTGCGTAGGGCAATTTCTGGGGCATTTTGACATGGAAATGACACTTAATAGCTTTTGCCAAATCAGGCGTCACTAATGTCATTTCCATACGTTTGTCGATTCGAATGTCAAATTGCAACTTGTCTACTCTAGGTAAATATCGCTCTGGAATTTAGCATACCTTTGACACAATCCCTCATGTTTTCCTCGAAGTATACGTTGGGTGGACAACTGCAGACCCCATCGGTGACTTCTGCTAGGAAACCAGCACATTGATCTTCGGTTGCAGGGGAACCAAGCTCTGGAAAAAGAAGAAAGAAGTATCTATATAATATTGTCTTGATGACGTAAAAATGACGTAACCGCTCTCAGTACGCGTTAGCACCACTACCCGCAAGTAGCGCGGATGACGTCACTTTGCGGTTAATTAGGGGTTCCAGCCCATTGGCAACTTGCGAGACTTATACAACGCGGAATTTAATAAAAAAAAGAAGTACCTAGAGATATAATATCGTAATCCTACTGTGGAGGGTCGAGGTTTGTTGTCTTTCGCACCAAAGGGAGGATCCTCCGACCAGGCGGGTGTTATGCCTGGCGGGCCACTGCCCGAGGATCGTTTTTTTTTAAGGATGTCGATTCTAGCTCAGGAGCTTTAGAAACTCTTTACCGGGCTTGGTGGCGAGGCACCGTGTGCCTCCAGCCAGGGACACTTAAACACACACACACACACACTTAAACTAAGCAACCCGACGATTGATGTCGGGCGGTTGTATATATGCAAGTTGCACGGAAAACTTTACTTGCGCGATTCAGGATTTGACGCTTCGTATAAGTTCTTATGTAGCTTGATAGATGTCGCTACACTACTCTCCCACTAATGTTATACCTAAATGTGAAAGTTGGTCAGGATGGGTGGATGAATGGATCATTGATAGCTACTCTCACGCAAAAACTATTAAACGAATTTGGATGAAACTTTACAGTATTATCCTTACTTTCCTTAATATTATAAATGTGAAAGTAACTCTGTTGTGTGTCTGGAAGATATCGCTATTAGCGATAAGACCGCCATTGTACCCTAGTTTAATTGTTTCTTTTTGTATGTTGCTTCTTTGTATGGTGTGCAATAAAAATTATTCTATTCTATTCTATTCTGTCTGTCTGTCGCGCTTTCACGCCAAAACGACTGAACCGATTTGAATGAAATTTAGTACACAGATTGTGTAGAGCCTAAAAAAGGACATAGGATTTTTTTTTATGCGAAAGATAGGCTGTAAGTGGTTGAAATAGGGGATGAAAGTTATAAGAAATAGCCAGACCGGCGAAGACGCTGGCGGAAAGCTAGTTGTTTATACATTAGAATAACATAATATATAACGAGACTATATTTTTAATGTCGACTGATGGATGAGAAATGGTGAAGAAAAATCACGCCATTTTGGCACACTATTATTTGTTTCGTAATATTTTTATAGTAAAAACTGTCAGTGTCAGTTTCAAAATGTCAAACGTACGCCATTACGGTAGATTTTTATCAGTTTCATAGTGATTTCATGGTAAAAACTGTCAACTTGACAGCTGTCATGTACCTCCGGTACAAATTGGGCCGAGTTGCATGGGCTTCTGATGACTTCCTTTGAAGTACACGAGTAACACCGCAGATAACAGATAATTTCAATAAGAAAACTTACCAGCTAAGCAGGCACCTCCATCGTTACTGGGGTAATATCCAGTGGGACACACGCAGGCACCGAACGCTGAACACACGAACGGAGATGGACAAGCGTCAGCTGAATCACAGGGGGTTCCTTGGCGCCTGGTGAGTGGTCCCAATGTTACGTTGTTAACCACTCTATCCGCGAATACAGCAGCTGAGAAGAAGATAAAAGATTAAAACAGAGAAGTTTAAGAAGAGTGTAGATACTGTAGAAAGATAGCGCTCCTTGTATTTTTTACCTCCGACGCGAAAATCAACGGTGTGTTATAAGTTTGACGTGTCCGCGTGTGTGTCTGTGGCATCGTAGGTACCGAACGAATGAACCGATTTTGTTTTTGTGTTTTTTTTTGTTTGAAAGGTGAATTAGTCGAGAGTGTTCTTAGCTATGTTATAATAAAAATCAATCCAAGATAGTCAATAGACTTCCAGTTTGCACAGGGACTGGTCGTATGCCGCCTGCATCCAACGACTTCCCTTACCAGGTCGACCTATACCAGGTCGTCTGTCCAACTGGTTGGAGGCCGTCCCACGCTGCGCTTTCCGGTGCGTGGTCTCCACTCAAGAATATTTCTACCCCAGCGGCCATCAGTTCTACCGGCTATACAAGGTGGAAGCGACATCGACGCACAAACGTCGTGACAAGGTTTCATTCAAGGTCAAAATAAAATGACCTAGGTCATTCATGTAGAAAATGATCGGTTATTACAGATATTGACATTTTTGAGCGCGCAGTGTATTGCTAAAAACGCGATTATAACTCTCCACGGTGAATGTAATCGCGCGCGCGATCCGAAATAAATGAAATAATGATTTTTCAATTTTAAATCTAATTTGGGTAGATAGAAAAAATGTTAAACGTTCATTTTAAAAAACACTGCAGAAAAAATTGAAAAATGTATGAAAAATGTTACGGAAAATTTCAACGCAGGGGGGTCCAATACGTCAACTATGAGTTCTATCAAATGGCTTTCAATAGGTTTTTTACGCATCGAAACGCTGTAATTTCATAGCAGATTTTAGTTCCTTACGTAACCGCTAGAGGCGCTGCGAGGGTTTTTCATACAAATATTTTATGGCGTCGTTAGCAAGTCTAGTGAGAAAAACTCATGGTCGTGGCACAGAATCATGTACTGTATTCGGATGTGCGTCGATGTCCCTTCCACCTTGTATAAACAAAATATTTATACTTACTGCTTGTGTTGTCAATGCATCTGAAACTGGCAGCATCGCAAACTCCATTGGTAAACTGACAATCTTCATCCAACACACAGCCGTCACCCACAGCTAAAAACAAAGAAATATTACTTACTAGCTTGCCGCCAGCGACTTCGCCCGCGTGTTCATGTATTATACATATAAACCTTCCTCTTGAATCACTCTATCTATTAAAAAAAACCGCATCAAAATCCGTTGCGTAGTTTTAAAGATCTAAGCATATATAGGGACAGACAGACGCGACGGAGGACTTTGTTTGTCCCCCAAATTGATAATGTGCCTGGAAAGGAAGTCTTCGAAATCAGCCCAAATGATGTACCGAAGGTACACTTATTGGAAAAAATACTGTGTATTACCCTAGTTACAACTAGTCGTACCTTTTTTTATGTTGACTGGGCGATGAGAAAAATACGTTGAATTCGAGAAAAATCACTCCATTTTGGCACACTATTATCTGTTTTGTAATAATTTCATAGTAAAAACTGTCAGTGTCAGTTTCGGAATGTCAAAGGCACGCCATTACTAGATTATTATCAGTTTCATAGTGATTTCAAGGTAAAAACTATCAACTTGACAGCTGTCATATACCTCCGGTACAAATTTGGGCTGAGTTGTATGGGCTTTTGATGACCTTCTTTAATTATTAAAATACTAGCTTTTCGCCAGCGGCTTCGCCCGCGTGGTCTTATAATTTTGTTCCCCGTTTTTGCAACATTTTTCATTACTACTCCGCTCCTATTAGTCATAGCGTGATGACATATAGCCTATAGCCTTCCCCGATAAATGGGTTATCTAACACTGAAAGAATTTTTCAAGTCGGTCCAGTAGTTTCAGAGCCTATTCAATACGAACGAACAAACTAACAATCAAATCTTTCCTCTTTATAATATTAGTATAGATTATAAACCAAATATTTCTAACAATAAATTGTTACCATTTAAAGATGAAGGTAATAATATTAAATCCTTTAAAGCGAAAGAGTAAATGTGTCTGTCTGTCTGTCTATCGCGCTTTTACGCCAAAACTAACAAACCGATTTAAATGAAATTAACGTACAGAGATAGCTATGAGCCTGAGAAAGGATATAGGTTACTTTTTAATGCCAAAAAAGGTCTGTAAGGGGTTGAAATTAGGGGATGAAATTTATAAGAAATAGCCAGACGCCGCGGGTGAAAACGCTGGCGAAAAATATATACCTAGTAATAAATAATCAATAAATGATAAATCTTTCTGTGATAATGATTACTTAGTTACATTTTGTTGAGTTTAATTTAGCCTCAAAATGTATCGAAAAACTGCTTACTTTTTCTTCAGATTATCAAACGTCCGATTTGCAAACATACCTTTAAACAACCGATTAAGAACTTACCGAATCCAATTTTCCTGCACTCGCCCCTTTGCCTTTCATAATACCCGTCGGCACAGGTGCAGGTGCCCTCTTGGCAGGCTAGGCTATAGGGGTCCCTGAGCACACCCATGCACTCCTCGTTCCTGTTACAGGTCTCTCCGTGGTCTGCAGATCTCCAACAGCGTCCGCGGAAGTAATGGAAGCCTGTCTGGCAGAAGCAACTGCCTTCTGGAAGAAAGAAGAGATGATAGAAACAAGAATAAAATATATTTTTATATATAAAATAATACAAATATTTTTGAGCCATTTTACACAGCACCACCTAGTCCCAAACATTACCTATTCTGTGCCCAGACTAAGCATAGCTTGAACTATGGGTACTAGACAATGGATAATTTTTCAAATCGGTTTAGTAGTTTCGGAGCCTATTTAATACAAACAAACAATCAAATCTTTCCTCTTTATAATATTAGTATAGAAATAAACTTAAATAAATAAAATATAAACAACTAGCTTCCCGCCAGCGGCTTCGCCCGCGTGGTCTTATAATTTTTTCCCCCGTTTTTGCAACATTTTTCATTACTACTCCGTTCCTATTAGTCGTAGCGTGATGATATATAGCCTATAGCCTTCCCCGATAAATGGGCTATCTAACATGGAAAGAATTTTTCAAATCGGCCCAGTACTTTTTGAGTTTATTCGTTACATACAAAAATACAAATCTTTCCTCTTTATAATATCAGTGTAGATGTAGATAGTGTAGAATACTGCTTTAAAGAATTACCTTGTGCACCAGCAGATCTGCGACAAGCGAAACTGGTGACTAGGTTTGAACACTGATGGTCTTCATGACACGGTGAAGTGTAGTAAGGAGATGCTGTGACAAGATACAATTTAAATCTGTAATGTCTTTTCAAGTAAATGAAGATAAAACTTAACATTACATAATATATACTATAATATTTCTGTACCTACGTGTATACGTTTAGGATAAGTTAGGTTAGGACAAACACAGGTAAGTATAGAAGTATTATAAATATAAGATAAATATACAACAATAGTTTTTGCTTACCCAAAAGCCGCCCCCATAAGGGGCGCCCGGAGGAATTACCAACTTTTGGAGCTCGTCACCACGTGAGTTTTAATAAAAAAAAAGATTTTGTATTTGACCTTTCAAATCAAATTAAAGTTGGGGTGTTTTGGCTTTAAGGTGAACAAAAAATATTTTAAAATGTTTAGTGAAAAGTAGATGTATTTTGTTTATACCATTAATGGTAGGCCAACAAAACGCACTGGTCCAACGGAGAGGTTTCGGAGAAAACGAAAATATCATCTATGTATATTTTTTTTAGAATTTGTTGATTTATTAAAAACCTCTTGACCGATTTCGATAAAAAAATTACGGGACCACCTCGGGGATGTACTCTTCTGAACAGAACAAGAAATTTGAAAATCGGTCTACAATTTACGGAGAAATCGCGTAACATACAAAAAAAACATACAGTCGAATTGAGAACCTCATCCTTTATTGAAGTCGGTTAATAACTAGCGTTTTTGTTTTATTGTTTACAGTGGGGGACGAGCCGGTGGCCCACCTGATGGTAAGTGGTAACCCCCGCCCATGGACATCAGAAACGTCAGGGGCAGAACTGAGCCGCCGCCTACTGTGTATGGTAGATAACTCTTTATAGGCCTCGTTTGAGATTAAGGCACTTACATTCAGCACATAAAGAGCCTCCCAGCACCAGTTGCTCTCCAGCAGGACAGACGCATTCTCCCGAAGAGCATAAAGCTCCTGTAGTGGTTGAGCAATCGATGTCCTGCGAGCATAGCGGCCATAGAGCAAGCACAGAGTGACTGTGGAGGATACAGCCTGGGGACAAGGAACACAAAAATAACTATCATCATTTATCTATAGAAAAACAGTATCAACAACAGTGATAGCCTAGGGGTATGACCACTGGACTGCCAACTCAAAGATCTCGAGTTTGAATACAAGGCCTCCTCTAACTTTTTCGAAATCATGTCATTGTGCGTAATTATCACTCGCTTTAACAGCGTTACAGGAAAGTATATAAATATCATATCCATTGTCCAGTACCCATAGTACAAGCTCTGCTTAGTTTGGTACTAGATGGTGCTGTGTAAAATGCCCCAAAAATATAAACAAAAAACTCACCTAATAATAAAAATACTTTTTCTGACCACATTTTCGTGATATTTTTATAAAGTACTAAATAAATAACTAAATTAATTAATTATAATTTTTGACACAAGTCACTCAATCAACACATATTAACCAAAGGAATGAGAAATGAATAATCTTTTGATTGATAAAAACGTATTTTTAAAGATAACAAAAACAGATTTGTCATAGAGCTGAGAATTCTTAGACTTGATTTTTAGACACGACTTGATTTTTAGCCTCGAATCGATCCCGGGATCTCTTGCATTGTAGTTAGTCATGCTTCGGACTACGAGGTCATAAGGCAGATAAAAGTGTTGTTAGGTAATTTGATAATAATTTTGGAGTTAGCTAAGTAACTTCTCCTAAACGGCTGAACTGGTTTGGTAAAATTTTTGTAGTTTATGTATAATACCTATTTCAATGGGTTTCTGAGACTTTTCTATCATGTGCATATTAATAATTAATTATCACTCACAACTGTCAAGGAAAACATAAAAAACAGGAAAATCGGCGCAAAGTTTCATGTCTATCAGTCTTTTACCGGTTTCATTTCGGAGAGTGTGCATCGGGACTACATGACATAGTTCCCCCATTCCCGTTCCACTATCGGAGAAGCAGGGCTACGGCAAGGCGCCATCGCTACATGGTGGAAGTGCCTAAATCCCGCACTAAACGTTTTGCCTCCACATATATAGTGCGCACTGTTCTACTGTGGAACTCACTGCCGGAATCCTTGTTCCCCGAGACTTATAATTTCTGTGTCTTCAAGACGAGAGTGAATCGGTTTCTTCTAGGCAAGCGCGCTCCATCGTAGGCCACATCGTTGCTTAACATCAGGCGAGGCGACCCATATTGAGGGAGTTGTGAAAAAATATGTTATTCGCTATTTTATAGCGGCGGCCATCTTTGACCAAACATAGCTAAGAACACTCCCGACTAATTCACCTTTCAAATAAAAAAAACTAAATCAAAATAAAAAAAAAACACACACACACACACACACACACACACACACACACACACACAGACACGTCAAACTTATAACACCCCGTCGTTTTTGCGTCGGGGGTTAAAAAAGAGATTTTCTCAACAATGTGAGAAATCTGTTAACCCACACTATGCCAGCGTGGTGAAGTACTTATATAGAGCCTAACACCATTCTGGGCCCCAATTCTGCTATTTTAGTTAAGATCACCATTCTACCGACATACTACTAAGATTCTATTGAGATTTTGACAGATTGGGTCTTCTGTTAAATATTCAATATAATACCAATAGCGTTCAGTGGAGTGTCGCTTAAATAGCTTTTATATTCTTATGGCATTTATTATTTAGTATTTTGATATTTAAAATTAATAACATACGTAAACTAGAAAAGCTGTCTGTCCGTCTATGACAGTTTAATGGTAGTTCAATATAGGGATGTCGGAAATGCAAAATGTATCGATATATGTTTAAAAATATCAATATCGATCTATATATCTATCGATTGATACTTAAAAAAAATATCGATATATCGGCCGACTTATTTTTATTTTTATTTTATTCTTATAAACCAAATTATAAGACAGCCAACAATAAAAAAGATAATTTGTAATCTTTTAACTTAAATATGTTTAATGGTCTGAACGAAATATCGATTTTGATACCTTTTCGATACTTGGAATTTTATATCGATACATAGATATATCGAAATATTAAATATCGCTCAAAAATATCGATATAGTGAAAAAATAATATCGATATTTCGATATTTATTCAACATCCCTAGTTCAATGAAAAGTCAATATCTGGAACGCCACTGGTCTTAAATAAAGAGCAGACTACCAAATGTGTAAAACTATTCTATCGACACACTATTGAAGTGTTAGTAAAATAGCTGACTTAAGGCCTAGAAAGGAGACCCGTGCCCAGCAGTGGGACAGTAAATAGCTTGATAATGAACGTCTATAAATTTGTAAGTCTGTGTCTTATCGGGGCCATTATGCAGGTGTTACAGATAATTGATTAATGTTAAATATCGGTGGGTCGCAGCTGTGGACGATATCATATCTCTCACGAAATACACGATTACACCTCACGCACGTCGGTACAGTCGAGAGTGACTGGAGTTTTATGATTCATTCATTTTCATACCACCTTTTTCTTTCACTTTTAAGCATCATTGATTTTATCTTTTTGTAATTTTTAAGCATTTTCCATGCTAAGATTACAAGTTATTTTTAATGAAGGATAAAATCGGCTGGCGGGCAGGCTTCGAACCTGCGTCTTCTGGTTCGAATCTAAAGCGTCACCGTCACCTTTAAGACGTAAATTAGAATGTGAAGGAAGATTTCGACTGGCGAGCGGGGCGAGCGGTAGCTTATCGGTCAAAGCATCTAGTGTACCGAACCAGAAGACGCAGGTTCGAATCCTGCCCGCCAGCCGATTTTTACCGTCATTAAAAATATCTTTGATTTTTATAAATTACTAGCTTTCTGCCAGCGGCTTCGGCCGCGTGGTCTGGCTATTTTTTATATATAGCCTATGTTACTCGGTAAAGATGTTCCGTGCCTCGGAGAGCACGTAAGGCCGTCGGTCCCGGTTGTCATACGAACACCTATGACAATCGATAGTGGTAATCAGAAACCTAAAAAGCCTGACCACCAGTCTATCCTTCGAATATCGGTATTGCCCAGAAATTGGGTTGCGGAGGTCTGATGGCAGTCGCTCCGTGTAAAATACTGATATTCATCCACATCTTGGTTAGACTGGAAGCCGACCCCAACATGGTTGGTAAAGATGTAGCTATCTACTGGCAAAAGATATTTTCAAATCAGTCCAGTGGTTTCGGAGCCTATTCAATCAAACAAACAATCAAATCTTTCCTCTTTATAGCATTACTATATCTTATAAATTTTTCCCCCGTTTTTGCAACATTTTTCATTGCTACTCCGCTCCTATTGGTCGAGGCAGTCGTGAAAGTGTCATAGAAAAACCCAGCAACATTTTGTTTGACCTGGGAGTCGATGCTGGACCTCGTAGCACTCGCGTTTAGCACCACAACAATTTTATTCACAAGCTGCTTCTAAAAAAATTCTAAATACTTAACACTCCTTCGGCTGTCGGGTTAAAACCCCCTTTAGAGTTCAATCACTTTAACTTGTTTTAAAGTTTATCGGTTATATTTACAAGTAATCGGTATTTAGATCAACGATATTGTATCCAATCAGCAATATAAGTATTTCCTGTATATTTTCATTTCTTCCGGTCGACAACCTTCTTCATTCAATAACTTTATTTAATAATATTATAAAGAGGAAAGATTTGATTGTTTGTTTTTATTGAATAGGCTCCGAAACTACTGAACCGATTTAAAAAATTCTTTCAGTGTTAGATAGCCCATTTACCTGGGAAGGCTACGAATAATAGGAGCGGAGTAGTAATGAAAAATGTTGGAAATGGTGGAAAAATTATAAGACCACGCGGGCGAAGCCGCTGGCGGAAGGCTAGAGTCGTGTAATGACAGTAAATTATACAAGGACTGATCGATTTTGTATTATTTACTTACATTTTAAAAATACATAAAATTCACGCAATAATATAAAATTCGCGCGGCGCGGCATTTGCACTTTTTTCTTAATTTATATTATATATTCAATACGGTCGAATTTAAACTTCATGCATTGTAACCCGTTGCACCTGTAAGTCGCGGTGGGGGGGAGGGGGGATATTTAGAGTGAGCCTTGGGTGGTCAGGTCAGAACCCTAAATCTGTCATTTTCTACAAATTATTCTATGTTAATAATTGTCTATCTTCTTCAAACAAATCTATCCCACGGGAACCATACATTTTACCGGGATAAAAAGTAACACATGTGCTATTCCAGATTATAATCTATCTCTGTGCCAAATTTCATCCAGATCCGTTCAGTAGTTTTTGCGTGAAAGAGTAACAAACATCCATTCGTCCAAACTTTCACATTTATTATATCAATAATATGGTTGTACAAAATTAAAAATTTAGAAAACCCCCGACACGAAATGTAATTTGCCAGTTTGTTGTGGCGGCCATCTTGGATTTGAAATTTATCATGGTGTATAGTATTCTTCCAGTAAAGCCCTTTCATTTGACACCCATATTGAGGGAGTTGTGAAAAAATATGTAATTCGCTATTTTGTGGCGGCGGCCATCTTGGACCGATTTTCATCAAAAATAGCTAAGAACACTCCCGACTAATTCACCTTTCAAACAAAAGAAAATCGGTTCATCCGTTCGGGAGCTACGATGCCACAGACACACACACACACACACACACACGTCAAACTTATAACACCCCGTCGTTTTTGCAAAGGGTCGACTTTCATCGTTAAATATTACAATTACATTTTGCTTTTGATATTAATAAGATCCAATGACGTCAGGTTTCAGTCTATGACGTCAGAAGTGCGTGTAACTAAATATAAATCTACACTTCTACACTAATATTATAAAGAGGAAATATTTGTATTTTTGTATGTAACGAATAAACTCAAAAAGTACTGGACCGATTTGAAAAATTCTTTCCTTGTTAGATAGCCCATTTATCGGGGAAGGCTATAGGCTATATATCATCACGCTACGACTAATAGGAGCGGAGTAGTAATGAAAAATGTTGCAAAAACGGGGGAAAAAATTATAACGCGGGCAAAGCCGCTGGCGGGAAGCTAGTAGGTAATATTTCTCACGATGCCGTTAGATAAGGACGCTCTTTGATTCATAGAAAAAGTTATTAATGTAACACATACATCACGCCTGTGGCATGCATGGGGAGGTTGACGAGCATAGTTTTATTTATACCAAACAAGCATGGTGGCAAACAAGCATACGGTCCGCCTGATGGTAAGCGGTTACTGTAGCCTATGGACGCTTGCAACACCAGGAGTATCACTCGCGCGTTGCCGACCCGAAAAACCTCTTAGACGTATATGGAGGATTCACTGCACCGTTTAAGGGAATATTCCTCTTGCTGCCAGCGCAGCGTATCCTTGAAGGAGCTCTGGCAACTTTACTCACTACAGGAACACAACACACAATAAAGTGTGTTATTTGGATAGTTTTCTGTAAGGTGGAGGTACTTCCCTAGAAGGGCTGCCCCAGATTTGAGCCATAAATGGCTGTGCCCTACCTCTCTTAGATGAAGCGAAAGTGGTGTGCCAGGATCACAGCAAGATCTACAGTCTCTGCCTACCCCTATAGAAAATAGGCGTGAAGCTAAATTTATGTATGTATGACATGTATGTATCATCACGCTACGTCCAATAGGAGCGGAGTATCAATTAAACATGTTGCAAAAACGGGGGAAAATTCAACTTCTGCGGGAAGGAAGCAGCGGGAAAAAGCTAGTATATTTATAAGTATAAAGAGGAAGGTTTTTTCTTGTATGGGTCGGAATGTTGGGCTACAAAAGGGATGCATGAAAGGCAATTGCATGCAGCTGAGATGAGAATGCTACGCGGAATGTGTGGAGTTACAAGAATGGACAGGGTCAGGAATGAGTATATAAGAGGTAGTTTGAAAGTAGCACCGGTTACTGAAAAGTTGTGCAGTAACCGCTTAGCGTGGTATGGACATGTGATGCGTAGAAGTGAAGAGCATGTTACCAAAAAGGTTTTAAGCATGAATGTGGATGGATATAAGGGAAGAGGAAGACCAAAGAAAAGATGGATGGACTGTGTGAGAAAGGATATGACCACAAAGGAAGTGAATGATGAGATGACGGCTAATAGAGATGTATGGAAGAAAAAGACATACAGCACCAACCCCAAGTGAATAGGGATAAGGGCAGGAGGATGATGATGATGATGACGAAAGAGGAAGGTTTCTAAAGTTTCTTTCGCCTTCCTAAATAAATTTCTAACCACAAAGCTTGTCACAATGATCTATTATTTCCGCCATTTTGACGTTATCAATAATCTACTTACTTATATAAAAATAGCTCAGCCTGCTCAGTGTATTTGTGACCTTTGTTCTAAAAATATATTCACACGTCATTACGTAGTGCGTTACGTAACAGTTATGACGTCACAGTCGTTACTACGTCAACACGGGATAACAGTAATGATTTTCTAATCTGTACATCCATTTTTTTTAAATATCCTTGGACATTTTTTACACGGCACCATCTAGTCTCAAATTAAGCAGAGCTCGTACTATGGGTACTAGACAATGGATACAATACTTATATACTTTTTTGTAAATAATACTTAAAATACACTAGTTTTCCGCCATCGGCTTCGCCTGCGTGATCTGGGTGTTTCTTATAACTTTCATCCTCTATTTCAACCCCTTACTGCTCTTTTTTAACCCCCGACGCAAAAACGACGGGTGGTAAAAAAGCCGGACATACCTGGGCGGGCGGGACTGCGGGAGCGTCCGAAAGTCGACTCGCCTTCGCTCGGCTACGCTCGGTACTCGCTCGTTTGCGATATGTAAAAAGCCTATCATAACCAGTTTATTTTGGCCGGACAGGCAATCAAAAAGCCTAACTATGTCCGGCTTTATCCGGACGCCTGGCAACTCTAGGCGCGGCGAATGGAAAGGTGAATTAGTCGGGAGTGTTCTTAGCTATGTTTGATGAAAATCGGTCCAAGATGGCCGCCGCCACAAAATAGCGAATTACCTACATATTTTTTCACAACTCCCTCAATATGGGTATCAAATTAAAGGGCTTAACTGGGAGAATACTATACACTATGATAAATTTCAAATCCAAGATGGCCGCCACCACAAAATGGCAAATTACATTTCGTGTCGGGAGTTTTCTAACTTTTTAATTTAGGTTAGGTTATTCGCAATAAAGTAGAATCGGTTCAGTAGTTTTGGCGTGAAAGTGCAACAGAAAGACAGAGTAACGGGTTAAAAGACAGAGTAACATATTAGTAAGGATTTTAGCCTATTTTACTCGGTAAATGGTGAAAGAATTTTTCAAATCGGTCCAGGAGTTTCGGAGCCTATTCAATTCAAACAAACAAACAATCAAATTTCACCTATAATATTAGTATTTAGATATAAAGAAATACCCAGACAAACACTAATATTTATATTTATCACATAAATAGATGTGTCTTGCGGGAATCGAACCCACGACCTCGAGGTCAATAGTCCGGTAATCGAACCACTAGACCACAGACGTCGTCAATTATTCGTCCACCGCTGAACGTAAGCCTCTCTTAGTGAACGCACCAGAGCCTGATCTACGGCGTTCCTTATCTAGTCAAAGGCAATCCTACTAATCCTACTAATATTATAAATGTGAAAGTTTGTGAGGATGGATGGATGGATGTTTGTTACTCTTTCACGCAAAAACTACTGAACTACTGAACTACTGTATTTTTAGGCATCACCTTAGATTCAAAACTTCAGTGGGGCCCACATATAGATAAGTTGTCGAAAAGGCTCAGTTCTGCAGCATACGCAGTCAAAAAAATACGTTGCTTAACTGACGTAGATACTGCGCGCCTAGTTTATTTCAGTTATTTTCATAGTGTGATGTCGTACGGTATTTTGTTGTGGGGAAATGCGGCTGACATACAAACTATTTTTGTACTGCAGAAAAGAGCTATTCGGTCAATTTATAATTTAAGTCCCAGATATTCACTGAGGGATAAATTTAAGGAGATTAATGTTATGACTGTTCCATCACAGTACATTTATGAAAATTTATTGTATGCTCATAAGAACATTAATCTTTTTAAAAAACGTAGTGATACACATAATATTAATACAAGGAATAAAAATAAATTTATTGTTCCTTCAACTAGGCTCCATCGCTGATGTCAAACACCGCCGTTCCGGAAAGTCTGCAATTTGTGAGCACACCCTTGACAAGGCCCGGCATTACATCAGATTTGACCAACCACAAGTCCTCGCAAAAGAAAACCGATTCCTACCCAGGATGATTCGTGAGGCCATTGAAATTCAAAAACATCCAAATTTCAATAGAGAAGATGGCTGGGTCTTACCACCTGCTTGGAACCCGATTATAGATTCAATTAAATCTAAATCCAAGCCTAAAACTGCAAGACCGAAGGATACGGTGAGCTCGTTCTGCGTGAATCGGATTGCCAATGATTAACAGAAATGTAGGGTAGCTGTTAGTAATCAAAACTTCAAGACGCCTACCACCTTAGTCACCCGTGACCATGGACGCTGTAAAGGGTCCGAAACGTCGGGATTAAAATAATATCAATATAACGCGATAAAATCCGTAAAAAGTAGTTTTATTTCAATGTCTAGTATTCGCGTAAGTGTCAGAAATCAATAGGCTCCAGAAGATAAGTAATTCGTTCAAGTGCCAGTGTATACGCTTGTACAATAAAATCCCAAGCAATATTCAAAATCTAAGCTTGAACAAATTTTAATCTGTTGTCAAGCAGAAGCTATGTCTTAAAGGTTTTTACACAGTGAAAGATTATATAGACGACAAAAATGCTTGGGATTGAACTGTTCCAATGAACCGGGCTATTGACTCCATAATTACAACATTTCAGGCTGACATATATTTTTATTTTTATTTTATTATTACTATTTGACATTGCAATAATTTATAACTTGACATTGCAATAATTATACCAATTAATTATATCTTATATTGTAACATTTAATTTTTTACCTGCGAACTTTTAAATTGAGATATATTTTAACCGTAAATCTTTTATTATTGAGAAATTAACAATATGAACTGTAAAGTATGAGTACTCTGCAGGCTTAGATGTTACATAAATATAACTAGCCCCGCAGTCTGAGCCTGTCATTCTCACTTAAATGTCCTGCTGATGGTGGCGTTGTGTGTCGGGTCGTTTTATTCCCTGCAACATGGTTGAGTCAAACGGCGCCGATACACACGTCATGCTCGTGAACGAGTGCTGTCTGTCGGGACTGGTCGGCTCTAATTGCTATGGCACTAATTTCAATTCTAATACTTACGGACTCTTTAATCTCTGAATTTACACATCAAACTGCATCATCCTCATTACTATTCACAACAATTGTTACTGTTACCACACATATTTTTTTTAAAAAGAGTATCTATGGAGTTTCTTGCCGGCTCTTCTCCATAAGACCCACTTTTTTTGGAACCGTGCAACTAGTTTAACGTTTGAAAAGTACCTATTTATATGGTCTAATTGAAATAAAATATTTTGAATTTGAATTTGAATTTGAATTTGAATTTGAATTTGAATTTGAACGGATCTGGATGAAATTTGGCACAGAGATAGATTATAGTCTGGAATAGCACATAGGCTACTTTTTATCCCGGTAAAAGGTATGGTTCCCGTGGGATAGCGGGTGAAACCGCTGGCGGAAAGCTAGTTTATAATAATAAGTAATACTTTTATTTCAAGAATCGTAAGACTCTTAAAGTGAGGCACAAATTACTTAATGTTCTGTTACTATTTTTTCTTGAAGTCTATATATTTTTGAAATGAAATTTCTTTCGGCAACAACTTATCATCTAAAAATATCTGCAATTTATGTCTGGGTACAAATATTATATAAGTATCGCATTCGTTTGTTTTTTTATTTGTATTTTTAACCCCCAACGCAGAAACGACCGGGTGTTATAAGTTTGACGTGCCTGTGTATGTGTGTGTGTCTGTCTCTGGCATCGTAGCTCCCGAAAGGATGAACCGAATTTGTATTTGTTTTATTTTTTATTTGAAAGGTGAATTAGTCGGGAGTGTTCTTAGCTATGTTTGATGAAAATCGTACCAAGATGGCCGCCGCCACAAAATAGCGAATTACATATTTTTTCACAACTCCCTCAATATGGGTTTCAGTATCTACTTTGGTTTGTGTTTTTGACATTATGTACGTATATATATTATGTCGCTCTCAGATGCACTATGATTTAGCTATGATAAAATCACCAAAAAAAACTACACGACCTAGTTAATAAAACACGATGACTACTGCAACCAGAAAAATCTTTATTTTAAAATTCAAAATACCTGACATCCTAAGCTAATACATTGAGCCACAAGATGGCGCTATTTATTTTGTTATACAACCTTTAACACCTCAACCTAAACCTTCTAACATAAAAAACAAAACAAAAAAAACGGCGGTGCCAAACTACAAATTTAATTTAAATATGACTTTCGTTGATTGTCTGTTTGGCACCGACTCCAAATTAGTTAAAAATCATAATGTTTTTGCTTTTTAGTTCCGAGGTGTTTTTTTGAGGTGGTTTGTTTTTTGTTTAAAAATAATTTATTTAAAAAGTTTTAGTGGAATATAGATGTATTTTGGTTTGTACCCATCATATTATATGGGGAGGCCAACTAAACGCACTGCCTGGGACAGACGGCGAGGTTTCGGAGAAAACCATAATATCATCCATGTATACATTTTTTTAAATTTCCGTCGCGATTTTTACAACCACTCACCGGATTTCGATAAAATTTATGTGGGACCAATCTGTATTCGAATAAAAAAAGAATCATCAAAATCGGTTCACCCCCCAGTCGAAAGTTCTGACGTAACAAACATAGAAAAAAACATATAGTCGAATTGAGAACCTCCTCCTTTTTTTGAAGTCGGTGGATAAATAATAGGCATCACACAATATTTCGAATACCTAATTCAAACCACGTTCGGGATTCCCTATCCAGTCAGAGGCAATTTAGCTATAATAAAATCACCAAAACTACACGACGTAGTAAGAAAATCGATCTAGATAATAGGCTTACACGTAAAAGTAGATCGTTATCGTAAAAACTGGAAGGTGTGCACGCAAACTATACTAATATCATAAAAAGGAAAGATTTTGTTGTTTGTTTGTATTGAATAGGCTCCGAAACTACTGTACCGATTTGAAAAATTCTTTCAGTGTTAGATAGCCCATTTATTGGGGAAGGCTATACGCTATAATCATCACGCTACGACTAATAGGGGCGGAGTAGTAATGAAAAATGTTGCAAAAACGGGGGAAAAAATTATAAGACCACGCGGGCGAAGCCGCTGGCGGGAAGCTAGTCGTGTTTAATATTCAAACTTTCTTCAATATTACGTGCTTAAACGCCTGTAACCCTTAAAAGGTTAGGCAGAGGTCTGTAAACTAAGATAAGACAAGCATACGGGCCACCAGGTTTAATGGTTAGGGGCAAATCAACTTGGCTGCTCCCTTTTTTAACCCCCGACGCAAAAACGACGGGGTGTTATAAGTTTGACTGTGTCTGTGTGTGTGTGTGTGTGTGTGTCTGTCTGTGGCATCGTAGCTCCCGAACGGATGAACCGATTTTAATTTTGTCCAAGATGGCCGCCACCACAAAATTACATTTCGTGTCGGGGGTTTTGTTTAGTTATTATTTAATTTATATTATTTAATTATTATTATAATTTAGTTATTTGCAAAACGACGGGATGTTATAAGTTTGACGTGTCTGTGTGTGTGTGCGTGTCCGTCTGTGCCATCGTAGCACCCGAACCGTAGGATGAAGCGTTGTTGATTTTGTTAGAAAGGTGAAGTCGGGATTGTTTTTAGCTGTGTTAGGTATATGAAAATCGGTCCAATATGGCCGTTGCAAAATGGCGGATTACATATTATTTTTTCACAACTTCTTCAATATGGGTATCAAATAAAAGTGTATTCTACTAGTCAAAACTAGTAAAATACTTTAATACACTATGATAAATTTCAAATCCAAGATGGCCGCCACCACAAAATGGTTAATTATATTGTTTTACATTTTGTGTTTGAGGTTGTTCCTGATCTGGCCTTGACGCAAAGGGCAAGCAAGTCCATGATAACCGCACAAAAAAAACGTAGCGACATCTAGTAAGCTTCGAACCATACTATATGCTTGTAGCTTTAGCTACTCGATACTAGATGGCAGCAACAAGCTATTATTATTTCCAGCGGTAATAAAATGCGTAAAGTAAAGAAGAATAACGTATTAATTCCTCTTACATATTTATTCATTTGTAGCGTCAATTTCAACGTAGAACTATATATTTTTCTTTAGTAATTGCCTAACTTACTAGCGTAGAGGTATCTGAACGCAATTGATAACTAATGTCAGTGCTCACGATTGTGACTTGACTGACATTTGACGTCATAAACACATTGATCGATTGCACGAAAGGTTATATTTTTCAATATTTTGGAAGAAAATAAACATGGCACCAGATCCACTCGATGAATTAGTGCAATTCCTGAAGCCCGAATCCCGGATAGACTTAAAACACATAGCTGTTGACCATTTAGTAGGTCTATCCGCCAGTGAAGAAGGTATAAAAACTTTGTTATCACATGAAAGGATAATACAAAGTATCATTTCTCTAACAGACGATAAAGTGGACGAAGTTGCTAAAAATGCATTACTAATACTCGTAAACATCACAGCGACTGCCTATGGTGTGATAGAGCTGCTGAAATTCAAAACGGATGAAGACAAAAATATCGTCAAATTATTCATAGGTTATATTCTAAATCCTGAGAAAAAGGACGCAGATGCAGCTTGTATGATCCTATCAAACATTACACGAGTAGAAACAGAATTAGAATCGTTAATCGACACATTTTTGCCCCATCTAAACGATATTTTAAATGCGTACGTCAATATAGACTACAATAAAAAAGGTTCCCATTTAAACTACATAGGACCTATTATTTCAAATCTCTCTTGCAGCCATCGTATAAGAAAATGGTTGACAGAAGAAAACCCACACATTCCATTGATAAAATTGATGCCGTTTTGTAGCTACGAACCTTCAAACATCCGGAGAGGTGGTGCGATGGGTATGTTAAGAAATCTGTCTTTCGACCCAGAATTCCATGACTTCCTATTGAGCAACGACTTGGAATTACTGACATATTTACTGAACCCTATAATGGGGGGTGAAGAGTACGTAGATGAGGAAATGGATGTGTTGCCTATATCCTTACAGTATCTACCTAAAGACAAGAAGAGGGAGAATGATATAGATATTCGGAGAATGATATTAGAGACGCTAAACAAGCTATGCATGAGACGCAAAGGACGGGAGATATTGAGAGACAATGGGGTTTACTATGTGCTAAGAGAATACCACAAATGGGAAAAAGATCCGAAAGTGAGACTTTCGTGCGAGAACGTTGTTGATATTTTAATCCAGAAAGAAGATGAGGTTGGGGCGGAGGACCTTTCAGCTGTTGAAGTTCCGGATGACATGAAAGACAAGTTTGTTAAGATGGATGAAGATTATATACAAGATGGTTAATAAAAATATATATATGTATACATATATATAATTTTTGTTTTATTTTTGTGGCTTTTGGACTAGCATGATCCTCCGGTGTTGTTGCCATAGGCTGTGGAAACCACCTACCTTCAATTTTCAAGTGGGAAGCTTGTTTGCCACCCTTGTGGTACTTACATAAAAAGAATTATGTAACATTGCTTCCATTCTTGGAAGCTGCGTCTCCAATGAAAACTACATGAAAAAAGAGACAGGATTAGCAGTGTTCAAATGAAAAAAAAAACAAGTTATGTACTAAGAAATATTTATTACACAAAAATACTTTACTGTTTTACGATTGAAATAGAGATTACCATGGATAAGTTAAAAAAAAAAAACAAAAACATTATTCTCAAAACAGAAAACCTAAAAACATTATAATAATTTTATTAAACTATGGTCACACTACTAAAAGATTACAACCTTGTTTCACGCCTCTCGATAGCCGATAACTGCCAGATAAATTCAAAAATAGAACAAAATTTGTATGAAATTATCTGGCAAATAATTTAACGGAGTCTTGTCAGGAGGCGGTGAAAAACCAAGCACTTAGAAAGTGAGGTCAGTATGGTGTAGCACTTTTTCAGACAACTTAATAACAAAAATAGGTTGAGAACCGAATGCTCCAAATTGATTTAAAGGAGGTTATCGAAACCGGCCCAAATGATATGCCAAAGGTACACATAATGAAAAAAAAATACTCTGTATTACGCTGGTTAAAACTAGTCGTACTTTTTTTAATGTTGACTTTGGGATGAGAAAAAAACATTTAATTTGTCAAAAAAACGCCATTTTGCCACACTATTATTTTTTTCGTAATGATTTCATAGTAAAAACTGTCAGTGTCAGTTTCGGAATGTCAAACGCACGCCATTACGGCAGATTTTTATCAGTTTCAAAGTAATTTTCACGGTAAAAACTATCAACTTGACAGCTGTCATGTGCCTCCGGTAGCAATTTGGGCTGAGTTGTATGGGCTTTTGATGACCTCCTTTAGAACCTAGTTATTCTAGAATTATTTTCTTATGAAAATCGTCATTAAAATATGTATTATACACTCTATTATAATTATAACATAACAGTTAAACAATGTATTTTGTACAAAATGTATATACAAGTTTAGAACTACAACGAAATTAAGTTTTTATATTGATAGTTTACAGAATTGTCAAGTGGTATCAAGAAGCCCAGGACTAGTTCTCGGCCAGTTAGGACTAGGACCTTTGCCCAGCAGTGGGACATGAGACTAAATAAAAAAAATATGAACTTAAGTCAAATTCTGAACGCTATTGTAAAAAATGAAGTAGGTATTCATGGGTGTGTCGCAACTGCCCCCCTGGGTACGCCCATGAATATATGGAACAGCTGTTTTTATTCATTGTTATAATTTTTTATAATACGTACAATAACATCTTAATTTTTTGACGGTAATTTATAAATGACTGTATAGTCGTCCGATTTATGGGATGAATAAAAATAACTATAAAGTTCAGTCAAATACTTGACAGGTCAAGGTCAAACAATTGACAGGTACAGGACAGACGTCACGAGGTCGTGGGTTCCATTCCCACAGGACACAAACATTTATTGTGATAAATTTAAGTGTTTGTGTTTGTCTGAGTGTTTCCTATGTATTATAAGTATGTATTAAAAAAAAAGTATATAGGTATTATATCCAATGTCTAGTACCCATAGTACAAGTGTGTAAAAATGTCCCAGGATATATACAATACAGGGCTAACAATTAACAGGGCAAGGTCAAACACTTGACAGGTCAAGGTCAAGCAATTGACAGGTCAAGGTCTAACACTTGACAGGGCAAGGTCAAACACTTGACAGGGCAAGGTCAAACACTTGAAAGGTCAAAATTCTAAAAGCGGCGAAGTGTATGTATTAAATGAAGTTATTTATCTTTATCCGATAAATAAATCGGACGGCTATACACTTCGTTTATAAATATGGTAACTCAAGTAGGTAAGATATTGAGATCTTTACTCTAAAGGACGGTAGTTCTTGATACCTTCCATGCGCGCCTTGCGACGCTCCGATGGGGTAGCACCCTTAACTTTCTGTATAACGTGAGCGCCTTTCTTTGAGAAATCTGGCTTGTATGAAATATGGCATTCCTGAAATTAAATAATAATTAATTAATCCCTGACGCAAAACCGACGGTGACAAGTTTTGAAAGGTGAATTAGTCGGGAGTGTTCTTTTTTAGCTATCTTTGATGACAATCGGTCTAGACGACAAGACGGCCGTCGCCACATAAAGGCAGATTACATAGTTTTTCACAACTGCCTCAATATGGGTATCAAAAAATGTGATCATAAAGAAATCAAATTATCAGAAAGAGTCGCTGCTACAAAATGGCGAATTTTTTTTAATTTTTTGTCGGCAGTTTTACATTTTTCATTTATTTTTAATGGAATTTTGCATGAATAAATGTTACATATATTTGAAAAGATATAAACTTTTTGGTGGTAGAAAAATTCGGCATCACAGGCATTAACCGGTTAACCCGTAGTTATCCCATAGTTGTCCATTATACATATCCCTTACCATAAAAAAAAACATTTGTAATCATACAACAATAAGAGAAAAAACAGAAAACCAATGTCATGTGGAAATTATTAAAAAAATCATTGAAATCATTGTATCTTCAGAACAACTGAAAATCGCGGAACATACTTTGGGGTGTTTCGGATGACACTTGATTAGAGGTATCCAAATTTTGTCTTGGGACGTCACTTCTCCGACCACCCCGTATAGACAGATAACATGTAACTCACATTGTCCCAGTCATCGGAGGTGTCTGGTGCGGACTGGTGTACCACGGGCACGACTGGCCGGCTATCATCATCAATCACATACAGCTGTGTGTCCAACATGTGACGCTTGGGGCACGTCGATACATGGTACTGGGGACAAGGGCTATATTATTAAGAAAACATAAATTGAAGTCACAGTGGTTACAGGATTGGCATTTATGTTTCTCCCACGCATCATCATCATCATATTTATAGCGACATCTATCAAGCTACATAAGAGTACGTTGAGATTTTGACAGATTGGGTATTCCGCTAAATATTTATTATTTAGTATTTTGATTTATACTAATTCATTAATCCTTGCCTCGGAGAGCACGTAAAGCCGTCGGTCCCGGTTGTCATACGAACACCTATGACAATCGTAAGTGGTAGTCAGAAACCAAAAAATCCTGACAACCAGTCTTTCCTTCGAATATCGGTATTGCCCAGAAATTGGGTTGCGGAGGTCTGATGGCAGTCGCTCCGTGTAAAATACTGATATTCAGCCGCATCCTGGTTAGACTGGAAGCCGACCCCAACATGGTTGGGAAAAGGCTACGAAAAAAAAAGGATCAACTCACATCCAATTCAACTTCATTGATGACATGTGTGGCATCAAACGGACAGTTAACCTTCCCGCTGTTGGGGTACTGCTTCCTGCACTTCTGGAGGTGTATGTGCATACGATAGTGTTCCACCTGGTGCGCCATGTTGTATGGGCATGAGATCATGTCATGGGGTTTCGGTTCCATTGTTGCTGTATGCAATATGAAAAGGAATATTTTATAATAATAATAATAATAATCATTAGCTAATGACACCCAGTATATCTTAGTACACTGACAAAAAACTCTAATATGGAAAAATAGGTCAAGATATAGCCACTGTTTGTTAACGATTCATTAAGGTTAAGTGACGTCTCTGAGTTGGGGTGCGAGTCCTATTCGCCAGTCGTAATATTCTTTCACATTCTAAATTTATGTCTCAAGGTGATGTTAACAACATCATCACTGTAAATTATTCATTCATAGAATAAAGTAATAATTTATCAACTAGTACTACATATAATAAACTAGGTGTAGGGACATCTATAGTTCCAGAATATTTATTAAGTTGAAAAAAACAAAAAAATTGCAGACATTCTCAAAAATGTTTCTCTCTCTCTTCTCTATCTCATGCATGATGTATGGGGAGGTTTATGAAGTGGAAATCTATAGTCTCTGCCTACCCCTATGGGAAACAGGCGTGATTCTGCATGAAGCTATGTATGAATGTATGTATGTAAAACATAATAAACTAGCAAACATGTCTATCAAAAAAAAAATAAGTATGATGTTGACTAATTCTGGTGAAGAAAAAAACTTAAAATCTCATTCCCATATTCTTTACATAGTACTAGCTTTCCGCCAGCGGCTTCGCTCACAAGGTTTTAAAAAAAACCGTTTTTGCAACATTTTTCATTGATACTCCACTCCTATTATTCGTAGCGTGATGGTATATAGCCTATAGCCTTCCCTGAAAAATGGGCTATCTAACACAAATTTTTTTTCAGTTTGGTCCAGTAGTTTCGGAGCCCATTCAATACAAACAAACAATCAAATCTTTCCTCTGTAAAATATTAGTGTAGATATAAAGGGAATAGATAACAAAAGCTTTTGATTCCTAGGTCAATTAGTGTCATTGGGGTATTCTATGGAATTTTCAGTAGCAGCTTGGAGCCCCAGCTTGCAGCCTGCAGCAGATTGTTTTTGGCAATAGGCTAGCCATTATTACATTGGACCAAAAGATACCAGAAAACTGGGGATGTAATCAGTAAACCTCTGCCTACACCACCGAGGAATACAGGTGTGATGGTAAAACAAATGAGAAAGTATTAGTAATTGTAGACAAGGAAAGACAGTTATTAAGAACCGTAGAGAACAGGAGAGGAAAGATGTTTGGCCACTTGATATGATACAACAACTTCTTTAAAACCATACTAGAAGGTACAATTTAAGGAAAACGCAGAAGGGAAAGACAGACAAAATTTTACAGAGCAAGTGTAGGAAAAAGTGAGGAGCAAGTTGTATCAAGAGGTAAAACTGAAGGCAGAAGATAGAGAAAAGTGGCGATTGCTCCACGGACAAGAGCTGAGCCCTAAAATTTTAGAAGAATAACGAAAATACATATTTATCAACGCAAAATACGCGCATTGACGTGGAGTTGCGGAAAACAGCCCGCTATACCATACATGTTTATCAAAATCCAACAGCTACCTACCAAAAAAATAGGGTAACTACAACAAATGGTAATTTTGGGATTTATTTATTACGCTTATCACAATACTTACTTTTTGCAATAGTAAAAAAAAAACATTTACTCCAGTAACATTTCGTAATAGGTATTTGCAACAAGCAACAACAAATTCGCATTACACGGCAATTTTTTTACAAAGGTAAAGTAATTTACGTATGTAGTTTTAATTAACGTGTAATAATACTCACATGTTGTAGTAATGAACCCGAGAAGATTAACTTCAAGTAAAAGATTAGTTTTGGAAATTTTCTTGGTAAAGTTCGAACAGCTTTCACTTTTCGTTCATCAAATAAAAATCCATCCACCAAGTTCAACAGGCAAGCGCGTTTTTATTTTTGAGTTTGACAAATGGCGGCGGTGTTGCCAATGCCAATTATGCAGGGCCTAATATCGCCCTTTTTTACAGCATGTAGCCCCTTGTAGCCGACGCTTTTCTTTTAGTATTCTTACGTGGCTTATTTTCTGACTTGTGTCCAAAAATTACATTTAATATTTAAATATTAAATGTAATTTTTGGACACGTCCTTTTACTTTAAGAAGTTGGTCAATTTAGACTATTGCTTTAGGTGTTATTTCGGTATTTTCAAACAAAAAAAACTCTTCAAATAAAAAAACCCACAGAGTACAATACATTATAATATACTGAGGTCTGAGTTTAAAAAGGAGACCACTTGCCGTTTAGCTATTTACGTTGTCGCGATTTTTTATTCCCGAGTGGCCTAAATGGCGATAAATCACCTATGCTACGTTGGCAACACTGAATGGCGATAGGCGGGGGCGTGGCAGCATAGAGTAAAGATGAATAAATAGACAATGAATTTCAATTTTATTTATTTTAGGTATTTGGCTTTTAGTCGCAGTATTTTTCACATCATTTTAAATGCAACGATTTTCAGAGCATCGTAATGCTTAGCAAACACGCGATAGTGCGTACAAAAAGAAACACAAACACTTTTTTTAAAGAACAAAAATAGGGCTAGATGTGGTTACTTATTTGTGTCCGTTTCGACTGCTCGGCCACGGTTTCGTAGAAGAATAAAGAAATTAATTAATACACATTTTTATGTTTTAAAATTTTTGTTGTTTTTGTTATGTTTTTAGCTTTGAAAAAAGCTAAAACACAAAATAAGCTATACAAGCGTTACAATATATGATTTAGTCGTTGTTTAATTTTATGTTTTGTTGTTTGGTATTTTTTGGTAGCTTA
This sequence comes from Acronicta psi, assembly GCA_946251955.1. Lineage (NCBI taxonomy): Eukaryota > Metazoa > Arthropoda > Insecta > Lepidoptera > Noctuidae > Acronicta > Acronicta psi. The sequence goes on along the minus strand of OX276498.1, from coordinate 2,287,131 downwards.
GAAGTTACGCATATAAAACAAACTAATAACGACGCTTTTGGACATGTCTGATCGACGCACCATAAATCTTGGTCACCCTTTTTCTAACTTGCATTATAGGTTATATGATCTGTAGGTCTTAAAGTCCAAACACTAGCGCTTTATTCAAGATGTCTACATTTTCTTCGAAATCGTATTAGTGATTAGCAGAAACAATACGACCTCTACTAAGCCCCGTTTAAGAGAACTGCGTGGCCGCGCGGTTCTATGCGTTTCGACCGCGCGGCCATAGCATTTAAGGTCTGTAGGTCGTAAAGTGAAAACACTAGGGCTTTATTTAGGCTATCTACATTTTCTTCGAAATCGTATTAGTGATTAGCAAAAACAATGGGACCTCTACTAAGCCCCGTTTAAGAGAACTGCGTGGCCGCGCGGTTCTCCATGTTTCGACCGCGCGGCCATGACATTTAAGGTCTGTAGGTCGTAAATTCCAAAAACTAGGGCTTTATTCATGCTATCTACATTTTCTTCGAAATCGTATCAGTGATTAGCAAAAACAATGGGACCTCTACTAAGCCCCGCTTAAGAGAACTGCGTGGCCGCGCGGTTCTCGATGTTATGGAGATGGTTAAACCTATAGAACTTTCTGAATAATGGATCTACGAATTTGCGACTTTGATTGTTAGTGTTTTTCAAATTCCTTCGTAATGTTGATGTAGTCGTTTTTCTTCTACGACACCGTGGCCGAGCAGTCGAAACGGACACACTTATTTTACCCATTATTATAACAGAATTTTGTTGAAAGTAAAATAAATTTCGTTACTCCTCTTTACGCCAAGAAGGTAGCGCTGCCGCTGTAACAAATTATAGAATCATTTTTTTAAATTTTCTCTGCAAACGAACTTATAGAAAGTTTTAAAAAACCTTGTGCTTAAAAGCACATTTACCTCGTGAGACCAGTGGTCTCAAGTGCGAGTGCCACACTCGAGCTTCTGAGTTCGAATCTCAGGTCAGGCAGTGTAATTGGATTTTTGTATAAAACTAACCTTTGCCCGCGACCTTATTCCTGTAGAAGTTGAATTTTTCCCCGTTTTTGCAACATTTTTAGTTATTACTTCGCTCCTATTGGGCGTAGCGTGATGATACCTATAGCGAAGGTTATACAACACTGAAAGAATTTTTCAAATCGGACCAAACAAACAAACAAACTCTCCAGCTTTATAATATTAGTATAGATTCTCAGCAGTTTTTTTTATTTTTTTATCTTAGATAGGCTTGCGCTTGACCCCAACTCGCCTGATGTTAGCAACGGTGTGGTCTACGATGGAGCGCCCTTGCCTAGAATAAACCGATTCACTCTCGTCTTGAAGACACCCAAATTATGAGCAAAGTTTAGAGTTGTGCCTGGCAAAGGGCTGGCTCCCCCCCCCCCCCCCCCTCTTATATGAGACGTAAATAAAAACGTACCGACAAACTGGAAATACATAATTATTTAGTGGAAAATAATACACAGTTTACAACATAGTGAAAATGTTTTATTTTCAAAACTAGCTTCCCGCCAGCGGCTTCGCCCGCGTGGTCTTGATAACTTTTTTCCCCCGTTTATGCAACATATTTCATTGCTACCCCGCTCTTATTAGTCGTAGCGTGATGGTATATAGCCTATAGCCTTCCTCGATAAATGGGCTATCGAACACTGAAAGAGTTTTTCAAATCGGTCCAGTAGTTTCGGAGCCTATTCAATACAAACAAACAAACAAACAAATCTTTCCTCTTTATAATATTAGTATAGAAGTATAGATAAAAATACTATCAATCAAACTTAGAAACTAAAGTACTTCTATAATATTTTGACAGTAACTCTGTAGTGACTGGGGAGTTTGGGAGGGAGTGGGGGGAAAGCACCGAGCATTCATCATCATCATCATATCAGCCAAGAGGTCTACTGCTGAACAAAGGCCGGAAATTCAAAAAGTATCGTATAATAGTATTTTTTAATAAAAAATATCAATATATCGGCCAACTTAAAACTAAATTATAAAACAGCCAAAAAAAAGGTAATTTGTAATCTTTTAACTTAAAAATGTTTATTGGTCTAAAAAAAATATAGACTTTGATACCTTTTTGATACTTGGAATTTTATATTGATACATCGATATATCGAAATATTAAATATCGCTCAAAAATATCGATATACTGAAAAATAATATCGATATCATACACATCAAACTGCAATAGACTCATATATTATTCACAACAAAAAAATGTTACTGTCTCACTATCTTTTTTTAAAAGAGTGACTATGGAGTTTCTTGCCGGCTCTTCTCCATAAATCCTACTTTTTTGGAACCGAGCAACTAGTTTGACTGTTCAAAAGTGTCTATTTATATGGTCTATTTGAAATAAAATAATTTGAATTTGAATTTGATATATCGATATTTTTTCAACATCCCTATTAAGGGTTATTCATATAAAGTTATTCGTACATATGCTGTGTCAAAAATCTACTACTTACATAGTAATAAATTATTAAAACAAAACAAAGAAAAATATATCTTAAAAATTACTCTGTCGTAACATTTATAAACTAAGTAAAAAATAAGACTATTAAATGTTCGGTGGATTAGTTCAATTCACTTACACCCCAACGCAGAGACGTCACTTAACGTTAATGAATCGTTAACAAACAGTGGCTACTATATCTTGACCTATTTTTCCATATTAGAGTTTGTTGTCAGTGTACTAAGATATACCGGCTGTCATTAGCTAATGATTTATTAGGTTAAGTGACGTTTCTGAGTGCGGCCCTTTGGCGCTAATATTGACAACTGTGTTAAGTACACAAGCAAAGATTTTAAAGGATAGCCGCTAACCATCGGATTAATTAAAATATGGAACAAAGGGAGGTCAGAAATCGACCTAAATGATGTACCGAAGGTACACGTATTGGAAAAAATACTCTGTATTAAGAAAGAAAAATCACACCATTTTGGCACACTATTATCTGTTTCGTAATGATTTCATAGTAAAAACTGTCAGTGTTCGTTTCGGAATGTCAAACGCACGCCATTACGGCCAAATACGGCAGATTGTTATCAGTTTCATAGTGATTTCATGGTAAAAACTGTCAACTTGACAGTTGTCATGTACCTCTTACAGGTAGAAATTTGGGCTGAGTTGTATGGGCTTTTGATAACCTCCTTTTATTGTGTTCGTATGTCCCAATTTATCTGATGACTGTACACTACTGGACATAATATCAGCATAAAGTAATTCCTATAATTAATCTTACAAATAGATTCGATCTACTTCGAGACATTACAAAAACTTTGGGCTCTTTACATTTTTTTTAATACATCACCTTTTTTACAATAGAAACCTTCTTGCGTTTCCCGTCCCCATCTTCCTGTACAACCAAGCAATCGAACTGGCTGGTCAATGATTTAATACAACAGATCTCATCTTTACTCAAACCCAGAGGCAAATCGAACTTCGCGTAATCACTCCTTCCCGCCAAATCTTGACACATGTCAAGAACGCCATTTTTAAAATCGTCATCGACATTGAAGACTTCTTTTTTTTCTTCGGGCACCGGTGCGTTGTTTAAAGCCTTCCTCCACATAACCTTCTCGTTGACGGCAGACTTTTTGGTTTTTTCATCTAAAGCTGCTAAAATCTGTCCTATCTCTTTGTTTTTAGGTTCTAATTTCAACGCTTTTTTATAGCAAGATATAGCCTCATCAATTTTGCCTAATAACTCGTAAGCCCTACCATTATAAAAAATGCCTTTGCAATGTTTATTAATATCGACACATCTATCAATATTTTCACACATAGCTAGGATATATTTTGGTTTATTAATTTTATAGTAACATATGGCAAGATTGACATATATTTTGACTTTTAACTCTTTGATTTCGGCCTCCTCTTTGTCGTTTTCGGGACGGGACCTGGAGAGTACAGACATTGCCTGCTGGTAGCTTTCAATAGCTCGGATATACTTGCCTCTGTTGAACAAGTCTTTGGCTTCGGCACGGATATCTTTAATCGTTTTTTCGGTGGTCTCGAATTTTGCTTGCTCTGCCATTGGTAAGCTGTTGAATCTGTAAGGAAATATATGATGATGAGCAATGATGGTAAGTGGTCATCTACGCCCCTGTATACCTGCAACACCAGACCAGTGTTGCCAGGCCTTAAAAGCCCCTACCGACTGCAAAGCAACCAAGAGGAGGAGGACCTTTCTTTCACACGCAAAAGTTGAACATACATAGGTTTTTTTTTTATTAATATTATTGGACATTTTACACGGCAACATCTAGTCTCAAACTAAACAAAGCTTGTACTATGGGTACTAGACAATGGATATAATCAAGGATGGGTAAGAATGAAACGTATGAAAGGAGTGTGGAACGGAGCGTTCAGGTGTGAGTAAGAGAGAAGATAGTGAGAAAGGGAGGAAGTGCAAAGTGCAATGGCGGAGAGAGTTGGTGTGTGCAAAAGACGTGTAATTGAAAGTAAAATTGATATAAAGTCGCCAGTGTTGCATTTTTCAATTCTAAACCGAAAAATAATAAACTACAGTCAAGTGTAACAGTTTCATTTATTCGCCACGATTCCTACTACTATATAAAAATAAGTCGGGTTTTCCTTCCTGACGCTATAACTCCAGAACGCACGAACCGATTTCCACGGTTTTGCATTCGTTGGAAAGGTCTCGGGCTCCGTGAGGTTTATAGCAAAGAAAATTCAGGAAAAATTTCAACAGAAAAGCGGGTTAAAAAGGGTATCAAGACCACGCGGGCGAAGCCGCTGGCGGAAAGCTAGTTCTACATACTTATAATTTTATTTGTAAATGCATACTTATTATACATAAGAAAAACAAACACAAACATTTATTGAAATAAAACTACTTTTTACGGATTTTATCGCGTTATATTGATATTATTTTGATCCCGACGTTTCGGACCCTTTACAGCGTCCATTGTCACGGGTGACTAAGGTGGTAGGCGTCTTGACGTTTCAATTTACTAACAGCGACCCTACATTTTTGGTAATTTTTGGCAATCCGGTTTCGGTTGAGCTCGTTCTGCGTGAAACGGATTGCCAACAATTAACAAAAATGTAGGCAAGCCCCCCCCCCCCCCACGCGCAGGCAACCCCGCCCCGCCGTTCCGCCACTCACACACCTAAGGCGCGACCAACTGTTTCCGCGCGGACTATAGTAGAATACTATTACTATATAATAGACGTAAAAATAATTTATGTATTCGTAGAGCCAATACATCTCTTATGTGGAAAAGCATATTCTGCTTAGCACCAAAAATTTACAATAAGCTACCCAATTCCTACAAAGATTTAAATTTAAATTTGTTTAGAAAAAAATTAAAAGACCTTCTAAGCAAAAAGTGCTATTATAATTTGACAGATTTTATGAGTGATACTTTTTAACATACAATTATATTATTATTATTATTATTTTTTACTGTATCCAATTATTATTATTCTATAAAAATGTACCAAATTTTATTTTATATTTTTAAGATTTATATTATTCTACCATTTTTTGTTACTATTTGCACGCCACACATGGCAGAATATGATGTCGCTACAATAATATTATAAAAGACCTGTATTTTGTACCATATTCATCCAAATAAAGATACTATTGACTATTGACTATTGACTATGATAAATTTCTAATTCAAGATGGCCACCACCACAAAATGGCAAATTACATTTTGTGTCGGAGGTTTTTTTTTTTATATCTACGACTCACCTAGAAGCTGCGGCTACGCATCGTACGTCATACAACGATATAACAAACAGCACTGGCTTCGGTTGTATTCTGGGTGGAATGCCTTTGGGTCCCCACGCTACGGCGGGCTGTAAGAGAAGGTGGAACCGGGCTGTAGGACCTTTGACGTTATTCAGGCCGATTTCCAGGCCAGGAAGCATCTTGCCCACGCCTAGTCGGATCCGCTAGAATTAGAGGAAAATAATAATCTACAGTAATATTATAAAGAGGAAAGATTTGTATTTTTGTATGTAACGAATAAACTCAAAAAGTACTGGACCGATTTGAAAAATTCTTTCCATGTTAGATAGCCCATTTATCGGGGAAGGCTATAGGCTATATATTATCACGCTACGACTAATAGGAGCGGAGTAGTAATGGAAAATGTTGCAAAAACGAAGGAAAAAATTATAAGACCACGCGGGCGATGCCGCTGGCGGGAAGCTAGTTATATTATATAACTAGCTGACCCAGCTATAGGGGTGGGTCGCCCTTGTCAATAGACGTTGGCCGATTCTCAGACCTACCTGATATGCACACAAAGTTTCATAGAAATCGGTCCAGCCGTTTCGGAGGAGTTTGGTAACAAACAAAGCGACACGAGAATTTTATACAAGGTGGATGGGACATCGACGCACAAACGTCGTGACAAGGTCTCAATCAAGGTCAAAAATAAAATGACCTAGGTCATTCATGTAAAAATGATCGGTTAATACAGATACATAAGTATTGCTAAAAACGCGATTATAACGCTCCGCGGTGAATTTTATCGCGTGCGCGATCCAAAATAAATGAAATAATGTTTTTTTAAATATAAATCTAATTTGGATTGATAGAAATAATGTTTTTTACACGTTCAAATTTCAGCTCGATCCCTCCAGTGGTTTGGGCTGTGCGTTGATAGATCACTATGTCAGTCAGTCAGTCACCTTTGAGTTTTATATATTTAGATAAGAAACACCCAGCCAAACACAAACACGTAAATTCATCACATAAATGTTTGTGTCTTGTGGGAATCGAACCCACGACCTCGTGATCAGCAGTCCGGTACTCGAACCACTAGACCGCAGACGTGGCCATATAGGCTGATATTCAGAGACGATGCTAAGCGTAAAGTAATGCTTCCATATGTCAAATTTGTATGAAAATTTGACATAATCAAATCAAATCAAATCAAATTTATTGCGTTCCATAATGTATATACAGGTGGTAAACTTATATCTAGGGATCAATTATGGACCCTGTCGGGCACAGCATAGTAAAATTAAGTAAAGTAGGAGAGAGGGAGAGTTTCGATAGGTTTTATTGTAAATGAATTAGTTAATTTATGTATTTTAATTATCACAAATAGTCGTTAATCGTTTAATTATTTATTATTATTATTATGTGTAATTGAATATAGTATTTTAATTTCGGAGATTTAATGTAATTTAATTTTTGCAGATTGTTTTTTGTAGGAAGTTTTTTATTTATTTATTTATTTAACTTTATATTATAATTAAGTATTTGGTATGTATATATAGGTATGTATGAAGATATTGCACCAATTATACATTTATATATTATAATTTATATATTTATATATTATACAATTTACATACGGAAGCATAAGTTTGTAGCGGAGCTACTCTTTATTAATACGAATTACTAGTATTATACACTACCCGAAATAAAAGCAATTAAGTTGATTTGCCTAGTTACTAAGTTATCTATAATTAAAATATTAAAAAGTCTGTAACTACTCTATGTACTAGTTCTCTATATCTCTATCCTTAGTCTACTCTGTGTTGTTCGTTATGTACAACGCGGGCCTCCGCTGCCGTCTCGAGCCGCCATTCGGTATGAGAATACATAGGCGCGCTGTAACGGTCGGTAGCGGGGGCATTAGTCGGTAAAGTGACGCGACGCGGAGCGCACGTCGCTTGTTCCTGTCTCGAAATTATTCCCGTCATTATTCATCTAAGTGTGTACATTTTAGACTTACCGTGATTGTTTATACAAATATTTATTCTTGTGCTTATAGTGTTGTTTATAAATATACCTTTAACTTTTTACGTGGCTGCGTGAGTTTTATTCAACACACCCGCTTCAAGTTCATGCTTACCCTCGTCTCTGAATATTAGCCATAGTGTTAAAGAACGAAGTACTCACAAGTTGTTGGCCTCTATTCATTGTAAGTGTTGAGTCGAACGGTATTCTAGCTCTTTCATAGTACGCTGCATAGTGTATCGTCACTTCTGCGTCTGATGGCACCAGAGGCCCATCTCCTGCGACAAAACATGATTATTATTATGTGTATCAATATACAGTTCTCGCCAAACTTATTGTCCGGCTTGAAGTTGGCATGAGCTAACTTCAACCTGGCCGTAAAAATCATAGAGAAATCTTCTTCCTAGCCTTTTCCCAACCATGTTGGGGTCGGCTTCCAGTCTAACCAGGATGCGGCTGAATATCAGTATTTTACACCAAGCGACTGCCATCAGACCTCGCAACCCAATTTCTAGGCAATACCGATATTCGAAGGAAAGACTGGCTGTCAGGCTTTTTAGGCTTCTGACTACCAGTAACGATTGTCATAGATGTTCGTATGACAACCGGGACCGACGGCTTTACGTGCTCTCCGAGGCACGTAGGGGTCTCGATATGTTAAGAATGGTCACCCATCCATAGACTGACCGCGGCAAGTGTAGCTTAACCTTGCAGATCGGTTGATCAGCGTAGTTACAACTTGTCCACGAGCCCCTCTCTAAAAATCATAGAGAAATAAATATTGGATTAAAACGACAGCCTACGACTTGAGCTTTCGTTTTTATTTATATACTAGCTTTTCGCCACCGACTCCTCCCGCGAGGTCTGGGTATTTCTTATATAACTTTCATTGGGGTTGTTTCAGGGCTGTAGTTGAGATCCCCTTTTTTTTGCGTCTGGAAATGCTTTATGCACCGTCACGCCGCCCTGGGGAAGGCGGCGTGGTGTGTGGGACTCCATCCCGAAAAGGACGTATACCTACTAAAACCAGCCGGGAGTTCGCCTCATCACCACTCGGCCGGGGTGCGGGAACGTGTTGACATTCTTCCTCGACCCCGGCGGTGAGTTGAGATCCCCTATCTCAACCCCTTACAGCCCTTTTTCGCTTTAAAAAGTAGCCTATTCTTTTCTCAGGCTCTAGACTATCTGTGTGTTGTGTTCCTGCAGTGAGTAAGGTCGCCAGAGCTCCTTCTAAGGATGCGCTGCGCTGGACGCAAGAGGTATATTCCCTCAAACTGTCGGCGCAGTGAATCCTCCATAAACCTCTTAGAGGTTTTTCGGGTCAGCAACGGGCGAGCGATACCCCTGGTGTTGCAAGCGTCCATTGGCTACGGTAACCGCTTATCATCAGGCGGGACGTATGCTTGTTTGCCACCTTATTGATATAAAAAATAATATTAAATTTGGGGACTGCGGAGGGAGATGATTTATTACCTTCTTCAATGATGAGCAGTTTAACATCTCCATTGGAGTCACAGTCCACCATCTTGGATGCCAGCTGCTCAAAGGAGAGGTATTCCGGTGAGGACAGGAGCATCTGTTCCGCTGTTTTTTCAATTCCTTTAAGAGCATCTTCTTCGTCACTGAAAATAAAATTAAACATATAACCCTTCATCTTTTGTCTTTATTTTAAACTACTACGGACTGCTGATCATGAGGTTGTGTGTTCGATTCCCACGGGACACAAACATTGTGATGAACGTAATAGATCTAAGCGTACAAACAACGGGAGCGAATTTATTTTATACTACGTAACAACTGTAATTTCATATCACCTATTATCATCATCATCCATATCAGGGAACAAGTCATCATCAGCGTTAAACATCATGCTCTGTTTCTTTTTAAAGTCCAGATCGATTACGAATTCTCCAGACTTCTGCTCCATCAGTTCCCTGGAAAAAGTATAATAATTATGAATATGAAAGCTTAGTGCTCAGATGGAAACAAGCAAGCCCATTCACTCGCCAAATCTAAACTACAAACTGTTACTGAGGAACGAATGCAATGCCATTGCCATTACACCCGTATTCACGAGATACATACATACATACATAATACATACATAGCTTCACGCCTGTTTCCCATAGGGGTAGGCAGAGACTATAGATTTCCACTTGCTACGATCCTGGCACACCACTTTCGCTTCGTCTATGTTCATTAACCTCTTCATGCATGCTCGCCGGTTTAGGGTGCTCTTAACCTTGCCTTTTTTGAGAACGTCCGCAATTCACGAGATTCAAAGATTTATTGCATAATAGGTGTTACATAAAATGTTTGTATGCTTACAACTTAGCGGCCTGTTACAAACATTGCAATGCGGATTTGGAGGACTTTAATTAATTACTTAATATTATATATTCATTAAAAAAAATCATACTTATAACAATTTTAACAAGTCTTTGGTTAGGTTCGGGGCGAAGGACTGCAATACAACTATTGTTCTGATGACAATAAAAATAATATAATAAACTTAAATAATTTACAAGAACACTTAGTTAACTTTGGAAACAAATGCGCATCCGTTTCCATAATAATAATCTCTGAGGTGTGCGGGCACTCGACTGATCCTAACAGGACGAGTGCTGGCCTTTTTATAGTCTATGGTGCCATGTTGTAAGACAGAGACGGCACCATGTGGAAGATTTCTAGAATCTCTTTGAATGTTTTTAAAATTAAAATTATTCGTGTTCAAACTGGCCTGTATGAAATGGTGCTGTGATTTGAGTACTGGCATACATTGTCGTGTCACATTGACATAAGTAGACGGTTGCCCCGTTATACAATTGTGTATTTATCTATTAAATTAAGTTATGTATCAATATCATTATAAATTATTCTTTTAGTGTTCGAAAATATTCCCCGAAGGGTTAGACAGACTGCAGTACACATCGAGTTTGCCAGTTGTGGTGACTGTAACCGGGAGCGACCATATTACCATCAACCGGGCACATATCCAAGCTAGTACTGGAAATTTCACAGAAAAGCCCAATATCACTTTTTGAACCCGGGACCTCTAGTATAGCAGTTGCTCTTATAACCACTACACCAATGAGGCGGTCCACTCATTTCCCTACATATAGAATTATAATTTCATTTAACACTATAATTTTATATCCAATTTGCAAATTTATAATACGGTATATAATACGGAAGATATATATAACTGTGATCAAACCATGGATGTATTTCACCGTTCACTGCGAAATTTTAAGAATTCCGTATCTACATTTTTCGCCTCTAATTAATTTGGGTAATTTTGTATACTTGAGTAGTTAATATTTAAGTTATTCTCTTTTGTACTTACTTACGCCATCTTTTTTTTTATTGCTTTGTTTCTTAGTTTTTATTTTAATCATTAGTCCGTCGCAAATAACTGAAAATTATAATGTTCTGTTTTTGGATTATTTGATGTTAGCTATGTATTAACTTTATTCAATATTGCATCTGTTTGTTTCCCAAAGAAAATACCTACATGAAGAACTGGCCCCAAATATGTGATGCACAGAGGAGGGACACATTATTAATGTTAATAAAAAAAATACAGTCGAGTTAAGAACCTTCTCCTTTTTTGAAGTCGGTTGATATAGCGAGGAGAAGATGGATGGATTGATTGTGTGAAAAGACGAAATGGTACGGAAGAAATAGAAAATAGAAATATTTATTTTTGCTGGAAAACATGGGACCTACCTTAAGTTGCAAACTATCGTAAATATCTTAGTAATCTTAGCACCAGTAAAAGTAAAATAAGTTTTATTGGATATATTTTGGTTACCTGATGTTTATTCCTTTAGATAAATGAACCGGATCTCTAAATACTTCTTCCATTTTTGCAGCTTAAAAACAACTGGATATATTATTTTAAAATATTTAAATATCAACCTGCAACTACCACCACAACTACCACTACCACTACCATGCTACGCACTGTGGCTACGCATGCTACCATGTCAATCAATTCTCTGAACGAACAAGAGAGAACGACAAGTCGACAACGACCTATGATACTCGTTCGACAATCGACAATGTCAACTTGTCAAGAAATGACCACAGATTACTACAATGTACAGTTCGCGCCAAACTTATTGTCCAAGTTGAAGTTGGCACGAGCTAACTTTAACCCGGCCGTAAAAATCGGAGAAAGAAAGAGATTTTTTTTAATAAATAAAAGCGAAAGCTCAATTCGTAGGCTGTCGTTATAAATAATTTATATCCACTACTTTTCTTTATCCGATTTTTACGGGTAAAAATAACTAGCTCTTTGAATTCAACACCTTGTCTAAGTTATAAATATGACGTTCGAAATTTAAGCCTCTAACTTTCGTCACAGAATTTCGTTGGATGGATAGCAAGAAGGACCATAAATAAAATAAAACGCCTTAGTTGTTTGTTGGTATTAATTTGAAATGATAATAACAAACTATCAAAACCAGAACCGTATCTTCAGGTTCAGAGAAACGAAACGCTTACGTCAATGTCAAAACAAAACTTAATGACGTGACGTGTAGGTATTCCCAGACACAGGTATCTTTTCGAAAACGTTTGCGAAATATATCGCCATACGTTTAAAATACTTACCGTAATAAATTATCAATAGTTCAATTTGATAAGGATATTATCACCCGTAGTCCACGTCACAAGTTTACATTTACAGGTAAAATTAATTTTCCATACATTTTCTTCGCACTGAATTAAATGTTTAAAAAAAAAGAATACATAATCAGTAGCCTTTGCCTGTCGCGGTTAATGCTAATTCAAAAAAGTTGTTTGATAGGTTCTTTGCATGTGTACTTACGTGGTGATTAATTATTTTCAGATAGAAAAATGTTGAAACTTTTATTTTTGGCTGCATTCCTGCAGTGTACTATATCTCAGCAATATCAGCAGAAAGTAGCACCTGGAGTTCCACCACAGAATTATCAGGTGAGATGTTTTTACATGTTAATTAATTATTTTAGTATTAGGCTGAATGTGACAAGTCATTACTCTTCTTTACTCTTTAAAAAGAAAGTGAAAGTGGCCTGTTATAAAGGTGTGAACACATGAGGTAATGATGGTAATGATTGCCTTAGCCCAGTCTTTAAAAACTGACTTCTAAAAAACTAAATTTGTTTTGGTGTATGGTTCTCAACTTCTTGTAGCAAGATTTTTTATTTAATTTCTTTATGTAATAAAAATAGGTATATAATATATTCCTATGAGTGCAACACATTATTTAGACTGTGTAATTTATTTTATTGTATTGGCTCAATTGGATCTCAAGGAATTGTAGGTTGGATGATTAAGACAAAAAAGAATTTGAACTGAGTTTATTACCTATTCAATAATAGGAAAACCTTTTTTAAATTAAAATATCTCATTTATCACTTTTAATGTAGATACAGAAACACAAATTTAAAAAATTAAAAGAAATGTTTGTAGCTTTAACTCAACTTAGTTTACAATTACATTATATTAGTTCCAACTGATAGTGTTACAGTAAAAGATAAAATATTTCTTTTTAAGTGACGGTAGCTCTGTTCTTACACCATTTTAAATTGTTACTTTTTTCTGTGAAAATGTTTTTTTGACATTTTCCCAGACTGGGATCTCAATTTTTTTTTGTGTTAAGCATCCCCATAATATGTTCATGCCAAACTGCAAAACGCCATGAAGTTTTCTTTCGCCGTTTAAGGTAACTAATGTTCTCATTAACCCGAAAAGTCAGATGCATATGGCTTAGGTTCGAACTGGAGACATAAATATATACAATTTCATAATTATCATTTCAATCTGAAATCCACTCAACTAGTTGTGCAGTCTTAGACCGATGGCATGCCATACCAATAGGGGAGAAGACTGGTGTTGTATTTGTTAAAAATCACACACTTATTGAAAAATTTCGTATATTGATAACTATGTAATTTTGAGTAGGTGCCAAACAGACAATCAACGAAAGTCATATTTGAATTAAATTAGTACTTCGGCACCGCCTCCAAATTTGTTAGAAATCATAATGTAAATATGCAATTTTTTGCTTTTTAGTTCTTATGTGTTTTTTGGAGGCGGTTGGTTTTATGTTTAAAAATAATTTATTTTCAAAGTTTTAGTGGATTATATATTATATGGGGGGACAACGGTAAACCATATTATCTATGTGGTAAACCATATTATCTATGTATAGATGCTTATAGCATATAGCTTAGATTAGATAGCTCTCTAGCAAAACGAGTGTTAGTATAAAATTAGTATGGCGCACGCTACTTATGACGTCATTTCTAAGTATAGTGCGCTCTCTATCTATATCTATACTAATATTATAATGAAAAATGTAGCAAAAACGGGGAAAAAATTATAAGACCACGCGGGCGAAGCCGCTGGCGGGAAGCTAGTCTAGCATAAAATTGATGCTTTTAACTTCGTTATTTTAAAACCAATTTAAATTTAGTTTTTGATAATCGGCTCTATTTACTGTCAACTTTTTCATGAGGCCATTAAAAATAGTTAGTCGCATAGCTATTGCATAGCCGCATGGCATATACTAAAATCTGTGTAAAATTAGTAAATCAATAAATCAGCTCGGCGTTAAACTGGACACTTAACTTAGTATAGTACGACAGCTCGATAAGAAGATAATACCTCAATGGTTTTCTAAGAAATTTGCATACCTTGTATATTTATTTTTACGAACGCAGCATTCTTTGAAGAATGTAGGACATGATGCAAATGTGAAGTATTTATCTAATGTCACGTCTTGACTCGAAGTGAATTTTACATAACAAAATATAATCATTCAAAATCACACTTGAAAAGTAAATAAATATTTAAATATTTGGGGACATTTTTACACAGCACCATCTAGTCCCAAACTAAGCAGAGCTACTATGGGTGCTAGAAAATGGATATAATACTTATATACCTTTTTTTTGTAAATACATACTTATTATACATAGGAAACACCCAGACAAACACAAATACTTATTATTCATCACATAAATATTTGTGTTCTTGTGAATCGAATCCACGACCAGTAGATGATGATCAGCAGTCTGGTACTCAAACCACTAGACCACAGACGTCGTCTTGAAAGTTACTTGAAAAGTTAAAGCATTAAGCGACGGTTCCACAGTCTCCCAGTAAGCCCGTTTAAATGATGTCGTCTATAAATCCAATCGGTTATAGGGCCTCTTGGGGTTTGACTGGCTGGAGACCACGTTACGTTACGTTAGAGTCTGTTGCAAAGCATCTTTGTCTGTGTTCTGGCTTTACCGCATAAGTGTCAGTCTCTCGATTGATTTGCAGTCTGTAGGGGTCGGCATCGCATCAAATCAAATCAAATAATAATAACATTAGATCAAAGGTCTCCAAGGGGCCTCTACGCGTTGGACCTGTGTCCCCGCGCAAGCCTTCCTGAGGACCGGATGTCTCCCTCACAAGAGGCATGCCGTGAGATCCAAAAGGAGATACAAATAATAATACTAAATAAATATATTGGGACTTTTTTTTTACACAGCTCCATCTAGTTCCAAACTAAGCAGAGCTTGTACTATGGGTACTAGACAATGGATATAATACTTATATACTTTTTTTTTGTTGTAAATACATACTTATAATATATAAGAAACACTCAGACAAACACAAACACCCAAGTTCATCACATAAATGTTTGTGTCTTGTGGGAATCGAACCCTCGGAACGACCTCGTGATTGACTGTTTTTACCATGAAATCATAAGAAACTGGTATTAATATGTCTTAAGGTACATCATTTGGGCCGACGATTTCGATGACCTTTGGTACACAGATAGTCTAGAACCTGAAAAAGGACATAGGCAACTTTTTAATGCGAAAAAAAGTCTGTAAGGGTTTGAAATAGGGGATGAAACTTATAAGAAATACCTAAATGGCGCGGGCGAAGCCGCTGGCGGAATGCTAGTAACCCATAAAGGAAAAAAAATACAGCAAATTCAATTTTTTATAGTTTGTTAATAGTCTTTAAAAACAATTTATTACCTACTTAACGTGTAGTAAAAAGGAATATAGCTGTAAAACTGATTACTGTTAAATAATGTTTGTTATTAATACTTCGGTGAGCAAATTCGTGTTTTTAATGTTATTTTTTTTTTACAGAACTATCAGCAACCGCCGCCGCCTCCGCCTCCACAACAGGTTAACTATTTATATATTCATTTTTAAATAAATACTTTAAATTGCAATTAAAATTGTGGACAAACTCCGCAGCTACAACTTGCCTGCGCAATCCAAGACGGCAGCGTGTAGCCGGGCCATAATACTCAAAAAAAAATAATAACTTTTTCTAGCAACAATATCAACAGCAACAGCAACAACAGCAGTACCAACAGCCCCCGCCCCCACAGCAGCAGCAGCAATACCAGCCGCCGCCGCCGCAGCAGCAGCAGCAACAACAATTCCAACAACAACAACAGCAGCAACCGCCGCAACAGTTCCAGCAACAGCAACAACATGGGCATGCGCATCATGGAGGTAAGGTTTACATTGAAATAAAACTACATTTTAGGGATTTTATCGTGTTATATTAATAAGTACTTACTTATTATTTTAGACAGGACCGACTTCGCGTATGTGGATATTTATAAAACAAATCTTTTTGTTTTTCAGATCCCCAGCTTTTGAACCCTGCCAACATTGCTCAGGAAAGAGAGTAAGTATCAAATTATCTTAAATAAAAACTAAGCTGTTGAAATTAAAACTTTGATTCTTGAAATAATAACTTCTACAATAACTTTCATTCTTGAAATAAACATTAATAGGTGAGCTTATTGCTCCTAAATACATAATTTACATGATACATTTTTATAAAAACTCTTTGCACTTTGATCCTAAAAATAAAATTATGAAAAAATATAAAAAAATTAAAGAGTTAAATGGTTCAAAATGTAATTTTGTGATGTTTTGAACCATTTCTCTTTATCTTTTGTATTTTTTTAAGCATTTTCCATTTCCTTCATTAAAAATAACATTTCTCTCAACTTGAGTTTTTTTATTGCGGTTTTATTAGGTACTTATGTTTAATACGTTTTCTCATACTTGTAATATTTTTAAGAAATTAAAACTCATTCCTAAACCTTGCATTACAGCCACATACAGGAACACATGGATGTACCAATAGACACCTCTAAAATGTCTGAACAAGAGTTACAGTTCCACTACTTCAAGATGCACGACGCAGACAATAATAACAAGCTGGACGGATGTGAACTTATCAAATCTTTAATACATTGGCACGGTGAGTTTTTTTCATAAATGTATTTGGTTTTAGCTGCTAAAGAACCGAGGTATAAGGCTCTCCCACACAATCGCGATATACCGAATTATCGGTCATAATTTCGGTCACTTATCGGCTGGAATTCCGACTCGGTATTGACCGTAATTTCAGTTGGAATTCTTAGTCATAATATCGGTCGGAACTTTGGCTTCTAGTTGGTCGGGAATACAGGACATTATTAGTAGGAATATTGGTCTGAACTTCGGCTTATTATTGGTCGGAATTCAGGCTCAATATCGGTTCGAAATCCGGCCAGAAATTGGGATATTATTGGTCGGTAATTCAGGACATTGTTGGTCGACAATTAGGTAATTATTCGTCGGTAATTTAGGTCATTGTTGGTCCGAAATCCGGGTCATTATTGGTCGGAAATCCGGGTCATTATTGGTCGGAAGTCCGGGTCAAAATCGGTCGAAACAACTACATAACTAAAGCGATGAAAGCATTTAACTTGCGGTATTATCTAGCTATGTTTAATCGAATGTGAGATCGTATCAAGCAAAAATTAGGAGATGCCGTAAATATTAATTGCGAAATTTGTAGCACTTGTGTGGGAGAGACTTTATTAAAAAAACAATTTAATATAAATTCGAAAATTTATTAATTGGGGGTAGTGAAATAAAAACTGTAGCGTAGTTTTAGTGGTTTAATTTTAGTAATTTTTATCGCTTACACAAATATATTCGGTTTTTTGATTAGATATAAGTTTTTAAAAGATTATTTATTTGATTGGTTGTGGTATGTGTAAGGGGTATAGAGAAGGTTATTGGGATAGGTTCCTGGTAGAATTGAAAAGAAAAATATTTTATACAATGGTGCCATAAACTTCACACTAGTTCGTAAATATAACTTGCATTCCTTTGACAGCTGTAATAAAAAAAAAATTAAATGAACGTACGACAAAAAAGTACGTTTGTCATCGAATAAAATCGTTAAATTGAATCTGAAACATAATTTCCAGATCTATAATCGAGATTTTGACTGTATTATTAATATTTATTTAGATTCAATACCTTGAAATCTAAATTTAACGTATAAAATTGTATACATGATACATGAATTAAATAATTTCTACCTACCGCTAAAGAAAAAGGCGTAAGTATTCATGTCACGTATGTAAAATAGCATGAATGCTTTGCTTTAGCATGAAAGCTTACGAATTGGGGCTGTTATTAAAGTAACAATAATCTCTCTCTCCTTTTTTCTATGGAAATTGGTGCCGATGTCGACAATTCTGGCAATGTCAAAGTGGTTAGGATGACAATAATCGATAATTACAATTCTATAAAAACGCTATCCCCAGCTCTAGACATGTCACTCTGACAGCTGTCACAGAAATCAAGCTGAATTTTACGGACTGTAATCCCACATATTAAATATTCAAAATTCAATATAATTCAAAATCACCTTTACAATTAGTTTAATGTATTGAAATATTTTTGCTTTCATTATAAAATTTTGCCATTTTTATTACAATAAATAAAACTGTTGATTAGGTATTTAAGATGGATGCATTCGCATAGCCTGCCAAATTTAAATTTAATGGATTTCTCGCAATTTTTTAGATTTAAAAACCAATTTGATGTTACTAATTTAGATACACGGCTACAATAACTAAATTATGGTGGTATATTCACAATATAATCTGACCTTACATTGTATGTGCTTACATTGCAAGAGGCCAGCTTATACTGGACATGTAAAATTAGTACATATTATAATAAAAATGGCAAAACAGTTATAAAATATATATATTTATAACGAACTTACGTGTGTTTGTCCTTTTTCTATGTGTGTCGTCGTTCCTGCTTCGCTTCGTATCATCATTCGGTCCGTCATTTTGGAAAATCATCGATTGGGTAAAAAAATATGGGTATTTTTATTATTATTTACCTTAACTTGTAATTTGGTAAAATGTACTGTAATTCTTTGTAATATTGTTAAATTCAAAATCTCTTTTAATTTTATTCTACTTGAAACCTCGTTCTTTTAAATATTATACGACCTTGAAACTAATCGCGATAAAAAAACCATTTAAAAAAAAACGGGCCATTGACAATCAACAAAACCTCCCGCCTATTTTGGACATGGACGAATTATCCCGTCAATGAACTGTCACTTTGACATTTCAACTTTTTAATCCAGAGCAAGGGCACAAACAACAGCCACAGCCCGGCACCCCGCCAGTAGGCGAAAAAATCTTCGGAGACGATGAATTAGTAAACTTAATAGACCCTATTTTAAATATGGATGACCATAACAGAGATGGTTATATTGACTATCCAGAGTTTGTCAGAGCACAGCAAAAGAGCCAGCAAAAACAGGGACAATAAGTCATAAGTTAAGCGCATAGTGGGACTAGGTGACATTTCGACGTTGGTCAGGGGTGGCCAACCTTTTCGACGGTAGGGCCTAATTTTGTAAAGATAGTTTCACGTTGAACCGCACTGCCATTTTTATCATTAAGAAATAAAATTGTACTTCTTTCATAATATGAGCCATCTCCGCGGACCTCAAGCTGACACGTGCCGCGTGTTGGCCCCCCCTGATTTGAGTCGGATTTCATCATGAAAGATTTTATATTTCTCTTTCAATTATTTTATGCAAAGATTATTAACTTGACACTGGCATAATAATCGCCAGTTGCCAGAGAAGAAACCATTAAATGTCAAATAATATTTGACAAGTGATGTAATCATTTTTTACTTACTGTCCAACGAAAGGTATCTAAATACGTTTAAGTTTTTGACACACTGTCTGTCTGTTATGGTTTAGAAATCAGTTGCGAAGAAGTGTCAATATAAAACTTTATTTTTTTACTTATTAATGCGATTATTCTTGACAGAAATAGTCATTTAAGTACCTCGCATTTAACTCATAATAATCTTGTATTTTTATTCTAA
Organism: Acronicta psi; assembly: GCA_946251955.1. Taxonomy (NCBI): domain Eukaryota; kingdom Metazoa; phylum Arthropoda; class Insecta; order Lepidoptera; family Noctuidae; genus Acronicta; species Acronicta psi. Next base: position 2,267,142 of record OX276498.1, on the reverse strand, counting down.
CTTAGCACTTAAAGCGCGACTATTCTAAGATACTTATTTCTTTTTGAAATTTTTGCCGCGCATAAAAGTCACGATAGACCTACTAAAGTCGGAGTGACAGTATAGCCGCTAACAAATAATAATAAATAAAAAAAAAGACGCAATGACACCTAGTCCCAACTAAACGAAGCCACATTCCGGACATAAATGAACTGAATGAGATTTGTATAAAATACTTTTTGGATGCAGTTTTTAAACGAAGTAAGAATTTTTGATGTAAGGATGAGAACATGTTATAAGACTTACTTACGATCGTAGCGATGAAGGGTGGTATACCACTGGTCAAATTTCTGTCCAATGTCGGTCCAAAATTTGAACAATTTTATGGAAAATCTTGACGTGTATTCCACACGTCAATTTTTCCACACAATTGTCTGATCCGAAGATTCAGTTGTGCCAATTTAGTAACTTCGTCGCTATTAATGGCGACTTTTATTTGTCTTAACCACAGAAAATATTTTTGACAAAGTTATTTATTTAGCGACACGTCTGACGATTTTAAATTACATATAAAAACAGCGTTAGAGCTTCTTTCAGACAAGATTGTTAATTAAAACAGACTTTAAAGGACTAATAGTCTGTTTTATCAGATATGGCACTGCAATATCGGATCCGACAACCGTATGGAAAAAAAATTACGTGTATTCCTAGGCTTACGATTTTTTTATGAATGAAAAGCTACAAATTCCTCTTGAATGAAAAGTGACAAATTGGACCAAACATTTTAACAAGTGACATACCAACCTTAGTTATGCTTACGACTTTTTTGTCGATGTTGTGTGCACTATCTTATTTTCTTTTTTCTCGTTGAAAGATTATTTGTATATTTGTGTGTTAATTGAGTTCTTTTTTACTGACGACTAGTTTAAAAAAATAGTTTTACTGCCAGATCCAAATAATTATTTAATTATTTCGCCATGATCGTTCCAATCTTGGGCATAGGCCTCTTGTTCCCCTTAATTTAAGGCTTTTAAGAAGGGCCTTAAAAAAACAATTATCAATAATTTTAATAAACCGCCAATCATTAAAAATAAAAGAAAATCGTTATTTCTACGAACTGTCTGACATTTAGAAAAATAGACAGTAAAATAAAGAAAATTATTTTAATATTTGTATACATTGATGTTTAAATTCTGCTCAAGAATGGTCTTCCATAATCTTTATTTGAATCTCGGGAAATCTCGAATACTTAACTCAGCTTAGTCTCGGTGACCAAACTTAGGACCTGGTGTGTCGATGGCCTGTAAAAATGTAAAAGCCAAGTGCAATATGCCTTTGTTTTATGTGGTTGGTCAATACGAGCAATGGCTGTTTTCGTGGTCACGCAGCGGGGCGAAGGGTATACTATATAAATTGATCTACTAAGTTACCTACGGTTGACCAACTGCACGTTTTCTTACCAATTATATTATTTATTTCTTTAAAAAAAATGATATTTATATCACAATAAGCGTGGAAAACAAACAAGGAACAAAGTAAAAAAGAATATTTCGACCTTATATTCGTTATATAAATAATTGTTTGACATTTAAATACTGCTGTTTGCTGATTACAATTTCAGACAATATTATGATTTATACGTCGTTGTTTTCTTTGGATATTTCGACGTTCAATAATTTCCTATTAGGTCCAAAATAGCCGGATACTGAACCCGAGTCTCTTCAAATATTAAGTTTATTTAATTATACATTAAAGAATAGGTTAAATCATTTTTTGTTTATATTCCTTCGTCGAAACTCAACTTTAGTTTTAGTTGTTTCTTTAAAAAGACTTATTTCGTTTTTTTTCTTTATTTCATAAAAAAGTGTGACGCATTAAATGTGTTAATAATTAAGAAAAAAGTCTCAAAATATTTTTTAATACAAAAAAATATAAACACTGTAAAATCTTGTGAACACTATTTTTATAGTTAATTCTATTGTTTGTATGTCTGTGTTGAAATGTATTACTTTATCGTGGAGCACGGAATAATAAGTGAAAGGTATGAACATACAATGTATTTTTTATTACAAAAATGGCGGTTTCTTTTCACTTTAATTATCTTGTATCATATCTTTGTGCTACAAAAAATTCAGGAAAGGCTCCGATGTGCCGGATTTATATTTTTCATAATTATGGCATCTCTCAATGCATTCCAATTATTATATTTTTTTTCTGAGAGGTCGTAATTTTCGGTCTTTAATGCTAGCGCCAATATCGCATTTCATTTACTTATCATTCCGTGGTTAGATATTGCGACGGGATAACAGTGCCAAAAGTGTACCCCTAATTACAAAAGAAACTAAAAAAACAGGTTTTAAAATATTTCCTTCTCGTTGTGTGTGAGTATATTTGTTTCTCTTCGTTTTTTAATTGGTTGTGTAAGATGTAATGTGAGAAGTGGTTGATATCAATAAAATTTATATTGATATAATATGGTTTTTTAATGTAAGTAGATAGATTTGTAGATTAACTAAGTGGTTGGTTGAAGATTGGAAATATTTTAGAGCCATATTCCTATAATTCTAATGAAAAGTATCAACTTTTGGTTTGGATAGTTCGGTCGAAGTTACTGTGCGCGTCTGAAGTTGTACGCAAGTGATTTTTGTTATAAAAACTCAGGATGAAGACAGTTGGCCTCGTAAATGTTGCGGCACGGTATGTCGACTCGTACCGACTAAAAACCGTCGCCGTCTCATGCCATATAGTCACGGACATGGGACATTCGCGACATTTGTCACGACTGAGGTCCGTAATACGCTGTGTTCTAGCGACCCCTTCAAAACTAATTAGAGCCTATTATGTCCAATTTTTCACTAGCCACCAATATTAGCTATAGAGGGTCCTATCATCCTCCTTCTGCCCTAAGTGACTATGGAGTTTCTTGTCGGCTCTCTACAAGTCCCACTTTTGGAACCGTGCAATTAGTTTGACAGTTCAAAAGTGCCTATTTATATGGTCTAATTGAAATAAAATATTTTGAATTTGAATTGACTTATCCCAATTCACTTGGGGTTGGCGCAGTATGTCTTTTTCTTCCATACATCTCTATTAGCCGTCATCTCGTCATACAACTCCTTTGTAGTCATATCCTTTCTCACACAGTTCATCCATCGTTTCTTTAGCTATAGAGGGTAAAATTAAATTAATTATTAAGAACGGTGCCTAAAGTAGATAAGTACTTTTTTTCAGATCATTAGATATTTCGCCCAAATAAAAAGCGAAAGAGTCTTGAGGTGCAATTGACACAATTTTGTGTTTTGCTACAACTACATCTGTAGAGAGAGGCTTGGTCACTCACTATGGGCCATATAAGAAAACTTAGGTCACTCAGCGAGCTATGGAGAAGGCTATGCTTGGTAAATCTACGTGACCAAATCAGAAATGAGGAGATCCGTAGAAGACCCAAAGTTGCCGATGTAACCGAAAGGTTAGGAAGCTGCAGTGGCAGTGGGTGGGGCTGGGGCGGAAAGGTTATCAAGTGGAGACCATGCACTGTTAAGCGCAGCGTGGGACGGTCTCCACCGAGATGGACAGATGACCTGGTAAAGGTCGCTGGGAGTCGTTGGATGCAGGCGGCATACGACCAACCCGTCCTTCTGGAAGTCTATGGGGCCTTTAATCAGCAGTGGACCTCTTTTGGCTGATATGATGGTGATTATGATGAAATACTCGACCCTGGCAGACCTCAGAAACTGCATAGAAACGTTCCTCATTTGCTGCTAATTACAAATTTATACAAGGTGGAAGGGAAATCGACGCACAAACGTCGTGACAAGGTTTCATTTAAAGTCAAAAATAAAATGACCTCGGTTATTACAGATATTGACATTTCTGAACGCGCAATGTATTGTTAAAAACGCGATCATAACGCTCCGCGGTGAACTTTATCGCGCGAGCGATCCGAAATAAAATCTAATTTGGGTAGATAGAAATAATTATTTTTTACATGTTCAAGTAAAAAAACTGCAGAAAAAATTACAAAATTAATGAAATAAGTTACGGAAAATTTCAACGCAGGGATCCAGAATCATGTACCTACTGAACTCATGATATTCGGATGTGCGTCGATGTCCCTTCCACCTTGTATACCTACTGAGAAATTATTACTTATGTTATTACGCAATTATTTTCTGATACTCGCGTCCTGGTTTTTTAATTTACATGTTATTATAACATACCCTTATCAGATTGCCTTCATATTATCAGTTGTAACCCTTTATTATTCAAGAATACAATTTGCAGTAAATGAAAACGATGGCGTGGCCCCAATTAAAGATAGAGACTTAGAAGTCATGACTGATCGAACGCTGAAAGAAATGGATTTGAATGACGACGGCTTTATCTCGTGGGGAGAGTATAAAAAACGACACGATGAGTACCAGCGTAGCCAGAAGGAGAAATCTTCATAACATAATAAAATATTGTTGTATTACTTGTTTAATTTCAGATTTTTACCCATCTTTATTAGATTAGATAAATATTATTTATTAATCAGTCAATCAGACGCTAGCATGGAACCGTCGCGTCGTCGTTAAAATATCGTTTTAACTTGTCAAATGCTTTATTGTCAATGACATCATTTCGTCATTATTTTATCGTAGATCGGAGATTTTATACCCATTGATAAGCATGTTTTTTATTTAGTTTTTTTCGACTCGATATTTTTTTACGGTAGGTAAACTATTACAAAAAATAAGGTTGTATTTTAATAACGTGAACGCCCATCATCTGATCCAATCGGTCGATCATCAAATACGTTTATCGGGCCGTTATGTCGATGACTAATTACTCATTTACTCGGCATATTAAGTCGGCCTAAGTACAGTTCTCGCCAAACTTATTGTTCGGCTTGAAGTTGGCACGAGCTAACTTTAACCCGGCCGTAAAAATTGGCGAGAACTGTACTCGTTTACAGAAACATGACGTATGTATGTTTGGTTCTTGTTCGTTTTTGTTTTTTCATGCTTTGTTTTTCGCTGTTTTTTTTGTTTGTGGACGTGGATGTCAGAATTTTGGCGGGAAAAAATGGTAAGAGATATTTTTGTTATTTTTTCAAAATGGTTTCGGTTATCCAAAAATACACTTGGGGCGGTGCAAAAACAATTTCATAGTCTATCAAAACATGATTATATCATGAGACGGAAAATTATATGGTGAATGTGGTGCATGAAAGAAAACCCTACTTGAAACTGGGGTAAGTATTGTCAATTTTCAAAGTATACCTCATTTTAGTGGATGATATAGGGCTATAAGTAAGGCGATGAGAACCTTCTCTCTGAGTCTGTATGAAAAAAAGTGGTGTCCGTTTCAATGGATTAAATTAGGGTGGCGTTATATTCGCAACAGGGTACATTTTTAGGCGGTTATTTTGGCATGTATTTTTAAAAGTATAGCATGATGTTTCGCCGTGTGTTGTTGTAATATCAATGCAGTATTTTAAATCAGAATTTGTCAATCTGGACAGACAGTGGTAAGTTGATTGCTTTTAAATTTCAGGTCAGGTTGACAAAAATCACCAGTCATATACTGACGGGCAGTTGGAAGAACTGCTAGAGCATGTGTTCAAGCATACAGATATCGACAAAGATGGCTATGTAGACTATATGGAGTACAAAATCAGCAATTTCAAGGCTAAAGTAGCTGAGAAGAAGGTTGCGGCTGCGGCTGGGGCTGCGCCTGCGCCTGCGGCTGCGGCGGCGCCTGCGGTTGCGGCGGCGCCTGCGGTTGCGGCAGCGCCTGCGGTTGCGGCTGCGCCTGCGCCTGCGGCCAAATAATATCAACCGATTTTTTTCTTAAGTCAACCTATTTTGAATCCTGTGCCATAGTTGAGAGTTACGCTACCCTGTTAACAAAAAAAAACTATAACCTTTTTAAAAAAATCTATTACAAGGGGTCAGATTGTTGGAGATTTAAACGACGAAGTTTTCGTTCATTTAGCCTCAGTAAAACCACGACCACGTCTACTTATCCTACTTTAGAATTTAATAACATGACGTTATTCTTGTTTTGCTTTACATTAAAAAAGTCACAAATTTTATTAATATTACGCACTTATTTATATATTAATTTTATATTTTGTTAAATATTCCGATACTCACCGATACTGGTTTGGGGTTCTTTAATTTTATGGGGCTTTTAAAAATAATGAACCATTTTGTTTTTATTAAAAAAATATTATTAGTTTTGTGTTTTTTTTTCATACACTTTTAGTTGTCAGGTAAAGTTGGTGAGTACCTACCTATTTTTTAATTTAGAAGTAGTATGCTACTGGTCCAATAGAATCAAATCAAATCATTTATTAGCTTACTAAGTGTACAAACCTAAAGATGGGTACTCACTTAGCAGTGTAGCATGTAATGTATCAGATACGGTCAGATATCAAGTGAGTACGTAGGCACGAGCCCGCTGCGAGCCGCTCGCGCGTGGAGCGCTGTAAGCTCGCAGTGACCCGCCGAGTGGCGGTATCACTGACACAAAGGCGTCTCCGGCAGCTCGTAGCTAGATACGCGGTGGACCGTGGACGAGCCGTACCCACTTGCAGGTTGATACAGTATCTGATACGTTACATGCAGCACTGCTAAGTGAGTACCCAGCTTAAGATAGAACCTAGGATACAAACCTAGGTTAGAACTATTTAGGCTTAATTACGTTATAATGTATGGCACCACATATAATCGAAAAGTTTTGCAAGGTGCTGCATAATATAATAATGTTACAAATTTTATTCTGTCGGTGTATTTATGGAAAGATGTGGCTATACTAACAAATATACCATATTCTCCCTACCTGTATTTTGAGATATAAATGCGTTTAAGCTGGGGAGATTCTCCCTGGATCGACCATCCTTAAAACCGTTAAAACTTTTGAACCGGTAACCGACTAAATCTGATAAGTATTTAGCGACTAATTTCAACTTCAACAACTTATTAGTTTAGTAATTATACACATTAATCAGTAATGCCTATATAGGATACAAAAATTGTGATACACACATTGAGCAAATAAATACTACAAGATCAACTTACGGAAGGGACTGGCACCCCACGTCACAGTTTTTCCTAGTGTGCCAGAGATATACTGTTTTTCTTTTTCATTACCTCGTGTCTGAGACTAAAAATTGTAAATGTGTATATGTCTCGTACTAACACTTGAATGAAATAAAGAATTATTTTTTTAAACTGAATAGCTAAAATTTTTTATGTTATCTAAATTTCCCTGATGGTGGCCAAACCAGAGTCAGTTACACGACGGTAAGCGGAGATTAGGCCGTATAAAGTATCAATCCTTTTTTTTATATTCATACTCTTTGGTGAATTCTTTCAGGGTCGGAAGAAGTTCAACGTATTACATACGCTGATAAGGATTTAGAGGAGATGGTGGAAGGTGCATTGAAGCAGACAGACGCCAACAATGACGGCTTTATTGAGTACGCAGAGTACAGGGCGGCAACGGCTCTTTAAAAAACTTCTAACTATTTTTTATTTGGAGTTCGGGCGGCAACGGCTCTTTAAAAAACTTCTAGTTCTAACTTTTTTGTATATGGAGTTCAGGGCTGCAACGGCTCTTTAAAAAACTTCTAACTTTTTTGTTATGGAGTTCGGGCGGCAACGGCTCTTTAAAAAACTTCTAGTTCTAACTTTTTTGTATATGGAGTTCAGGGCTGCAACGGCTCTTTAAAAAACTTCTAACTTTTTTGTTATGGAGTTCGGGCGGCAACGGCTCTTTAAAAAACTTCCATCTTTTTTTATGGAGCTACACAGGCATACTTAGGGCCTGTTTTACTTTCTGATAAGTCCGCGTTAAATTATTTGGCAGATAACTTCTTGGCTATCCAGGAGTGGTGAAACAAGCTCTAAGTTTTTTGTATTTAATTTTTTTGTATACACATGGCAACACATCGAGTTTTACTGTTACACTACAAAAATCACTGTTTTTACAATGTAATAAGGCTGCGTTTCCACCAGAGATATGCGAGGAAGCTGAGTGGTAGGTTGTATGCAAGACGAAATTCAACCAATGCTCACGGGACCCTATTACTAAGCCTCCGCTGCCCGTCCGACCGTCTGTCAGCGGTTTAACCGATTTGAGTTGAAATTCTCACAGAATTCCAATTTCTAGTGCCACAATGACGACACAATAATACTAATTAATAATGGTACGGACCCTATATGTGCGGGTCAAACTCACAATTGACCGTTTTTTTTAATGTATTTATCTGGATGTGTGGCCCTGTTTACTTAATAACTCAATGAAATAAATATTAAGATGGAACCGTGGCTAACGTTACGAGTCTTAATAGCACAAAAAAACCTACCATCCATAGACACCTTTATTTTTTTATTACCGTAAAATTAAGCGTTGTTTATTAGGTAGGTAGGTATAGTTCTTATGATCTTATTTTCCAGCAAGTTGGCACGAGCTAACTTCAACCCGGCCGTAAAAATCAGAGAAAGAAAAATATTGGTCTATAACAAATAAAACCGAAAGCTCAAGTCGTAGGCTATCTTTTAAAATCATTTTAATCCAAAATATTGTAACTTCGATTTCTACGGCCGGGTCGAAGTTAGCTCGTGCTCACTTCAAGCCGGCCAATAAGATTGGCGAGAACTGTACGTGTACCTGGCCGCATGCGATTGATTCTGCTGCGGCCGGGCGGCCGGTCGCACTTCCGCTCTCTCTCTCGCACTAGTAAGTGACAGTTCTAATTGGAGTAGGGTAGAAGCAGGGGATAGTGCGTTAAGAACAACCTTAAAGTTATTTACTTTTTTCACTAAGTATTTTACTTAAGTTCCATCTTGTTATTTATTTATTGTCTTTTTATATTAATAAAATTGAACATTATAGGAACAAACATGACATTATAATAATTTATTACAAAATTGTACATACTTTGTTTTTATTTCATTTATTCGTAGAAGATCCTTGATTATATTACTTAAGTATATTGTTATAACTCTCTTATGAGTCCGATGTGTATATGCCTATTAGCTGACGTCACACTTGGGGGGCTCTGGCATGGTCTTTTAAAAGGAAGTGCCTTCCGCGTGCTGAGGCCTTTTGAAGATTTCCACCTGTAAACGAAAAAAAGGCCTGCGGACACAGTGGGCTGCAGAGAGATGGCTTAGGAGTGTCAGTATTTCCGTAGGACTATTACCTTTTCTGTGGTATTGCGATGCGCCGCTTTCCCTTCCCTTCTCCGGCTGAGGTGTGGTCGGCGGTAGGGCCCACCATCTGTCCCCCGCAGAGAGGGCTTTGGGCGGCTATCCTCGGGGAGAGACCGGGAACGGAGCGTCCGCCGTGGGATTGCGGATTCGCGTCATCCCGCCACCTCTACTCAAAACCGCTTTGGTTTCAAAAGACCATTTCAGAGATTACCGTAAATTGTGCCGCTTGCATAAATATATTCTACTATGTCTGGACTTTAAGGCTAATATTCAGAGACGATGCTAAGCATAAACTTAGGCTTCCGTATGTCAAATTGTCATACAAATTTGACATACGGAAGCATTACTTTACACTGAGCATCGTCTCTGAATATTATAGCCTAAGGGTAACATTCAGAGACGATGCTCAGCGTAAAGTAATGTATTACAATTTGACATATGGAAGTGTAAGTTCATGTTCGGGAATGGTCGGCTCTTACTGCTATGGCAGTCATTTCAATTGTAATACTTACCTACTCTTTAATCTCTGCAACTACACATCAAGCTGCATCATCCTCATTACTATTCACAAAAATTGTTACTGTTACCACACATATTTTTTTAAAAAGAGTATCTATGGAGTTTCTTGCCGGCTCTTCTCCATAAGACCCACTTTTTTTGGAACCGTGCAACTAATTTATCGTTTCAAAAGTACCTATTTATATGGTCTAATTGAAATAAAATATTTTGAATTTGAATTTGAATGTTGAGTCTCTTCTCTGAATCTCAGCCTAAGAGACCATGATTCTCTGAGTTGGTTTCTGTGTTTCTTCTCAGATGTCGTCAGATAGGAAATGCCGATGCCGACGCCATCTAGTTTAGTAATTTAGTCTTAAAGTGTCTTCAAAGGATCTATTTGCAGAATCAAATACGTGGATTGGTGATCATCTGGCCTGAGCCCAGTAATTCGTACTAGGATATAACATCACACCTGTATTCCCCAAAGGGGTAGGCAGAGGCGTACTAATGTACACCCACATTTCGCCGGTATTTTTAGGACCCATGTAATATGGGGCGAGCCTATTGCCATCAACCAGGCACAAATCCAGACTCCGAGCTGCTACTGGGAATTTCACATAAAACCCAACAATACTTTGCTGTACTCGGGGATCGAACCCAGGCCCTCTAGCGTAGCAGTCGCGCTTGGGACCACTAGACCAACGAGGCAGACTAGAAGGCAGGATAAATAGGATAAAATAAAATAACTATTCAAATTATAAAACTTATAATGTACTTGTAATCACACACATTCTATAAGTAGGTTTAATAACTAATTATTCCTAAGAGAAAAAAAAACTGTCGACAGAAGGACTTGCAAGTTACAAGTGCGCGTATTTCGAATCTTATGGCCTGGGGGGCTAGACAAGTTGCATTTTGACATTCGAATCGACAAACAAAATGTATGGAAATGACACAAGCTAACGACAAATCGGGTTGTCACTAATGTCATTTCCATACATTTTGTTTGTCGATTCGAATGTCAAAATGCAACTTGTCTGGCCCCCCCTGTTTCGACATCTCTACAGTTCTCGCCAAACTAATTGTCCGGGTTGAAGTTGGCACGAGGTAACTTTTAGCCGGCTGTAAAAATCGGAGAAAGAAAAATATTTGATTGTAATAAATTAAATGTCAACTGGTTTAAATATTTTATTGACAGATATTGGTAGAAGACATTTTGAAAATTTCTTAAAAAGCAACCCACGTTTCTACAATATTATTTTGCTTTTTTTTTATCTATATCTATACTATTTTTGTGATTTGTTTGTTTGTTTGTTTGTAATGAATAGGCTCCGAAACTACTGGACCGATTTCAAAAATTCTTTCACCTTTGGAAAGCTACATTATCCCCGAGTAACATAGGCTATAAATCATCACGCTACGACTAATAGGAGCGGAGTAGTAATGAAAAATGTAGCAAAAACGGGGAAAAAATTATAAGACCACGCGGGCGAAGCCGCTGGCGGGAAGCTAGTTTTCTATAAAACTGTGTTTTTTTCAAGTATTATTAATTTTCGACTTTTTAGGTTAGTTATCTAAAAAGACAAACTACTTATACAAATTATTGCATTGTCATCGGTCCTTGATAAGTGTGCAAAGTTTTAAATCAATACCTACGACGATTTGAATGGGGTGAAAATCACGTTCAAAGATTCCATTCAATTAATTCATACCAAGCTAATAAAAACGTCAAAATTGAACAAAATTTTAAATCGTACTAAAAGGTGATTAAAAAGACCCTTAGGTATTCTAATAAATTAACTTTAAGTTTCAGTCACCCGTGACCATGGACGCTGTAAAGGGTTCGAAACGTCGGGATTAAAATAACGTGATAAAATCCGTAAAAAGTAGTTTTATTTCAATAACTTTAAGTTTCTAATTCTTAGAATTAGTCGCGCAGTCGTAGAATGCAACGGCTAGAATCTGGAATAATATGTTGTATTCTAGATATAGCCAGTGTGGGTCCTAGGACTCCTAGGTCCCCAGATTCCCCCAGGTCGAGTAAATTGTTATTAGGTTTCCATAAAAAATGCAAGAAAACCCAATAAAATTTGAAATAACACATACAATAGTTGAACATTGACATCGCCCGCAGACATATTGGGTGCGTTTGGCTTAAAAAGCGCTTGAAAGCGAGCGCTGAGATCGAATTTGACAGTAATTTTAGACACGTTTGATAGCTGTCATTAATTTAGTAGTTGACACTGTTGACAGCGGTTACTGCTTAGCGATCGCCATTTTGCTTACAAGCGCTTTTCGACCATTTTGTTGCAGCAAGTTATTCGACCAGAATTCTTGTTACCTTACCAGTCTAGCGAATTCTGGTTGGCATCTCTAAAGCTAATACTATTTTGGCTGTAGAATTGTGAGAACCAGCTTCTAAACGCGCGAATAGTCTTGTCTGTTAACACGTAAGCCGGAGCAGAGACGAAACGCTTACTGTTCCAAATTGTGATGTCACGTTCAAACTGAAATTGTAAGACAAATAATAGACGATATTACAGAATCCAAGGGTCGAACATATTTCAAAATTATATGCGTATTAGCTTTCCGCCAGCGGCTCCGCCCACTATCCCACGGGAACCATACATTTTACTGGGATGAAAGTAGCCTATGTGCTATTCCAGACTATAATATCTCTGTGCCGAAGGAGGTCATCAAAAGCCCATACAACTCAGCCCAAATTTGTTCCGGAGGTACATGACAGCTGTCAAGTTGACAGTTTTTACCATGACGGAGGCACATGACAGCTGTCAACTTGACAGTTTTACCATGAAATCACTATGAAACTAATAATATTGTGCATTCGTTTGACATTCCGAAACTGACACTGATAGCAGATAGCAGATAGCTGAACATCTACTATTGAGTCAAAATGGCGTGATTATTCTCAAATTAAAAGTTGTTTTTCTCATCCCCCAGTCAACATTAAAAAAGTACGACTAGAGTTTTAACCAGCGTAATGCAGGGTATTTTTTCCAATAAGTGTACCGGTACATCATTGGGCCGATTTCGATGACCTCCTTTTACCGGAATAAAAAGCCTATGTGCTATTCCAGACTATAATCTATCTCTGTGCCAAATTTCATCCAGATCCGTTCAGCCGTCCTGGCGTGATTAAGTAACAAACATCTATCCCGGTAAAATGTATGGTTCCCGTGGGAGAGATTGTTTTAATCATTTATACGAAGTACTCACCACACAGGCAAAGCCGATGGTAGAAACCTAGTACTTAATAAAATATATGTATATTTTTTTATACCACTAAGGTGGCAAACAAGCATACGGCCCGCCTGATGGTAAGCGGTTACCGTAACCTAAGGACGCTTGCAACACCAGGGGTATCACTCGCGCGTTGCCGACCCTAAAACCTTAGGGTTTATGCAGGATTCACTGCGCCGACAGTTTGAGGGCATATTCCTCTTGCTGCCAGCGCAGCGCATCCTTAGAAGGAGCTATGGCAACCTTACTCACTGCAGGAACACAACACACAATAAAGTGTGTTATTTGGCTGCAGTTTTCTGTAAGGTGGAGGTACTTTCCCAAACGGGCTGCTCCAGATTTGAGCCATAAATGGCTGTTCCCGACCTCTCTTATACTATAAACTTGAAGTACTCACCATAGCACCTTCAGATTTGACCAGAATAGCGGCAAATGGTGCGTTATACCCCGGCGAGAACATACGGTGTACGACCCTCTGTAGCGAGGGGCCTATTGGGGTCACAGACTGCGAGACAAGGATGGGCCCCACAGGCGAGTGCATCATCAGGCGGACGTGGCCGGGGCCTACCTGTGAAACAAAACAAATAAATAATGACTTGTAAAAGTGTCTATAAAGGACTTACAGAAATAAATTTCATTTCATTTCGTTTCGTTTCATTTAATTTCAAACAGAACGGCTTATATTAACACTAGCCTTTGATCGCGACATCGTTCCCGTAAAACTTGATTTTTCTCCCCGTTTTTGCAACATTCTATTGGTCGTAGCGTGATGATATATAGGCTATAGCCTTTCTCGATAAACGCGCTATCTAACACTGAAAGATTTTTTCCAACGGACCTGTACTTCTTGAGATCGGCGCGTTCAACCGACCAAACACACTCTTTAGCTGTATAATATTATGTATAAATTTTATTTATTTATTTATGTCACGCAAGTTGCTTGTCAAGAACCTTCTCTAATTAACCTCAACGTGACGTCATCCGCCGTACTTGCCGGGTTGTGGTGCTAACGCGTACTGAGAGCGGCTACGTCATTCTTACGTCACCAAGATGGCCGCCAGGCACATTATCAATTTGCGGGGCTTATTACATACCTGTGTTACTTTGACGTCAATGTGACATAGATTGCACTTTAAAAAATTGTAATCGTGTGTTAAGCTCATGGTCGCCGTATGATCTTCGCCTCTAGTCCAGTTTGCAGACCAAACGTGGCATCCTAGGAGAGAAAACAATAATATCATCATCAACCCATGTACTGTCCCACAGCTGGGCACTGGTCCTCTCAGTATGAGAGGGATTAGGCTATAGTCTACCACGCTGGCCTAATGCGGGTTGGCAGACTTCACACGCCGTCGAGAAAATCTCTCAGGCATGCAGGTTTCCTCACGATGTTTTCCTTCACCGTTAAAGCGAGTGATGCTTACAAAAAGTAATTTCAGATTCAGATTCGAACTCAAGGCCTTTGACTTGGCAGTCCAGTCGTCATGCCCCTAGGCTATCACTGCTCCAATTGAGAAGACATTATAATCACCAACAATTTTTAACGTGGAACCTTGCTACTGAATTTGGGTAATTCCCTTTTGCCCACATCGTCTAGGCCACGTCTGGTGAAGTACATAGATAGGCAGAGACTTATAGATATCTATCTACTTGCTACTATCCTGGTACAACACTTTCGCTTTCCTTAACCTTAACCTCCCCATACATACTTGTCCGTTTAGAACTTATCCTTGCCTCTTTTTACAACTGATGAATAGGATTATTTCCAAAAAGGAAGTCATCGAAATCGGCCCAAATGATGTACTGAAGGTACACTTATTGGAAAAAATACCCTGTATTACGCTAGTCGTACTTTTTTGAGAAAAATGACTTTTAATTTGAGAAAAATTATGCCATTTTGGCTCACTATTATCTGTTTCGTAACGATTTTATCTTCTTCTTCTGATCTGAAGAATGATTTCATAGTAACAACTATCAACGTGACAGCTATCTGCTGTCAGTGTTAGTTTCGGAATGTCAAACGCACGCCATTAGGGCAAATTTATACCAGTTTCTTGATTTCATGGTAAAAACTGTCAACTTGACAGCTGTCATGTACCTCCGGTACAAATTTGGGCTGAGTTGTACGGGCTTTTGATGACTCCCTTTACCCATTTACCACATTTGGCGGCTGACGTCTAAAGGCTGCGGTTAGGCTACCATCAGGCGGTCTCGATATGTTTATAATAATGTACTTACCTATTAGATCATTGAGCAATGGATACTTTTCGCCCAGACTGGAGAGTAAGGATGGTGAATGAACTGCATTTAAGTGGGCTACATCAGCCCCGTTTTCTGGTATTTCCTGTAATGTTAAGTCTTCAATTAACGTCAATCAATTGATTGTCCCACTGCTGGGCACCGGTCTCCTCTCATAATGAGAGGGATTAGATTATAATCCAACGATGAAGGTCCCATATCGTCATCTTACCATCGACCGCTTGACTGAATTCGATAAAGACATTGGTCTTTATCGAAATCAGTCAAGCGGTCGTTCGTTTACTCCGAAACCTCGCTTTCTCATTGGAACAGTGCGATTAGTTGGTCTACCCATGATAAACATCTACTTTCAACTAAATACTTAAAAATAAATTATTTAAAAAAATAACAAACCACCTTCAAAAATTAGAAAAAAAAATGGTCAGAATCGGTGCCAAACAAACAACGAAGATAATATATTCTAATTTTTGTTTGGCACCGACTCCAATACAAATTATTTCTTTCTTAACGCCTTCGCGGTCCATCGCGGCTGTACGTCCCGCCAAGGCCTGGACAAAAGCTTGACGGATGTCGAAACTATTCACGGTCGTTTTTCGTCGTGCATCGTGCAAGACCTTGGCGGGACGTACAGCAAGATGGAGAATAAATAAGGCGTTTTATTCTTATCCTCACCTGAATATGAGCACTGACAGTGAATTCATTTCTACCTCTGTATCCCCAAGTGGCTAACTCTGGCACTTCGCTCACAGTCCAAAGCGGTGGCCTGTTCTCTGCGTCGTACCAGATCCAAACAGCGCCATCTATCTCTATGGTCGTCCAATGTTTTATAGACACGCCTTTAGGTGCTGTGGAGAAAAAAAAAACGGTCAAAAGCGAGTCGGGGCCGGAGAAAAAACAAAAGTTGGAAATGAATGAGAAAAAAAAACAAAGGTTCAAATTCAAATTCAAATTCAAAGATTTATTGCGTAGTTCGCTCTGTCTCGCGCAAATGGATGTGTTCTGTTGCGATATACGTATTTTCGGTGATTTTCCAGGGGGGGCAGACAAGTTGCAATTTGACATTCGAATCGACAAACAAAATGCCAAAATGACATTAGTGACAGCCCGTTTTGTCGAAAGCTTGTGTCATTTCCATACATTTTGTTCGTCGATTCGAATGTCAAAATGCCACTTGTCTAGCCCCCCAGACTGCTTAGTATAATGTGCCTAAAAAAAACGAGACTAGACCAATGGGGGGGACTATAAATAGATATCATAAAATAATAATAAGCAGTGATAGCCTAGGGGTATGACCACTGGACTGCCAAGTCAAAGGTCTCGAGTCTCGAATCCAAGGCACACACCTCTGACTTTTATAAATCATGTGCGTAATTATCACTCGCTTTACCGGTGAAGGAAAACATCGTGAGGAAACTTGCATGCCTGAGTGATTTTCTCGACGGCATGTGAAGTCGGCCAACCCGCATTAGGCTAGCGTGGTGGACTATAGCCTAATCCCTCTCATACTAAGAGGAGACCCGTGCCCAGCAGTGGGACAGTATGTGGGTTGATTATATAATGTTCTAGAGATAGATGTGTCACTGACATAATGACATCCTACTTATTGTACGCCTCCACAAGACAGTGCCAGAACTAGGGCGGTTCAGGCCAGGGTTGGATTTGGTCATGTTCAAAACGATAGTACAATGCATTGAAAAGGGTAGTATTTGTACAAAAATTATAGTACACTTTATTAATTTGGATCAAAAGTAATTAAAAACCAATTTATGCGAAATTTACCTATTTCAAGTTTGTCAGTTATTCAATATTTGTTTGATCCTTAGTATAGTAGGAATAAAATTAGTACAATTAACACTTTTGCGCTTCCGCCTTTGAATTGTGTTGCCAGATTGTGTCTTAACTTAGTAAGGTTTATTTACTGCTCACAAAGACAAGACTTTTCGTCTCGAAGGGCACTTGAGGAGTGGAGACGTGAATTTATGTGATTTATTTTTACTGTTGTGGTTTTTTAAATATTGGATTGGTAGTAAATGGTATTTTATTAGTCATTAATGCAAAGTAATAAAATTATAGTATTTTTCGTAATATCTTTAGATATGGATAGTGTATAGTACGAAGCGTGAAACTATAGTACAAATGCTATGATTATAGTACGAAATCCAACCCTAGTTCTGGCACTGCGCTTTCCGGCGACCATAAACTCTTCTTTTACCTACCTCTCTCAAGCCCCGGCACGCTGACGCATGCGCCGTCTTCTCCAAACCTCCACTTGTGAAAGGGGCATTCGATGCAAGTGCCGCTCACATTGCCGCCCACCGCAAGATTGGCGCCCAAATGGGGACAGTATGCGTCAACGCATCTAGCAACGCCGTCTTTTCCGCGGTACACGCATAGATTTTGACCTAGGAGAAAAAAGAATAGTTAATCATCAGTCTAGCTCTAGACCCATTTAAATCGTACAGCTAGATTTTTTTATGAAAATAAAATTACATGTAAACAGTTTTACTACTCGACACTAGATGGCGTTACTGAGCCACTGGAACGTAATAAAAAGTTTTGGCTCATTTATTTTATTTTATAGATGTACTTGTTCATATAAATAAGTTTACATTATTACACAATTATTAATATAAATGAACGGCTGTACGGTTGTTAATCTAATACCTTCTTGGGTTTACATTATTTACAACGTTTTTACATAATATACTACATTGTTATACCAAATGGTACAGCCGTAAGTAGCAAAACATTATGTAATACCTATGTATTTATTATTCAGATAGTTTTATAGGCGTAACTTTCATGTTAATGATACAGCTAGCTTTTGCTACTCAACAACAGATGGCGCCACTTGCCTATAGCGTCAACGGCGATGACACTACCAATTTTCAATTCGCGACTCTCTCCCACCGCAAACCATCCGTTGGGGTACGGAGGAGGTATCTTACTGCCCATCCGTCTAGTGGCCTGGGCTCTAGATATCCGCCTATCGCGGTCTGGGCCATCCACGATGTGCTCGAAACCAATTTCTGTAAGTTCCTGTAAAATAAAATTCGTTCCTTCTTATTCTTTTTTTAGTAGGTATTTACAAAAAGTTCACATACCTACAGTTCTTGCCAATCTTATTGTCTGGCTTGAAGTAGGCACGAGCTAACTTCAACCCAGCCGTAAAAATCGGAAAAAGTAAAATATTTGAATAAAATTATTTTAAAAAAACAGCCTACCACTTAAACTTTCGTTTTTATTTATTACAGTCCAATATTTTTCTTTCTTTTTTTACGGCCGGATTGAAGTTAGGGCGTACCAACTTCAACCCGGCCAATAAAATTGGCGAGAAAAAAAATTATATCATCTTATGCGCTGTTTTATTGCAGTATTTTACTTACAATACAGTAAGTATAATTTATTATTACACAATATACTTCCAGGCGCGTTGAAATTAAAATCTTTAAAATTCGCAAACCCCTAATAGGACCGGATTTTTCGCAGATAATAACCCTATATCAACAAAATCAAAATAGTTTTATTTTCACAAAGACCTTATGCAGGCACTTATGAAATGTCGAAACTAGGTGCACGGCTCCAAATTAGTCGTTTCCTATGGAGAAGAATCGGCAAGAAACTCCATGGTTACTCTTTTAAATTTTTCAGCGTGTTGGCAATAAAACAGCGCTTATGATGATATAATTTTATTTCTATTATCCAATCAAGTGAAAGTAACTGGCATCAATATAACTGTGCCTCGGCCATGAGTTTTTCTCACTAGACTCGCTAGCGACGCCGTAAAATATTTGTAAGGAAAACTCTCGCAGCGCCTCTAGCGGTTACGTAAGGAACTAAAATCAGCTATGAGATTACAGCGTTTCGATGCGTAAAAAACCTGTCGATACAATTCGAGAGAACTCATGGCTGAGGTACAGACGCTATGACATCTAAGCCACCGCGATTCTACCCGCCAAGTCGAAATCCTTTGCGTTCTTATTTGTCTCACAGTGACGCTAGCGACATCTATTGGAAAGCAAATGCTTCAAATCAATCAAGGTAGAGGTACTGACAACCCAGGTAAATCATCCAGGTAAATAGTAGACAACGGCTGCACATTCTATACGTGATATAAGATGTCAGGACAAAATTTTCTTAGTATCTTGATGTTGCAACATTTTTTTTTTAATAATTAAAAATAATCCGTCCAGGATTTTTTTGCGAATCCATTTTTAATATATTTTCTAATAATTATACTAAATTCATGATAAAATATGTTTCATTCTAATATCAGCTCGGTGAAGGTCGATGTAGGTTCGGATCTTAGACTAAAGTGGTTTCCAGACGTTCAGTTAAATCGTGCCTACACGCGTGCGATTTAACTGATCAGTTCAATTGAACAGTTCTCAGTTTTGCCTACACACGTACGATTTAACTGGTCTGTGCCACAACCATGAGGTTTTCTTACTCAACTCGCTAACAACGCCGTAAAATGTTTGTATGGAAAACCCTCGCAGCGCCTCTAGCGATTACGTACGATACTAAAATCTATTAATAGATTACAGCGTTTCGATGCGTAAAAAACAAATCGAATTATTTCGATAGGTAGGATAGCAAATTTTAGTTCCTTACGTAACCGCTAGAGGCGCTGCGAGGGTTTTTAGCGAGTCTAGTGAGAAAAACTCATGGTCGAGGCACAGTTCAATTGATCAGTTAGAACTGTTTAGTTAAAACTGAACGTCTGGAAGCCGCTTAAGCGTAGAAGTCGCGTTTAAAGAAAATTAGTTACATATTTAAAATATACTTACTTTTTTATACAGCAACGGATTAACATAGCTTCTATAAATGACAAGAATTAAAAAATAAACTAACACAGCCAAAAAAATCAATACAATATTTTCCAACAAACATTCGAATATCGTTCTTATAATTTCGAAACTTAAATTCAGATAGAACAAGAGAACATCTTTTTTGAATTGTTTGTTTTTAATTGCATTTTGACATTCGTAGAATGTTAATTCTTTATCCAAAATGTTTTTAGCGGTGTTCTTGCAAAAGGCAGCCATCTTTTAAAAAAAAATATGTTGTACCATGTAACTGAAAATTAACAAAGAAAATTATAATTAGTATTTTGATAAACTTATGACTGAAAATAACGACTAATTAATTAATTAATTAAAACTTTGAATATATAATTACAATAATTATTCATATAATTTAATTTAATATACTTATATTAACAAGAATTTATTAATTTTTCAATTTAATTTAATCAAAATTAAGCAATTGTTATTTATAATGTATTATTTAATCGTAATTTAATTGTACCTAGATATGACTAAGCATGCTGTGATTTCCTGTTAGTCAGGAAACATAAAACATGCAAGGTAATGTGTATTTTTCGTCGGTAATCCTATAAATAAAATAAACGACTAAACGAGGTTTAAAGAAATGCGAAATGGATACGTAATTAAAAAAAAAGTCGAATAATTTAGGTCCCCTATAACATTTTGTATGTTGGAAAAAATCCTACTAGGTGATGTTATTAATGTGAATGTTGTTGTAGATGTATTGGGTTATTGTCGACTAGCCACAAAGTCGATTCGTCACACTTAAAATTCCATACATTCATTTTAAACTCGCCACAACGATAAAAAAGTATATAGGTTATAAACCTAAACTAAAATTAATGATTCAATGAAGATATTTCTTTAGATCATTAATTGTGTTTGACTTCATATTATTAGGAAGGTGATGGTAAAGTTGTAATGTGTCTATAGCTGTATATTCGATTCTGCAATGGAATGCAAACTGTGATTTTTATAAAAGTTTTCTGTGATTTTAGATATACCTACTCGTAAAAATAACCCTGTGTTTGATTTTTCTGCTGCCTGTACATCGATAATAAGTGTGACGAGTTTAAAATGCTCTAAAATATTTGTATTAATTTAAAAGTGTGACGAGTACACATATATTTATTTAAGCATAGTAAATATAGTAACACATACTTTTTCTGTGACAAATTAAGAAATGTGTCAAGTTTGCAATAACCCGATGGAACGGCTGAACGGATCTGGATAAAATTTGGCACAGAGATAGATTATAGAATGGAATATCACATAGGCTATTTTCTATTCCGGTAAAAGTTATGGTTCCCGTGGGAACGATTTGTTTTAACCTTTCCTGCGATAATGATTGCAACCTATGCGAAAATGTGCAGTATGACTATTATTGCCATCCTTTTCGTTTCCCTACAATTTTTGCAAATTAGAGCAGGAAAAATATAGTTTTACGAATTTCCATGATAAAAGAATATCGCCAAATTTATTGCACACTTGGTGTACAAACGAGGGAATAAACTCAAAAAGTACTGGACCGATTTGAAAAATTCTTTCCATGTTAGATAGCCCATTTATCGGGGAAGGCTATAGGCTATATATCATCACGCTACGACAAATAGGAGCGGAGTAGTAATGAAAAATGTTGCAAAAACGGGGGAAAAAATTATAAGACCACGCGGGCGAAGCCGCTGGCAGAAAGCTAGTCATCGATAAAGAAATGTCTGTGATATAATAGTAAAGTTTACGGCACATTTAGCCGGTATGCTTAGGTCCTATGTAATAGGGGGAGAGTTGGTTACCATCAACGGGGCACAAATCCAGACTGAGCTGCTACGGGGAAATTTACAAAACAACCCAACAACACTGCTCGACCCGGGGATCGAAGCCATCCAATCATCATCATTCTCCGAGCCTTTTCCTAACCATGTTGGGGGAGCGGCGTATCCAATCGCGTCGCACCTTCGCCAAAGCCAGAGTAACGACACCAGAGAGCGCACATGAGAGTCTCATACATCACACAGCGAAGCAAAAAAAAAACCATGTTGGGGTCGGCTTCCAGTCTAACCAGTTGCGGCTGAATATCAGTATTTTACACGAAGCGACCGCCATCAGACCTCCGCAACACAATTTCTGGGCAATACCGATATTCGAAGGATAGACAGTCAATCTATGGAGTATAATATTATAAATCTATGGTAGGATTTATATGACGTACACTCATACCCAACTCTTATTAGCAAAATACGTTTACATTTCTTGTTTAATAATTTTAATTTTGCTTTTTCTGTTCAAGTCTATTTATGAACAACTTTTATGAGATCTCTATATATACTTTACTCTATGGTTAGAATACAATAGGCAATTTGACCATAGAGTAAAGTAATATATTCTAACAATCCCCAGACTGAAAACATATTATACATGGAAGGGACATCGACGCACATCCGAATACCATGAGTTCAGTACATGATTCTGGACCCCCCTGCGTTGAAATTTTCCGTAACTTTTATCATCAATTTTTCAATTTTTCTGCTGTGTTTTTACTTGAACGTTTTACTTAAAAAATCATTATTTCATTTATTTCGGATCGCGCACGCGATAACATTCACCACGGAGCGTCATGATCGCGTTTTTAGCAATACACTGCGCGCTCAATAATGTAAATATCTGTAATAACCGATAATTTTCTACATGAATGACCTAGGTCATTTAATTTTCAACCTTAAGTGAAACCTTGTCACGACGTTTGTGCGTCGATGTCCCTTCCACCTTGTATACTTGAAAAAGACTAATAAGATTTAATAGCCGTACAGAAAACAGTGACAAATGACAAATGACAGCCAACCTCCAGTAATTGGAGAGGCACTTCGAAGAAGAAGAAGAAAACAGTGCTTTGAACTATGACTGCAGAGCCTGTGGTGAGCCTTGTGTGATTGTGACGTCCTGGCGACGAAACGAATGAGTCTGCTCGGCAACGGGTATGCGAAGCCAGAAGACTTTAGATTCATTCCTCTAAATGGGTTAGACGCCTTCATGAACCACGTCTTCAAAGAGTAAGGAATATACGGTAATGGGGACAACACAAAAGATCCCACTGGGTCGAAGTGTTGCTGGCATTACCAGCCCCCATAGCAAGATAAGTTAATAGCCATATTGTCTAGTCTAGGTTAAGCGTAAAGCAATCGAGATCACAAAACTTGTTAATCGCTTTTTTTTAATTGGCATTGTCAATTTTTTAAATGATGTTTTTATAATAAAAAAACAGACAGCAAGGAATAATTCGTGATAAACCTGGGAGACAATTCTGCTATTATATCAAAATCGTCATTCAATGGCTTCAAAATTATGATTTGGTGTTCAAAATCTGTCATTTACGACCATTCACAATTGAAATAACACACTTCGGGCCCTGTTTTATAAGTTTTATGACTGATATGCTCCAAATGGTTTTTGAATTAGAGCAGATATTAAAAAAATAACCTCCTGAAGAAGGTCCCTTTTTGACTTACAATTTTTTTTATAAATGTCCCCTCATAGTTATGGCAACCCTAGTCTCGGTACGATTTCCACCAACCGGGCCGCGCTGGAGCGCAGCGCAGTGCGTTCCAGTGCTCTGCCATGGAAGCCGGCCGCATGCTCGAGCATGCTCGCGCATCCGCTAGCATGCTCTGTCGCGGTCAGCGACAACACATGAGTGCCACTATGGGCGCACCCAGTATTTTTAAGGAGTGGGGCAAAAGTAAACACAGTACTTAGTAGGAAATTTTTGACCAGTTTTTATTGGATGGTAAAAATGGAGACAAGCCACCATGGGCACACCCAGCATTTTCAAGGAGTGGGGCAAAAGTAAACAAAGTAGTAGGAAATTTTTGGCCAGTTTTTATTGGATGGTGAAAATGGAGACAAGCCACCATGGGCACACCCAGCATTTTCAAGGAGTGGGGCAAAAGTAAACAAAGTAGTAGGAAATTTATGACCAGTTTTTATTGGATGGTGAAAATGGAGACAAGCCACCATGGGCACACCCAGCATTCATTCTTCATCATCAGCAGCCCATCTTCCATCTGACATGGCCCGTTACCTGCGCTTGCGATGACGTAATGGTCGCGTCGATAAACGCAGTCCGTGTTGCTGAGTTTTGGGCCGGACAAGTGTGAGCCCTTAATCCTTACTAATATTACAAATGCAAAAGTAACTCTGTCTGTCTGTCTGTCGCGGTTTCACGCCAAAACTACTGAACCGATTTAAATGAAATTTGTTACACAGATAGTCTAGATTCTGAGAAAGGACATACGCTACTTTTTAATGCGACAAAAGGGCTATAAGGGGTTGAAATAGGGGATGAAAGTTATATACCCAGACGACGGGGGCGAATACGCTGGAGGAAAACTAGTGTCAAATATAATTATTTGCCATCGACACGCTAAGTGTAATTGTGACATTTTTTATTGAGAAGTGAACTTTATTAACTGTAGGTACAGTATGAGTATTCTGATTCTGATGTTGCTTTAGTTATTCTATTAATCTATACTAATATTATAAAGACGAAAGATTTGTTTGTTTGTTTGTTTGTTTGTTTGTTTGTAATGAATAGGCTCCGAAACTACTGGACCGATTTCAAAAATTCTTTCACCTTTGGAAAGCTACATTATCCCCGAGTAACATAGGCTATATATCATCACGCTACGACTAATAGGAGCGGAGTAGTAATGAAAAATGTAGCAAAAACGGGGAAAAAATTATAAGACCACCCGGGCGAAGCCGCTGGCGGGAAGCTAGTGTATAATATAATTATAACCAGCCCGAGGTAGAGCTTGTCAAGCTCACTTAAATGTCCTGCTGATAGTGGCGTTGTGTGTCGGGTCTTTTTATTCCCTACAACATGGTTGAGTCAAACGGCGCCGATACACACGTCATGCTCGTGAACGGGTGCTGTCTGTCGGGACTGGTCAGCTCTTACTGCAATGGCTATGTTCTTTTATTTGCTTTTTGTCCTTTTTTTTAGTCATACACATCATACTGCATTATACTCACACTATTCATCACAAAATTTTATTGTTACTCGCCTATATTTTTTTTAAAAGAGTAACTATGGAGTTTCTTGCCGACTCGAAGTCCATAAGTCGCACTTTTTGGAACCGTGCAACTAGTTTGACAATTAAAGAGTGCCTATTTATATGGTCTAATTGAAATAAAATATTTTGAATTAGAATTTTGAATTTTTAAGAAAAGTGATATGCAGTATTTATTATTCTTCGTAAAATACTAAATACTGCATTGTTTTACGAGGTTTTTTTTAAGTAACCAAATTAATATTTAATTTTGTCTAGACATATATTAATTTTGCCCAAAAATTCTTAGCTGAGTCAGGGAGCAGGGTGGGGCAACTGCACCACGCCTTTTTCCCACAGGGGTGAGCAGAAACTAGAGCCACGTGCTAATTCTTACATACTTCTTGCTTCCTCCACGTTCTTCTTGCTTCATACACACACGCCGGCTGTGAGTACTACGCATCTGACGTTTTTGAAAGATTTCACCAATAAGGTCGGTATAATTATTTCTAGGGCGTCCCCTCCCGGCGCTTCTTGTCTCCCTTTTTAATCCCCGCAAAAACGACGGGGTGTTATAAGTTTGACGTGTCTGTGTGTGTGTGTGTATCTGTCTGTGGTATCGTAGCTCCCAAATGGATGAACCGATTTTGATTGCTCTTTTTTATTTGAAAGGTGAATTAATCGGGAGTGTTCTTAGCTATGTTTGATGAAAATCGGTCCAAGATGGCCGCCGCCACAAAATAGCAAATTACATATTTTTTCACAACTCCCTCAATATGGGTGTCAAATGAAAGGGCTTAACTGGGAGAATACTATACACTATGATAAATTTCAAATCCAAGATGGCCGCTACCACAAAATGGCAAATTACATTTCGTGTCGGGGCTTTCTAACTTAGGTTATATCTATTTCTATTCATTCATTCTCTCGATATGCCCAAAGCATCTCAACATATTTTCTCAGTACGAGTCACTAGAAAAATAGTCACTCACTCACTCACTATATAAATATATATTACGACTTACATAATACCATTAACCGTAGCGTAGTTAATAAAATAAAATAAATATTATCATTGTTTACTAAGTTTTTAAATTTACAATGGCGTGTCAATACATTGAGTAGTTTGTAATTCTTATCAAAACAACAAATTAAGATTAAGTACGTTTACACCTAATTATAAATAAAATATTTTAGTATATTATATTTTTTCCTTCATTCTGTTATTATCTTAGCATGGATTTTTTTAAATTATTTCTTTTGATTTTTTTTTAACTTTTTTATTGTGGATAAGTTCCAATTCAAATTGGATTTTTATTTTTTAATTTTTAATTTTGTGCATTTCTGTTATTGATAAAAGCATCTCTAACTGACATTTTTAATGATTGTGTTATCATAAAATTGTTGATGTGCCTTGAATAAATAAATAAAGAGAGGTAGGGCACAGCCATTTATGGCTCAAATCTGGAGCAGCCCATCTGGGGAAGTAGAGAAAGTACCTTACAGAAAACTGCAGCCAAATAACACACTTTATTGTGTGTTGTGTTCCTGCAGTGTGTAAGGTCGCCAGAGCTCCTTCTAAGTATGCGCTGCGCTGGCAGCAAGAGGAATATTCCCTCAAACTGTCGGTTCTAAGAGGTTTTTCGGGTCGGCAACGCGCGAGTGATACCCTTGATGTTGCACGCGTCCATAGGCTACGGTAACCGCTTACCATCAGGCGGGCCGTATGCTTGTTTGTCACCTTAGTGGTATAAAAAAAACACTACTCTCTTTCAATAGGTTGTTTATACAACCCACTGAAAGATAGATGGACGAACAGCGGATGCTTAGTAATGGGGTTCCATTGGCACCCTTTAGGTACTAAAAAGGAACCTGTCAACAGCAAACACGAGCTCAATCGCCTAACGTTAGACTTTGAACGTGACCTATATTTTACAAGAATTTTAAAATGACATAAGCAAGGTCGCTATGTGCGAATATAATGGCAATATATAGTAATGTAATTTGATATTCAACATAAGTAGCGACATTATAACGCTAGATTAACATTTTACACTTCCGTTAACAATATGCCTGTGGCATTAATCATTTCACCAATTTGAGAGAGGTAGGGCACAGCCATTTATGGCTCAAAACTGGAGCAGCCCGTCTGGGGAAGTACATCCACCTTACAGAAAACTGCAGCCAAATAAAACACTTTACTGTGTGTTGTGTTCATACAGTGAGTAAGGTTGCCAGACTTCTAAGGATGCGCTGGGCTTGCAGAAAGAGGAATATTCCCTTAAAATGTCGGCGCAGTGCATCCTCCATAAACCTCTAAGAGGTTTTTGCAGGGTGTGCAACGTGTGTGTGACGCTTCGGCGTTATAAATGCTATAGGTTGCGGTAACATGCATGAATATTGAATATTTTGCCAAAAAATAATGATTACATATAATATTATGTTATTACATACAAAAATGTTTACAAAATTGTTTTTATGAATGTTAGCATAGACATTACTGTTTAGATTTTAACATTTTTACATTGCTACACCCGATTGGGTAGACTGTTAAAACCTACCAAAAATTATAAAACACCATTATGTACACAGTTTTACGCAATAAATATCTTTGACTTTGACTTTGAACTGTCTACAATTAAACGAGCCTCATGCTTGTTTGCCACCTGTGTGGTAGGTATAAAAAAAAACCAGGAAGTAGTATACCAATACTACTACTACCTGCAAACACAGAATAAATAATAACAGAATGGCCACTCTCCGCCCCTCCCTAACGTCAGATACCTCACTCAGGTACCCCGCATTCTGCCGGTGTTCTTGCCGGACTGCCAACAAACCCTACGCACTCTCACGCACACATTTGCATTTGCACGTGTACAAACGTAATTGTGACAACTTTGACATTTGGTATTGTAGTGTGCAGCGGTATCGGAAAGTTTGTATGGAGTGTCACAGGTGTGATACCGATTAAACCTAGCCGTATATGTCATAACATTGGATCCCAGCCTACTTAATATTCAGAGGCGTAAACAAACGCACTCTTATGTTTTGCATTTTTTTTAATCAAAATTGCCCTTTACAGCTTATAATTAACACTTGCCTTTGCCCGTGAATTCGTTACCGTAGAAGTTGATTTTTCCCCCTGTTTTTGCAACATTTTTATTTGATACTCCGCTCCTATTGATCGTAGCGTGATGATATGTAGCCTATAGCCTTCCTCGTTAAACAGGCTATCTAACACTGAAAGAATTTTTCAAATCGTACCAGTAGTTCCTGGGATTAGCGCGTCCAACCAAACAAACAAACTCTTTAGCTTTATAATATTAGTATAAATGATTATCTTAGAAGATATCAGAGAAATAAAAAGACAAAAAGAAAATTGAAAACGAATTGATCACGTGATCGTAAACGGCTGTGATTGGCTAAATGATCGATGACGTCAACTAATTGTAAGTAGTTTCGTGTAGTGTGAATTTCGTACATAAATACAAGCAGGTGTGGTCACGATGACATGAGGCGTCATATTGTCAGGAAAGCGTTTTCGCGGGCTATTAAAATAAACAATAATTCAAATTTCAAATTCAAATTCAAATTCAAATTCAAATTCAAATTCAAATTCAAATTCAAATTCAAATTCAAATTCAAATTCAAATTCAAATTCAAATTCAAATTCAAATTCAAATTCAAATTCAAATTCAAATTCAAATTCAAATTCAAATTCAAATTCAAATTCAAATTCAAATTCAAATTCAAATTCAAATTCAAATTCAAATTCAAATTCAAATTCAAATTCAAATTCAAATTCAAATTCAAATTCAAATTCAAATTCAAATTCAAATTCAAATTCAAATTCAAATTCAAATTCAAATTCAAATTCAAATTCAAATTCAAATTCAAATTCAAATTCAAATTCAAATTCAAATTCAAATTCAAATTCAAATTCAAATTCAAATTCAAATTCAAATTCAAATTCAAATTCAAATTCAAATTCAAATTCAAATTCAAATTCAAATTCAAATTCAAATTCAAATTCAAAATATTTTATTTCAATTAGACCATATAAATAGGCAGTTTTGAATTGTTAAACTACTTGCACGGTTTCAAAAAGTGGGACTTATGGAGAAGAGCCGGCAAGAAATTACATAGTCACTCTTTTAAAAAAAAATATAGGCATAATAGTTTAAAAATACTAAAAATCATGCTTTTTTCACAATGAGTGTATGAACGTCTATTAAGTATTTATTTATTATTAAAAAAGGATCTCTAACAAGAAATATAAGGACATTACGCAAGAATGACACAAAAAAAACAATAACGCTGTAGATCTAATGCTTTCTTAAATATAGGAGACATCAACATGCAAAGTTATCTTTACACATAAAATGAAAATCTTTAAGGGGGTCATCAAAAGCCCATACAACTCAGCCCAAATTTGTACCGGAGGTACATGTCAGCTGTCAAGTTTTTACCATGAAATCATTAAGAAACTGGTATTTAATGTGCCCTAATAGCGTGAGTTTGACATTCCGAAACCGAGTCAGTTGACAGTTTTTACTATGAAATCATTAAGAAACAGATAAATTAGTGTGTCAAAATGGCATGATTTTTCTCAAATTAAAAGTGATTTTTCTCATCCCCCAGTCAACATTAAAAAAAACGTACGATCACAGTTTTAACCAGCGTAATAAAGGTTTTTTTTCTAATAAGTGTACCTTCGGTACATAATTCAATTTTGATGACTTCCTTTAAGATTAAGGCTGAGATTCAGAGAAGAGACTCAGCATGAACTTACGCTCCCGTATGTCAAATTGTCATACAAATTTGACATACGGAAGCATAAGTTCATGTTGAGTTTCGTTTCTGAATATCAGTCTGAGAGATTAACAATACCTAGAGTAGTCTAGAATTTAAGTTAGAATAAATGTTTCGTCTTAAATTTTATTATCTCTTTAATAAAGTTATTTTCAGCAAATAAATTTACCAGAAATGTTTTGATAAAACATTGTACCTACCAACATTTACGTTAATTTCGAAAAACTTGCCCTCTAGGTCAAACTGAATGCTCAATCTTTTTTTTTATGTCTCATAATAATACAGAATCGTTTCCTTTTTAATTTGAATGGCCTTGGTTGCTTGCGTTTCAAAACGAGTGTACCTAGATTTAAAGTACTTTGTCCATTTTTTTTACTTAATAGTTAATTATTAATTAAATTTTACATAATAGTTTTTTTTTTTATGAAGGAAATAATCGTAGGCGGGCAGGGCTCGAACCTGCTTCAAATCTTCTGATTAAATACAGCAGACGCTATAACCTCTAGGCCACTGCGAGTCCCAATCGCCAAGTCGAAATCTTCCTTCACAATCTAAAGGAAGTCATCGAAATCAGCCCAAGTGATGTACCGAAGTTACACTTATTGGAAAAAATACTCTGTATTACGCTGGTTAAAACTCTAGTCGTACTTTTTTAATGTTGACTGGGGGATGAGAAAAAAACTTTTAATTTGCGAAAAATCACACCATTTTCTGTTTCGTAATGATTTCATAGTAAAAACTGTCAGTGTCAGTTTCGGAATGTCAAACGCACTAAAAGACACACATTAAATAAAGTAAAAAAAAAACAAAAACATTCAACCCATATACTGTCCCACTGCTGGGCACGGGTCTCCTCTCAGTATGTTGCTGTAGTCCACCACGCTAGCCTAATGCGGGTTGGCAGACTTCACATGCCGTCGAGAAAATCTCTCAGGCATACAGGTTTCCTTACGATGTTTTCCTTCACCGTTAAAGCGAGTAATAATTACGCACATGATTTCGAAAAGTCACAGGTGCGTGCCATGGATTCGAACTCGAGACCTTTGACTTGGCAATCCAGTGGTCAAAAAAAAAGCAGCCTAGGGGCTATCACTGCTTTTTTTAGAGTAAAAAACAAAGTAATTTTTCTCATCCCCCAGTCAATATAAAATAGTACGACTAGAGTTTTAACCAGTGTAATACAGGGTATTTTTTCAATAATCGTACCTTCGGTGCATCATTTGGGCCGATTTCGATCATTCGTTGACATCCTTTTTCAACCCCCAACGCAAAAACGACGGGGTGTTATAAGTTTGACGTGTCTGTCTGTGTGTGTGGGTGTCTGTCTGTGGCATCGTAGCTCTCGAACGGATGAACCGATTTTGATTTGGTTGAAAGGTGAATTAGTCGGGAGTGTTCTTAGCTATGTTTAATGAAAATCGGTCCAAGATGGCCGCCGCTACAAAATAGCGAATAACATATTTTTTCACAACTCCCTCATTATAAGTTAATATACACTAGAGACGCTCTTTTTTCTATAGATCTACATTTCTTAATTATATTTTTTTATGGTATGGAGAAAACGAGCAGACGAATCGCCTAATGGTAAATAAGCGCTTACCGCCGCCCATAAACACCCGCAACACTGGAGGAGTCACAAGTGCGTTACTGGCCTTTTAAAAGGGAGTACGCTCTTTTCTTGAAGGTTTGAAGGTCGTATCGGCCCAGAAATACTGCAGGCGATAGCTCATTTCATAATAATAATATAAAAAATTAGAAAACCCCCGACACGAAATGTAATTTGCCATTTTGTTGTGGCGGAAATCTTGGATTTGAGATTTATAATAGTGTATAGTATTCTACTAGTTAAGCCCTTTCATTTGATACCCTTATTGAGGGAGTTGTGAAAAAATATGATATTCGCTATTTTGTGACGGCGGCCATCTTGGACCGATTTTTATCAAACATAGTTAAGAACGCTTCCAACTAATTCACCTTATAAATAAAAAAAACAAAATCGAAATCGGTTCATCCGTTCGGGAGCTACGATGACACAGACAGACAAACAGACACGTCAAACTTATAGCACCCCGTCGTTTTGCGTCGGGGGTTAAAAATACTAGTTATGACAACGCCTGTTGCCTAGTGCTTCAAGTGTCGCACTGCTGATCACGAGGTCGTGGGTTCTGTTCACACAGAACACAAATATTGATGTCATGAACATAAGCGTTGGTTTCAGTGATGTATTGTAAAAGATCTCGAATGTATTCCCCAGAGGGGTACAGGCGTACTAATGTACACCCACATAATATAATAAATAAATACGATTAAAAATATAACAAATAAATTCACTTATAAATATTATAAACTAGCTTTCCGCCAGCGGCTTCGCCCGCTATCCCACGGGAACCATAGATTTTACCGGGATAAAAAGGAGCCTATGTGTTATTCCAGACTATAATCTATCTCTGTGCCAAATTTTATCCAGATCCGTTCAGTAGTTTTTGCGTGAAAGAGTAACAAACATCCATCCATCCTCACAAACTTTCACATTTATAATATTAGTAAGAAAGAAGATAAGATAAATACAATTATAAATATAACAAATAAATTCACTTATAAATATTATAAATAAATACAAAATTTATGTTATAAATGAGATAATAAGAATATGTTACACCATAAATATAATATTTTAATGTATACTTTTTTAATGGGTAATCAATTTGCAAATGATGCTAAACCCTCTTCCTCTCTCCTAATTTTGTTGTGCCCGACAGGGTCCATAATGATCTAAGTTATCTATAGTCCACCTTTATAAAACATTATGGAATGCAATAAAGTATTGAGTATTGAGTTCGTCGGTATGTGTCCGAATAGGGGACGAGCTTATTGCCACAACCATAGGATATCATAGAAAAACCCGATAACTACTCGACCTGGGAATTGAACCCGGAATCGCAAGCGTAGCAGTTCCGCTTAGAATCACTAGGCTAACAAGGCAGGCTTTGTATTTACAAAAAAAAAAATATATAAATAAGTATCATATCTATTGTCTAGTACCCAATCCATAGTACAAGCTCTGCTTAGTTTGGGACTAGATGGTGCTGTGTAAAAATGTCCAAGAATATTTATTTATTTAGGTATTAGGTATATAAACTAAACAATATTCCACGAATCTCAGAAATTATAGAGTACAGAAAGTTGAAATTCGGCATAGTTGTACATAATTATTTATTTATTATGTAATTCTTTATGTACAGAAGCGAACTTAATGCCCAAGGCATTTTCTACCAGTCGTCTTTAGGATAGATAGAAATTGGTATATATAAGATATAAGCTAAATATTTTGGGACATTACCACATGATTGTTCATAAATAACTAGATAAATACGACAGAACATAATTATACTATCTTAATATTGCTCGAATTCCTAATAAAAACAATGAGTTGGTCGTATAACAATTTCATTAGACCAGTAGACCATAAGTAAAACCTACTTTCCATCTTACTTCTTAGTAAATCATAAAAAAAAGTCTTACCTGTCAAATT
Organism: Acronicta psi; assembly: GCA_946251955.1. Taxonomy (NCBI): domain Eukaryota; kingdom Metazoa; phylum Arthropoda; class Insecta; order Lepidoptera; family Noctuidae; genus Acronicta; species Acronicta psi. The sequence goes on along the minus strand of OX276498.1, from coordinate 2,233,721 downwards.
TCCATAAAAAAGTTCCGGATTAAAAAGCGCGCGAAACACACAGCTAACGAATGATTATAAAAAAAATAAGATGCACAGGCGTGTGCGTTCAGCCGGTGCTCGCGTGCCACTGTTATTATCCTGCGTGTTGTTCCCTGATTTTGTATTCTATATTTTTTTTACAGTTTTAGAAAGGAGTTTTGTTTATGTGTGTTTTTAGCTTATTTCGAGTAGTCTTAAAACAGTCAAGTAACAAGTTGCAAATAACTACTTGGTTACAAAACGTTCATGTAACATAATATCCAAATCTCGAACAACCTGAAGTTGAAAAATAACTACAATATCTCAAAAAGTTCAAAAAGTTGCATAATAATCAAGTCTCAAAACATTCATGTGTCTTAACAAGAATTTTTTTGTTTTAATTTTGCACAGCGAAATTCTAAATCCAGATAAGTAAATGGGTTTAGGTTAGGTTAAAACTGTGGCCACACATCGCCAGAACCACATGTTTTAGGCTTAAAGGACATTGTATCCAGGGCCGTAAAATACCTAAATAATAAAAAAAAACTACATGTTTTGTTACAAAAGAAAATAATTAGATGTCTTTATTATTTTGACATAACTAGGTATTTTTCTGTGCAATCAATATTTTTTACATAAACAAAAAAATTATTATTATGTGAGACGGATGTTTTGAGACTTGAACTTACTGAGATGTATTTATTTTGCAACTTTGAGGTTTTGAGATTCGGATATTTATAAGTAATGAGATTTGAACGTTTTACAACCACAATATATGTTATATATGTTTTGAGACTAAAGATTGCGAGATTGTTCATTGAGGAATTACTTACTTACAATTTTCTTATTAAATATAGAAATAAAACTACTTTTTACGGATTTAATTTACAATATACTACAATATGAAGAGGAAAGATATGTATTTTTGTTTGTTAGGAATAAATTAAAAAGAACGGATTTTGAACCACAGGCTCATGGCTAAGTTATAACTTTAGTCCGCACGGAACTAGTTGGCCACGCCTTAGGTAGGGACGGGGGTGAGGCGGCGGGTTACTGTGAACGAAAGCAAGCGCCCCCGCCCCCGCCCCACCGTGCGCAGGCGACTCCACCCCTCCATCCCGCCGCTCGCATACCTAAGGCGCGGCCAACTAGTTCCGCGCAGACTATACGCTGATGCAGATGTGTGTGATTTATTTATTTATTTATTTATTTATGGTCAGCCAACAATTGCTTACACTAATACATATATAGTTAATTGGATTTATATTTATACATTTAAGAGCGCAGCAATTACTTATAGGCTAACACAGCATGCACATTAACAACGGTTATTAAATGAAATTAGCAGTATTACTTAATCTATTTGAAATAATAATCATAAGAAGAAATAATTTGGATAAAAACAAAATGAAGATGACAAAATTCTATAGGTACTACTACAAAGAGCAAAAATTAAAATAAAAAATAAATGTAAATCATAAAATTTTTAACATCGTTAATTTTGATTGAAATTTAATTAATTTACAATTAAAATTAATAACGGATTCCTAATATGAAATAAATTATATAAAAATAAAATAATAAATTATAAATAAATCAAAAACATAGTTAATATTTAGGTATTAAGAATCAGTACATTATTTATTTATACATAACATCAAATCTAATATAATAAGATAAAAGAAAAAAAAAAAATTACAGTTATTTAATTTGAGAGAGGTGACTGAGTGATGATGGATGACCATTCTTTAACACATTGAGGCCCAGGTGCCTCGGAGAGCACGTAAAGCCGTCGGTCCCGGTTATCATACGAACACCTATGACAATCGTTAGTTGCCAGAAGACTTCTTCTTTACAAAGGTAAATCGGTATCACGATATTTAAACCGGTAGAAGAAACTATACTAAGCGCCACTGCGACGCTAGAGGTCCTGGGTTTGATTCCCAAGTTGGGCAAAATGTTATTTGGTTTCTCTATGAGATTCTCAGCAGCAAATAAATCATTGATTTTGATGTCTAGAACTAGATAGCTCGGAGTAAGGATTTTTTCCCGGTTAATGGCAGAAAGCTGTAATATATTTCGCAAACATTTCTAGATTGTTTTCTCATGTTGTAAGTAACCATATATTATTGTAGCAGATATCATTATAAAAACTAAAATTTAAAAGAGTAACCATGGAGTTTCTTGCCGGTTCGTCTCCATAGGAAACGACTAATTTGGAACCGTGCACCTAAATTCGCCATTTCATAAATAAATAATAATAATAATAAATAATTTTCTGTTTTTTATAAAAATATTTAAAAATACAAATAATGTGTATAAAGATAAATAAAGAGAATAATAATAAATATCTTGGGGACATTTTTTACACAGCACCATCTAGTCCCAAACTAAGCAGAGCTTGTACTATGGGTACTAGACAATGGATATACTTTTTTTTGTAAATACATAAATATAATATACATATAAGAAACACCCAGACAAACACAAACACCTAAGTTCATCACATAAATGTAATGTGTCTTGTGGGAATTGAACCCACGACCTCGTGATCAGCAGTCCGGTACTCGAACCACTAGACCACAGACGTCGTCAAAATGCCTGTCGGTATATGGTTTATATGAAAATTATTATTTTATTTTATTTAAATAAAACTACTTTTTACGGATTTTATCGCGTTATATTGATATTATTTTAATCCCGACGTTTCGGACCCTTTACAGCGTCCATGGTCACGGATGACTAAGGTGGTATTAGTTAAAATAATATCAATATAACGCGATAAAATACATAAAAAGTAGTTTTATTTCAATGTCTAGTATTCGCGTAAGTGTCAGAAATCAGTATATTTTATTTTATTTTGAATTTTGAACTGAAGGCTCCCAAAATTGCAATGTAATAGTTATTTGTTATAATCGGTAGTTAGTCGATTCTAAAATTGAAAATTAGAATCCTGAGCGCCAGCGAGGGAATTAAAAGAGCACAAGGTGAAAAATCTTTGCACTCGAGTGCAACACGTAACTTTTCATCCCACCTCAGCGAGGAAATGACTAAAAAAAAACATTTACAACCACAAGATACTTTTATTTCAGTTTAGGTATTTATGATAGGTAAGTTTTACAGACTATTCTTTAAATTATAACAAATAATACTAGGTATAATTAAGAGAAATTGAAAGTAACGTTGCTACAATTACTTGACTGTAATATTTTTGTTAGGTACTGTAATGTTGGTGTTAGTGACTTAAAAAGTACACCAGGAAGGTTCCGATAGGCTTGTTGAAAAAATATCGATACATCGATATATCGATTTTATTTTTTAATGTATCGATATTCAATATTTCGATATATCGATGCATCGATATAAAATTCAAAGTATCGAAAAGGTATAAAAATCAATATTTTTTACAAACCAATAAACATTTATAAGTTTTAAGATTATAAAATCCCAAAAAGGAATACTTTTTTTATACTAACATCTTTTTAACAAATTATATTTAATGTTTTTTTGTTTTTGGTCGACTTGATTTGGTGTTTTATAATTTGGTTTTTAAGATATATCGCCCATATAACGATATTTTTAAATAAAAATATCAGTATCGATACTCATATTTTCAAAAAATATCGATACGACATAATATATATCGATGCTTTATTGCGTTTTTGTTAAGACTCGGAATCTAGGGAAGGTTCCAAGTCTGAGTTTTTAACAAATTAAAAAAAAGTTGTATGATAAATTCGGCGCCATGGGGGTAAAAGCACGATGTTCTAAATTCAATTTACTTTGTCTCTCTAGAGGATAAAAACGACTTTTGCACTCAGATATCGAAGAGTAAAAATACTCTTTCCGAGATGGGGGGATGAAAAAGGGATATTATTACATGGGACCTAAAAATATCGGCGAACTATGGGTGTATATATGTACACGTGGTGTATGTAGGCGTGATGGTAAGTATTAGCAGTTGCTTATCCTACTTCCTACTAATATTATAAATGTGAAAGTTTGTGAGGATGGATGGATGGATGTTTGATACTCTTTCACGCAAAAACTACTGAACGGATCTGGATGAAATTTGGCACAGAGATAGATTATAGTCTGGAATAGCACATAGGCTACTTTTTATCCCGGTAAAATGTATGGTTCCCTTGGGATAGCGGGCGAAGCCGCTGGCGGAAAGCTAGTATTGTTATAATGATAATACGTATTTTGTCAAAACATTATACTTACAGGGGAATGATGGTAAGTCAGTATAAGCAGTTACTTATATTTTTAACCCCCGACGAAAAAACGACGGGGTGTTATAAGTTTGACGTGTCTGTGTGTGTGTCTGTCTGTGGCATCGTAGCTCCCAAACGGATGAACCGATTTTGATTTAGATTTTTTTATTTGAAAGGTGAATTAGTGGGGAGTGTTCTTAGCTATATTTGATGAAAATCGGTCCAAGATGACCGCCTCTACAAAATAGCGAACTATATATTTTTTCACAACTCCCTCAATATGGGTATCAAATGAAAGGGCTTAACTAGGAGAATACTATACACTATGATAAATTTGAAATCCAAGATGGCCGCCACCACAAAATAGCAAATTACATTTCATGTCGGGGGTTTTCTAAATTTTTAATTTAGGTTATTATAAAGTTTTTTTTTTTTTTTTAATCTTTATTTATTATAGGGACTTTTATTCTATAACAAGAACATGTCCCATTATTCCTATCACATTAATAAAAATTAACACGTTTTAACTAATTAGTAACTAACTACAAACTAAGGGAGTCGGATTTCACAAAAATCTTAAACAAGTTCTTTGCAGCACTTGATGATGGATTTGCCAAAAGTTAGTACGTATTTTGTCAAAATATTATATAGGGTATAAATGAAAATACAGTAAGGGCTTGTGTCACCATGACAAGATCCGTCAAACTCCAGATAAATTAAAAAAACAAAGGAGGTCATCAAAGGCGCATACAACTCAGCCCAAATTTGTACTGGAGGTACAGTCAGCAACGAAAGTCGTTGAACACAGCGAAAGTTTAAAAACATCACAAAAACATTCAAAAAAAGATTAAAAAATATTCTTATTAATAAATGTTATTATAATCTAAAAGACTTTATGAATGACTCACTTTAGACTTATGACCTATGCATGATTTATTTTATTCTTGACATTTTAATTTTGTTCTTTTTTTAAGTTTTTGGTTTATAATTTTTTGTTTTTACGATTTTACTATCTTATGATTTTGTGATTTAATGATTGTATGATTCTGTGATTTTATAATTTTATGATTCTATGATTTTATTATTTAAATTTTCAATGGAGATTACTCATTTGTACACCTTTATAGGTATAACATGTCGGACTATACTTGCTCTTCAACATCAAAAATACTATGTATCTGACATTGTATTATCACTCATGTTTGACACAAATAAAATTATTTGATTTGATTTGATCACAGTACCAAAACTATTCATTCGATTTTGACTTAGGTAAAACATATAATTGTCCTCCATTATGAGAATTTGTACTGCCTTCAAGGGTCAGTGAATTCTGAATATTAAAGATGTTAAAGCGTTTTGAAGATTTTATAGTGCTCAGCTACTTTCGTTGCTGACTGTACATGACAGCTGTCAAGTTAATATTCTATTCTATTTTTCGGTATGGCAATTGTAATAATAATAATAATCGTTTTTACCATGAAATCACCATGAAACTGATAATAATCTGCCGTCATTGGCCGTAATGGCGTGCGTTTGACATTCCGAAACTGACAGTGACAGTTTTTACTATGAAATCATTACTAAACAGATAATAGTGTGACAAAATGGCGTGATTTTTCTCAAATTAAATGGTTTTTTTCTCATCCCCCAGTCAACATTAAAAGAAAGTACGACTAGGGTCTTAATCAGCGTAATACAGAGTATTTCGGTACATCATTTGGGCCGATTTCGATGACCTCCTTTGTTTAATTTTGAATTAATCCGACGGTTAGCGGATATTGTGCGTGCGTTGTGAAACAGTCCCTTTGTTTAGTTAAAAAAAACAGTAATAAGCAAACGATTTTACTGTATCAGAAAAAAACGAAAAAAAAACAAACATTTATTGTTTTATTTTTTACTGAATACAATAAATGCTCGGACACGTCTGCGCATTACCGATTAATTAGAAATAATTCTCGATGTTACTATAATCGTAAATATCATGCAATAAAAATAAACATAAAAACACTCACTACTTTTTCTTGACACGAGATCACGAATTCACGACATTGAATAAAAAAAAAACATAACAATATCATTGTGTAGTTGAGAATCATGTTATGCCTGTGATTAAAAAAAATATATTAAAACCGTTATACACAGGGTGGCGACCATCAAATTCAAATATTTTTATTTCAATGAAACCATATAAATGGCTACTTTTAAAAAGTCACACTAGTTGCACGGTTCAAAAAACGTAGGACCTATGGAGAAGAGCCAACAAGATAGCCCATAGTCACTCTAAAAAAATATGGTAAGTTACAGTAACAGTTGTTTGTGAATAGTTTTGAGGATGATGCAGCTTGATGTGTTGATGCAGAGAATAAAAGGTGGATATTAGGATTGATAAGATAGCCACAGCAGTAAGAGCCGACCAGCCCCGACAGACGGCACTTGTTCACAAGTATGACGTGTGTTTGGGCGCCGTTTGACTCAACCATGTCGTAGAGAATAAAACCATCGACTAATACAATCATAGTTTGAGGTCAAAGGATTAAAGGGATCAGTGGCCTAACCATACCAACGCCAATGAGATCTAATGATGCCCCCTGATTCAAAGGGGCCCCGGGTGCCCCGGCCACAGACGATCCCTTTAGCTTAGATGAGCGCTCCGGCATTTAATTAATTATTTTTTTCTGGTTATTTTAATGAAGGAAATCGGCGACTGGCGGGCAGGATTCGAACCTGCGTCTTCTACTTAAATACACCTGTGGCTTGACCGTGAGTTTTTCTCACTAAACTCGCTAGCGACGTAGTAAAATATTTATATGGAAATATGGGTTACGTAACGAACTAAAATCTGCTATGAGATTACAACATTTCGATGCGTAAAAAACCTATCGAAAGCCATTCGATAGAACTCATGGCTGAGGTACAGTCGCTATGACATCTAAGCCACCGCGATTCTACCCGCCAAGTCGAAATCTTTTGCGTTCTTTTTTGTCTCACAGTGACGCTAGCGACATCTATTGGAAAGCAAATGCTTCAAATCAATCAAATCAAATCAAAAATATTGATTTGCTAGAATATGGTACATAAGGTGTTACAATACATTTGTTTTAGCATATCCTGCCATAGCATGGCGTGCAAATATAATTCACAGTCAGTGTCTTTAATCTGTTTTGTGGTCACTATCGTCAATTAAGTACTATACTACTCGCACAACCGACCAACAACCAACTTAACTTCACAACCGACACGACTTACTTTACAGTTAGTTAGATGTCGTACGATGCTACCTTACATATTAACTATCATTTTTAACCCCCGACGCAAAAACGACGGGGTGTTATAATTTTGACGTCTCTGTGTGTGTGTGTGTGTGTGTGTGTGTGTCTGTCTGTGGCATCGTAGCTCCCAAACGGATGAACCGATTTTGATATAAATTTTTTTATTTGAAAGGTGTATTAGTCGGGAGTGTTCTTAGCTATGTTTGATGAAAATCGGTCCAAGATGGCCGCCCCTACAAAATAGCGGATTACACATTCTTTCACAACTCCCTCAATATGGGTATCAAATGAAAGGGCTTAACTAGGAGAATACTATACACTATGATAAATTTAAAATCCAAGATGGCCGCCACCACAAAATCGTAATTTATATTTCGTCCCGATACGAAATATAAATTACGATTTTGTGGTGGTTTTCTTAATTTTTAATTTATTTAAATATACAGGAATGTCATTACTAAGTCGGCATTTTGCTCGGACATAGTTATTGTATTTTAATCTAAAATGAATAGTTAGGTATTTCATTTTTGCTTCATTAAAATAACTGGTTAACTCAGCATAAAAAATGTTAAAAAAAAACGAAAAGTATGTTTTTTCTGGTTTGGTTCAGAGTTTAGTAATTCTATTATTTTTTATAACTATACATTTTGTGTCTTTAAGTTGTCTGCTACATACATGTCAAACACATAACCCTCTTTCATCAGTCGGGTAAAAATCCGATCCGAATTGAGAACCTCATCCAGTTTTTCATTCTCCGGTTAAAAGTGAAACAATATTTATATGAAACTAGCTTTCCACCAGCGGCTTCGCCCGCGTGGTCTTGATAACCTTTTTAACCCGCTTTTCTGTTGAAATGTTTCCTGAATTTTCTTTGCTATAAACATCACGGAGCCCGAGACCTTTCCAACGAATGCAAAACCGTGGAAATCTGTTCGTGCGTTATAGCGTCAGGAAGGAAAACCCGACTTATTTTTATATAGTAGATTATCAGTTCAAGGCATACAAGCGTGATGGCATGGAGCTGAATATACTTTTCAAGCCATCATGCAAATTTCCAGTGCCTCGACCATGAGTTTTTCTCACTAAACTCGCTAGCGACGATGCCGTAAAATATTTGTATGGAAAACCCTCGCAGCGCCTCTAGCGGTTACGTAATGAACTAAAATCGGCTATGAGATTACAGTTTCGATGTGTAAAAAATCTATCGAATTATTTTGATGAAGGAAAAAATCGGCTGGCAGGCAGGATCCGAACCTGCGTCTTCTGGTTCGGTACACCAGACGCTTTGACCGCTAAGCTACCGCGAGCCCCGCTTGGTGAGCGGGGCTCGCGGTAGCTTAGCGGTCAAAGCGTCTGGTGTATCGAAATTTTCCTTCAGATTCTAAACTTACGTCGTAAGGTGACGTAGCGACATCTATTGTGAATGCTTCACAACCGACATGACTAACATGTCCCGCCTGCAATACACTTTCCAACATCACAGAGCCTGTTTTTTTTTAGTAGCGATTTTTTTTTATTTCATGTAATATATGTATAGATAAGTAAAAAGGGTTTTTAAGTAGATTCCAACCTGTATAAAAGAGAACATTAAAAACTTTCTAGTATTAATTAATAATAATCGTCACGAACTCACGATATTTAATATACAAACACAAACCATTACGCCTACCTGTATTCCCCGTAAGGTTTGGCAGAAATGTACTAATGTATACCCACACTTCTTGTGTACCTATGTAGGTACAGTTCTCGCCAAACTTATTGTCCGGGTTGAAGTTGGCACGAGCTAACTTTAACCCGGCCGACTCCGATTTTTACGGCCGGGTTGAAGTTAGCTCGTGCCAACTTCAACCCTGCCGTAAAAATCGGAGAAAGATAAACATTGGATTAAAACTATTTACAACGACAGCCTACGACTTGAGCTTTCGTTTTTATTTATTACTAGCTTCCCGCCAGCGGCTTCGCCCGCGTGGTCTTATAATTTTTTCCCCGTTTTTGCTACATTTTTCATTACTACTCCGCTCCTATTAGTCGTAGCGTGATGATATATAGCCTATGTTACTCGGGGATAATGTAGCTTTCCAAAGGTGAAAGAATTTTTGAAATCGGTCCAGTAGTTTCGGAGCCTATTCATTACAAACAAACAAACAAACAAATATTTCCTCTTTATAATATTAGTATAGACAATCTAATATTTTTCAAAAAATCTTCAAACTTCGGCAAAGTTTGAAGTTTTTTTTGAGTTTGCGTGCTCCATCCTCGGCAGCATGGTCACTTACCAGCAGGTGAGGTGCTGCCAAACGCACTCAGGTTTATAATAAAAAAAAAGTAGGCACGAGCTAACTTTAACCCGGCCGTAAAAATCGGAGAAAGAAAAATATTAGATTGTAATAAATAAAAACGAAAGCTCAAGTCGTAGGCTGTCGTTGTAAATAATTTTAATTCAATGTTTTTCTTTCTCCAATTTTTTGTTTCCAAAGTTTGGCGAGTACTATATCTTTAGTTAATCCTTCTAATATTATAATTGAAGGCCATTGAAATCGGCCCAAATGATGTACCGAAGATACACTTATTGGAAATAATACTCTGTATTACGCTGGTTAAAATTCTAGTAGTACTTTTTTCTAATGTATGAAAAATAACTTTTAATTTGAGAAAAATCACGCCATTTTGGCACACTACTATGTATTTCGGAATGTCAAACGCACGTCATTACGGCAGATTATTATCAGTTTCATAGTGATTTCATGGTAGAAACTGTCAACTTGACAGCTGCCATGTACCTCCGGTACAAATTTGAGCTGAGTTATATTGGCTTTTGATGACCTCCTTTTGGATGTATGGATGGATGGATGATTGTTACTCTTTCACGCAAAAACTACTTGAACGGATCTGGATGAAATTTGGCACAGAGATAGAACATAGTCTGGAATAGCACATAGGCTACTTTTTTATCCCGGTATAATGTATGGTTCCCGTGGGATAGCGGGCGAAGCTGCTGGCGGAAAAGCTAGTTTAAAATAGAGGGCGAATAGCTATAGTCCGCGTGGAACATACAAAAATGAAACATCTCCTTTGACGTTTACAAATGTCATTCTTATACATTTGTTTGTATTCGTTTGTCCATTCGAACATTACATTGCAACTTGGTTAGGCCCTGGTAGCTGGTTAGGCCTCCCATGTATGTGAGTATGGTGCAGTTAACAATCTCACGAGGTAGATAATAATGTAACGGTGTTCACAATTTTACGGTGACATATAAATAGTATATACATATTTATTATAGTCCACGCGGAACTAGTTGGCCGCGCCTTACAAGCGCCCCCGCCGCTCACATACCTATGGCGCGGCCAACTAGTTACGCGCAGACTATAGTAAGTATGTTCGGCAAACACTCACACGCATGACGTGTGTATTAGCGTCGCTCGACTCAACCATATTGCAGGGAATACATACAGTATAGTTTAAGTATTTTTTGCTTTGTCCCTGAACCATCGGCCATCTTAGTTTTTAATTAATTATAGATTCTGATTCATGAAATTGCATCAAATTGAAATTATATATGGAATTATTCAGTAACTGTAAGTTTGCTGTCAATCTCGAATACATCCATAGTAATCTTTATATAAGTCGACTGACACTCAAACCGTTAGGCCGCCATTTTGGATTTCCATAATTCGTTCGGATACACCTACTTAATATGTATTTTGAATACGTATTACAAAGATTTAAAGGAGCAGTGTCTAGGGATTATTTCACTGCCAAGTCGTAGGTCTTGCGTTTGAATCCAAGGCACGCACCTTTAATAATGTGCGTATTAATAATTTAACTATCACTCGTTTACAACGGTGAAGGAAAACATCGTGAGGAAACTTGCATGTTTGAGAGATTTTCATGATGGCATGTACGGCACTTAAAATCGTCGGTCCCATTTGTCATACGAACACCTATGAGTCATGGGTGTTCGTATGACAACTGGGACCGAGGGTTTTAAGCTATGACAATCGTTAGTCAGAAGCCCAAAAACCTGACAACCAGTCTATCCTTCGAATATCAGTGTTGCCCAGAAATTGTGTTGTGGAGGTCTGATGGCAGTTGCTTCGTGTAAAATACTGATATTCAGCCGCATCTGGTTAGACTGAAAGCCGACCCCAACATGGTTGCGAAAAGGCTAGGAAGAAGAAGTCCGTTTATCCCGGCGCTTCTACTGACATTCACCTTATAAATGATCATTTGCTATTCATCCATTCACTCGACAAGCCCCTTCAAATTAAAAATCAGTAATAAAATTAAAAACGGAAAAATTAATTCACATAAGCTGTATGATAACGACATTCGTCGTTCAGAAATTCAAAAGCACAGATTATACAATTTGTCTTGACGCACGTAAATCATCAATATTGTATTGAGGCGACTACACAAACAGCCAGTTATATCGTATCTATTCGATAGTGATTCGAAAAGATAACTGAGTTTTACCTCTTTTGAAAAAAGAGTAAGCTTGCAAGTTTTAGGCATTAGGCGCATAACGCGAGCAAAATGGCGATCGCTTACATTTTTTTAGTAAGTATTCGGCCAGGCCAATGCGGCTAACTGTCATTACTGGTTCTAATTGACACTTTTGATAGCTGTTGACAGCGATTACCGCTAAAAATCAGCATTTCGCTCTGCTTTTTATCGGCCAACCACATCTGGGTGAATTTCAACAAGAGATTTTTATGTGTCATTTCGGTGGGATTTTTTTATTTCAATGTTATCTACCTACATATTTTTAGTGACAAATATAACTTTAGCCTATTTTGTAACATTGTGCGTGAGTGGACATTAAATATCATCAAAACTTACATAAATATTTAAGGATGAATTTTTAAGAGTCCACTGAAATGAAAAGTGTCTACCGTAATGATAAAAATTACCACCGAAATGATAGACTGTGCACCGGAATGAAATAAATCCACCGAAATGATACAGTTAAGAACAACCGTGCCGGGCAGCCACGGTTCCGTACTTTGTTAGGTTTGATTTTCACAAATTTTAGATAAATTAGATTATGCTTACTAGGGGGTGAGAAAAATTAACTTTTAATTTGAAAAAATGCACGCCATTTTGACACACTATTATTAGTTTCATAGTGTTTTTATAGTAAAAACTGTCAACTTGACAGCTATCTGCTGTCAGTCAATCGCACGCCTTTAGGTACTAAACAATTTCCGACAGTTTCATAGTGATTTCATGGTATAAACTGTCAACTTGACAGCTGTCATGTACCTCAGGTACAAATTTGGGCTAAGTTGTATGGGCTTTTGATGACCTCCTTTGAACCAACTTCAGCCAATAAACAGATCTGACCCAACTAGTAACCTATTTATCAACGATCCTGTTACTCAAATCCGTTATTTCATGATAATGTTTAAAAATATAACGCGATATATCGAAGTAGGTTTTAATTATTCAACCAAACGGTCACCAGCGGACCGGACGCCTGAAAAAAGAAAAGAAATGTTTGAATTACGAACGTTCATCGATTATGGATTTCATCTTTCTACTTTTTTTGTTTTTTTTTATAGTTTGACGTCGTAAGGTACGAAATGTATGCGGGTTTGATCTTGACTTTGAATAAATAAACTTGACAACAGGGTAAATGATTGACAAATGATTTAATAAGCTAGCGAGGCCAAGGGCGTGAAAAAAAAACTGTAGGTAATATTGAAAATAGTCACTTAGTCAGTCAGCAAGACTGCCCCATTGGCCCAGTGGTAAGCGCGACTGCTAGACGTCCTGGGGGGCTAGACAAGTTGTATTTTGACATTCGAATCGACAAACAAAATGTATGTAAATGACATTAGTGACAGCCCGATTTGTCGAAAGCTTGTGTCATTTCCATTGAATTCACCGGTTTGAGCAAATTAAATAAGCACTTATTTTTTTTGGGCTTTTTTTACACAGCACCTAGTCCCAAACTAAGCAGAGCTTGTACTATGTGACTACTATGTAATAGATACAATAGTTTAGTATTTTTTTGGTTGTAATTACATATTTATAGTACATAACCGGGCACAAACCCAGACTCCGAGCTGCTACTAAAAACCCAATACAACTACTTCAATGACGTCTGTGGTCTAGTGGTTCGAGTACCGGACTGCTGATCACGAGGTGGTGGGTTCGATTCCCACAAGACACAAACATTTATGTGATGAACTTAGGTGTTTGTGTTTGTCTGGGTGTTTCTTATATATTATAAGTATGTATTTACAACAAAAAAAGTATATAAGTATTATATCCATTGTCTATTACCCGTGTAATGACCCCACATTAGATTCGTCTTGGTGGCACGAGTGTAACTGGGTCATAATGTAACATTACACTGTGACTGGGTACATGACATTAAAAAAAAAAGGTGGATTTTATACGCTTTAATGTGCGAACTGCTTTTGAAAATGATATTTAGTTGTATCAATTTTCATTTTAAATTATCATTTAGGATCTATCTAGTGATTCTATGATGATTCATAAACTAAAAAGTAGGAAATAAAATCATTTATTAAATGAAAGAAAAAAACCCGACGGCGTAAAAAGTACTAACTAAAAACCAAAGAAGCTGTTCGTTCATAAACAAAATTGTTCCTTTGCTTGTCCCGCCTGCAATACATTTTCCAACATCACAGAGCTTGTTTTTTGGTTTTTAGTTAGTACCTACTTACTTTTTACGCAGTCGGGTTTTTTGTTTCATTTAATAATTTATGAATGAACGAACGGTTGCAAATTTGAGATAACACCAATGTCACTATAGTATTGGTTTGTCATATGTTTTCGTAATATCACAAAAGTTCTATTAGTACTTTAGGAGAAAATCGCTTTAGGACTTGTGTTAGTGTATACATGTTTTTGCACGTGACTGTACAATGTATATGTTAATGGAAATGTATGTAATTCCTAAAATCGCACGGAAATGTGTGAAATAAATTATATTATACACATTTCCTAGGAAATCTATACATTTCCTAAATAGCAATCGGAAATGTAAAACATTTAAGATATTGGTGGGTACGCGGGGACAGCGGGACGAGGGGAGGGTATTGCTTCGCCTGATCCGGCGATCGCGGTTAGGTTAGGTTAGGTTGGGTTTTTTTTAATAGATAGTTGATTTTAGAAGTTTTAATTAGTAAGATAATATGAATATAAACCATTTAAACCATTTATTTTGCCACACATAACCTTCATAGTACAACACACAATTCCTATACACAAAAAACTTAAGATAATAATATTATGTGTAGCAAGGAAACCAGCTCAGTAATTGCTGTGCGGAGGGCACAGCACTGGTATATTATTATTATTTTACGGTATGACTGTTACCCGATTGTCTCAATAAGTGCTATAATAAAAAAATATTATTAACAACGTGTTTTAACAGAAATCATTTACTTTATACATTTCCTAATACGATATTGGAATTATATACAATTCCGAGGAAATTTATACATTTCCTAGGATATCTATGCATTAAATAGTTTTTCAAACAATATTTTATACATTTCCTAAATAGTATCGGAATTGTACACATTTCCTAGGATTTGTATACAATTCCTTGATTTCATACATTTCCGGTAACATATATATCTTCAAAAAATGGGTCACGTTGATGTACCTTCTCTAAGTAGGGATAGATGCATTAATAGTCGTATTATTCGCACCCAGAAACGTGTTTTATTCATAGCTATATTTATAAGCTTTTTTTTGAGCTATTTCGATCACGTTTTGTTCTTGTTTAGTTAATGCACATATTATATTAGGTATAAGTTTAACATTAATATCATTATCATGTGACTATCATAACTTGCTATGGAGGCTGGCATAAGTACTAATAATAATAAATAAATATCTTGGGACATTTTACACACCACCATCTAGTCCCAAACTAAGCAGAGCTTGTACTATTGGGTACTAGACAATGGATTTAATACATATATACTATTTTTTTTTAAATACATAAGTACTTATAATATATAAGAAACATCCAGACAATCACAAACACTTATGTTCATCATATAATATAAATGTTTCATAATTATATAAATGTTTGCGAACTACGATTTATTATTTATTTAAGTCCTGGGTTTAATTCCTAGGTAAAGAAAAGCGGGGTTAGCTCTATTACACTCAAGGATTAAAGTAAATTTTTACAGGAAATTAAAGAGTTATTTTTAAATATTAAATATAATATATACTTAAAAGTTTACTTCTCCGAATTATGTTACTGCGAATGTTCACAATCTCGATGTATGGAACTTCGAAAGCTTACTATTCTAAATTACTGAATTTCGAACGTTTGATCTCGATTTACCTTTATGCTACCAATCTTAAAGTACCATTCGTTCAGGACGAATGTGATCAATGTAGTACATCGAGATTAAACGTTCGAAATTCAGTAATTTGGAATAGCAAGCTTTCAAAGTTCCGTACATCGAGATTGAGAACATTCGCAATAACGTAATTCGGAATAGCAAGCTTTCGAAGTTCCATACATCGAGATTGTGAACATTCGCAATAAAGTAATTCGGCATAACGTACTTTCTAACTCACGTAATTCGCACTTATGAACGTTATGAATACCGTACATCGAAATTTTGAACTTCAAAGTTCAAAAATACAGTCATATTTAATATGTACAGGTTTATATTTCTCAACTATTTTTAAAAGATACCTCATTAAGGGTGAAAACTTTCACTTACATATATACCTATTACTGCGTAAGGACTGGGCGGACTGCATGTCACAATGTCACCCCCGAACTTGCTCCCAAAATGGTCTTCTCTAAACCGAAGTGAACTAGTCCGCGATCGGCTAAAAAACAAACGCCACGCGATATTAACAAAGATGGCGTTAGTGTTTCTATGTACGGCGAACGCGTCTGTCAAATGTTCCGACGCGTGAAAACATCATTTCTTACAAAATAATTTGGCACCAGTACGTCAACCATGAGTTCTATCGAATGGCTTTCGATAGGTTTTTTACGCATCGAAACGAAATAATCTCATACCAGATTTTAGTTCCTTAGGTAACCGCTAGAGGCGCTGCGAGGGTTTTCCATACAAATATTTTACAGCGTCGTTCATGAATCTAGTGAGCAAAACTCATGGTTGAAGCACTGGCCACAGAATTTACTTGTACCAACCCAATCCCCTTTAAAAATTAAACCCAAGGAACCTGTTTCGCTCCATGGTTAGCGCTTTAAAATACTCGACGCGTAAATCAAACGTTTTTTTCACACTTATTATGCGTTCAATTACAACAAATTACTCTTGCACTGAATAATATTAATTCTAAGTAACGCAATTTCAATGCAAGATGGCGCCCCGCGCGCATGCGCTTCATGTCAATGCAGTTATCTTTTTTTGTATAAAGTGAAAAGGTAAGTTTGAATATAAATTCCATAGATTTATATAATTCTTAGACCGGCCATTTTGGAATGTAGGATATTTTATTTATTATATACGTTTTACATGGGAACTGCAAAGTTAAATATCTAAATAATAGTTTCAATAACTAAAAAACACGCTTTTATAGAAAATCAAACTAAAATGTTAAAATGATTATTGTAAAATCGTGTGGTGGGGTGCCTAATGTTAATTGTTATAATTTTATAGACAGATATAGGTAAAATATCTTAAAAAGCACGCCACACTTATTTACAGGTTTAAACGATCTATTTGCAGAAATTACCATTTTCCCAGGTCCCAGGACCTGTAGCGTAGCATCGCGTCAGATCTAAATGTTAATTAGTCTATATTGGCGCCATCTTAAATAACCACAGATTAAATATGCGCGCCATTAATAAAAGTGAGAGTCGAAATAATACCAATTTCAATTTTCGCGGAAGATTAAATTGAAGTGGAAATATTGTTTGTTTACGTTTATAACTGCCGCGTTAGCCTAGTGATACTAAGAACGACTGATGCGCTCGCGGTTCTGAGTTCAATTCCCAAGTCGAGCATTGGGTTACTGGGTTTTTCTATGAATTTCTGAGTATCTTTAATTACATTATGTATTTTTAATAAGATCATAATTTGGTAATTAATTAATAGTAGTAGGCACGCCCTAATAGATGGAACCGATATATATCGACGAACTACACCCCACGCTTTTTTATAATTATTTTTACTTTTCACTTAGATTTTTTTTTATCTATTTGTTTAATTTTTTCTGTAAATATAGATTTTTTTCTAAAAAAAAATATTTTAAAATTTCATAGAATGTAAAATTTGTCTTACGACAATAAGATCATTAAAACCTCTTTAAATCTTTTTCTTCTTGGGTTTACCTTACCTTTACCTACCGACTTCATATTAAGTATTCCATCACCACCTCGAAATATACCTAGCTAGTTTTAGCCTAAGATCCCACCGCTCAAATCGGTATGTATCTGTTTTTTGGATAAGACAATTTTTTTATAAATCTTACTTGATAGTAGAATTGATTACACCAGGGTTGCCTGGTCAAATTTGGCCGCATCTACCTTTAATTATAAATATTGTTCTCGAGTTTTGGAGAAAAAATGTAGTCACATGTTTTTTTGATGAATCCAACGTCATTTGAAAGAGAATAGTGTAGTGAGTGGAAAAAGCCATGGTTGCCAGCTCTCAGTCGGCCGCAACTTAAGGGTTGCCAGGTTTAAACAGGTACTCCACTGTTGATAATTTGCAGTCATCTGTTTTTTTAGTAAGTTATATATCAATTTAAAGGTTATTTTTTTCTCTACATTATAACATAGGGTTGCCTGAAAAATAATGGCCGCAAGTAGGGGCTGCCATCATTTGAATTAATTTATTCCACTTGATGAGGGAGCGAAAAACAAGAATAAAAACGAACAACAAAACATACCATCACGCCTGTATTCCCCGAAGGGTTCGACAGAGGTGTACACCAACAGTTCGCTGGTACTATCCAAGAACACCGTGCTCGACCCGGGAATCGAACCCAGGAGCTCTAGCGTAGTAGTCGCGCTTGGGACTACTAGACCAACGAGGCAGTCTAAACAAATCAAAAAATAATATACAGGGTGGCCGGAGAAGTGACGTTCAAAGAGAAAATTTAGATTCCTCTAATCAAGGGGTATCCAAAACACCCCCATGTATGTTTCGCGATTTTCAGTTGCTTAGAAGATACAATTACTTTGATTATTTCCACCTGACATTGGTTTTGTGTTTTTTCTTTTATTGTTGTATGATTATAAATGTTTTTTTTTATGGTAAGGGATAACTATAATGTCAACTACTTCCCCTAAAATATTGTACACCTAGGCCTAATGGATCATGAAAAAATTGAGGTTAAAGTTCAAATTTTCTGCTTAAGGGTTTCAGTCACAAAAGATTGACTCTTATTTTTATGTTTGTTTGAATAGTGCAAGGGTTTCGGAGTATTTAAAAAAAATGCCACATATCTTGAAGATAAAAATACATTTAAAAAATGTAGAGGTCAGGATTAATTTCCTGTAAATTGCATTCAGTGACAAAGGAGTAACTTTTTTATGGAAACTGGAACAATATTTCTTTAAATTTTCATACCCCAAACAAAAAAATCTATAGGTTTGAATTTTGAAATTAACAATGAAACAACAACAAACAACGAAATTAAAAATCTAGAGATCAATCGGGATTTATTTCCTGTAAATTGCATTCAAAGTAACAAAAGAGTAACTTTTTTTTATGAAAACTAGAATAATATTTTAACAAAAAATTTCCACCATCATACACCACCATTCTACAGAACACCCACAGTTCACTAGTATGTTTAGGTCACGTAATAGGCGAGCCTATTGCCATTAACCGGGTGTAAATGTTAAGTTCGAGCTATTACTGCAAATTGCATGAAAAAACCTAATAAGACTGCCCGAACTGGGAATCATACTCCGAACCTTTAGCGTAAGAGTCGCGCTAACGACGACTTAACTAATTTAGTTTTTTTTTTTAAAGAACGAAATAATTCGCTGTCCACCACGCTGTTTTGGCATCAAACCTATAGATTTTTTTGTTTGGGGTATGAAAATTTAAAGAAATATTGTTCCAGTTTCCATAAAAAAGTTACTCCTTTGTCACTGAATGCAATTTACAGGAAATTAATCCTGACCTCTACATTTTTTAAATGTATTTTTATCTTCAAGATATGTGGCATTTTTTTTAAATACTCCGAAACCCTTGCACTATTCAAACAAACATAAAAATAAGAGTCAATCTTTTGTGACTGAAACCCTTAAGCAGAAAATTTGAACTTTAACCTCAATTTTTTCATGATCCATTAGGCCTAGGTGTACAATATTTTAGGGGAAGTAGTTGACATTATAGTTATCCCTTACCATAAAAAAAAACATTTATAATCATACAACAATAAAAGAAAAAACACAAAACCAATGTCAGGTGGAAATAATCAAAGTAATTGTATCTTCTAAGCAACTGAAAATCGCGAAACATACATGGGGGTGTTTTGGATACCCCTTGATTAGAGGAATCTAAATTTTCTCTTTGAACGTCACTTCTCCGGCCACCCTGTATATTATTTTTTGATTTGTTTAGACTGCCTCGTTGGTCTAGTAGTCCCAAGCGCGACTACTACGCTAGAGCTCCTGGGTTCGATTCCCGGGTCGAGCACGGTGTTCTTGGATAGTACCAGCGAACTGTTGGTGTACACCTCTGTCGAACCCTTCGGGGAATACAGGCGTGATGGTATGTTTTGTTGTTCGTTTTTATTCTTGTTTTTCGCTCCCTCATCAAGTGGAATAAATTAATTCAAATGATGGCAGCCCCTACTTGCGGCCATTATTTTTCAGGCAACCCTATGTTATAATGTAGAGAAAAAAATAACCTTTAAATTGATATATAACTTACTAAAAAAACAGATGACTGCAAATTATCAACAGTGGAGTACCTGTTTAAACCTGGCAACCCTTAAGTTGCGGCCGACTGAGAGCTGGCAACCATGGCTTTTTCCACTCACTACACTATTCTCTTTCAAATGACGTTGGATTCATCAAAAAAACATGTGACTACATTTTTTCTCCAAAACTCGAGTAGAATATTTATAATTAAAGGTAGTTGCGGCCAAATTTCGCCAGGCAACCCTGGTGTAATCTATTCTACTATCACGTAAGATTTATTAAAAAATAGTCTTATCCAAAAAACAGATACATACCGATTTGAGCGGTGGGATCTCGTACTATTTAAAAAGTGTGTTAGAAACGCAAAACACGAATTCCATTTTCAAATTAGACATTTGAATAAAAAAAACAGAATTTTCCTCCATGGCAACACGTAAAAAACCTAAAATCGCAACTGACATTCGAAACTCAAATAAAATGATAAACAAGAGTAGCCTAGAATAACAAGCTCATAAAAAAAACAATAAAAAAACTACTCGAAAATTCGTATTACGTACTTCCTCAAAAAAGGATGAATTATTGATGTCATCTTTTTTTTTTGGGGATTTTTTTCGCTTGCGTCCCGTCTGCGCCAGGAAGGTCGGCCTGTGTTAGCATATTCATGGGTTTTGAGCTGATTTCCGTGTAAACTCGTCAATTTGGTGTTCCTTTGTAACATGTTTGGTGCCACTTTCTTTTTATATAGGTTACAATCACGTAAATAACAAACCATATACTGCCACTGCTGGGCACGGGTCTCCTCTCAGAAATGAGGTTTTATAGGCACAGCCTTCGAGAGAATTTCTCAGGCATGCAAGATTCCTTTTTTTTTAATCTTAGATAGGCTTGCGCTTGACCCACAACTCTCCTGATGTTAAGCAACGATGTGGTCTACGATGGAGCGCGCTTGTCTAAAAGAAACCGATTCACTCTCGTCTTGAAGACACCCAAATTATTAGTCTCGGGGAACAAAGATTCTGGCAGCGAGTTCCACAATAGAGCAATACGCACCATGTATGTGGAGGCAAAACGTTTAAAGTGCAAGATTTAGGCACTTCCACCATGTAGCGGTGGTGCCTTGCCGTAGCTTTGCTCGTCCGATAGTGGGACGGAGATGGGGGAATTATGTCATGTTCTTAAACTTTAAAGCGAGTGTCAATTAATTAGTAAATTTAATTGTATTTGATTATTAATTATTAAGTAATACGAAACACAAAGAATAAGATACTGCGCTGACCCCAAGTGAATTGCGATAACAGGAGGACAGTGCTTGATTTAGGGTTCTGACCGCCCTAGGCTCACTATAAATAAGATTCCTTTAAAAAAAAAAAAAAAAAGTACTTTTATTCGGAATGTTTTTTTTTACTTGTGAACTGAAAAGGATTACATGAATCTAATCTAATATACGATACCTAATAATATAGAAATTTTTAGTTTAATTATTGAAAAAATATAATTTTAGAGACCTTATTTTAATTTTTTTTTGTATAATTTTCTTTCTGTTTTATGTATCTGATATTAATTTGTGTGTATGGGTTTACTTTGCCCGAATTAAATTTTACTATTATTATTAATAAATACCTTCAAGGGTCGGACAGGGTTTTCTTAACATGTTCTCTATCAGCACTTAAACAATTCATAATTCATTACATTTTTCGCATTTTGAATAAATCAAACACTGGAACTAACCTAGACTATAAAGCAGTTTTTCCCAAAGTGGGCGAAAACGCCCCCTTGTAGGCGCTGAAGGACTAGAGGGGGGCGGTAAGGGGCCCCGAAAAAATTGTGGAGTAAATTCGACCCTAATTTTAACAAACTTGTTAAAAATCATCAGATTCATCCTTCACATTAGATTAGTTTTAAAACAAAATATAGATTTCATTAAACTCCAGGGGAGACTAATATATATATTAAAAAATTGGGTAAAAAAATTGGGGGCGCTACAAAATAACTGATTTTCAAAGTTGGCGTTAGACTAAATAAGTTTGGGAAGCTCTACTATAAAGTAAACGTTCATCCCAAAAGAGGTCCACCGCTGAACAAAGACCTCCCCGAAAAATTTCCAAAGAACCGGTTATACGTGCCACCTGCATCCAACTCCCGACAACCTTTACGAGGTCGTCTATCCATCCCTTTATAAGGACAAGTGATACCAGTGTCAAATTAAATTTTAAACACAGAACCCGTTTCGTCTTTGACGCATTGATGTGGTCGATATTCGTAAACTTTTTTCCCGAATACGAATGAGGCTTGAATAAATTGGGTCACAAGGGGGACTGTCGCGATATAAAAATATTGTATTAAGCATGTCCGGTACACCGAAAATACTGCGTCTCGGTTTTTAAGAAAAAAACATACCTATCTTTTTTAATACCCGGCTGGCAAAGCGACACTTGAAAGGGCCTGTTTCAAACGTTAAGTACTGATAAGTTACCGTTAACATACCATCACGCCTGTATTCCCCGAAAAGGTAGGTAGAGGCGTACTAATGTACACCCACATTTCGCCGGTATGTTTACTGCTTTAGTAACAGTCTTGTTACCTACAATTCTCGCCAAACTTTTTGTCCGGGTTGAAGTTGGCACGAGTTAACTTTAACCTGGCCGTAAAAATCGGAGAAAGAAAAATATTGGATAAAAATGATTTAAAACGACTGCCTACTACTTCAGCATTTGTTTTTATTTATTACTAGCTTCCCGCCAGCGGCTTCGCCCGCGTGGTCTTATAGTTTTTTCCCCGTTTTTGCTACATTTTTCATTACTACTCCGCTCCTATTAGTCGTAGCGTGATGATATATAGCCTATGTTACTCGGGGATAATGTAGCTTTCCAAAGGTGAAAGAATTTTTGAAATCGGTCCAGTAGTTTCGGAGCCTATTCATTACAAACAAACAAACAAACAAACAAACAAACAAATCTTTCCTCTTTATAATATTAGTATAGACAATCAAATATTTTCTTCCTCCGATTTTTACGGCTGGGTTAAAGTTAGCTCGTGCCAACTTCAACCCGGACAATAAGTTTGGCGAGAACTGTACCTTTGAAGACTTCGTCCTTAACACAAGATCGTTATGGTAATACTAGTTACTAGGTTAAATTAAAATTAAGTTAACCTTAACGGTAACCCTATTTCACTGACCTATTATCTCGAAATAGGCCATTGGATGTAATGTACTTCAACTTGCGTAAGAAAATCAAGAAGTAATATTACTTAGTATGGCGCAAGGGTTTGGCAAGACTTTGAAGGGCTCACGTTAAGCAACCATGGCAATAGATTATTTGCATGAATTTTTTCTTGGCCTTAAAAAGGTTGACCATTTATACAAGTTGGAAGGGACATCGACGCACATCCGAATACCATGAGTTCAGTACATGATTCTGGACCCCCCTGCGTTGAAATGTTCCGTAGCCTTTTTCATCATTTTTTTTGCAGTTTTTTTTACTTGAACGTGTAAAAGAACATTATTTCTATCTTCCCAAATTAAATTCAAATTCAAATAGTTTTATTTCAATTAGACCATATAAATAGGTACTTTTGAAACGTTAAACTGGTTGCACGGTTTCAACAAAATCTTCATAAGACCCACGTCTTATGAAGAAGAGCCGGCAAGAAACTCCGTAGATACTTACCCGTTAAAAAAAAGTAAAGAAAAAATTTGACTCATAATTAAAAAATAATTAGTTATTTCATTTATTTCGGATCGTGCGCACGTTAACATTCACCGCGGAGCGTTATGATTTCGTTTTTAGCAAAACACTGCGCGCTCAAAAATGTCAGTATCTGTAATAACCGATAATTTTCTACATTGAATGACCTGTCATTTTATTTTTAACCTTGAGTGAAACCTTGTCACGACGTTTGTGCTTCGATGTCCCTTCCACCCTAATATACAATATGTTAAAAAACCCTGTCTGATCCGAAAGGGGTATATAGGTATCCCAATCACTATACCAAATTAAGTAAAGAACAAATATCCATACAAGTTAATGAAGTTTTAAATGCACCATTTTTGTACAAAAATTACCAGAATCACCCAAAACCTAGCATTTTTTTTAAATGTGACAACACTATCACCTGCCGTATTTCCTTGTCCTTAGTAAAAGAGGAATTAGGCTATAGTCCACCACGCTGGCCTAATGCGGGTTGGCAGACTTCACATGCCGTCGAGAATATCTCTCAGACATGCAGGTTTCCTCACGATGTTTTCCTTCACCGTTAAAGCAAGTGATATTAACACATGATTTCGATAAGTGAGAGGTACGTGCTTGAATTCATGATCCGCTCCTCTCCACTCCACCCAGCTCTGCGTCAGTGGAAACCCACCCTTATGTATGCCGCCCCGCTGCGCGCGAGCATTTCCCTATCCACAAAAAGGGGTGGTGCATTGCCGAGCGTCTTGTTGTCCAAATAGGAAGGCCTTATTCAAAATCGCAAGCCAGTTCTTTGTCTAAAAATAGGACGAATGACACAAAGACGAAGCAAGTGTATTGTAACTGTATCATGACCTATTCAGAGTCGTCTAGATCATTCAATGATGAAATTACACAATTCACTTTGTAACTCCATTCATCAATGATTCTGTCCCTTTCTCTCACATTAAAAACCCTCGCTCTATCTCTTTCAACGTGTTGGGAAACTAGATCGATCCTTAGAATTTAGACTTTTCTAAATGAATTATGTATTCAGTGACACTTCGACGGTGTAAACAGTTTCTGGAAGTGACAGGAAAATGGTTGATGTAAACAAGGCGTAATATTTGATGTTCCTTTTTCATAAAACGGTTAAGTGCCAGTCGGATTCGGGTACTCAGAAAAAAGGTTGCATACCTCGAAATTAACTTTGCTTTAAAAATTAAATTAACTTTCCAGTTGAATGAGACATTCTCCTATAGAAGATATCTGCAAAGTGCGATAAATAATTATAATATTTTCACTTTTATTGCCTTGTTATAAATGGGATATAAAATTTTCAGTACATAAATGGCAACATCTTTACGTCTTGTACTTTAAGAGCTGGTATTCTTCCAGGATAGTACTACATTCGATGGCGAAGGATGAAGAACAATAGAAATTTCTCCACCGACATGAGCTGAGCTCTTAACTAAAGGTAGAAGAAGAATATAACTAAATTTAAATCTTTCTAAATCTATACTAATATTATAAAGAGGAAAGATTTGTTTGATTGTTTGTTTGTTTGTTTGTTTGTAATGAATAGGCTCCGAAACTACTGGACCGATTTCAAAAATTCTTTCACCTTTGGAAAGCTACATTATCCCCGAGTAACATAGGCTATATATCATCACGCTACGACTAATAGGAGCGGAGTAGTAATGAAAAATGTAGCAAAAACGGGGAAAAAATTATAAGACCACGCGGGTGAAGCCGCTGGCGGGAAGCTAGTTAATAATAATTATCTTTTAGAATAGAAATATGTCAAACACGATAGAATCCGTAAAATAAGTTTTTATTTCAAAAGGTACAATAGAAATAATTTACCTATTGTTATCACAGGTATACAATGCAACAGAAAAGTTTTATTTCTACATTAGATGACTAAATAAAAATTAAAAAAAACTACGAAAAACCCCGACACAAAATGTAGATAATTAATTTTGTGGTGGCGGACATCTTGGATTTGAAATTTTATTCTACTAGTCAAGAACTTTCATTAGATACATTCCATATTGAGGGAGTTGTGAAAAAATATTTAATCTACCATTTTGTGGCGGCGGCCATCTTGGACCGATGTTCATCAAACATAGCTAAGAACACTACCGACTACCTCCCCTCTACGATGCCACAGACACACACAAACACAGACACGTCAAACTAAACACCCCGTCGGTTTTTCGTCAGGGATTAAAATAAAAGAACAGAATAAAGGGCAGAAAATTGTCCATTCTGTAATATAGTATTATTATTTACTCTGTGGCATATTTTTGACATGTGTATCGGAGACGTCTAAATAAAGGGTCACGTGTTGCCTCTTATGAGTCATTCTGGCTCAAAATAGGCTAATAGGTCACGTGCTCTAAGCCCAGGGTGCGTCACGTGGCAATTGTAGTGATGTGGAGAACTGTGCCTCGACCATGAGTTTTTCTCACTAGACTCGCTAGCGACGCCGTAAAATATTTGTATTGAAAACACTCGCAGCGCCTCTAGCGGTTACGTAAGGAACTAAAATCTGCTATGAGATTACAGCATTTCGATGCGTAAAAAACCTATCGAAAGACATTCGATAAAACTCATGGTTGAGGGGCAGGAAGGCAATCCCGTGACCGCGATATTAGTTTGTTGCAAGGAGGATAATTAAAAAGGCTGCGCGTCAGGGGTTTAGGTCGGGGTGTGTAGGATATTGACCTCACTAAAACCCCCCTGGTGGCCGTCTGCAGCACAATATACGGCTTCGAAAACATTATATATATATTTTTCCGGAACCCTACCTGTGCAATTCTCTACGCTGGACTAAGAGAAGTAATTTGTTAAATTTAAATGGAGGAGTCCTGGTGACCTGAAATACAGTCCTTGAGCCTAGTTTAGGCACCAGTCTCCCACAATATAATGTCCCACCTATATGTCACTAGAAATAAGGCTAGCAATTAAGAGTAATATTGTGGAGAAAAATAAACAATTATTGTTATTATTATATTATTTTTCCGGAACCCTCTGTCTTCTCTACGCTGGACTACCCTATCCAAGTAAGTGTGTAAGGTTGCCAGAGCTCCTTCTAAGTATGCGCTGTGCTGGCAGGAAGAGGAACATTCCCTTAGTCAGCGCAGTGAATCCTCCATAAACCTGTAAGACGTTGACGTTGACGACGTCTGTGGTCTAGTGGTTCGAGTACCGGACTGCTGATCACGAGGTCGTGGGTTCGATTCCCATAAGACAAATATTTATGTGATGAATATAAGTATTTGTGTTTGTCTGGGTGTTTCCTATGTATAATAAGTATGTATTTACAACAAAAAAAGTATATATAAGTATTATATCCATTGTCTAGTACCCATAGTACAAGTCATTTGCAATTTTGTGGTGGCGGCCATCTTGGACTTGAAATTTATTATAGTGTATAGTATTCTCCTAGTAATGAAAGGGCTTAACCCTTTCATTTGACACCCATATTGAGGGAGTTGTTGAAAAAGTATGTAATCCGATTTTCATCAAACATAGCTAAGAACACTCCCGCCTAATTCACCTTTCAAATAAAAAAAAACAAAATCAAAATTGGTTCATCCGTTCGGGAGCTACGATGCCACAGACAGACACACACACACAGACACGTCAAACTTATAACACCCCGTCGTTTTTGCGTCGGGGGTTAAAAATTGTTACTAACATTATATGGGTCAACCGAAATAAATGCATATTATTATTATTATTAAAAGAATTAATACTTATTTAGAAAAACCTTCTAAACTTATTCCAAGGAACATAATTGCTCATCACGTTTAGATATAGCCAGCAAAGTTCCTTGCTTGAAACGGCATCTGTGGTCGGTGTGTCAATGTGGACATGTAAAGTATGCAAGGATCTTAGCTAGTCGCGTTCTATTTCTGCCTACCCCTACTGGAAAAAGGCGTGTATGTATGTATATTGTATGTAATGACATACAAAACTTTCCTATCGACGCGCCTTTTACGTATGAGTTAGTAATGTATGCGGCGACCTCGATGTAAGCCGCTTAGAATTAGGGCGATGCACACATGCTGTGTGTCACGTCTCTCCACATGCTATGGTACAAGGGAACGGAGAAGCCTGGGGGGCTAGACAAGTTGCATTTTGACATTCGAATCGACAAACAAAATGTATGGAAATGACACAAGCTAACGACAAATCGGGCTGTCACTAATGTCATTTAGATACATTTTGTTTGTCGATTCGAATGTCAAAATGCAACTTGTCTAGCCCCCCAGGGCGAGTCCTGCGTCCGACAGGGGTCAGTCTAGGTGCAAGGATTAGGGTCCAAAATAGGATATTTCTTTCTAATCTCTACTAATATTATAAAGAGGAAAGATTTGATTGTTTGTTTGTATTGAATAAGCTTGGAAACAACTGGACTGATTAGAAAAATTCTTTCAGTGTTAGATAGCCCATTTATCGGGGAAGGCTATAGGCTATATACCATCAATCTATGGCTGATAGGAGCGGAGTAGCAATGAAAAATGTTGCAAAAACAGGGGGAAAAAGTTATCAAGACCACGCGAGCGAAGCTTCTGGCGGAAACCAATAAAAAAAACTACAACATGACTACGGAGGAAATCCGACAATCTTGTAACAAGAACATAATTAAGTACTATGTTATTTCTAAGAGAAAATTTACTGAATTGAAATCAACATAAAATCCTTATTAAAAATAAAAACTGACGAAAATAGTAACTGAAAAGCGAAAAATTTGTTTAAATCTTCTATACATATAAAATGAATCATTTAGACAAAGGTCCTGAATGACTCACTGACTGACTGACGGATCAACGCACAGCCTAAACCGCTGATCGTAGAGACCTGAAACTTGGAGGATGTGTTGTTTGTATGACGTAGGCATCCGATAAGAAAGGATTTTCCGAAATTCTACCCCTAAGGGGGTGAAAAAGGGGGGCAAAGTTTGTATGGGACAACGTGATTCCTTGGTCCAATCTACTTCAAATTTTGCATAAACATTCTTTAACAGAATTGATGGAAGACCTGTTTCGTATTTTATTGAAATTCATCCCCTAACGGGATAAAAAAGGAGTAGAAAGTTATTTTGCTTCGAAGTTGATATCAATACTCCTTAGTGTTTTTTTATTTTAATAACTTTTTATTTGGACACATGAGATGTCAATTACTTAGCAGCAAAAACTGTCAAGTACAAGGCACTATAATCAATGAACAAAGATTTATTATATTCCAGTTTAATAAATTTATGAACAGGTCTGAAATTTTTTTTTTTGGAGGAATGATCTAAACACCAGAAGGCAACGTGAAATGTGGAGCTTCTCCAGTTTATATCTTCGAGACATGATTTTAATGGTGTTCTGGAGCAGTCTTTGAGAGAGGTCAAAGTCATCATCGCAAAACATTCATCAAAATTGTCTGAAAAGTGGAGTAGCTGTGGAAGAAACCGAGAGCGGTTCCTAGAGAAGAATTCGACGTGGCTGAAAGGTTTTGACATATCGTTTGCTGTGTCCCTTTTATTTATCCATGCCAAGCACATCTACAGAACAGGGACCTGGAAGACCCACTAAATAATTGAGCACAGGAAGCTTGGAATAAGGACTGCAGAAGATTTCATGAACACAACACATAAAAGCGATCACGAGTAGCTACTTACGAATAAAGATTTACTTAATATGATATTGATAAACATCTGACCCTTTTAAGAGAAATTCCCGGAAGAAAATATGTAGTTACGCTCCCTACTAAAGTCCTAGATTTAATAGTTTAACATAGCTGTTTCATCCTCCTAACCTTTTTCCCAACTATGTTGGGGCGGGGTCGGCTTTCAGTCTAACCAGATGCGGCTGGATATCAGTATTTTACACGAAGCGACCGCCATCAGACCTCCGCAACCCAATTGCTGGGCAATACCGATATTCGAAGGATAGACTGGTTGTCAGGCTTTGTTTTGGGCTTCTGACTAACACTAACGATTGTCATAGGTGTTTGTATGACAACCGAGACCGATGGCTTTACTTGCTCTCCGAGGCACGGAGGGGTCTCGATGTGTTAAGAATGGTCACCCATCCACAGACTGACCTCGGCAAGCGTAGCTTAACCTTGCAGATCGGTTGATCAGTGTAGCTATAACTTAGCCCCTGTTCAACCTAGCTGTAAGGAATAAAATATTTATTGTAGTTTTCATAGTTCTGCCACTCATGGGCATGACTATTCAATGTATGATTCATCGGATGATAGTGACGATAACGTGTGATAGATTTTTTTTTTTAGTATTTTATGTATATGTTATTAAATTGTATAGTTACAACTCTTGATAAATTATTTTTACAACATATTCTAAAAAAACAATCGAAGTCGAACCATCCTTAAATCCAAACCATCCTTAAAACGACAAACCATCCTTAAAAAGTACTAAGAACCTTACATCTATGCTTAATAACCTCATTTAGAAACAAAAATCAAAACAAATAATTTTGTCCAGCTAGATTGTTCTACGCGAATCATAGTGCATCGTGAGGAAACCTGCATGCCTGAGAGATATTCTCGACGGCATGCGAAGTCTGCCAACCCGCATTAGGCCAGCGTGGTAGACTATAGCCTAATCCCTCTCATACTGAGAGGAGACCCGTGCCCAGCAGTGGAACAGTTAATGGGTTGATGATAGTAATCAATATTTTTGGAAATTTTGACACAGTCCCAAACTAAGCAGAGCTTGTACTATGGGTACTTGACAATGGATATAATACTTACCTATACACTTTTTTGTAAATAAAAACTTATATATGAAACATCCAGACTAACACAAACACTTATATTCATCACATAAATATTTGTATTCTATGGGAATCGAGCCCACGACCTCGTGATCAGTATTCCTGTATTCGAACCACTAGACCAAAGAAGTCGTCACAATATTTTGAAATGCTCCCATTCCCTATCTACGTCATCGTCGAGTGACGTTTGTGAGTGATGTCATTTGTGTCGGTATCTGAAAATTAGGTGACAAATAAATTTCCATCACATTTTCTTTTTTTTCCTTAATGGCAATTTATGCATTTTTTTTAAATTCGGCTGAAATGGAAAATCCTGTGTGGAAAAGCTCTTCCTCCTAGCCTTTTCCCAACCATGTTGGGGTCGGCTTACAGACTAACTAACGACAAAACAAAATGTATGTAAATGACATTAGTGACAGCCCGATTTGTCGAAAGCTTGTGTCATTTACATACATTTTGTTTGTCGATTCGAATGTCAAAATGCAACTTGTCTAGCCCTGCTTCGCAACTTGAAATCTTCCCTCATATTTGACGCAACGTGGCTTAGCGGTCCATTAGCGTGTGTGGTGTACTGAACCAGAAGACGCAGGTTCGAATCCTGCCCACCAGTCAATTTTTTCCCTTCATTAATCTGGTATTCTAAGCATGGAAAATGCTTAACAAATGAAAAATACTTACCTACTAAAAAAATTTTAAAACATGCAAGAATTGCAAATTTTTCTGAAGTTTCTGCCGATCACTGCCGGATAGAAGCGTAAGCATGAGCTTACGATTATTGGCTAATTTTTACTAGTCACAAGCACGGTTGCTAAACGTGAGTTCCTAGGTTCGATTCCCAGGTTAAGCAATTATTGGGTTCTTCGATTAATTCTCAGTAGCAGATCGGAGTATAGATTTGTGCCCGGTTAATAGTAATTAACTCGCAGCCTGCACCGGAAAATGTTAGGTGAAGATATCTGCCTAACACGTTGGGGACATAAAGCGTGATGTTTGTGTGTTATTTCGAATTCAACACAGTACACGGCAACTATTATTCTAACATGAATTTTACGCCATCGAGATAAAGTTGAATTTCTTTAGTACATATTTTCTACGGCCAGACTGTTCCGAAATTATTGATGTAAACTGTACATTAACTTGTGAAAAACACTTTTGGTATTTTATTAATATAGTTTTAATAAACAATGCATGCAAAAATATAAATTTGATAAAAGTCAAATTTAGAAAAAGAATTTCAAATCAAAACAATAGAATCGAATATCGAATGTCGAGTTCGCGATTCAAAAAATTATAACAAACAATTTTATTTTTGCGGCTCCCAAACTCGAATCACTGTAATCGCCCCGCCACATTTCTCCAGAAACAACTGCAAATGCGATTTGTAAATTCAAAATGAGAATGCAAATTTCGCGCGCTGGGTATAAATATGACCGCTCAGGCAAAGGCACCTCAGTGCTACCGGGTTAGTAGTTCCCGCCACCGGTGTTGCCACTCTAATAAATTCTTTCTTCCAGACAAGATGTTGAGTGCGCTCGTGTTTATAACCGTCTTTTTAATAGCGGTGTACAAAATATATTTTAAAAACACCGTTACTTTAAAAAAAATTAATAAGTATGGTGAAAATAAAACTATAGTTTTGAAGGAGGCACCGGGCCCAACACCTATGCCGATAATAGGTAATTTACACCTTTTAGGCAAGCACGAATCCCCGTTTCAGTCATTCACTGACTTGGCGAAGGACTACGGGGACATATTTAGCCTGAAATTGGGAACTACTAAATGCCTAGTCGTGAATAATCTAGGATTGATTCGGGAAGTTTTGAATCAGAATGGTAAATTCTTTGGGGGCCGTCCAGACTTCCTGAGATTCCACCAACTCTTCGCCGGAGACAGGAACAACTGTAAGTACTTATTAAATCTTTTTTTCATCATCACTATAGCATTTTCCTAACCATGTTGGGTTCGGCTTCCAGTCTAAACAGATGCGGCTGAATATCAGTATTTTACACGAAGCGACTGCCATCAGACCTCCGCAACGAAATTTCTGGGTAATACCGATATTCGAAGGATAGACTGGTTGTCAGGTTTTTTGGGCTTCTGACTACTACTAACGATTGTCATAGGTGTTTGTATGACAACCGGGATTGACGGCTTTACGTACTCTCCGAGACACGGCGGGTTTTTCATAATAAGGGTCACCAATCTTCCCTTGCGGGTCGATCAGCGTATTTATAACTTAGTTGTGAGCAAGGAGTTTTTATCAAGCCATTTTTTTTCTAGTCTATATTATATTACAAGCTTTTTCCGCAGCTTTTCTCGCGTCAAGTTTGAGCCCCGTTTTGTTTGTATTCTGTTATTCGGGGCGGAGACAAATCCAACAAATCAAAGATCATGAAAATTGGTCCAATAGTTCTCGAGTTATAAGTGTTATAACAAACCTGACTTTGTTTTAAACATTAAGATTGTGATATAAGTATGTATATCTTGCCTTATTAGTGTAATTAATGGAATCAGGCGTAACTTTAAACTTCGTTAAAAGAGTAACCATGGAGTTTCTTGCCGGTTCTTCTCTATAGGAAACGATTAATTTGGAACCGTGCACCTAGTTTCGACATTTCACAAGTGCCTGCATAAGGTCTATGTGAAAATAAAACTATTTTGATTTTGATTTTTCGGAAATCCATGACAATAAATTGCAATGAAAATATTTAGTTTTAATTCCGCTTATGCTGAGATGCAAGAGCCCGCCCTCGCGCCCGCTAATTATGCACATGCAGGGATAACTTAGTTGTTAGAGCAACATGCATACCCAACCTAAGTGACTTAGTCTTGTCACATTGGTTTAGGTATGCATGTATGT
Source organism: Acronicta psi (assembly GCA_946251955.1). NCBI lineage: Eukaryota > Metazoa > Arthropoda > Insecta > Lepidoptera > Noctuidae > Acronicta > Acronicta psi. Next base: position 2,200,036 of record OX276498.1, on the reverse strand, counting down.
GCGAGAGCGGTGCTCTTGCATCTCAGCATAAGCGGAATTAAAACTTAATATTTTCATTACAATTTATTCTCATGGATTTCCGCAAAATCAAAATCAAAGTAGTCAAATTTTTACATAGACCTTATGCAGGCACTTATGAAATGTCGAAACTAGGTGCACGGTTCCAAATTAGTCGTTTCCTATGGAGAGGAACCGGCAAGAAACTCCATGGTTACTCTTACTACTCAGCATAAGCGGAATTAAGCTTATTATTTTCATTGCAATTTATTGCCTTATTAGTTTTGTTGTTGTAAGCAGGCTTGCTACGCTAGCTAGATGCCTTGAGTTCAAACCCCAGTTCAAACAAAATGCAATTCGGTGTTTGTATGAAATTCTCAGTTATAGCAGTTCGCAATTTCTGGACCCCAGGCTCGCCTCCTAAGCATACCGTCGAACTGGAAGTAGATGTACAAAAGTACACCTCTGCCCTTCTTTTAAAACTATCTATATATTGTTCATTTATATCTGTAAAGTTTCATCAAAATCGGTTCAGTAGATTTTGCGCAAAAAAGTAACATCCATACATTCATTCTTACAAATTTTCACATTTAAAATATTAGTCGACTAGCATCCGCCCTGGCTTCGCACGGGTGCAATATGTAGATACTGTCGGCTTTTCTCTACTATAATATGCATGTATACTACATAAAAACCTTCCTCTTGAATCACTCTATCTATTGCTGAAAACTGCATTAAAATCCGTTGCGTAGTTTAAAAGATCTAAGCGCACAAACAGCGGGAGCGACTATGTTTTATATCACTACATACTTAGTATAAAACAAAGTCGCTATCCGCCGTCTGTCTGTCCCTATGTATGCTTAGATCTTTAAAACTACGCAACGGATTTTGATGCGGTTTTTTTTAATAGATAGACTGATTCTTAAGGAAGGTTTATATGTATAATAACATACCACGCGGGCGAAGCCGCTGGCGGGAAGCTAGTTAATAAAGTAAAGACGAACTTAGTAGTGACCCGAGGGATGCTTTGCCTGTGTTTACCGGTGATTAAAAAAAACTTACTTACGTAAAGTTTTTTTAGGTTCGTACTTTTTTAATAACAAATAGTCTTCATATGTAAGAGGTTCGTTTTGACGTATGCGCGATGATTCTAAATAAAACAGAATGTTCATATATGATTTTTAACCCCCGACGCAAAAATGACGGGGGGTGAACATATAACTACAGTTCTCGCCAAACTTTGTGTCCGGGTTGAAGTTGGTACGAGCTAACTTCAACCGGCCGTGAAAATCGGAGAAAGAAAATTATTGGATTGTAATAAATATGATTTTTAAACAAAAAACAAACCACCTCCAAAAGACACTTAGGAACTAAAATAACGGGTACCTACATATTTACATTATGATTTCTAACTATTTTGGAGTCGGTGCCAAACAGACATCAACGAAAGTCATCTTTAAATGAAATTAGTAGTTTGGCACCGCCTCCAAATTAGTTAGGTCTCTCGTTCGAATCCAAGGTATGCCTCTAGTTTTCTATAATCGTGTACGTATAATTATCACTCGCTTACAACGGTAAAGGAAAACATCGTGAGGAAATTTTCAGAGATTTTCTCGATGGCGTGTGAAGTTTTCTAACCCGCAGTAGGCCAGCGTGGTGGACTACAGCCTATTGCCACTCTCATTCTGAAAGGAGACCATTGCCCACTGCCCAGCAGTGAAACGGTTAATTGGTTGCTATTGTAGAAACGTTCACCTAGACTTATTTATTTATATTTGTAATTAGCTTCCCGCCAGCGGCTTCGCCCGCGTGGTCTTATAATTTTTTCCCCCGTTTTAGCAACATTTTTCATTACTACTCCGCTCCTATTAGTCGTAGCGTGATGATATAATTATAGCCTATAGCCTTCCCCGATAAATGGGCTATCTAACATGGAAATAATTTTCAAATCAGTCCAGTACTTTTTGAGTTTATTCGTTACATACAAAAATACAAATCTTTAATCTAACTAGTGTAGCAGGCTTTAAATATCTGTATACACACACAGATAATTAAAATATTGATTACCCATTAAGTTTGTAAAGGTTTGGTAAACAAATATAAAAAGAAACCATTAAATTAAACATTTTTTAAGTAAGTTTTTTTATTCATCACGAATAAAATTCACGACGGGACATAAAAATATTGAGTAAGTACTTACTTTACATGACAATTGCGTAATAGATATTTGCTATCTTCAATTATTCTATCCGTGTGTTTGTCACCTAACTCCTTCTAAACGGCTGCACTGATTTGGTTAAAATTTTGTATGTAAATTTCAATGATAATCTGTAATATATTTTGCAAACATTTCTAGATTGTTTTCTCATATTGTAAGTATCCATATATTATTGTAGCAGATAACATTGTAAAAAACCAAAATTTAAAAGAGTAACCATGGAGTTTCTTGCCGGTTCTTCTCCATAGGAAACGACTAATTTGGAACCGTGCACCTAGTTTCGACATTTCATAAGTGCCTGCATAAGGTCTATGTGAAAATAAAACTATTTTGATTGATTGATTTTTTAAATGGGTTCTTGGATGGTTTCAAAACACAATTCGACATGACAAATATCGGTTTTCGTTTGGTAATCTGCCAGGAACTGGGGGGCCCCAGCCATCGGGGGCCCTTAGCAAGTGCCCATAGTGCCCAGTGGGAAAGAAGGGCCTGACCACGAAGCCGAAGCCGCTGGCGAAAAGCTAGTATCAAAATAAAAAAAGAAGTTATCTTTTATTTATCAAAATGGAGCATTTACCAGCTGATACATAACATTCAAATTAATACGTAATTGGTATCCGGTTACTAATAATATATAAACAAAACATAGAAAAAATCTTACTTAAGCGAATCAGTCAATAATTGTTTACATTTGCAAGTAAACTTGTCATGGGTTTCATTAATGAAAATCGTATAAGTAGCTAAATAGATAGATAATAATAGATAGCCTAGGAGCATTTACACTGGACTCCCAAGTCAAAGGTCTCGAGTTCGGATCCAAGGCACGCACCTCTGACTTTCAAAAATCATGTGCGTAATTATTTTTCCGGCGCTTTAGAGGCCGGATACCTAGCGTACAACAGACACCGACCATAAGTGTGAAATAGTGTTAGATTTATTGTTATATGTATGTTATAGTATTTTATATTTTGTTATTTTTATAAGTATTGTCTATACTAATATTATAAAGAGGAAAGATTTGTTTGTTTGTTTGTTTGTTTGTTTGTTTGTAATGAATAGGCTCCGAAACTACTGGACCGATTTCAAAAATTCTTTCACCTTTGAAAAGCTACATTATCCCCGAGTAACATAGGCTATATATCATCACGCTACGACTAATAGGAGCGGAGTAGTAATGAAAAAAGTAGCAAAAACGGGGAAAAAATTATAAGACCACGCGGGCGAAGCCGCTGGCGGGAAGCTAGTATTATATATTTTTATATGGGCCTTGTTGCCTGAAATAAATGGAAATAATAATTATCATTATGACATTTACAGCCCGATTTGTCGAAAGCTTGTGTCATTTCCATACATTTTGTTTGTATACGTTTATCGATTCGAATACCAATTTGCAACTTTTCTAATATCTATGGGCCCAGCAGTATATTTCTGCCTAACTGTTCGTGGAGTATAGGCGTAAGCATAATGCTCCATAAAAAAATGCTGTGAGGTCGTTTCTCAGCCAAGAATTTGTTATAGTTTAATTTTTATACACTCCATTAATATATTAAGTGTAGAGTCAGCAATGTCATACTAGTTACGCATGTCTCAAGTTTCTGTGACTCTGAACTTAGATTTTTACAATATCGGATGTCATATTCGTATGGCCCAAGATGAAAACGCCAGCGGTTGTCACTTCTAAACATTGATTTAAATAAAGCCGTTCGAACATTTGACAGACGCGTTTCGCATACACATTAACTCTAACGCCATCTTTGTTATTATCGCATGGCGTTTGTTTTTTAGCCGATCGCGGACTAGTTCACTTCGGTTTAGAGAAGACCATTTTGGGAGCAAGTTCGGGGGTGAAATTGTGTCATGCGGTTCGCCCAGTCCTTACGCAGTAATAAGTCAATGCTTCTAGAATCAATAAAACAGTCAATAAGTTTATATTGTTACTAGCTTCCTGCCATCGGCTTCGCCCGCGTGGTATGTTATTATACATATAAACCTTCCTTAAGAATCATCTCTATCTATTAAAAAAAAACCGCATCAAAATCCGTTGCGTAGTTTTAAAGATCTAAGCATACATAGGGACAGACAGACGCGACGGAGGACTTTGTTTTATAATATGTAGTGATACACACATACATACGTGTATACAACCCACAATATATACTAACTAATATTTTAAAGCTGAAAGAGTTTGTTTGTTTGGTTGAACGTGCTAATCTCAGGAACTACTGCACCGATTTAAAAAAATCTTTCAGTGTTAGATAGCCCATTTATCGGGGAAGGCTATAGGATATATACCACCACGCTACGACTAATAGGGGCGGAGTAGTAATGAAAAATGTTGCAAAACCAGGGAAAAATAATTTTATAAAGAGGAAATATTTGAATGTTTGTTTGTTTGTATTGAAAAGGCTCCAAAACTACTGGACCGATTTGAAAAATTCTTTCAGTATTAGATAGCTCATTTATCGGGGAAGGCTATAGGCTATATACTATCACGCTACGACTAATAGGAGCGGAGTAGTAAAGAAAAATGTTGCAAAAACTGGGGAAAAAATTATAAGAGCAGAGCCAAGCTGCTGGCGGGAAGTAAGTAAACAATATTCCAAAATCGCTACCGCTTATAACTTAAACTGGCGGCCTTGGGGCTGTGCGTATGCGCGTTCAAGTAACCGAACACTAATTATTAGTGCTGTTTCCTATTACCGTGTTAATTAACACTGGTAGCTAAGGTATCTTAACGCCTTTAACTATGCTGGGTCAGTATAGTTGTAGGTCAATGTGGTATCGCTTTACGGTGAAATCTCCATTTTACCTCCATGATCTTGTTCCACCATCTCCATTCTTCCATCGAACCACTAGGCGTCGGAAGGGTCTCCACTGCTATGTCGTAGATGTTCCACCTTGCCGCACTAACCGTTTCGCTTCATCATTCCTTGTGCGCACAGCGAAGTTGTGGGATTCTCTTCCGGCGACTGTGTTCCCTGACACCGACAACATGGGTTTTTCAAGGCCAGAGTGAATGGGCATCTTTTGGGTAGGAGCGGTCCATCTTAGACCACATCTACACTTATCATCAGGTGAGATTGTGGTCAAGCGCAAACCCATCAACGATAAAAAAAAAATTGCTTTTCGCTAGCGGCTTCGCTCGCGTGGTCTGGGTAATACATACAACTTTCATCCCCTATTTCAACCCCTTACAGCCCTTTTTCCGCATTAAAAAGTAGCCTATGTCCTTTCTCAGGCTCTAGAGTATCTCTGTACCAAATTTCATTTAAATCGGTTCAGTGGTTTTGGCGTGAAAGCGCGACAGACAGACAGACAGAGTTACTTTCGCATTTATAAGGATAGTAAGGATTTAAATAACAGGGAATTGTACTCAGAACATTGCTCAATAAAAACGAAAATTGTTAAGTACCTAACCGCTGCACTATAATCGATTTAATAAATAGGCTGTATATGCGTTCGTCAGTGCCGAAAAAAAATGTAATTCAATCCTTCAATTGTTTATGCCACACTTCCTACTATCTGTGCAATTCGTGCGAAATTTGAATCTTTGTATTTGGAACGTGTTTTAGAAAACCTGACACAGTTATGAAATGCTTGATTTACAAATTGTTCCATTATGCGTGGTGGACTATGGCCTAATCCCTATCATACTGAGAGGAGACCTGTGCCCAGCAGTGGGACAGTATATGGGTTGATGATGAATCTAATATCATACCTAATTATATCTTCACGGATCGGAGAGGGGTTCCTAAACATGTTGTAGGTATATATAATACTCCTCTGCCACCCTTTTAGGAATACAGGCGTAGTGGTATGTTCTAAATAAATGTAGTTACACACGTATTTTTTCGTGTGTAAACACATAAATCAATTCCTATAACTACTTTCCGCTTCATATTTTCTAATAATTGATTTGAACTTAGCAAGCTAGTAAAAACTTAAAAAGAATCAGACCGTGACGCATAAACAAGCTAGAGTTATGGCTGGGTTTATTTTTATTATTGTATCATCACGCAGGTATCCTCAAAAGGATGGGCAGAGGTGCTAATTTACACATATGTAATTTTATTTGTCCTTAGGGGCGAGTTTCAAAATTGAATAAGGTATTAGTCGACCCCGATCGAAGTTGTTTTCTTTTGTAAAATATGATTAGAATCAACAATTAAATAATTATGGAAATTAAAATAATTACGGTTATAAAATATTCTTATACTTTTCACTGTTAATTTATTTATAAAAAAATATTCTTATTTCTGTATTATTCTATAAATTCTGTATTCGTTTTTTTTATGATTTTCTATGAATCATTTTGCATGGAAATTACAACCATTGAATTGAAGGGATTCCTCTCACTAACAGATGGCGCTGATTTAAAAACTCACAATTTTTTTTTTTCTTTCGCAGCTTTGGCGCTTTGCGATTGGTCAAATCTGCAGCTGCGCAGAAGAAACCTAGCCAGACGTCACTGCGGGCCCAAACAACACACCGACAACTTCGCGAGAATCGGAGATGTCGCTACATTCGAGTCCATAGAACTAATACAGACATTGAAGGGAATGACAAGATCTTCTGACGCAAGCATCAATCTAAAACCGATCTTAATGACTACAGCAATGAATATGTTTTGCCACTACATGTGCAATGTGCGCTTCGACTCTGACACCGATCCCGACTTCAAGAGAATCGTTGACCATTTTGATGAAATATTCTGGGAAATCAACCAAGGATACGCTCTAGACTTCCTTCCATGGCTCTCACCATTCTACAAGAAACACTTAGACAAGTTGTCCAACTGGTCGGCAGACATCAGATCCTTCATCTTATCCAGAATCGTCGAACAGAGGGAGATGAATTTAGACACCGAAGGTCCCGAAAAAGACTTTCTGGATGGTTTGCTGAAAGTGTTACACGAAGACCCGACGGTGGATAGGAATACGATCATTTTCATGCTCGAGGACTTCTTGGGAGGTCATTCTTCAGTTGGCAATCTGGTTATGCTGTGTCTGACAGCTGTAGCTAGAGATCCGGAAGTAGGAAAGAAAGTGAAGGCAGAACTAGATGCTTTAACGAAGGGTAAAAGACCAGTAACTCTTTTGGATAGACAAAGTCTGCCTTACACAGAAGCCACAGTTCTTGAATGCCTCCGATATGCTTCATCTCCGATCGTTCCACACGTTGCTACAGAAAACGCTGCCATCTCAGGGTACGGCGTCGAAAAAGGAACAATAGTCTTCATCAACAATTACGAGCTGAACACTTCAGAGGAATATTGGAGTGAACCTGACAAATTTGACCCCTCAAGGTTCCTAGAGAAAACCAAAGTAAGAGTTCGCAGGAACTCCCTATGCGATTCTGGGATGGAATCGGATGGAGAGCGGCCAACCAAGCAAGCAGACACAGAAAAGGAGGTTTGGAGCGTAAAGAGGAATATACCTCACTTTCTCCCTTTCAGTATCGGTAAGAGAACGTGCATAGGCCAAACGTTAGTCACCACAATGAGCTTTGTCATGTTTGCGAGTATAATGCAGGAGTTTGATGTTGGGGCGGAGAATTTGGAAGATTTGAGGCAGAAGCCAGCGTGTGTGGCCCTGCCAAAAGATACCTATAATCTGTATTTGATGCCAAGAAAACACTGAATTTAATGTAAGTTATTGTCTCGGTACCGATGTGTTTTTTTAATAGAGGTGAGTTTGTCATGAATTAGTTTTTATTCAGCTGTCTTGGATGTTGTACATAAAACCTTTTTTGCAACATTTTTTTTTGCCTTAAGTTATTGTTGACATATTGTTTTTTTTGGGTTGTTAGAAATAGATAGATACAGTATAGTTTAGATATTTTTTCAACGTTTCAAATTTAATTTACTTTTTAACAATTCAATTTTTAAATTAATTTTAATTTTATTCAAAGTAATAATTAATATCTTTTTAATATTTCGTGATAAAATAATTTTAATAAGTATAGTACTCAGAATGTCCTTTTAAATAAAATCTAGTTCTTTATTATTGAAATACTTAATTTAAGGTAAAATACATTATTATCTTCTGTTTTTAAATTTTAATTTAAAGGGCTTATAAACACAAATTATTTTGTTATAACAGACCGACCGACAGCTGATTTATCGGCAAAAGTAAACAAAATTTGTTTAACTGCTGAAATTGTTCATATAAGTCAAACAAAATTTTTTGACAACAAAACTTTTTTATCGTAACAAAATGAAAAAAATCGGTATTGTTTGGTAAGTTTCCATTCTCAAAATTATTTTGTACATCGATGGTTTTGTTTTAATTTTGTAAAATTCATTATTTTTTAATTCTTAAAATACGGTTAGTTTTTTTTTATTTATGCTAACGGGGAAATCGGTACGACTTTGAGCACTAGAAAATTTAATATCTTTGATTAGGTAGTAGTAGTAGTAGATTCAATGATTAAGTGACACCTCTTATAAAATAACACAGCGGAACCGAGAAATACTCGCTCAAACCTATTTATTTCTCGACATAATTGATTTTTTTAAGATTTTTTAATAAAAAAAATATTGTTGGCAAATACTGTTTATCGAAATTTATGCAATATTTAAAAAATGGCGCGAAGAAATGTTCGTATTTGTCTATGGAATTGAATGTACTGATAAATCTAAGGATTGGTATTACAAAATTGTTTAAGTGTTTCTTTTTTAATTTACAAAATGTGTCAATGTCAGTGTTGTAATCTCTTTAGTTATAAAGTAAGCAAAGATGTTTTTTTAAATGATGATTATCTTAATTATAACGACTGTATCTTTGCCCGACGGATATCTGCATGTTTGTAAAAAAATATTGTTCATGATTTTTTCCATCATTATTGAAACAAAAAATTATTATTATTAAATTAGTAGTACATAGTATTTTAGTTCGTAGCAAAAAGTAAAAATCATGAATATTATATTGTTTAGTAGTAGTAGGGTTTAGTTTTCATTTTGGAGTAGTGATTCGAGCATCTTATGAAGTTCCTTGTATTTTTTTTAATTAGGGTATAACTCGTCAAAATCCGATGTTTGTCCTTAAGTTGACTGAAAAAAAGCATTTTATTTTGTATCCGATGAAATTTCGAAAATTCTATAAACTGTTGTAAGTGCAATCTAGTAGCGAGTAGTTGAAATATTTGAAATACGTCTCAAAAATCGTTTGTTCTCATTGTGTGTCTGATGTGATTTTTACTTAGAACTGCTTAATTAATTAGTGTAGACGTAGAAGAATAGACTTGCTTATGAGAAATACTGTAAAAAACTCTTATATTCAAGTAGAACGTATTTATATTATTAGAATAGAATAGAATCAAAGTAGAATCATGTTTTTTTATCAATTCCTATGGCGTATTTCCAAAGAAATGTATTTAGAATAATCGTAGTGTTATATTCATATCCAAAATCGCTTGTATTTAAGTAAGTACCTATTGTAGAAAACGCCATATTCTTTAAAAACATTGCATTTAGTAGGTATCCATATATTACGCACATATTTAAGTTATATCTTTAAAAATCAATGTAATCCTTATACCTTAGTGACAGTAATTATGTAATACATGTTTAAACAAATAATTATGAGTGAATGGACCGATTATTTTAATAATAACGAGACAATTTAAATGGATGACTTGATTACGATGTAGTTTTTAGACAAAAATTGTGATCAATAGATGACTTAGAAATGAAATTATAGATAACATTTGCAAATGAACTCTTTTTTTATTTTTAATATTTTATCTCCTCATCAACCCTTATACTGTTTCACTGTAGCACGGGTTTCCTCTCAGTATGAGGGGGATTAGGCTATAGTCCACCACGCTAGCCTAATGCCGGTTGGTAGACTTCACATGCCGTCGAGAAAATCTCTCAGGCATGCAGGCTTCCTCACGATGTTTTCCTTCACCGTTAAAGCGAGTGATAATTATTTTATGTACATCATTTTGAAGTCAGAGGTGCGTGCCTTGAATTCAGACGCGAGACCTTTGACTTGGCAGTTCAGTTGTCATACTCCTATCACTGCTTTTATAGAAAACTAGCTTTCTGCCAGCGGCTTTGCCCGCTATCCCACGGGAACCATACATTTTACCGGGATAAAAAGTAGCCTATGTGCTATTCTAGACTATGTTCTATCTCTGTGCCAAATTTCATCCAGATCCGTTCAGTAGTTTTTGCGTGAAAGAGTAACAAAGAAACATCCATCCATCCATACATATAAACTTTTACATTTATTTTAGTAGGAATTATATATTGTCATTGTGACATGTGGTCCGCCCAGCCCTTATGCAGTAATATACAAGGTGGAAGAGACATCGACGCACAAACGTCGTGAAAAGGTTCCACTCAAGGTCAAAAATAAAATGACCTAGCTCATTCAAGTAGAAAATGATCGGCTATTACAAATATTGACGTTTTTGAGCGCGTAGTGTGTTACTAAAAACGCGATTATAACGCTCCGCGGTGAATGTTATCGCGCGCGCGATCCGAAATAAATAAAATAATGATTTTTTAATTTTTAATCCAATTTGGGTACATAGAAATAATGTTTCTTTACACGTTCAAGTAATAAAACTTCAGAAAAAAAATAAAAATTGATGAAAGAAGTTACGGAAAATTTCAACGCTGGGGGTTCCAGAATCATGTACTGAACTCATGGTATTCGGATGTGCGCCGATGTCCCTTCCACCTTGTATAAGTCAATTTGTGAATCATTAATTATTCATAATCCCTTTGAGGCTAGTCTGACTAACATGTAGCCTCACTGGACATTTCCTTCCACTTTCCAGCATTTTAGAGCCCCAGTGTCTTCTTATTTCTATTATAATAGAATGCCAATGTATTTAGACAAGTAGCTAATAACTACGTTAACACACAGATAGTCTAAAGCCTGAGAAAGGACAGGCATAGGCATATACTTTTAATGCGAAAAAAGGTTTGTAAGGGCACAGAATAAATAATAACAGAATGGCCACTCTCCGCCTCTCCCTAACGTCAGATACCTCAGGTCCCCCGCATTCTGCCGGTGTTCTTGCCGGACGGACTGCCAACAAACCCTACGCACTCTCACGCACACATTTGCATTTGCACGTGTACAAACGTAATTTTGACAAGTTTGACATTTGGTATTGTAGTGTGCAGCGGTATCGGAAAGTTTGTATGGAGTGTCACAGGTGTGGTAAGGGGTTGAAATAGGGAATGAAAGTTATAAGTAAATATCCAGACATCGCGGGTGAAGCCGCTGGCGGAAAGAATAATGCAACTGGCAATATTTATAACCAGGCTAGGGTATTGTAATATCGTGCCAGTCACCAACAGAAATTCCAAGAAGTATAAAACTCGCCAGGCATGCCTACGCCATAAATACACTTTACACACTCTTTCTCATCCTAACACGTGTTAATACCAAATTACCTATTACCCTGCTTACTCACCCGTGGTATTAGAATGTATGATAGTCCATCACAAAAACAAGATGGCCGTTGTTATTCCAACATTAGAATTTCATATCGTGATCCTGGCGTTTGCGTCAGCAATATAATATGGAGAATGTTTAATGCATTTTATTGGAAGACTTTTATTTCGTTTTGTGTTAGATTTAGAAATGATGGGGCCGCGTTTGTGTCAACAAGCTTCGGGTTTGTAAACAAGTGTCGTTTTGTTGACAATAAAACCTACATACATAACATCATCTACATTCTAAATGATGTTACTTCAACCAACTTACATTTGACGATAATTTTAGGTCGGCACTGTAATTAATTTATCATTAATATAAGAATTTGTAAAAGTAAAAAGCAGTGATAGCCTAGGGGTATGACCACTGGACTGCCAAGTCCAAGGTCTCCAGTTTGAATCCAAGACACGCACCTCTGACTTTTCAAAATCATGTGCGTAATTATCACTCGCTATAACGGTGAAGGAAAACATCGTGAGGAAACCTGCATGCCTCAGAGAGGCATGTGAATGAAGTCTGCTAACCTGCATTAGACTAGCGTGGTGGAGTATAGCCTAATCCCTCTCATACTGAGAGGAGACCAGTGGGACAGTATATGGGTTGATTATATTTTATATAAGAATATTTACTTAGTCCCAATCAAAGCGACCTCTGCGCTCTGCCATGGAAGCTGACGATGCTGTGAAAGTAGCGAAGTTTAGGGCTCACCAGTCGTACCATCGACACGATAAAGAAAGCCAAATCATGACTGAACTTTTTATGTTTTTACATCATAGAACATAGGTTTTATTTCACAACAAACCGCAACAAACCTTTTGTAGTTTTAGGATCAATAAATTGCATATAAATTGATCTCTATGCCAAATTTGATGGTGTATAAATTCAAAGGAATACATAAGTCGGAAAAGAACAAGTACTTGAAAAAAATACAGTTAAATACCATAAACGAACAATATATTGATGTCATAATACAAACAAATTAATTAACAATATGAATTCATCTTCATCATTTTCTTTTGATTTCTTTTATATATTTTACAGTGTTTTTAGATTAAGTAACAAAATATGATGTTGCATCTTTGAGTGTTGTTTATACCTATAATTGGCATACGCATTAGATCCTGTACCTCTGTTCTTTATTATGTTTAATGTGAGATGTATATTATGCTGTTGGTGTACCTAATATAAATAAATAATCAACATAATCATCAGCCAAAAGAGGTGGGTAAAGGTCTCCCCCATAGCCTTCCAGTTCTCTGTTTAGTGAGTAGAGTGTGAGCTGTGAGCCTATTATCATCAACCGGGCACAATATTATATAAACTATAAATGAGCGATACGCAAACCTGCCGATATTGTGAGGTGTGCTGATGATACGCAACTTCACCTTCGTGGGAACGTGCATCACTAATACATAAACGAAGTGCTCATCTAGGGAAAAATATTTTTAAGCCATAAATGAGTTTACTGCTAAGCAAAGTCTCCATTGTGACACCCGCAGGGTTTAGTGGTGAATTCTAAGACGTTGGACGGTGGTAGTCAGAAGCCCGAAAAGCCAACCAGTTTGTTCTAAGGATATGAAAGGTGCCTCGAAATTCGATTACGTAGTCCTAATAGCCGTAGCTTAGTTTTTTTATTAATAAAAACTTAGAAAACCCCCGACATAAAATGTAATTTGCTATTTTGTGGTGGCGGCCATCTTGGATTTGGAATTTATCATAGTGTATAGTATTCTCCTAGTTAAGCCCTTTCATTTGATACCCATATTGAGGGAGTTGTGAAAAAATATATAATTCGCTATTTTGTAGCGGCGGCCATCTTGGACCGATTTTCATCAAACATAGCTAAGAACACTACCGACTAATTCACCTTTCAAATAAAAAAATTAAAATCAAAATCGGTTCATCCGTTTGGGAGCTACGATGCCACAGACAGACACACACACACACACACACACACACACACACACACACACACACACACACATACACACACAGACACGTCAAACTTATGACACCCCGTCGTTTTTTCGTCGGGGGTTAAAAAATTTAAAATATCTAAAAGGATATCAAAACGTACTACTACCGACATCTAGTGTCGAGTAGCAGAAGTTTTAAACTTGTTTTTTTAATAAAACGCAACAGATGGCGTGGGACTCGTAAATCTATTTTGGAAAATGTGCCCGCGCTTTGTTGAATTATCAAAAATTATTCGTATTATAATCGGCATTATATTTATTCAGAATCATTGATTGTTAACAGTTTTCGCCAGATCTTAGAACTTCATTGAATAATAATCATTCAGATAACATTTTTGTAATATTCGATTTTCCGATGCAAAGAAATTTAAAACACCAACTAAAATGTACTGTAATTACTTATGTATATCTACATACTATTCCCATAGAAAAATAATAACCATTTGAAATAAGATTAAGGTTTTCATAGGTATAAAACTGTTCATAATATCCTTGTTATAAAACCATTTTAAAATCTCTCCGGCCCTGACTCATATCTAGAATCTTTAAGCTATGCCCTCTATCTTAATATAAGCCTAATGGAAAATAACTGCAGAAATCGCAAAAACTGACAGCAGGATGTCGTTTAAATGCGCATAATTTCAACTGAAACGCGTCCTATAAATGAATTATTGATAAGTTCTAAGCGTCCTTAAGACCACCTTATTATCAGTTATGGTAGGTCAGTTAAAAATTAAATGCACATAATATCCGATTCAGAAATGGTTGCGAAATCATGTTTGTTCTATTTTTATGTTCTTTGGTACGTACTTGAGTCTTTGAGGGCGTTCCTTATTTGTTTGTCACGCGATTGTCTTTTGGGAATCGAAAACTACAATAATAATCTTGGGTATATTACCTAATAGACACTGTGTTTTGGAATTTCAAAAGCATTAAAAACATTTGTGGAACGAAGTTACCTGGATAGCAATACTTAAGGTCAGGAGGATGTTGATTATAATCTTATTTAATTCTTTCTAATGAGCCGTTGTCGTATTAATCTTCTTAATTATATAAAACACAGTCGGGTTTGTTACAACACTTATAACTCCAGAACTGCTGGACTGAGTTTCATGAACTTAATTTTTTTGGATTCGTCTCCACCCCGAATAACAGAATAAATATTAAAAAATCATAAAATTTCACAAAGAAAAACGAATCTGGTGACGAAGCTGCGGTAAAAAGCTAGATAATTGTAATAAATAAATATCTTGGGACATTTTTACACAGCACCGTCTAGTCCCAAACTAAGCAGAGCTTGTACTATGGGTACTAGACAATGGATATAATACTTACATACTTTTTTTTTTGTAAATACTTACTTATAATACATAAGAAACACCCAGACAAACACAAATACTCAAGTTCTTTACTATAAATGTTTGTGTCTTGTGGGAATCGAACCCACGACCCCGTGATCAGCAGCCCGGTACTCGAACCACTAGACCACAGACGTCGTCTGATTAAAATGTCATACTTATTATTGTAAAAACAACGTGATTCACCTGTTTGTTTCAAAATAAACACACGCTGGTTATGGATTTGGTAAATTGATTCGGATTCGGAAAACGAGGTGGTTTGGCAGCAATCCAAATGTTTAGACAGAAAGAGCTATGTACTGTACATTTCTTGTTATTAATGTAATTTACACATTATTTTAAGAAGTCTATTTCCTGTGTTTTTAAATTACAGTCAACTATATATTTTATTACGACAACGATTTTTTATTTTGATGACGTCTTCTGATTTCACACAGTTTGATTCCCACAGGACAAAAATATTTGTGTGATGAACATAGGTGTTTGTGTTGTTTGTGTGTTTTGTGCGGAGAGTGGCCATTATGTTATTATTTATTTTGTGGTTCGGGCCCGAACGAATCATGCGTCCGTAGGTGATACGGAGTAGGCAACGCCCGTAGCGAAAGCCGAAACTACGGACTTCATGCTTAGGGAGTACGCCTTGGAGTGTAGGCGTATATTCATAGACAATGCTAAGCATAAACTTAGGCTTCGGTGTGTCAAATTGTAATACAAATTTGACATACGGAAGCATTACTTTACGCTTAGCATCGTCTCTGAATATTAGCCTTAATGGGTTGACGATAACTTATTTCGATACTCATTTCATCTTGGCACGACTTGATACAATAAGGAGAAATTATTAGCATTCATACTTCTTAAGAAAATTACGTAGAATTTCTTAGTCATGGGTATTTCTTCTTGTATATGCATTGGCAAATCAACATTTCAAAGTAAAAACACTTATCTTTTTGTATTTTTTCTTATCTATACTAATATTATATAGCTGAGTTTGTTTGTTCGGTTGAACGCGCGTATCTCAGGAACTACTGGTCCGATTTGAAAAATTCTTTCAGTGTTCGATAGCCTGTTTACCGAAGAAGGCTATAAGCTATATATCAACACGCTACGACCAATAGGAGCTGAGTATCAATTAAAAATGTTGCAAAAACGGGGAAAAAGTTCAACTTCTACGGGAACGAGTGAGAACCAAGATAATACGGTTATTTTCGTGGCGGAAAAAATCCACTGGCGGGCGGGATTCGAACCTGTGTCTTCTGATTAAATACACCAGACGCTACGACCGCTAAGCCACCGCGAGTCGCTGTGATTCTAATAGTTTTAGTTTTGTTATAGACTGATATTATTTTATTATTATTTCGCTAGTTGTTGCGTTATCTTTAATCATCATTTTCCTAGCCTTTTCCCAACCATGTTGGTGTCGGCTTCCAGTCTAACCAGATGCGGCTGAATATCAGTATTTTACACGAAGCGACTGCCATCAGACCTACAACAACCCATTAACAAAGTTTTTAACAATCACTGTTTGTCAATGGTCTGATTACTACGTGTTATCTTGTAAGATTAGCGATTATAGATAAGCGATTATCACGTTGTCGTTTGTTTGATCAACAAACATAAGTATGTTCAAAAGCTATAACATACACGATACAATCTAACCAATCCTTACTACTCCTTAATGACGACGTCTGTGGTCTAGTGGTTCGAGTACCGGACTTCGACCCGTACGAGGTTCAATTCCCACAAGACACAAACATTATTGTGATGAACTTAGGTGTTTGTGTTTGTCTGTTAACGGTTATTACACATATCGGCATTTTTGAGCGCGCAGTGTATTGCTAAAAACGCGATTATAACGCTCCGCGGTGAATGTTATCGCGCGCGCGATACGAAATAAATGAAATAATGAGTTTTTATTTATAAATCCAATTTGGGTAGATAGGAATAATGTTTTTTTACACGTTCAAGTAAAAAAAACAGCAGAAAAATTTGAAAAATTGATGAAAAAAGTTACGGAAAATTTCAACGCAGGGGGGTCCAGAATCATGTACTGAACTCATGGTATTTCGATGTGCGTCGACGTCCCTTCCACCTTGTATATAAAGTAAGAAACTGACTGATTGATCAACGCAGCTGATACCTCTAAGTCTAGAAACATAAAATTTTGCACAAATGATGTATGTTTTGAGAAATACCTGATGGACGATACACGACACGATTAACATGGCGGGAACATGCCCATTATATTATCATCATCATCATCTTCCTAGCCTTTTCCCAACCATGTTGGGGTCGGCTTCCAGTCTAACCAGATGCGGCTGAATATCAGTATTTTACACGAAGCGACTGCCATCAGACCTCCGCAACCCAATTTCTGAGCAATACCGATATTCGAAGGATAGACTGGTTGTCAGGCTTTTTTTGACTTCTGACTACCACTAACGATTGTCATAGGTGTTCGTATGACAACCGGGACCGACTTTACGTGCTCTGCGAGGCACGGAGGGGTCTCGATGTGTTAAAAATGGTCACCCATCCACAGACTGAACTCGGCAAGCGTAGCTTAACCTTGCAGATCGGTTGATCAGCGTTGCTATAACTTAGCCACGAGCCCCTCATGCAATGCTCATTATATTATATTATGTAACATACATTATATTGTATTACACACTAGCTTCCCGCCAACGGCTTCGCCCGCGTGGTCTTGATAACTTTTTTCCTTCGTTTTTGCAACATTTTTCATTGCTACTCCGCTCCTATCAGTCGTAGCGTGATGGTATATCACACGCAGTACCTACATAGTGTTTTATTAAAGTATTTCTAGTTATAATGGTTTGGCTATATGACTCGCGGTGGCTCAGAGGTCATAGCGCCTGTTGTATTTAACCAGAAGACGCAGGTTCGAATTTTGCCCGCCACGATTTTTTACTTCATTAATATAAGTTATTTTTAAACAAAAAAAAACCGCTTCCAAAAAACACATAGCAACTAAAAAGCAAAATATAACATATTTCAAAGGCGGTTCCAAACTACTAATTTAATTAAAATATTACTTTCGTTGATTGTCTGTTTGGCACCGACTCAAAATTAGTTAGAAATCATCATGTAAATATAATATTTTTTGCTATTTAGTTCCTATGTGTGTGGCGGGCTAAATTCGAACCTGCGTCTTCTGGTTAAATACAACAGGCGTTATGACCTCTAAGCCACCGCGAGTCATATAACCACCACCCCACCCCATATATTATAATACATATTCCACTAAAACTTAACAACGGGGCAACTAAACGCACTGACCGGCAGACAGCGAGGTTTCGGAGAAAACCATAATAACCTGTAAGCACCAGCTTTTGAATAAAGAAAGAATCATCAAAATCGGTTCACCCAGGTTACAAACATTTTAAAAAATACAGTCGAATTAAGAACCTCCTCCTTTTTTTGAAGTCGGTTGAAAATAACTGTTATTATTTGTGTTTATCCAATGCTACATACTGTGTTTTGAATAACACTAGAGTTCCCACATAATGCTATCTTGTGATATCGGAAGAGGAAATTAAATGAAACCATTATAACTAGAAATACTTTAATAAAACACTATGTAGGTACTGCGTGTGATATACCATCACGCTACGACTGATAGGAGAATAATGTTGCAAAAACGAAGGAAAAAAGTTATCAAGACCACGCGGGCGAAGCCGTTGGCGGGAAGCTAGTGTGTACAATATAATGTATGTAATATAATATAATGAGCATTGCATGGGGGGCTCGTGGCTAAGTTATAGCAACGCTGATCAACCGATCTGCAAGGTTAAGCTACGCTTGCCGAGTTCAGTCTGTGGATGGGTGACCATTTTTAACACATCGAGACCCCTCCGTGCCTCGGAGAGCACGTAAAGTCGGTCCCGGTTGTCATACGAACACCTATGACAATCGTTAGTGGTAGTCAGAAGTCAAAAAAAGCCTGACAACCAGTCTATCCTTCGAATATCGGTATTGCTCAGAAATTGGGTTGCGGAGGTCTGATGGCAGTCGCTTCGTGTAAAATACTGATATTCAGCCGCATCTGGTTAGACTGGAAGCCGACCCCAACATGGTTGGGAAAAGGCTAGGAAGATGATGATGATGATAATATAATGGGCATGTTCCCGCCAAGTTAATCGTGTCGTGTATCGTCCATCAGGTATTTCTCAAAACATACATCATTTGTGCAAAATTTTATGTTTCTAGACTTAGAGGTATCAGCTGCGTTGATCAATCAGTCAGTTTCTTACTTTATATACAAGGTGGAAGGGACGTCGACGCACATCGAAATACCATGAGTTCAGTACATGATTCTGGACCCCCCTGCGTTGAAATTTTCCGTAACTTTTTTCATCAATTTTTCAAATTTTTCTGCTGTTTTTTTTACTTGAACGTGTAAAAAAACATTATTCCTATCTACCCAAATTGGATTTATAATTAAAAACTCATTATTTCATTTATTTCGTATCGCGCGCGCGATAACATTCACCGCGGAGCGTTATAATCGCGTTTTTAGCAATACACTGCGCGCTCAAAAATGCCGATATGTGTAATAACCGTTAATTTTCTACATGAATGAGCTAGGTCATTTTATTTTTGACCTTGAGTGAAACCTTGTCACGACGTTTGTGTGTCGATGTCCCTTCCACCTTGTATATACTAGCTTTCCGCCAGCGACTTCGCTCGCGTGGTCTGCGTATCTATACTCTATACTATATATAATATAATATAATATATATAATAATAATAATAATATCTATACTAATATTATAAAGAGGAAGGATTTGTTTGTTTGTTTGTAATGAATAGGCTCCGAAACTACTGGACCGATTTCAAAAATTCTTTCACCTTTGGAAAGCTACATTATCCCCGAGTAACATAGGCTATATATCATCACGCTACGACTAATAGGAGCGGAGTAGTAATGAAAAATGTAGCAAAAACGGGGAAAAAATTATAAGACCACGCGGGCGAAGCCGCTGGCGGGAAGCTAGTCTCTTATAACTTTCATCCCCTATTTCAACCCCTTAAAGACCTTTTTCGCATTAAAAAGTATGCCTATGTCCTTGCTCAGGCTTTAGACTATCCGTGCACCAAATTTTATTTAAATCGGTTCAGTAGTTTTGGCGCGAAAGCGCGACAGCTAAAGTTACTTTCGCATTGATATATATTTTTTTATATACCTTGGGACATTTTTACACAGCACCATCTAGTCCCAAACTAAGCAGAGCTTGTACTATGGGCACTAGACAATGGATATAATACTTATATACTTTTTTTTTGTAAATACATACTTATAATATATAAGAAACACCCAGACAAACACAAACACCTGTTTTGGATTTTGTTGCTCTAATAAATGCCACTAAAATGTTAGGTTTTTCTCAATACAGACATCAAGCCTGTTACCATTTTATTATATGTATTGATATAGATTTACTTAAATCATCATCTTCATTTAGCGACAAAGTCTTATAAATAAATAAAAAAAAAGACATCTTCATCATCATATTCCTAGCCTTTTTCCAACCATGTTGGGGTCGACTTCCAGTCTAACCAGATACGTAAATCAGTATTTTACACGAAGCGACTGCCATCAGACCTCCGCAACACAATTTCTGGGCAATACCGATATTCGAAGGAAAGACTGGTTGTCAGGCTTTTTGGGCTTCTGACTACCACTAACGATTGTCATACGTGTTCGTATGACAACCGGGACCGACGGCTTTACGTGCTCTCCGAGGCACGGAGGGGTCTCGATGTGTTAAGCATGATCACCCATCCACGGACTGACCTCGGCAAGCTTAACTTAATCTTGGAGATTGGTTGATCAGCGTTGCTATAACTTAGCCACGAGATTTACTCAAATGTTGTACTCGTTACTGTACAACAACCACCAGTTGGCCATGTTTACATCCCACATTTGGGTGGACCATTCACCAGATCCATTGAGACCAACAAGGCATTCCCAACCTTGACACACCAGTCAGACCAGTCACATAAATGTGGAGTTTAAATACACATTTAATAGAAAAATCGCCATTTCTAAACCAGAAAATTCAAACATTGAAATCTAAAAGTATTTTTAAAAGATAAACGCGTAGAAATAAGTATGATGTCTACTACTTAAGTTTAAAAATCGTAATCGCAAATATCGTAATAAGTGGCGTGAATGTCATGTATGTATGTAAAAACCCATTATTTTGTATACAAATCCTTTTTAGCAAATTAATAAGCGTGAAGTTGTAACAATATTACCATAGCAAAATTGAGTTCAATCAACCAACTACACAGATTAAACCCAGACCTTGAAAATTGTTGTCAGTGTTGTCACATACTGTGTTCTAATCTAGAACAAACACAGCATCTGTCATTCATTCTTTCGTTCATTGTATCATTCGTTTCCCCAATTCAGTACGAAAACAGACTTTGTGGTGATCGCACGTCAGTTGAAATTAAAAATCGTAAGTTATTATTTATTTTAATTTTTAGGTTATGCGGTAAAATTGACGTTTATAAATATTAATTTTATTTTGTGCTGTGATTCTAGTGTATTCATTTAGTTTTGAATTTAGGTAATGTCTATAATATTTTGTCACGATTTGGTGTCGAAAGGAAAATGCAAGAAATATATTTTTACGTGAGCTGTTTCTAATTAATTTTGTATTTAATAAGGGAAAAGTACGTATCATTCGCCGCGTTCTGATTTAAAAAGAATATTGCAAAAAAAAAAAATAATTTTGCGTGAGTTGATATTTATAAAATTAATTTCGTATTGCAATTTGTGTGAATTAATTTGTATAAGTATGGTACTAAATTATTGCAAAAAAATTACATTAAATTTACGCGAGTTGATATTTTTATTAAAAAAACTAGCTTTCCGCCAGCGGCTTCGGCTGTGTCGAAAATCGAAATTTCACAGAAAACCCAACAACACTTTGCTCGACCCGGGGATCGAACCCGGGACCTCTAGCGTAGCAGTCGCGTTTGGGACCACTAGACCAACGCGACAGTAACTTATTTAATAAATACTATTAATTTTATAATAAATATTATAATTTTGTTTTGCAATTTGTGTTAATTAATTTTGTTTTGAATAAGTCTGCGCGGTGATTTGAGTAGTAAAGGATAATACAAATAATAATAATAATAACATTACGTACATACAATCATACATACAATAATGCTATAGGTAATGTGTTTTTTTCACAAACATTTGAGTAAATCTCGTGGCTAAGTTATAGCAACGCTGATCAACCAATCTCCAAGGTTAAGCTAAGCTTGCCGAGGTCAGTCCGTGGATGGGTGATCATGCTTAACACATCGAGACCCCTCCGTGCCTCGGAGAGCACGTAAAGCCGTCGGTCCCGGTTGTCATACGAACACGTATGACAATCGTTAGTGGTAGTCAGAAGCCCAAAAAGCCTGACAACCAGTCTTTTCTTCGAATATTGCCCAGAAATTGTGTTGCGGAGGTCTGATGGCAGTCGCTTCGTGTAAAATACTGATTTACGTATCTGGTTAGACTGGAAGTCGACCCCAACATGGTTGGAAAAAGGCTAGAAATATGATGATGAAGATGTTTTTTTTTATTTATTTATAAGACTTTGTCGCTAAATGAAGATGATGATTTAAGTAAATCTATATCAATACATATAATAAAATGGTAACATGCTTGATGTCTGTACGTTATACTTATCGATATTAAGAAAAACCTAATATTTTAGTGGTATTTATTAGAGCAACAAAATCCAAAACAGTTTTTAGAATTTTTATCTATTCTACTCAAAAAACCATAAACACTATAGCTAAGTGCACGGTTCCAAATTAGTCGTTTCCTGTGTAGAAGAACCGGCAAGAAACTCAATGGTTACTCTTTTTATTAATTTTAGTTTTTACCCGACTGCCGGAGGAGGGTTATGTGTTTGACGCGTATGTATGTATGTATGTCCGTTCCTATGTCCGGTCGTAACTACTCAACGGCTCAACCGATTTAGATAAATGACACCTCATTAGATTTGTCTTGGTGGCACGAGTGTCACTGGGTACATGAAATTAAAAAAAAACAAAATGGCGGATTTTATACGCTTTAATGTGCGAATTGATTATGAAAATGATCTTTAGTTGTATCAATTTTCATTTTAAATTATCATACTTATAGGATCTATCTAGTGACTCTATGATGATTTATAAACTAAAAAGTAGGAAATAAAATCAATTATTAAATGAAACAAAAAACCCGAGTGCGTAAAAAGTACTAACTTAAAAATCTAAAAACAAGCTCTGTGATGTTGGAAAATGTATTGCAGGCGGGACAAGCAAAGAAACAATTTTGTTTATGAACGAACAGCTTGTCCCGCCTGCAATACATTTTCCAACATCACAGAGCTTGTTTTTAGATTTTTAAGTTAGTACTTTTTACGCACTCGGGTTTTTTGTTTCATTTTTAACAATGATATCTGGTACAATTATATAATGGATACTTACATAAATATGAGAAAACAATCTAGAAATGTTTGCCTAATATATTACAGTCTGTGTTTATAGTATGTTTGTACTAGCATCACGTAAAAACATGCAGTTTTCAACGATGCATTGCTAGATGTCTAACTTAAATAAGGCTCCTTCTCTCCTTCTTCTGTAAGTACGTTTGTTTGTCACCTAACTACTCCTAAACGACTGGACGGATTTGGTTGAAATTTTGTATGCAAATTTCAATGGGTTTCTGGATGGTTTGAAAATACAATTGGACCCGGTAGGTGGCGGTGCTGTCGGTCTACTGAGAAACGCAGGCGAAGTTGCACACGGGTCGCTACATACTTATATTAAATAGCTAGTATTTAAATCAATACATAATAAGTATGATGTTATATTTTGTGTCGCAATTTCGCATTATCGTTCGCATAAAACGTACTTTTAACGCAATCGGGTTTTTTGTTTAATTGAATAATTTGTTTTTTTACACACTCGAAAAAGCCATTGTTTCAAGATTTAGATGACGATGTTCTTATTTCATAGCGGACTTTGTAAACTCAATTGTCATTCATTGTGCGCGTTGCCTAGCAACCGTGACTAACATTTGTGACGTCAGCGTTACGCTCTGAATAATTTACTTAGCGTTGTTGTTTGTGTAAAATTATTTTTTAACCCCCGACGCAAAAACGACGGGGTGTTAAGGGGGGGATAAGTTTGACGTGTCTGAGTGTGTGTGTGTGTGTGTGTGTGTGCGTGTGTGTGTGTGTGTGTGTGTGTGTGTGTGTGTGTGTGTGTGTGTGTGTCTGTCTGTCTGTGGCATCGTAGCTCCCCAAAGGATGGACCGATTTTGATTTTGTTTTTTTTATTTGAAAGGTGAATCAGTCGGGAGTGTTCTTAGCTATGTTTGATGAAAATCGGTCCAAGATGGTCGCCGCTACAAGACAGCGGATTACATATTTTTTCACAACTCCGCCAATATGGGTATCAAATGAAAGAGCTTAACTAGTACACAATAAACATTATCATCATAACACAATAAACATTATCATCATCTTCCTGTCTTGTCCCAATAGGGAATATGCACATTTTTTTTAAATATTTTTAAACGATACTTTATATCGTTATGTAAAAAAAAAATCAGCGCCTTAAAACTAAAATTAAGTAACAATAGTTATTTGTTATACAAGAGTGCAAAGTTGCTTTTTAACCGCGTGATCAATTTTGATGACCGAGCAAGCAAAGGATTCTAAAATTGAAGGATTGAAAAATCTTTGCACTCGAGTGCAACACGTAAATTTTCATCCCACCTCAGCGAGGAAATGACTAAAAAAAACATTTACAACCACAAGCTACTTTTATTTCAGTTTAGGTATTAAATACTATATGATAGGTAAGTTTTACAGAATACCTATTCTTTAAATTATAACAAATAATACTAGGTATAATTAAGAGAAATTGAAAGGAACGTTGCTACAATTACTTGAGTGTAATATTTTTGTTAGGTATTGTAATGTTGGTATTTGTGACTTAAAAAAGTACACCAAGAAAGTTCCGATAGGCTTGTTGAAAAAATATCGATACATCGATTTTTTTTTAATGTATCGATATTTTTGAGCGATATTTAATATAGATTATAAAATCCCAAAAAGGAATACTTTTTTATACTAACACTTTTTAACAAATTATATTTAATGTATTTTTTGTTTTTGGTCGACTTTATTTGTTGTTTTATAATTTGGTTTTTAAGATATATCGCCCATAATTATATTGATATTTTCAAATAAAAATATCAGTATCGATACTGATATTTTCAAAAAATATCGATTCGACATAAAATATCGATGCTTTGTTGCGTTTAGACTCGGAACCTAGGGAAGGTTCCAAGTCCGAGTTTTCAACAAATTAAAAAAAAGTTGTATGATAAATTCGGCGCCAGGGGGGTAAAAGCACGATGTTCTAAATTCAATTTACTTTGTCTCTCTAGAGGATAAAAACGACTTTTGCACTCAGATATCGAAAAGTAAAAATACTCTTTCCGAGATGGTGGGATGAATTTTTTTTTATAAAATTATGAGACAGATATTGGCATTTTAAACACCCACGATTTTGGCGCGCTTGCCGTGACGTCAAAGTCTACGTTCTCTCAACCAAACAACCACGTACAACAGACACTGTTTTAGTAGACTTTGACGTCATATTCCATTTGACCGATAGTGTTGCGTTTCAAGTGATTTGAATTTCCAACAGTTTTTTTGGACTTTTTAATAATTATTTTCTCATCAAAAAAGAAATAATATAAAAAAATATCTACATAGACATAATTCTAAAACGATAAAGTTCATAAAAAAAAAATTGACCTTTTTTTAAGTCAGACGCATATTCCCTATTTATTTGTGGTCCAGCCTATCCTTTTCTTACATCATCCCTGTTAGCCGTCACCTGCTCATTCACTCCCTTTTCCATCATACCGACCTTAACACAATCCATCCATCTTTTCTTTGACCTTCCTCTATCCCTCCGTCCTTCAACATTCAATGTCATCACTCTTTTAGTCACATGCGTTTCATCCCTCCTCATTATGTGCCCATAAACGATTCCCCTTCAACTTATCCGTCACTGGCGCCACTTTCACCGGTACACAATGTTATCACACTATTGCTTTGGGAAGTATGTGTGATGTAACTTTGAAAACTAGGGCACTGCAGGGCACGGGTCTCCTCTCAGTATGAGAGGGATTAGGCTATAGTCCACCACGCTAGCCTAATGCGGGTTGGCAGACTTCACATGCCGTCAAGAAAATCTCTCAGGCATGCAGGCTTCCTCACGATGTTTTTCTTCACCGTTGTAAGCGAGTGATAATTTACGCAAATGATTGCGAAGAGTCTAGAGAAGAGCCTTGGATTCGTACTCGAGACCTTTGACTTGCCAGTCCACTGTCCAGTCCACATACCCCTAGGCTATCACTGTTAGGCAGTGCATAATACTTTATTTATGACGTGCGAAATAGCATTAAATATATCAGCACTCCCATTAATCAATTATCGATTCAATTTCAAACGGCGATTCGAGTAATCGGATCATAATAAATAACTTTTGATGTGAGAAAATTATTCGGATTGTGTTTTTTAGGACTAAATCATTGACTAAATAAAGACTTTTATAAATAAAGGAGTTTATCGAAATCGGCCCAAATGATGTACCGAAGGTACACTTACTGGAAAAAATATTCTGTATTACTTTGGTTAATGACATGTTATATTTTTTATTGAGAATAAAGTTTCTTTAACCATATGCATAAAACTCTAGTTGTACTTTTTTAAAGTTGACTGGGGGATCAGGTAGAAATAGTTTAAGTTTGAGAAAAATCACACCAATATGGCACACTACTGTTTCGTAATGATTTTATAGCAAAAACTGTCAGTGTCAGTTTCGGAATGTCAAATGCACGCCATATATGGCCAATTACGGCAGATTATTATCAGTTTCATAGTGATTTTATGGTAAAAACTATTAACTTGACAGCTGTCATGTACCTCCGGTACAAATTTGGGCTGAGTTGTATGGACTTTTGATGACCTCCATTCAAAATATAATTAAACTAGCTTTCCGCCAGCGTCTTCGCCCGCGTGGATTTTTAAATTATAGCCTATGTAACTCGGGAAACATGTAAATTGCTAATGGTGAAAGAATTTTTGAAATAGGTCCAGTAATTTATAAGTTTACTTATTACAAATACACAACAATACAAATCTACACTAATATTATAAAGAGGAAAGATTTGTATTTTTGTATGTAACGAATAAACTCAAAAAGTACTGGACCGATTTGAAAAAATATTTCCATGTTATATAGCCTATTTATCGGGGAAGGCTATAGGCTATATATCATCACGCTACGACTAATAGGAGCGGAGTAGTAATGAAAAATGTTGCAAAAACGGGGGAAAAAATTATAAGCCCACGCGGGCGAAGCCGCTGGCGGGAAGCTAGTCTTAGATAAAACAATCAAACTTAGGAAATAAGGGTCAAGCGTTTTTGAAATTTTAATTTGGGGGTGAAATAAGGAAAGAAAGTTCGTATGAACAAACTAAGTATTTCGCGCGGACGAAGTCGCGGGCTAAAGCCGATAAAATTGCAAGCGCCAAAGATTCGCTGAACCAGAAACTGGCCACATTAAAACGAAACAAAATAAAACAAAAAAGATTGAAAGTGTAATCGAGACTCCTTTGAGGCTTTACTTTTTTATTATTTTTAAATAAGGAACAGATAAAAGACGTTCGCTTACCCTGGCATAAATTTTTAGTTGGTTTTTCGTAATTTGTAGGATTAATAATAATATAAAATTATAATTAATAAAACGGAACAACAATTTTGGTTTATAATCAAAGTTATTTGACAAAATACAAGCGCGATATTTGTTGGATATTTTGTTTCTTGTTTGACATTTTATGTTGTGTGTGACTGTGAGGTGTGTGTGTGAGTGAATGTGTTTAAATTTGGCACGTAAGATTGGCAGTTATTTTGCCGAAGATAAAATTCCGCGCTATAAATTACAATACTTAATTCACTGTGAACAGTTTTAAAACCAAATTCAAATGTAACAATTATGTGTTGTTTTGCCGAAGCGTTTTATTTTCGTTTTTTTTATATAACATAGCTTCCCGCCAGCGGCTTCGCCCGCGTGGTCTTATAATTTTTTTCCCCCGTTTTTGCATCATTTTTCATTACTACTCCGCTCCTATTAGTCGTAGCGTGATGATATATAGCCTGTGTTACTCGGGGATAATGTAGCTTTCCAAA
Organism: Acronicta psi; assembly: GCA_946251955.1. Taxonomy (NCBI): domain Eukaryota; kingdom Metazoa; phylum Arthropoda; class Insecta; order Lepidoptera; family Noctuidae; genus Acronicta; species Acronicta psi. Next base: position 2,171,734 of record OX276498.1, on the reverse strand, counting down.
GGTGAAAGAATTTTTGAAATCGGTCCAGTAGTTTCGGAGCCTATTCATTACAAACAAACAAACAAACAAACAAATCTTTCCTCTTTATAATATTAGTATAGACTAAGGTGGCAAACAAGCATACGGCCCGCCTGATGGTAAGCGGTTACCGTAGCCTATGGACGCTTGCAACACCAAAGGTATGCGGTATCACTCGCGCGTTGCCCACCCTAAAAACCTCTTAGAGGTTTATGGCAGATTCACTGCGCCGACAGTTTGAGGGAATATTCCTCTTGCTGCCAGCGCAGCGCAGAATGTTATAGAATAAACGGTGACTCCTGAGAAGCTCTGTTTCACCAACTCTGGATAACCGGTAGCCGCTAACTATCGGTTAATGAACTTACAGCTCTCGCCAATCTTATTGTCCGGTTTGAAGTTGGCACGAGCTTACTTTAACCCGTCCGTAAAAAACCGGAGAAAAAACGGGATTGAAATTATTGAAAAATTTTGGAGGCGGTGCCAAACTACTAATTTAATTTAACGTGGCAATGCAGCCAGCCTTCTGGGTACCCTTCCAGCTGATGGCGATGCGGAGGAGTTTTTTGATGCCTTATTGTAAATAGTTATTTTATTATTATTTTATTTTAGTCATATTTAGGAATAGATTTTTAATTTAGTACTTAGTTATTTTGTGTATGTGTTGTAACGGTAAGAGGTGGTAGTTAGAATAAAACGACCACCAACGTTAACAATATTTATTTACAAGGTCGTGGGTGGTAGGCCCGTCCAAATAATTTTACGAAGAACACTTTCTAAGGCGAGTCGGCGCTGGTACTCCCCTGGCTCAGCCCCGTGGTGATGACCAGCAGCTCGATAGTGGTAGGACGGGAGTTCTCGCCAGGACGATGCCCTCAGGAACCGGGTTTTCAGGGTCGCTCTGCCGTGCCGTGCACCCGCGAATACGTCGCGGTGATGGTGGTAGGCTGCTCCGGCTTCAATGGCGCAACCTCAGCGGTAGCGTAGAACCCTGGGAACATGTTCCATCGTCGCATGAGCGTCCCATCGTCTCCGCTGATTGTGAACACCAGGGCGTAAGCAAGCGAGAAGTACTATTGCGCTAATGCTGGTGATGTGTGAATGTCACAATCAGACGGAGTTTACAAAAAAAAATAAGAAAGCTAATAGAAAGAAAAGAGAAATAGTTTTATGCAGGTAAAATACTGGCAAAGCAAATAGCGAGCATAGGAAAAGTATTATAGCAGTTAAGTTCTAGATGAGAAACGTTAACCGAAATTAGATTTTAAATTTAAACTGCCAGCTGAAAAATAACGGTGGAATACGTCGTAACCTAGTATACAATACTGATACTAATAGCGACATAGATAAGGTTCAACACTTACCCAATATGGGGTTGTAAGGAGCACTGAACTTAATTTTTATTATTACGAATTAAATTACTAGCTTGGAGGCCACGTACGAGGACTCAAAGCTTCCTTAATATGTAAGGAGCAAGAGAACGTGTGCCCGCCTTGGATGCTATCTCTGCACTGGTCTGCGGCTACGCGCAACTGAAGATGGCACCGCATAAAGAAGGCGGGGCTAGTACAAGCGAGTAGTGTGACGTATGGTTGAGTATACATAATATATGTGAAATACTTATAGGTCACGCGCACCACTGGTTAACAGCTGATCGCTAATATATATTATTTTAAATAATGCAGATTTTGAAATTGAGAAGGAAAAATTGATATTTTAATTCTAATAACGATACATCGTTACAGTGTAAATTGTGTGTATCATGTAGTAATAATTGGTTTTATTAGTGTCAATTAAACGTCCCCTTATAATCGTAAAAAAATAGGTAATTAATTATGAATAAAGTTAAGTAGGTAAGTTTTCCTTAACTAATTTAATTTAAATATAATTTTCGTTGATTGTCTGTTTGGCACCGACACCAAATTAGTTAGAAATCATAATGTAACTATGTACCTGTTATTTTTTGCTTTTTAGTTCCTAAATCTTTTTTGGAGGCGGTTGATAATTATTCATTCTCTGATTTTTAAGGCCGGGTTGAAGTTAGCTCGTGCCAACTTCAAGCCGGACAATAAGATTGACGAGAGCTGTAATAGGAACTCCTAAAAAGTTTTTAAAAATGTAACATATCTTTATTTATTTGATAGAATAATAATCCTTACTATTATTATAAATGCGAAATGAACTCTGTCTGTCTGTTGCGCTTTCAACGCAAAACTACTGATAACTGACTACCGAAGAGTAACCATGGAGTTTCTTGCCGGTTCTTCTCCATAGGAAACGACTAATTTGGAACCGTGCACCTAGTTTCGACATTAATTCATAAGTGCCTGCATAAGGTCTATGTGTAAATAAAACTATTTTGATTTTGATTGATTTTGAATTAAAGGTATACATATGTATAGTCAAGCTTGAGAAAGGACAAGCTTCTGAAAAATAATAATAATAATAAATATCTTTGGACATTTTACACAGCACCATCTAGTCCCAAACTAAGCAGAGCTTGTACTATGGGTACTAGACAATGGATATTTAAATGCACTCGAGATCATAATTGTATTTTAACAACAATTTAATGCTGTGTGTGTATTTAGTTGGTAAGCCTTAACTAATAAATAAATAAATAAATAAATATAATACTTATATACTTTTTTTTTGTAAATACATACTTATTATACATAGGAAACACCCAGACAAACACAAATACTTATATTCATCACATAAATATTTGTGTCCTGTGAGAATCGAACCCACGACCTCGTGATCAGCAGTCCGGTGCTCGAACCACTAGACCACAGGTGTCGTCAAAATGGCTGTAAAGGGTTGAAATAGGGGATGAAAGTTATAAGCAATACCGAGACGCGGGCGAAGCCGCTGGCGGAAAGCTAGTCACAAATAAAATGTTCACGCAACGTCGCCGACTCTTCGTTTGGTTCATGTTGAACCAACACATAATGCGTGCGTGCGTGCGTGCGGCAATCTGTGTTCAATTAGACACAGTTTCACACATAACTACACACACAGTTATTGATGCGTGTACCTACGTTTTGTACAGAAACTGTGTATTACTCTTGGCTCTTAGGTTATAACTTAAAATAATAATTATTGTAGTTTTTGTTCATACAAAATAAAAAATAAAAATGTGACTGCGTCGTTGGTCTAGTGGTCTTAAGCGCGACTGCTACGCTAGAGGTCCTAGGTTCGATCCCCGGGTCGAGCAGTGTTGTTGAGTTTTCTGTGAAGGAAGGTCATCAAAGGCCCATACAACTTAGCCCAAATTTATACCTAAGGTACATGACAGCTCTCAAGTTGACAGTTTTTACTATAAAATCACTATGAAACTGATACAGTTCGCGTCAAACTTATTGTCCGGGTTGAAGTTGGCGCTAGCTAACTTTAACCCGGCCGTAAAAATCGGAGAAAGAAAAATATCGGATTAGAATCATTTCTAACGACAGATTACGACTTGAGCTTTCGTTTTTATAGCTCGCTCCAACTTCAACCCGGACAATAAGTTTGGCGCGAACTGTACTAATGTGCTGCGTGCGTTGAACATTCCAAAACTGACACTGACAGTAGATAGCTGTGAAGTTGACAGCTTTTACTATAAAAACACTATGAAATTGATGATGTGTCAAAATGGCGTACGTTTTTTAAAATTAAGGATTTTTTTTCTCATCCCCTATTAGGCATACAAAAAAAAGTACGACTAGAGTTTTAACCAGCGTAATACAGGGTTATTTTTCCAATAAGTGTAGCCTCGGTACATAATTTGGGAGGATTTTGGTGACCTCCTTTTCAGTAGCAGCTCGGAGTCTGGATTTGTCCTCGGTTGATGGCATTAGGCTCGCCCCCTATTACATGGGACTTAAACATACCGGCGAAATGTGGGTGTACATTAGTACGCCTCTGCCTACCCCTTTGGGGAATGCAGGCGTGATGGTATGTTACTTAGCAGCTATCCATAGGTGGTCAAAGAGTCTAAGTCTGCCGTCCTCAAGCTAAAATGCCGTTATGTACCAAAACTATTTTTTGAGTTATGAACGAAAAAGTAGGCAGTTTTTAAAAATGTACGCTACTTAATAACTAGAAGTCATATTTGAGACTTAGAAGTAATGACTAACAGATCTCACGAGGTGATCTCACGACTTCTGTACGTCAACCATGAGTTCTATCGAATGGCTTTCGGTAGGTTTTTTACGCATCGAAACGCTGTAATCTCATAGCAGATTTTAGTTCCTTACGTAACCGCTAGAGGCGCTGCGAAGGTTTCCGAGTCTAGTGAGAAAAACTCATGGTCGAGGCACTGATTGTGTTGGCATTAAAAAATCAAAATCGGCGGGATGTCAGATAACGGCATTTTAGCTTGAGGACGGCAGAAGCAATATCTTTTTCCTTTGCCCGCGATTTTGTTCCCGAAGAAATTGGTTTATTTCCCCCGTTTTTGCAACATTTTTAATTGATACTCCGCTCCTATTGGTCGTAGCGTGATGATATATAGCCTTATAGTCTTCCTCGATAAACGGGCTATCTAACACTGAAAGAATTTTTCAAATCTGACGACGTCTTTTTTTTCTGATTTTGACGACGTCTGTGGTCTAGTGGTTCGAGTACCGGACTGCTGATCACGAGGTCGTGGGTTCGATTCGCACAAGACAAACATTTATGTGATGAACTTAGGTGTTTGAATAGAATAGAATAGAAGAATAGAATATCATTTATTTTCAAGAATACGGTGATATACAGGTGTTACATTGTTTCTTTACAGCATATTCTGCCAAGTGTGGCGTGGACATATTTAAATTTTTATTAATTTATAATATTAATTTATTAATTATTAATATTTTTATTTGTGTTTGTCTGGGTGTTTCTTATATATTATAAGTAGGTATTTACAAAAAAAAACGTATATAAGTATTATATCCATTGTCTAGTACCCATAGTACAAGCTCTGCTTAGTTTGGGACTAGATGGTGCTGTGTAAAAATGTGCCAAGATATTTATTATTATTAATCGTACCGGAAGTTCTTGAGATTAACGTGTTCAAACAAACCAACTCTTCAGCTTTATAATATTGGTATAGATTATTGTTATGCGCAGTCGCATAAAAAATACAAAGAAACTTGATTCAGTGTTGTTTAAATATCTTTTTTCCTTTTTCCTCTACCGCAGTTACATCTGTTTCCAAGGACGTCAAGTTAAAATTGCTTGCTTTGTCTCGCTCGCTCGTATGCGCAAAGTATTGCTGTCCCTTTTCCGCAAAGGAGATATATTTTTTATCGTATGCAGTTCTGATTTTAAAATCTTGATTTTGTTTTTATTATGTAAGGTTTATGATACAAGTTTGTTATTATGGTATGAGCGATAGACATTTTAGACATACCATCACGCCAGATATTCCCCGAAGGGGTAGACAGAGTTGTACTAATACACCCAGAGTTCGCCGGTACTTATGTTTAGGCAATTAGGAGCGACCCTATTGCCATCAACCCGGAATAAATCCAGATGTCGTATGTATTTTTTTAATATAAGGTGGAAGGGACATCGACGCACATCCGAATACCATGAGTTCAGTACATGATTCTGGACCTCCCTGTGTTGAAATTTTCCGTAACTTTTTTCATCATTTTTTTAATTTTTTCTGCATTTTTTTTTCTTAAACGTGTAAAAAAACATTATTTCTATCTGCCTAAATTAGATTAATAATTAAAAAATCATTTTATTTATTTCGGATCGCGCGCGCGATAACATTCACCGCGGAGAGTTATAATCGCGTTTTTAGCAATACACTGCGCGCTCAAAAATGTCAATATCTGTATTCTACATGAATAACCTAGGTCATTTTATTTTTTACCTTGAGTGAAATGTTGTCACGATGTTTGTTCGTCGATGTCCCTTTCACCTTGTATAATGCGAACACTAATTAATTAATGCAATGAATCTATCAAATATTTCAATTTTAATTTATATAACGATCTATTTATTTATATAATTACCTACTTAGCATTGTTATTATTACAAATCTATTTTGCTGATAATTATAATTATATTAATTTATTTTAGTATCACAACAATAAGCCAGAGGTACCGAAATGTTTTTAATAAAAAAAATTGTATAATCTTATTTTAAACAAACTGTATAGTTTTTATAAGAAATAAATTCTCTAATCCGATAATGTTTCTCTGTACAACAGGTCATGCCAGAAGTTCATCCAGCATTCGCCAACTCCGGCAAGAAGGCAGGGTTAGAAGTGTGGAGAATAGAGGTAAGTGCTACACCATAGAATAGAACCATACCATAGAATGTCACAGAAAATAGATTGCCTACTATTAATTGTCTTTTAGCAAAGTAGCTAATATGGCGAAATTGCCATTCGTGGAATAACATCTATACTCATATTATAAAGCTAAAGAGGTCCGATTTGAAAAATCTTTGAGTATTAGATAGCCTGTTTAACGAGGAAGGCTATGGGCTATAATATATCATAACGCTACGACCAATAGGAGTATCAATTGAAAATGTTGCAAAAACGGGGCAAAATTCAACTTCTACGTGTACAAAGTCGCGGGCAAAGGCTATTTTAATATAAAAATGTAGTCCACGACTGGCAATTGACCAAAATATTGATAATTGCCTTTCATGGAAAACGTCAATTGCCATTCGGATGATCCGAATGGCAATTGACGTTATTGCTATTACAATTGCTATTCAAATAATTGCTATTTCTGAAATACATCAGGATACCTAATACCTACACAAGGTAGAAAGGACATCGACGCACATCCAAATACCATGAGTTCAGTATATGATTCTGGACCTCCCGGCGTTGAAATTTTCCGTAACCTTTTTCATAAATTTTTCAATTTTTTCTGCAATGTATTTTTACTTGAACGTGTAAAACATTATTTCTATCTACCCAAGTTAGATTTATAATAAAAAAAACATTATTATCGATCGCACGCGCTTTAGCATTCACCCCGGAGCGTTATGATCGCTTTTTCAGCAATACACTGCGCGCTCAAAAATGACAATATCTGTAATAACCGATCATTTTCTACATGAATGACGTAGGTCATTTTATTTTTGACCTTGAGTGATACCTAGGTTTCACACGACGTTTGTGCGTCAATGTCCCTTCCACCTTGTATACCCCTTTCGAATCGGACAGGGTTTTTTAAACATAGTGTAAACATATTTATGCTCCTGACAGTACTCAGGCGCCACTGACACTAAACAGTATCAAAATACGAAGTTATTTCCGTGTAAAATGGCAGACGTTTTACTGTCGCGCGCAAATTTACTACACAATTGATTTATGACATTATAAATAGACTAGTCGACGGGGTTTCTGGGCGAAGAATAGCCTACCATCGACACTTGGGAGTCGTAAAATGATTGGTGGTAGATCCAGCTCTCGCCAAACTTATTGTCCGGCTTGAAGTTGGCACGACCTAACTTTAACCCAGCCGTAAAAATCGGAGAAAGAAAAATATTGGATTGTAATTAAACAAAACTAAAGCTCAAGTCGTAGGCTGTTTGTTATTTTAATCCAATATTTTTCCCCTTTCCGATTTTTACGGCTGGGTTAAAGTTAGCACGTGCCAACTTCAACCGGGACAATAAGTTTGGCGAGAACTGTACATAGAGCACAGAATAAATAATAACAGAATGGCCACTCTCCGCCCCTCAATAACGTCAGATAACTCAGGTCCCCCGCATCCTGCCGGTGTTCTTGCCGGACTGCCAACAAACCCTACGAACTCTCACGCACACATTTGCATTTGCACGTGTACAAACGTAATTTTGTCAAGTTTGACATTTGGTATTGTAGTGTGCAGCGGTATCGGAAAGTTTGTATGGAGTGACACAGGTGTGCCTAGAGTTATTTTTCGGATCGAGCCGCGTAGCATAGAATTAGTAATAGGATTACTTACAGAATGGGAAAAGTGAAATGGTAGACTGGTAGTACGAACACCTATGACAATCGTTAGTGGTAGTCAGAAGCCCAAAAAGTCTGACAACCAGTCTACCCTTCGAATATCGGTATTGCCCAGAAATTGTGTTGCGGAGGACTGATGGCAGTCGCTTCGTGTAAAATACTGATTCAGCCGCATCTGGTTAGACTGGAAGCCGACCCCAACATGGTTGGCAAAACGCTAGGAAGAAGAGAATATCATCATTCATCATCAACGCATATACTGTCCCACTGCTGGGCACGGGTCTCCTCTCAGTATAAGAAGGATTAGACCATAGTCCACCACGCTAGCCTAATGCGGGTTACAGACTTCACATGCCGTCGAGAGTATCTCTCAGGCATGCAGGTTTCCTCACGAGCGAATGATAATCGCCTACGCTCAGGATTTCGAAAAGTCTGAGGCTGAGATTCAGAGAAGAGATTCAGCATGAACTTAGGCTTCCGAATTGTAATACAAATTTGACATACGGAAGCCTTACTTTACGCTGAGCATCGTCTCTGAATGTTAGCCTGAGGTGCACTGGAGACTGACTTGGCAGTACAGTGGTCTTATCCTGCTAAGCTGATATCACAAGTATTTGAAAATTAAAACGAAATGTTGCAAACTAATAAATAAATAAATATCCTGGGACGTTTTTTACACAGCACCACCTAGTCCCAAACTAAGCAGAGCTTGTACTATGGGTACTAGACAATGGATATAATACTTATATACTTTTTTTTTTGTAAATACATACTTATAATACATAGTAATAATATGTAATATATAGTACATACTAATAATTAAATATTGCAAAGTATTATTCACACACATCGACAACGTCTGTGGTTTAGTGGTTCGAGCACCGGATGTGCTCACCGGTGCTGATCACGAGGTCGTGGGTTCGATTGCCACAGGACACAAATATTTTGTGGGATGAACATAAGTGTTTGTGTTTGTCTGGGTGTTTCTTATGTATTATATGTAAGAATTTACAAAAAAAAGTATCTATACGTATAAGTCTAATATCCATTGTCTAGTACCCATAGTACAAGCTCTGCTTAGTTTGGGACTAGATGGTGTTGTGTAGAATGCCCCAGAATATTTATTGACTATTATTATTATTTATACATCTACTATACTTAAAATTATAGAGAGGAAAGATTGGATTGTTTGTTTGTTTACATTGAATAGGCTCCAAAACTACTGAACCGATTTCAAAAATTCTTTCACCATTAGAAAGCAACATCTTTACCGAGTAACATGGGCTGTAATTTATAAGAAACTAGCTTCCCGCCAGCGGCTTCGCCCGCGTGGTCTTATAATTTTTTCCCCCGTTTTTGCATCATTTTTCATTACTACTCCGCTCCTATTAGTCGTAGCGTGATGATATATAGCCTATGTTACTCGGGGATAATGTAGCTTTCCAAAGGTGAAAGAATTTTTGAAATCGGTCCAGTAGTTTCGGAGCCTATTCATTACAAACAAACAAACAAACAAACAAACAAATCTTTCCTCTTTATAATATTAGTATAGATACCCTAAATACTTGCATATTAAATAAGACCTATCATACGTCACAGACCCCCTTACAGGCCCCCACAACTCTATCAGACAGCTCATCAAATATAATATTATTTCTGTCTCGGACAGATAAAATTATATTTATAAACTTATAAAACACGTTTTACTGTGCGCTATTTTTGTCAAACGACGAAAACACATTATTTTTTAATCCTAGACGCTTTTAATTGGTGTTGAGTTACAAGATATTTTTGTATTTTTCCAAATTAAATTTGATTAGCCTAAAACCTTGTAAAACTTTTTGTAGGAGAAGTGGTGGCAAAATCGGTGTGTATAGTAATGGCACATATTTCAATATGATAGAGTGCTGGGGGTGTACATGGGTCAGCACTAAATCCCAAGGTCAGGTCATCGTCCCATTAATTATCCTCCTGCTGGGTACGGGTCTCCACTCAGTATGAGAGGTATTAGGCCAGAGTCCACCACGCTGGCCTAATGCGGGTTGGCAGATTTCACATGCCGGCAAGAATATCTCTCAGGCGAGTGATAATTACGCACATGATTTCGAAAAGTCAGAGGTGCGTGCCTCGGATTCGAATTCGAGACCTTTAACTTGGCAGTCCAGTGGTCAATCCCCTGGGCTATCACTGCTTCAGGTCAGGTAGTGGAAACGTTAAATAAAATTTAGTCATTCCATTTTAAACCTTGAGAAACTCAAACTAAATAGGGTTATAAATTCAGCATTCATAAAATCTAAGTATATAAAAGATCACTTTTATTACAAAAATAAATCTTGAGCTAGTAAAAATGAAAGTAATGCTTTGTTTTATGCACTTGGCACATAGTACAGTGTCTGATATCTATTCCTAGACTTTCACTTTCTAGACAAGCCAAGCATTCTTTATTGTTGACTGGATTCTATTCGGGCTTTTAGGAATTATTTTATAAATAAATATCTTGGGACATTTTTTACACAGCACCATCTAGTCCCAAACTAAGCAGAGCTTGTACTACGGGTACTAGACCATGGATATAATACTTATATACTTTTTTTTGTAAATACACACTTATAATATATAAGAAACACCCAGACAAACACAAACAGCTAAGTTCATCACATAAATGTTTGTGTCTTGTGGGTATCGAACCCACGACCTCGTGATTAGCAACCCGGTATTCGAACCACTAGACCACAGACGTTCTAAATCACCGTGGGGACGGGTTAGAAATCCTCACTGTCACTCAGATCTGATGTATAATATAATTATAACCAGAGAGATATTAAAATATTAAAAGAGGTAGGGCACAGCCATTTATGGCTCAAATCTGGAGCAGCACATCTGGGGAAGTACCTCTACCTTACAGAAAACTGCAGCTAAAGAACACACTTTATCGTGTGTTGTGTTCCTGCAGTGAGTAAGGTCGCCAGAGCTCCTCCTAAGGATGCGCTGCGCTGGCATCAAGAGGAATATTCCCTGAAACTGTCGGTACAGTGAATTCTCCATAGACTTCTAAGAGGTTTTTCGGGTCGGCATCGCGCGAGTAATACCCCTGGTGTTGCAAGCGTCCATAGGCTATGGTAACCGCTTATCATCAGGCGGGCCGTATGCTTGTTTGCCACCTTAGTGGTATAAAAAAAAAACAGGCTGAGTTAGAGCTTGTCATGCTCACTTAAAAATGTCCTGCTGATAGTGGCGTTGTGTGTCGGGTCGTTTTATTCCCTGCAACATGGTTAAGTCAAACGGCGCCGATACACGCGTCGGTGCTCGCACGATGCTCGTGAACGGGTGCTGTCTGTCGGGACTAGTCAGCTCTTACTGCAATGGCTATCTTCTTTTGTTTTTATCATACAAATCATACTGCACTATACTCATACTATTCACCACAAAATTTTATTGTTACTGTTGCCATAAATACCTATATATTTTTTAAAAGAGTGACTATGGAGTTTCTTGCCGGCTCTTTTCCATAAGTCCCACTTTTTGGAACCGAGCATCTAGTTTGACAATTCGAAAGTTTTTTCAATTAGACCATAATATGAATAGGCACTTTTATTATCAAACTGTATTTTTAATTATATACTCTTTTTAACTAAACAACATAATTAAATTAGCTCGTTTTTTAATTAATATTGTTAGATAAAAATGCGATATTAAATCCAATGTTTCAATAATGAGGAAAATATTATTAATAATTTTAATTATGCCGGATATAATGATAATATATATATTTTAACAACATAAAATACCATCACGTCTGTATTCCCCAAGGGGTTCGACAGATTAGTTCGCCGGTAAGTATACTTAAAGCATAAACTAAACTAGCTAAGCATAAACTTAGGCTTCCGTATGTCAAATTGTAATACAAATTTGACATACGGAAGCATTACTTTATGCTTAGCATCGTCTCTGAATCGTCTCTCGAAATCGAGCCTTAGGTCCCAAGTAAGTAATAGGGATAGTGATTGACGCAAAATCACGTTAGATATCGCAAAGAAAACTGTTAATAGTATATATCGGCTGTTTTGGATAAATACTCGAGTAAAAACGGAAAGGAGATCATCAAAATCGGCCCAAATGATGTACCGAAGGTACACTTATTGGAAAAAAATACCCTGCATTACGCTGGTTAAAACTAGTCGTACTTTTTTTTTATGTCGACTGGGAGATGAGATAAAATTCTTAATTTAAAAAAAATCACGCCAATTTGGCACACTATTATCTGTTTCTTGATAATTTCATAGTAAAAACTGTCAGTGTCAGTTTCGGAATGTCAAACGCACGCCATTACGGCAGATTATTATTAGTTTTATAGTGATTTCATCGTAAAAACTATCAACTTGACAGCTGTCATGTACCTCCGGTGCTAATCTGGGCTGAGTTGTGTGGGCTTTTGATGACCTCTTTTATGAGTATTTATCCATTTTGAAAATCCCAAGACTAAAATTAAATAGGGGCGAGCCCATTGCCAGTGAGCACAAATCCAAATACCGGGCTGCTACTGAGAATTTCATAGAATGTCAGACGCATTGAATGAGATGCGTAGAAATATAAAAATCCATACCCAAAAATAAAGGATGGAACTGTGACTGAAAAATTCACGAGCCGAGCGACTTTACGAGTGAGACTTCACAATCTTATTTTTAATGAAGGAAAAAATCGGCTGTCGGTCAGGATTCGAATCTGCGTCTTCTGGTTCGGTACACCAGACGCTTTGACCACTAAGCTACCGCGAGCCCTGAAGCTGGCTCCTGTCCTATCCTGCCCGCCAGCCGATATTTTCCTTCATTAAAAATAACTTGTAATCTTAGCATGGAAAATGCTTAAAAAATACAAAAAGATAGTCCACAATCTTTCGACAATTTTACTACGGCATTACACCATGGTATGCGACCTAGACGAGTCACTAGGGGGTGGGGTACCCAGCAACGCAAATCGTGGACGAGGTCGGCGGAGGAGACGTTGATATTGATCGCTTTTTACCAGCGTGGTATGAATAAACTCAGGACAGAAAATCCTGAACTAACTAATCCCTAACTTGTTAGGGGAGGTCTTTGCCCAGCAGTGGGATACAAACATGGCTACATAAACAATTATTTAATGACCCAAAAAAACTCGACTGCGTAAAAAGTAATATCTAAAAATATAATAAAAACAAGCTCTGTGATGTTGGAAAATGTATTGCAGGCGGGGCGAGCAAAGAAACAATTTTGTTTATTAACGAACAGCTTGTCCTGCCCAATAACCCCAACTATCGCCCTATTTCGTTTGATCCACGATTTTCTGCCCACTCTATATAACATGATGGTATCCACACTATGCATACATGTATCGGAAAGGGGGTGTATTGTGTTCCTAACTCATTTGTTATTTTTCCATTGTTACAGGATTTTGAGCCCGTCCCAGTACCATCTTCACATCATGGAAAGTTTTACTCTGGAGATTCATATATCGTCCTTAGCGTAAGTGCCAAAAACCTGAACTATAGTCTGCGTGGAACTAGTTGGCCGCGATAGATAGATATGTGAGCGGCGGGACGGAGCGGCGGGGTCGTCTGCGCGCGGTGGGACTGTGGGGCGGGGGCGTTTGCTTTTGTTCACAGTAATCCGCCTCACCCCCTTCCCTACCAAGTTCCGCGTGGACTATAGTACAAAAAACTGCCAATCCACACTAGGTCCTAGATCCGCAGGAATATGCAGGCCTTGCATAGAGGGTTCTAGTGTGGTCTGACAAATAAAAAGCTGAATCCTTGGATATAAAACCACTTTTTACGGATTTTATCGCGTTATCTTTGTCAGAAAACAGTAAGCTGAGTCAGTACCCATATTTAAATATCAGCAATTGTTTGACCCTTATACTGAGATCCCCTTGTCCTTGACACACCCTCAGTGATCTCCTGTATAGACCACACACCCGAGATGTGCAATGGTCAGTCAATGAATTGGATGTATTCATTGTCTCGTCTCCTCTCCCTCTCTCTAGACAACAGGAGACGAGTCCCGTCTCTCCTGGGACATCCACTTCTGGATTGGCTCCAAGACATCACAAGATGAGGCCGGTTCTGCAGCAGTTCTCACAGTGAACATGGACGATGGGCAGTTCAATGGATCCGCTGTACAACACCGAGAAGTCCAGGGTTACGAGTCGAAGCAGTTCTTGGACTACTTCCAACCAGGTATGTTCTGAAATAATATTTGCACACCACAGTAAATTAATAGACAGAAATGTGTTGTTGGGAGATTATGATTAAGGGCCTAACTAACGGATAAATTAAAAAATGGAACAAAATCTGTATGAAATTATCTGCCAACTAATTTAACGGTAACTTATCAGGAGGTGTTAAGACAGGCCTTAAATGGCATTTACCTATTACAGCAAATAAATTTTTCAAAGACACTTTTACAAGTCAAAGTTTTACATTTTTCATCGATGGCGCCGGCATTTCCGATCTCTGAGAAGAAAGAAGTTGTTCCGCCATTTCTTCTTCGGAGGTGGTGTAGGGCGGGCCTTTTTGGAGAATAAGTGACCTTGACTGGTACTAACTAAAAATCAGGGACAAGCTATTCGTTCAGTTTTGATTAAAAATATTGAGATCAATTATTTTCTTCCCTAGCTATCAGGTACTTGGATGGAGGTCACGCGTCAGGCTTCAATCACGTCACAATCAACGCGGGAGCCGAAAAACGACTGTTCCAGATTAAGGGCAAGAGGAATGTCAGAGTCAGACAGGTCTGTGGTAGATGCCTAGTATGTATAACTATAAAAGACCTTTGGACACTACCAGGGTCCAGAGGAAATGGATGAACTCCTCTTTATTTCACACTAGTTATTTTATAAGGTTTCTCTAGTATCCTACAAGACTTTTTGAGACAAATGGTAGTCTATTATGTGTCCTGCCTCAGGATGCAACCTATCTTCTTGACAAAGCCACATTCAAAATGCCTAGCTTTATACTAATTCCATATTATCCTCTCCGATCTGATATTGTCGTGTGACGAGTTGTGAGCTCCTTGCATCATGGCCGAACATTGTCTGATCATAGCCGCTTTGGCTCTTTCTTCAAAAAGCCTTTTTTACCCAGCTGCCAAAGGAGGGTTATGTGTTTGACGCGTATGTATGTATGTCCGTTCCTATGTCCGGTCGTAACTACTCAACGGCTCAGCTGATTTAGATAAATGATACCTCATTAGATTCCTCTTGATGGCACGAGTGTCACTGGGTAGTGGGTACATGATTTTATACGCTTTAATGTGCGAACTGACTTTGAAAATGATCTTTAGTTGTATCAATTTTAATTTTAAATTATCATTAAGAATCTATCTAGTGCTTCTATGATGGTTCATCAACTAAAAAGTAGGAAAAAACCGTCTGCATAAAAGTACCTACGAACTAAAAATGTAAAAACAAGTTCTGTGATGTTGGAAAATGTATTGCAGGCGGGACAAGCAAAGAAACAATTTTGTTTATGAACGAACAGCTTGTCCCGCCTGCATTACACAGAAACATCACAGAGCTTGTTTTTAGATTTTTAGCTAGTAAGTACTTATTACGCAGTCGGGTTTTTTTAGACATTTCCCTGCCTTGACATTCATTTATATAGTTATTTTTAATGAAGGAAAAATCGGCTGGCGGGCAGGATTCGAACCTGCGTCTTCTGGTTCGGTACACCAGACGCTTTGACCACTACAACTACACTAAAAGATAGTTAATAGGTAAAGGGGCATTATACGACATCGAACTAGCTGTAAAGTTAGTCGTGTCGGTTGTGAAGCATTCTTAGATGTCGCTACGTCACCTTTAAGACGTAAATTAGAATGTGGAGGAAGATTTCGACTGGCGAGCGGGGCTCGCGGTGGCTTAGTGGTCAAAGCGTCTGGTGTACCGAACCAGAAGACGCAGGTTCGAATCCTGCCCGCCAGCCGATTTTTCCTTTATTAAAAATAACTTGTAATCTTAGCATGGAAAATGCTTAAAAAAATACAAAAAGATATTCATTTATATACTCAATGATTCTCTGAGTTTGTTTTGGCGTTTCTTTTCAGAGGTCGTCAGTTAAGAAATGCTGGTTCCATCTTTTTGGGTAAAATTAAAAAATGAATTTTAAGTGTCATAAAAGATGTATTTACAAAAATATCATGTACTATACTAAGCCGTCTGACACGGACAACTTTTTCTTCGGAACTATTTATAGTCAGGTTGTCTGGAAAATACAGTCAACAATAAACATTTTCTGATTCACTTGAACTTGATTCACAGAGACCAAAATATCCTATATTGAAACCCATGACGTTGGTTGTTTATAAAACACAATGAATTAACGCCCAACCTACGAAATAATTCACAGAGACTGAAAATACCTGTTAAATAAACAAATGAAATGGTTTCCGACACGAGAATACTAATAATAGAGGCCTGTCTCGGCTTAAGATGGGAGGAAAATTAAAAATATAGAAAGAAAGAAACATTAATTCAGCTGCAAGAGACACATAGGTACATGACTTACTTACTAAGAGAAAAAAACGCTGGTCTTCAACCAGACCCGGAGTGAGTCACGGACGCAAACCCAGATAATAAAATAGAGAAGAAAGAATAATAAAGAAATAATATATAAAAAATAAACATATTAATCGAGATTACACGTCAAACGAAGGTCGAAGATGTAGGTATTTGCATCGCGAGACTTAAGTGGAGATGGGCAGGGCACTTGGCAAGACGAGACGATCTTAGGTGGACCAAAACAGTTACCGAATGGTCGCCAAGAGATGCAAAACGATTGCAGGGCAGACCACCAGCCCGATGGTCGGACGATATTGTGAGGGCAGTAGGGAATCTGTGGGTGCGACTTGCACAAGATCGGCAAAAGTGGCGTAATAGAGAAGAGATTGCATACATGCATTTGTTCCGTGCTTTGTGTTCTGATTCGCTCGGCAAAATTCGCGCGCACTGCCGACGCTGAGAACGGCGAGTCGTGGCATGCTTCATACAATTGAATACAAGGTGGAAGGGACATCGACGCACAAACGTCGTGACAAGGTTTCATTCAAGGTCAAAAATAAAATGACCTACGTCATTCATGTAGAAAATGATCGATTATTACAGATATTGACATTTCTGAGCGCGCAATGTATTGCTAAAAACGCGATCATAACGCTCCGCGGTGAATATTATCGCGCGCGCGATCCGAAATAAATGAAATAATGATTGTTTAATTATAAATCTAATCGGGTCAGATAAAAATAATGTTTTTTTACACGTTCAAGTAAAAAAACTGCAGACAAAATTAAAAAATTAATGAAAAAAGTTACGGAAAATTTCAATGCAGGGGGGTCAAGAATCATGTACTGAACTCATGGTATTCGATGTGCGTCGATGTCCCTTCCACCTTGTATAGTCGACCATAAAATTGCTTTACTACTTTCGACAAAAACTTATGACGTGTAATTTACTAAGGCTCAATAACAATCTGTCACTTGGTCTTGTAAGCAAAAATAGACCTTGTTGTTTTGTGATGTGCAAACGACATTCACTCTAAAGGTGGTTTAAAAGCAATTTTATGGTCGACTATACATTTGTTCGCACCGCTGGTCGACTCGCCGGTCATATTATTTATTTATTAATTTAGACAACTGGGGTCCACCTTGTTAGTAACAATGACTTAGATATGTTAGTACTTAATAACTAAAACAAATTATGTGTGTGAGAACTGAGGGACCAGACTGGGATTTCGAAAAAAACTATTGTAGGATTTAGTAGTAGTCCTAAAACAATTGTAGGCTGAATCTGAGAATTTGTAGTTACATATTTTAAAAGTTACAGCCCTTAAAGTGTGGTCCCTCAGTTCTCACACACATAAAGAAATTTGGTCCGCATTACACAAGCGCACTGTCTGCGCGGGCGGCTATCGCATGTAGGATGGTGTTGGGACTGCCACGTTGCCTGCGAAGCAGCGAAGCAGATTTCTTACGCCACAAGCGATTATTTCGTGGCTTTGGAGTAACACTGGCTGCAACCATAAATCTTTTTGCCCCCAGGTCGATGTCACCTTCGACTCCCTTAACAAGGGTGACTGTTTCATCTTGGATGTCAACCATGAGATCTACCTCTACGTCGGAGATAACGCGAAAAGTGTGGAGAGACTGAAGGCCATCACGGTAGCCAATCAGATCAGGGACCAGGATCACAATGGACGAGCTAGCATTGAAATTATCGGTGAGTTGTCCTCCCCGTGAGAGGAGTTAAGCAGATAGCATATTCTTTATTGCATACCAGAAATGGTATGCAATAAATTGCCTCGTTGGTTCAGTTCAGTTAGTCCTAACCGCGACTGCTACGCTACTGAGTTCGATCCCCGGGTCGAGCAAAGTGTTGTTGGGTTTTCTGTAAAATTACCAGTAGAAGCTCGGAGTCTGGATTTCTCCCCGCCCTGGCAATAGGCTGGACGCTTATTACATAGGACCTAAACATAACGGCGAAATGTGGGTAATGTACATTAGTGATGTACATTAGTACGGCTCAGCTTACCCCTTCTACAACTCAATATCTTGGTTTAGTCAATAAAATGGACAAATTCAAATCATCATCAACCCATTAATTGTTCCATTGCTAGTAACGGGTAAGCTCTCAGGAGTGAAGCTATAGTCCACCGCGATGGCCTAGTGCGGGTTGGAAGACTTCACATGCCGTCGAGAAAATCTCCGTTGACATCCGAAAAATCCGTCGAGAAAATCTCTCGGGCATGCAGGTTTCCTCACGATGTTTTCCTTCACCGTTAAAGCGAGTGATAATTATGCACATAATTTTAAAGAGTCAGAGGTTCAAACTCGAGACCTTTGACTTGGCAGTCCAGTGGTCATACCCCTAGGCTATCACTGGTTAGCCGTCCAGTTAGGTAAGTCCAAATTCCAGACAAGGGTCACTCCTCGAATGTCACTTTCGCATTCGGGAAACATCGCAATGTCTACTGGCATTGCCAGTAGAGGCATCAATGGCAGTACTTCATTGAAACTTATCCTATTTTTTGTAGATGCTGATTCAAGAGACAGTGACTTTGAGAAGTTCTTTGAGGCGTTAGGGTCTGGAGATAAAGACTCCGTGGCAGAAGCTACGGAAGGAGGCGATGATGAGGTCAGTACTACTTTAGGATATCAAATTCAAATATTTTTATTTCTTTTAGACCATAAAATTTTTGGAATTTTTAATTTAGTCTTGTATTTGCTAAGAAACTTGGATGAGACTGGCAGAAGAGCCTGGAAGCGAGCGACACGCTAAGAAGAAGGAGCTCTGGCGACCTTATTCGCGTAAAGAGTGTTATTTGGCTGCAGTTTTCTGTAAGGTGGAGGTACATCCCCAGATGAGCTGCTCCAGAATTGAGCCATAAATGGCTGTGCCCTACCTGTCTTGTGCTACTGTACATAATTTTATTTTAATACAATGCTTTGTTAGCAGGAATTTGAGAGGGGAGCCACTGCAGAGGTGTCTCTCAGTGAGATATCAGACAGCTCTGGCTCCATCAAGATCTCCAAGCTGCCCCCACCGCTGACACAAGACTTGCTGAATACTAAGGTATAGTCACGGAGAATATATTTAATCTTGTGAGGCTTGGTTTGGATTTTAACCCCCGACGCAAAAAGGGTGTTATAAGTTTGACGTGTCTGTGTGGCAGTCTGTGGCATCGTAGTTCCCGGATGGATGAACGGATTTTGAATTTGTTTTTTTTTATTTGAAAGGTGAATTAGTCTGGAGTGCTCTTAGCTATGTTTGATGAAAAAATATGTAAAATATGTTTGTCCCAGCAGTGGGACAGTTAATGGGTTGATGATGTAATGTAATAAATGTATTTTTCCGTAAATGTTACATTTACCTTGCCCTCTTTCGACGTAACAATACACGTGCCATTAATATCTAAGTGGTAGTAAGTAGATCACACAACCACTTGAGTGTAATGCAATGATACTTGAAAACATTGACATATGAAATGATATTAATTTCTGCAAATAGATAATTTCACACACTTTTACAAGTCAATGTTTTACGGTTTCGTGCTAGACGACGTCGGTATTTCATAACTGACGACCTCTGAGAAGAAACGCCGAAACAAACTAAGGCTACAACAAACAAATTTACAATAATATTTTTCTTTCTCCGATTTTTAAGGCCGGGTTAAAGTTAGCTCGTGCCAACTTCAACCCGGACAATAAGTTTGGCGAGAATTGTACCTGCTCGATAGGACCATAAAAAATATTGATATTTAAAATATTTTTTTGTTATCAGGAGTGCTACATCTTGGATACTGGGAGCTACAGCGGCATCTACGTTTGGGTGGGCAGAGAATCCAATGACAAGGTAAGATGGCTACCCATCTAAATATATAAAACTCAAAGGTGACTGACTGATTGACTGACTGACTGACATAGTGATCTATCAACGCACAGCCCAAACCACTGGAGCAGGGGTTCCCAAACTTATAAGTATCACGCCTCCCTACTGCTTAACATTAATATGCCCACGCCTCCTCTCGGCCCAGGGCCCAGCAAGTAGCAGCAAGTGGGCTTGCAAAGCAATTGTAAAATAAAATAAGGGTAGATATAATACACAAGGTTATTACTACTTGATGCGAAACCTAAAAATAGTTTGTTCAGAATCCGTTACAAAATCGATTCTAATAGTTTTTAAACCATGTTATATTTTTCGTCAAAAATGTAAGAATATTTTGAAAGCTTGGATGCCGTTCGAAGTGTTTCGATGGCCACCGAACGTCTGGCGCTCGCTCGGGCGCTCGCTGTACATCTGTAGCAGGCAATTTGTATGATTTCGCCGTTTACATACGGCGTCGTCAGTTCACAAACGTTCGTCATTATGTAATATGCCGAAGGCAAAACACTCCGATTCAGAGCCGACTGGGATAGGTTAGATTAGGTTTTTTTTATAATATAACCGCCCAGAATTAGGAGCTCCGTTGAACTATCTTTCAAGGGTTTTGACTAGAAAAAATCAGACAAAAGTACTTTTAACCAACGACGTCGGTTATTCGTGTTGTAATTTTGCCTTCGGCCGAACTGACGACGGCATTATGTAAACGGCGATATATTTTTCCCGCGACACATCTACTGTTCCCTCGCTTAGCGACCATGATAATGCAGGACAAACAATAACCTAAAATCTGCGTGAGTTTTAATTTTAGATATTTTGATTCTGCATTTAAAAAGACGTTTGGAGTGAAGCTTTAATATTAAAATAAAGTCCTCAAATACATGTTCAAATGTTTTATTATAAAAATATGCCTTTTATGAAAAATCAATGCGACGGATGAGCTTGCATAGTTTTCACAAGATTTCCAATTCTGGGTTCAATAGAAGAAAGTGCACAACGTAGATCACTAGCAATATCTAATTTGCTTCTATATTTTGTTTTTATTGCTACAACTGCTGAAAATGCTTTTTCGCACAAATAAGTGCTTGAAAAAGGTAAAAACCGTTTTAGTGCCTGCTCTGCTGTGCTGGGATAAACTTTGAGATATTTAACCTAAAATAGTGCCTTATCCATCTTCTCAAAATCATATTGAGCAGCAGAATCATTTTTGATTTCTAATGCTTGCTCTTGGAATGTAATCTGGCAGCATATCTATGTCGACGTGGAAAGGATCGGTCGCTAATCGATACATAATATTATTGCACGAGTCGGGAAAGTAGCGCTTGAATTCGTCCGTGAGGTCCTGCAAATGGTTTGATATTTGATTCTTGCTATCCAGTGCATCCAAAATCTCCTTATAACACGCTTCTTCTGTGATCGCTAATAATTTAGGAAAGCAGGAATAGTTAGACGCCAAAACTTTGCGTTTCCACAGTTGCAACTTCTCAGTGTATGCTGTGATAGCATCGCGATGATAAATTATGTTCGAGTCTCCGCCTTGTAATTTTAAGTTTAAAGTGTTCAATGAATCAAAATGATCTGATAAATAAGCAAATATTACTTGAACCCATGGTTTTTTAAATTCCATAAACAATTCAGTTTGTTTTTGAATGTCTAAAAACTGAATTACTTCAACTCGCAGTTCAAACAATCTTGTCAACATATTTCCTTTTGAAAGCCAGCGCACTTCTGTATGAAATAACAATGTCTTGTGTTCTGTGCCCAAATCTTCACAGAGAGCCGCAAAAAGCCGCGTGTTTAATGCACTCTTTTTAATGTAATTTACAACTTTAATGCATAATTTTAAGACGTCATAAAGTTCGTTTGGAAGTGTTTTAGCTGCCAAGGCTTGACGGTGTATAAAACAATGAATATTAATTACTAATTGTACGAATCCTGAACGAGATCCAAGCATTGCCGGGGCGCCGCCTGTGCATACGCCTATCAACTTTTGCCATGACAGTTCATGTTTATCAAAAAATTCAGAGATTGTTGTCATTATATCAATTGCTTTCGAAGTTGTCTTTAACTCTGTTGAAAACAGCAACTCTTCTTTAATTGTTTCGTTTTGTATGTATCGGACAAAAACTAGCAGTTGACAACATTGCGCAACATCTGTACTCTCATCCAACTGTATTGCAAAAAAACATGATTTTTTCACGGCCTCAACTACCAGATTTTTTATATCTTCAGCCATATCATCAATGCGACGTTTAACAGTGTTGTCAGAAAGAGGTATTTGTGAAAATTTTTGTTTGATTTCTGATCCAAGAATGATATCGGCTGCTTTCAGTAAGCAGGGTTTAACTAGTTTTTTACCGATAGTGTGGCTTTTTTGGCCTTTGCAATGAGTAGCGACAATTCATATGATGCTTCGAGCACTTTCTCAGATGTCTGAGCAAAGGATCCAGTACTATCTAATTTCATGCGCTTCAAACTTGCAGATTTTGAAGCAAAAACCTCCTTCGGCTTGTCTTTTAAAGCGCTGTGTTTTGTTGACAAATGTCGTTCTAGACGCGAAGGTCTCATGGCATCATTGCTCAATACTTCATAACAAATAACACACTGCGGCTGGTCACAGAAATAAAACCGTATTTAATATAATCATCATTATATTTGCGTTTTTTGGCCGAGCTCATGGTGAAACAAAAGAACTAACCGTTCACTGTCACTACTCTCTAACACACAATACACGTGTTAGCAAGGCCCGAGCGGCGCAGGGAGTGAGGAGCATGCGATACATATGCGCGCGAGCGGCCGCAGTGATAACCGCCGCCCGCAATCGCGCCCCCCCTTTATATGTCGTCGCGCCCGCCTGCCGTGGGGCGAGGGAGTGGGGCTGGGGGCAGTGGGGCGCGCCTCCCTCTTTGAAAAACAATGCACTGGAGGGATCGAGCTGGAATTTGACATGCAGGTATATGTTATGACGTAGGCATCCGCTAAGAAAGGAATTTGATAAATTCTACCCCCCAGGGGATAAAATAGGGGATGAAAGTTTGTATGAAACTTTGTCAATTTTAAACCTATCGGGCTGAGAATTTGCATGCATGTAGCTACTATGACGTAGGCATCCCCTAAAGAAAGGATTTTGATAAATTCCACCACTAAGGGGATAAAATAGGGGATGAACGTTTGTATGAAACTTTGTCAATTTTAAACCTATCGGGCTGAGACTTTGCATACATATAGCTACTATGACGTAGCCATCCCTTAAGAAAGGATTTTGATAAATTCCACCCCTGTGGGGATAAAATAGGGGATGAAATTTGTATAAATCTTAGATTTTGGACTGATTGAACTGAAATTAAAGATTGGAGCTACTATAATGAAGGCGTTCGCTTAAATAGGATTTTGATAAATTCAACCCCCATGGGGATAAAATAAGAGATGATGGAGGATGTAAATGTATTAGTTTGTTTGAGTATTTACACACGCTAAACAAAACTAACGCCAAAAAAAATATACCTAATTAATAATAAGGCGAGCGTAGCCGCGGGCAAAATAATTAATAAATTTCGACCTATGTGGGGGTGAAATAGAGGATGAAAGTTCATATGGAACAAAGTAACTATTCCACGCGGACGAAGTCGCGGGCAAAAAGCTAGTATCTAATATATAGGTACAAGTTATTTTTAATGAAGGAAAAAATCGGCGGGCGGGCAGGATTCGAACCTGCGCCTTCTGGTTCGGTACACCAGACGCTCTGACCACTAAGCCACCGCTCGCCCTGCTCGCCAGTCGAAATCTTCCTCCACATTCTAATTTACGTCTTAAGGTGACGTAGCGCCATCTATTGTGAAGAATGTACAACTTTAGTTTTTGTTTACCTGAAAGCTGAAAGTATCTAGTGATTCTAGTGTTCAGAATCAGTAACAGAATCGATTGCAATGGTTTTTACCCGACTGCCGAAGGAGGAGGGTTATGTGTTTGACGCGTATGTATGTATGTATGTCCGTTCCTATGTCCGGTCGTAACTACTTAACGGCTCAACCGATTTGAATAAATGACACCTCATTAAATTCGTCTTGATGGCACGAGTGTCACTGGGTACATGAAATTCAAAAAAAATCAAAAAGGCGGATTTTATACGCTTTAATGTGCGAACTGATTTTGAAAATTATCTTTAGTTGTATCAATTTTCATTTTAAATTATCATTTAGGATCTATCTATTGATTCTATGATGATTCATAAACTAAAAAGTAGGAAATAAAATCAATTATTAAAGTAAACAAAAAACCCGTAATGTATTGCAGGCGGGACAAGCTGTTCGTTCATAAACAGAGTTGTTTCTTTGCTTGTCCCGCCTGCAATACATTTTCCAACATCACAGAGCTTGTTTTTTGGTTTTTAGTTAGTCCTTTTTACGCAGTCGGGTTTTTTGTTTACTTTAATAATTGTTAACCTATGTTATATGTATTTTTGTCTCAAAAAATTGTTCAAGTTGGACACCCATTTTTATTACGAAAATCTGCGCAAACACGGAAGGAGAGGTCAATCATTCGGCTGCGCCCGCCCTCTGCTAAGTATACATTGTATTACCCGCGCGCGAGTTTAATAAAAAATAGTTATTTGTTATACAAGAGTGCAAAGTTGCTTTTTAACCGCGTGCTCAATTTTGATGACCGCGCAAGCGAAGGATTCTAAAATTAAAAAATCAGAATCCTGTGCCTCGACCATGAGTTTTTCTCCATGGACTCGCTAGCGACTACGTAAAATATTTGTATAGAAAGCCCTCGCAGCGCCTCTAACGGTTACGTAAGGAACTAAAATCTGCTATGAGATTAGAGCGTTTCGATGCGTAACAAACCTATCGAAAGTCATTCGATAGAACTCATGGTTGAGGGGCTGAGCTATCGTTCGAATTTTACGGCGGGGTTAGTTAGCTCGTGCCAACTTCAACCCGGACAACAACACTCCATACAATCTTTCCGATACCGCTGCACACTACGATACCAAATGTCAAACTTGTCAAAATTACGTTTGTACACGTGCAAATGTGTGCGTGACGGTGCGTAGGGTTTGTTGGCAGTCCGGCAAGAACACCGGCAGAATGCGGGGGACCTGAGGTATCTGACGTTAGGGAGGGGCGGAGAGTGGCCATTCTGTTATTATTTAGCCTATCGATCGGCATCACTACTCTCCCATTCTCGGCTCAGCACGCCGGTGTAAAGTAGGGCCCCGGAATCAACGATCAAATTCCCCGCGTGAAAATAGAACATAGGATATCCCTTAAATAGCTCAGTTTAAAACTGACGGTGTAAAAACCACAAAATAAAACAAAAATTTACGATGCGACTGGTTTTTTTAAAACGGTTAGGTTGGTTCATAAATATTTTTTTACATCAAAGATTTCAAAGCTGTCGATTTTATGACTACGATAGTGGTGAAATCAATTTGAACCAGATTAACTTATAAAACATACCATCACGCCTGTATTCGCCAACGGCTTAGACAGAGGTGTAGAGTCTCGAGCAAAAATATCTATACACTAGGCAAAATTCAAAAAGATAGTGACATTGATGTTATCTCAAAGTTTCGATCGTTTATTCATAAAAAAATCGCTTTAGCAATTTTCTTAGGCTAATATTCAGAGACGATGTTCAGAGTAAAGTAATGCTTCCGTATGTCAATTTTGTATGACAGTTTGACATACGGAAGCCTCAGTTTATGCTTAGCATCGTCTCTGAATAATAGCCTTACACCCCAACTCAGAGACGTCACTTAACCTTAAATGAATCGTTAACAAACAGTGGCTACTATATCTTGACTTATTTTTCCATATTGGAGTTTGTTGTCAGTGTACTAAGATATACTGGGTGTCATTAGCTAATGATTCATTAGGTTAAGTGACGTTTCTGAGTACGGCCGTTAGTGTATTAGTTTTTTTGCTCTTGACTGTACTGACTGACTGTATGTATGTAATCACGTATCTATGTAATTATAACAATAAAATCTTGTTTTATTTCTGCAGGAAAAGGCCGAAGCGATGAAAAAAGCTGAACAATATCTTAAGACACACAACTATCCTGACTGGGTTTGTATTTATTTTATTTTATTTACTACTAGCTTCCCGTCAGCGGCTTCGCCCGCGTGGTCTTATAATTTTTTCCCCCGTTTTTGCAACATTTTTCATTACTACTCCGCTCCTATTAGTCGTAGCGTGATGATATATAGCCTATAGCCTTCCCCGATAAATGGGCTATCTAACATGGAAAGAATTTTCCAAATCGGTCCAGTACTTTTTGAGTTTATTCGTTACATACAAAAATACAAATCTTTCCTCTTTATAACATTAGTGTAGATGTAGATAAGGTAAAATTTAAGGAAACTGAGGAAGGGAAAGACCTAGACGAAGGTTTATAGAACAAGGGAAGGAAAAAGTGAGGAGGGAGTCATATCAAGTGGTAAAACTGAAGGCAGAAGATAGAGAACAGTGGCGATTGCTCCACCGACAAGAGCTGAGCCTTTAAAGGAGATCATCAAAAGCCCATACAACTCAGCCCAAGTACCGGTTGACAGTTTTACCATGAAATTACTATGAAACTGTTACTAGTTACTTAATAGGTATATCTATCATCATCATCATCCTCCTCTTGCCCTTATCCCTATTCACTTGGGGTCGGCGCAGTATGTCTTTTTCTTCCATACATCTTTATTAGCCGTCATCTCATCATTCACTTCCTTTGTGATCATATCCTTAGTCCACACAGTCCATCCATCTGTTCTTTGGTCTTCCTCTTCCCTTATATCCATCCACATTAAAATATCTACTTACTATATATCTATGATTGTGCCTTAATGGCGTTCGTTTGACATTCCGAAACAGACACTGACAGCAGATAGTTGTCAAGTTGACAGTTTTTACTACGAAATCATTAAGAAACAGATAATAGTGTTCCAACGTAGCGTGTTTTTTTTTTAATTAAAAGTTTTTTTTATCATCCCCCAGTCAACATTAAAAAAAAGTACGACTACAGTTTTAACCAGCGTAATACTTATAGGGTATTTTTTCCAATACGTGTACCTTCGGTACATCATTTGGGCAGATTTCGATGACCTCCTTTACTAAATCATTTAAGGGAAAACGTTCAACCGATGTAGCCTTTTTGCTGAGGATCTTCATAATATAGTTGTTATACGAACACCTATGACAATCGTTAGTGTTAGTCAGAAGCCCAAAAAGCCTGACAACCAGTCTATCCTTCGAATATTGATACTGCTCAGAAATTGGATTGCGGAGGTCTCTGATGGCCCTGCCTGAGATCATATTTTTCGTTCATCATATCAGCCTATTGCCGTCCACTGCTGAACGTAGGCCTCCCCCCAAAGAGCGCCAATCATCCCGGTCTTGGGCAGCTCGCATCCATCCGCTGCCAGCCAGCCACCTTCTTTAAATCGTCGGTCCATCGTGGCGCAGGGCGTCCTACACTACGCTTGCCAAAACGTGGTCTCCATTCTAAACACTTGTCTGTTCCATCGACCATCTGTCCGTCTGCAGACATGGCCGGCCCACTTCCGGCGTGATTCTTTTTTTTTTTAGTTTAAAAAGGAGGTCATTGAAATCGGTCTAAATGATGTACCGAAGGTACACTTATTGGAAAAAATACCCAGTATTACGCTGGTTAAAACTCCAGTTGTACTTTTTTAATGTTGACTGGGGGATGATAAAAAAAACTTAATTTTGCGAAAAATCGCGCCATTTTGGCACACTATTATCTGTTTCGTAATGATTTCATAGTAAAAACTGTGAGTGTCCGTTTCGGAATGTCAAACGCACGCCATTACAGCAGATTATTGTAAAAACTACCAACTTGACAGCTGTCATGTACCTCCGGTACAAATTGGGGCTGAGTTGTATGGGCTTTTGATGACCTTTATATAATCTAGACTACCTATTTCAACGCCTTGTAAGTAATTTGTTAGTTGACGGATTACGCGCTAATTGGGGTTATTCGGCTTAGTGAATCGACCTTGATACACTTAGGGGCGGCCATATTGATCGCGAGTTCGTGTCAATATAGAAAATGTCCATGAACTTTAAATATAAAGGGCAACTGTTGACCGAGTGAATGGGGCGCTAAGTACACACTTTTATCAGCAGCCGGAGAGTGTCGAGTGAGAGAGAGGGAGCGTTGGCGCCGACACTAATGTATGGTAGTGAAAGTTGGGTATGGCAGAAGAAGAATGAAAGTAAAATATGGTATGGGTGTTTCCTATGTATAATAAGTATGTATTTACAAAAAAAAAGTATATAAGTATTATATCCATTGTCTAGTACCCATAGTACTCTGTTTAGTTTGGGACTAGATGGTGCTGTGTAAAAAATGTCCCAGGGTATTATTATTATTATAATAATATAAATATGAAAGTTTGAATGTATGGATGAATGGATGTTTGTGACTCTTTCACGCAAAAACTACTGAACGGATCTGGATGAAATTTGGTACAGAGATAGAGTATAGTCTGGAATAGCACATAGGCTACTTTTTATCCCGGTAAAATGTATGGTTCCCGTGGGATAGATTTGTTTTAAGAAGATGAGTATACACAATTATGTCGTCAACATAGAATAATTTATAACAAATACCTATACCACGCGGGCGAAGCCGCTGGCGGAAAGCTAGTTTCTTATAAATTATAGCTTAAATTACTCGGTAAGGATATAGCTTTCTAATGGTAAAATAATTTTTCTAATTCTGTGAAAATCCCAGTAGCAGCTTGGAATCTGGATTTGTGCTCGGTTGATGGCAATATGCTGCCTATTACATGAGACCTATAGTCTGCGCGGAACTAGTTGGCCGCGCCTTAGGTATGTGAGCGACGGGACGGAGGGGCGGGGTCGCCTGCACGCGGTGGGACGGAGGGGGGCGTTTGCTTTTGTTCACAGTAACCCGCCGCCTCACCCCCGTCCCTACCTAAGGCGCGACCAAATAGTTCCGCGTGGACTATAAGTATACTGGTGAAATATGAGTGTACATTAGTACACCTCTGCCTACCCCTTTCGGGAATACAGGCGTGATGGTATGTTAGTAATTTCCATGTTTTTTTCTCAGGTACATGTGACGAAGGTACCCGAAGGCGTGGAGCCTACTGCATTTAAACATCACTTCCAAGACTGGAACTAAAAAATTACCCATCGAATATCGACTACCTACAATAAAACCTTTAAGGAGACTGAACATCAATATCTGAAAATAAATATTTACTAGAGTAGGTACTTATCTACTTACTAAATAAAAAAAAAACACAAAATGGAAAAAAAACGCCATTTTGTGGTGGCGATGATCTTGGATTTGAAATTTATCATAAGTAGAAGTATTCTACTAGTCAGGCTCTTTAATTTGATACCCATATTGAGGGAGTTGTGAAAAAAATTTATCCGCCATTTTGAGGCGGCGGCCATCTTGGGCCGAAATTTTTAAAAATCAAGTTGTTTTTGGCTCCTGTTGATTTTAAAACGCCCACTAGTAACTATATTTTTGTATCTTTAAGCATTTTCCATGCTATGGAAAAATCGACCGTCGAGCATGATTCGCATCTGCGTCTGCTGGTTGAATACACCAGACGCCACCCGCTAAGCCACCGCTACCAAGTCGAGTAACTCGAATACTATTTAAAGTAACTTTCTTTTGCACATTACTATTATTCTAAGTTAATTATAAGTTTAAATTACTCAACACTTTTGTATTATTTCCTACTAATGTTTTATTTATAAGTAAAAAATATTACTGAGTAAAAAGTGGTTTTATTTTATAACTTCCTGATCAACACATTTTACAGTCTCACTGTTAGGCACGGTCTCTTCTTAAATAGTAAGGGGGTAAGCAGTCTACGCTGCACCGTCGAAATCTGTATACATGGTGGAAGAGACATCGACGCACATCCGAATACCATGAGTTCAGTACATGATTCTGGGCCCCTCTGCGTTGAAATTTTCCGTAACTTTTTTCATCAATTTTTTCTGTAGTTTTTTTTTGTTTGAACGTGTAAAAAAACATTTCTGTCTACCCAAATTAGATTTATAATTAGGAATCATTATTTCATTTATTTCGGATCGCGCGCGCGATAACATTCACCGCGGAGCGTTATAATCGCGTTTTTAGCAATACACTGCGCGCTCAAAAATTTAATAGTTGTAATAACCGATCATTTTCTACATGAATGACCTAGGTCATTTTATTTTTGACCTTGAGTGAAACCTCGTCACGACGTTTGTGCGTCGATGTGCCTTCCACCTTATATACTAGAGTTTCCAGAAGATGTTTTGATGTAACAATAATATTAGCTCAGAATTAAATTAAATTTACTACGGTGTACTTGGGACGTAACATACCGGCGAAATGTGGGTAGGTACACCTCTGCCACAGAATAAATAATAACAGAATGACCACTCCGCCCCTCCCTAACGTCAGATACCTCAGGTCCCCCGCATCCTGCCGGTGTTCTTGCCGGACTGCCAACAAACCCTACGCACCGTCACGCACACATTTGCACGTGTACAAACATAATTTTGACAAGTGTGACATTTGGTATTGTAGTGTGCAGCGGTATCGGAAACTTTGTATGGAGTGTAACAGGTGTGCCTCTGCCTAAACGAAAACGAATGCCCACTTCGCAGTTTCCCCGGCGGTATATTGGAAGATCACAAGTACACCTGCCGCCGCAAACTGGAGAAAATAACTTAGCCATTAAGTTTTGATCCACGCAAGATGAATGCCATACGCAATGTTGACCTCTGCTTACCCTTCACAGACGTGATGGTGGATGTTTTAGTATGTATTTAACTTATGCGCCTGATTATTTTTTAATACTAATGTTGCCTGTTAGCTTGTGGTTAGGTAAATACGGAGGCGTTTTTAGTGTTTTTTTGGGGATATGCTTTAGTTCTCTACTAATAGCTGGTGGCCCGTGATACAATCTACAAATTTTTAACATACTAGTTTTCCGCCAGCGGCTTCGCCCGCGTCCTATAATTTTTTTCCCCGTTTTTGCAACATTTTTCATTGCTTCTCCGCTCCTATTAGTCGTAGCGTTATGGTTATAGCCTAAGGCCTTCCCCGATAAATGGGCTACCTAACACTAAAAAAGAATTTTTCAAATCAGTCCAGTAGTTTCGGAGCCTATTCAATACAAACAAACAATCAAATCTTTCCTCTTTATAATATTAGTATAGATATAGATTTGGATTAATTCGGTGGATATCAGCTATCCAGAGGTGGTAGAATTTCAGTGGGGGGGAGCAAAACTGACCTTTTCTGTTTAAATACTAAAGATAGGGCCGTCCGAAAATTTTACAGACGCGTTCGCCACACAGAAACACTAATAAACGCCATCTTTGTTAGTATCGCGTGGCGTTTGTTTTTTAGCCGATCGCGGACTAGTTCACTTCGGCTTACAGAAGACCATTTTGGGATCAAGTTCGGGGGTGTCATTGTGACATGCAGAATACCATGAGTTCCGTTAATGATGATTCATGAGGGACCCCTGCGTTGAAATTTTCCGTAGCTTTTTTCATCAATTTATCAATTTTGTTTGCAGTTTTTTTTTACTTGAACGTGTAAAAAACATTATTTCTATCTATATACCCTTATTACATTTATAATAAAAAAAACATTATTACATTTATGTACGATCGCGCGCGCGATAATCTATCTATAAATCTATATATTTTGAATTAACGATTTACTATTATACGTATAAAATATATTATAGTGTATCTGTAACGGTTCAATATTCCTTTAGGCCTTAGGTTAAAGGCTTGAGGTTTAGTCCTGGTGATCTGTAATACAGGTATTTTACGCCTAACTCAGACACCAGCTCCTCACATTGCTAAAATAGAAAAAATAAAAAAAAATTGAAATCTAGAATAAGTTTGTCATTGTGAGGAGAAATAAATAACTTATTATTATATTATTATTATTATTATTCCTCAAATGCTCCTCAATTTAAATTTTTAGATCGTTTGTAATAATCTTAAATTAATTGATTGACTTTGTATAACTGACAATTTTTAAATTAATTCATTAGTATGACATTCATTCCGCCAGCGGCTTTGCCCGCTATCCCACGGGAACCATACAGTTTACCGGGATAAATAGTAGCCTATGTGCTCTTCCAGACTATGTTCTATCTCTGTGCCAAATTTCATCCAGATCCGTTCAGTAGTTTTTGCGTGAAAGAGTAACAAACATCCATCCATCCATCCTCACAAACTTTCACATTTATAATATTAGTAGGAGGAAGTAGGATATATTAGTAGGATATTGTAACTTGTGTCTATCGTAACATAACATTTGCATGCCATTCTGTGGTAGAACATAATGGAACTGACAATGTACCTAATTAAGACCTTTAGGACTTATATTCAGCAAATAAAATATGATTTGATTTGATTTGATAACATTCACCGGTTTTCACGTTTTGATCGCGTTTTTAGCAATACACTGCGCGCTCAAAAATGTCAATATCTGTAATAACCAATCATTTTCTACATGAATGACCTAGGTCATTTTATTTTTGACCTTGAGTGAAACCTTGTCACCTTTGTGCGTCGATGTCCCTTCCACCTCGTATAATTACTGGACGAAACATAAGTATATGTATTCTATCCCATCAGGTAATTTGAAATAATTATTATATTATTTTTTTCCTTTAGGTATCAACCTCCTTCCTATTACCTTATTATTGCGGTTTCAATGATTAATAGAATGACACAACCAGGATACATTAACAAAAAATACAATATTTACAATAATATTTATCATTTTGTTCAGTTTTCTCTGAATTGTGCTATTTGTTACTAATGTAATTACTTAATCAGTTCGCGTAAAATGGTTTATCTTATAAATGAAGACTGTAAGCACATAAAGGGTTATTCAATGATAATTTTAATTATGGCAAGAAAGAAAGAAATAAAATTATTTTGCACAGTTTGCAAGAAAGACAATTTTGATAAACGAAAAAAATTAAATATATTTTTGAGAATGAATATATTTTGCAAATGTATTGCAGGCGGGACAAGAAAAGAAACAATTTTGTTTATGAACGAACAGCTTGTCCCGCCTTTGCTTGTTGAGCTTGTTTTTAGATTTTTAGTTAGTACTTTTTACGCAGTCGGGTTTTTTGTTCCATATAATAATTGATTTTATTTCCTACTTTTTAGTTTGTAAATCATCATAGAATCACTAGATAGAGCCTAAATCATAATTTAAAATGAAAATTTATACAACTAAATTATACAACTAAATCATTTTCAAAATCCGTTCGCACATTAAAGCATATAAAATCCGTCATTTTTATTTTCTTTAAATTTCATGTACCCAGTGACACTGGTGTCATCAAAACGAATCTAATGAGGTGTCATTTATCTAAATCGGTTGAGCCGTTGTGTAGTTACTAGCGGACATAGGAACGGACATACATACCCTCTTTCGGCAGTCGGGTAAAATTGATGGGAAGATTAGGTACTTTATAAGTATATAGTTTTAATTCTCAGCAAACAAACCCGCCGCAAGACTCTAGTTGAAAAGTGACTAACTATAGCAACAAATGGTCAAGAAAATGATAGTACCAATAATAACAATAAATAAATTAGTTCAGTTTAAACCACAGTTTAAAATTAATCATTCTTAGTAGTGTTTACAATTATTGGTACTAGCTTATCTATACATATAATAAAATTGTAACTGACGGTTGTCTGTAGGTACCTAAATAGAAATTCATCATTATCATGGAGAACCCACACCTGTGTGGGTTCGGTTTCCGCACTTAGTCCTGCAATGGACCATTGTACGTGAGCCGAGGGGCTGTTATTCTATCCAGCCCAACTCCCTCCAGAAGCAGATTAGTCTTCCCGGCCTCCTCAGCGTGTCCGCTACAGATCTTGGTGATCCTAGGGGTTTTCCAGTATCTGGGTGACGCCTGTGCATTCAAGCAGCACGTGTGCTACCGTTTCCTTAGCCATCATCATGCACGCCCTGCACAGGGGGCGATCTGTAATGCCTATAGTATGAAAATGTTTGTTAAGTGAGCAGTGTCCGGTGAGTCCCCACCTCTAAGTGCAGGCTGGCCCTATTCAGATGCAAAAGGCGTCTGGTAAATAGGGGATACATAAACATACCATCACGCCTGTATTCCCTGAAGGGGTAGGCAGAGGCGTACCAATGTACACCCACAATCCGCCGGTATGTTAAGCTGGGTACTCACTTAGCAGTGTAGCATGTAATGTATCAGCTACGGTATCAAGTGAGTACGTAGCTACGAGCCCGCTGCGAGCCGCTCGCGCGTGGAGCGCTGTAAGCTCGCAGTGACCCGCCGAGTGGCGGTATCACTGCGAACGCAAAGGCGTCTCCGGCAGCCCGTAGCTAGATACGCGGTGGACCGTGGACGAGCCGTACCCACTTGCAGGTTGATACAGTATCTGATACGTAACATGCAACACTGCTAAGTGAGTACCCAGCTTTTAAGTACCTTGTAATAGGGCAAACCTATTGACAACAACCGGGCACAATTCCAGACTCCGAGCTGCTACTGATAAAGAAAAACATAATAACACTTTGTTCGACCTGGGAATCAAACCCCACCTGTAGCGGAGCCAGCAGTCGCACTTGGAACCATTAGACCAACAAGGCAGTATAATTTAATAATGTTCAAAATGTGTGTAAATTGTTGTGCAATAATAATAATTTGTTAATAATAGTGCACTAAGTATTAATTTTAATATATTTGTTTGTTTTTTTTTTAATAATTATAATAAATAATAATAATCATAAATATCTTGGCACATTTTTACACAGCACCATCTAGTCCCAAACTAAGCAGAGCTTGTATTGCTACTAGACAATGGATATAATACTTATATACTTTTTTTTGTAAATACATACTTATAATATATAAGAAACACCCAGACAAACACAAATACTTAAGTTCATCACATAAATGTTTGTGTCTTGTGGGAATCGAACCCACGACCCCGTGATCAGCAGTCCGGGACTCGAACCACTAGACCACAGACGTCGTCATGCATGTTGTGGTCTCTTATAAATAAGGAAGCACAAGGTTAAAATTTTTGTAACACATTTATAACATGCATTGTGTATTCTTTGTTGGAGATCCAAAAATAAATAAAATATACTGCTACTAAATAAAACAATGTCGAACGCGAACAGATTGAATTGAACCGCGTCTGTGTGCCTAGGGTAGCATTTACAATAAAATTATAAATATGTAGGAATACTTTGCAATACCCTTACGGGGTCGAAGAGCCGAATTCGCCATTTTGATTTTCTAAGAGTATTATGTACCTACCCAGTGACACTCGTATCATCAAAACGAATCTCATGACGTATAATTTATCGAAATCCGTCGAGCCGTTGAGTAGTTACGAGCGGACATAGGAACGGACATACATACACGTCAAACACATAACCCTCCTTCGGCAGTTGGGCAAAAACATAAAGGAACCTAACAGCTGTTATTAGCAAGCGAACCCACAGTCTATTGTTATACTATCAAATCCAGTTCGTATAAAACCAGTATCACTTGACCGCCATCTTAGGTCAATCCGTCAGTTGTCATCGCGCGGTCTCACTGCGCATGCGTGGTATAGTGACGTTTAGCAAATAGTTCTTTTTATTATAAACGTAAGTATTAAAACCTTTTTTGATTGAATTTTATTATGTGAACTGCTAAACTATAAAGAATGTTTGGGTTTTTTTTCATTACGTAATAGAAATAGAAAGGAACTTGGAATGTTTCTATTCATAATGACATGAGCACGCAGTTCTGTTTTTTTTAATTTCTAATTTAGGCTAGGAGGTAGATTTTTTTGCCGTTAGAATTTTAGCATTGAATTAAAATTAAACTATAAATCAGATGTTATTTTTATGAAACCATTTATCGTTTTTTTTTATAAATAATAATAATTTTACTGATTTTTTTTTATGAAAATTTATATCCAACCTTTTTTTTTCTTTTATCAAAACTTTGATATTACTGTAGGTACTTATTCACTACGTGTATGTCTTAGATAAAAAAAACTTAAACTGCTTACTTACTTATCTGTTGTTTAACTTTTTACAATTGAATGGTCGATTAAAAATACCTTTAATATTGAAACTACCTGCAAATAGTAAAGTATGATAAGGGCGGGTACAACAGATCTAGAAAGACGCTAACTGCCGGATAGATTAAAAAAGGTAGTTAACAAAGGAGGTCATCGAAATCGGCCCAAATGATGTACCGAAGGTACACTTATTGGAAAAAATACTCTGTATTACGCTGGTCAAAACTCTAGTCGCACTTTTTTTTAATGTCGACTGGGGGATGAGCAAATAAACTTTTAATTTGAGAAAAATCACGCCATTTTGGCACACTTTTATCTGTTTCGTAATGATTTCATAGTAAAAACTGTCGGTGTCAGTTTCGGAATGTCAAACGCACGCCATTACGGCAGATTATTATCAGTTTCATAGTGATTTCATGGTAAAAACTATCAATTTGAGAGCTGTCATGTACCTCCGGTACAAATTTGGGCCGAGTTGTATGGGTTTTGTATGAAATTAACAGCGAAGTAAATGTAATTGGAACTTATCAGTAGATGGTGAAACAAGAGGTTTATCTAACAATAGCTTTCCGCCAGCGTCTTCGCCCGCGTGGTCTTGATAACGTTTTCCACCGTTTTTGCAACATTTTTCATTGCTACTCCGCTCCTATTATTCGTAGCCTGATAGTATATAGCCTTCCCCGATAAATGGGCTATCTAACACTGAAGGAATTTTTCAAATCGGTCCAGTAGTTTCGGAGCCTATTCAATACAACCAAACAATCAAATCTTTCCTCTTTAAAATATTAGTATCGATAAAGATATAAATCGTAAGTTGATGTCGTGTTTCCAAAGTCCAAGTCTAAGAATTTTCCGCACCCTTAAAAAAACGTCTAAAAACTATTTTTTACCCCCGACGCAAAATCGACGGGGTGTTATAAGTTTGACGTCACGTCTGTGTGTGGGTATCAAATGAAAGAGCTTGACTAGTAGAATACTTTATACTATGGTAAATTTCAAATTATATTGTAGTCTTTGTTTCAAATCCAAGATGGCCGCCATCACAAAATTGCAAATTACATTTAGTGTCGGGGGTTTTCTAAATTTTTTTTTTTAACAATATTTTGACTTCTATATAAGTACTTAGCTTTATATTTCATAAATATGTAAAATCTAAACAGAACAGTGTTGCGGAGGTATTCTTCGACGCTTAGTTTAACGGTTTTTTTTTGTAAGTGTATAAAATTTTGTTTTATGTAAATATTTTATGTAAGTATTATTTATAAAACTCAAGTTTCCATTTCTTAAGAAATAAATCCATCTATATTCATACTTAGAACCTATTTGGTTACTATGCTCTTCACTTTGAAGCATAACAGGAAACCTGATCAATTTAAACTAGTTCCAAAATTTCTCTTATTCTCGACCGATTCTATTAGGTACCGTTAATTCTGGGAATGTATATATCCTTTATTATTTTTAGAATTCGCTATAAGCACCTAACACTGGTATCTTAGCTTATTTTTAACCCCCGACCCAAAAACGACGGGGTGTTATAAATTTGACGTGTCTGTGTGTGTGTGTGTGTGTGTGTGTGTATGTGTGTGTGTGTGTGTGTGTGTGTATGTGTGTGTGTGTGTGTGTGTGTGTGTATGTGTGTGCCTGTCTGTGGCATCGTAGCTCCTGAACGGATGAACCGATTTTAATTTGGAATTTTTTATTTGAAAGGTGAATTAGTCGGGAGTGTTCTTAGCTATGTTTGATGAAAATCGGTCCAAGATGGCCGCCGCCACAAAATAGCGAATTACATATTTTTTCACAACTCCCTCAATAGGGGTATCAAATGTAAGGGCTTGACTGGTAGAATACTATATACACTATGATAAATTTCAAATCCAAGATGACCACAAAATATCAAATTACTTTTCGTGTCGGGGGCTTTCTAAATTTTTAATTTAGGTTATTTAAACAAAACGCCATCACGGCTTCCTTCTTACTACAGTTACTAGTTGTTAGTGATCTAGCGGTCGAATTCGTGACTGCTACGCTAGAGTCCTAGGTTCAATATACTGGTCGAACTGTGTTAAGTACTCACTGGGTTATTTTAATGAAGGAAAAATCGACTGGCGGGTACGACTTGAACCTGCGTCTTTTGGATAGACCAGATGCTATGACCTCTAAGCCACCGCGAATCTTCCTTCACATTCTAAAACGTCTTAAGGTGACGTTAGCGACATATGTATATTGGAAAGCAAATGCTTCACAACCGACTCGACTTACTTTACAGTTAGTTATTTATTTTATTTCATTTTTTTAGCATGGAAAATACATACCATCACGCCTGTATTCCCCGCAGGAGTAGGCAGAGGCGTACTAATATGTACACCCACATTTCGCCGGTATGTTTTAGGGGGCGACTGGGCGAGCCATTGCCATCAACCGGGCACAAATACTTGCTTATTATACGAGTAATTGGTATTAACATAATTATGAGGTAATTCGTCTTACAGTAGTTTTATCTAAGTTGTTTATTTCAAAAGATAATATCGGTAATTTAACTAGAAACAACACTGACCCCTGACTTGTTTCGATAAACATTTACTACGAAATTGAAATTGTTTGTGACGCCATTTTGTTTATTTTAATTTAGATTAATATTACACTAGAAAATTGTGTTTATAAGAACATTTATTTGTACATACATAAATAAAGAAATACTATTTTACAACTTTAATACGAAATATACAAGTTATTTTTAATGAAGGAAAAAATCGCCGGGCGGGCAGGATTCGAACCTGCGCCTTCTGGTTCGGTACACCAGACGCTCTGACCACTAAGCCACCGCTCGCCCTGCTCGCCAGTCGAAATCTTCCGTCACATTTTAATTTACGTCCTAAAGGTGACGTAGCGACATCTATTGTGAATGCTTCAACGTTTCGAATCCTGCCCGCCCGCCGATTTTTTCCTTCATTAAAAATAACTTGTAATCTTAGCATGGAAAATGCTTTAAAAAAAAAACAAAAAGATACGAAATATACAATTAATACTAAAGCTACCTATTCAATTTTCAGTTAATTCAGCCTTATAAGCCCGGTGGTCACAAGAGATCCTGGGTTCTATTCTCGGGTCGACCAGTGTTGTTTGGATTTCTGTGAAATTGTCAGTAGGAGCTCGGAGTTTGGATTTGTTCCCGGTTAATGGCAATAGGCTCACCCCATATGACCTAAACATACCAGCGAAGTGTGGGTGTTCATAAGTACACCTCTGCCTACCCCGAAAATCTTGAAAAAATAAACTATCTATAGTAATATTATAAAGCTGAAGAGTTTGTTTGTTTGTTTGGTTGGATGAACACGCTAGTCTCAGGGACTACTGGTCCGATTTGTTTTTTTTTTTAATAATAAGAAGAAATAGAAGCAGTGATAGCCTAGGGGTATGACCACTGTACTGCCAAGTCAAAGGTCTCGAGTTCGAATCCAAGACACGCACCTCTGACTTTTCGAAATCATGTGCGTAAATTATCACTCGCTTTAACGGTGAAGGAAAACATCGTGAGGAAACCTGCATGTCTGAGAGATATTCTCGACGGCATGTGAAGTCTGCCAACCCGCATTAGGCTAGCGTGGTGGACTATAGCCTAATCCCTCTCATACTAAGAGGAGACCCGTGCCCAGCAGTGGGACAGTATATGGGTTAGTTATTATTATTATTAATAATAAATATACCCTAGGACATTTTTACACAGCACCATCTTGTCCCAAACTAAGCAGAACTTGTACTATGGGTACTAGACAATGGATATAATACTTATATACTTCTTTTTTTAACCCCCGACGAAAAAACGGGGTGTTATAAGTTTGACGTGTCTGTGTGTGTCTGTCTGTGGCATCGTAGCTCCCGAACGGATGAACCGATTTTGATTTTGATTTTTTTATTTGAAAGGTGAATTAGTCGGGAGTGTTCTTAGCTATGTTTGATGAAAATCGGCCCAAGATGGCCGCCGCTACAAAATAGCGGATTACATATTTTTTCACAACTCCCTCAATATGGATATCAAATGAAAGGGCTTAGCTAGGAGAATACTATACACTATAATAAATTTCAAATCCAAGATGGCCGCCACCATAAAATGGCAAATTACATTTCGTGTCGGGGGTTTTCTAAATTTTTAATTTAGGTTAGGTTAGGTTATTGTAAATACATACTTATAATATATAAGAAACACCCAGACAAACACAAACACTTAAGTTTATCACAATAAATGTTTGTGTCCTGTGGGAATCGAACCCACGACCTCGTGATCAGCAGTCCGGTACTCGAACCACTAAACCACAGACGTCGTCGAACCATATTCTTTCAGTGTTAGATAGCCCGTTTAACGAGGAAGGCTATAGGCTATATATCATCACGCTACGACCAATAGGAGTGGAGTATCAACTAAAAATGTTTATAAAACGGGCGAAAATTCAACTTTTACGGAAACAAAGTCCAGTGGACAAAGGCTGGTTAAATATAAAATTATTATAATACTAAGTTAGCGTTCTATATAAGGAAAATAACTACCTACTTAGTTAACTTAACCACGTACAATGATATAATTGCAACATTTAAACCATCTGTTACGAAGGGCGATGACTAACTGCGCGTTCTAAATCTTTCCCCCGTTTTTGCAACATTTTTTTTTTGCTGCTCCGCTCCCATTAGTCGTAGCGTGATAGTATATAGCCTATAGTCTTTCCAGATAAGTGGGCTATTTAACACTAAAATGATTGTGATGAGTGAAATGTTGCAAAAACGGGAAAAAAGTTATCAAGATCACGCGGGTGAAGCCGCTGGCGGGAAGCTAGTTTTAAATTTAATCCCATATTTTTCTCACTCTGATTATTACGCCCGGGTTGAAGTTAGAACGTGCCAACTTCAAGCTGGACAATAAGTTTGGCGAGAACTGTGCCTCGACCACCATGAGTTTTTCTCACTAGACTCGCTAGCGACGCGGTAAAATATTTGTATGGAAAACGCTTGCAGCGCCTCTAGCGGTTACGTAAGGAACTAAATTCTGCTATGACTATGAGATTACAGCGTTTTGATGTGTAAAAACCTATCGAAAGCCATTCGATAGAACTCATGGTAAATATAAATATAAATATCTTGGGGCATTTTTACACAGCACCATCTAGTCCCAAACTAAGCAGAGCTTGTACTATGGGTACTAGACAATGGATATAATACTTATATACATATTTTTTTTGTAAATACATACTTATAATACATAAGAAACACCCATACAAACACAAATACTTATATTCATCACATAAATATTTGTGTCCTATGTGTATGGTTGACGTACTGTACCTACTACCTACATGCGAAAAAACGCAGCGTTCCAACCGCACAGTTTGTATACAAACCGTAGTCATAGGTACTCCCATTTCCTTGTTAGTCAACTAATGTTCCACAAGGTGAGTTCATTCTTAGTCACTACAACAATGAGTAACCTTTGTTTGTGCGCATGCGTGAGAATCTGGCGAGACAGAGCGGTGCGTAAAAACATACCATCCAATTCAAATTAAAATCATTTATTTGCAATAAATAGGGTACATACAGATTTTACTCTATCAAAGAGTTTTTAAATTATTCGGAGTAGTATTATGAGATGTATTATATTGCAAGCGTAACCTCATTGCCTGAATGTATCTTAAGTTCCTGGATTTTTGAAAATGTACTAATTATATTCGGCAATAATTCCTAATAGTTTTTAAGTAAAATTTGCATGCTATTTATAATGGCTAAATGGGCTTGACCTAATATTGTATTTTCATGTAACACCATTCTATGTACCCTATTTATTGCAAATAAATGATTTTAATTTGATGGTATGTTTCAGGCAGAAGTAATCACGCCGGTATGTTCCGTAGCTCAAGCACTACTCACTGTAGTTATAGAGTAGTTAACGTAATCGTATCGAGTTCAAATTATTTTGTATGAAACACTGATAAGCGCTGCGGCGGATGTTAAGGGAACTAAAAAATTCATGATGTAAAATAATCTCTGAGAATAACCTAAATTAAAAATTTAGACAACCCCCGACACGAAATGTAATTTGCCATTTTGTAGTGGCGGCTATTTTGGATTTGAAATTTATCGTAGTGTATAGTATTCTCCTAGTCAAGCCCTTTCATTTGATACCCATATTGAGGGAGTTGTGAAAAAATTTGTTATTCGCTATTTTGTAGCGGCGGCCATCATGGACCGATTTTCATCAAACATAGCTAAGAACACTCCCGACTAATGCACCTTTCAAATAAAAAAAAACAAAATCTAAATCGGTTCATCCGTTTGGGAGCTACGATGCCACAGACAGACACACACACACACACAGATACGTCAAACTTATAACACCCCGTCGTTTTTGCGTCGGGGGTTAAAAACGCCGAATCGAACTCAGAGAATCATGGCCCGTTGTTAACAAAAGTCCCGTGCGCTCAAGGAATGATGAAGCAAAACGGTTAGTGCGGCAAGGTGGAACGTCTACGACATAGCGGTGGAGTTCCTACCCCTAGTGGTTCGAAGGAAAATGGAGATGGTGGAACAAGATCATGGAGGTCTTGTGCGCATTCCCCGTGAAACAACCTGTAAAAAATAATAAATAATAATATTAA
Source organism: Acronicta psi (assembly GCA_946251955.1). Lineage (NCBI taxonomy): Eukaryota > Metazoa > Arthropoda > Insecta > Lepidoptera > Noctuidae > Acronicta > Acronicta psi. The sequence continues at coordinate 2,128,633 of OX276498.1, read as the reverse complement.
ATATTTGGGGACATTTGTACACAGCACCATCTAGTCCCAAACTAAACAGAGCTTGTACTATGGGTACTAGACAATGGATATAATACTTATATACTTATTATACATAGGAAACACCCAGACAAACACAAATACTTATATTCATCATCACATAAATATCTGTGTCTTGTGGGAATTGAACCCACGACCTCGTGATCAGCAGTCCAGTACTCGAACTACTAGACCACAGACGAAAACTGACAAGTATGCGACTTGACGCCTGTGGCTCAGGCTAAGCAACTTTTTACTCGTCAGGTCATTATCGTCCTCCTTATATTATTGTTATTGTTGCAGCATGAGGGTCCTCGCCATCATTCTTCTGGTGGCTGCTACGGTGACAGCCATCCCCCGCACCGCCACCAGAGACCAGCCAATCACCGGCCGCATAACTTCACTCACCGACAAGGTAAAGTATCTCACTCAATCTCGTTCGTTCTCTAAATTCGTTCTGAGCAACAGAAGGACAAAGCCCAAGCTGTCATTGGAGCCCTTACAGGGCACTACACCACAAATGACATGCTCCATAAAACGAAGCTAGCTGTGAACAACGACTGCAGAGCAAAATCAACAGAAATCTAAAAAAAAATTATTATTTATCTATACTAATATTATAAAGAGGAAAGATTTGTTTGTTTGTTTGTTTGTTTGTTTGTAATGAATAGGCTCCGAAACTACTGGACCGATTTCAAAAATTCTTTCACCTTTGGAAAGCTACATTATCCCCGAGTAACATAGGCTATATATCATCACGCTACGACTAATAGGAGCGGAGTAGTAATGAAAAATGTAGCAAAAACGGGGAAAAAATTATAAGACCACGCGGGCGAAGCCGCTGGCGGGAAGCTAGTACTAATATTATAAAGAGAAAAGATTTGACTGTTTGTTTGTTTGTATTGAATAGGCTCCAAAACGACTGGACCGATTTGAAAAAATCTTTCAGTGTTAGATAGCCCATTTATTGGAGAAGGCTACAGGCTATATACCATCACGCTACGACTAATAGGAGCGGAGTAGCAATGAAAAATGTTGCAAAAACACGCGGGCGAAGCCGCTGGTAGAAAGCTAGTGTTTAATAATAAAATTCACTAAGCGTTTTACCTCGACTTAGTGCGAACTAGTCTATTGCCGAAATGTTCCCCGAGACTTATAATTTGGGTGTCTTCAAGACGAGAGTGAGTCGGTTTCTTCTAGGCAAGTGCGCTCCATCGTAGACCACAGCGTTGCTTAACATCAGTGCCTCGACCATGAGAGACTCGCTAGCGACTCCGTAAAATATTTGTATGGAAAACTCTCGCAGCTCCTCTAGCGGTTACGTAAGGAACTAAAATCTGCTATGAGATTACAGCGTTTCGATGCGTAAAAAACCTATCGAAAGCCATTCGATAGAACTCATGGTTGAGCTACAGGCGAGTTGTGGTCAAGCGCAAGCCTATCTAAGATTAAAAAAGCGACTACTTTTTACGGATTTTATCACGTTATATTGATATTATTTTAATCCCGACGTTTCCGACCCTTTACAGCGTCCTATATAACGCGATAAAATCCGTAAAAAGTAGTTTTATTTCAATGTCTAGTATTCGCGTAAGTGTCAGAAATCAAGCGACTTCAATTAATTTAGTCATACGAGTTGATCTCATTCATACGACCATGACATTACGAAATGTTGTTATCTGTTATTATGTCACTGACCGACATTACTGGGGCTCGTGGTTAAATTATAATACGCTGATCAATCTGCAAGGTTAAGCTACGCTTACCGCGGTCAGTCTGTGTATAGGTGACCATTCTTAGCACATCGAGACCCCTCCGCACCTCGGAGAGCAAGTAAAACCGTCGGTCCTGGTTGTAATACGAACATCTATGACAATCGTTAGTGATAGTCAGAAGCCCAGAAAGCCTGACAACCAGTCTATCCTTCAAATATCGGTATTGCTCAGAAAATGTGTTGCGAAGGTCTGATGGCAGTCGCTCCGTGTAAAATACCGATATTCGGCCGCATCTGGTTAGACTGGCAGCAGACCCCAATATGGTTGGGAATAAGCCTAGGAATATGCTGTTGATGAAGTGCCTTTTCACTAGAGGTGGTCGTTAAATCAATAAACTGTTTTTTTTAACGACTTTTCATTCGTCAACGAGATAACTGTTATTCATCAGTGAAAAAACAGGTTGTAAATTTAATCTGTTAATTTTCGTCAACGGCTTATTTCATTAAAATTTTATTTAAGAACATTTCTGAGAATCAACTCTCTCTCATTTCTATTTAATTATTTTCAAATGAATAATCTTTAATAAATATTTGCAACTAAATTGTCAACTTTTCATTGTCAATGATTGAAAACGTTGACACAAATTAACGCTAAACGCTACCGTTGAACATTCAAAACCTGTTATTAATTTAACAGTTTTTTTAAACTGTTGACCATTGATGAATAACAGTTAAATTACATTAACCAAAAAACCGTCAATGACACATGCCTACTTTTCACTGCCAGTTCCTACTGGAAACGGGTTCAAAGTTCCTATATACTATACTAGCTTCCCGCCAGCGGCTTCGCCCGCGTGGTATGTTATTATACATATAAACCTTCCTTAAGAATCACTCTATCTATTAAAAAAACCGCATCAAAATCCGTTGCGTAGTTTTAAAGATCTAAGCATACATAGGGACAGACAGACGCGACGGAGGACTTTGTTTTATAATATGTAGTGATGCACTCTGGCGCTTAACGGTTACTGGCTCACCCCCCACCGCGGCGCACGCTGTCCACGGCCACGCGGCGCACGTTTGCAGCGTGGGTTAATTTGTTTGATAACGTGGGTCTACCTTTCACCGCAGCACACGCTATACACGAATTTACCTAAACTTCCCTAGGCTGCGGTAGCGGAAGCAGTGATAGCCTAGGGGTATGACCACTGGACTGCCAAGTCAAAGGTCTCGTGTCTCGAATCCAAGGCACGCACTTCTGACTTTTCGAAATCATGTGCGTAATTATCACTCGCTTTAACGGTGAAGGAAAACATCGTGAGGAAACCTGCATGCCTGAGAGATATTCTCGACGGCATGTGAAGTCTGCCAACCCGCATTAGGCTAGCGTGGTGGACTATGGCCTAACACCTCTCATACTGAGAGGAGACCCGTGCCCAGCAGTGGGACAGTTATTGGGTTGATGATGATGATGATGACAGATTTTTTTTTCGTATTTACCCTCAAGTTTCCAATTCCAATTCCTACGAGAGAACAACAAACATTTATCAGAAATGGCGTCATTGTGGGGCGCGACTGCCTCTCCCTTGCCAAAACATAAAAGGTGACGTCATTAACGATCCCTATCGACTCAATTCTGTAATGGAACTGTTTGTGACCTATATTATATGTATAGTACTTAATACTAGCTTTCCGTCGGCGGCTTTGTCCGCTTAACCTGGGTATTTCTTATAATTTAGCCAATGTAATTATTGTTCAATGTAAATTATTGTTACAAAATGATTTGATACTTAAATTAAAAATTTAGAAAACCCCCGACACGAAATGTAGCGGCCATCTTGGATTTGAAATGTATTATAGTGTATAGTATTCTCCTAGTTAAGCCCTTTCATTTGATACCCATATTGAGGGAGTTGTGAAAAAATATGTAATTTGCCATCTTGGACCGATTTTCATCAAACATAGCTAAGAACACTCCCAACTAATTTTATTCACCTTTCAAATAAAAAAAACAAAATCACAATCGGGTCATCCGTTCAGGAGCTACGATGCCACAGACACACACACACACACAGACACGTCAAACTTATAACACCCCTTCGTTTTTGCGTCGGGGGTTAAAAATGGAGATCAATAATTACAATGTTTACATTGTAATTATTGTTCTCCATTTTGTATTATTTGTTATTATTGTGTGATTATGTATGTAATTTATGTTATTGTTATTAATATTCAAATAAAATGAAAATTGTTTGTGAATTAAATTAAATAAAGGAATGTTACTCAGTAAATATGTAGCTTTCTAATGGTGAAAGAATTTTTCAAATGGGTTCAGTAGTTTCGAAGCCTATACAATTCAAACAAACAAACAAACAATCGAATCTTTTCTCTTTATACCTAATATTATATTATAATATCCCTGTCGTTCTGATATATGATATTTATTTCTGCAAATAGATCTTTTAAAGACACTTTTTTTAAACTAGATGGCGCCGGCATTTACTAATTATTGACGATCTCTGAAAAGACACACGGAAACAAACTCAGCGAATCATGGTCTCTTTTAAAGGCTTTTGAGGAAAGAACCAAAGCGGTTTTGGGTACCTAGACCAGTCCCAATTGACGGCACGCATGCATCAGTCATTGTGTAGCTCAATTATTATTTAGGGAGCTCAAGGTCCGTACCTAAAAAAAATCTGATAAAAACCTTTGCTTATAATTTCACCAATTTTCTCGGCGTTTTTACAAAACAACACATCAAATTCCTTAAATGTTAATTATTTATTGTTTGTTACAGGATGCTAGAAGCAAGGCCAGAGTGCACCCAGCCTTCGCCAATGCTGGTCGTGCGGCTGGTGTAGAAGTATGGAGAATTCAAGTAAGTAGCGACATCTATTAGGGAGTAGCTGAACCTCTAAAACATTACTATTTAAAAAATGTATACAATGCCATCTGTTGAGCAATAGAATTAATGTAATATTTTTTTAAGTATTGTGAATTTTATGGAGTAGATATCGTTAGCAAGTTCGTTCGATGAAGTTAGTTCTAAGAGGCAAAAAGGCCTTACGATATTAAATGAATTATAAATAAATATTCACAACCTAAAATCAATTTAAATGAAAAAGAAGATTATAATCATAAATAACTTTACTCAGTTTTCATTTTATATATATTGCGGTATGTGTGGCAAATTAATAGAATAGTTTTTTGACGTTTTTTAAATTCAAAATGCGTTCTCTACGGCAGCATGTTCCCTACAATAATTATAATTAATTAATATGTATTATGGATTTAATATTACATATTAAATATTTTATTTTGTTTAGGACTTCGAGCCTGTGCTGGTAGCAGCAAAAGACTCAGGGAAATTCCACAAAGGAGATTCCTACATCGTTTTAAAGGTAAGATTAATAAAACTATAAACTTCTTTGACATCCTAGAACTGCTTCAATGACGTAGCTAGTGGTGACATGTTTGAATTGGCTTTGAAGAAGCAAAAATCTTAGCAATCCAATAAGCTTGGACGCGATATTATTTTAAGATGACAATCAATCATACTGCTCGTCTGATGGTAAACGGTAACCTCAGCAACACCAGAAGTATCGCTCGCGCGTTGTACGTCCTGGGAGCTTAGGCTAATATTCAGAGACGATGCTAAGCATGAACTTATGCTTCCGTATGTCAAATTGTCATACAAATTTGACATACGGTATCATTACTTTACGCTTAGCTTCGTCTCTGAGGCTAACATCCAGAGACGATGCTGAGCGTAAAGTAAGGCTTCCGTATGTCAAATTTGTATTACAATTTTTGAATGTGAAGTCTGCCAGCGCACATTAAGCAAGCGTGGTGGACTAAAGCCTAATCTCATACTGAAAGGAGACCCGTGCCCAGCAGTGGGACCAGTGTAAGAGTTGATGATGAAAAGTTGACTGGCTAAGTATGGGTCTGTAGAAACCTTATTCTTCTAGGTAACATAACCTAGAACTGTTATATGTTATAATAGTTATTTCCATTTTTCTAGACAACTGCGGACAAACGCAATAACCTTTCCTGGGATATCTACTACTGGATCGGCAGCGAGTCCACTCAAGATGAGTCTGGTGCCGCTGCCATCCTCACTGTCGGCCTTGATGACAAGTTCAACGGTGCTGCAGTCCAGCACAGAGAAGTTTTGGGCCAAGAAAGCCAACAGTTCAAAAGCCTTTTCCCTGGAGGTGAGACTAGCGGCATCTATTGGCACTGTTTGTTACTTATTGACTTAGAAGTTCCGCTACTCAGTAGTAGATGGCGCTATTTAGAATATTTACAGTACCTTTAATTTTATAGGTGCCATCGTTTAGATGTCATTAATTTATACTTTAATTAAAAAACTAGCGACCCGTTTGGCCACCTTCTACCTTCATTGTCATTTTTCAGCCGATTTACACAAAACTGTAATGAATTATACACCTACACAAATGAAATGACATGAATCACTCTGTCCATTAGTGGAACCCGTATGAAAATGTGTTGGGTAGCTTGTGAGTTTATCGCAGTCAGATTGACAGACGCCTAGGGGGACTTTCACCCCAACTCAGAGACGTCACTTAACCTTAATGAATCGTTAACGAACAGTGGCTACTATATCTTGACCTATTTTTCCATATTAGAGTTTGTTGTCAGTGTACTAAGATATACTGGGTGTCATTAGCTAATGATTCATTAGGTTAAGTGACGTTTCTGAGTGCGGCCCTTAGTTTTATAACGTAAAGGAATAATTAACCCAAATCGAACTAAAAACTTTTAGGAGTTATCATAGAAGCACCATATTCACGCAATTCTGTTTTTTGTTTTTTGCGCACAAGTACAAAACATTGCGTAATCCATTTAGCACGGCAATAGGCACTAATTTCCTTGAGTAAACAAGACCAAATAGTATCTAATTGCCATTCAATCAGCCAACAAAGTTCAAAGGAAACGGCAAGAGCTAATTACTGATAGCATCATAGGTTTAATTGAATGAGTTTATGGGTAAATACATGGGTGATGCTCCTACTGCGGTCAATAAATCTATACAAATAAAATTTAAGTGTATAGTCGGGGTGTGTCGGTTAAATGACAGAGTCTTGTTCATAGAAAGAAAGAAAGAAAGAGGAAATTTATTGAACACAGCACAAGACACACATTTTAAGTAATAAAAGCAACAAAAACAACAGTAACAACAAAAACAAAAGAAAATAAAAATAATATAATATTCAAATTATATCTACCCAATGTGTGCCTCGCGGCCGCGCCAAATATGCCCAGTTCAGCATTATGTCAGGCCACTTCAACTGAGCCATTGCGAGGTGTCACGGATGAAAATCAGGCGTGTAAAAGTATGTAATAAATAAATAAATAAATAAATAATTCATTAAATACTCATTAATATAAATATGGTGTAAAAATAAATAAATAAAACAATTTTATACCTAACATAGAAAAATGACAGATTTGCATAGGACACAAAACTATAAGCACATACTACCTATATATTTAAAAGTTAGACGTCTGTGGTCTAGTGGTTCGAGTACCGGACTGCTGATCACGAGGTCGTGGGTTCGATTCCCACAGGACACAAACATTTATTGTGATGAACTTAAGTGTTTGTGTTCGCCTGGGTGTTTCATTTATTATAAGTATGCATTTACAAAAAAAAAGTATATAAGTATTATATCCATTGTCTAGTACCCATAGTACAAGCTCTTTTTGGTTTGGGACTAGATGGTGCTGTGTAAAAATGTCCAGGAATATTTATTTATAAACTAGAAAATAAATATGTCTTAATAAAAAATAAATTTTATGTACCTAGCCTATGACTGAAAATGGCCGCCAAGTCATAAGTACACTAATATAAAATGTAACACCAATGTAAATACACTTAGGATGCAATTAATCTTACACCCCAACTCAGAGACGTCACTTAACCTTAATGAATCGTTAACAAACAGTGGCATCTATATCTTGACCTATTTTTCCATATTAGAGTTTGTTGTCAGTGTACTAAGAATATACTGGGTGTCATTAGCTAATGATTCATTAGGTTAAGTGACGTTTCTGAGTGCGGCCCTTACAATTTGAATTTTAAGAACACACGACACAGACTTACTAGCAACTAGCTATCCGACTTACTTACTTACTACTGGCCAATCATAGGCTCACAATATGACGCGATCGGCGCCGGCCGTCTTGTGATTGGGCGGCGCAGTACGCATGCGCGGTAGAACGTTCGGATACACACAGCGCAGTTAGCGCGAAGGAGAATACCTCCTTGGAGCTTTACCACGGCCCTTGCGCTCAGCCTACGTTCGGATATCACCGCGACAAGTATCTGTTTATAATTTCAAATTAACAGCTTTTCACTAAATGCATAATTATGAAAGTATATACGGTACTTACATCAAAAAATCATCGTTATCATCACGTTCCTGCCCCTGTCCCAATTTATTTGGTGTCCGCGCAGCCTATCCTTTTCTTCCATTCATCCCTGTTAGCCGTCACCTGCTCATTCAATCCCTTTTCCATTATATTGACCTTAACACAATCCATCCATCTTTTCTTTGGCCTTCCTCTATCCCTCCGTCCTTCAACATTCAATGTCATCACTCTTTTAGTCACATGCGTTTCATCCATTCTCATTACTTATATAAAAAAATCGGATGTTTTGTCTGTCTGTTTGTTCCGGTTAATCTCTGAAACGGTTGGACTGGTTTTGACGCAACTTTCGCTTGCAGATAGCTAATGTTATAAGCAGTAATTTAGGCTTCTTTTACTTTAGACATTTTGTATAATAATAAAAACCAAGTGGACGAAGTCACGGAAGACAGTTAGTTAAGTAATAATAATAATTAAGCAATAATTAATTTTACAGGTGTTCAATACGTGAACGGAGGTCACGCTTCAGGGTTCAACCATGTTGTGACTAACGCCGCCGGTGAGAAGCGGTTCTTCCAAGTTAAGGGCAAGAGGAACATTAGAACTAGACAGGTTTGTGGTAACTGCCAATATTATATTCTGAATTTAGACCCTCGGAGACTACCAGGGTCCAAAGAAAATTGATGAACTCTTAAGAATTAAAAAATATATCACCACTCCCGTATCCCCAGAAAGTTAAGGCAGAGGCGGACTGTACACCCATAATCACCTGTATATTTAAAAAACAATATATAGGGATCTTAATGGGTCATAGGGTCATAATTCACATTTCATACAAAAAACATCAAAAACGGGTCATCCGTTCAGCAGCTTCTGTGCTACAGACAGACACAGACACATCAAACTTATAACACCGCGTCGTTTTTGCGTCGGGGTTTAAAATGAGAGTTAAATAAACATTTTCATTTTTTCCAGATCGATCCTCTGATCTCTTCAATGAACAAAGGAGATTGCTTCATTCTGGACATGGGTAGCGAGATCTACGTATACGTCGGTGAGAAGGCCAAGAATGTGGAGAAGCTGAAGGCTATATCGGTGGCCAACCAGATCAGGGACCAAGACCACAATGGCAGGGGACGCGTTGAAATCATTGGTAAGTGCGGCGTAAATATTAACGTCTTGAGTATTTCATTAAAATAATAATAATAACATTTATTGATCTCCAAATGAAGGGCTCGTGGTTATAGCAACGTTGATCAACCGATCTGCAAGGTTAAGCTACGCTTGCCGATGTCAGTCCGTGGATGGGTGATTCTTAACACATCGAGACCCCAACCGTGCCTCGAAGACCACGTAAAGCCGTCGGTCCCGGTTGTCATACGAACACCTATGACAATCGTTAGTAGTAGTCAGAAGCCCAAAAAGCCTGACAACCAGTCTATCCTTCGAATATCGGTATTGCCCAGTAATTGGGTTGCGGAGGTCTGATGGTAGTCGCTTCGTGTAAAATACTGATACTCAGCCGCATCTGGTTAGACTGGAAGCCGACCCCAACACGATGTAACTGCTGTATATCGTTGAAGGTTTCCTTGTCATTTAAATAAAACTACTTTTTACGGATTTTATCGCGTTATATTGATATTATTTTAATCCCGACGTTTCGGACGCTACCCTACATTTTTGTTAATTGTTGACAATCCGATTCACGCAGAACGAGCTCACCGTATCCGTATATATCAGTTTTAGGCTTGACTTTAACTTGGGCTTGGCAGTTCATTATAACGCGATAAAATCCGTAACACTTAGTTTTATTTTAATGTCTAGTATTCGCGTAAGTGTCAGAAATCGGTAGGTTTCCTTGTCATCAGTACCTCAACCATGCGTTCTATCGAAATGCTTTCGATAGGTTTTTTACGCAATCGAAACGCTGTAATCTTGCAGATTTTAGTTCCTTACATAACCGTTATTTTACGGCGTCGCTAGTGAGTTTAGTGAGAACAACTCATGGTCGAGGCACTGAATTCATAACATTTAGTTCAAATCCGGTACAAATAATCAATCATCCCCTATTTTTTCTACTTTAATCGGTGGAATTTTTCTTTCAAATTTAAATGGGACCATTTCGGGTGTATACCCTTTTAAACAAAATATTCAAAATCGGTCTGTAATTGAAAGAGAAATCGGCGAATTAAATATAAAAAAATATGTAAATATCCAAATTGAGATGCTCCTCCGGTTTCTCGCCGGTTAAAATTTGGTATACCTACTTGCAGACCAGTACTCCAGTGATGTGGACGTGCAGAAGTTCTTCACGGCTTTAGGATCTGGAACCAGAGACATCGTGCCCGAGGACAGCGCTGGTGGAGATGACCTGGTAATATTGATTTTTGTTATACCATTTAGTTCACCATATGTTGCGTTTAGATTAATCATTGTGATCTCCTAGACCTAAAAAAAAGTTTGGTCCACTATAAATGACCACTGACCCTTACACCAAATGTGCAAAAAATTTGGCGATTTTTTTAATCATGGAAATTCGTAATACTATATTTTTCCTGCTCTAATTTGTAAAAATTGTAGGGAAACGAAAAGGATGGCAATAATAGTCATATATGCAACCGGATACTGCACATTTTCGCATAGGTTGCATTCATTATCGCGGGAAAGGTTAAAATGATTTATCTTAGAGTCTGCGCGGAACTAGCTGGCCGCGCCTTAGGAATGTGAGCGGCGGGAAGGAGGGGTTTTTTTGTTCACAGTAACCTGCCGCCTCCCCCCGTCCCTACATAAGGCGCAGCCAACTAGTTCTGCGCGGACTATAGAAAATATCAGCGAGGGCAGGTTCGCAGCGGTCGGCGGGCACGAGGTGTGCCTGTACTGTATAGACTATTCATAATCATAATATTACTAATCACTCCACACTGCCCCACATTAGTATCTACATTGCACCCGTGTGAAGACGGGGCGGGTCGGCTAGTTTATGTATAAATATGATTTTCTTCTACCAGGCGTTTGAACGCAATGAGGAGCAGTCGGTCACTCTCTCCGAGGTATCTGACAACACCGGCAAGCCGAAGGTGACAGCCCTGCCCAAACCCCTCAGACAAGAACAGCTCAAGCCTCAGGTAAGTATCCTCAAATGAATTTTATTTAAAAAAAAAGCGTGGGGCGCTTTTTAAGATATTTTCATGACCTGTGCTCCTGTGGAGGGACGAGGTGTGTTGTCCCTCGCACCAAAGGGAGGATCCTCCAACCAGGCGGGTGTTATGCCTGGCGAGCCACTGCCTGACGGTTTTTTTTTTGTTTTTTTTTTCACATATGTAGTACAGAGTAAACAAATTTTCCATCGCCAAACTGCTCAGCAGTTTGTAGGCGCTCTGCTCTTTTAACAATTTAACCTTATACTACCTAATAACTACATTTTATGGGTACTATTATACTAATCTACAAAGATTAATTAAGGTTGATTTCGGGCGGTTGTATACATTATATGCAAGTTGCACGGTAAATTTTACTTGCGCGATTCAGGATTATTTTGACGCTTCGTACAAGTTCTTATGTAGCTTGATAGATGTTGCTACACTACCAATACGTACGTCAATGAAATATATATAGCGATTGACATCAATTATATTTTTTTATTTATAACCAACAGGAAAGCTATGTGCTGGACACAGTCAGCGGCAGTATCTATGTGTGGACTGGCAAGCAATCCACCGATAAGGTGAGTTATCATAAGCCAAGGCCAAGCTGTTTATGCCAAGACTACTTATACATAATAATCTTTATTAAACTATTTCTTTTTCTTTCAGGAAAAATCTGAAGCCATGTCGAAGGCACAGCAATTAATTAGCGCCAAGAACTACCCTGCGTGGGTAAGTATCTATAATAGAGCTGTGTCTGTCTATACAAGACCCGCAAGTTGCTAATGGGCTGGAACCTCGTCTTTGAACCTCAAAGTGACGTCATCCGCCGTACTTGTCTGCTAGTGGTGCTAACGCGTACTGAGAGCGGTTACGTCATTCTTACGTCACCAAGATGGCCGCCAGCGACATTATCAATTTGCTCGGCTTATACATTGTGTGTGTTTGGCCAATAAAAGCCCTTTCTACACAAAATAATTAGACAGTTTTCGGTCGTGTCATTGATTTAGCAGTTAACACTGATGACAGAGCTTTCCGCTTAGCGATCGCCATATTGCTTACAAGCGCTTAAAGCCCTTTTTATCAGCCAAACACACCGTTCTGATACGTATAAATTAGCGTTGCAACCTGTTGAAATTTTTGAACCCCCGACGCAAAAACGACGGGGTGTGATAAGTTTGACGTGTCTGTGTGTCCAACAATGTACCAATTTTGATTTTATTTTTGATGAAAATTGGTCTAAGATGGCCGCCACAACAAAATGGCAAATTACATATTTTTTCACCACCCCCTCAATATATTATGTATCAAATAAAAGGGCTTGACTAGTAGAATACACTATGATAAATTTTAAATCTAATAATGCCGCCACCACAAAATGGCGAATTTTATTTTTGTGTGTCGGGAGTTTAATAATGTATTTATTATCTGTATTACAGGTTCGCGTCGTAAAGATTCCTCAAGGAACAGAGCCAGCAGTTTTCAAACAGTACTTTGCAACTTGGAGGGATATCGGCATGTCGCATAGCAGAATTGTATAAATATAATAACTGATTATATATTAACAAGGTGATTCATTCGACGAAGGCTGCCAAATTCAATTTGTATTTTAGTACCTATATATATACTTAATTGTGAATCTTCTTATCTACTCTATACGTCTTAAATGTTACTTAGCTGATAAACAAGGTGGAAGAGACATCGACGCACATCCGAATACCATGAGTTCAGTACATGATTCTCGATCACCGCTGCGTTGAAATTTTCCGTAACATTTTCATCAATTTTGCAATTTCTGCAGTTTTTTTTACTTGAACGTGTAAAGACACATAATTTATATCTACCCAAATTAGATTTATAATTAATAAATCAATTTTCATTTGTTTCTGATCGTGCGCGCGTAAACATTCACCGCGGAGCGTTATCAATATCTCTAATAACCGATCATTTTCTACATGAATGACCTAGGTCATTTTATTTTTGACCAAGAGTGAAACGTCGTCGACGTTTGTGCGGCAATGTCCCTTCCACCTTGTATAACTAATTATACCATATCAAAAACATATGAGTTTATGATCAAATTAATATTATGTAAATAGGCTTTTATGTATAACAAAATTTTTCTTCGTATTTTCATATACTCATATAGATACCTAAGTGAACGGTTCCAAATAACAAAAGAACTGATATACCTTAATACTCCTTGGATTTCTATACTAGATATTTATACTATTCAGTGATTTTGACAGTGACAAATGAATTTTATTATAAAATAAAAAATATTCTCATAAAGCTTTTGTTTTTATTTTTGGTGCATTCTTTAGGCCAGTTGTCAAATGACATGGCCACAGAATAAATAATAACAGAATGGCCACTCTCCGCCCCTCCCTAACGTCAGATACCTCAGGTCCCCCGCATACTGCCGGTGCTCTTGCCGGACTGCCAACAAACGCTACGCACTCTCACGCACACATTTGCATTTGCACGTGTACAAACGTAATTTTGACAAGTTTGACATTTGGTATGGTAGTGTGCAGCGGTATCGGAAAGTTTGTATGGAGTGTCACAGATGTGACATGGCTCCATTGAGTTAGGGCGACTGCCTAAGCAATGTTGACCTAGTAATAAATAATGCTGAACAGCTGAATATTAGTATTTCGCATGATAAAAGCTTCGGGAACATTTTAGATTGTAACAATTAAATATTACAATCCTCAGAACAAATAGTAAAATCCTACGTCAATAGGTACAAACTTCGACTTAAGTCAAAGACAATAATGAAATGAAATGATTTTTTTTTATTAACTACAGGCAAGACACAATAGAGTGAATGCATCCCACATTAGAATTATAAGATTCAATTTCCAAAAAAAAACATGGAAAAGCCAAACACTATGCTCGACCTGGGATTCAAACACACGACCTCGAGCGTAACAGTCGCAATTCCGACCACAAGGCCAACGAGGCAATTTTAAGTAAAATTGATTTCTTAATTGAGGAAAACACACGTTTTTTAAGTTTCTTGAGGTCATTCGACACACGAAACAATAATATTGTCATCATCACGTTTTATAAGAATAATAAATAAGCAAAAATTGACGTCTGTGGTCTAGTGGTTCGAGTACCGGACTGCTGATCACGAGGTCGTGGTTCGATTTCCACAAGACACAAACATTTATGTGATGAACTTAGGTGTTTGTGTTTGTCTCGGTGTTTCTTATATATTATAAGTATGTATTTACAAAAACATAAAAGTATATAAGTATTATATCCATGGTCTAGTACCCATAGTACAAGCTCTGCTTAGTTTGGAACTAGACGATGCTGTGTAAAACAAAGTCCCAAGATATTTGTTATAAATGGCAAAATTTTGCAAAGCATTGTCTAGTACCATAACTAAGTTGAGCTTGTAGTAGGTAAGTATAGGTACAACACAATGGATCTAATACTTATATACTTTATTTTTGTAAATACATAATTATCCTTACTAGTACATATCCTTACTAATATTATAAACACGAAAGTAACTCTCTCTCTCTCTCTCTCTCTCTCTCTCTCTCTCCCTCCCCCTCTCTCTCTCTCCCTCCCTCCCTCCCTTTCTCTCTCACTCCCTCCCTCTCTCTCTCTCTCTCTCCTCTATCTCTCTCTCTCTATCTCTAACTCTATCTACATAATATCTTATCTCTTGCTATCACGTCAAAACTACGGAGCCAATTTAAATGAAATTTGGTACACATATAGTCTAGAGCCTGAGAAAGGACATAGGCTACTTTTTAATACGAAAAAAGGGCTCTAAGGGGTTGAAATAGGGGATGAAAGTTAAAAAACCCACGCGAGCGAAGCCGCTGGCGGAAAGCTAGTTTAAATATATTGCTGCGATGAATTCAAGGAAACAGTGCAGCACATCTTGTGTGATTGTGATGTCCTGGCGACGAAACGAATGAGTCTGGGGGCTAGACAAGTTGCATTTTGACATTCGAATCGACAAAGAAAATGTATGTAAATGACATTAGTGACAGCCCGATTTGTCGAAAGCTTGTGTCATTTCCATAAATTTTGTTTGTCGATTCGAATGTCAAAATGCAACTTGTCTAGCCCCCCTGCTCGGCAACGGGTACCCGAAGCCAGAAGACTTTAGATCCCTTCCTCTAAATGGGTTAGCCGCCTTCATGAACCACGTCTTCAAAGAGTAAGGAATGTATGGTCCTGAGGACAACACAAAAGATCTCATTGGGTCGATGTGTTACTGGCTATGCCATCCCACATACTATGAATAATAATAACTTCTGCTAACCTAAGAAAAATGACTCTTATGATCAAGGAATTAATGCATAAAATTAACAGTTACCTACGTAATTATAATATATTGATGTTGCAAACTTGATAAACGGGTTCTCTATAAAGACTAGTACAGAATGATGATTCAATTTGAAGCGATTAATAAATTATTAAATGAAACAGAAAACCCGACTGCGTCGAAAGTACTTACTAAAAATCTAAAAACAAGCTCTATGTAGGACATGCATACATACATACGCGTGAAACACATAACCCTTCTTCAGCAGCCGGGTAAAAGAAAATAGTTTAAAAAACCTAAAAATACACGCGTTTATAGAAGATCAAACAAAAAAGTAGAAGGTATTAGTTATCGTAACAAAGCGCTGCTTGATGTCAATTGTTGCAAGGGGCGAGTTGCTACACTTAAGCAATCAGGCGCAAGAGACAAGGGGCGAGCCGAGCCTAAACCAAAATTTTATTGAAAGATTGGTAGGGCATTATTTAAAAATAAGCACCCCACACTTGATTGTTCTTTTTTATTGTTGATTTTCTATAACGGTAAGTTCTTTTTTACTTTTTAGTTTGGTTGTCTATAAAGATAAACTATACAAATTATTGTATTGTCATCGGTCCTTGATAAGTGTGCAAAGTTTCAAAACAATCCGTCGTTTTGAAAGGGGTGAAAAACAAGTTTAAAGATTCCACACCAATGTGTTACGAATGACTAACCACATGTAAGACTAAGCGATACGCGTACCTGTCACTGTGAGGAGGCTGATGAAACGCCACTCCACCTTCTAAGGGAATGCGGAGTGAGGGAAACACATTCTAAGCCCTGATGAAATAAAGGAGCTCACACCTAAGCAAATCCTGCAATTTGTGTCAGCCGCAGGGTTTAGCGGTGAACTGTAAATTTAAACCATCAAGCGGCGATCACAGTAGACCCACCAGGGTCGAAGGGCTTTCACGCCAAAACCACTGAACAGATTGAAATGAAATTCAGTACAGATAGTCTAGAGCCAGAGAAAGGGCATAGGCTAATTATTATTATTTTTAATGCGAGGGATGTAAGGGGTTGAAATAGGGGATGAAAGTTAAGAAATACTTAAACCACGCGGACAAAGCCGCCGACGGAAAGGTAGTACCTAAAATATTTGTCGTAGGATAAAATTTATAGTGTGAACAAGACTTTATGCGTCAATAAATTCTTGTTAAAGGAAACATAAAGCTTTAGTCCAATCACGAACACAACGTAGACAATATGTTTGAATACAAAATATTATTGTTTTTCTTAATTAATTATTGTAGTGGCCAGTATTATATTGTTAATAATCATTTTAGTGATTTGAAAGAAGTGTTTTCGTGGAAACAAATTAGTTATGAGTTCGACGGGGTCAAATGTAAGTAAAATATCATTATTTTGACATAATACACGGTGGAATCGACATCGACGCACAAACGTCGTGGCAAGGTTTCACTCAAAGTCAAAAATAGAATGACCTAGGTCATTCAAGTAGAAAATGATCGGTTATTACAGATATTGTCATTTTTGAGCGCGCAGTGTATTGCTAAAAACGCGATTATAACGCTCCGCGGTGAATGTTATCGCGCGCGTGATCCGAAATAAATGAAATAATTGTTTTTTAATTATAAATCTAATTTGGGTAGATAGAAATAGGTAATGTTTTCTGACACGTTCAAGTAAAAAAAAACTGCAGAAAAAATTGAAAAATTGATGAAAAAAGTTAGGTACGGAAAATTTAAACGCCAGGTTCAGAATCATGTACTGAACTCATGGTATTCGGATGTGCGTTGATGTCCCTTCCACCTTGTATAGCTATGCTGCCAAGTTTAATCCGCTATGAGCTCGTCTCGGGTGTTAGGACAAACCGTCCAGTTAGGAGACATCTTTCTCGAAGTACCGAGAAAGATGTACGCCATACAAATTCTTTATCCTGGAGTGCGCGTACCTCTTCATCATATTGCAAAAAATTCAATACCGATTTTGTTGATTTGGATTTAAAAAAAAAACAATAGTTTTATTTTCACACACTAAATATACAGGGACTTATGAAATGTCGAAACTAGGTGCACGGTTCCAAATTAGTCGTTTCCTATGGAGAAGAACCGGCAAGAAACTCCATGGTTACACTTTTTTTGGATATTCACAAAGTCAACAAATTTTGTTTGTCTCTTACAGATATCAAAAATGAGAATCGCGAGAAGAAAGCGGACGGTATTAGTATATATTTTGATGAAGATGTCGTCACTCCTGAGGAGTCATTCTTCATACAATATAACAATGTACCTATTGGACTGGAAGTGTATCAAGACAAAGCTTTCATAACAGTGCCTAGACGACGATACGGTAAGGAATGGGGAAAAAGTCAAGTCAGTCATCGGCAATGACACACTTGCAACGCCAAACTGCAAAGCCTTGAGCATCGGCGCAAAGTTGCATGTCTATCAGTCTTTTACCGGTTACATTTCGGAGAGTGTGCATCGGAACTACATGACATAGTTCCCCCATCCCCGTTCCACTATCGGACAAGCAGGGCTACGGCAAGGCGCCATCGCTACATGGTGGAAGTGCCTATTTAATCCCGCACTAAACGTTTTGCCTCCACATATATAGTGCGAACTGCTCTACTGTGGAACTCACTGCCGGAATCCTTATTCCCAGAGACTTATAATTTGGGTGTCTTCAAGACGAGAGTGAATCGGTTTCTTCTAGGCCAGCGCGCTCCATCGTAGGCCACATCGTTGCTTAACATCAGGCGAGTTGTGGTCAAGCGCAAGCTTATCTATAAAAAAAAAGAAGACTGTGCCTCGATCATGAGTTTTTCTCCCTAGACTCGCTAGCGACGCCGTAAAATATTTGTATGGAAAGCCCTCGCAGCGCCTCTAGCGGTTACGTAAGAAACTAAAATCTGCTATGAGATTACAGCATTTCGATGCGTAAAAAGCCTATCGAAAGTCATTCGATAGAACTCATGGTTGAGGGGCTGGTGTTGAATTTGTTAATAATCACACGCTTAGTAAAAAATATCATTAGCATACTTCGTATATTTGAAAATAAATATTAAGTCGACCAAGAAATTTCTGAGATAAATGCGTTAAAAGTTTTTGGTAGGGAATGAGAGGGGATGTTCTGTCACATTCCCCCAAAAAATAAAATTTGTATGGCGCACGCTACTTTTGACGTCAGTTGTAAGTAAGTATAGTGCGCTCTCTATCTAGCAAAATTAAAATGCTTTTAACTTTGTTATTTTTGAACCAATTAAAATTTTGGTTTTAACATCAAATTCAAATTTAAATACAGTCAATTATTGCAGTTGACTATCATGTTGACTGCCTATCTTTTTATTTTATTTTAATACTCTTCAATCTTACACATCAAATTCAAATTCAAATATTTTATTTCAATTAGATTGAAGAGAATTAAATTGCTAATTTAATACCTTGTCTAATAAACAGTTTTATTCTGCTTTCCAGGTATACCTTCGACCCTGAACTATGTGGACTTAAAGACTTCAAACAACTCACCGCTCCTGAAGCCGTATCCAAGTGCTGACAGCGTCAAAGGCCTGGTCTCCGTATACCGACCCAGGGTTGACTCCTGTGGGAGACTATGGGTTGTAGACACCGGTCTTCTAGAAATACCAGGTTAGTAAAACATCCTGGAGTGACTAGAATGGACATAAATTAATAATTTAAAAAACCCCCGATATAAAATGAAAAAAAAGAGAAAAGCAATTTGCCTCAAAACCTAATACATTTATCAGAAAAAATATTGTAGTACCTACTCTCTCACATTTCTTAGCTTTTAAGACGCTGCGCGCTGAGTTATACCATAAAAAAATATTACCGAATTATCAAAAGTTCCAGAACAGAAGTTTCTTCAAATGGTGTAGAGAAATAACCCCGTTTTACGATTAATTATCTACCAATAACCCTGTATAGTAGGAACAGAGGCGGACCTAGGATGATCCCTTGTGGTACACCTATTTGTACCAGTTATTTTCTTATAAGGCCCGTGGAGATGAGATTTCTAGAGGGATGTCTGTAGTATCTAGAATGGACAAAATAAGGACCGAGTATAATATTAGCATATTAAAGGAAGTTTGAAAGTGGCGCGGGCGGCGGATAAATTGAAGGGGAATCGTTTGTCTTGGTATGGGCACGTAATGAGGAGGGATGAAACGCATGTGACTAAAAGAGTGAAGACATTGAATGTTGAAATACGGAGGGATAGAGGAAGACCAAAGAAAAGATTGATGAATAGGGAATATGTGTCTGACTTAAAAAAAGGTCAAATATTTTTTTTATAAACTTTATCGTTTTAGAATTATGTCTATGTACATATTTTTTTATATTATTTCTTTTTTGATGAGAAAATAATTATTAAAAAGTCCAAAAAAACTGTTGGAAATGCAAATCACTTGAAACGCAACACTATCGGTCAAATGGATTATGACGTCAAAGTCTACTAAAACAGTTTCTGTTGTACGTGGTTGTTTGGTTGAGAGAAAGTAGACTTTGACGTCACGGCAAGCGCGCCAAAATCGCGGGTGTTTAAAATGCCAATATCTGTCTCATAATTTAATAAATTTTTTTTTGTTACTTAATTTTAGTTTTAAGGCGCTGGTTTTTTTTTTACGGCTACATAACGATATAAAGTATCGTTTAAAAATATAAAAAAAAAATGTGCATATTCCCTATTGTGTTAAGGTCGATATGATGGAAAAGGGATTGAATGAGCAGGTGACGGCTAACAGGGATGAATGGAAGAAAAGGATAGGCTGCGCCGACCACAAAAAAATTGGGACAAGGGCAGGAAGATCATGATGCTTTCACCTGACAGCTACTACTCCAGTACGTCAACCATGAGTTCTATCGAATGGCTTTCGATAGGTTATTTACGCATCGAAACGCTGTAATCTCATAGAAAATGTTAGTTCCTTACGTAACCGCTAGAGGCGCTGCGAGGGTTTTCCATACATATATTTTACGGCGTCGCTAGCGAGTCTAGTGAGAAAAACTCATGGTCGAGGCACTGATTACTATAACGCAATAAAACTTTGATTTTAACATGTTGCAGATAACTTCAAGCAGATGAAACCACCGCACATTATAGTCTTCGATTTAAAAACCAACCAAGAACTCCTGAAATACGAGATACCATCAGAGCTTCTGATAAATGGAACTACTTCAGGTATTTATACCACTTTGTGTTAACACAGGGGTCACCTTTAACCACAAAATATAAATAAAATTAACCGACGAAAAAAATAACTGAAAAGCGATAAACAATATAAACCTTTACAATTTTTGAGTCGGTGCCATAAAAATTAATCAATCGACTCAAAATCTTTGGTTGTTTTTTTTTTAATAGAACGGCCGTAGCCGTTACGCTATTTATTTATTTTAAGATTTATGTTAAATAAACTACAGCCATGCATTCTTTTCTCAAAAAAATCATTAAGTTCAGCGGTTAGTGTCCGAAGAATACGAGTATACAAGGTTGAATGGGATACCGACGCACAAATGTCGTGACAAGGTTGCACTCAAGGTCAAGGTCATTCATGCAGAAAATGATCGGTTATTACACATACCTATTGACATTTTTGAGCGCGCATTGTTATGCTAAAAATGCGATTATAGCGCTCCGCAGTGAATGTTATCGCGCGCGCGAACCAAAATAAATGAAATAATGATTTTTTAATTAAAAATCTAATTTGGGTAGATGGAAATAATGTTTTTTAACACATTCAAGTAAAAAAAACTGCAGATAAAATTGAAAAATTGATGAAATAAGTTACGGAAACTTTCAACGCAGGGGGGTCCAGAATCATGTACTGAACTTATGGTATTCGGATGTGCGTCGATGTCTCTTCCACCTTGTATGGAACCATTAATTGTTTCGTTATTTCAGTACTGAATAAACAATACCCTACCGTGAACCTAAAACATAAAAAGACCAAAAAAATGCAAAAAAATATATATTTCAGGACTTACATCGATAACAGTGGACGTGACACCTACAACATGTGACGACGCGCACGCGTACATCAACGACCTGGCCCAGGACGGTCTGATCGTGTTCTCCATGAAGCAGAAGTCGAGCTGGCGCTTCAGCCATTCAACCTTCAGCCATGACGTCGGAGCTGTCAGGTTTCCATTCGGAGGTGATGATAAAGAGGAGCTTAAACTTCGGATGGTCATTCAACCTGCTTTTGCCCACCGCAAACTTTGAGAATATTTTGTTTTACTCCCCATTTTAACTCCTGACGCAAAAACGACGGGGTGTTATAAGTTTGACGTGTCTGTGCGTGTGTGTGTCTGTGGCATTGTAGCTCTCGGACGGATGAACCGATTTAAGTAGATTTTTTTTGTTTGAAAAGTGGATTAGTCGGGAGTGTTCTTAGCTATGTTTGATGAAAGTTTGGCCAAGATCGCCGCCACCAAAAAATGGCGGATTACATATTTTTTCACAACTCCCTCAATCAAATGAAAGGGCTTGACTAGTAGAATACTATGATACATTTCAAAACCAAGATGGCCGACACCACAAAATATATATTTTCATTTATTTCGTATTATTTCATTTTGTGTCGGGAGTTTTTAAAATTTTTAAGGGAGCTATGAAAAAATATTTTGTACCAATCCGCCATATTGTGGCGGCGGCCATCTTGGACTGATTTTCATCAAACATACCTAAAAACACTCCCAACTTATACATATTTCAAACAAAAAAAAAACAAAATCAAAATCCGTTCACCCTTTCGGGAGCTATGATGCCAGTTGCTTATGACACAGACACGTCAAACTTATAACAGACACACACACACACACACACAGACACGTCAACATTACAACACGCCGTCGTTTTTGCGTCAAGAATTTATAAGAAATTACAAACTTTTTTCTATATTATCTAGACTTTGATATCACTTGGACCGATGGACTGTTCAGCATTGCTCTCTCAGACACCGACAGCAATGGTGACCGAAGAGCCTACTACCACCCCTTTATATCCACACAAGAATTCTCAATAAGCACGAAAGTGTTGAAGAATAAAAGTGCCGACATTGAAAAGAACTTTAAGGTAAGAATTTTTATCATAATAAAACATCAAAGTATCACTCAATACTTCAATAGATCCTAAATGATAAGAGAAAACTAAAGACGATTTTTTTTTAATTCAGCCCCCATATTAAAGCGCATAAAATTCGCCATTTTAATTTTCTAAGAATATTATGTACCCAGTGACACTCGTGCCACCAAGACGAATCTAATGACGTATCATTTATCGAAATCTGTCGAGCCGTTGAGTAGTTATGAGTGAACATAGTTTTGGCGTGAAAGCGCGACCGACAGACGGACGAAGACAGTTACTGTCGCATTTAAAATAGTAAGGTTTTGTGATTTGTTTTTTTTAAGGTGTAGGACTGGCAGAAAGCTATTATTAAAATAAAAATATATTGATTTTATGAAATAACTGTATAACTTGCACTTTTCAGCTTGAAGGGGTCCGTGGCCCGTTTTCCCATAGTGGCTCCCATGACTTTCACAGTGCAACCAAAGTCTTGCTATTTGCCAATATCGCACAAGATGCTATAATGTGTTGGAACACCAAGAAACCTCTGCTCAGCAAGATATCGGCTGCCATAGCTCAGAGCCATAAGAAACTTACTTACATATCAGGTAAAATTCAAAGAAAATCTCACACGCACACGCACACAAACACAGACACAGACACACTCATTAACTCACTCTCTCTCTATCTCTCTCTCTCCCCCTCTCTCTCGATCTCTCTCTGTCTTTATACCCCCCTCTCGCTCCCCTCTCTCTTTATTTCTATACCCCCCTCTATCTCTTTCCCCCTCTCTATATCTTCCCTCTATCTCTATACCCCCCTCCTCTCTATCTCTCTCTCCCCCCTCTCTCCCTCTCTCTCTCTCTGTCCCTCCCACACACACGCTTTTAGCCAACTAAGCTACTGAGAATCTTTTTTTGGGTGGACAATCCTTATGTCGGAATCCTTATACCGACTCAAAACTGCACTTGCCCTATTCATCGTGGCCATGGTATCAAAAGCATTAGCCTTGACCATGTCGGGATACCACCAGACTCCCATTAGCCAAACCACCATCACACCTATGACACTCCATACAAATTTTCCGATACCGCTGCACACTACAATACCAAATGTCAAACTTGTCAAAATTACATTTGTACACGTGCAAATGCAAATATGTGCGTGAGAGTGCGTAGGGTTTGTTGGCAGTCCGGCAAGAACACCGGCAGAATGCGGGGGACCTGAGGTATCTGACGTTAGGGAGGGGCGGAGAGTGGCCATTCTGTATTATTTATTCTGTGCCAGTATTCTAGAGCGCTGCCTATGTTGCATTAACAAACGTTGCTAACGTTGCGTCGTCGGTTACTTTAAAACACGATGACAGAAACAACCAGACAGATTCTTATTCTATATTTCAAAAGACAAATTGACAACTTTAGTCAACAAATTGTGCCAATAGATGGCGTTAGGTATACTTATTAAATTATTTTGTTATAACACACGTTACTTAGCGTAATGAATCATTAGCTAATGGAGATCCAGTATATCTTAGTACACTGACAACAAACTCAACTATGGAATAGTAGGCCAAGATATGTTTCTGAGTGCGGTCCTTAATCACACATAACCGTATTTAAGTGTTATTATTTTGAATTTCAGATCTGAAAGTTGTTGGTGATGATGTATGGGTATTGGTGAATCAGATACCGAATTTCATCTACAGCAAATTAAATACAACTGTAACTAACTATTATGTGTACAGGTTGGTTAATAATTTTATCTATTACTGTAATAAAGCTGAAGAATTTATTTGTTTGTTTGGTTGAACGCGCTTACTCAGGAACTACTGGTCCGATTTGAAAAAATCTTTCAGTATTAGATAGCCTGTTTAATAAGGAAGGCTATAGGCTATATATCATCACGCTACGACCAATAGGAGCGGAGTATCAATTAAATATGTTGCAAAAACGGGGGAAAAAATTCAACTTCTACGGAAAAACGGGCAAAAGCTAGTTACTAATATAATAAAGCTAAAGAGTTTGTTTACTCTGGAACTTCCAGTCGGATTTGAACAATTCTTTTTGTTATTTTCATGAAGGAAATATCGACTGGCGGGCAGGAGTCAAACCTAAGTCTTCTGGTTAAATACACCAGATGTTTTATCCGCCAAGTCGAAATTTTCCTTTACATTCTGTAATGTTCTTTGGGGAGATGAATAAAACTCGAGTATATCAGAGCGCCGCTATAATCGAACTGACAAGTAAAAAGCTTAAACCTACCGACATTATTTTATATTCTTAAATACTAACTTATTTCTAGCTACCTACATTACACTCCTCCCTGCTAAACTAATACATATAATTTTGCTTATACTTAAAATGTATCTTAAACTTAAACAACTAAACCTTATAATTACAAGCCTTAAGTCTACATTGTCTTACGGCGCGTTGTGGAGTCGGTGGCACTGGATGCAAGGCAACCTGACCTTCATCTGAACCCTGAGCATCTACTGCTGGTTCCTTACTCGACTGTGCCGCTGCACTTGGCGACCCAAGCCGCTCTGGTGACCCCTCCGTCTGACCTCGCTCCCCACCACTGCCTTCTTCATTACCTGTCTCCTGAGAATCTGTGTTTGATCGTTCCGTAATACTAGGACCACTAGATACTAATGATAATCTACCTCCTGTTCTCCTACGTAACTGATCAATATGCCTATGCACTGTTTCGCCGCTTTGCCCTTTGACTCTGTAGTTGCTAGGACCTAAACACTCTACTACTTGACCGGGAATCCACCTCTCCCCTTTTAAGTATTGTCGATACCATACATCGTCTCCCTCTCTCCCGATACACCTATTCGCCCCTTCCACAGACTCAACCTGTCTCTGTTGTGCTCGATGTACCTTGTTTTCCCTATCTGGTTTGAGAATGTCCAGCCGAGTACGTGTACGCCTGCCTAATAGAATCATTGCTGGGCTTTCCCCGGTAGTGGAATGTTCTATATTCCTGTAATGCAGTAGAAATGTCCACATTGCCCGATCTATATTTTGTTTTTCTAACATAGCCTTTTTAATTACTCTTTTTAAGAGTTTAACAGCATTTTCTGCTAACCCATTCGAAGCAGGATGGTAAGGGGCTGTAAAAATGTGTTCGATTCCGTTAGCTTTTGTAAATTCTTGGAATTCTTTCGACGCGAACTGTGTGCCATTATCACTAACTATCTGTTTGGGCAAACCCCATCTACTAAATAGTTCAGTTAGTCTATCTATGAGAATAAATGCGGAAGTGCTCGACACGTTAAATACTTCCAACCATTTGGAGGTAGCATCCACTATAACTAAGTATGTTCTACCCCCTATGGGCCCCATATAGTCGATGTGTATTCGGCTCCAGGGTAGGTTTGGCCAGGGCCACATGCGCGGTGACTGCCGAGGTGGTGCATCCGCCTGAGCCGCACACACTTCACATCCCCGACACATTTGCTCAACAGCTTCATCGACCCCGGGCCACCATACGTAGCTTCTTGCCAAAGCCTTGGATTTCACTATACCCATGTGAGGTTCATGTAACATTAATAAAACCTTACTCCTACAAGCCTCCGGTACTACTAACCTAAAACCCCACATTACACATCCTAATTCTTCATAAAGTTCCTTTTTCCTATTGAAATACGGTCTTAAGTTCGTAAGTTCACATTCGCTAGGCCAACCATCTCTTAAATAACTCAATATTTTTGTCAATTCCGCATCTCGCATTGTTTGACGTTTAATATCATTATGATCTAATAACAGTGACTGTTGCACAAAGTGCAAATGCGTTTGCTCCGGCTGTCCGGCCCTACTTTGTTTACTCGGCGCTAACGGTAACCTTGAAAACCCGTCCGCTATGTTTTCATCGGTGCGTACGTACTCAATAGTGAACGAATAAGCTGATAAGATAATTGCCCACCTTTGCATTCTGCTAGCCACCATAGTTGGTATGCCAGTATTCGGACCAAATATTGACACTAAAGTTTTATGATCCGTACGAAGGATGAAGTTACGACCATATAAATATTGGTGGAATTTATTCACACTAAATATAATCGCTAGGGCTTCACGGTGTATTTGAGAATAATTTTTTTCCGCTTCGGTAAGCGTGCGCGACGCGTAGGCTACCGGGCGCTCGCCTCGGTCACCGGGCTGTGAGAGTACCCCCCCTACTCCGCGTGCGCTTGCGTCACAGGTCAATATTAAAGGTTTCTTAGGGTCGTAATGAGCCAATACTTGCTCTCCAGCTAGCACGGTTTTAATTTCTACAAATGATTTTTCGCATTCCGTTGACCAATGCCATTCCTTACCCTTTTTTAAAAGTTCATATAGTGGCACTAACTTACTACTCATATTCCTAACAAATTTACCATAAAAATTTATGATTCCTAAAAATGACCTTAACTCCGTTATATTTGCCGGCCTAGGAATGTTAGTTATGGCCTCCACCTTGGATGGGTCTGTTTTAATCCCTTCGCTACTAATAACATAGCCTAAATATTGTACTTCTTTTACTAGGAACACACATTTATTACTTTTTAATTTTAGACCATAACGATGCAATCTACTAAAAACCTCGTGTAATGCTTCTAGATGTTCTCGTTTAGTTTTTCCGCCTATAATCACATCGTCAAGAAATATTTCTACATTAGCAATTCCGTTTAACATATTACACATAATTCGTTGAAAAATCCCGGGACTCGACGACAGACCGTACACTAACCGATTATACCTATAAAGACCCCTGTGTGTATTTATTACTGTATACTTCTTCGAATCGTCTAACTCAATTTGATTGTAGGCCTGGGACAAATCAATTTTAGAAAAATAGGTTGCCCCACTAAGTTTAACTATTAAGTCCTCGATTCTAGGCAATGGATATCGATCAATCAGTAAGACAGGGTTTACCGTAGCCTTATAATCAGCACAGATTCTCAGCGAGCCATCAGGTTTATTTACCGGCACCAATGGTGAGGCCCAGTCGGAGCAGTCCACGGACTCGATGATGCCGTCCCGCAGCATGGCATCCAGCGCGGCGTCGAGTCGGGCGAGCAGCGCGTACGGCACAGGTCGCGCGCGGTGGAACACCGGCGATGCGTCATCGCGAACGCGCAGCGTTGCCTTGCCTCCGGTGTACCGCCCCAACCCGCCGCTGAATAACTCCTTATATCTGTTTAAGAGTTCATTAATCTCATTAGACATATTAACTTCCTTCCAATTTACATTGTTACAGCTACTAAAGACTGGGATTTTTATTTTTAACTCTGTTAACCACTGACGGCCCAACAAAGAAGTGGTACCCCCCCCTATTACGAATAATTCTAACTGTTTACTAAAATCCCCATAAACTACAATCGGTTTAATTACTCCTAAGGGTTTAATTTTTGAGCCGTCATAAAAATTTAAAACTAATTCACTATGTTCTAGCTTGTGAGCCCTGAAATACTTTTTATAAGTTTCCTCACTGACACACGATACCGCTGTACCGGTATCAACCTCCATGGGAATAGTAACATTATCAATACTTATGTGCAACTTTACCGGTCGGTAGTCGTTCAAGCATAGGTGATGGAAATCCTCTTCCGGAGATCTTTCCTCGCCTTGTACCTCCTCATTGGCATCCCCGTAGTATACCGCTGAAGGCCTGAAGCCGCCTCCCGTCGCGTTCATTGCCCTGTCTGGGCACACACGCCGCAGGTGTCCAGGGCGTCTGCAGCTGCTGCACACGTAGTTACGAAACCGGCAAGCGGAATAAGTATGTTCCGTAGCCCCGCAACCCGTACAGTTGAACCGCCGGCCGCCACCGCCAGCATGCTGCCTCGAGCTGGGCGTGGAGCTGAGCCGTGCAGGCCCCGCTCTTGTAACACCCCGTGTGGACGAGCGTGCGGCCCGCGAGGCATGCCGTCCGGGGCCCCCTCCGCTGTCGCTGTTACTGCTGAGCGCGTGCACTGCTTGTACCGGCGTCCCACTCCCCGCGTCTCCTCCTACCGCCGCCACCGCCTTGGACTCCACGGCAGCCGCGTCGCGTTCCGCCGCCTCCAACGAACTCGCCAACCTTACTGCATCCGTATACGACAGCGTATCGGCCTCCGCAAATAACCGTTGGCGAATAATGTCACTCCGCAAGCCACAGACGAATTGGTCTCGCAAATTTTCATTTAATGATTCCTTAAACTTGCAATGCCGAGCGAGTTTTTTCAGTTCAGCTACGTACTCGGCTACGTTCTCGTCGCTGGCTTGTCTCCGTTGCCTATATCGATAACGTTCCGCAAGTACCGACGGCGTTGGTTCTAGATGCTGACGCAATAGTTCTACCGCTCTGACATACGTTAACTCCGCTGGTTTATTTGGGCTTGCCAGATTACACAGCAATTCATATGCTTCATCTCCCATAACTGCGATTAGTGTGGGCAATTTCGTGTCCTCGGTGATTTTATTCACTTTAAAGTACATGTCTAACCGGTCCACGTACACTGACCACGTGCCCGCCTTGATGTTAAATTCTTTAATTTTACCGATAGACATTTTGCTTCGTATACACCCGTGATAATACACAACCGTAAACACAATCACACGTGATATTGTTCGAAATAGTCAATCCTCGTCGCCACTGTAATGTTCTTTGGGGAGATGAATAAAACTCGAGTATATCAGAGCGCCGCTATAATCGAACTGACAAGTAAAAAGCTTAAACCTACCGACATTATTTTATATTCTTAAATACTAACTTATTTCTAGCTACCTACATTACACATTCTAAAGGAGGTCATCGAAATCGGCCCAAATGCAAGGCGGCCAACTTTCTCAAAATTGAATACGGGACTCTTTGTGGATAGGGTTGGGGGGGGGGGGGGGTGAAGTTTAGTCGGTAAAAATTAAATCGGTTAAAATCATATTTATCACTAGAGTGAAACTTGTGAACGGAACTGATGAAATAAAAACTTATAGCAATCAATACAATACGAATACAACCTATCAATGTCCTGTCCTGTTTTACGGGACTATTTTACTAATTATTTCAAAGCGGGATTACATCTAGCATTACGGGACGGTCCCGCAGAATACGGGACGGTTGGCCGCCTTACCCAAATGATGTACCGAAGGTACCACGTATTGGAAAAAATACCCTGTATTACGCTTGTTAAGACTCGTCGTACTTTTTTATGTTGACTGGGGGATGAGAAAAAAAACTTTTAATTTGAGAAAAATCGCGAGATTTTGACACACTATTAGTTTTTCAAAAAAACTGACAACTTGACAGCTATCTGCTGTCACTGTCAGATTAGGAATGTCAAACGCACGACAATATGGCACGTTATTACCAGTTTCATAGTGATTTAATGGTACCTACAAACTGTCAACTTGACAGCTGTCATGTACCTCAGGTACAAATTTGGGCTGAGTCTTATGGGTACCTTCTTGATGACCTTCTTTTGCTCTATTTTTTAATTAATCGGCAATTAGTGGCTATCCAGAGGTGGTGAATAACCGCTAAACGCCGGATAAATTCAAAAATAGAACTGTATTACTACGGAATTATCTGCCAAGTAATAATGGTAACTTACTATAGTCCGCGCGGAACTAGTTGGAGGCGCCTTAGGTAGAGACGGGGGTGAGGCGGCGGGTTACGGTGAACGGAAACAAGGGCCCCCGCCCCTCCGACCCACCGCTGACATACCTAAGGCGCGGCCAACTAGATCAGCGCAGACTATAAGTGCTGAAATATAGGCCACTAATGTTTGTTATATTTAATGGAGATATTTACAGTAATATAGATATTTAATATATTTAATGGGTTTTTTTTCAGAGGCAAAGTGCAGGATTTGATCAAAGATACACCTTGCGACATCTAAGCAGTCTTCGATGTAGGGTTTATATTATATAAATTAAAATGTATTACACTTATTTACATTATTTGTTTTAATCAACCCCATTACCAGTAAACTGTGTTTATCTATACTTCTGTATTAGTACTAATAATATAATATTATAAAGAGGAAAGATTTGATTGTTTGTATTGAATAGGCTCCGAAACTACTGAACCGATTTGAAAAGTATTACAGAATATTCTTTAAATTATAACAAACTAGCTTCCCGCCAGCGGCTTCGCCCGCGTGGTCTTATAATTTTTTCCCCCGTTTTTGCAACATTTTTCATTACTACTCCGCTCCTATTAGTCGTAGCGTGATGATATATAGCCTATAGCCTTCCCCGATAAATGGGCTATCTAACATGGAAAGAATTTTTCAAATCGGTCCAGTACTTTTTGAGTTTATTCGTTACATATAAAAATACAAATCGTATAATATTAGTGTAGATAATACTTGGTATAATTAAGAAAAAATTAAAGTAACGTCGCTACAGTTACCTAAGTTGCGTGTAATATTTTATTAGGTACTTGTTATGTTGGTGGTAGTGACTTAAAAAGTACACCAAGAAGGTTCCGAGTCTGAGTTTCTAACAAATTAAAAAATAGTTGTATGATAAATTCGGTGCCATGGGGATAAAAGTACGATGTTCTAAATTCCATTTACTTTCTAGAGGATAAAATCGGCTTTTGCACTCAGTTATCGAAGAGCAAAAATACTCTTTCCGAGATGGGGGGAAGATAGAGATCTTTTTATGACACTTTTACAAGTCCATATTTTACGGTTTGGTACTAGATAGCCCTAGATCTCACAGGTTATTTATCATAATTCTTGTGTGAATGACATAGTTTATTTTATCGTAAACAAATTATCGATAACCTTCGATAGGCCTTAACATCTAGGCGAGGTACTCGCTAAGGGCGATAAGGAGGGGCAAAACAGGACAGTTTAATTAATTTTATTATCGATAAAACTAATTCTTTTTTTTAACATTATGCATTGTGCTCACTGGAGCAGGAGTTTACTCACAGTCGCAACAAATATGGAGCAGCTTTGGTAAATTCACCACGGTCTTTCAGGCTGAGATGTATGACAGCATCGCTTGTGCAGACGAAAACATAAAAAGGAATATAGAAAATAAAAAGATCTATATTATAAGTGATAGTCAGGCATCAATAAAGGCCCTAACTTCCTACAAAGTTAACTCCAGACTGGTCCTCAATGCCATTAAAACGCTAAACAAGCTTTGTCGCAGGAACAATCTGCAGTTAGTATGGGTCCCGGGGCACCAAGGCATCGAAGGAAATGAGAAGGCTGACGAGTTAGCTAGAACAGGATCAGCGAATGCAATGATTGGACCAGAACCATGCATGGGGCTACCAACATGCACCATTAAAAAGGCCTTACAGGACTATGCCGATATGAAACGCATAGAGGAGTGGAACAACAGCCTAGGGTTAGAACACTCACGACGTTTCCTCGGCTGCAGCACCACAAGAGTCTCGAAATTCGTTCTGAGTAACAGAAGAGACAAAGCCCGAGCTGTCATTGGAGCTCTTACAGGACACTACACCACTAATGACATGCTCCATAAAATGAAGCCAGCTTTGAATAATGACTGCAGAGCCTGTGGTGAATTCAAGGAAACTATGCAGCACATCCTGTGTGATTGTGACGTCCTGGCGACGAAACGGTCTTCTCGGCAACGGGTACCCGAAGCCGGAAGATTTTAGGTTCCTTCCTCTCAGTGGGTTAGCCGCCTTCGTAAACCACGTCTTCAAAGAGTAAGGAATATACGGTAATGGGGACAACACAAAAGATCCCATTGGGTCGAAGTGTTGCTGGTTTTACCAGCCCCCGTGAGATAAGATAAGATAAGATAAGATGCATTGTGCTCATCAAATGTCGGTATTTATTTATTTATTTATTTAATTAACTACAACGGATCCACCAATTACAGTAACTAAAAAAAAGCCTAAGTTTATTAAAATCTACAAAACAAAGCAAAGTAAATAAAAGAAGGTAAAAACACTTTCATACCTTCCTCTCACAGTACTTCTGACATACCAATATAATCTTCGTCCACTCATCCGCAAACAGATCGCCTGTTGGATTAGAATCCAAGAGATCGTTTAGCGCGGCCAGGGTGCGAGGAATTGGTGACTTAGCATGTGCAACGGTACGGCATGGGGGTACGGCAAACAGCCTGTGTTTCTTGCCCCGGCAGTAATTGTCTGGGACAAAAAAGCACGCCAGCACGCGAAGCAGATCAGGAGCGTCAATAGCGCCACGGAGCGTCTTGCAGGCTATTGTGAGCTAATTCGCTAATTGCTAATAAACATATACATGTATGTAGAACCTTGTAATTAGCAATTTTATACAAACGTATTTGTCATTATTCTGTAACCTTTCTGTAAAATAAAGTAAACAAATAACACTGCTGGGCACGGGTCTCCTCTCAGTATGAGAGGGATTAGGCTATAGTCACCACGCTGGACTAATGCTGGTTAGCAGACTTCACATGCTGTCAAGAAAATCTCTCAGGCATACAGGTTTCCTCACGATGTTTTCTTTCATCGTTAAAGCGAGTGATAATTACGCACATGATTTTGAAATATCAGAGGTGAGTGACTTGGATTCAAACCTGAGAATTTTGAGTTGGCAGTGCAGTGCTCATAACACTAGGCTATCACTGCTTTTAACGATATTACGTACAAAAAAGTGTAAATAAACACTGCCAATACAAATGTAGGTATTATCATGCAATGATAATCTTCCTAAATACATAATAGGTAGTCTTCTTCATATCATTATATATCTAAATAAAATAATAAACTTGTCTTCACTTAAAAGTCAAGGTTAGCGGGGATTTTTTTGGAAATAACACTTACTCGGTAGGTATTATTCAAATAATGATGTATCCTTATTTTATTTAACCTTTTCAAAGCAAAGTAAGCTGTGACAGTCCAGATGTACAACTAGAGGACTGCCAAGTTGTAGGTTGAGTCGAGTTCGAATACAAGGCCTCTGACTTTTCACACTCATACATACTTATAATTACGCCTTTTTACCACAGGGGTGGGTAGATAGAAACTAGAAACCGCCACTTGCTACGCCATTATAGTCTGCGCGGAACTAGTTGGCCGCGCCTTAGGTCTGTGAGCGGCAGGACGGAGGGGTGGGGTCGCCTGCGCGCGGTGGGACGGAGGGGCGGGGGCGCTTGTTTTCATTCACAGTAAAACCGGTTGCAGACCGAAAACTAAGTTATGCCAAGCAAGCTAGGCTAAGCTAAGCTAGAAATAAATAGCGTGCACACCAACAGCTAAGCCAAAGCTCAGTCAGTGTTGCGTAGTTCAATTAGGGGTAGCGGGAGGGGCTTAGCTTAGCTCGTGTAGCTGCGCATCGGCATACACAACTAACTTAGCTTCGCATATTTTAGTTAGCTCACATAGCTTAGTTCGCATAGTTTGCGGTCTGCACACAAGTATGGAAAACTGCGTCAGTTAAGCGAGCTAAGCTAAACTAACTTAGCTTAGCTCTTGGTCTGCAACCCGTATAAGTCTGTAACCCACCGCCTCACCCCCGTCCCTACCTAAGGCGTGGCTAACTAGGTCCGCGTGGACTATACATACTTTTTTAGCTTCCTCATCATCATACAGGTCATAACATCTTGTCATACACACGCGCCGGTTGTGAGTACTACGCACCTTACCTTTTTGAAGAATTTCACCAATAAGGTCAGTGTGTCTATCTAGGGCGTTCTGACATTCGCCTTATTAACCCCCGACGCAAAAACGACGGGGTGTTATAAGTTTGACGTGTCTGTGCGTGTGTGTGTGTGTATGTGTGTGTGTCTGTCTGTGGCATCGTAGCTCCCAAACGGATGAACCGATTTTGATTTTTTTAATGGAAAGGTGAATTAGTCGGGAGTGTTCTTAGCTATGTTTGATGAAAATCGGTCCAAGATGGCCGCCGCAACAAAATAGCGGATTACATATTTTTTCACAACTCCCTCAATATGGGTATCAAATGAAAGGGCTTAACTAGGAGAATACTAATACTAGTGTGATAAATTTCAAATCTAAGAGGGCCGCCACCACAAAATGGGAAATTACATTTAGTGTCGGGGTTTTTCTAAATTTTTAATTTAGGTTAGTTTTTTTTAATCTTTTTTGTCAATCTCCGATCATCCATTCTCTTGACATGCCCAAACCATCTCAACATTTTCGTGCTCATTATTATCATTTGCTTGACATAGCGAGGAAACATGCATGTCTGAGAGATTGCCGGCGTGTAAAATGCCAACGGCAGTAGGTCAACATGGTGGACTAAAGCTTGACCTCTTTCATTCCCAGAGGAGAGCCGTGCCCAGCATTGCACATGAGCTGATGATGGTCTGAACCGGAGGAGAGGAGCGGTTCTCAATTTAACTGTACCGTCTGTACCTCGACCATGAGTTTTTCTCACTAAAGTGTCTAGCGACGCCGTAAAATATTTGTTTATAGTTAAAAACCCCCATGCAGCTACCAGCTACGTGAGGAACTAAAATCATAGCAATCAAAAATCAATACTTTTTTATATGGAAATTATTTTTAAATAAAAAACAAATCGCCTTCATAAACACCCGGACACTGAAAAGCAAAAAATCGTTGGTATATGACTCGGCGCCAAAACAAATTCAGTTGAAATATATCGGTCCAATATTGACGAAAAAATGGCGTAACATACAAAATCAAATCAAATAAAAACAATATATTAATTTGTATAACATAGGTATAAAGTACAAAAAAAATAACATACAGTTAAATTGAGAACCTCCTCCTTTTTTGAAGTCGATTAAAAACCTTTTAAAATCAATTCGATAGAACTCATGGTTGAGGTAACGCGTTTCTTATGCGACAACTCCGCCAAATCGATTTTAATAAAAATAAAATGAATAAAATAAAAATAATTTATTTCATGCCATTCAACGTGGCAATGCTGCCAGTCGTCTGGGCACGTTACCAGATGACAGCGATGAGGAGTACTTTGACGCCTAGGTGCGGAAACTTTGGTTTTTATTTTTATTTTTTATTCTTTTATTGAATTTGTACGTTATGTAAATATATATAAACATGCCTTTCAGACCTTGATCCATATGGTGATAGTAATGCGCACCCAATGCGCCATACATGCACCCAATGCGCCATACATGCACCCAATGCGCCACACATGCACCCAATGCGCCATACATGCACCCAATGCGCCATACATGCACCCAATGCGCCATACATGCACCCAATGCGCCCTACATGAACCACACATGGCTTAGTACTGATTACATTCAGTATGCCGTTGACACTCCCACGCACTGTGCGCATCATGGATGCAATCCTTAATGATGTTTGGTTTGAAAGGGCATACCTTTGAGGTGGTCCCATTTAAATTTGAAAGAGCATACCATCCTAGAAACATAGGGCCGCACTCAGAGACATCACTTAGGTAACGTAATGAATCATTAGTTAATAGAGATCCAGTATAAATTAGTGCACTGACAACAAACTCAAATATGGAAAAATAGGCCAAGATATAGTAGCCACTGTTTGTTAACGATTCATTAACGCTAAGTTTCTGATGTTCATCTGAGTTTGACAAATAGAGGATGATTAATTTCTATCTACGGCTTACAGGAGGTACAGTTCTCGCCAAGCTTTATTCTAAAATACATAATGAATACTCACTTAATAATAAACAAATATTAAACAAAACATAATAGATACCTAAATAAACATAGTAGTGATAATAAATATTAAAATATAAATAAATAATAATAAAAATAAAATAATAATAATAAATAAAAATTAACATAGTTTAATTTATTGTAGGTGCAAAATAAATAAAATAAACTACTAAATAGTTAATCAAATTGTTATTTACATAGACCTATACATAAAAAAATACATGCTTACTAGATACACTACACTATAAACACTACTACTACTAACTACTGTATTATAATGACTTTAATATTATAAAATTTATAAAATTAGCTATAATTAGATGAAAGCAAATACTTATACTCGTATTGCTGTGCCCTAACAGGGTTCATGTTTTGAAACTAAGCCAAATGTATACCAACATTGTAAACAAACATGAGTGCAATAAATTTATGATTTACTAGCTTCCCGCCAGCGGCTTCGCCCGCGTGGGCGAATCACTCTATTAAAAAAACCGCATCAAAATCCGTTGCGTAGTTTTAAAGATCTAAGCATACATAGGGACAGACAGACGCGACGGAGGACTTTGTTTTATAATATGTAGTGATGATAAGTTGGCACGAGCTAACTTTAACCCGGCCGTAAAAATCGGAGAAAGAAAAACATTAGATTGTAATAAATAAAAACGAAAGCTCAAGTCGTAAGCTGTCGTTACAAATCATTTATATCCACTACTTTTCTTTCTCCGATTTTTACGGCTGGGTTAAAGTTAGCTCGTGCCAACTTCAACCCGGATTATAAGTTTGGCGAGAACTGTACCTCGTGTTTTGAGTTATTTCATTTCACTTCATGAGAACTTTAGACTTAATTGAGAAGTAAGGTAACTAAGTAACGACTTTAGTCTCATAAAATAATAACTTTAAAAAACTTTTATCGTTTAAATGGCTTTATGCAATAAATAAATTAAATATCGATACAACAATTTATCGACACTGCCCAACACTAGTTGAATGTGTGGGGTCATAAGATCTTCTCTATTTAAAATAACATCATTATTGTACAATTTACCGGTGTAAGACAGACGTGCACGATAGCAGTTCGAATTTTAAATCAAATCTTTTGTTTTTATTGTTCAAATAACTGTTATAACATAATTTTGCGTTCCAATTTTAAAATAAGTATACCCTCGGTTTTTGATGTGGGCGATTCTTGACAATTTAATAAAAAAGAAAAGGATTTATTGGTGATGTGAATAATTTAATCGTGATAGTGATTTTGTTTAAAAAAATCTTTGTGTTGAAGAAAGGTGAGCTTTTAATATTATTTACAATAAATAATACGAAAGAAAAAAAACTTAATGTTGTTTTCTGGTTCATTTTCAGTAAAAAAATATTATTAGTTTATTTGTTTTTTTTTATAAAACTACTTTTGACTGATAGTATCTCGATAAATTAATTTTATTTAAATCCTAACATTTCATAAAATTCTGTAAAATATAGTTCTGTTTATCTCTAATAATAGTAATTATAAAATAAAATGAAAAAATTACGATTTATCTTAAGGGCCTGTTCAACACCTGATAAGTTCACGGTAAATGAATTGGCAGATAATTTCATAAAATTCATTTTTTTATTTATTTAGTGGTTAGCGGCTATCTAGAGGTGTTGAAACAACCCTAAAGTGCTTTTAGTACTTTGAAATGAGCGAATTATCTATTGTGTAAAAACTTTAGTTTACATACATTTGTTATTTATCAGCTACCCACATATATTTATAACTTGCTATGGCTCCCTGCATTAGCCTCGTATTTCCCGATTTCTTTGGGAATTCCCAAATTCGTATAACACCTACATTCTTAGGGTTGGGCAGCGGTATATTAATATTCATCCCCAGTTTTCCAGTATCTTAAGGTCCCATGGGCGAATCTATTACCATTACCCGGGTGCAAACCCAAACACCGAGCTGCTACAAAAAATATTTTTATTTATGTTAATACAAAAAAAATACTTATTTATTTTATTTATTTTAATAATAAAAAAATTAAAATTTTAAAAAATATTTTAAAAGTTATGTGGAATATTTTGTCTTTTATTTTTTATTTTGGAGTATTTTGTTTTGTATGTACTATATAATATGGGGTGGAGAAGCCCACTAAACGCACTGCCCTAATAAGACAGCGAGGATCCGTAGATTTTTTTAAAACTGCTCAACCGATCGAATCGAAAAAGAATCATCAAAATCGGTTCACCCAGTAAAAAGTTATAAGGTAACAAACATTTAAAAAATACAGTCGAATAACACTGCTCGACCTGGGAATCTAATCCAGACCACAGCAGTCGCTTTTATGACTAACGGTATTGTAGTATGTCTTATAACTTTCATCCCCTATTTCAACACCTTACAGCCCTTTTTTCGCACAAAAAGTAGCCGATGCCGATGTCCTTTCTCAGGCTCTAGACTATCTTTGTACCAAATTTCATTTAAATCGGTTCAGTAGTTTTGACGTGAAACCGCGACAGACAGACACACAGAGTTATTTTCGCATTTATAATATTAGTAAGGATTTTTGGGGTTCCCTACCCGAAGGGATAAATAAATAACTTATAAACCGAAGTACGTAGAAAGTTGAAATTTTCACAGTTTCTATTTCAAATGCCACTATAACGACAAAAATACTAATTTAATTGATACTAATTCAAAATGGTACAGAACACTTTATGTGAGGATCCGACTCGCACTTGACTGGTTTTTATTTCTACTAACAAGGTATTCCTCTTATATTCCAGCTCAAAATGAAAGTTTTAGTTTTGACCCAGTTCTGTATTTTTCTGCTGACCGTACCGGCGAGATGTCAAAATAAGGTTGGCAAATTCGAAGAAGTTTTCGCGTGGAAACAACTCACATATGACATCAATGGATTATCGAGTAAGTACCTTCTTATGAAAATGCTATATAAACTTTTTAGATGAAGAACAAAAATATATTAGTTTTTTTAAAAAATCCTTCAAAGGAACACGCTTTTACAGAAAATAAAATAAAAAGTAAAAATAATTATTGTAAAAAAGCGTGACTAGGTGCTTTATATCAATTGTTATAAATATTTTATTGACAAAAATATTGGTAGTAGTACTTACGTCATTTTGAAAATATCTCTAAAAGCACCCACTCTTTTTTACCCGACCGCCGATGGAGGGTTATGTATTTGACGTTATGTAGCTATTCTAGCTAGCTGCAACAAGCTATTCGTTCAGTCTAAATTATAAGCATACCTACTAGGTAACAAAATTGTTTCTTTGCTTGTCCCGCCTGCAATAATTTTTTCAACATTCAAAGCTTGTTTATAGATTTTTAGTTAGTATTTTTAACGCATTCGGGTTTTTTTTTACAATAATTATTTTTACTTTTTAGTTTGATTTTTTGTAAAAATGGGGCATTTTTACCCGACTGCCGAAGGAGGAGGGTTATGTGTTTGACGCGTATGTATGTATGTATGTTCGTTCCTATGTCCGGTCGTAACTACTCAACGGCTCAACCGAATTAGATAAATGACACCCCATTAGATTCGTCTTGATGGCACGACTGTCACTGGGTACATGAAATTAAAAAAAAAACAATATGGCGGATTTTATACGCTTCAATGTGCGAACTGATTTTGAAAATGATCTTTATTAGTTTTTTATAGTAGTTAATATCTTATAATTATTTTCTATGTTATTTTCTATTTTTTAGTTTGATTATATACAAATTAGGTATTAAATTGTCATCGGACCTTAATAAGTGTGCAGTTTCAAATCAATCCATTGTTTTGAATCAAATTAGTCCATTTTTGAAAGGATAGGTCCACCACGCTGGCCTAATGCGGGTTGGCAGACTTCACGTGCCGTCGAGAAAGTCTCTCAGGCATGCAGGTTTCCTCACGATGTTTTCCTTCACCATTAAAGCGAGTGAATTACGCACATGATTTTGTAATATCAGAGGTGAGTGCATTGGATTCGAACTCGAGACCTCTGACTTGGCAGTGCAGTGGTCATAACACTAGGCTATCACTGTTATAACGAAATTACGTACAAAAAAGTGTACTTAATACAAGGTGGAAGGGACATCGCAGCACAAACGACGTGACAAGGTTTCACTCAAGGTCAAAAATAAAATGACCTAGTTCATTCATGTAGAAAATGGTTGGTTATTACAGATATAGACATTTTTGAACGCGCAGTGTGTTGCTAAAAACGCGATTAAGTATAACGCTCCGCGGTGAATGTTATCGCGGGTGCGATCCGAAATAAATGAAATAATGATTATTTAATTATAAATCTAATTTGGGTAGATAGAAATAATGTTTTTTACACGTTCAAATAAAAAAAACGGCAGAAATAATTGAAAAATTGATGAAAAAAGGAAACTTCAACGCAGGGGGGTCCAGAATCATGTACTGAACTCATGGTTTTCGGATGTGCGTCGATGTCCCTTCCTCCTTGTATATTTATTTATTTTACACTTTATTGCACACCAATAATACAATAACAACAAAAGAATTAGAAACAGTAAAAAAAGTTAATTAACAATAGGCGGTCTTATCGCACAAGGCAATCTTTTGGATGGGTATCAAGAAGGAAAACAAACAGTGGTACTAAAATATAACGTATGCTTAAAATCATAATGTTATAATTTACGATTATGACTAAAGTCAGATTAAGATTAGTTAATATTAATATTAATGCTAAATTTGACGTCAAATGAAGGAAATAAGACAAAGAATAATAGTTAGAATTTATTGTTTTATAAATGTACTAGCATATGCCCGCAACTTCGTTCGCGTAGAAGTCGAAAATGGTTCTAATAGGATTTTAATTGTTGTTTTACGCTATTAATTTTTATAAAACAAATTAATATGTGAAAATGTTTGAATACTTATAAAATATAACAATCTTTATGTAATTTAATAAAAAATTGTGTGTTGTTTATGTAATAAAATAAAAAATTGATACATTATATATTTTATGAACATTAAAGCTCGGTCTTTGATCTGGTGTAAGTTACATGGGGTTATTATCTATTATCTTTTTACAACGAAATAGAAATAATACACCTGCCACAGTATTTCTTTGTAACATTTTTTTCCTTTGGATGCTAGAATCAACAGGCTACTCTGTGCGCTTACTTTGGAGCACGCCACACACTAATAATAATATAATTATGTAATCTGTGCTGTGCCCTAACAGGGTTTCATGTTGAATCAAAACTATTTTATAACACCGTAATGTACACATGGAAGCAATAAATACTATTATTATTATTTGGTACTCTGCCCGCGGGAGAAGCAGCTTTCCCTCAAATCTACTCCCGCTACCAATAGTTTGATCTTCAGCTTTGTTTATGGTCATTGTAAAGCAGACTTTGGAAAACTGCACTCTCTTGAATTCAAAGGGGTAATTTGATGGTGTTAGTGGAATCCTAGGAAGAAATACAGACTCTCCTCAAGCACAACTGGTCAGTATAGTTGACTCGATTCCATTTCAATGCATGTTTTCACTTGAAATCTGGTGCCATTGTATAATTTTGGTGAATTTATATTCCACAGCAACATAATAGGGGCGCCAACTCTCAATTTTAATGTGTTCCACCATATCCTATTTTATGGAACGGGTCTGAGAACTGTCCACAAAAATGAGACCGCTTCATGCGCTTTTATTTCTGAGCTCTACTGGTAGTCTGTCGGAAATAGCCTGCTGACAATACAGTCATCCCCTTTAAGAGCCATAGTACTCACATCCAAAACTTCTGCCATAGTACATTGTTTGGGTATATTGCCAAGTGGGGTTTTTGTTTGTATCAAATCGAGAAGAATTTTGAACGCAGTTTACCAATGCAGTTTAACTCCTTCCATCAGCGTGGCAAATCGGGACGATGCGACCGATATTAAACTTAATAAAAGTCTTGCCTGTTACACCAGGAGCACTCAAAAAAAGATATCACTACGCATTATTAAACTGGAATTTATTAAACCTTTTTTTATTCTTCTTCTTCTTATTTATTTATGGCAATTGGTGCCGATGTCGACAATTCTGCCAATGTCAAAGTGGATAGGTACATTTAAATAATATTACAAGTAATAAATTGCTGTACTTTGTAAAATATTTCCCCTTTTTTTATTGAATAAAGAGCCTTCACTACTTGACATTACTGCTGATGAATTGATATGTCATGTGTCAAATTTTTTATTTTAATTTAATTTAAATCAAAAACACTAAGGAGTATTGATATCAACTTCTAAGAAAAATAACTTTCTACCCCTTTTTAACCCAGTTAAGGGATGAATTTCAATAAAATATGAAATACGTTTTCCTTCAATTCTGTTAAATAATATTTGTGCAAAATTTGAAGTAGATTGGACCAAGGAATCACGTTGTCCCATACAAACTTTGCCCCCCTTTTTCACCACCTTAGGGGTAGAATTTCGGAAAATCCTTTCTTATCGGATGCCTACGTCATACAAAGAATACACCCTCCAAGTTTCAGGTTTTTACGATCAGCGGTTTAGGCTGTGCGTTGATCCGTCAGTGAGTCAGTCATTCAGGACAAAGCATTTTATATGTATAGAATATAATGTACAAATTCTAGAAAAAGATATTATACTAATTATATACAAATGAATGGGAAAACACGGTATTACCATAATGTAACAATTTATACTGTGGTATTACATTCAATAAATGTGTTAACATTATCGTGTTCCGGTTGGAAGGGTAACTATTTGTTATTTAAATCGGTCCACAGTTGACGGAGAAATCGCGTAACATACCTACATACAAAAAAACATACAGTTGAATTGAGAGTGATGAGTCGAACGGACTTCAAAGAAGGAGGTCTGTCGAATTGAGTACCTCCTCCTTTTTTGTAGTCGGTAAAAAATCCTTATCATGTTTCTCTAGGACCAACCCTGAAATAGCGATATTGAAAATAAATATCCTGGGACATTTTACACAGCACCATCTAGTCCCAAACTAAGCAGAGCTTGTACTATGGGTACTAGACAATGGATATAATACTTATATACTTTTACTACTTTTTTTTGTAAATACATACTTATAATACAAACATCCAGACAAACACAGACATTGATATTCAACACTGTGTGTCCTGTGGGATTCGAACCGACGACCTCGTGATCAGCAGTCCGGTACTCGAACCACTAGACCACAGACGTCGTCAAGTCGCAAAATCATGTGCACAAACCTGTAATAACCGTTATAGAAATTTTGTATTCAAAATTCTAATTAAGAATTCGAAAAAACGAATGGTGTTCCAAATTTAAAACTATAACGGTCCGAATAGCATGTAGACTGCGTCAGCGCGTCACTGATAAACAAGACCACATTATTATCACGTCTGTATTCTTGAGGGGTTGAACAGAGGTGTAATAATTTAAACCAGCATTTTACCGGTATGTTTAAGTCCCATATTATAGGGGGCGAGCCTATTGCCATTTATCATTATCGTCACCACTGCTGGGCACGGGCACACCTGTGACACTCCATACAAACTTTCCGATACCGCTGCACACTACAATACCAAATGTCAAACTTGTCAAAATTACGTTTGTACACGTGCAAATGTGTGCGTGAGAGTGCGTAGGGTTTGTTGACAGTCCGGCAAGAACACCGGTTTTCTAATATACTAAATACATAATAGTTTCATTCTATTATCAGCTCTGTGAAGGTCGATGTAGAGTCGGACCTAATTAGGTATTCTAATTAGGTAAACACTTGAGATTTTCTTCGACGGAATAAAAACAATCTTCACAGTAAGTAAAAACAATTTTTTGTAATAATAAAAAGAAAATTCCTACAACAGATGCTAAGATTTGCCCGAAGAAACACAAAGTAATCGCAACGTAAAATTAAATTTATAATTTAAATACATCATAAAACGCATATAAATTGTTTCATTTACATAATTTAATCCACAAACAAAAGCATCAAACTTACTATTTAAACTCCTTGTACGCGTTTAAAAAAAAGTTGCAATAAAAACAAAGTTGTTAACATAACCACAGACAATAAAATAACAGATCAAGGAGGATGCTATTTGCTATTAAAAGCAAACTGATGACCGCATCTAGTATTCTAGTCACGATTCACGATGCAGACACATAAAAATAATACATAAACTCATCTATACTTAATATTATAAAGATGAAGTTTGTTTGTTTGGTTGGACGCGCTAATCTAAGGAAATACTGATCCGATTTGAAAAATTCTTTCAGTGTTAGATAGCCTGTTTAATGAGGAAGTCTATAGGCTATATATCATCACGACCAATAGGAGCGGAGTATCAATTAAATATGTTGCAAAAACGGGGGGAAAATTCAATTTCTACGGGAACGAATTCGCGGGCAAAGGCTATATTATAGCAAGTAATTTAATATTACTAGACTAGCAACCCGTGGGCAGCTTCGCCTGCGATTCCCATTGTATTTCGAAAAACCTTTCTTGTAATACTTGTCCTGACAATAATGGACACAACAAAAAAAGAATTATCCAATTTGATGCAGTTGTTCAAAAGTTATGCGCGTGCATACATAAACATTACAAATTAATTATAATGTATTATTTTCAGGATAATATTATTTATATTTATATCTACTTAAATAACATAAATATTTACATAAAAGGAAAATGATAAACACCTACAGAGGAAAA
The DNA here is from genome assembly GCA_946251955.1 of Acronicta psi. Lineage (NCBI taxonomy): Eukaryota > Metazoa > Arthropoda > Insecta > Lepidoptera > Noctuidae > Acronicta > Acronicta psi. The sequence continues at coordinate 2,083,702 of OX276498.1, read as the reverse complement.
AAAAGAAGAAAAATCCTTTACACTTAATGTATTATTATTTTAAAACAAAAAGGTTCATTTTATTTTTTATTTTATTTTGGGTCAAATTTTTTGTTAAAAAGATAGAATTTTTCCTGTTTATGTGGCTAATGTTATATCTTTACCTCCTTCAATTTTTTGTGGCTAATGGCTACCTTTACTTCATAACTCTTTTGGAAAATACAGACTGCAGCAACAAGCATGTCTATACCTACTTAGCAACAGGAAAAACTTAGAATAAGGTAAATTATGTGCTAAAATCACAAATTACTTTGTTTGAAGTAGGTATTGACACTCATCAAATATGTATGACGTAAGCCCCGTACGGGGTCTACTCACTAAGCACGAAGTCCGTAGTTTTGGTCTAAGTTACGGGCGTTTCCTACTCCGTATCGCCTGCGGACGGATGATTCGTTCGGGCGCCGAACTAATATACAGGAATACTTTTTAAGCAGTGCGCAAAAAAATTTTGGTAGTTCAGTATCAGTAACAGAACACATTCCCATTATTATTTAAAAACTTTTTTTTGAATTTTTATGTGGCTTGAAATCACCAAAATATGGACACTTATCTATTATGATAGTCGCCGCGCGCCATACCTACGCGGGCGGATCGAACGAGCGCACAGCTGATGTAGGTAGGTACTAAGGCGCGCGCGCTTTGACGTGCGCTAGCGAGTAAACATAAAATCAGTTTTAAAGTAAACATCTTTCGTTAACGATAACTTTGACCATTTGTACTAAGACATATCAAAACAACAAATTGGTGTTTAATAAAAGACGTTTAAGTTTCAATTGACGAAGTTTGCGCACTGAATAAAAAGTATTCGTGTATAAATAAATATCTTGGGACATTTTTACACAGTACCATCTAGTCCCAAACTAAGCAGAGCTTGTACTATGACGGAGGTACTAGACAATGGATATAATACTTATATACTTTTTTTGTAAATACATACTTATAATACATAAGAAACACCCAGACAAACACAAATACTTATATTCATCACATAAATATTTGTGTTCTCATTTGTGTGAACTCACGACCTCGTGATCAGCAGTCCGGTACTCGAACCACTAGACCATAGACGTCGTCAATAAAGACCTAACTAATAATGAATGACAACACAATTTGACAGTTGTACATCTACTCCCAATGTGTTTTTACTTTTTACCCATTCGAAAAAGGAGGTCACCAAAATCCGCCCAAATTATGTGACGAAGGTACACTTATTGGAAATAATACTTTTTTTAAAGAATTAAACGAGTGAATATCAAGCGACATCAGTGCGATGGTGAATTGTGAAGTGTGTTCTAGTAGTGTTATTTTTAACCCCGAGCTCCCGAACGGATGAACCGATTTTGATTTTGTATTTTTTATTTGAAAGGTGAATTAGTCGGGAGTGTTCTTAGCTATGTTTAATGGAAATCGGTCCAAGATGGCCGCCGCCACAAAATAATGAATTACATATTTTTTAAATCACTACTCCCTCAATATGGGTATCAAATGAAAGGGCTTAACTAGGAAAATACTATACACTACGATAAATTTCAAATCTAAGATGGCCGCCACCACAAAATGGCGAATTACATTTAGTGTCGGGAGTTTTCTAAATTTTTTATTTAGGTTAGGTTATTATTAATTTATTTCATTGTTTTTCGGTTTAATTAGTGTAATTAATTTAAACACCCGCGATTTTGGCGCGCTTGCCGTGACGTCAACGTCTACGTTCTCTCAACCAAACAACCACGTACAACAGACACTGTTTTAGTAGACTTTGACGTCATATTCCATTTGACCGATAGTGTTGCGTTTCAAGTGATTTGAATTTCCAACAGATTTTATGGACTTTTTAATAATTATTTTCTCATCAAAAAAGAAATAATATAAAAAATATCTACATAGACATAATTCTAAAACGATAAAGTTCATAAAAAAAAATTGACCACACGCATATTCCCTATTTACTTACTTATAGGGTTCCATATCATCACGCCTGTATTCCCCTGAGGGGAATGGCAGATGTGTAATAATGTACAATTCTCGCCAATATTATTGTCCGGCTTGAAGTTATAATAAAATAAATAATAAATATCTTGGGACATTTTTACACAACACCATCTAGTCCCAAACTAAGCAGAGCTTGTACTATGGGTACTAGACAATGGATATAATACTTATATACTTTTTTTTTGTAAATGCATACTTATAATATATAAGAAACACCCAGACAAACACAAACACCTAAGTTCATCACATATAATGTTTGTGTCTTGTGGGAATTGAACCCACGACCTCGTGATCAGCAGTCCGGTACTCGAACCACTAGACCACAGACGTCGTCAAAGGCCCGAAAGGCCAGTTGGCCCGAGTTAACTTCAACCCGGCCGTAAAAAACGAAGAAAGAAAAATATTGCACTATGATAATTTATAAAAACGAAAGCTCTCATCGTAGGATGTCGTTTTAAATCAGTATATTCCAATATTTTTCTCTCCGATTATTACGGCCGGGTTGAAGTTAGCTCGTGCCAACTTCAAGCCGGACAATAAGTTTGGCGAGAACTATACAATAATGTACTCCCACAGTTAGCCGGTATGTTTAGGTCCCATGTAATGGGGGGGGGAGCCCAAGCATAAATCAAAACTGCGAGCAGTAGCTCAACCATGTTCTATCGAATGGCATTCGATAGGTTTTTTACGCATCGAAATGCTGTAATCTCATAGCAGATTATAGTTCCTTACGTAAACGCTAGAGGCGCTGCGAGGGTTTTCCATACAAATATTTTACGGAGTCGCTAGCGAGTCTAGTAAGAAAAACTCATGGTCGAGGCACTGCTATTGAGAATTTCTTCAAGTTATATTAAATTACTAGCTGTGTAAAAAACTAAAAAGTAGCACTAGTTACTCCTTATAACATTAGCTATGTGCGAGTGAAAGTCCCGTCAAAATCGATCCAGCCGTTTCAGAGACAGACGACACACAATTTTGTGTAGTTCTTTAGAGGCATACTTTCATATAAAATTACAAACAGACACTCCAATTTTATTGTATTTGTATAGATGTATAGATTACAAAATGTTATTTAAATAATTTTATAAAGGTCACGATACACACACACTTGACTACATTTTTTATGCATTCCGTAAAGAGCATCTTGACAAAAAACAAACATTGTGTTGTTGATAAAAAAGCCGCACACTTATTAGTTTTATGCAACAACTGTCAATCATAATATTGTCTCTTTCTAGTACAATACTGTATTGCTTAAGTTTGAGGGAGACATCAGGAAATTGTCAGTTGTTTTTAATAGTCACGCATTTATCTTTATTTATAGGGGGATCCCACTCTCCGTGTGGTTATCAAAGATGATTTTATGACCAGACTTTATATCCTCAATTTTCTCAGAATAAACATCTCGGTTCAGCCATTTAGGAGTAGGTACTTAGTTAGGTGAAAAACACAGATTATCTTGAACTACTAATGTGATTTTCAATTTCTGTCAATAATAGAAAGCTTACATTATTCCTAAGTGACATAAGGCTATATTTGAATTTTTTTTATACCACTAAGGTGGCAAACAAGCATACGGCCCGCCTGGTAAGCGGTTACCGGAGCCTATGGACGCTTGCAACACCAGAGGTATCACTCGCGCGTTGCCGATCCAAAAAACCTCTTAGAGGTTTATGGAGAATTCACTGCGCCGACAGTTTGAGGGAATATTCCTCTTGCTGCCAGCGCAGCGTATCCTTAGAAGGAGCTCTGGCGACCTTACTCACTACAGGAACACAACACACAATAAAGTGGCTTTTGGCTGCAGTTTCCTGTAAGGGGGAGGTACTTCCCCAGATAGGCTGCTCCAGATTTGAGCCATAAATGGCTGTGCCCTATCTCTCAGGGTGTGATTGGGAGCAGTTTGATAAACGCGAGTAAAAATATATAAAATTCTCGTGTCTTGGTGTTTGTTACCAAACTCCTCCGAAACGACTGGACCGATTTGTATGAAATTTCGTGTGCATATCGGGTAGGTCTGAGAATCGGCCAACATCTATTTTTCATACCCTTAAATGATGAGACCCACCCTATATGGCAAAACAACGTTTGCCGGGTCAACTACTTAGTACTTTATAAAATGCATTTTATTTTTCAGTAATTCACGACCGATTTTCTGAAGACGACTTGGCCGGCGGCGGTAGAGACAAGAGATCCGCAGACAGTATCTACTTCGACGATACTACCGGGAAGGACACAAATTGGTATCAAAGTGAGTTCCTCCTCTTTATCCCTACATTTTTTGTCGTTTTTATATGTTTTTTTTTTAATAAACCGGATCATGAACCGGACGGTTGTCATTCGAACACCTGTGACAATCGTTAGTGGTAGTCAGAAGCCCAAAAAGCCTGACAACCAGTCTATCCTTCGAATATCGGTGTTATCCTGAAATTAGGTTGCGGAGGTCTGATGGCAGTCGTTTCGTGTACTGTAAAAATACTGATATTCAGCCGCATCTGGTTAGACTGGAAGCCGACTCCAACATGGTTGGGAAAAAGGCTAGGAGCATGATTATGAATCGGACGGACGCAGGTTCAAACCCTTTTTTTACCACTACCACCTTCCGCTTAGTGGCGGGTCCAATGAGCGACTGACGACCCGAGTCCCTAAGGTCTTCTTTGTGGGGGGACAGATATTTGGCCCCGCCGCCGACCTTTCTTCAGCCGCAGAGAGTAGATAGAGCGACGCATCGTAATACCAAAACTCCTCTCTCCCTGCGGCCCCACCGAGGCCATGGAAGGCAGGGAGAGCGGTGCACCGTTCTACCGGCACTCCTCCCGCTGCAGCCCCGTAAGCCTTCAGGCGCATTATCGCTCTGCACACTGCGGCCCGCTTCAGTTGTTGTGCCTCCCATACTACATCGCAACCTAAACCGCTCCAATGTGGGCTTTCTGACTAAGCCCGTAGGAGTACCCTCCCTAGGGTTCTTTTCAACCGACTTCAAAAAAAGGAGGAGGTTCTCAATTCGACTGTTTTTTTTTATGTTTGTTACCTCTGAACTTTCGACTGGGTGAACCGATTTTGATGATTCTTTTTTTGTATTCGAAAGCTGGTGCTTATCCTTACAGATTGCTCCCATAATTTATTTCGGAATCCGGTGAGCGGTTGTATAAATATAGACGAAAATTAAAAAAATTGTCTTGTCTTTTGTGACTGTGCTGGTCAGTTATTAAATAATTGTTTTGTGTTTCAGGGCCGTCATCGAACTATGATTCTCAAGGAGCTGCAAGCACTATATCCACCACGACTGTGAACCCTAGTGGTAAAGAGCTTATCATCATCATAATAATCATCATCAACCCATTTTTATCCCACTGCTGAGTCTCCCCTCAGAATGAGTCATGTTATATGACAGACTCGCCTCCTATCACAAGGGGGTCCCTTGTAATAGGGGGCGAAACATATCGGCCAGCAATACAGTTTTCGACAATCTTTTTGTCTGAAGTTGGAGTGAGCCAACTTCAGGCGAGTGGCCTCATATAATAAATAGTTTAAATATTTTTCAGATGAAGTCGGCAGATTCTTCATTAAATACAACAATGTTCCGATGGGTGTTGAGAAAGTCGGGGAAAGGCTTTTCGTCACAATACCTAGAAGACGCTACGGTGAGTGAAGATTCCTCGTTAGATTAGCTACGTTGGAGCGTTTGAAACGCACTCCCCAAGCGCACGCAGTCGTCAGCGACTACTACGCTCGAGGTTCTGGGTTCGATGACCAGATCGAGCAGTGCTATTAGGGTTTTTTAGATGAAATTCTTTCAATAAGCTCGCCCCCAATTACATGGGATCTAAACATGTGAACTGAGTGTAAATTGATACAGTACTTATATACAAGGTGGAAGGGACATAGACGCACAAACGTCGTGACAAGGTTTCACTCAAGGTCAAAAATAAAATGACTTGTCTCATTCATGTAGAAAATGATCGGTTATTACAGATAGTAATTTTTGGGCGCGCAGTGTATTGCTAAAAACGCGATTACAACGCTCCACGGTGAATGTTATCACGCGCGCGATTCGAAATAAATGAAACAATGATTTTTCGTTCTACGCGACAGCAATTTCTATCCCCATCATCTAGATGGTTGGCAGTCCACAACAGGGGGCCTACTACAATCTTTTAGGAAACAATCTTATTTCAATAGTGTTTTGTTTCAGGGATATAATAACATTGCTCTTTTTCGTACCATGACCTTCACTGTACAATATTGTTTTATTCCTGCTTAGTGTTGGGAAAGAATGAAGTATTTGTCTATTCCCTGCTATCAGAAAAGAAACAACGCTATATGAACTGGTATAGCGCTGTCCCTTTTCCGCACATGTCCGAATCGCTACTACGGATTCCGATCTTGAACCAAAATATGTATACTTTTAGAGGTGACGTCACCAAAACCGCTAAGAAAATAATATTGTTTCACTCTGACAATAAGCTTGTTTTAAGGACTTCATGGTACGAAAAGTCGAAGTAAGATTATAATAATACTGCTATAAGAGCTTGTGGTTGGCCCCCTGTGCGTTTCTCTAGCGCACAACAAAACTATGGAATGCGCTATCGCCTATACTGCAGGCGATAGCTCATTCCATAGTTTTCCATAGTTTTTCCGGACCCATACGATCTTCAAACCTTCAAGAAAAGAGGGTACTCCATTTTAAAAGGCCAGCAACGCAATTGTGACTCCTCCGGTTTTGCGGATGTCCATGGGCGGTGGTAAGCGCTTACCATCAGGCGATCTGTATGCACGTTTGCACCCAATCCCATTTGATATACAGTACGCGCGGCATACTCTGACCGGACTGAAGTTGGCCGATGGTTGCGCAGTACACAATTTTTTTCCTAAACAATCCATGCGCATCTTGCGAATCTTTGAATCCATGAGGATTTTCCGCACCCAAAAACCAAAAAGTAACTTATGTCGCCTCAGCTATAAGTTCTATCGAATTGCTTTCGATAGGTTTTTTACGCATCGAAACGCTGTAATCTCATAACCGATTTTAGTTTCTTACGAAACCGTTAGAGGCGTTAGCGAGTATTCCATTCAAATATTTTACTGCGTCTGTACTGTCAAACTTATCATGTCGGACGACGAGATCGTCTATGTACATAAAATGTTTGTTATAGAAAAAGGTCGTAAGTGAAACTTGTTTCATGCGATAGACTTGTAAAAATGGTAATGGACTTATGACCGCGACCGTACCTAATAGGAATACAGACGTATACTTATATGCTTTTTTTTATATTCAGGTATACCAGCCACACTGAACGTCATCGATCTCTCCCGAGCCAACACCCGCTCTCCCGCGCTCTCTCCGTATCCCGACATGACGAGATCCAGGTCTCTTATATCGGTGTACCGTACCCGAGCGGACGAGTGTGGAAGGTTGTGGACCGTTGATACCGGCACCATTGAGATACCCAGTGAGTATGACGAGAAAGTGTCGCCACAGTTGCGCGACTGGCGCGCAACTGTTGCGCAACTGTCGGTCCACTATATTGTAATAATAATATACCTAAGATTACGCAGTGATAGCCTAGGGTTATGACACTGGACTGCCAAATCAAAGGTCTCCAAGGCACCGCTGACTTTTCGAATTCATGTGCGTAATTATCACTCGCTTTAACGGTGAAGAAAAACATCGTGAGGAAACCTCATGCCTGAGAGACTCTCGACGGCGTGTAGTCTGCCCAAGTGCCAATCCGCATTAGGAGTTGAGGAGGAGAGGAGGGAAGGGGGTGGAGCGGCGGGTTACTGTGAACAAAAGCAAGCGCCCCCGCCCCTCCGTCCCACCGCGCGCAGGCGACCCCGCCCCTCCGTCCCGCCGCTCACATACCTAAGGCGCGGCCAACTAGTTCCGCGCAGACTATAATCTAAAGGTTTACCGTCTACCTCATTTACTAAAGATAAAGAATTAAATTTTCAGAACGAAACAAAAGACATCTTCTAATTTTTGTGTTCCAAATAGGTAAAAAAGTTATAGAAATCTGTATCAATCCCGGAAAAGAGTTTTAGAAGTCCAAATACTCTGGATTTATATTCTTGGGACAGACTTTTAGCGCACACAGTAGGGAGTCATGAGAGAGAGGATGTAACACTACCAACATACCTACAGATAAGCTCAGTGTTGCCAACCTTTTTAAATGTATGAACATTGCCATTTTTAACCCCCGACGCAAAAACGACAGGGTGTTATAAGTTTGACGTGTCTGTGTGTGTGTGTGTGTGTGTGTGTGTGTGTGTGTCTGTCTGTGGCATCGTAGCTCCCGAACGGATGAACCGATTTTGATTTTGTTATTTTTATGTGAAAGGTGAATTAGTCGGGAGTGTTCTTAGCTATGTTTGATGAAAATCGGTCCAAGATGGCCGCCGCTACAAAATAGCGAATTACATATTCTTTCACAACTCCCCTCAATATGGGTATCAAATGAAAGGGCTTAACTAGGAGAATACTATACACTATGATAAATTTCAAATCCAAGATGGCTGCCACCACAAAATGGCAAATTACATTTCGTGTCGGGGTTTTCTAAATTTTTTATTTAGGTTATTATAAATTATCTGGCAAATAATTTAACGGAAACTTATCAGTATCTGTAACAAGCCCTCAATCGAAGTTAATATTTTCGTGTCTGTTTGTATAATCTAACCTCATTTCTACAGACAACCCTCGCTACCTGCTGCCGCCAGCGATCGTCGTGTATGACTTGAAAACAGACACACAGATACTCAGATACCAGCTCAAGAATTCCGACTTGCCTGCAAACAACACCCCAACTGGTAACCAAACTTTATTTTATATGTCTAAGGCTGAATTCAGAGAAGAGACTCAGCATGAACTTACGCTTTCGTATGTCAAATTGTAATACTACGGAAGCCTTACTTTACGCTGAGCATCGTCTCTGAATGTTAGCCTTGGAACCTTGTCTTATTAACCTCAAAGTGACGTCATCCGCCATAATTGCCGACTAGTGGTGCTAACGCGTGCTGAGAGCGGTTACGTCATTTTCACCAAGATGGCCGCCAGGCACATTATCAATTTGGGAAGGTTATTTATAAATTATTTTTATTGACATGAAAACAAATGATATTTAACTCTTCTTTTCTTCCTAGCCTTTTCCCAACCATGTTGGGGTTGGCTCCCAGTCTAACCAGATGCGGCTGAATATCAGTATTTTACGCGAATCCACTGCCATCAGACCTCCGCAACACATTATCTGGGCAATACCGATATTCGAAGAATAGACTGGATGTCAGGCTTGGAGACTACCACTTCATACTAATACCATCAGCCGCAGCAGCAGCAGTTTTACTGGAAGCCGACCCCAACATGGTTGAGAGAAAGGCTAGGAGGATGATGACAAGTTCTCATGTAGCGCGATAGATGTCGCCACAGTATGAAAAGTACTACTATTTCTCCAGGTTTGGCTTCAATCACCGTGGCGATCAAAAACGGTGACTGCAGCGACGCGTACGCATACATCGCCGACGTGGTGTCTTACGGAGTGATCGTATTCTCTCTGAAACAGAATGACAGTTGGAGACACCAACATAACTACTTCCATTTCAATCCCACAGCTGGGAACCTTAGAGTTGCTGGTAAGTATATTTTAACGCTAAAGCCACGAAGTTTGCTATATCCAAAGCCACGAAAGTTCGCTATCCCCAAAGCCACGAAAGTTTTGTATCCCCAAAGCCACGAAACATTCGCTATCCCCAAAGCCACGAAAGTTCGCTATCCCCAAAGCCACGAAAGTTTTGTATCCCCAAAGCCACGAAACATTCGCTATCCCCAAAGCCACGAAAGTTCGCTATCCCCAAAGCCACGAAAGTTCCCAGTCCCCAAAAACACGAAAAATTCGCTATCCCCAAAACCACGAAACATTTACTATCCCGTATGCCACGAAACATTCACTATCCCCCAAGCCACGAAACATTCGTCATCCCCAAAGCCACGAAACATTCGCTATCCCGTATGCCACGAAACATTCGTCATCCGCCAAGCCACGAAACATTCACTATGCCCAAAGCTACGAATCATTCGCTATCCCCAAAGGCTCGAAACATTCACTATCCTCAAAGCCACGAGACGTTCACTATCCCCAAAGCCTCGAAACATTTACTATCCTTAAAGCCATGAAACATTTACTATCCTCAAAGCCACGAAACATTTACTATCCTCAAAGCCACGAAATGTGCTATCCTCAAAGCCACGAAAAATTCGCTTTAAGCAGCGGCGACTGCGACTGCGGCCAGTGGTGAGAATGTCTAATTTTAATCTCCCATGCAACGTGTACTATATCTGTGGCAATGTAGCTCCCGAATGGATGGACCGATTTTGTGAACTGTATCATACTGCTAAAAATTTTACGCATTATTTTTCGGTTCTGGCATTATTTGGTCAATGTTCAACCTAATCAATACAAAAATGATTATTGTATAGTATGGTGCAGTTTACAATTTTATGGACAGTTTGCAGAATTGCGAATTAGATTATTTATCAAACGATGTTCACAACTTACCTCTTCATCTTCTAATGTTGAACCAGGTCAATCGTTCGTATGGAACGATGGGGTGTTCAGTTTGGCGATAGGACCTGAGGGGTCTGATGGCTGCAGGACCACCTACTTCCACCCCATGGTCAGCAGTCAGGAGTTCATCGTGTCCTCGTGTGAGTTGGAGAAAAGAGAAACAAACCAGACTGCGTACAATGTGAGTATAATAATATTTGAGGAGGCCTAGCCAAGGTGTGGCTGACCCTGGCTTGGCCACAATTAGGGATTTTAATTTTGATGACGTAAATGTTTTGTCGCTATTTAGTCGAAATTAGTCGACAAATATCAGGTTTAGTCGGTCACCGGTTCAAAAGTTGTAAGGGTTTATATGCATAGGTGTTTATATATATAGGTGGCCGTGCTGGAGTCAGCCAGCCAGGTCAAGTATGACCTTAGAAGTGTCACAGGGTACATGAAATTTAAAAAAAAATGGCGGATTTTATACGCTTTAATGTGCGAACTGATTTTGAAAATGATCTTTATTTGTATCAATTTTCATTTTAAATTATCATTTATCTAGTGATTCTATGATGGTTTATAAACTAAGAAGAAGGAAATAAAATCAATTATTAAATGTAACAAAAAACCCGACTGTAAATGACGCCACTTTCGGAGGTGAACTTAAACAAACACTGTATCTAAATAAAACTGTTTATTTTTGGACAGCACAGTATTGGAGCGTACAATACAACATTATTGCTTATTACTTTTACAATTTACTATGTACTCTGTCCTACTGACGACTCACACTTTTTCTCATGGCGGATTGGCCACGCTTGCCTACTTGCTGCGCCAACACCATACTAGATGGCGCTACGTGTCGCCTACATTCCCCACCCTAGTGCTGCCCTGGCAGCACTCACCCTCAACAGATATCTTGGCGACACGCGCCACTGATCTCTTGAGGATACCTGCAGACGTTCTCACACTTACCACGCGCACCCGACCATCTCTGCGAGAAGGGAACACCTCTTTAATAATCCCTTTCGGCCATACACCCCTAGGGGCGTCCGGATAAACTACGAAGACTAGATCTCCTTTAGCTAGGGAAGACTTACCTTGTGATCGTTCATGGTTCCATTTCTGTCGGGGCAATAAATCGGGTAAGATTTCTCGCACCCACCGCTTCCAAAACATATCCGCTAAAGCCTGGGATATGCGCCATTGTTTTCTTAAATAAAATTCGGAATCATCGAAGATTCCAAGCACTGGCAAATTCGACGTCGTCCCTATCAAAAAATGATTCGGCGTAAGAGATTCACAGCTCCCCACTTCAACGGACACATGGCCTAAAGGCCTGCTATTTACCATAACCTCCACCTCTGCCAGTAGAGTGTTCAAGACCTCGTCCCTCGGCGCGCGTTCTTTAAGGATGACTCCCAGAGTCGTCTTCACACTACGTATAAGACGCTCCCATGCCCCACCCCAGTGTGGGCTTGCAGGGGGAATAAACGACCATTGAGTCCCATAGTTACGTGCGCTACCTTTCAGCACGTCCTGGTCTAGCTCTTGGATTGACTTGCGTATTTCTTTGTCCGCTCCTCGTAAGTTTGTTCCATTGTCGGAGTACAAGAATCCAGGCCATCCTCGTCTGGACGCCATCCGTCGCAACGCCATCAGTAAAGAGTCCGTAGTGAGAGAATGTACCACCTCAATGTGTACCGCCCTTACAGTGAGACAAGTGAAAAGCACACCGTATCTTTTCTCACGTCGCCTTCCAACTGTAACCTCCATGGGGCCGAAAAGATCCAACCCGCAGTGTGTGAAAGCTCTATGGTGATGTGCAACTCTCCCAGAAGGTAAGGCCCCCATTATAGGATTCTCCGGTTTAGTTTTCCTTATTCTACAAAACATACATATAGACGCTATGTACTTTACGGTAGACCTTAACTTTAATAACCAATATTTTTGTTTTAATTCATTCACTATTGTCTCCTGATTACCATGTCCCGCTTTCACATGATAATGTCTTACTATCAACCTAGCTATAATATTTTTCCCATCCAGTATAACAGGTTGCTTCACATCGACAGGAACATCAGCGGCCGCCTGAATACGGCCCTGTACACGAAGAATTTCGTTTTCATCAAGGAACGGCGTTAAGGTAAGTAATCTACTTGTTTTCTTTACACATTTATTATTTTTTATTTCAGATATATCCTCACCGAACGACTGAGACTGCGAATATTTAATTAACAAGATTTCGGCGCGGGCCATCAGACTACACTCACTGGTAAGTACCCTACGTCTGCATTTATCAATAAATTTTAACACTATTGCAGTACTTCTAACCAAACGCAACCACGAAGAAAACCTGCTAGGATCCGGTAAAGGTAAAGTATTCCTCACCATTTCCACTGCATTCACACATTCATCTTTATAACTTTCTGTTTCAGCACTTTCAGAAGACGTGATATCCGACGGCCACGACTCTTCATCGCAGTACATAAACTTTGGCCCAGTAAACCACTCCTTCTGAAACACTGACACGTCATACGACTCTCTGGTGGCAATGTCCGCTACGTTTAGAGAAGTAGGTATATACCTCCATTCATTCACACTCGTCAACTCATCAATCTCACCTAAGCGATGAGCAACAAAAACCTTATAATCGCGTTTATTATTACGTATCCACTGTAAAACTGTCGTCGAGTCACACCAGAATACACGACGCGTAGCTTTAATTCTGTGTTCCTTTTGAATATTATCCGCTAACCTAGCTGCCATCAAAGCTGCCTGCAATTCTAACCTAGGCACTGTCATGGACTTGACAGGCGCAACTCTACACCTACTAGACACGAACGCAATTTTGACTTTATTATTATCCATCCAACGCCAATAAGCAACACAACACATAGCTTGTTTTGAAGCGTCGCTATACACATGTAGCTGTAGGTTGTTATAGCGCGCGCCGTTCTCGGCGGCCGCGGCGGCGGCGGCGTCGTCAGCGGCTTGGGCGCTCCGCGGGCTCGCAACGTCGCTCGGTACGCTCTGGTAGCATCGAGGTAAGCGTATGTCACCGATCGACTTCAAAACTTGTAACCATTTTAACCATTTATCATAAATATCATCATTGAGAGTATCGTCCCAACCGATATTAGACTTCCAAGTATGCTGTTAAATAATTTTCCCATTTATTGTAAAAGGGGATAAAAACCCATAAACATCGAAAACCGACATGATTCGAATTTTACAATCCGTAAGTTTATGTATAGATAAACGACAATAGTGACATTTGTTATCATTCTTATCAATGTTTTGATCTTCATTTAAAAAGACAGTATCGACAAACGGCAGGTAGTTTTGGGTGTTTTTGTGGACCTAAAAAAAGCCTTTGATACCGTAAGTCATAAACTGCTTCTGGAAAAACTTGAAAGCATTGGTATCAAAGGCAATGCTCTTAAAATGTTGAAATCATACCTATCTAACAGATCGCAAGTGGTAAAATTAGGAAATGACGAAAGTAACGCTTTGCCTATTACGCACGGGGTACCACAAGGATCAATATTGGGGCCACTTCTATTTTTAATTTATGTAAATAGTATAACTACATTAGGCCTGCGAGGTCATATAACTTTGTATGCAGACGATACATGCTTATTTTACTTTGGAAGAGATATTCATAATATCATCTCGCAAGCTCAGGAAGATCTTAATCTATTATTTGAGTGGTTCAAATATAATCTGCTTACCGTTAACACTTCTAAAACCTGTTACGTCATATTCAAGGCAAAAAACAAAACTTTACCAATACATGACCCACTAACAATTGATAACATCCCCTTAGAAGAAAAGACCTGTGAAAAATACCTTGGACTGAGAATGGACAACTATTTAACGTGGAATAAACAAATAGACCACATCAAAGATAAACTTTCAGCACTTGCTGGATCACTTTATAATGTGTCCCATTGTATACCTCCAAAAATTAAATATACCATCTATAACTCCTTAGTAAAATCGCACTTGCTTTATCTTATAGAAGTTTGGGGTAGTGCTGCTCAAACAAAGTTGCAAGAACTACAAAGAATACAAAATAAAATCATAAAAATACTCTTTCACTATCCGTACCTGACACCGACAAATAAAATCTTTAAAGAAACAAAGCTTATGAATATTAAACAGCTATATAATTATAATACTTGCATTTTAATCAGAAAAATCATAGAGGGAACTATTCACACTAATTTGTCTTTCGTCAAAAAAGCACAAATCAGTAAACGCAGTCTTCGTCGGCCTAGCTTACTCGTACTTCCTAAGGTTCGAACAAACTACGCAAAAAAAAGTATTACCTTTGAAGGAGCACAGTTATACAATAGACTACCTACCTATATAAAAAATGTAAACTCGTTCGGTGACTTCAAGTCTCAACTGTCGCAATACATACTTGAACATTTTACACCACCCGACTGAGGCGATGAAGACATGGATTGAGTGCTCGGTGACCATTGCAATAAGTTCACTAAATTGTTCAATAGTATTTTCATGTAAGTGGCATTGTTTGTCTTTTTGAAAATAAATTATTTAAACCCAGACTGTATGTGCTCGTGAAGATGGAGATTCTGAATATTTCTTTTTGTATTTATTGTTATCAAATGAACTGTGTGTGTGCAATAATAAAGCCATCGAGTTTGCTTTTACAGCTTCTTCATTTAGAAATTCAGACAGTGTGTGTAGTGTCGGTCGTTGACCTGCCGAGACCAGCGGGTAGCTGTAGTCGGCCCATTTGGATAACAGCACAGTAGGTAATTTCGAGAGTATGCTCGTAATCACATTCGTCGCCACTACATATTCTTCACGACCGATAACACTTATGGCGGTAACACAGTTTCGCACCTTAACGGAGAAGGTCACGATGTCTTTATGGTACTCTTGTGACACTGGGTGTAGTTTTTTGATATCCATAATTATCCTGGACAGGATTACATCGGGGTTGCCGAACTGCAGCTCTAGCGTTGCCATGACCATATCAGGCGACGTCGCACTGATGAGCAGAGCCGAGACAGCTTCTTATGCTGGACCACGAAGACATTTTCGAAGGCGCCATAGGTTCTCCTTCGAACTGAAGTTACACACTTGTGTAGACTCATTGTAGGCCTGTTTAAACTGGAGCCATTCCATGGGGTCCCCTGAGAATGAAGGTAAGTCCCGGGGTGTACATATGCGGCTTAACAGGTTCGAGTTGGTTCCATTGTTGGCAGAAGTGGTTGTCAGGTTTTTCAGAGCGCTAGCCAGGAGTCGAACTGTCCCATCATCGGTGCCGGCGTTATGTGACGTCAGCGGACACGGCGCGCCCGAGTTGTGACCATTATCGTGGGCGGGCTGTGTTTCCAGCTCTTGGTGGCTACGCTCCAACCACTTTTCCACTTGACTGTGAGTATCCTTTGAGGATCGTACGCTGCATTCGTCATCGATGTCGGCTAGTTCCGCTGCGAGCCGTTTATCGATAATTTCCATTTGAATTTTAGCTTTAGCTTCCGCTGCCTCTAATTCCAGCTTTGCCTTTCTAGCCGCTACAGATGAAGAAATCGACTTTGATTTTTCGGATCGACGAGACACGGACGCGGTTGGCAACAACGTGGCCGGCTGTAATGGCGGCTCGGATTTCACCGCGCTGCCGTCGCCGACGCGGGCCCCTTTTGTGCGCGTGACTGACGATAACTTGTCACTTTGTTGTTCATCCTGCGGAGGCTGTGATCCATTTGTGTTTTGTTCCCTGCGAAGATCACCTCGCGTTTTGCGTTTTTTTTGTGTGGCGGACTGTGATACATATTTCACCTATTGACCGGTCACTATTTCACGATCCGGGCTCGACGACCAAATGTAAATGACGCCACTTTCGGAGGTGAACTTAAACAAACACTGTATCTAAATAAAACTGTTTATTTTTGGACAGCACAGTATTGGAGCGTACAATACAACATTATTGCTTATTACTTTTACAATTTACTATGTACTCTGTCCTACTGACGACTCACACTTTTTCTCATGGCGGATTGGCCACGCTTGCCTACTTGCTGCGCCAACACCATACTAGATGGCGCTACGTGTCGCCTACACCGACTGCGTAAAAAGTACTAACTAAAATCTAAAAACAAGCTCTGTGGTGTTGGAAAATGTATTGCAGGCGGGACAAGCAAAGAAACAATTTTGTTTATAAACAAACAGCTTCTCTTCTTCATGTAATAATTGATTACAAACTTCTCCCCCCTCCCAGGTGTTAGGAGAGCGTGGCCCCGACAGCCAATCCACAATGCATGGTCTTCACGCCGCTAGCAACGCCATGTTCTACGCTGAAGTGGGTCGAGATGCTATATCGTGCTGGAACGCGGGCAGACCACTCAACCCCGCTAATTTCGTGACGCTGGCCCAAGATGAGCAGCGGCTTAGCTATCCTTCTGGTAAGTTTTTAACCACGACAGAAAGTAGGTCTATGCTTTTAGGGTGAGAGGTTTTTGGTTTGTATGTGTGTGTAAAACGCATTTTCCCACGTGCCTCTAAAATGGTTAGACCGATTTATATAACATGGTTTTCTGTAAATGGTTTGTTTGACGAGAACATCAACTATAAAAACTGAAAATCTATATAGTCTTTGCCTACCCCTGTCGGAGAGAGGCGTGAAGCTTTATATATGTACAAAAACTGTGCCAATGGCCAAAATGTATGATTTAAGCAAAAACATGGTTTTTCAAGCAAAGTGTACATACAAAAGTTATTTATTTATTTTATTATATTATAAACTTATTCTCACACGATTATGAGAACAAAACGTTACAGAAATGCCATTTTGGCGAACAAATGGCGCCCAATTGGGACACTGGGTCCCATTTGGGCGCCAGTACGAAACATTTCGTCCCATTTGGGCGCCAAGTGTGGTTTTATTGCAATAAAATTATTTCACATTTCAGATCTTCACGTGACTGGTGACGAGGTGTGGGTGATGGCCAACACCCTGCCTCGGTTCATATACTCCAGACTAGACGTCAATGAATACAACTTCTTTGTATATAAGTGAGTATCTCTCTATTATGGTTGAGCTTCATATGAGAATTTATATTAGCATTTTGGGACAATTTTACACAGCACCATCTAGTCCCAAACTAAGCAGAGTTTGTACTATGGGTACTAGACAGATACACATACTTATAATAATAAATAAATAAAATAAAAAGGTTTATTGAAGAAACTTGTACAACTTTTACAGTAAATCTTACATAGAGACCTCCTTTTAAGTAAAGATATACCTGTGATAGGGGGCCTCGCGTTATTGTTTCTGTGTATGGAGAACACGTCTGTCAAATATTCGGATGTCCCTATCTTTAGTACAGTTCTCGCCAAACTAGAGATGGGTCGTTGACAGTATTTCCCTTAACGAAACGTCATCGTTGATTTCCGTTCGTCAACTAGTTGATCAACTAGTTAAATTCGTCAACGAGTTAACGTACTTCTAATGTCAACTTGCAACTTAAACTGTTTATTGATATGAACGGTTTTTATTCAACGCTACTTTTATGTACGCTACTTAAGAGTTCAAATTGTATGAAATGACCGTCCCTCGCGACTTACGTTATTATTAACGTAAGTTTTTTAAATTTGCTCAGTTCGTTTCATTTGCGTTCTCGATTATTGAACGAGAAGAACGAGTTAAATTCATAAACGTCGTTGACGCATTCAACTAGTTGATTCATATACAGTTAACGTTAATACGTTGACATGAGATCAACAGTTGATTCAACTAGTTCGTTGATTCAACGCTCATCCCAACGCCAAACTTATTGTCCGGCTCGAAGTTTGCACGAGCTAACTTCAACCCGGGCGTAAAAATCGGAGAGAAAAATATTGGATTACAATGAAATTTAACAGCCTACGACTTGAGCTTTCATTTTTTTTATTCATCATTCTCCTAGCCTTTTCCCAACCATGTTGGGGTCGGCTTCCAGTCTAACCAGATGCGGCTAAATATATCTGCCATCAGACCTCCGCAACACAATTTCTGGGCAATACCGATATTCGAAGGATAGACTGGTTGTCAGGCTTTTTGGGCTTCTGACTAACACTAACGATTGTCATAGGTGTTCGTATGACAACCGGAACCGACGGCTTTACGTGCTCTCCGAGGCACGGAGGGGTCTCGATGTGTAAAGAATGGTCACCCATCCACAGACTGACCTCGGCAAGCGTAGCTTAACCTTGCAGATCGGTTGATCAGCATTGCTATAACTTAGCTACAAGCCCCTTCTTTCGTTTTTATTTATTACAGTCAAATATTTTTCTCCGATTTTTACGGCCGGGTTGAAGTTAGCTCGTGCCAACTTCAAGCCGGACAATAAGTTTGGCGAGAACTGTATTTCTAGCGTCTCTTCCATTTCATGAATCTTTAAACTATTTCTGTTTTCAGGGCTAAAGTACAAGATTTAATAGAAGGCACGCTTTGTACTCAAACTGCTGCAGTGTTCACCAAACCCGAGTTTCTTTCAGGCTATTCACATGGTTATAACCGAGGAAATATTGTACACTCTTAAATATATTTTATAGATTAACTGCTAGCCAGGGTCGGACTGGCCGTATATCCAGGGTGGCGATTGCTAGCAGGGCCCCAACCTGCGCGGGCCCCCAACGGGCCTGGCTTGCGTACCGTTTCTGAACGACATGATAACTTTTGAACGAATCAACCGATTTTGATGTACTTACGCAAGCTTTGACTTTATTTAAGAGATAAAAAAACATAATTTTCTACTCCACTATCTACCACTATCGCACCCCAGGCCCCGGGCCCGGGAGGGGGAGCTACCCGGGCCCTTCCGGCTCAGTCCGACACTGCTACTAACTGATACAAGCGACTTCGTCCGAAATGTCAGAATTAGAAGAAATTTATTAAGGTATCAAAAAATCATTAAAAGTTGAATAATGCAAACATTTATTTCTTTTATTTGATCTCCAACAAGAGGTTTATTGAGTACTAGCTTCCCGCCAGCGCGCAGCGGCTTCGCCCGCGTGGTCTTATAATTTTTTCCCCGTTTTTGCTACATTTTTCATTACTACTCCGCTTCTATTAGTCGTAGCGTGATGATATATAGCCTATGTTACTCGGGGACAATGTAGCTTTCCAAAGGTGAAAGAATTTTTGAAATCGGTCCAGTAGTTTCGGAGCCTATTCATTACAAACAAACAAACAAACAAACAAACAAACAAACAAACAAACAAATCTTTCCTCTTTATAATATTAGTATAGACTAGCTTCCCGCAAGCGGCTTCGCCCGCGTGGTCTTATGAATTTTTCCCCAATTTTTGCAAAAATTTGCATTGCTACTCCGCTCCTATTAGTCGTAGCGTGATGATATATAGCCTATAGCCTTCCCGATAAATGGGCTATCTAACATTGAAAGATTTTTTCAAATCGGTCCAGTATTTTCGGAGCCTATTCAATACAAACAAACAAACAAACAAATCTTTCCTCTTTATAATATTAGTGTAGAAGAAATACTAGCTGTACAACTAAATAAAATTGAAATGCCGTGTTTTCAGCTTTTCACTAAATGTATATGAAATTATATAAGTACGGTAGGTATTAACATAATATCATTTTTTGTCTGTCTGTTTGTGCCGGCTTATCTCTGAAACGGCTAGACCGATTCTGACGGGACTCTACGGGATAATATTGTCAAAATGTATGAATGCGAAGCATGCCAGAATCGTAGCAAATGGCGTTGTGCCAAGTTTCCACCTACCCCTATAGAAAAATTGTTACTGTACAATTGTTATTGTACAATTTTAATACAATAGGCTCGCCCCCTATTACATAGGACCTAAACATACCGGCGAAATGTAGGTGTACATTATAAATAAAAAATAAATATCCTCGGACATTTTTTACACAGCACCGTCTAGTCCCAAACTAAGCAGAGCTTGTACTATGGGTACTAGACAATGGATATAATACTTATATACATTTTTTTTGTAAATACATACTTATAATACATAGGAAACACCCAGACAAACACAAACACTTCATCACAATAAATGTTTGTGTCCTGTGGGAATCGAACCCACGACCTCGTGATCAGCAGTCCGGTACTCGAACCACTAGACCAGAGACGTCGTCAAACGTCGTTTGTACGCCTCTGCCTAACCATTCGAGGAATATAGGCGTGATGGTATGTTATGTATTTTAACCCCCCACGCAAAAACGACGGGGTATAAGTTTGACGTGTCTGTGTGTGTGTCTGTCTGTGGCATAGTAGCTCCCGAACGGATGAACCGATTTTGATTTTGTTTTTTGTTTTTTGATTTGAAAGGTGAATTAGTCGGGAGTGTTCTTAGCTAAGTTTGATGATGAAAATCGGTCCAAGATGGCCGCCGCCACAAAATAGCTAATTACATATTTTTTCACAACTCCCTCAATATGGGTATCAAATGAAAGCGCTCAACTAGGAGAATACTATACACTATGATAAATTTCAAATACAAGATGGCCGCCACCACAAAATGGCAAATTACATTTCGTGTCGGGGGTTTTCTAAATTTTTAATTTAGATTAGGTTATTTAATGTTTAGTGGAAAAAAAAAATTGTTTATACCTATAATGGGAAGGCCAACTAAACGCACTGGTCCCATGAGCCAGCGAGAAAATATGAAATATCAACTATGTATATTTTTTTTAAATTTGATTTGATTTGATTTGATATGATATATAATGATGTTGTTGCAAGCGTCCATAGGCTACGGTAACCGCTTACAATCAGGCAGGCCGTATGCTTCTTTGCCACCTGAGTGGTATAAAAAATAAAATAAAAACTGTATATTTAAGCGTTTATTTCCTTATTATATATACATAATTCAACTATCCAAGAACGTGTCAACGCTGTTGTGTTTAGAAGCGAGTCGAAGTAGATGCGCGGTGCGGTCGGGCGTAGCCAGCCAGTCGCGACACCCGCGAGATGTCACCAGCCGACCC
The DNA here is from genome assembly GCA_946251955.1 of Acronicta psi. NCBI lineage: Eukaryota > Metazoa > Arthropoda > Insecta > Lepidoptera > Noctuidae > Acronicta > Acronicta psi. The sequence continues at coordinate 2,062,135 of OX276498.1, read as the reverse complement.
ACCAGCCACCGCATAAGCTCCAACTTGTCCACAACGGTGCGGAGTTTCCTGAAAACAATAAAAAAATATAACAAACGATTCTGAAACTAGTTTTGCAAAGGACTCGAGTCTTTTGGTCGTATTTTCTAGGACTCGACTCAACGTTGCAAGAATCGTTGAGCTAAAAGGCTCGGAGTCTAGAATCAATCCGAGCTCAGAGTCATTTGACAACGACTCGAGTCCTAAAAAAGACTCGAGTCTTAAAAAAAGACTCGAGTCCTAAAAAAGATTCGAGTCCTAAAAAAAACTCGAGTCTTAAAAAAAACTCGGAGCATGTAGATAAGACTAATGACTTAATGTTCGAAAAAGACTTGAGTAGGCGGTAACTTCGACATTTACCGATGGTTAGATACATTCAAGATACCCTCAAAGTTGTCAATATTTTTGATATATGAGTAAATGTGAGTTCCAGTTAGCATATTGCATTTGTTCGTCTGCTCTAAACTATATTTACTTAAATTATTATTTAAGCCCTAAAAAGGACTCGAGCCCATAAAAAGACTCGAGCTCTCAAGTAAGACTCGAAGAGCCTATATAATGACTTTAGTTCTGTAGTCCTACTGTAATGAGTCGAGTCTTGAAATTCGTCATCCGAGTCCATTTACATTGGACTCGAAGACTCGAGTTCTTTACAACACTAACTGAAATGCATAGAGGAGTGGAACAATAGCCTAGGGTTAGAACACTCACGACGATTTCTCGGCTGCGTCGGCCCTTTGCAGCGTCCATGGTTAAATAAAATATTCAACCCATATACTGTCCCACTGCTGGGCACGGGTCTCCTCTCAGTACGAGAGGGATTAGGCTGTAGTCCACCACGCTAGCCTAATGCGGGTTGGCAGACTTCACATGCCGTCGAGAAAATCTCTCAGGCATGCAGGCTTCCTCACGATGTTTTCCTTCACCGTTAAAGCGAGTGATAATTACGCACATGATTTCGAAAATTCAGAGGTGCGTGCCTTGGATTCGAACTCGAGACCATGGTTATAAATTTGTAATAATAAAGCCAAGACCGCGACGCTTACCAGCTTAGTCTGGCCGTGCCCAGGGGTACTAATGTACAGTAAGAGGCCATAAGTCCATTATCATGTCAAGGATCGTATTTGCCTGCACGTTACTGCGCGTATACGTAAACATATACTTAGTGATGTGAAATTTAATACCACTATCTTAATACGCGACATCACAGCACTGAATGATCATTGCATCGCTCTCTTTCTGACTAGATAATTATTTGACGACGTCTGTGGTCTAGTGGTTCGAGTACCGGACTGCTGATCACGAGGTCGTGGTTTCGATTCCCACAAGACACAAACATTTATGTGATGAACTTAGGTGTTTGTGTTTGTCTGGGTGTGCCTTATCATCACTACATATTATAAAACAAAGTCCTCCGTCGCGTCTGTCTGTCCCTATACATGCTTAGATAAACTAGGTACGCAATGAATTTTGATGCGGTTTTTTTTAATAGATAAAGTGATTCAAGAGGAAGGTTTATATGTATAATACATGACCACGCGGGCGAAGCCGCTGACGGAAAGCTAGTATATTATAAGTATGTATTTACATAAAAAAAAGTATATAAATATTATATCCATTGTCTGCAAGCTCTGCTTAGTTTGGGACTAGATGGTGCTGTGTAAAAAATAATAATTATTATTATTATTATGAACGAGTATGTTATACGAGATCGTCTATGTATGCAAAATATTTGTTATAGAAAAAGGTCGTAAGTGAAACTTGTTTCATGCGATAGACTTGTAAAAATGGTAATGGACTTATGACCGCGACCGTACACCTACAGGGTGTACTTTAGTACTACTGCCTCTCTCTCTGCCTAACCCTTCGGGAACACAGGCGTGATGGTATGTTAATATGCGTTCACAATCACAGTTCACCGGTATGTTTACGTCCCATGTAATTAAGGATGCGCCTGTAGCGGCATCAATCGAGCTACATAAGAACTTGTACGAAAGGAGCAATAAGTCCTGAATCGCGCAAGTAAAGTTTACCGTGCAAACTTGCATATATACAACCGCCCGACATCAACCGTCGGGCAGTGGCCGCCAGGCATAACACCCGCCTGGTCGGAGGATCCTCCCTTGGTGCGAGGGAAAACACTCCTCGTCCCTCCACAAGCCTATTACCGTCAACCGGGCACAAATTCAAGCTCCGAGCATTGGGAATTTCACTGAAAAACCCAACAACACTGCTCAACCCAGGGATCAAACCCATAACCTCTAGCGTAGCAGTCGGGCTTGGGACCACAAGACCAATGAGGCAGTTTTTTTTTTATACCACGAAGGTGGCAAACAAGCATACGACCCGCCTGATGGTAAGCGGTTACCATAGCCTATGGACGCTTGCAACACCAGGGGTATCACTCGGGCGTTGCCGACCCGAAAAACCTCTTAGAGGTTTATGGAGGATCCACTGCGCCGACAGTTTGAAGGATTATTCCTCTTACTGCCAGCGCAGCGCATCCTTAGAAGGAGCTCTTTTAAAAAAAGCCTTTGAACTAAAAGAATACTCACTTATACAGCGGGCCAGATACGTCACAATCCTCGAACGTGTTCCCATCCTCCCTCATGTCCCGTAGTTGGGACAACTCCTCGTCCCACTGCACCCTCACCGCGGCCAGTTCAGCTTCCTTCTCAGTGTACACAGCTTGCAGGTGACGGAGCTGGGTTTCTTGATAACGGTACTCTTTTAAAGAGTTGATTATTTTTCTGAAATACATAAAAGTTAAAATAAAGTTATTTATAATGAAGGAAAAAATCGGCTGGCGGGCAGGATTTTTTTAGATTTTTTCTTTCATTAAAAATAACTTGTAATCTTAGCATGGAAAATGCTTAAAAAATACAAAAAGATAGTTGAAATAAAGCTACTTTTTACGGATTTTATCGCGTTATATTGATATTATTTTAATCCGGTCCATGGCCACCGGTGGCGGTGACTAAGGTGGTAGGCGTCTTGATATTTCAATTACTAACAGCTATTATTTCAATGTCTAGTATTTGCGTAAGTGTCAGAAATCAGTGTATAAAATTTTATAAAGACTGAAGTTCTCCGAACTGATGGCCAACTGCCAGTAATTGGTAAGGCACTTCAAAGAAAAAGAAGAATGAAGACTACAACACTAGAGGCCATGGATTCGACAAACAGGACAAGCTATTTGCTTAATGTAAAAAATCTAGTTTAAAAAAATTTATACATAGTTCTTCTACTTGCAGAAATAAATATCATTATCATTTATGTTGTTGGCACCTGGGAATCAAACCCAGGACTGTGGCCCTATATGTATCAAAGGAAGGAACCGACTGACTGACTGGTGTATTAGCGCACAACTCAAACCTGAACGGATTGGGCTGAAATTTGGCACATAGATAGATGACCTAGGCATCCACTTCTTCTTTTCATGTCAATGGTAAATCAATGTGTCGAGTCTATTTCGTGTCAATAAATAAAAGTATTTATAGAGTTCGAGCCCAGTAGGAAGCCACCTTAATGCAGCATCCGTAGCGTTTATCAAGTCCTGAAATGTGTAGGTGCATGGACACTTCAGGCACTCAAGTAAGTGAGACATGTCCTGGTGTGGAGCCCCACACTCGCACTGGATGATCGACAGATCAATAATCCCCCATTCCGCCAAATTGTGTTTACAGCGGCCTACTTGGATGCGCAGTCGATTGAGTGCTTTCCATATAGGCCACTGCAGGTCGCGTCCGGGTGGCAGATGTTCCCGGGGTTCGACAAAGTTGGTTGGTGGTGGATACTGTGCTTCCCATAACTTTTTCCTGATATTGGTAGGCATCCACTAAGAAGGGATTTGTGAAATTCTCATGAGTTAGTGAAAAAAATTATAAGTAACACAACAGGGAATTGCTAGTAAATCATAAAAAAAAATAACGTACTCTTTTCTTTCCAGCATTTCTGGATCCAAATTCCGGTCAGGGGCCGTAATAAGGGCTTTGACGGCATGTGCCTGTGTCAGAGACTTAACTATGTGCTGTTCTAGAACCTTCGATTGCAACAGTTCCTCATATTCCTTGATAGTGTTCTCTGATTTAGGTCGCTGAATAATTTGGGGGAGAGCTAAAAAAATATATGAAATAGTATTATTTTTTATAGTTTGCACGGAACTAGTTGGCCGTGCCTTAGGTATGTGAGCGGCGGGATGGAGAGGTGGGGTCGCCTGCGCGTGGTTGGACGGAGGAGCGGGGGCGCATGCTTTTGTTCACCGTAACCCGCCGCCTCACTCCCGTCCCTACCTAAGGCGACTATAATGTATCTATTTTGCTTTAACAAATGCTAGATACCTATGGAAGGAACAAAGAATTGTAGCAATAGGTGGTCTGTAGTTTCTGCCTACCCCTATAGGACACAGGTGTGAGTGTACTTCATACATAGCTGTAGGTAATGTTGAAGGACGGAGGGATAGAGAGGAGGAGGAGGGAGGCATAGAAAAGATGGATGGATTGTGTTAAGGTCGATATGAAGGAAAAAGGATTTAATAAGCGGCGAGACGGAGGGGCGGGGTTGCGGAGGGGTTGGGGCACTTGATTTTGTTCACAGTAACCCTAGCAGCCTAGTAACCTGGGTAGCAGGGATGGAAGAAAAGGATAAGCAGCGCCAACTCCAAATAAGTTGGTAAAAGGCCAGGAAGATGATGACGCTAAATGAAAACTACTACCGCTGTAGAAAAAAGCTTGCTCTTACTTACTTGATATTGGTTTTGCCTTCAAAAGTCTCAGTTTAGACGTGAGAAATGTTAAGTCTTGCAACTTTTTTGTGATTCCTCCTTCGAAAGTTCCACCGATTCTAGCAGAGAATAACTCTGAAGAAATACTCCGTAGCTGCTGCTCGAAGTTGTTGCTGACATCTTTTAATTGTTTAAATGCTGACATGCTAAGATTTCTAATTGTTTTACTTTATTTTGTAAGTATTATTTACCATTACCACCGTTTGTTTTGAAAAACTTTCAAATTCAAAGTTTGACAAGTCCACACAATCAAACAAAACATTAATTTGTCTATGGTTACCAGTGCTACCACAGATTATACATATCAATTGTTATGATTACTAATGAAAAGTACTCTATGGTTTTACGGCTAAATTTAATTAAAATTTTACGCATACAGCGATGGTTAATATTTTTCATTCCATCACGTTTCATGATAACCTACCATACCTTGAATGGACGGTGATGGACTGATAATAATGCAAAACTTTGAAATAATAGGGAAAAGGTTAAGATGACAGAGATGAAGGCATAATATTACTGGCTCTGTTGACAATATTTCACGTTGATGTTCATCTCTCCGGGCCGTGCTAAACTATCAGGTTAAAGGAAAATGATTATCACATAAAACTACAATCAATCTACGATCAATCATTGACAGTCACAGTACTCACAGTCGTAGTGTAGTCTGTAGTGTGTGTATTCTATTAGTCAACTAGTGACTGACATTGACATGACACTGACAATCCAAAATGTGAGAAAAAATTGTTTAGTGTCAAACCAATGTCAAACGAATGATTGTATGTTGTGAACCGAATTTCTGCGCAAAAGCGATAAAATCCTAAATATCATCATGAAATTAACATAAAAACTGTACATCACAATCACTTGCCCATCGTCAAAGCTATAATAGGCAACAAAAATGTCAGAGGACTGCGAAATTCCTTGCCATATATGCTCTCTTCCAACCGAAATTTTACTGAACATTTTTATTTATTTACCAGCTAAAGACTTAACTAAATGCCGTGAGGTATGTCTAAGATGGAACTTGATAATCGACGGGCTAGCCAGAAGCGACGATTTATGGTCTAAACACTGTAAACATGATTTCAAGAACGTCTGTGCGGTCGCTCGTAAAAAAGCCAAACCAGGCCTGCTGTGGTACAACTTATACCGTTCCCTGTCTCTTTGGCAGAGACTAGCAGAGTCTAGAGAAGACAGTGACGAGTTTTCGTCCGCATCCTGTCTAGAAGAGGAGATTCGTAACTTTGAAATACTTGGTAACGGTATCTTAGGTGTTCATAAAAAAGGGTCTATAGTTTACTATGATATCGAGACTTTGCAAGAATCCAAGAGAGGTCCGATCAATGGAGACTACTCGAGATACACAGAGAACGACAGAGTAATTGTGATACTGAGTTACCACCTACATTTATTTCTTATTCGCAAAACGTTGATAGACACTTACGAGGAAGAAAGCAACGTAACATTCGATAATGTCAAACTATTCACATTGACAGAAGATGCACTCTACTTTGTGAATTTAAATGATGAGATATTTATTTGCAGTTTTGATGACCAAAAATTGAGAGCGCACTTTATTAGGCGCTCCGAAGATGGTATTATGTCATTAGGATACAGCAAAGGACTACTCAATGTTCTTACGTTCCAACGTAACATTTACTCGATTGTTAACAGTAACTTAGTGTTCATTTGCTCTCTTGGTCCGGACTCAAATCTTCTGCATCAGCTGCAGAAATACAACTTTCTCGAGCAACTAGACTGGCGAGTCTACTTCCAATGGATGTATGTACTGAACCACGCTATACCCGATGGACCGCTGAGAGATATAATCATAATACGACCGTATGGAGATGTTTACTTTGTCGGATCTAATTGGGGTGTACTCCGAATTTACTACTCCCCATACTCTAGGGGAGAATTCGACATTTTTAACACGCAACCAGTGAAACAGTACAATTTTATGGAACGCTCTGACTGTCCAGTACTTTCAACGTGTCCGATACTGCAAGTGGATGTTTTTGAAGGTGAAGACGGTCATACGGTCATCGTAGCAATGCCTAAGAAGATAGCAGTTCTAAATTTCACTCATGTCTTCAAGAGGACTGCGTCGCTGGCTATGCTCCCGTACAGCGAAGTACAAAAAGTTAAGTTAATAAAAATTAATCAATGTAGTTAATATAAATAAAACTAGCTAAAATTGCCAGCACAAAAAAAAGGAATTAAAAATTTGTGTTTTAAAAGCCAAAAAAAATAGCTTATTATTATTTAATAAATTAATGTAATTTCAATAAAAAATTACACTTAATTTTGCTTAAAAAAATTTATATAATAACAACTTGGTGTCCGGGAGTTTCCTTCTTGGACCGAAATGAAAAAAAAAAGACCAAAATAATATAATTTCTATTGAATAATTCTTGCTAAATGTATACACATGTTTCTATTTTCTTTGTTTGTATTGTAATTCACTGTATATTGTTGACATATATATAGGTTATTCATTATTGTGCATTAATTAATGGTTGTGCGTCGGAAGACTGCAAAAATTTGGGAATTGGCTTACGCTTGACGCGACCACACCTGTGACACTCCATACAAACTTTCCGATACCGCTGCACACTACAATACCAAATGTCAAACTTGTCAAAATTACGTTTGTATACGTGAAAATGTTTGCGTGACGGTGCGTAGGGTTTGTTGGCAGTCCGGCAAGAACACCGGCAGTATGCGAGGGACCTGAGGGTTAGGGAGGGGCGGAGAGAGTGGCCATTCTGTTATTATTTATTCTGTGATGCGACCTTACGCGCCTATGGGAATGACACATAGTAAAGTACGCGCGGCATACCGTGGCTGGACTGAAGTTGGCCGTTTAACTGCGCAGTATAACATTTTTAACCTAAACAATCCCTTACGCATTAAATCGGCTAACTTCAGTCTGAAGATTATGCCGTGATTACTGCACGATGTTTAATCAGTTTAATGTAGATACAGATCAGTTAAATCATCCATCACACACACACTCGCCCACTCACACACACACTCACTCACTCACCCACTCACACACACACACACTCACTCACTCACTCACTCACTCACTCACTCACACACACACACACACACACACACACACATACACACACACACAGCACAGCACTTCGCAGCGGCTACTCTCCATATCGTATGGCATAGACTAAAAGAGTGTTGCATGCACGTTTGATGCTGTTAACGAATTTCAAAAGCGTTGATGCCAAAATACGGGTTTTCTGAATACCTACTTAATTTTCCCGTCCCAAGTCTCGGCCTGATAACTGTATTAGATAAAAAATATTTTGGGTTACGAAAGCTCTAAGGCTAATATTCAGAGACGATGCTAAGCGTAAAGTAATGTTTCCGTATGTCAAAGTTGTATTACAATTTGATATATGGAAGCCTCAGTTTATGCTTAGAATCGTCTCTGAATATAAGGCTAATATTCAGAGACGATGTTCAGCGTAAAATAAGGCTTCCGTATGTCAAATATGTATTACAATTTGACATACGGAAGCGTAAGTTCATGCTGAGTCTCTTCTCTGAATCTCAGCCTTAGCCTAAGATTCTGCAAGCATTAAGAAATACATGCGCTTTGTTTTAGCTTCATACGAAATTTAAATTCATCTGTTTTATAATCATTATTTTGCGCTGATCCCTACTTATTTGTGGTCGACGCAATTTGTCCCTATCTTTCATCCCAATTCGACTTCATCATTCACAATCGCCTTCAATCATAATTCGCTTCACGCAGTTTCCCATAGGGGTAGGCAGAGACTATAGATTTCCACTTGCTACGATCCTAGAACACAACTTTCGCTTCATCTATGCTCATCAATTAATCTATTAATATTGTCTTTGGTCTCCCTCTACTTTAATCATAAAAAAGCTTAGCTCCTTCTAGTATATTATCCCGCCTTGTGGTTACTTCTAAAACTGTCGACTTTATTTTAATAAAGCCGATAAATTTATAATATTATTTTTTATTGTAAATAGATCTTTTAAAAACACTTTTACAAGTCAAAGTTTTTCATTTTTAATACTAGGTGGCGCCGACGTTTCTTAGCTACCGACCTCAGAAAAACGATGAAACAAACTCGGAGAATTATGGTCTCTTTTAAAGTTTTGACGTAGTAGTATCAATTATTTGATTTTACTTAATATTTTTTTTTAGTTTTGTAAATTCTCTTAAAATTACAATATTAAGCCTGTCACGGACGTAGCTATAGGTAAATAGTTAGGCACTATAAATTTTAGCAAGATATATTACGATTATATATATTCTATAACATATTTTGAGCAGCTATAATTATATTTCTAAAACGTCACCAAAATATACCGTTATTATTGTAATACTAGCTTTCCGCCAGTGGCTTCGCCCGCGTGGTTTGGGTATAACTTTCATCCCCTATTTTAACCCCTCACAGCGTTTTTACGCATAAAAAGTATGTCGTTAAGTCTATGTCCTTTCTCAGGCTCTAGACTATCTGTGTACCAAATTTCATTTAAAATCGGTTCAGTAGTTTTGGCGTGAAAGCAACCCTAGCTAGGCTAGCGTGGTGGATTATATCCTAATCCCTCTCATACTGAGACACGTGCCCAGCAGTGGGACAGTATATGGGTTGATGAAGCTAATAGTATATTATAGCTACGTCTTTGACAGGCTTTGTATAAAATTTTCAGAAAAACTAGATTTAAATTTGACGCGCTCAACCATGTATGTTTGTATTCCATTAGTACTAGGTACTTTATACCTCTTAGTTTTGCCAAAAATGTATTAAAATTGCTTTAACAAATACTTATGAATTTATTTATTGTTAGTATAAAATATGCTATGCTGTGCCTTGGCTGTGCCTGTGGGTTAAAAAAGCCGTATTTACAATCAATACTTGGTAAAGAAACATTTTTGATCTCTGGCATAATTTGAATCTACGTCCTTCCATTTAAATACTCAGCGTCTTAAGAGCTGTAAATAATAATATAATGAACAACCTGTTACTTGCGTTCATCCAATTTTTTTAAATAAATAATGTTTCTTAAAAGAAAAGTTACATAAGTTACTCCTTATAACATTAGCTATCTGTAAGTGAAAGACCCGTCTAAATCGGTCCAGCCGTTTCAGAGATTATCCGGAAGAAACAGACAGCCAGACAAAAAATATGTTTTCAGTGAAAAGCTGTTATTTTGAAATTACAAGCAGACACTTCAAATTGTATAATTATATTTCTAGCTGACAACTAGAAGGACCGATGTTCAAATTCTGCCAAAATACTATCTTTAAAAATGTTTCAATAAAAAATACCAATTATAAAAAAAACGACTTATTAAAAATCATAGCAGCTCCTTTGAAATCTTCGACTGCGAATCATACTATGATTCAAAAGCGTCTTTTTTAGCCCATAATGGTCTATTTTATGAATCTGTTGTTAATAGTTTATTTTTCATTATTAAATAATGAATTATGTAATCGATTTGTGTTTTATTGCTATTTTTAAAAACTTACGCCATCACGCCAGTATTCGCCAAAGGTTTTGGCAAAGCTGTAAGTAGGTTGTATTATAGTCCACGTCCACGCGGAACTAGTTGGCCACGCCTTAGGTAGGGACGGAGGTGAGGCAGCGAGTTACTGTGATTAAAAGCAAGCGCCCCCGCCCCTCCGGCCCACCGCTCACATACCTAAGGCGCGGCCAACTGGAAAGGAACTGAAAGGAACACCTTAAATTATTTGAATAAGGTACAGTCAGCAACGAAAGTCGTTGAACACGACGAAAGTTTAAAAACATTTCGTACCAAAACTATTCATTAGATTTTGACTAAGGTAAAATATATAATTGTCCTCTATTATGAGAATTTGTACTGCCTTCAAGAGTCAGTGAATTCTGAATATTAAAGATGTTAAAGCGTTTTGAAGATTTCATAGTGTTCAGCTACTTTCGTTGCTCACTGTACATAATACTTAAAAATACATTAATGTGAGCTGACGAGACTACTAGCACAGCCTAATGTTGCTGGCTTTGCCGGTACTGAACCATAACGCTGATTTAAAATCTCAAAACTGTAATGAGGGATAAAATGGCTTAAAAAACTTAGATATGGACGTTTGATCCACGCAGGATTAAAGCCACACGTACGCTATGATGAATATGTGGCGCGAACCTATTGCCATTAAGCGGGCACAAATCCAAAGTCTGAGGGAGGGGCGAATTTAGGAGTTGCTACTTCTAATTTCACAGAATAACCAACTTCAATTATTAGGTTTTTCTGTGAAATTGCAGTAGCCCGGAAAATATAAAAATATTTATATTAATTTGTTGAAAATACAGTTAAATTCGTGAGGTAAGGTACAGAAATTTAAAAATCCACGGGTTTTTGTTTTTTTCGGAGACCCTTAACTGAAAATGGTTAAAATTTCGGTATGGGATACATAAGAATACAGTGTATCGACTCCTTTACTCTGGACCACTATTTACGACACACTAAAGAACTGTGGGTGTATATATTAGTGCGCTTTTGGCTAACCCTTTTTCATAAACTAAAGTACAGTTTTCGCCAATCTTATTGTCCGGCTAAAATCGGAGAAAGAATATTATTGGACTATTTTAGTAAATAAAAATTAAAGCTTAATTCGTAGGCTGTCGTTTTAAATAATTTTAATCCAATATTTTTCTTTTACCGATTTTTAGGGCCAGGTTGAAGTTAGCTCGTGCCAACTTCAGGCCGGACAATAAGTTTGGCGACAACTGTAAATAGGATTAATCGAATAAAAACCAAAAAGGTTGCATTACAGTATTTTTTATTTTTTTCTACGCCTCCACTCCACTACTCAAGCAGTTCACTCAGAGACTTCAGACCATGTTTGTCTGCGACATGACTAGCCATCATAGAACTAGTACCACTATCGCAATACTTCAACAAAGCATCATTCACGTTGAAATCTTTCACACTTCCCGCGGCAGACGATTGGAAAGACATCGAAAACCCTTTATCTAAATTCGGCATCTTTTTACTAGGCTTATTTGTTTCATAATCGAACCCGAAAACCTCCAAAGAGTGTTCGGAATAAGGTTCTATATCTGGTTCAGAAGTCTCCGTTATGGTAATTGTAGTTCGTTTTTTGGAACTGTTGTATGTAATATCAGATTTACGGGAAAACGAACGCATGGATTTTATAACGTCGCTCTCTGGGAAGTAACTGGATTTTCTGCCGCTAGACTTCGTACTGGCTGATAACAGTCTTCGTCGTTTGAATTGACAAACATGAACATCTCCTTCGCTTGGCCTCTTTGCTTCTCGGAAATGAATCGACTTTTGACAGCGTCTCTTGTTCCTTGCTATAACTTTCAGAGCTTGGAAAAAATTTTGCGGCTCTTCGAAAGCATCATCTTCCATTTTTAACTGTTCTTTTAGTAAATTTATGAAATGTTTCTTCCGATCTTTTTTCAGTTGGATTCTCCTGTTAGGTATTGTTAGGCTGGTGATAAAGGGTAGAGGTTTTGCCTTTTTGTAGTCGAACGATTCTGATTGCAGTCTCCTTCTCCTTTTTTGCGATCGCGTAGGGGATGCAGCCCTCGATCGCTTAGAAGACATCGATTTAGGTTGGAAATGATCTAACAATTGTTTATCATCCCATACTTCGTTCGGATCAGGTTTGATACAGTAAAAATATTTTGATGATGCCTTTCTGGTAACATCGTCTGGTGAATCTTTGACTTTTTGTATGTTTAATCTTTTTGCAATCGATTCATCCATCTCTAGTGCTACTCTCGAGGAGTTTACGCTGGAAGGTTGTGCATTGAATTCGGTTTTAACATTGTAGACGCTAAACGTGGTCTCGAGGAGGTCCCGGAAGAAATTGTACAATTTCTTTTCATCTTTCTTCGGAACTTCAGCAACTAATGTTGACGGATCTCTGTCGACTAGTTTGACTCTCTTTTCTTTATTTTTTTCTGGTCCAGCTTTATCCCCAGTAACGTTGTCTGTAGCAGCATTTTTGGCCAACGGAGTTAAAATATCAGCCCATTTTATGGTTTCTGGTTCCTTATGCGTGCTAATAGCATCTTTATAATTATTATTGCTCTTATCTGAATTATTTGATGGCGTGTGAGTGATTTGTTTGGTAGATTGTAATACAACTAGTTGTTCTAACTCACTATCGTTGTCATTTAAAATTCTAGAACGATATTTATGTCTTTTTTTGGAACTATTCGGTGTTGTGTTGGAGTCTTCTTGGATTGCGTCATCGTCTCTCTTCTTTCTAAGCTTGTTTTTGGCGAGTTTTCTTAGCCTATCTGTGTCGTCGTGGTCTGGGTATTGGGTCCCGGTAGTGGATTGGGAGAGGATGGTAAGTACGGATGCCAGGAACTTCTTTCTACCTGGCCGCGGGATTGGGCGAGGGCTTGTTGGCTGTTTCGGTTGACAAACTGAAACAAATTTAATAATAAGGTCGGTTCAAAAAGGTCGTGTGCGTGATCTCGGAGGTTGGCAATAGACTCGCCCCCTGTTACATAGGGCCTAACGTACAGGCGAACAGTGGATCTGCGTCACCCGTCTAGCTTCGGAGAATATCGGCGTTTGTTCCCTTTCTACAAGGCGACTCTCTGACCCGTCTGTTGTTATGAACTTTACTGTTGTTTTGTTAAGTATGCACTTACCAACAGGACTTATTTCTTGTTCGTTTATGGAGATTTTAGTAGGTTTTTTCTCAACGTACATGCCCCTTTTCTTCAAAATAAGAGGCTGAAATTCAGCGTTGCTCCTGCTTTTTTTATTACTATTGCTTTTCCTAGGCTCAGACTTCGTAGTGATCGCACTGTTCGAAGACTTCGATTTTACTACCTTAGTTTTCGGCTTATCCATGTTTTAAAAAAAAATATTGAACATTTTTTAATTACAATTTATATTTGGACGAGGCATTTTGAATATTGTACACAATTATCAAATGACATTTTTATAAGTTGTCAGTTTTGTTTATGGATTTATGAAAGAGGTTGGAATTTAAGGAGGCAGCTGGGGTTCAATGGTAACGTATGAGTCACAAATTATTTATAAGGTTTATTTATTTATTCAAGAATTCAAGGTACTCACCTACCCTACGCACCCATGCACCAATTTTTTTTAATTAAAAGACGATGTAATGACTCGAATTAAAACGAATATGTTGAGATGGTTTGGGTAGGTATGTTGAGAGAATGGACAAACGGCGACTAACACAGACGAATATCAGTGGGAGTGGATGCACTGGAGGGGACGCCCTAGAAAGCCTTACAGCGACCTTATCGGTGGGGTGAGGTCCTTCTAAAAGATCAAGTGCATAACACCTACCTACTTGCAAGTGTTAACTATAGTACCTAGTACCTATTCATCTAATATTAAAGCGAACGGTATAATTTTTGCCCTATCAAAGAGGTCTTCATTTAGACAGTCCGCCTCAACCTTTTTGGTAGTTCGAGTAATATCCAAGAAAAAAATAAAATCACTACTAATCCAGCTGGCATCTACTATGACAGATAGGTAATCAAATACAAATCCCAAATTCACAGTGAAATAAATTCTCAAGCGAAATGGACAGAAGAAATAAAAGAAATGAGACGACCGATAAAAAAAACGACACAAAGGTAAAAGATAGAGGTGATTTGAAAAAAGTTAACGATAAAATAATCAAGAAAAGTGATGAAAACACGCAAGTTGATATCACGGTAACGTACCCAGAACGGGGAGACTCAGAACGCAAGGAACAAACCAATCAGAAGCCAGAGAAAACGCGAAATAGCGTCGTCCACAAAAAACCGACCAATGATGAGGCGAAATTTAAAAGTTCGAATGACGGTGCCACTGAAAATGTTGCTATTAAAAAAAATACCGACAAAGATATCGAAAAACATCAATGTGATATTGAATTGAGAAAAAGAATTCGAGATAAATATACTTTGAAATTAAAGAGTCCTGCTGTCAAAAGTGTTCATTCGAATTCGATTCTAAATAAAAAAGATGAGGTTAATAAGATTCCCGTGAAGAGTGATGCTACTAAACCTGGTTCGTATGACGTATTCATGTAATAAGCCCCGCAAATTGATAATTTGGCGGCGGCCATCTTGGTGACGTAAAAATGACGTAACTGTTCTCAGTACGCGTTAGCACCACTAGTCAACAAGTACGGCGGATGACGTCACTTTGAAGTTTAATTAGACAAAGTTCCAGCCCATTGGCAACTTGCGGGACTTATATATAGGTCCAGCTATCGTAACTTATTCCCTCAAGGAGTACTAATGGCTAATTTCACAGAAAAACCCACCATTTCTTAATATTTATTAGCTTTATATATATTTATTTGGCCCGAACTGTCCCAAAATTGAGCAAAGGCTTCCCCCCTCTTTTTCCATGCCAGTCGGTTGCACGCGACTGTGGATCAGTCTGGTTGAAAACAATCCAAATCGTCCCGCCACCGACGACTTGGGCGTCCTCGTCGTCGCCTCGAAGTGGGATGCCACTTAGTTGTTATTGCAGCTCAGTGCTGGTCTGGCATGCATTTAAGTTTGGCAGCTTTCTGGGCAACGTCGGCGATCTTAGTTTTGGAGTGTAGTATACAGTTTCGGATCCGGTCGGTCAATTTAATTCCCAGAATACTACGCTCCATTGCTTTTTAGCAAACCTTTTTTCTTAAAATCTTAATCATCATATCAGCGGAAAGAGGTCCACTTCTGAACAATGGCCTTCCCGATAGTTTTCCACAGGGACCGGTCGTTTACCTCCTGCATCCAACGACTCCCAGCTACCTTTACCAGGTCATCTGTCCATCTGCCCTTTCCGGTGCGTGGTCTCCACTCAAGAACCTTTCTGCCCACGCGGCTATCCTGATCTCCAAAAAAAAGTTGCTTGCTTAAAAAAACTATATTAGTATTAAATCCATTTTGTAGTACAGTTCTTGTCAAACTTATTGTTCGGCTTGATGTGGCACGAACTAACTTCACCTCGGCTGTAAAAATCGGAGAAAGAAAAATGTTGGACTAGGTATATTAAATAAAAACAAAAGCTCAAGTCGTAGGCTGTCGTTTTAGATAATTATAATCCAATATTTTTCTCCAATTTGGGTTCGGGTTGAAGTTAGCTCGTGCCAACTTCGACCCGGATAATAAGGCTGATATTCAGAAACGAAACTCAACATGAACTTATGCTTCCGTATGTCAAATTTGTATGACAATTTGACATACGGAGCGTAAGTTCATGCTGAGTCTCTTCTCTGAATCTCAGCCTAAGTTTGGCGAGAACTCTAAGGCTGAGATTCAGAGAAGAAACTTAGCGTGAACTTACGCTTCCGTATGTCAAATTGTCATACAAATTTGACATACGGAAGCGTAAGTTCATGCTGAGTCTCTTCTCTGAATCTCAGCCTAAGGCTAATATTCAGAGACGATGCTAAGCATAAACTTAGGCTCCCGTTCATGTTGAGTCTCGTTTCTGAATAGAAACTCCTGCTTAGTTTGGGACTAAATCGTTTTGTGTAAAATGTCCCAAATATTTAGATAATTAAGGGCTTGTTTACCTCTGGATCGCCGCTAACCATCGGATAAATTCGAAAATGGAACAAAGTTTCTGTTTAGTTATCTGCCAAGTAATTTAACGGGAACTGGTGAAACAGGCCTGTAATATTATTTATAAATCTAGATTTATTTATTACATTACAGTCGAACGTCCGAAGAAACAATTAGTAGAAGAAACGACACAAACTAGAGACATGTTTTCATCTACCTCATCCGGAAAAACTGTATCCGGAAATCCGGACAGGAATTTAGCCAAAACTGATAAAAGCATAGCAAAACCGGATAGGAACGCCGTAAAACAGGAACGGAATTTAGCACGACGTAAACCTATGATCAAAACGATTATGTCGAAAAACGGATCTGTCAGAATTTACAAAGCTGTCACTTTCGTAGACCAGAGACAAACGCCAACACCATTAGAAATTAAAATTCCGAACGAAATGAATAATAAAAAGCAGAAAGTCTCCAAATTTACTGATACTAGTTCGTTGAAATTCAAAGCTAAAGCGAATATAAGTAGAACGAGTATTAAAGAAAAACCGGTTGCGGTACGGAAGAAAATGGACCGGAAACGCGAAAGGAAGAGTAGGCATGTTCCTTCGCCCGCTTGTTCTATTCCCGACCGTTCCCCGCCAACTGAGGTGGCAAGATGGGCGCCATGTTGCATCGACCGTCACACAAAACCATATTACGAAGCATGGGTGAACACGACTCTTGCAGCGATATACAAAAGCTCAAAAAAAGACAAACTGTTCATCGAGAAACAAAGGGAAAGTATTCTTCAAAGTTTGCAAAGATCGCTAGATGAGAGACCTGACACGCCCGAGTTGTTTTATGAGAATATGGCGGATGAGAAATATACAGGGAGGATCAAAATAACCCAACGATAGATTATTAGAGGTTTACGGCAGGCATAATTTCTGAAATCTCTTGGTCGAGTTTATTAAAAGATGTGGGGCTGCCATATAGAAAGTTTGTCTTATAGGTACTTACCTCATTGGTACCTCAGATGGTGTTGCCATACAAAAAATATGTAGGTAGGTACCTACTTTTCTATCTCGGGGACGCCGACAAGCGCCAGGCTGATCAGTCCTCTTGTTGGGATTATTTCGTACCTACCTTCCTTTACTGGGAATTGAAAGTTTCAGTCTTTCGGAGTTTTTTTTCCAAAATATATTTTCTGTTTAGTCCCAAATGAATAAAAAATATCCCCAGGCAGCTCCCACTACCATTATTCCATCCATTATACTCGCATTACCTTAAGATTAGGTCAAAATTTGGTAACATTAGGGATAAATTTGAATGGAGACATTCTCTAAAAATGACCTTATTCTAAGCAAGATTTTTTTATATCAAACCGAGGTATGATTATTGTCAAAACTATTTAAAAAAAATAACCATACCATCGCTACCAGTGACTCTTCGGCGACAACTTACTAGCTATCACCCTTTTCGGTGATAACTATAACTCCAATTGGTGATTACTTCATATTGCTCTAATCGGTGATTAATTTCGCATACCTCCATTTGGTGATAAATACTATTTATATTCTTTTTTGACTAGTGAGTATCCTGTTAGCGTCTTGTTAAGTCCTGTCATGTAACATTGGTAATTAAATAAAATACTTTTAATCATTTTAAGCGTGTTTTATTTCAAAATAATTACAGGGATCAGAAAGTTAACAAATTGCAGACTATAGTCTGCGCGGAACTAATTGGCCGCGCCTTAGGTATGTGAGCGGCGGGTCGGAGGTGGGACGGAGGGGCTTGTTTTCGTTCACAGTAAGCGGCCGCCTCACTCCCGTCCCCACTTGAGGCGCGGCCAACTAGTTCCGCGCGGACTATAACGGATTAATTTTCATGAAAGTAGACAATATTAAGGCAACCAACAAAAACAACATTGAAATTTGGTTCAAGAATAAGAAAAGTAATTCGGCCATACACCTTACATTTTCATCAGTGTCAAGTTTTATGGCCGGCTTTATGGAGTATTTTCGTTTGAACACCTGTTTTTAGAACACCCAATAAGAAATTGAGTACTTAATATACTCTCAAATGGGAATTAAAAACAGGTCGCCAGAGCTCCTAATGATGCGCTGCGCTGGCAGCAAGAGGAATATTCCCTCAAACTGTCGGCGCAGTGAATCCTCCATAAACCTCTAAGAGGTTCTTCGGGTCGGCAACGCGCGAGTGATATCCCTGGTGTTGCAAGCGTCCATAGGCTATGGTAACCGCTTACCATTAGGAGGGCCGTATGCTTGTTTGCCACCTTTGTAGAATAAAAAAAAAATAAAGGTGCCCTAAAAATATATGCTCAAACGGGAATACTCAGGCATAATAAGCATTTTATTTTTTCTATTAACAGAAAAAAAAAGAATGCGAATTGATTCAATCGCTCAATAGACAATCTTAATTAGAAATGAGGGTATTCAAAATAACGAAAACCTTAGAACTACCCAACAAAAGTAAAGCTTTTTATGGTTTACAAAAATATATTTTCGACACAAATTTTACATTTCATAGGAATTCTCGATGGCGTGTGAAGTCTGTCAACCCGCAATAGGTCACTGTGTTGGTATATAGCCTAACCCCTCTCATGCAGAGACCCGTGCCCAGCAGTGGGACAGTTTGATTTGATGATGATGAGAGGAATTGTAGCAATAGTCAAATAATAGCTATTATCGAAAATACGCAACAGAAACAAAACTATACTAATATTATAGAGGAAAGATTTGATTATTTGTTTGTATTGAATAGGCTGCGAAACAACCACCAATTTGAAAAATTATTTCAGTGTTATCGGGGAAGGCTAAAGGCTATATACTATCACGCTATGACTTATAGGAGCGGAGTACCAATGAAAAATGTTGCAAAAACGGGGGAAAAAATTATAAGACCACACGGGCGAAGCCGCTGGCGGAAAGCTAGACATTCATAATCCCTTTACTGACCACCAACTTCTTAGAGAGATGATGGCAAATAAAAAAGATATGTGCCTTATATTGTCTGATTGCTGGGCTCGGGTTGGCTCGGGTCTCCTCTCAGTATGAGAGTGTTATAGGCTATAGTCCACCACGCTGGCTTACTGCGGATTTGCAGACACGTCACACGCAATCGAGAAAATCTTTCAGGCTTGCGTTTTACGCAGATGATTTTGAACTATCAAGAGGTGCATTGATGTCAAGACTTGGCATCACTGCTACTTATATAAATATATCTTATGACCCTGCTACACACTCCATCTTGCCTGCGAGCATGCCTGCAGATCAGTTCGCGCAGGTACGCGCGTGCGTGGACGGCAAGACGGTAGCTCGGGCAGTCCTCAGTGTTCCGTCTTTTTTTAGTCATGACTGCGTAGGCAATACGGAGCGTGTAGCCGGGCCAATAAACACTATAAAGCATGCTTGCATACATGCAAGCAACATAGCTTTAAGTCAAGTGTAATTTAAATTAACGCAACTTGAAGCTGTGAAAAAAATTCAACCGACTACTAAAAGACTGTTGAAATTTAAAGTAAAACATCGCAGTGAAACTACTTTTAACGGATTTACGGACCTACCCGTAATAAAGCAAGAAAATCCGAAAAGTAATATTCGCGTAAGTGATTGGAAATGGAATCTGAAAAATTCCGTGAAATTTTTCACAGATCCAGAAAATTCTAGGTTCTAAAAGATCCTAGCTAAAAGATGGGAACTGTAATGTCTGAAAAATCTTATTTTAGTCTTCAAAATATGACAGTGCATTGGGACTATAAATAGCCCAAAAACGTGGAAACGACGAAAAACTCGAAATTCGGGAAAACATATTCAAATTCCATTCCGGAATCGAAACATTGGAACGTACGAAATCCTAGAAAAACTAACATCCTACCCAAAATCAACACGGGCAGCTAAAGGAATATTGAGGAAAGAGTAATATAAACGCCAAAGACGAACTGTTTTCAGTCCATTTTGAATAAACGCATTTGGAAGTCTGCGTGGAAATAAAGCGATTCAAATTGTAGAAATTTCTGAAAGACAATTGAGTTTGAACTACAAAATATCTTTACTATCATCCCAGCCTTTTCCAAAACATGTTAAGGTCGGCTTCCAGTCTAACCAGATGCGGCCGAATCAGTATTTTACACGAAGCGACTGCCATCAGACCTCCGCAACCCAATTTCTGAGAAATTCATCCTGAAACAGGATATTTTTGAAGTCTTTATGGGTAGACTGGGTGAAGAACGAACAATGTCACATTGATGTTGAAAGCCCCGTTTAAAGAAACAGCATCCATTTCTCTGCCTGTTCTTTAGAACCGGTCTTTTCAAAAGAAGTCTTAAGGACCAGTCTTCTTAAAAAGAGTCCCGTTCATCTTGCAATCTTCGTGTGGGCCGTATTGGCGTCTACTATTCAGACCCGTAGAATCGTCAGTTTGGCAAACTACATTTTAGTCTATTTTGAATAAACGATGTTTTGATCTTAGAAAATTGGAAAAAGGGGGGGAAATTTGAAGTGTACGAATGTGTACCATTCTAAGTATGTCAGAAACCGTTTTGAATACACAATATTTCTATATTTCATATGGCCATAATAGGGCCTTAGCTCTACTATTTCATTGTGTCAAAATTGTCTGCCTTCTGAATTGTTGACCAAACCCATGTCATTTGATGATAATTCTGACACAATAGAAATAGGAACTTGGGCTTCTGATGATAAATGGCAACCGCAGGAACATCAGCGGTATTACTCGCCCTTTGAAAGGTCTCAGTCTCCTTTGAAAAGACTAACGGAAGCTACATACGTTAACGGGATAATACGTGAGACTGGACGTGCATCGTTCATGACGTGAAAGTACAGTTACAGGAAACGTGCCATGCCACAAAATACGTCAAAACACCACGTCGCGACGAGATGTCCTGTGCATACACAACGGAATCACGGACGGACCGTGCGGGACGGAGAATACATATCGAACTGCACTATCCTCACAACAAAATTATAACTGTTACCATATATATAAATATTTTTTAAGAGCGACTATGGAGTTTCTTGCCGGCTCTTCTCCATAAGTCCAACTTTTTGGAACCGTGCAACTAGTTTGACATTTCGAAAGTGCCTATTTATATGGTCTAATTGAAATATTTGAATTAGAATTATGAATTTGAGAAAAATCCGTCGCCAACGATATTTTTTCACGTCCCGTCCCGGTCCATCCCGACCCGTACGTGTATATTTAGCTGCTATATTTTTATATGCAACGACGTTTGAAAATCGTCCCGTCCCGTCCCGCACGAGAATCCCGTTACGTATGCAGCGACCGAAACTTGGAAACCGGAGCACAATAATGCTAGCAAATTGTTGCTTAGCGGCAGAATATTTAGCAAATTCAAGACTATCGTCATTTTACTAAACCGTAAATTCTAGGGGGGGAAAACGCCCAATGGCGGAAACGGTGGACAACTAGAATTGAGGTCAACAGCCTAATACCACGCACCGGAAAGCGCAGCCTCCAACGGCCTAAACGGCCTCCAACGCGATGAACAGACGACCCGATATAGGTCGCTGGGAATCGTTGGATGCAGGCAGCATACTACCAGTACTTGTGGAGGTCTATAGGGGGAAGCTTTGTTCAGCAGTGGACCTCTTTTATCTATAAACTATCGTGGTTTATACAAGCTTAGTATGTGAAGACTTCGGGAAAAATTTATGCATTGGATGGGTACTTGATTTAATCTACACTAATATTATAAAGAGGAAACATTTGTATTTTTGTATGTAACGAATAAACTCAAAAAGTACTGTCCATAAACTCAAAAAGTACTTTCCATGTTAGATAACCCATTTTTGGGGAAGGCTATAGGCTATATATCATCACGCTACGACTAATAGGACCGGAGTAGTAATGAAAAATGTTGCAAAAACGGGGGGAAAAATTATAAGACCACGCGGGCGAAGCCGCTGGCGAGAAGCTAGTAATAACTATGTAACTGACGACGACAAACATAATCTTATTATTTTAGTATTGTTCTCAAGTAAATGACATGTTATATGTTCTTCTTCTTATTTATTTATGGCAATGGGTGCCGATGTCGACAATTCTGCCAATGTCAAAGTGGATAGGTACATTTAAATAATATTACAAGTAATAAATTGCTGTACTTTGTAAAATATTTCAAAAACCATGTTATATGTTTTATTAAGAATAAAGTTTCTTTAACCATAGACAACTCCGCCATACAAGTCAAAACCTTTTTTGAGGGTTGGACCCTCCCCCGATAATAATGTGTTTGTGAAAAGACGAGAAAGGCTTTTAACAATAACTTGAAGAAACTCCTTGGAATTTTTTTGAAAGTTCTCTAGATCTTGCAAGGAAAGGTCAAACCGTATATTTGGAAACGTTTAATGAAAATGTACGGTTTGGAACTGCAGAGTATAAAGCCCGGAGGCTGGAATGGGAAGTTGGAAAACACATATTT
This sequence comes from Acronicta psi, assembly GCA_946251955.1. Taxonomy (NCBI): domain Eukaryota; kingdom Metazoa; phylum Arthropoda; class Insecta; order Lepidoptera; family Noctuidae; genus Acronicta; species Acronicta psi. The sequence goes on along the minus strand of OX276498.1, from coordinate 2,039,313 downwards.
GTTTAAATACGCTTTGCATACTACTTCTGATTTTCAGCGACGAAAATGTTCAGGTCGAAACACATCGTCTAAATATTTCGCCTAGGCAAACTTTGGAACTGTTCAGTCGTAGAAGAAACTTGAGAAATGGCGCAGTTTTTTGAGAAAACTAAGATGTTATGTCGATTAGACATAAGGAAATCAATTCTGATAATTTAAAATGGTCAAAATGTAGCTCTTTTTTTGTCGTATAAATCGGCAAACGAGCAGATGAGGCAACTGTTGGTAAATGGTCATCGCCGTACATACATTATAAATGAACATTCATTAATAAAAAAAAATTACCCTATTACTGGCTCTGATTTTTTTTTATTTGACAATAGCGCGGGCATGGAGACAATTTCTTAAAAATTGTTGATACGTCATAATTCAACAACTTTATCGTAAAAAGACAAATTTAAAGATTGATAAATAAGTCAGCGAGGGAACATAAGTTCCATGCTACGAATTGGCTTGAAATCTCGACGATTTTCGATAAAAATCGACAAAATTGTCTTGACATTTACAAGCTGTTACATCATTTATTTATCGATCGATAAATTACGATATTGTACAGGTGGAGGGGACATCGACGCACAAACGTCGTGACAAGGATTCACTCTTGGTCAAAATTAAATGACCTAGGTCATTCATGTAGAAAATGATAGGTTATTGAACAAATATTGACATGTTTGAGCGCGCAATGTATTGCTAAAAACGCGATTATAACGCTCCGCGGTGAATTTTAACGCGCGCGAACCGAAATAAAGGAAAAAATGATTTTTTTATTATAAATCTAATTTGGATAGATAGATATACTGATATGAAGACACAGAACGCCACATCGTAAATTATTTAAATATTTGCGGCAATTGGGGTTATCCATTAGATACTTATGATTTAAGAATTGTAATTAAATTGTATTTGGATAATCTAGGTACCACACATAAACGTTTCAAAAACAACATGCCTGGACCAGATTTTGCCACAAGATTTTTTAAAAAGACATCAAAATTCAATTTCTTTGCGAATGTGTCAAAACATAAAAAAGTCGAGGGCTCAAGTTTCACCCGATACAAAAAAAAATATTTAAAGTCGTGCATTTTTTTTTTGTTTTTGCGATACTCTCTGTGATATACTGCGAATTTAATTACTATAACAATAAACTAGTTACGCGTGCTGTGGTAGAGGGCGCGGTAGAGAGACGTGCGACACTGACATTGACAGTTGACAATAGGGAATATGCGTCTGACTTAAAAAAAAGGTCAAATATTTGTTTTATGAACTTTATCGTTTTAGAATTATGTTTATGTAGATTTTTTTTATATTATTTCTTTTTTGATGAGAAAATAATTATTAAAAAGTCCAAAAAAACTGTTGGAAATTCAAATCACTTGAAACGCAACACTATCGGTCAAATGGAATATGACGTCTAAGTCTACTAAAACAGTGTCTGTTGTACGTGGTTGTTTGGTTGAGAGAACGTAGACTTTGACGTCACGGTAAGCGCGCCAAAATCGCGGGTGTTTAAAATGCCAATATCTGTCTCATATTTTAATAAAAAAAATTTGTTACTTAATTTTAGTTTTAAGGTGCTGGATTTTTTTTTACGGTTACATAACGATATAAAGCATCGTTTAAAAATATAAAAAAATATGTGCATATTCCCTATTGACAACATGATATATGATAATGCACTCCTTCCCTGTCTGGGACCCCAAGCGACACCACGTATAACAAAACTCTAACAAATGTTTATTATTATTTAATCCAAACACCATTCCAGGATATATTGTGTTAAACACAGGACACAACACTCTATATTTTTTTTTTTACTTTCAACAAATTGAAATTATAATTTTACTTTAAACTAATAACTAAAGATACCATCTCGAGTTTGCTTGTTATTCTAAAAAAAATATTTAGGGAAACTACAATGAGGCAGCCCTACGAAATTTTTCTATTCAACCCTCAGGTGTGTTTATTGTCCCCTGATAGGTGGTAATCACGTATATTTTGTGTCTTTTTTTATTAACTACTAGCTTCCCGCCAGCGGCTTCGCCCGCGTGGTCTTATAATTTTTTCCCCCGTTTTTGCAAAAATTTTCATTACTACTCCGCTCCGATATATAGCCTACAGCCTTCCCCGATAAATGGGCTATCTAACATGGAAAGAATTTTTCAAATCGGTCCAGTACTTTTTGAGTTACATACAAAAATACAAATCTTTCCTCTTTATAATATTAGTGTAGATAGTGTAGACAAACATATCCGAATAGAAACAAATGTATTTCTATAGTTTAGCCTAAGACTCAAAAATACATGGTTTAAAAAAATGGGTATCAATTCTGCAACATTACGAAAATCGTTCCCAAAGCTCGAAGACTTATCTATTCACCCCGTTTTACGGTACTGAACTCGTGGTATTCGGATGTGGGTCGATGTCCCTTCCACCTTGTATAGATGTTAAAGGTTCTATGCTCGCATTAGGGCACAGCCATGTGTAGCGAGAAAATTAACAAAAAAACAAACAAACAAAGGTGGTTATGTTCGTTTATAGTCTAAGCTAAAACTATGTTATAGTCTGCGCGGAACTAGTTGGCCGCGCCTTAGGTATGTGAGCGGCGGGACGGAGGGGCGGGGTCACCTGCGCGCGGAGGGGCGGAGATGCGGGGGCGCTTTCTTTCGTTCACAGTAAGGGGGCGTTCATAAAATACGTTAGATGTTTAAGGGGGGGAGGGGGTCCAGTCAAATCTCATCTTACGTTGGAGAGAGGGGGGGTCTCGGCAAATATCACGCAATTTTTTTTCTGATTGAAACAAAAAAAAATATACTATTTTTATTACACTTATAATTAAACTTTCAGCAATATTGATTACTAGTCGTAAATAAAAGCACGAAGCATTTTTTTTTCTTTTTACAATAACAATCCAACGGGTTTACGTAAGAAACCCACATTTTGAAAAATCTCACGTGAGATTAGGGGATGGGGTTCAATAAAATCTGACGACATCTCACCAGGGGGGGAGGAAGGGATAGAAAATTTAAAAAAACAGTAATTTATGGACGCCCCCTAACCCGCCGCCTCACCCCCGTCCCTACCTAAGGCGCGGCCAACTAGTTCCGCGCGGACTATAATGCAAAAGTATAGTCAATACATAATAAAGTTGTTATTCTATAAGTTTCTTGAGTTTAAAGTCATTCCTTTAAAGGAACCCTAGTCAAAGTAATGTCTTAACTTAAAATTCTAACCTAACAGCCCTTCACACGGCAGTCCAGTTTTGCAGGAGCGGCTTTTTACGGTATCCTGCAAAACTGGACGCTGTGTTCACATGGCAGTTCAGTTTTGCAGAATTCAGTAAAAAGCTGCTCCCGCAAAACTAGACTGCTGTATGAACACTGCTAATGAAATATATCGACACCAACAATTTATACTACGCTAACTCAAATTTTGGCATTTTCGTTTTTTTATGCCAAGTTGAATAAAATATGGTGTTTTATATGTGATAAAAAAATGGTGAAGAAATATACAAAAATAACAAAGTTACAAATCGTATACTACGCTAACTAGAGGTACTTTTAGAAATCACTCGATTTAAATTACGCTAAATATAATTGGCGGAGTGTGCATGGGAAGGCGACGCACCACTTGTTGGTTTACATTAATCTAACAATAGTTGGCGCTGTTTTAGATGTGATTGCGTGGTTTTAATAAACTGTATCAGTGAATCATACTACGCTAACACTTAGTTGGCGTAGTTTAGTGCGTTCGTGTATACCTGTTCGTTTATAAAATGCCTTACTTAGCGACTTTTACATTGTAAAATATAATAGTATAAACGTTCTATAACTAGTTTATTGATGGTACCTTAACTGTTATTTATAATAACCTAACCTAAGTTAAAAATTTATCATCGTACGTACGTACGTCATGTTTGATGAGCCTATTCAAAAGCATGATTATTCTATAACTAGTTCTGCCAGCCGATATTAGTCAAATACAAGATGTCAATTTAAGTGACTTGGGGAGTCCTAATTCCTAATACCCCACTTAATATTGATTCACCAAACCTATTGACTTCTATCCAAAAACCTTCTCCGTTAATAGGCATTAACTCCACTAAGTATTGAACCTTTTGTTCGATGGTTACCAATGATCCTTCTGACAGCATAGATAATGAACCCCGTGATAACAGCATAGATAACCTACACTCTATTGTGATTTTCCGGAATCTTCAACTTGATATGTATTTAAACTTTTAATGCATATAGTTCCGTATCGACTTCTAGCCAAGATATCGAAGACACTCCTGAAAACGGTACGTCTGCCCAGGAAAGTCTACCCAATTCGCTTATGGATAACAGCCTAAGCAATTACACATATACATGAAGCCAGAAGGCTTCACGTTCCTTCCTCTGAGTGGATTAGCCGCCTTCATGAACCACGTCTTTGAGTATGTAAATGTATGATGCAGGGGACTACACAAAAAATCAAAACCTTTCGTTAGACCGTTCGGTCGAACTTTTGCTGGCTATGCCAGTCCCTATTGCAAGATAAGATAACACAGATTCAGAATCAGCGATATTTACTTCCTGTAATTAAATTTCTTCGCTTGTACCTTTCATGGTTGATATTATTCTGCAGTATCGACCTCAAAAAATTACATGAAGATGAGAAGATTAGAAAGATAACGTTTGTGTAACAAAGGATTTGAGTATACCACGTCAAAAAGAAAAACTAAAGCAGCTAAAGTCAGGTGTGTCAATTTATGGCGTATAAAAAATAAGACAAGAAGTTCGTATTATCCCTGAAGTATTGCCGGTCACGAAAAACAATGGCAAATCGTCGCCAAATGTGTATGTCTTTAAGACATATATATGAAAAAAATGATTTTATTGATTTCCTGATGAAAGAAGTTGGTACAAAAACCATACCTTACTCATTTATTTCATACGGGTTGTTGGAATATAAGTATAATTTAGTTAGCCAGCCAAGTTAAAAGCCAGCAAATTAATACAATGTTTAAAAAAACATCTTCTAGATTATCTAACTTGTACCCTTTACCCCAAAAATCATACAAACCTTTTATTAATGTAGTAAAATATGAGGACTTAAATAATTTAAATGTAAACCATTACTTATTTGTAATCCTAATTGGTAACATACTATACTATTATTTTTGTGAAATAAATAACAACGTTCAGTGCAATCTTTGTTTAAATAGTTGGTTACTACACCATTTTTGTTTTAATTATATATTTACCAAATTTTATCTATCATTTATAAAAAATAATATGTACCTACTTAAACTTAGCTCAACAGAAAGTTAAAGATTTATAGAAGCCTAAGTTTATTATTAATGCATAATATATTTTAAAATTATTTTTGCAACGCGATAAAAATAACACTTGTTTAGTACCATGATTTCCCGTAATACACTACGCTAACATTAGTTAGACGTTTGTAACATGTAAGATCTTATTGAGGAATTACGTGTACATACGGCTAACTTGCGCTAAATCTAAAAATATAAATAATTAAAGAAAAATAAATATGAGACATGACTAAGAATAAATTAACTATTAAGGGTACCAAATTTTGAATATTTATCTTTATTAATGTAAAAGTTACCACGTTTTTCCCTTTAAATGCCTCTACTGTAAAGTACACTTTTATGAGTTAGCTTAGTATAAATTGCTGGTGTCGATATGTGTGATTAAACGGGATTCCGTTTTTTACTGGACTACGGATCCAGTTTCTAGTGACAAAACCAAATGGCACAATTCGACCGAATCGGTTTTTTGCAGGATACCGCATGCGGGATGCTCGTGTCAACGCTATCATATAAACACATTCGCCATCAAACGGGATCCTGCAAAAAACTGGACTGCAGTGTGAAAGGGCTGTAAATAAACTTAAAAATACAAAAAAAACGAACGATCCGTAATAGTCATAAACCGACAATAGAAAAAAAAAACGAATGTCTTCTTAAATTCTAAACAATTAACAAAAAAAAACGAGATTACTCTTGAAACGAATTAACTATCTGATTTTGAATGAACTTAACTAATCGATGATTTGACTGCAATGTGACTCGGGCTAACATTCAGAGACGATGCTCAGCGTAAAGTGATGCTTCTGTATGTCAAATTTCTATTACAATTTGACATACGGAAGCATAAGTTCATGCCGAGTCTCTTCTCTGAATCTCAGCCCCGAAGTCGTTGCGACTGGCCGGTCGTACTTGCGACTTTCTAGTCGTACAGTTCTCGCCACTTATTGTCCGGCTTGAAGTTGGCACGTGTTAACTTCAATCCGGCCGTAAAAATCGGACCAAGAAAAATCTTGGATTAATATAAATAATTAGTAAGTGTGCCAGGATCAAGTGGAAATCTATAGTCTCTGCCGACCCCTATGGGAAACAGGCGTGAAGCTATGTATGTTAATTAGTTAAAACGACAGCCTACGACTTGAGCTTTTTCGTTTTTATTTATTACAGTCAAATATTTTTCTTGCTCCAATTTTTACGGCTGGGTTGAAGTTAGCTCGTGCCAACTTCAAACCGGACATGTAAGTTTGGCGAGAACTGTACCGGCAACTGGCTAGTCGTGATTGCGACTGGCTAGTCGTACCTGCGACTAAGTCGCTTACCCCTTCATAGCTTTCAGTAGCTCGGGCGCGTCGACAGCATACATTCCATCAGCTTGCTTTTCACAATTGCTGACTTTCAGTAGACCTCGGCCTTCGTCGTCGATTTTCATGTAAGCTACAGCCCTGGCAAGCATCTCATCTGAAGGTTCAGCTGGGAAATCTGCAGGAGAGACGAGTGTGATAAGTTTGATTTATTACTATAAAATGGTGAAATGAATGTTTTGACGACGTCTATGGTCATGGTCTAGTGGTTCGAGTACCGGACTGCTGATCACGAGGTCGTGAGTTCGATTCCCACAGGACACAAATATTTATGAAATGAATATAAGTATTTGTGTTTGTCTGGGTGTTTCCTATGTATTATAAGTATGTATTTACAAAGACTAGATGGTGCTTTGTAAAAAAAAAAGGTGGGCGCGCCCGCGCTGCCGATGAATGAAGTTTTTGTTGTGGCTTCAACAAACTATTTGCAGAAATAAATATAATTTATTTATCATTTGCGTCGACATTGCGACTGTTTATTCGCAAACTTACTTCTAATCTCCAAATGCAGCCCCATGACCGGATATCCAGTGATAAATTCCGGCATCATCTTGCGCAGTAACGAGACGGGCACCGTGGCTATGTTGCCGTAGTCTAGGTAGCAGACGCTGCCCTCACTGCTGCCGGGGCCAGAAGCGAGGTCCAGGAACACGGCACGGAACCATTGGGGATCTATGGGCAGAAGTCATTTATGTGCGTTATACCAAAAACAGTACATTACAGTTATTTCGAAATTTAAATAACCCCCACTCGAAATGAAAAAAAAAAAGTTATTGCGAAATTTAAATAACCCCGATTCAAAATGAAAAAACTTATTGCCAAATTCAAATAACCCCCCACTCGAAATGAAAAAAAAAAGTTATTGCGAAATTTAAATAACCCCCGACTCGAAATGAAAAAAAAAGTTATTGCGAAATTTAAATAACCCCCGACTCGAAATGAAAAAAAAAAGTTATTGCGAAATTTAAATAAACCCCGACTCGAAATGAAAAAAAAAGTTATTGCGAAATTTAAATAACCCCCGACTCGAAATGAAAAAAAAAAGTTATTGCGAAATTTAAATAAACCCCGACTCGAAATGAAAAAAAAAGTTATTGCGAAATTTAAATAAACCCCGACTCGAAATGAAAAAAAAAGTTATTGCGAAATTTAAATAACCCCCGACTCGAAATGAAAAAAAAAAGTTATTGCGAAATTTAAATAACCCCCGACTCGAAATGAAAAAAAAAAGTTATTGCGAAATTTAAATAAACCCCGACTCGAAATGAAAAAAAAAGTTATTGCGAAATTTAAATAAACCCCGACTCGAAATGAAAAAAAAAGTTATTGCGAAATTTAAATAACCCCCGACTCGAAATGAAAAAAAAAAGTTATTGCGAAATTTAAATAACCCCCGACTCGAAACGAAAAAAAACGCTATTCAGTGGTGGCGGCCATCTTGGGCCGGTTTTATCAAACACTAGCCTTCCCCACGACTTCGTCCCCGTAGAAGCTGAATTTTTCCCCTATAGCGTGATGTGATGATATATACAGCCTTCCTCGTTAAACGGGCTATCTATCACTGATAGAATTTTTTAAATCGGACCAGTAGTTCCTGAGATTAGCGCGTAAAACCAAACAAACAAATAAGCTCTTCAGCTTTATGTTGTCGCGACTCCCTCGGTTTTGCAGTGCCTCCGAAATATTTGCGGTTTCTCATACCGACGGATTTCAGGCCATTATCCGCAAAAAAACCGCTTCTCTCCTAAAAAGAACAAGAGAGTCCCAACAGCATCATGAGGGCTATTGCGGCAGACACATCCTCTGCTATTATAAAGCAGTTTGTGCGGAGGCTGATCACCTAGCCTTTTGAGATTAGTTTATTTAATTATCTTTTTGTATTTTTAAGCATTTTCCATGCTAAGATTACAAGTTATTTTTAATGAAGGAAAATATCGGCGGGCGGGCAGGATTCGAACCTGCGCCTTCTGGTTCGGTACACCAGAACCGACTAGTTTATTTAATATTAAGTTACTAAACATTAGTCTTTTAAGTGTTACATTTGTATTACTAACAAAATATGGATCTCATAGTTATCCGAATTAAAGTAATTTATTATTATCTAATATATAAAATTCTCGTGTCACAGTTTTAGTTGCCATACTCCTCCGAAACGGCTGGACCGATTTGTATGAAATTTTGTGTGCATATCGGGTAGGTCTGAGAATCGGCCAACATCTATTTTTCATACCCCTAAAATGACCCACCCCTATATGGCAAAACAACGTTTGCCGGGACAGCTAGTTATTTATAATATTAAGTATAGATAACTAAAAACAATCCAGACTGATTCAAACAAAATCAAAATACGATGCCACAGACAGACACATATATATTTCAGTTGTCAATACTTACAGGGCGGTAACTGAGCGATGCAAAGCTCCTCAGGTTTAGGTAGATAAGGCTCCCTGCCTAGCCCACTGTTGCAGTAATCTGCCATCTGTAACAAGGGAGTCTGTCATTATATTGAACATTAGCTTTCCTCCAGCGATTTCGCCCGCGTGGTCTTATAATTTTTTCCCCCGTTTTTGCAACATTTTTCATTATTACTCCGCTCCTATTAGTCGTAGCGTGATGATATATAGCCTATGTTACTCGGGGATAATGTAGCTTTCCAAAGGTGAAAGAATTTTTGAAATCGGTCCAGTAGTTTCGGAGCCTATTCATTACAAACAAACAAATCTTTCCTCTTTATAATATTAGTATAGAAGTATAGATTAGCTTTCCTCCAGCGTCTTCGCCCCCGTGGTCGGGGTATTTCTTATAAATAACTAGCTTCCCGCCAGCGGCTTCGCCCGCGTGGTATGTTATCTACTATATAAAAATAAGTCGGGTTTTCCTTCCTGACGCTATAACTCCAGAACGCACGAACCGATTTCCACGGTTTTGCATTCGTTGGAAAGGTCTCGGGCTCCGTGAGGTTTATAGCAAAGAAAATTCAGGAAAAATTTCAACAGAAAATGCCCTAAAAATGCATTTAAAATTTTCAATCGTAAACCACGAAAACGCTATAGTCTGCGCGGAACTAGCTGGCCGCGCCTTAGGTATGTGAGCGGCGGACGGAGGGGCGGTGTGCTTTTGTTCACAGTAACCTATAACCCCCGTCCCTACCTAAGGCGCGGCAAACTAGTTCCGCGTGTACCATAGATGCCACGTTTTCTAAGATCATGACGTCACATGGCTATGTAAACAGTCTTAATTAACATGACAGTATGACGTAATTATATGGCGACTACTATTTCGCTTATCAAAAATATACGTGACTAGCTTTCCGACAGCGGCTTCATCCGCTATCCCACGGGAACCATACATTTTACCGGAATAAAAAGTAGCCTATGTGCTATTCCAGACTATGTTCTATGTCTGTGCCAAATTTCATCCAGATCCGTTCAGTAGTTTTTGCGTGAAAAAGTAACAAACATCCATCCATCCATCCATCCATCCTCACAAACTTTCACATTTATAATATTAGTAGGAAGTAGGAAGTAGGATTAGTAGGATAGGATACGTGAGACGCATAACACGTCTGTCCCCGAAAATGATACTATATGACGACCACGACCGCTCTGCCAAGAGCAAAACGATATAGAAGAAGTGGTTCTCTAGACTAGCATAGCTGGTGGTTCCACTTATTGTACCTTCTGTGAGAGCTGGTCGAACACGACATTGGCGCGTTTGTCGGATATGTCGTAGCCGGATATGACGCCGCCGCGCAGCACACTGATGTCCAGCACCTGTACGGTGCACCCGGCGCGCGGGAGGACTGTGTACTCCATGTCGTTAAACATTATGTGTTCCGTTTCTGTTGACAAAATGAAATATTATCTATACTCCGCCTGTATTCCAAAAGTTTAGGCAGAAACTAGAAACGGCCACTTGCTACGCATTCTTGCATACTTCTTTAGCTTCCTCCAAGGACTTACGTTACGTTCAAACATCTTGCCATACATCATTATCTAATATTTTGGGGACATTTTTACACAGCACCATCTAGTCCCAAACTAAGCAGAGCTTTTACTATGGGTACTAGACAATGGATATAATACTTATATACTTTTTTTGTTTTGTAAATACATTATTATATACTAGCTTCCCGCCAGCGGCTTCGCCCGCGTGGTCTTATAATTTTTTCCCCCGTTTTTGCAACATTTTTCATTACTACTCCGCTCCTATTAGTCGTAGCGTGATGATATATAGCCTGTAGCCTTCCCCGATAAATGGGCTATCTAACATGGAAAGAATTTTTCAAATCGGTCCAGTACTTTTTGAGTTTATTCGTTACATACAAAAATACAAATCTTTCCTTTAGCATTAGGTATCTGCGAGTCGAAGTCTGTGAGCGAAATAAACAAATAACTATAGTCTGCGCGGAACTAGTTGGCCGCGCCTTAGGTATAAGACAGAAGCTTAGTTTGGGACTAGATGGTGCTGTGTAAAATGTCTCAGAATATTTATTATAGCCCGCGCGGAACTAGTTGGCCGCACCTTAGGTAGGGGGCGAGGCAGCGGGTTACTGTGAACAAAAACAAACGCCACCGCCCCTCCGCACGCAGGCGACCCCGCCGCTCACATACCTAAGGCTCGGCCAACTAGTTCCGAGCGGACTATATTCGAGTTATCGTCGCGTCCACTTACCAACAACATCTCCCCCCCTCTCCTCTATCTTCTTCCACTCCGGCGTGCACATCTCCACGAGCTTCTTGTTGAGGTTCAATTTGTTCTTCGCCATAATGAGAGTGACTTCACTGCCGCTCGGCGCGGTCTTGCGTCCTTCTGGCAGCGTCTGTGTAGAGTAAGGTGTAATCAGTAATGTGAACATTTTGTTGTTTTGAGACATTGAGCGTTGGGGGCGTGACACTGGTGACACATCTATACTAATATTATAAAGAGGAAAGATTTGTACTTTTGTATGTAACGAATAAACTCAAAAAGTACTGGACAGATTTGAAAAATTCTTTCCATGTTAGATAGCCCATTTATCGGGGAAGGCTATAGGCTATAATATCATCACGCTACGACTAATAGGAGCGGAGTAGTCATGAAAAATGTTGCAAAAACGGGGGGAAAAATTATAAGACCACGAGGGCGAAGCCGCTGGCGGGAAGCTAGTAGTAAGATTATTGTTCAAGACGTTATTACTCACGCCATCTAGCGAGAACAATGCACCGGTGTGAACAACGCGCGTTCGATACTAGCTGCCTCCTTGCACGCAAAGGCTCCAACAATTATAATTATAATAGAAAACAAAAATATTAATCTATACTAATATTAAAAAGCTGAAGAGTTTGTTTGTTTGGTTGAACGCGCGAATCTCAGGAAGTATTAGTCCGATTTGAAAAATTCTTTCAGTGTTAGATAGCCTGTTTAACGAGGAAGGCTATAAGCTATATATCATCATCATCATGTCAGCCAAAAGAGGTCCACTGCTGAACAAAGGCCTCCCCCATTGACTTCCACAGGGACCGGACGCATGCTACCTGCATCCAGCGACTTCCAGCGACCTTTACCAGGTCATCGGTCCATCTCGTTGGAGGCCGTCCCACGCTGCGCTTTCCGGTGCGTGGTCTCCACTCGAGAACCTTTCTGCCCCAGCGGCCATCGGTTCTACGAGCTATGTGCCCCGCCCACTGTCACTTTAGCTTGCTAATCCTTTCAGCTATGTCGGTCACTTTAGTTCTTCTACGGATCTACTCATTTTTGATTTGATCGCGTAGAGAAACACCAAGCATAGCTCGTTTCATAGCTCGCTGAGTGACCTTGAGCTTTCTTATGAGGCCCATAGTGAGTGACCACGTCTCTGTGCCATATGTCATCACTGGTAACACACACTGGTTGAAGACTTTTGTCTTGAGGCACTGTGGTATAGATGACGAAAAGACGTTGCGAAGTTTCCCGAACGCTGCCCAGCCGTGATATATCATCACGCTACGGCTAATAGGAGCGGAGTATCAAATAAAAATGTTGCAAAAACGGGACGAAAAATCAACTTCTACGGAAATGAAGAGTTGATAATAATAATTATGATACAAAAGCAGTGATAGCTTAGAAGAAATAAAAAGACCACAGGACTGCCAAGTCAAAGGTCTCGAGTTCGAATCCACGCACGCATCTCTGACTTTTCAAAATAATGTGCGTAATTATCACTCTTTTTACGGTGAAGGAAAACATCGTGAGGAAACCTACTCCCTGAGACATTTTCTCGACAGCATGTGGTCTGCCAACCCGCATTAGACCAGCAGTGCTACAATTAATGGGTTGATGGAGGCTCCATATGGGTAGCGGAAGAGCGTCAACAAGTTCCCGTGACCCCGGCCGAACGGTGATGAGGCTAACACTCGTCTGGTTTTAGTGGGTATACGTCCTTTTCAGGACGGAGTCCCACACACCGCGCCGCCTTCCCCAGGGCGGCGTGACGGAGCATAAAGCATTTCCAGGCGCAAAAAAAGGCTCCATATAAAAACATTACAATAAAACCTCATTGATCACTTACCAGTATCAGTTCCTCTTCGTCTTTGAAGGTGTCTATGAACTCCTTCGCGGGGGTCGACAGCTCCGTGGCAGCTGCCAGCTTGACCATAGACACTTGTGTTGGTATCGTAGACAGATCCACTTCAGACGGACACGGGAATAAGTCTTCTAAGGTTGACACTTCAATGTTGCCTGTAGGATAAATAACAACGCATGGGGTTTACTTTTCTTAATAAAAACTATATTTAAAAAAATGGAATCTGGCGATACTTTGTGGAAATCCATGCCACACAACACAACAAATTGCAATGAAAATGAAAGAAAGAAAGAAACATTTATTCAACTCAAATTATTTGAAGGTACACAAAACATAAATGTGAGCTGAAGAGGCTACCAGCTCAGCCTAATGTTGCGGTACTGAACCACAACGCTGATTTTCGGCTGGGCCTTGGTGTGGCCAAAATATTTAGTGTTGATTCCGCTTATGCTGAGATGCAAGAGCACCGCTCTCCCGCCCGCTTAATTATGCACATGCAGAGAGAACTAAATTATTAGTGGAACATGCATACCCAAACCTATGTGACGACACGTGTTTCGCCTCTCCGCGAGGCATCATCAGCCGGGCTAACATGCACGCCGCGAGAAGATTTTGTCGACGCTTATGTCGTGCTTTTGTCTCGATTTCGCAAAAGAAAGAGCGAGACACAAGAGTAGACAAAATTTTGTCGTGGCGCGCATGTTAGCCTTGCAGGTGCAATAACTATATTTCTAAGTACCCATCCATAGTGCGTGCGGAACTAATTGGCCGCGCCTTAGGTATGAGAGCGGCGGGACGGAGGGGCGGGGGCGCTTGCTTTTGTTCACAGTAACTAGCTTTATAATAGTAGATATCTAAATATATATAAAACTCAAAGGTGACTGACTGACATAGTGATCTATCAATGTACAGCCCAAATCACTGGAGGGATCGGGCTGAAATTTGGCATGCGGGTGGATGTTATGACGTAGGCATCCGCCAAGAAAGGATTTTGATAAATTCTACCCCCAAGGGGATAAGTTTGTATGAAACTTTGCAATTTTAAACCGATCGGGCTGAGACTTTGCATGCATATAGCTACTATAACATAGGCATCCCCTAAGAAAGGATTTTGATAAATTTCACCCCTAAGGGGATAAAATAGGGGATGAAAGTTTGTATAAATCTTCTTAGATTTTCAACTGATAGAACTGAAATTAAAGAAATTTCGACCTATGTTATAATAATAAATAATAATAATAATGTTTTATTCACAACCCTTATTACAATTTCGGACTTAATCTAAGGTGTACATACATCTAGTGGCTTAGAATAGAAAATTAAACATTGGAATAAAATTCTAGATTAATATGGTGCTGTAGTTAGGGCTTATATTTGGCAAATAAATATAATGTATCCCTGACTCCGAAACTAGGCAGAGCCTGTATCTTCAGAGGCAGTGATTCCTTCTTGGGGTATTGTCAGCCGTTAAAATGTTGAGCAGTTAGGTAAACATGTAGGTTATGTAGTGGTGATATAGGGGATGAAAGTTCATATGGAACAAAGTAACTATTCCACGCGGACGAAGTCGCGGGCAAAAAGCTAGTAATAATATAGATGTGACTTATTACCAATATGTTTACATGTATATCCTTTGTCAGAGATCCTCAAGTCAATAAATAAGTAAATAGACTGGTTAGTACCATCTTTTTGTATTTTTTAAGCATTTTCCATGCTAAGATTACAAGTTATTTTTAATGAAGGAAAAAATCGGCTGGCGGGCAGGATTCGAACCTGCGTCTTCTAGTTCGGTACACCAGACGCTCTGACCACTAAGCAACCGCGATAAGCGACCGCGAATCGCGTTGCTTAGTGGTCAGACCGTCTGGTGTAGCGTAAAGGTGGATTTAGACTAAAAGAACATAGAGCTAGAACTAGAACTAGAGCATTCTTTCGTTAATATCTAGTGTAAACTAAAACTTGACGTATCTATTTACATCAAACGAACACCGAACTAGAACTAGAACAAGAATGTTCTTTCTTAATCTTTTGGTGTAAACAAGAGCTAGATCGAATGTTCTTTGCTCATTCGAGTCCCTAGAACACAAGAACACTTTGATGAGACCGCTCAGTGGAGCGAGCGCGTCCGAACACGCTAGAATGTTCTAAGCAACTGTTCACGCGCTCTTGCGCCGTTTACATCGAGCGAGCGAGCATTCTTAGAATATTCTATAGAATCTTTGCCAACGCACTAAGAACAACGAAAGAATGCTCTACGCCTGTTTACACTAGAAGAATTTGACGTAGTGGGGATAGAATGAGCATTCGCTCGTTTGGTGTAAATCCACCTTTATGGAACTGGTTAGTACCATTTGCCAAGTTATTAACTTACCATATTCAACATACTCAATCTGGTACTTATTCTGCTTGACGTTGGTGCGGCGCACTAGAGCGCGGTAGTGGTTACCATCGATGAACTTGCCGATCACCATCTGACCCTTCTGTGGAGGCTCCGACAGCGGTTTCACTGAAAACAATCAAGTTTAAGATGAATATAATAATCTATACCAATATTATAAAGAGGAAAGGTTGATTGTTTGTTTAGATTGTGTCTGTCTGTGGCATCGTAGCTCCCAAGCGGATGAACCGATTTTGATTTTGATTTTTTTTATTTGAAAAGTGAATTAGTCGGTAGTGTTCTTAGCTATGTTTGATGAAGATCGGTCCAAGATGGCCGCCGCCACATAATAACGAATTACATATTATTTCACAACTCCATCAATATGGGTATCAAATGAAAGGGCTTAGCTACTAGGAGAATAGTATACACTATGATTACTTTCAAATCCAAGATGGCCGCCACCACAAAATGGCAAATTACATTTCGTCACGGGGGTTCTCTAAATTTTTAATTTAGGTTAGGTTATTAAATAATATATGAAAATTGTCCTAGTATTGCATTTTCTCCTGGGCGCCTGGATCCGATTTGGCCATTGAAGTCACCCATGACTATTAGGTTTTTATGTGTATACTCTTGAATGGCTTCGTTTAATTTATTGTAAAAGTTGTTTATCGTTTCCAAATTTGATTGCTCTGTAGGTGAATATATTTGTACAATAGACCAAGGTTCTTTATATCCTGGTAGTTTCAAGTTCATAATAGCTATACGTTCTGAGATTCCTCTAAATTCTTGTACATATTGGTTTAGATGTTTTTTAATAATAAATCCTACTCCATATTGGCCTTGTGTCTCCCCTATTTGGTATAGTAAATAGTTTGGGTAGCAGGTAATACTTTCGCCCATTCTTCTCACTTCGCTCAATCCAATTATGTCCCATTTGATGGATTTTAGCGCATATGTCAGTTCCGTAAGATTTTCTTCTTTTCCCAAGGTGAGTACATTGAGGCATGCTATGTAAACTACTGATTTTCGGTGGTTGTTGTCTTTGTCTTTGTAAGTTGGAGGGTTGTGGTCGCTTTCCCCCTCGAGGACCAGTCGGCTTGGGGGAGCTCGTTGTTTTTTTGTTTCTTTTTTGTTAGTTACTTTGGTTGGTTTTGGTTTCCGTTTGCCGTTCTGTAGTTGCTATTCGTTTTTATCAGTGTTAGGCATGTTTGAAAGGGAGCTGGATCTATATCTCATTAAGTCGAAAGCATTTGTCCTGTTAGTCTTCATTGTGTTTACTGTTTGTTGCTTTTTTGTTTGATTGTTTTCTGAAGAGGGTGAAGCGGATAATTCCCTTTTTCTTTTTTCTTGGCTGTTGTTGTTCTCTTTAACAATTAGTTTATCATATTTCAGATAAGCTATATTACCCTTTTGTCTCTCTTCAGCTAACTTGGCTTGCAGCTCTTTTCTTCTTTCTAACACCTCCTTCGAGTAATCCTCCGAAATGTATATTGTTTTTAGGTTCTTTTTGCTTTTGATAATTTCGGTCTTTTTCCAGTTGTTTGTAAACGAGCACAGTACCGGCCTCGGTTTATTGCTATCTCCCTTTCTATTTCCTAAGCGATAAATTTTGTTGATATCATGTTCTTCCACTTTAATATTTAAATCTAGATTAAAGGTTACTTTGAGCTTTTGTATTAGTTCATAAGAGGATTTTTCGTTTTCTTCTAATCCGAATACTATGATGTTGTTGGTTTTCTCAATCCTCTTAAGGTAATCTATTTCTTTTTCCAGTTTTTCTACTTTGTTTTTCAGGTTCTTATTTTCTTCCATAATAGGGAATAATTTATCATCAATTTTTTCCATAATACTATTTGTTATAGAGTTCTTCAATTCTGCATTTTGAGTTTGCATCTCTATTTTCATTTTTTCGAATAATATTTGGAATTGACCTTCCATCTTATATTTTCCTGTGTGTAACGGAACGCAATAGTGGAATATGGTAGAAATATTTTTTCTCAATTGGCAACACTGTTTAATATGTCGGATTTATTGACGTTTATGACAAGTGTCACTGTTTTCATATAGTAACAAGACCAGAAGCAGAAATGGGGAAAAAATTACGAACTTCGCACTAGAAAACAAATTAACAATCTTAAATACTATGTTCAAGAAAAACCGGAAGAGCATGTGGACCTGGATTTCGCCGGATTGTAAAACAAAAAACGAAATTGATTTTATCATGACCAACAGAAACAACTACTTCACAAACTTCACTGTCATTAAAAGATTTAATTTCAACACCAATCATAGGCTACTTAGAACCGAGCTCAGAATAAACCAACCAAAGAAGACTAGACCGAGACAAGACCCAGGAAACAAAAAACTTGATGAACAGCAATTAGAGCAAATAACAACAGCCTTAAGAGCTGAGTTTAGTGACTTTAAAGAAAACACTAAGGAAATGGGAACCCAAGATAAATACAATTATATGGAGAATATTATCAAAACCCAAACTAAACTCATAACAGACACCAAAACTGATGCAAAAGGAATAATATCAACAGACACTTTAAAGCTCCTAGAAGAAAGAAGTCACCTTATAAATGATAGAAGTACTCAAAATAGAAGACAGAAAATAGCCAAAATCAGTAAAGACATCAAAGAAAGTTTGAGAAAGGGTAGAAATCAACGCAGGATGCGAACGATAGAAAGTTACATACAAAAAACTGGAGGAACTAAAAAAGCACTCAAAGAATTGACCGACATGAAAAACTGGATAGTAAAAATGAAAGACGCCCGAGGAAACTTCAATTATAACAGAATTAACATACTAAAAACAGCTACTTCGTACTATAAAAACCTCTATCGAAACAACACTGCGCAATCTAAAATCAATCTAGAGGATACTTCGAACACCCCCAGCATTCTCCAAGCTGAAGTTAGGAAGGCTATCGACACCCAAAAGAGAGAGAAAGCACCCGGGCCTGACGGCATAAGCAATGAAATTTTAAGACATAGCAAAGAGATCCTACTACCTGTCCTCACAGATATGTTCAAAGATATAACGAATACTGAAATCATCCACCAACAATGGACTGAGTCACACATCATCCTACTGTATAAGAAAGGTGATAAATACGACATAGGAAATTATCGCCCTATAAGCCTCATGTCCAATATATATAAGATTTTTGCCAAGATCATCCTAAAAAGGATTGAAAGAACCCTAGACGAAAACCAACCTATCGAGCAAGCAGGTTTCCGCAGAGACTATTCAGTGATCGACCACATCCACGTGGTGCGTCAAATTCTGGAGAAATTCAATGAATACCAACTCACATACTACATTGCATTTATCGACTATAGTAAAGCATTCGATTCCCTACAACACGAGAAAATATGGGAGGCGTTACTAGAACAAGGAATAGAACACAAGTACATCCGATTAATAAGAAACATATACAGCTGTAGTAGAGCAAGAATCCAACTAGAAAAGAAAAGTACTCCTTTCAAAGTAGAAAAAGGCGTAAGGCAGGGAGACCCTCTATCTCCAAAACTATTCTCCGCAGTACTGGAATCAATCTTCCGAAGACTCAATTGGGAACATCTCGGAATTAATATAGACGGTCAACTGCTATCGCACTTAAGATTTGCTGACGACATAGTGTTGTTGGCAAAAACAGCAGAAGACCTAACCAGAATGATAAAAGAACTTGCAAAAGAAAGTGAGAGAGTAGGGTTGGCAATGAATCCAGAAAAGACTAAGGTGATGACAAACGGGGACAAACACAATATAGATCTAGGAAACACTGAAATAAACTATACAGATGAGTACGTATATCTAGGGCAACTCATAACTCAAAAAGATCCCATGCAGAAGGAAGTGGACAGAAGAATTACAAATGGCTGGAAAACATACTGGAGTTTAAGAGAGGCTATGAAAAATAAGGAGCTCCATATAAACCTAAAAAGTAAACTTTTTAACACCTGCATATTACCAGTCCTTACGTACGGGTGTCAGTCATGGTCCTTAAATCAGGCTACCGCAAGCAAACTAGCAACATGCCAGTATGCAATGGAAAGGAGCATGCTAAACATCAAGAAGTCCGACAGAATTAAAAAAATCATCATCAGAAACAAAACAAAAACTACTGATGTAATGAGCAAAATAAAAAGACTTAAATGGCGATGGGCTGGTCACCTGGCAAGAGGACAGGACAAATGGAGCAAAAGGGTGACGTGGTGGCACCCAAAGGAAGGCAAAAGGAAGAGAGGCCGACCACAGAAAAGGTGGGTCGACGATATTAGACAAGTCGCAGGTGTTACATGGAACAGAGTGGCCCATGAAAGAAAGGAGTGGAAAAGGTTGGAGGAGGCCTTTGCCGACTGGCAAACAGATCTTGGCAAAATAACCAAGGACCAAATATTAGTTTAATTTTATTAAAATATATTAAGTTTAAGTCTTTAAAGTTAGATACTAAATAAGTTTATATAGTTAATGTCAGCTAAACAAGTCTATATGTTAGTAAAATAAGTTAAATAAGTTTATATAGTTCTACATAAGTTTAAAAACCATTGTAAGAGATCTGAATAAAAGGCTATATTATTATTATTATTATTATTATTATTATTATATTAAATAATAACGTGTGACATTCCAGCACTGACAGCAGATAGTGTCAAGTTGACAGTTTTTACTATAAAAACACTATGAAACTGAAAATGTCGTGCATTTTTTACCCGAAGTTACTTTTTCTAAGTAGTTTCTAGTAAGCATAAAAAAGTACGACTAGAGTTTTAACCAGCATATTAGAGGGTATTTTTCCAATAAATGTACCTTCGGTACATTTTCTTTTTCTTAGCCTTTTCCCAACCATGTTGGGGTCGGCTTCCAGTCTAACCAGGATGCGGCTGAATTACAGTATTTTACACGGAGCGACTGCCATCAGACCTCCGCAACCCAATTTCTGGGCAATACCGATATTAGAAGGAAAGACTGGTTGTCAGGCTGTTTAGGTTTTCCGACTACCACTAACGATTGTCATAGGTGTTCGTATGACAACCGGGACCAACGGTTTTACGTGCTTTCCGAGGCAGAACTGCTCACGGAGGGGTCTCGATATGTTAAGAATGGTCACCCATCCACAGACTGACCGCGGCAAGTGTAGTTTAACCTTGCAGATCGGTTGATCAGCGTTGCTATAACTTAGCCACGAGCCAAACATCATTTAGCCATTGGGAAAATGAGTGGACTGTTGTTTACTGCTGGTATACTGAGTATATTTACAATAATAATATAACAAGTGCACTGCACGGTGGCCCCAGACGAAGTAGTTCGCTCGTGAAGTCGTCACGCGTTGCTGGCGCGCCTCTCCCGCGCCGCCCCCACGCCCCTGCGCCGCCGCGCTCGCTCGCCAGCACACAGCACACAGCCAGCGAGACGAGATATTTTGATAATCTCCTTTTTAAGTCAATAGATCTCACCTTTCATAGCGCTCAGTAACACTTGCTGCAGTACATCGTTGTATTTCCTTTGGGCGTCTGCGTCTGACGGCCGGACGAAGGCTCTGTCCAAAGATGTTGCCAGAACTAGTAGTACTTTGGATCCGTCGCTCACTGGAGGTCGTTCTACTTCTGGTATACCAGCCGCTGGGGAATAAATTATTATATAATTTTTATGTTTAGCAAACAAGCAGATAAGCAATAGTAATAATAATAATAAGACTTTTATTTCAGACTAGCTTCCCGCCAGCTGCTTCGCCCGCGTGGTCTTATAATTTTTTCCCCCGTTTTTGCAACATTTTTCATTACTACTCCGCTCCTATTAGTCGTAGCGTGAAGATATAATGCCTATAGCCTTCCCCGATAAATGGGCTATCTAACATGGAAAGAATTTTTCAAATCGTTCCAGCACTTTTTGAGTTTATTCGTTACATACAAAAATACAAATCTTTCCTCTTATAATATTAGTGTAGCAGTGTAGATGTAGACTATGGTGTCCATGTTTTAGTAACAATATTCTTATAGACTAGTGTTAGTAATTCTTTTAAATTAACATTTCCCAAAAACAACATAAAGAGAACAAAAGTCAATCATTACTGCGCCATTCCATGAGAAATGGCGCAGCAATGATTGATGTAACTACAGTCCAGCCGACTAGCGATCATGCTTAGGATGCCGTTGGTGCTGATGCGCCAACGGCAAGATGCGCACCATAGTCTGCGCGGAACTTGTTGGCCGCGCCTTAGGTATGTGAGCGGCGGGACGAATCTACAAATATACTATACTAATATTATAAAGAGGAAAGATAGGGTTATTTGTTTGTATTGAATAGGCTCCGAAACTACTGGACCGATTTGAAAAAATCTTTCACCGTACGAAAACTGCATCTTTGCAGGTGACGGCTAGGAGGCATAAATTAAAGATGGCTAACCTAAATTAAAAATTTAGAAAAACCCCGACACGAGATGTAATTTCCCATTGTGTGGTGGCGGCCATCTTGGATTTTAAATTTATCATAGTGTATAGTATTCTCTCTTCTTCTAAAAATATGTAATCCGCTTTTTTGTGGCGGCGGCCATCTTGGACCGATTTTCATCAAACATAGCTAAGAACACTACCGACTAATTCGCCTTTCAAATAAAAAAAACAAAATCAAAATCGGTTCATCCGTTCGGGAGCTACGATGCCACAGACAGAGACATACACACAGACACGTCAAACTTATAACACCCCGTCGTTTTTTCGTCGGGGGTGGACAATACTGCCATCTATTAGCTTATAGGTACAAGATTGACTTCTACGTGATTGTAGCGGTTGTCATTGTCATGTTGCTAGATGTCGCTCCTTTTAGTTTAAAAAAATTATTTTAGACTTATCGATTTATTATAATCTCTGGTCATTGCGCCTTGCACCCTCCTCTTCCTTCTTCCAATGGTCTCGATGATACGAGTTTTTTGTGTTCTTAGAAAAATAAATTACTTTCATTTGGTACAATAACAGTTTTTAAATTAATTCGAGCGTCCAGGAACCCAATTGTCCGTCTAGGGGGTTAAAAGGGATAGGCTGCGCCGAACCCGAATAAATTGGGACAAGGGGAGCAATATGATGATGATGATGAGATAGTTATGATGTACTTACGGGTAGGTTGATAATCTACTGTAGGTAGCCACCGGGACAACTCGCCATCACCGAGACTGGCATTCGTGTCGACATCAGTCATAGATATCTTGAACGTGTCATTTGACTGCGATACAATCTTGCAGCTTAAATTGGCTCCGACCTGTAACAAGGATTATAAACACTTTAGACTGAATATTTTCAACCGACTTCAAAGGAGGAGGATTTTGAATTCGACTGTATTTTTTTATGTTTGTTACCTCAGAACTTTCGACTGGGTGAACCGATTTTGACGATTCTTTTTTTTATTCGAAAGTTGGTGCTTACAGATTGGCCCTCTCTGTCTGACAGACAGAGTTACTTTCGCATTTATAATATTAAAAGGATTAAAAACACTCAGACAAACACAAACTACGCTACGTTCTACATTATACAAGGTGGAAGGGACATCGACGCACAAACGTCGTGACAAGGTTTCACTCAAGGTCAAAAATAAAATGACCTAGGTCATTCATGTAGAAAATGATTAGTTATTACAGATATTGACATTTTTGAGCGCGCAGTTTATTGCTAAAAACGCTATTATAACGCTCCGCGGTCAATGTTATCGCGCGCGCGATCCGTAAAAAATTAAATAATGATCTTTTAATTATAAATCTAATTTGGGTAGATAGAAATAATGTTTTTTACACGTTTAAGAAAAAAGAAACTGCAGAAAAAATTGCTGAAAAAAGTTACGGAAAATTTCAACGCAGTGGGGTCCAGAATCATGTACTGAACTCATAGTATTCGGATGTGCGTCGATGTCCTTTCCACCTTGTATATATATATATCTATACTAATATTATAAAGAGGAAAGATTTGTTTGTTTGTTTGTTTGTTTGTAATGAATAGGCTCCGAAACTACTGGACCGATTTCAAAAATTCTTTCACCTTTGGAAAGCTACATTATCCCCGAGTAACATAGGCTATAATATCATCACGCTACGACTAATAGGAGCGGAGTAGTAATGAAAAATGTAGCAAAAACGGGGGAAAAATTATATATACATATATATTTAGTAGTTTGTTATATTATATATCTATGTATATGTGTGCCGTTGTGCACCGCAGTCAACCCCATTTAAAAAGTGCAAGTTCTAATTTGTCCATCTAAAGGTTGCCTGGAAGAGATTGCAGTTAGCGATAAGGCCGCCCAATGTATGTTTTTTATTTCATTATGTCTTGTCTTGTATATTATTTGGTGTACAATTAAGTTATATATTATTATTATTATACTAGCTTCCCGCCAGCGGCTTCGCCCGCGTGGTCTTATAATTTTTTCCCCCGTTTTTGCAACATTTTTCATTACTACTCCGCTCCTATTAGTCGTAGCGTGATGATATATAGCCTATGTTACTCGGGGATAATGTAGCTTTCCAAAGGTGAAAGAATTTTTGAAATCGGTCCAGTAGTTTCGGAGCCTATTCATTACAAACAAACAAACAAACAAATCTTTCCTCTTTATAATATTAGTATAGATAACTATTCTTACCTCAACAGCTTTGCTAGTTAATACAGCACAGAACTCCGGAATAGCTTCGTATTTGTTGGGCAGTCGTCTACACTTGTCAGTGGGAGTGACGGTGACTAGCTTGCCGCTGTCTAGCAGAGCGACGGTGGTGGCGGAGAGGCAGCGGGCGCGGTACCAGCCGCCGTCTTCTGGGTTGAAGTAGGAACAGGTCTCGCCGGGGACCAGCCTGGGGATGGAGATATCATGATGGCATGACTTAAGGCGGGTATTATATTTATGTATCATAAATATATATGTATTTTATATTATGTAGATAATAATAAATATTCTGGGACATATTGCACAGCACCATCTAGTCCCAAACTAAGCAGAGCTTGTACTATGGGTACTAGACAATGGATATAATACTTATATACTTTTTTTTTTGTAAATACATACTTATAATACATACAAGAAACAACCAGACAAACACAAATACTTATATTAATCACATAAATATTTGTATCCTGTGGGAATCGAACCCACGACCTCGTGATCAGCAGTCCGGTACTCGAACCACTAGACCACAGACGTCGTCGAATACCTATTCGATGTATTATATACAACAACTATTGTGGTTTAATATAATTATGCATTCATATGTACTGTAGAGACAAGGAGGTTTCTACAGAGGCTGCTTCGTGCCCTGGTTGGCATTAAGAGCTGTCATCGTAGAAAAAAAATGTTTTGAATTTATATCGTAGTTGAATTGTTTAGAAGACCTAAAGAAAATTTTGAATGTCATTCTAGTATTAGCCTTCAGATTGAATATACCGCAGCATCAGCTGTGTTCAAATAATCGTGTGTTTCCTTTTGTTTTAGCTTTCAGGTAACGCTCCTGTGGAGGACTGGTAAGCCTCCACAGTACCATATAATTATGTACACTGCCAACTGCCCGTTTATTTTTTTTCTTACATGATTCATGTCCATCCAAAGGTTGTAGTAAGAAATTGCTATTAGCGATAAGACCGCCAATTGTACTACTGTTAGTTTATATAATTATGTCCTATTATAATTTATGTTGGTGTACAATAAAGAATATTCTATCTATCTATCTATTCTATTCAAATATCAATTAGATTTCGCAAGAGATTTTAGGTTAGATTCCTGGACCGAGGAGTGTTGTTGAACTTGTAAAGGGTGGAGATGATGACAAAGAAAACTGCTTGAGTTGGTAAACTAATATATTGTAAGACTAAATTTTAACATTAATATCGCTAACACAAATAAAAGCAACGCGGCGTGCTCACGGCTCGCATTAGGTTTTCGCACTAATGTGATGGCGGCGGCGGGCGGCGCGCCCCGCACTCGTTCCCCGCGATCTTTCTCGATTTATTCGCGTCGCACAGAACTTTTCTGTGAAATTCCCAGTAGCTCGGTTGTCTGAATTTAATTTTAATTCAATATTTTTCTCTCCGATTTCTACGGTCGGGTTAAAGTTAACTCGTGCCAACTTCAAGCCGGACAATCTTATCTTACTATGGGGGCTGGTACAACCAGCAACACTTCGACCCAATGGGATCTTTTGTGTTGTCCCCATTACCGTATATTCCTTACTCTTTGAGCCTCTGAACTCTTTAAACCGGACAATAGGTTGGCTCTGTCGCAAAATGACCACTTCTCAAAATGACTACAGGTAGCAAAATGTCCCTTTCTCGGAATGTCCCTTTCGCAAAATGTCCCTTTCTCAGAATGTCCTTTTCGCAAAGTGTCCCTTTCTCAGAATGTCCCTTTCGCAAAATGTCCCTTTCTCAGAATGTCCCTTTCGTAAAATGTCCCTTTAGCAAAATGTCCCCTTCCTCAAACAAGCATTAAATTACTTTCATCAGTAAAAAACTGGTCAAGAGCCAGTGTACAATACAGAGGGGTACTGTATTAATGTTCAATCATTAAAATATGGGTAGGTAGGTGCATGCAAATAAACTAAAATAAAATAATAGAAATCGAATTTTGTCAGATTTACTGTCAATCAAAAGATCAATTTACACAAATAAACAATCAACTTATTAAACTTAACTCAAATTCTTGATTAATTTTGAAAATCTTAAATGGTTAGTTTAAGTTTAAGATAAATTACCCAAATATTACAATGCGAAACTGACATATATAACTTTTGCAATTATTTTTCAAGTACCCTCATAGTTTTTGTTTAAAGTGTTGCCAATACATGAATTGAAAGGTTTTTTACTGATGAAAGTATTTCGACAAGAAATATAAAGTATTATTAGCTAAATTAGAAAATAATGAGTTAACACTTAAACAATAAAAAAAAAATATTACGATTATTATCAAAATAAATATTACAATGATTGTAAAACATTTTTTCTTTATTATTTTTTTTGTATTTGAGTGAAGTTTAATAAGTTGATTGTTTATTTGTGTAAATTGATCTTTTGATTGACAGTAAATCTGAAAAAAATCGATTTCTATTATTTTATTTTAGTTTATTTGCATGCACCTACCTACCCATATTTTAATGATTGAACATTAATACAGTACCCCTCTGTGTTGTACACTGGCCCTTGACCAGTTTTTTTACTGATGAAAGTAATTTAATGCCTGTTTGAGGAAGGGGACATTTTGCTAAAGGGACATTTTACGAAAGGGACATTCTGAGAAAGGGACATTTTGCGAAAGGGACATTCTGAGAAAGGGACATTTTGCGAAAGGGACATTCTGAGAAAGGGACATTTTGCGAAAGGGACATTCTGAGAAAGGGACATTTTGCGAAATGGACATTCTGAGAAAGGGACATTTTGCTACCTGTAGTCATTTTGAGAAGTGGTCATTTTGCGACAGAGCCAATAGGTTTGACTTGAGAACTGTATAATCAGTGTACTCATTAACTCACTTGTAAGGCTGTTCGTCCTTATCGCAGTCCAGGACAAAGTCTTCGCAGAGGCTCTGGTACTGTGTCTCGAAGGCCTCCGCCATGGTGAGGCACACGTAGTCGCCGCGGGAGGCGCGACATTCACTAGCCCTACCCTCCACGGACAGTATCACCGTATCGCCGACGAACAGCTTCTGCATGAGGTAGCTGCGGAGAAAACATTTATTTTTAAATTTTTTTTTTATACTACTAAGGTGACAAACAAGCATACGGCCCGCCTGATGGTAAGCGGTTACCGTAGCCTATGGACGTTTGCAACGCCAGGGGTATCACTCGCGCGTTGCCGACCCGAAAAACCTTAGAGGATTCACTGCGCCGACAGTTTGAGGGAATATTCCTCTTGCTGCCAGCGCAGCGCGCATCCTTAGGAGCTCTGGCAACCTTACTCACTGCAGAAACACAACACTCAATAAAGTGTGTTATTTGGCTTCAGTTTTCTGTAAGGTGAACATACTTACCCAGATGGGCTGCTCCAGATTCGAGCAATAAAATAGCTGTATCTTTTTTTAAATTATATCATATTAAAATATAATTCTCTGGTTTGTTTCGGCATTTCGGCGCCGTCTAGTATTAACTAAATTAAACATTTAAAAAAAATCTATCTACTATAATATAATCAACCCACATACTGTGCCACTGCTGGGCACGGGTCTCCTCTTAGTATGAGAGGACTTAGGCTATAGTCCACCACGCTAGCCTAATGCGGGCAGACTTCACATGAACCTGCATGCCGTCGAGAATATCTCTCAGGCATGCAGGTTTCCTCATGATGTTTTCCTTCACCGTTAAAGCGAGTGATAATTACACACATAATTTCGAAAAGTCAGAGGTGGAGGCATTGGATTCGAACTTGAGACCTTTGACTTGGCAGTCGAGTGGTCATACCCCTAGGCTATCACTGCTTATACTACTACTATAAAATCAATTTAAACAATAATAACACAATAACTATAGTTATTTTCCCCTTAATTGTCTCATACTATAGTAGATAAGAGTATAATTCCAAAATAAAGCAGCTTGTTTGTACTATGGGTTCTCCCAAGACCCATGATCCCCCAAGACCCCCTGATCACGAGGATCAGCAGATACACACTCGCATTAGTCCAGCCTTCAATCCAGTGATAGGCATGGTTATAACTAAGCAACAAATCCCTCTAATAAAGTATGTGTTATAAAAACACAAATATTGTCGCTCAAACTCACTTCCTAGGTATCAGTTTCTTGGTGGGCGTGACATCACTGACGCTAGCTGGTTTAAACGATGCAGTGGTAGTATGAGACTCTTTACGAGGCGAAGTTTGAGCCTCCTGAGGTTTAATGGCTTCAGGCTTCGAGGTAGGAGGTTCAGGGTAAGATCTGGGTTGAAAATAAAAATAGGGATAGAGAAAAAGCAGGAAAGCAATTAACACTTAACAAACATGCAGTTAAAGGCGGAAATCCACCGCGGCGCACGCTGTCCACGTCCACGCGGCGCATTTTAGCTGCTGTGGGTTCATTTGTTTGACAACGTGGGTCTACGTTTCCACCGCAGCACAGGATATACACGAATTTACCGTTTAGGCGCGATTGGTCCAATTCGCGATTGGCCAAATCGCCCAATTCGCAATTCGTCCAATTCGCGGTTGGTCCAATTCACGATCGGTCCAATTCGCGATTGGTCCAATATATGGTTGGTCTAGCATAAAGTATTAAAACAATAAAAAATAGCACGTTTAACCCTTTAACCGCGCGTGTAGCATATATGCGACAAATATTTCCGTGTCCCTACCGCGCGTGTCGTATTTCTGCGACAGAGAACATGCATGATTTTTTCGTTCTATTTTCGTCCTATTAATTGCGTGGTACAACTAAAACTATTATTAAATAGAGCTATTATTTACAACAATTACTTAAAATTATGTGTCATAACTCTAAGCATTCAAAAAACTTAAACAAAAATAAGTAATTGGCAGCTTGAAATTTTCTTCGGCGTCTATCGCGCGCGTCGCATAAATATGACCATAGGGATGGGATACAATGCAATGCGCATTTTAAAAACGAAATAACAAACAGTTAAATAATCAGGTATAATGCATCATTCAGCATAAAATAAACGGTGTCATACCAAATAAAGTTAAATTTAACATATTGCCTTGTGTTATTAATTCTTTTCCTTATTATTCATAAGAAAAATATCCCTCACGATCTTTGTATAATGCCAACATTTGACGTTAGTTCCCATCCCTTGACTCC
Source organism: Acronicta psi (assembly GCA_946251955.1). NCBI lineage: Eukaryota > Metazoa > Arthropoda > Insecta > Lepidoptera > Noctuidae > Acronicta > Acronicta psi. Next base: position 2,009,900 of record OX276498.1, on the reverse strand, counting down.
TATGCTTGCAACATATTTCTCTAGTTAGTCTAGCGCGGCTGTCACATTAATACGACCACTGCCTACGTCACAAGCGGATCAAACGAATGGAAAGTTCCATTAATGTTGTTCGTTGGTATTTGTGCATTGTCGATAAAATAGTCACATTTCAATTTTCAATAATGACGACTACTGAGGAATTATTAAGAATATTAGAAGGTGACGACGACGAGTGTGACGACGAATTGGAATTATCCGATTCGATAGAATTTAGAAGTGATGGAGAGGTAAGTACCTATTTCAATTTCTTCTTAGGTTATTTGCACATTATTCAGTAGGTATAGGTATAAATAAGACTTTCGTTGGGTTTAGGTAACTCCTTGATGAATCGAAATAGTATTTTAAATATTGTGATGTAATTCTGTTATTACCTATATTACCTACTTAACTACCTACATATCCTATTGATTGTTCAAATTTGGAACCGTGTTGTATGTTGTCCTTACCATTATTAAGGTACTGTGACAGTACCTACCAAGCCGGACAGGCACTCGCACTCGCGTTTGTCTCTTTTTCTCTCTCTCTCTCTCTCTTTCATAAATCATTATTCGAGTTTGGGTGTAGCTGTTTTGTGTCCGTGACTTGTGTGTTTGTGAAGTCCCAAGCTACACAGGAATTATTCCTAGTGCATGAGTTATCTTTAAAAAAAAGATAACTTTAATAAGCGTTCTGCACACGATGCCGTCACCGCGCCGTCGCCGCGCCGACGCCCGCCGCACAGTTACACTGTAGAATACGAGTCGCGCGAAGCCCGCCACCGCGCCGCCACCGCGCGCGTTCCCGTCCCTGTCTGTTTGATTCATTCCATTAGGTACCGGCTGCGTGCGATCTCGCGGCGTGCACGTTCGTACGCGGTCGGTAATGGAATCAATGGAATGAATCAAACGAGACAGGGACGGGAACGCGCGCGGTGGCGGCGCGGTGGCGGGCTTCGCGCGACTCGTATTCTACAGTGGTTGAATGGTTTCTTTTGTTCTTTTCTTTTGTTCTACAGTGGTTTCTTTGTGTCGCGCCTGTTTGTAGAAGCCATAAGGCTGATTTAAAATAAAAACATAAAAAATTCTTTGACTTTTTTTTATCGATACAACGATTGCCCCTCCTTATTTATTGTAGGTATTATTTTGTCGATTTGTAGCCTCGCGCTAGGGGCACGACAATTGATATTTAGCCAAGCGGTTAAAGGGTTAATGTACATAATGTATTATATTTATTCATAATCATATATGCGTTGAGCTACGTGGGCGCCGTATCCGAGCAAGCCACGCGTGTGTCATAACGTCAATTCATGCGTAGCGTGTCTGTCTGCAGTGGATAAAATTCCTTACATTTTCTTGCAAAGCGATGTTTGATGCTGTTTAGTCTCTCCGTGCGCCGCGGTGGGTTTCCGCCTTAATGTCAAGTGCAGTTTTAGTCGATATGAGTCCGACTTAGGTACAGTTCTCGCCAAACTTATTGTCCGGGTTGAAGTTGGCAAGAGCTAACTTTAACCCAGCCGTAAAAATCGGAGAATGAAAAATATTGGATTTTAATAAATAAAAACTGCCTCGTTGGTCTAGTGGTCCCAAACGCGACTGCTACGCTAGAGGTCCTGGGTTTGATCCCCGGGTCGAGCAAAGTGTTGTTGGGTTTTCTGTGAAATTCCCAATAGCAGCTCGGAGTCTGGATTTGTGCCCGGTTTATGGCAATAGGCTCGCCCCCTATTACATGGGACCTAAACATACTGGCGAAATGTGGGTGTACATTAGTACGCCTCTGCCTACCCCTTCGGGGAATATGGGCGTGATGGTATGTTTTAATAAATAAAAACGAAAGCTCAAGTCTTAGGCCTTGGTTTTAAATAATTAATATTTTAATCCATTTTTTTCTTTCTCCGATTTTCGCAGCCGGGTTGCAGTAAGCTCGTACCAACTTCAAGCCGGACAATAAGATTGGTGAGAACTGTACACGTGCCACCTCCCCAGATGCTGCCACGCATGCTCCCCGTGCAGATCCATGGGCAGAGGCGGATTTGCCCTAAGGCCAAGTAGGCCAGGCCAAGCGCAACAAAAAATCGCTGATGATAACAAAAAATGTTTCAAAGCATTGCATACCAAAATAATCTTTAGAAATCACATACGGGTGCGTTTGCAAATCTGACATAATCTGATGAAAAATAAGCAGTTTTTCGGTACATTTTCCGGCTATAGTCTGCGCGGAACTAGTTGGCCGCGCTTTAGGTATGTGAGTGACGGAGGGGCGGGGTCGCCTGCGCGCGGTGGGGCGGAGGGGCGGGGGCGTTCGTCTACCCGCCGCCTCACCCCCGTCCCTACCTAAGGCGCGGCCAACTAGTTCCGCGTGGACTATAGTAGAAACTCAAATTTTTATTCCACAAAAATGGATCATGAAGTAGACTGCGGTCCGCCGCTTATTTTATAGTTATTAAATACTAGCTTCCCGCCAGCGGCTTCGCCCGCGTGGTCTTATTCCCGCCAGCGGCTTCGCCCGCGTGGTCTTATAATTTTTTCCCCCGTTTTTGCATCATTTTTCATTACTACTCCGCTCCTATTAGTCGTAGCGTGATGATATATAGCCTATGTTACTCGGGGATAATGTAGCTTTCCAAAGGTGTAAGAATTTTTGAAATCGGTCCAGTAGTTTCGGAGCCTATTCATTACAAACAAACAAACAAATCTTTCCTCTTTATAATATTAGTATAGAAGTATAGATATAGATATAGATAAGAAAAATATTTCTAAACTCAACACAATATAGTCAATTTTGTGTGAAGTGGCTTGGAGGTCATAGAATCTGGTTTATTTTACCAGAGGACGCACGTTCGAATCTTGCTCGCCAGTCGATTTTTAAAATAACTGATAGATTACGTCAGATTTGCAAATACATCCTTAAAAGAATGTTTCCCTCTATTCCCCATGTGGCAAATGAAAAAAAAGGGTTATCTGAAGATAGTTTTTACACTAAAAACTTACGTTTTCGGTACTAAGTTTTGCTTCGGTGGTGATGCGGGTTGGACGTCGGGTTTCTTCGTAACGTTTGTGTCATTTTGAGTGGTGACTTCGGGCTCCTTCGGCGGCTGTCGCTGTGGGGTTCTATTGTACATTGCGTTGCGAGGTTTGTTGAACGATTCGTTCTTAGGAGTATCTTGTTGGGTTGCTGGAAGATGTCATAAATAGTTATTTGAATGATTGCCTCGTTGATCTCAGTCCCAAGCGCGACTGCTACGCTAGAGGTCCTGGGTTCGATATCCGGATCCAGCAATATTGTTGGGTTTTCTATGAAATTCCCAGTAGCAGCTCGGAGTATGGATTTGTGCCCAGTTGATGACAATAGACTCGCTAATAGGGGTATTACATAGGACCTAAACATACCGGCGAAATGTAGGTGTACATTAGTACGCCTCTGCCCACCCCTTCGGGGAATACAGGCGTGATGGTATGGTTAATAGTTTCAAAAACCTTGTCAAGCTCGTGTATTTGTTCATTGCTTGCAAGTTTGACATGCTTGCAAGCAATGAACAAATAGCTTGTCCCGCCTGCAATACATTTTCCAACATCACAGAGCTTGTTTATAGAATTTTAGTCATTACTTTTTACGCAGTCGGGTTTTTCCGTTTCATTTAATAATTGATTTTATTTCCTAATTTTTAGTTTATAAATCATCTTAGAATAATCATAGAAGATAGGTCCTAAATGATCATTCAAAATGATACACCTAAAGATGATTTTTAAAATCAGTCCTCACATTAAAGACAATAAAATCCACCATTTTGCTTTTATAGAATGTTATGTACCCAGTGACACTCGTGCCATCAAGACGAATCTAATGATGTTGCATTTGTCTTAACCGTTTGAGCCGTTGAGTATTTACGAGCAGACATAGGAACGGACATACATACATACACGTCAAACACATAACCCTCCTTCGGCAGTCGGGTAAAAAGCTTCTACACTATATTTCTATTCTCTTCCATATGCACTTAAATTATGCCGGAAGCCCCACAATCGTGCCCTAGCACCAAAGTAAAAAATACAAGGTGGAAGGGATCCCAGGGACGCACATCCCAATACCATGAGTTCAGTACATGATTCTGGACACCCCTGCATTGAAATTTACCGTAACTTTTTTACTTAATTTTTTCAATTTTTCTGCATGTTTTTTTTAGTTGAACGTGTAAAAATACATTATTTTTATCTACTGAAATTAGATTTATAATTAAAAAATCATTATTTCATTTATTTTGGATCGCGCGCACAATAACATTCACCACGGAGCGTTATAATCGCATTTTTAGCAATACACTGCGCGCCCAAAAATGTCAATATCGGTAATAACCGATCATTTTCTACATTATTTATTTATTTATTTATACTTTTATGTACACTAGCACATAATGCGGACTTAATTAATGACCTAATGACCTAGGTCATTTTATTTTTGACCTTGAGTGAAACCTTGTCACGACGTTTGAGCGTCGATGTCCCTTCCACCTAGTATAAAAAATAATACTTACTCTGAGAAAACTCGTTGTCATTGTCTTGCTTGAAGTTTCTAGGCTTGAAAGGTTGTTTCGGTTTGTCTTGATATTTGTTGAAGCGTTCCCCTTTTCCACTCGACCCTGAAGACTTGACACTAGCCTGTTCGTAATGTTTCTTTTTTTATCTATATCTATACTAATATTAACACGATGGGTTCGTGGTTAAGTTATAGCAACGCTGATCAACCGATCTGCAAGGTTAAGCTACGCTTGCCGAGGTCAGTCTGTGGATGGGTGACACATCGAGACCTCTCCGTGCCTCGGAGAGCACGTAAATCCGTCGGTCCTCGTTGTCATATGAACACCTATGACAATCGTTAGTGGTAGTCAAAAGTCAAAAAGCTTGACAACCAGTCTATCCTTCGAATATCGGTATTGCCCAGAAAAAGTTTTGCGGAGGTCTGATGGCAGTCGCTCCGTGTAAAATACTGATATTCAGCCGCATCTGGTTAGACTGGAAGCCGACTCCAACATGGTTGGGAAAAGGCTAGGAAGATTATCTATACTAATATTATAAAGAGGAAACATTTCATTGTTTATTTTGATGATGATTGAAAAATACTTTCAGTGTTAGATAGCCCATTTTTCGGGCTATATACCATCACGCTACCACTAATAGGAGCTGAGTAGCAATGAAAAATGTTGCAAAAACGGGGGAAAAGTTATCAAGAGGCTGGCGGCAAGCTAGTTACATATACATGTTTGTTACTCTTTTACGCAAAAATTTATAAACGGATTTGGATGAAATTTGGCACAGACATAGATTATAGTTTGGAATAGCACATAGACTATTTTTATCCCGGTAAAATGTATGGTTCCCGTGCGATAGCGGGCGAAGTTGCTAGCGGAAAGCTAGTATCTAATGTTTTACCTTGGACGTGTGAGCAAAATCTTCATCCTTATCCTCTTGTCTGTTATTGATAATTGTGTGCGGACGTCGGAGGGGCATCGCGGGTTTCATCCTAAAAGTAGGACAAATAATCATATTAGCTACACGAAAAAAGTTATCATACTGGTTTTTGATCACGCGATTACAATATATTAGACATTGAAATAAAACTCCTTTTTCCGGATTTTATCGCGTTCCTGGTCGATTAAGCTCTGCTCTTGTAAAAACAGAAAACAAAACCCAGAAATCAATTCTAATTAAACCTCGTAGTCAGCATCACATATATCGGGACATGGCACATCAGATATAAAGAGACATTTTCGAGGATATGATCCTTAATTTATACTAATATCATAAAGAGGAAAGATTTGTATGTAACGCGAATAAACTCAAAAAGTACTGGACCGATTTGAAAAAATCTTTCTATGTTAGATAGCCCATTTATCGGGGAAGGCTATAGGCTATATATCATCACGCTACGACTAATAGGAGCGGTGTAGTAATGAAAAATGTTGCAAAAACGGGGGAAAAAATTATAAGACCACGCGGGCGAAGCCGCTGGCGGGAAGCTAGTAATATTATAAATGCGAAAGAAACTCTAGTCGGTCTGTCGCACTTTCACGTCAAAACTACAGAACCGATTTAAATGAAATTTGGTACAGAGATAGTCTAGAGCCTGAGAAAGGACACAGGCTTTTTAATGCGAAAAAGGGGCTGTAAGGGGGTTGAAATGTATAATAATACCCAGACCACTCACATCTCTCTCTCATCAATATAACGCGGTATAATCCGTGTAAAAAGTGGTTTTATTTAAAAAGCTTTCATGTCGAGACTCACTAGAAATTTTGAAAGCAAATTAAAGCCAGAAAGTTCTACCTAGGTTCATTAACTGCATTATCACGGGCACCCCTTAACCCGTTTTCATTGTGCATTCTGTAAAAAAAAAAAAAAAAAAAATATTACACGTTCTCCGTGTAAAAATATCGCACTTTTGTTAGTGTTTACATAATTATTATGCTTGTGACTATAATTATGTATATGTTACCAGAAATGTATGAAATCAAGGAATTGTATACAAATCCTAGGAAATGTGTACAATTCCGATACTATCTTTTTGTATTTTTTTAAGCATTTTCCATGCTAAGATTACAAGTTATTTTTAATGAAGGAAAAAATCGGCGGGCGGGCAGGATTCGAACCTGCGCCTTCTGGTTCGGTACACCAGACGCTCTGACCACTAAGCCACCGCTCGCCCTGCTCGCCAGTCGAAATCGAACCAGAAGGCGCAGGTTCGAATCCTGCCCGCCCGCCGATTTTTTCCTTCATTAAAAATAAATTCCGATACTATTTAGGAAATGTATAAAATATTGTTTGAAAAACTATTTAATGCATAGATATCCTAGGATATGTATAAATTTCCTCGGAATTGTATATAATTCCAATATCGTATTAGGAAATGTATAAAGTAAATGCTTTCTGTAATAAAACACTAACAACGTGTTTTATTACAGAAAGCATTTAGTGTGTTAGGTTTTTTTCGTTACGGAATTTCTGGATTCGGTCCCCACGCTCAAGGCCCGCGATAAAAGCTATGCAATAGCTTAAAAAACCTAACCTAACCGCGATCAGGCGAAGCAATACCCTCCCCTCGTCCCGCTGTCTCCGCGTACCCACCAATATCTTAAATGTTTTACATTTCCGATTGCTATTTAGGAAATGTATAGATTTCCTAGGAAATGTGTAATGTGTAAGTATAATATAATTTATTTCACACATTTCCGTGCGATTTTAGGAATTACATACATATCCTAGGAATTGTATACAATGACGGATTACATACATTTCCGTTAACATATACACAAATAAAAGTGCTAAAGCATGCAAAGTATTTTTGTAACATACGAATTATGTTCAATAATAGTTTTACTAAACGTTATTTTAATTAAGGAAAATATAGGCTGGCGGGCAGGATTCGAACCTGCGAATTTCTAATAAATATATAAATATATTGTGTGTGATGGTGCAGCTCACCTGGCGAGATTGTGGCACACGGCCATGTGCCGCTCGGTCCAGTCGCGCGTCTGGCAGCGCTCGGAGCAGTACGGCGTGATGCCGCACGCGGCACAGAACGCGTCTGCCGCGGCGCCGCACGCCACGCACAGTTTTGCCGCTATCCGCTGTAGTCCAGGAAGTTTTAGCTGCGCCTATTTACCGTGTACAGTGTTTAATGTGTTTTATGTTGTTAGTCATAGTGTTACGGATACTACAAAGTACAAACAGTATACAGGGTTATTGACAGAAATACCAGAAACCATATTGAGCAAGAGCCCACGACGGCCAGACCTTCGTTATTTTATAAAAGCTACATTTTTTTTTATCTACATTTACACTAATATAATAAAGACGAAAGATTTGTATTTTTGTATGTAACGAATAAACTCAAAAAGTACTGGACCGATTTGAAAAATTCTTTATATCATCACGCTACGACTAATAGGAGCGGAGTAGTAATGAAACATGTTGCAAAAACGGGGGAAAAAATTATAAGACTACGCGGGCGAAGCCGCTGGCAGGAAGCTAGTGAATTTATAATTAAGTAATTGAAAATAAAAAATTTCTTAAACGAAACTAAGCGCAATTGCACACTAAATGTTGCTACGTGATTTAATTGTACTACTAAACTTTGAAACTGTTTTTCATATAATTAGTTTTGGATGACAAAACATTTTTTTCGAATTCCTCTGATTTTTCTCTAATTTTGGTGTGTATGTACCTCAGGTACTAATTTGGGCTAAGTTGTATGGTCTTTCGATGACCTTTTACATTTGTGTTAATGAGAATTAGCATTTCCAACATGTCAATTTTACATGTTCTGTATATTTTACCAATAACCCTGAATAGATCAGTGGCGAAGGCATTATACAACTCAATTCGCACCAGCTTTTCTTTGGAAGTTATAAAAGAGTCCCCCACTCATTTTCTTTTCTTCTTTTTTTGGTAATAAGATGACAAATGTTCCCCGTAACACAGGATTCTCCTAGCACGGGGGCCATTAATCAATCATGTACACTGTAGAAATCTTGTTTAAAAAACTGTACTGTACATACTCGTATTGTCATTTGAGTCAATAAATGTTTTTATTATTATTATACTAATATTATAAAGAGGATAGATTTGATTATTTGTAATTGAGACATTTCTTAAAAATTCGGTCACCAACCATACGGGCCGCCTGACTGTAGCAGCAACCGCAGCCTATGACGTCAGCAACACCAGTGGTAACATTGGCGTCTTATCTTAATGCCTCAGTCGTATTAACTACTTGGATAACCCGCCTCAGTTGTTAAGGGCCGAACGTCACTTAACCTAATGAATCATTAGCTATAGTCCACGCGGAACTAGTTGGCCGCGCCTTAGTTAAGGACGCTGGTGAGACGGCACCCGCCCCCGCCCCTCCGTCCCACCGCGCGCAGGCGACCCCTCCCCTCCATCCCGCTGTCCCATACCTAAGGTGCGGTCAACTAGTTCCGCGCAGGCTATAATAGACCGACAGAACTTCATAATTTATATTAATAAGGTATATTAAAGCTTTGATTGGATTGTTCGCTTCGATTTTTTCATCCTGGAGCGGTGCCCTGAGATTTTGAGGTGTTACTGTGTTAGTATGACACTTAGATTGTCCATGTTAGTTTAATTATTTAACTGTATGTGCCGTAAACCATAGATTGTTAACCTTTTGAACGCCAACATCAGCTATAACCGACATGCGCACGCGTGCCCTATGCGTCTATACTCGACATATTACATAAATCATTACTTCAATGTTTTATTGATATATGCTGCAGCTTAAAAACTGAATCTCAGGGCTTGGCGTACGAAGATGCTGTTATCGCGTGGCATCAAAAGGTGATTATAATATCTTAGGACATTTTTTTACACAGCACCATCTAGTCCCAAACTAAGCTCAAAGCTTGTACTATGGGTAGTAGACAATGCTAGATATAATACTTATATACTTTTTTTTGTAAATACATACTTATAATATATAAGAAACACCCAGACAAACACAAACACCTAAGTTCATCACTTAAATGTTTTTGTATTGTGGTAATCGAACCCACGACCTCGTGATCAGCAGTCCGGTACTCGAACCACTAGACCACAGACGTCGTCAATAATATATAATTATAACAATACACAAAACATGCGTGCAGGACAACACGAACAAAAATACCATACCCACTATATACAAGGTGGAAGGGACATCGACCCACAAACGTCGTGACAAGGATTCACTCAAGGTCAAAATAAAATGACCTAGGTCATTCATGTAGAAAATGATCGATTATTACAGATAGACATTTTTGAGCGCGCAGTGTATTGCTAAAAACGCGATTATAACGCTCCGCGGTGAATGTTATCGCGCGCGCGATACGAAATAAATCAAAAAACAATTTTATTAAATTATAAATCTAATTTTGGTTGATAGAAATAATGTTTTTTTACACATTCAAGTAAAAAAAGATGTAGAAAAAATTTAAAAATTGATGAAAAAAGTTCCGGAAAATTTTAACGCAGGGGGGTCCAGAATTATGTACTGAACCCATGGTATCAGGGACATCGCCGCACATCCGAGCGTCGATGTCCCTTCCACCTTGTATAACGTCATTGCCATACCCTATCTCCCCTTACATTATGTCCCATTATCGTCCTGCTGACTGTGAAGGCAAAAAAAAAAAACAAAAGCAAAGCAAACAGCAAAAATATCGTTACGAACGATATTTTTGCACTTTTTGACTACGATCGTTCCTACACAGTTATTGTTTAACCACCCTATTATTGTTTAACCATGATTGTCGTTACACTGCAGGGTAAATACCCCCCTACCCTCCTTTTAAGTTCAATGCGATTTTGGATCAATATTTCCATAGGAATCAAGCTAATCCCGCCATGGCGCTGTCAGTTACCTTACTCGAATTATAATCTTGTAAGCACTAGCTACAGCTAGTATTTAGCAACGCAAAGAAAACCAACAGAAATATTAAGTAACACTTTAATTATAAACACAAACAAGCAAATTAACACATAACTAACAGAAATTAAGTAAAATTAAAACAAATTAAATTAAACACTTTACCTCAAGCCTCCCGCGGTAGGGAAACTCGAGTCAAGTTCAATAAACTAATGTTACAATAGTAAAAATACTTACCCTAAAAACTTATGTAAATTAGTACAAACTAAAATTGTTACTAAAAATAATGCAACGTCCTTGTTCAGTTAGTAGGAGTAGTAAGTAAAGAGAAACATGTTTCAAACATTCGTGGTAAACAAATGTTGAGTAACATTGTTGCAGCAACTTTTAGCACGCCGTGCAGTATGTTGTTACCATATTTCTGGATGTTATCAACATTGTACTCAAATGTTGCTCAACATGTTTATTGATGTTGTCAACAATATTGAGCAACAATTTCTCTGTATTTGTGGATGTTGTTCAACATTTGTTTACTTGAAACATTAGTATGCATGACTGGCAGCCGCGACGAAAGTCTATGATACCGAGAAAGTGGGTCCCACTGGTAGAATTGTATAAGGCGCAAGGCCATACTTAACAGTAAATCTGTAGGGCTATGCGCATATAAATATGAATTAATTTGTCCACAAACAAATATGTCGTCGCATTTCTCGTACCGAGACTGAGGCGAGGGACGAGATAATGTTACGACAAATTTATGTCGCGGGGCACATGTTAGCCTCCCAGAATTGTTTGATTGATCTCAATTTGGTTTACAACATCTTAAAATCGAACAAAGCACCTGTGCTTATTCTAACTAGATAATCTAGCTTAGCTGGATTCCAAATTAGACCCAGTGGTTGTAAATACCACTCATTATGTCACTCTTTTCAAGGCCAGATATCTGATTTTTAAACGCAAGCGGCGGACAGTGGGTATACTTTTTACGATGGACAATAAGGCTATGAATATATCTCCTCAAGATTAGCTTATCAAATACAAATGTTACTGTCGCTCGGTTTTATGATACAGCTCATCTCAACCCTAGCGTAAGACGTGAGATGAATTCTCATTGCGACTTTCGTGGGAATCGTATTGACACTCCATTTACTTACTACTCCATGGTATAACGCGATCGCATACGCATAAATCTATCTAATAGTAAGCCAATTTAACCGCTTGTTTTAGCAACGCTGAGGCGAAGTGAGGCTGCGTTTCCACCAGATGTACGCGAGGAAGCTGATCGGTGGACTAGGACACAAATCTACAAATAGGGTGAGATTTTTTCCTTGCGCATCGCTCGGCTTCCTGACACAACTCTCTCTGGTAGAAACGCTGCCTAAGAGTGGAGCGGTGTCCCCCCTTCTGCCCGCGACAACTCAAGACCCTGGCGTACCAGCATTTAGCAGCAGGACTTTACATTTCATACATGGTTTATGGATTTTGACTTACTATAAGACAATATACGAACGCCATTAGTACAGCACAGCGGAACCCATTATCATACAAGCTAATTATGTATGAAGCTAATATCTAATACACTAACGCACACTAGGTCACTTTAATAGACGAAGTTATTCAAATATCAAAAATTCGTTATGCATTTGACATAAGGATGCTAAGTTTACGTGTAGACGAACGCGTCAAGTTTCATGCTATGTAATCTCAAAAGAAAACCTTGTATTAATAATAGGCTTACTGTGCTGAACAAATTGGGATCACAACTAAGACAAAACCAGTTAATAATGTCATTAAAACAAATCACAGCTCGAGTGGGAATGACTTAGGGACTTGGGATACATGGTCATGTAACTTAAAAGCATTACTAAAACAGCAAACTATTAAAAAAATATCACGATAATTACTTGGATAAGGTACGCGTAATAGAGCGGTTTTTGCCGTTAGTATCGTCGATGAGGTCACTAAGATCAGGGAAGCTAAAATTCATGGTCGTGGCGAATCCCATGGCGGGGCAAGGGTTAGGCAAATGGATAAAACGCATTTGGTACGTGTCTGGCAAACCCTGCCGCCTCCTCAGGTGCAAGACGATTCAAGTCAGTTTTCCCCACCAGAAAATAAGCCGACATATTATCCCGAAACAATTGTGTTGTCACAATAAAAAACTCTCTCTTCTCAAGGCGTATTAGCAAGAGATATCGTGATCGATTATCTTGCGCGTATCTCAATAAAAATGTGTACATTTCCTAATAGTTTGTTTTCAGTACATGAAGTGTCAGGAACATAATTATGTATCTAAAACATGTTTTGGCAACATCTATCACGACAACAGCTCATAATAATAGAAAATGAAGCTACCAGTTCCAGAAGTATAAAATACAATAAGAATCCATAATTTGCTTGCCATGCAATTGTCAATATTCATCATAATCGAATTGAATTATTTGGTGGGTAGTTTAACATTTTGACATCGTATCGGTGGGTAAAATACAAGATTTGTATCAGAAATCTCCTTATCAGAATTCTGAACAGAAAAATGGAATTGGGCTTGTAAATGAAGGCAAAATGTTGGTAACATAAAAACAATAAAAATTATGCTTTTTGTGACTTGTTGAGTGAAAAGTCATCTATTCAAGCAATAAAGTTGAATTTCAAGTGACCTGTAATTTTTTGCTTGTTATAGCAGTTTCGAGCTGACCAGCCCCGACAGACAGCACCCGTTCACGAGCATAACGCACGCATCAGCCCCGCTTGGCTCGACCATATTGCAGGGAACCCAACGGCCCAATACATAACGCTACCATCAGCAGGACATTTTAGTGAGCATGACATACTCGCAACTGCAATTACCTAAACTCAAATTCAACATACTGTAAAACTGTGTTTGTATTTTGTATTAGGATATTCGCTATTTGGTCAAAGCAAAATGGACCATGTGTATGAACCAGCAAGTTTATTAATAAGTCTCTGTTCGACATTTTTGATAAGGAGTTTCAGAAGAATTCTATATTAAAAATGGGTGGGTTTATAACAAAAACAAGTGTCATAGAAATACAGCAACAATATAAAACTTAGTCACACTACAATATGAAGAGAGGTAGTAACCTTTCCTAATCTAATTCAACATCACAAACGTACAAAAAACTGAAGAAAATCTGTGAGTACGTCTTAAATGTTCAAGTCATAGTATATTGATGTTTCCTTTGTGTGAAAGAAACTTCAAAATAATCACATGATAATTAAAACGTCTTACAGAAGTAGTGTCATTCGGAAATCATTCATAATTTGTTACATTTAAAGTCTATAATGTCAGTCTGGAGTAGTTTAGAGAGCTTATTTGTAGGCGGCAATTTTAAAGCAGATTTTTGGACTCCTAATCCTTCTAACAAAAGGATCAAAATCCAATAATTTTTAAAGGCGGATCAAGGCAAATAACACTTCGTTAGCTGTAGAAATTACGACCTTATCCTGAATAACGGAAAGCTCATAATTCTCTAGAGCTAAGGTGAACAGTTCAAGGCAGAATATTCATATTCATACTTCGTCAAAACGTGTTGAAACTTCTAGAAATAGAACTTCAGTTTTTCTCCTCCGATAGACGGGTCAAAATTCTTTCCTTGCAATATAGAAACAGATTGCTTGTCAATGTACACGGTGAATTTACCGTTACTAGGGTAAACTGTATCAGTAAATATCTGCCATAGCTCAGTGTTAAGCCCAGGGTTCTTGTCTTCGAGCAAATCGAAGATAATATTCAAATCATCTTTGTTCTCCGGTAGTATACTCATGGGGATCTTCATTATAATTTTGTGGTAGCCCTGCTGTTCCGGCAAAATCATTTCAGTATCCATACTCTTTGGTGAATCAGGTTCTATGATCACAGGGTCCAAATCAGAATCTGTCTTATTTCCCGTATAGAAGAATATCTTCTGATCCCCCATGCTTAATTCAAAGTCTTCTTTTTTTATTAAGTTGGCAGAATCTTCGTCGATTTCTAAGTCGCAGACGTTGTGAGCTGTTTTCTCGTGTTGCGCAATGACACTCCATTGTTCTAGTTTCAAACTAGGGTACTCTTTCTTTAGTTCAGATTTCATATCATCAAAGCTCTTCTCTTTAGGTGCTTGCATGGAGAGTTTGCTTTTAGAACGCTCTAAGGTCTCCATTTCAGTAGATTTACGGTCTAATCTCTTAGCGTGTAGCTTGCTAAGCTCTTCTAGACTAGCTTTAGGTTTAAGTAGCGATTGTAGATGTCCTAATTTAAATTGGACTGCACTAGCTCCAATGAATTTGTTGAAATTCTGTCCTGTTATAACTTGAGCGGATAATTTATCAATTTGCAATACGACATCTAATTTCGTCTTAGTTCGTACTGTGCTTATTTTCCTCCAATATTTCGTTCTCAGTCTTGGGTTCTGTTTCTGCAGTATCGCAATAACTTCATTCGTATCTTTATCAGTTTTGCACACCATACTTATAATACCAACTGCTCCTCTGAATTCAGTGGATTTTAGATGTATGTGTAGCTTAGAATTGACTAAAGGAAGAGCTTGTTCAATCCAATTTCTTGATGCCATAGCTTGACAAATAATGAAGATGACGCCATCAAAGAGATACATATCATGGAATTTAGGCAAAGTCTCATCGTTAATCTCACCCTTTTCTAAAGATTCTACAACAATATTCTCGAATGTTCTTTTTATTGTATGGAATAAAGATTCATCTATTCTAGACTCTGGGTAATTGGATGGACCTACGTACAGTTTTAGATCATCAGCGATCAAGTCAGAATAATGGTTGGTACGGATCCTGGTTAGAGGAGCAGCCATTATCTCAGGATCTATTGGCACGAACATCTGCTTGAGAACCGTATCTCTTTGTTTCCTGGTATCCATATCGTCAATTTCTTTGCTAGTTTCGTCAAAGCTAACATCGCGTTTCTGTCTATCAATAATTCTAAAAGTTAATTTATCTCCTTCGTAGCTAGGATCAAAGTCTGGACTTTTAATCACTTCTAATGACTCTGGGTCTACTCCAAATTGGCGTTTCTGCTTTCCGGCAACATCCGAGTAATATTTCCAACAATCAGGCTTCAACCCCGGGTACTTAGTCTGTAACTTCAGCAATATTTCTACAGATTCAACATGAGCATGTTCCTTTGGCAGTCTCATGACTATTCTAGTATATCTAACTAGGCTTTTAATATCTCTAAAAGTTAATTTTAACCCTGTAGAGTTAATGAATTTAGGTAACACTTCAGTTAAATAATCCTTAGTTTCCAAACTATCACATATGTAAATCACAGCACCATTTGACAGATATATATCTTGGAATTTGGGAATGATTAAGTTGGCAAAGCGTTGCATTTTCATATCTTTATGCAAGTATTCTTTAAATAGATGCTTTAGTCTCCTAATGTGAGTCCCTTCTAATTTATTCTGAGGATATCCCTCTAGGGTTATAGCTACTTTAAGTTCATGTTCGACATGTAAATAGTTTGTCCGTCGGTGATACGCAATGCCTCTGTTACTATCAATGTTGAGATTGCTACTCCTTGCGATCAAATTATCATTACTTTCAATAAAAGATTCGGTTTTGTCTGAAACGGCGACCCCCGATGTGGACATAATATTTCTCTCGCTCTCGAAATGCTCTTGCAACTTCGATTCGCGTTTCTCCGTCTCAAGCTCGTTGCTATAATTGTTGGTTTCATCTGACCAAACAAGCACTTCGTCTTTGTCACTGATGTACTTGACATCTTTGAGTTTCTTTAGTATATCCTTCTGTAAACTGCTTTCTAGTTCTTTCCTCACATCATCTGACTCGTCCACTTCTACAGTTTCTGTGGGTCGCTGTTCTTCTTGCACTATATTTTCCTCTTGTTTTACAGCTTCGATTTCCTTAACGCTTACATCAGAAGGATTACGAGGAGTAGCTTCGGCTGATCTCAAGTCATCCAGCAGCTTAACCCTAGAAGCAACACTTCTCAGATCCTCCTCCATCCCAGAGAGAAGACATTCGTAGTAAATTTCAGTGTACCCAGTCAATTCGAATTCCATCTGACCGTAGTCTATGACATTTTTGAAGGAAGGCCCGCGAATAATTTCGCCAGATACTCTGTCAATTAGGAACGAGGTATATTCAACATCTTCAACGGTCTTTTGGGCGTAGATTTTCCATAGACTGGTCTTTAGCATCGGGTTAAAGTACTGTAGGAGTTTAAAAGCATCCTGAGCGGTTGCAGGCCAACAAGACCTAGGTATCTTTAACACTGCCAAACACAACCTTTTGACTTTGGACTTGAGTAACACTAAATTAGTGCACATTCTCTCTTGCAAACCTGGGGAGACTCGTACCATCCAATCTCTAGTATCACCATCTTTACAGATACACACAAGAGCGCCTCGATTTAAATAGTAGTCTAAGAAAGCCGGAACTCGTTTCAGGAGACCAGCTTTGAGTTGCATATCGATGACGTCAGTGAGACTACGTTGGAATTGCTCCATTTGCCGCAGTCTCATCTTAGATTTAGGATACCCTGCCAAGGCGATGACGAGTTTTAAATCTTCTTCAACTATATCCATGTAGTCGGCATTTCGCAGTTGTATCAGTCGGTTCGTTTCGTCTTCGTCGTCACTGTCAGTATAAAAGTCACTGTACTTCAAGTCGCATGTCACTTCGCTCCTACATTTGCCGCGTCGTTTGATTTCTTTTTTGCTAGTCGCGTCAGATCGCTTGCTGTAAGTATCGATTTTGCTACAGTCAGACTTTTTGGTCACCTTACTCGGTGTTGTACCGTCAGTTGTTTTACTATCGACTATTTTACTGGAGTATTCGGATTTTTTGTCGGTAAGTTTGCTATTGACTGACTTATCTCGATAATGCTTGTTCTCGCTACGGTCTTCGGAGCAGAGTACGCAAGTGGAAGGTGTGGAGCTACCGTCGTCAGTGCGCCCATGCTCCCAGGAACGCTTGGTCTTCACCTTACACGAGCAGACGGTGGTTTCGTTCTGAAGCAAAACTGTCGGTATCGATTTTGTCGCTCTGATTGCTAGACTACGGGAGTGTTGCCAGATGTCTCGATGTTGCCTGTTGTGGTCGTAGCGAATGGCACAAATCTCACAGTTGTGACTCTAGGGAACACATGCTGTTTTTAATCGACATATGACATACCTTGCTGCCTCCCCCGGTAGCAAACAAACCATGCAGATTTTCCGAACGCGAAAAAAAAGATGTATTAATACATGGAAGATCAAAAAATCACCGATCACGATAGACGCCTTCTGTCTGTAATTTTCGAATTCATTCCCCAATTTTGACATGACGTATCTGGCAACACTGGGTGTGAATTTTCATTCTTATGATGATAGATGCATGAAGCGTTAAGCCCATACCTAATGCAAATGCGCGATGCAATTAAAAGAGACCAGAAAATGTTGAAAAAATAAAATCCAATAAGCCAATCAAAACATTGAAAAACAAAAACATTAAAAACTTTGAATTTTGTCTTGTTGTGATCCCATATTTGTATAAAGTTTAATGAAAATAGTGTTTCCAGCAACATAAGTTACCGTCATCAATTTTGAGCAAATGTTGCTAAACACTTGACTACCATGAAGAGTAAGGTTGACAAAAACATTGTTGACAACAACTTTAAATGTTGCCGACGTCAACAATGTTTCCATGTTCAATGTTGACCACCTGTTGCTCAACATTTGACTACTATGAATAGAAAGGATGACGTTTTACATTGTTTCCAGTAATATTAAATTTGTTCTAGACTGTCAAATTAACCTATATTCTAAGATTCCTTTGACCTTTCTCGACCGATAACAGTGTTGGCTAAGGCTCAACATTTGTGTCTACTATGTTTCGAGCAACAATTTACTTTAAATTAATTTAAAATAAAACATTGCTGGAAACATTGTAGACACGCCACTTCCGATATAATGTGAGAAGTTCCGTGCTATTTGAAACAGCTTCAGCAACAAAATATGGACGGTCCATTCAATATACCAATTTTAGTTTGTACATCTACAATTAATATGAAGCTGAATTATCCAATAATTGGAATTGGAAACCGTTTATTTTGACCGTTCGTGGGCTTAAAGTGCAGTTCCAAACATCAGAGTTAACGATTAAATTTTTTTCAGTACTCTCATTGCACGGAATGCCTATAAAAATGGTGTGCCCGCCCATATTACGGCTTATTTTGTAGGGACATTGCTGACGTATTAGATTTACATTCCTTACTAAGCTAAGCGGACTTGCGCAGCGCGGCAGTCGTCTCCCCGGATCTACCCGGTTAGGTCGTTTAAAGTTATGTAGCATATATGTATATGTATAACGGGTACCAGTAAATAATAAATAATATCTAATGAGTTCCACATTTGTCTGCCTCGTTGGTCTAGTGGTCCCAAATGCGACTGCTAAGGTAGAAGTCCTGGGTTCGATCCCCGGGTCGAGCAAAGTGTTGTTGGGTTTTTTGTGAAATTCCCAATAGCAGCTCGGAGTCTGGATTTGTGCCCGGTTTATGGCAATAGGCTCGCCCCCTATTACATGGGACCTAAACATACTGGCGAAATGTGAATGTACATTAGTACGCCTCTGCCTGCCCCTTCGGGGAATATGGGCGTGATGGTATGATGGTATGAGTTCCACATTTATTTATCCGCAAACTATCATCCTTATAAAGTGACTTATACGGACCCCTACATTTTATGGGTTCATGAAAAAGTAGACCATAACTGGACCAGTTCAACAAAAACAAAAGAAATAAGGAAGTCCATTTTCCCCGCAGCATTATTTATTTCTATTATTCGAATAAACAAAAACAAAACGAATATAACAAAGGTCAACAAAATCTGCCCAAATGATGTACTGAAGGTACACTTATTGGAAAAAATACCCTGTATTACGCTGGTCAAAACTATAGTCACACTTTTTTATGCTTACTAGGGGATGAGAAAAAATAAATTTTAATTTGAAAAAAATCACGCCACTTTGACACACTGTATAGTGTTTTTATAGTAAAAACTGTCAACTTTACAGCTATTTGCTGTCAGTGTCAGTTTCGGAATGTCAAACGCACGCCATTAAGGCACATTATGTACAGTAATAATTGGACTTCAGGTTTATGTATTGTATCTTGTCGTAGTTGTAATGAATTGTCTTAGTCTGTAGTTTGTCACTGTACTTATTGAAATAAAATAAAATTATTAACAGTTTCATAGTGATTTTATGGTAATAAAAACTTGACAGCTGTCATGTACCTCAGGTACAAATTTGGGCTGAGTTGTAGGGGCTTTTGATGACCTCCTTTCCGAATATTTGCAAGCCCTAATGACAACTCCTATTTTAAAAGAATTACTGAAAATATCATCATCCGAAATTCTAAGGTACTCGTTAATTTTTTCTAATGTACGAATTATATTTTTCATTATTCTCTATAATTCTATTTACGTAAACGAAATGCCGTAAGCACAGCACTTGGAAACGGTTAGATCGCTTCAGCTATTTTTTTTAATCGTCATAAAACGAATAAGGATAATAATCGATCAGTTATAGTCCACGCGGAACTAGTTGGCCGCGCCTCAGGTAGGGACAGCGGTGAGGCGGCGGGTTACTGTGAACGAAAGCAAGCGCCCCCGCCCCTCCGCGCGCAGGCGACCCAGTAACCATGGAGTTTCTTGCCGGTTCTTTTTTGTTATTGTTATCTTAGATAGGTTTGCGCTTGACCATAACTCGCCTGATGTTAAGCAACGATGTTCTTCTTAAATAGGAAACGACTAATTTGGAACCGTGCACCTAGCTTCGACATTTCATAAGTGCCTGTATAAGGTCTATATGAAAATAAAACTATTTTGATTTTGACCCCGCACCTCCGTCCTGCCGCTCACACACCTAAGGCGCGGACAACTAGTTCCGCGCAGACTATAGTTACGCACCCAATTCCCACCAGTACCCAATACCAAAACACGTACAATATTAGGTAGTTATGAGCATGCAATATTAAGATGTACAACTCACCGAATCACCTGCGCCCGCGCTGAAGCTCACGTCTGCGTCACGAGTGTCCCTGTAAACAAATATTCATTTATTTAATTTATAATCCACACCAATAACATAATAAAAACAACAACATTAAATAAAAAAAAAATTAAAAAAGTATTTTGTTATTTAGTAGTGGCGGCCATCTTGGATTTAAAATTTATGATAGTGGAAAAAATCGGCTGGCGGGCAGGATTCGAACTTGCGTCTTCTGGTTCGGTACACCAGACGCTATGACCGCTAAGCCACCGCGTAATTTTAGCATGGAAAATGCTTAAAAGATATTTATCCTAGTGTATAGAATTCTACTAGTCAAGCCCTTTCATTCGATACCCATATTGGGGGTTGTGAAAATACATGTAATCCGCGATTTTGTGGTGGCGAACACTTGGACTGATTTTTATCAAACATAGCTAAGAACACTCCAGACTAATTCGCCTTTCAAACAAGAAAACATAAAATAAAAATCGGTTCATCCGTATGGGAGCTAAAGATGCCACACACAGACACACACACATAACAGACATAAGAATATAAAATAATACAAAAGTTAATGTACAATGGGCGGTCTTATCGCACAAGGCGATTTCTTCCAGACAACCTTTGGATGGACAGGAAGAAGAAAAACAAACTTTATTACTTCAGCGAAAGCTTGAAAATATTAACACTTACAAGTCAAAGCGTGCAAAGCAGGTGGGCTCATTTTAAAATGTGCTTTATAGAGATAGCAGTGTGGTTATCAGTCTTTTATTTCGTGTCAATGGTAATCCTATCCTAGTAATATTTAATCGAGGTATTCCTCGAAGCGCAACTATTTTGAAGCTATCGCAATATGTGCGGCCTAGCCATTACTACTATTACTATTCGAGTTCAATACAATAATGCATTCAGGATGCTTTTGGGGCTGCCACGCTTTTGTAGCGCGTCAGGGATGTTCGCGGACGCACATACTGACGGCTTCACAGCAATCAGACGCAAGCGTGCAGCGTCCTTGCTACACAGAGTCTGTGGCAGCACAAACAGTCTCCTGAATGTCATTGCAAGTAAACTGGATTGTCCAATTATATATGACTTGTGTCTATTAATAAGTACTAACATAGTTTTATAAGTTATATTGTTACTAACAAATTGTATATGGAATATTAATTCTGAAATAAATGATTTATTATTATTTATTATTACGAAAAAACTTAGAGGTCATACATAGGGATTTTTACAGAAAAAAAAAACATTCGAAGCAAATTAAACGCTTTGCAACAAAATAAGCACATAACACAACATATATGTACAGATTGCCACACATGAACACAGGTATGACTCACCGAAATCTTACGTGTAAGTTCTTTATACGTTTGAGCCTAGTGTAAAAAAAAATACAAATTATTAGAGTAATTTATGTTATCTATACTAATGTGGAAGAAATTCTAACTAAAATGGAACGTATGAACGGAAGCGAATGAAAGGACTGAATGAATGGATAGGAGAAAGGTGAACGAAGATGGCGAAAGAAAAATCAGAGACGACGAACGACGAGAAGCAAGACTAGATTGTAACGATAGTTTTTATTATCCGAATTTATTGTTTTTCAAGCGGAAATATAGTCAATTCAACAAGAACAAGCTATTATTTCACAACCCGATCCTACACTAATATTATAAAGAGGAAAGATTTGATTGTTTGTATTGAATAGGCTCCGAAACTACTGAACCGATTTGAAAGTTTTTCAGGGTTAGATAGCCCAGTTATCGGGGAAGGCTATATACCATCACGCTTCGACAAATTGTATTAATTGTAATTAAAACTGTATTAATTTTATTTGTAAGAACCCATGTACAACGGACGTTACATATCTTTCAATCCTTCGGGGAATTCAAGTTCAAATGTTATTATTTGAAATAAGCTTTTACAAGCATATGTTTAATGTTATGACTAGTTGCACGGTTCAGAAAAGTTGATCCTATAGAGGAGAATCCGGAAAGAAACTCCATGGACACTCTCGGAAGTGCCTAAGTTAAAGCTTTTAACAAATTTTTATTTTGGTAATTATAATTTTAATGACATTTTTAATATTAATTTTGATTCTGATTCTTGTTTAATTGCATTTTGTTTTATCGATATGTGTAAATTTTTTATCAATAAGGACGTTGTCTGATATAGATGGATATTAATTTTATTTTATCAATACAACCTGGTACAATCAATCAACAGCTTGTATATGGATTTGCCGCACCCGAAAAATAATAATAAAAAAAAACTATCACTGCTAGATATTGTCTGTATATAGGTGTTGAATTATAACATCTACATCAACTGGTTCCGTGGTGTAGTGGTTATCACATCTGCTTTACACGCAGAAGGCCGCCAGTTCGATCCTGGCCGGAATCATATTTTTTTGTGCTTAATTTAACATTTGGAACTGTGAACGGCTACTGTGATTCAAATTCTAATATTTTATTTCAATTAGACCATATAAATAGGTACTTTCGAAAAGTCAAACTAGTTGCACGGTTCCAAAAAGTTGGACTTATGGAGAAGAGCCGGCAAGAAACTCCATAGTCACTCTTAAAAAAAAATATACATATAAATGGTTACAGTAATAATTTAGTTTTGGGGATAGTGCAGTTCGATATGTAAAATTAAAGAGTACTTTACTTACATATTAAAAAAAAAAGATAGCTATAAGCAGTTAGAGCTGACCAGTCCCGACAGACAGCACCCGTTCACGAGCATGACGTGTGTATCGGCGCCGTTTGACTCAACCATGTTGCAGGGAATAAAACGACCCGACACACAACGCCGATGTTGTCACGTGTTCCTTTTAAGTTTTTTTGTAGTAAAACTTGTATGATTCCGATATTTGGACGGCATACAGAACAGATGGTCTACTTCTTAAGCAAATCCGTAATTTCGGTGTTCGTTACGGGTGTTTTCTACTCCGTATCACTTACGGACGCATGATTTGTTCGGAGCCCGAACTAAGAATGAATGACAACACAATTTGACAGTTATACCTACTCCCGATGTGTTTTTACCCGTCCGAAAAATTGACATTAATGGTTTTAACGGATCGTTGTTTAGGCTATTTTCGGACGGGCCAGTTACTTCGTTGACACTTTGAGAAACATTTTTTCTCTAATCCCCCACTTTTACAATAATAATGAACAAGTTTTACTTTTATAATAACCCTGAACTCGAGCCATCCATATAGGTAGTTTAGCTGCCTACCCCATGGGTGTGTAAAGACGTGAATGTAAGTAAGTAATATTATTTGTCTTTTTAAAAAAAAAAAACAAGTAGTCAATTTCAACCGCTTTTGTACCGGGTTCCGTGGTGTAGTGGTTATCACATCTGCTTTACACGCAGAAGGCCGCCAGTTCGATCCTGGCCGGAATCAAAAATCTTTTTTGTCTTTTTTAAGCATTTTCGTGCAAAATAATAATACTATAACCTAACCTAAATTAAAAATTTAGAAAACCCCCGACACGAAATGTAATTTGTCATTTTGGGGTGGCAGCCATCTTAGATTTAAAATTTTTCATAGTGTATAGTATTCTCCTAGTTAAGCCCTTTCATTTGATACCCATATTGAGAGAGTTGTGAAAAAATATGTTATTCGCTATTTTGTGGCGGCGGCCATCTTGGACCGATTTTCATCAAACATAGCTAAGAACACTCCCGACTAATTCACCTTTCAAATAAAAAAAACAAAATCGAAATCGGTTCATCCGTTGTGGAGCTACGATGCCACAGACAGACACACACACACACACACACAGACACGTCAAACTTATAACACCCCGTCGTTTTTGCGTCGGGGGTTAAAAATATTATAAAAAGGAGAGATTTGATTGTTTCTTTGCATTGAATAGGCTCCTAATCCCTCTCATACTGAGAGGAGACCCGTGCCCAGCAGTGGGACAGTATATGGGTTGATTATTATTATTAGAAAGCTACATCTTTACCGAGTAACATACTTACATATTATAAATGCGAAAGTAACTCTGTCTGTCTGTCTGTCTGTCGCACTTTCACGCTAAAACCACTGAACCGATTTAAACGAAATTTGGTACATAGATAGTCTAGAGCCGGAGATAGGACATAGGCTACTTTTTAATGCGATAACCTAAATTAAAAATTTAGAAAACCCCCGACACGAAGTGTAATACGCCATTTTATGGTGGCGGCCATCTTGGATTTAAAATTTATTATAGTGTATAGTATTCTCCGAGTGAAGCCCTTTCATTTGATACCCATATTGAGGGAGTTGTGGTAAAATATGTAATCCGTTATTTTTTAGCGGCGGCCATCTTGGGCCGATTTTCATCAAACATAGCTAAGAACACTCCCGACTAATACACCTTTCAAATAAAAAAATCTAAATCAAAATCGGTTCATCCGTTCGGGAGCTACGATGCCACAGACAGACAGACAGACACACACACACACACACACACATACACACACACACAGACACGTCAAACTTATAACACCCCGTCGTTTTTTCGTCGGGGGTTAAAAACAGGGCTGTAAGGGGTTGAAATAGGGGATGAAAGTTATAGGAAATATCCAGACGATGCGGGCGAAGACGCTGGCGGAAAGCTATTGTTTTTTAAATATATAATTATTTCCTTAGCAGAGCTGTGGCCCAGGTGTGATAAATGAAATCGAAGACTTACCTATCACTGACATTCCGCACCACAATCTTCCCGTCTGGTAAGATACATCTGTTGCTCATTTGGGGCATCTGTAACAAATAGCAGTTTATTTTTATTTTTTTTATATTACTAAGGTGGCAAACAAGCATACGGCCCGCCTGATGGTAAGCAGTTACCGTAGCCTATGGACGCTTGCAACACCAGGGAATTCACTTGAGCGTTGTTAACCCTAAAAAGTTTTATGGAGGATTCACTGCGCCGGCAGTTTAAGGGAATATTCCTCTTACTGCTAGCGCAGCACATCCTTAGGAGGAGCTCTGGCGACCTTACTGCACTTGTTTTATAAAAAAATATGAAGTTTTATTCGAAATATTTTTTTTTACTTGTAAACTGAAAAGGATTACATAAATGTAATCTAATATCGATACCTAATAATATCTTCACGGATCAGACAGGGTTTTCATAACATGTATATTCCTTTGTAAATATAAAATGTTTTGAAATAAAACTACTTATTACGGATTTTATCGCGTTATATTGATATTATTTTAATCCCGACGTTTCGGACCCTTTACAGCGTCCATGGTCACGGGTGACTAAGGTGGCAATTGAAATTAAAAAACATCCAAATTTCAATAGAGAAGATGGCTGGGTCTTACCACCTACTTGGAACCCTATTATAGATTCAATTAAATCTAAATCCAAGCCTAAAACTGCAAGACCGAAGGATACGGTGAGCTTGTTCTGCGTGAATCGGATTGCCAACAATTAACAAAAATGTAGGGTAGCTGTTAGTAATTGAAACGTCAAGACGCCTACCACCTTAATCACCCGTGACCATGGACGCTGTAAAGGGCCCGAAACGTCGAGATCAAAATAATATCAATATAACTCGATAAAATCCGTAAAAAGTAGTTTTATTTCAATGTCTAGTATTCGCGTAAGTGTCAGAAATCAGTATAAATGTTTTGGTCTAAAAAAATACTTACAGGTCTTTTCTCAGCCTGCTTCAGCAATATGACCCTCTGCTTACACTGCAGCTGCTCCTCGCGCACTTTCAGCTGTTCCAGCTTTAAACTCTCCAGCTCCAGGTGGAGATTGGGGTCCAGGATATCGGAGAATCCCTGTAATAAATTAATATTTCTGTTGAGATAATATCTAATACATAAAATTCTCGTGTCACAGTTTTAGTTGCCATACTCCTCCGAAACGGCTGGACCGATTTGTATGAAATTTTGTGTGCTTATCCGGTATCTATGAGAAACAGCCAACATCTATTTTTCATCCCCCTAAAATGACCCACCCCTATATGGCAAAACAACGTTTGCTGGGACAGCTAGTCTAAAATATAAAATTCTTGTGTCACAGTTTTAGTTGCCATACTCCTCCGAAACGGCTGGACCGATTTGTATGAAATTTTGTGTGTATATCGGGTAGGTCTGAGAATCGGCCAACATCTATTTTTCATACCCCTAAATGATAAGGGTGACCCACCCCTATATGGCAAAACAATGTTTGCTGGGTCAGCTAGTTGTGTAAATAAATCTTTTAAAAACACATACATTTTACTGGCTTGCTGACATATTAGCCATAAGCTGACAAAAATGACAGGGTGTTATAAGTTAAATGTGTTTGTGTGTGTATCTGTGGCATTGTAGTTCCCGAACGGATGAACCGATTTTATTTTCTTTTTTGGTGGTAAAAAACAGTGAAACAAACTCCCCGGCCAAGCCCAGCAGTGAGACACCTCTGACAATGTGACACAATCATACTTCTTATCTGGTGTAGCCAACAACACTTCGACCCGTGAGATCTTTTGTCCCCATTAGTCATAGTTCAAAGCCAGCTTCATTTTATGGAGCATGTTGTTTGTGGCATAGTACCTACTAATCTATACTAATATTATAAAGAGGAAAGATTTGATAGTTTGTTTGTATGTATTGAATAGGCTCCGAAACTACTGGACCGATTTAAAAAAATCTTTCAGTGTTAGATAGCCGATTTATCCGGGAAGGCTATAGGCTATATACCATCACACTATGACTAATAGAAGCGGAGTAGCAACGATAAATGTTGCAAAAACAGGGAAAAAAGTTATCAAGACCATGTGGACAAAGCCGCTGACTGAAACCTAGTATAATTATACTTACATAGTCATCTTCCATAAGCAAGTCGTCCATGTTGTTGTCACCGTTGGGAATGTCCTCTTGTGCTCTGTAAAGAACGATAAATAGCAAATATAATAAATAATGTATACATAATAAATAAAGTCAGGTTTGTTACAACACTTATAACTCAAGAACTGCTGGACCGATTTTCATGGCTTTTGATTTGATGGAATTGTCCTCACTTTAAATAGCAGAATAACTATTGAAACATGACCACGCGGGTTCTCCCGCGTGGTCATGTTTCAATTTCATGCTTTCCACCAGCAGCTTCTGCTGCTGGTGGAAAGCTAATTTATATAATTGTCTTTAAGACTGGCCAAAGAAAGCAAGGTCAGACTCACCTTAAGAGCAGAGGAAACAAACAGGAAGATGTAGAAACTTATGGGGGAAATCTTTCACCAGAAGTGGAATTATATTGGGCAGTTGCCTTGCGTCGTTGCTCAAAAGTAAAATAAGTATTGGTATTGGTCAGACATTAGTTCAAAAAATAAGTTCGTCGTCAAAGATGATTTAAAAAATATATATATCACTAATGTTTGTCGGTTCTCATGGGAAATGTGTTATTCCAGAGGCGAAATTTTCGCGACAACGTTATCAGTTCCACGAATTCCCGACAGTGAAAAAAAAGCAACGGTCATTCAAGCAGTCTCAAAAAAAATGTTTATATTATGACGAAAATGAATGCTAAATGTTACATACAAACTTGAAGAGTTTCTTTAGTACCGAGATTTTCTTTTTATCTGAATTTATTCATTTGGATGCCTTTTGAGAAGGAATTGAACAAATTTATAAATTATGTAGGTACTTGTAGAACTGTATTCGTTGAGAATATAAAGATAAGTGATTATTTCAAAGTATTATGAATAAAGCAAACAATCGTCTTACATATTATTGTGTGGTTTGTCCATAAACTCGAAATAATTTCTTTTTGTAGGTAGGTAGGTTTTTTGAAATTTCTAAGAACGAAATCGCAATACAAGGCGTGGGTTGAGATAAGGAATATAAACGGCCTATTGATATATGATGATAGTTAAATTCTGTTTAGTCTTTCTTACAACAAGTATCGACTTACTCTTGATTTTGCTGCATCGACGAAAAATACTTTTGTAATAACATGGCGACAGTAAATTAAACTTACTTTAGTCGCGTAGAAGTGATAAAGTATTCACAAAAGTGTCACAGTTTTCAAATATTATTATATACTCGGCAGTAAAAACTATGTTTTCATAAATTTACTAATTATTCACACAAAAAGTTTGCTTTGAAATCACAAATTATGCGCAAACAACAACTTTTGCCTCCATTATGAATTTCACTGAATTTGACAGAAAAGAGCCAATCAGACAGCAGACATCGAATGTTGAATTTTGATTGGTGAATAGAATTCAAAGTGGATTTCCATGGGTCTATTTTGTGGCAAAGGACACTAGTCGTTATGCCTATAAAAAAACGTATTTATTATAATGATTTTGTTTGAATTTTTATTGTTGTAGAAATTGTACGCAATTGATGATTTGTTAAACTTACTTTTATATGGACAACGGTCGGACAATAATGTTAATTATTTTTTATTTGTGGAATTACCGTGTAATGAGGGGGTTCACCAGAGACATTGTAAAATATGTCTTACTCATAGATTAGAATACCCTTTGTCTTACTCAAGTAATCGCTACGCTGAGGATGCGTGAACAACTTGTTGCCTTGTTTTAAAATGATGCCATGTCGTGCGACATGTTGTGCGACGAAAATAACTGTGCGTTTCTGAATTTAGGTATTTCAAACGGCCGCAAAAGTAGTCACTTATAAACAGATTTTATGAAAATATATCGCAATTACAGAACAATAACGACTCCAACCGTCTTTAAAAAATAAATGACGTCAAATATCAAGTTTCTTATTTCACCAGGGGTGCTGGTGAAATAAGAAACTTGATATTTGACGTCATATTTTTTGTGGCTCCTGCGAGCGAAATAAATAAGGAGAGAAGGATAAAAGATGGGCTCAATCATGAAATAAGTACAAAACACAAAGGACGTTTACTAGTTCTTTTCATACCAAATATAGAGGGTAGACTCTTGGGAGGACTATCGCTGTAATGAAGTGTCCATCGAAAAGCCTCACATTATGGTGGCGCCACGGTTGCAAGGTGGTTAATTTTAACAATGTTTTTAGCATTGTTAATTCATCATTTTGTCAAAGAGTATTTGTTGTTTGTAACTATTTTTCTTTAAACATACCGGCGAAATGTGGGTTTACATTAGTACACCACGGATACGTGTATGTTATCTTAGAAACTGCGTAATGAAAGTACAGTTGTCGCCAATCTTGAAGTTGGCACGAGCTAACTTCAACCCGTACGTCAACCATGAGTTCTATCGAATGGCTTTCGATAGGTTATTTACGCATCGAAACGCTGTAATCTCATAGAAAATTTTAGTTCCTTACGTAACCGCTAGAGGCGCTGCGAGGGTTTTCCATACTTATATTTTACGGCGTCGCTAGCGAGTCTAGTGAGAAAAACTCATGGTCGAGGCACCGGCCGTAAAAATCGGAGAAAGAAAAATATTGGATTAAAATGATTTGGCGAGACCGCTTTAAAGTTATCATATTAATGTACCACTTACCGAGAATTCCTTCCACGACTGATAACACTGCCGCTGTCTTCTCTCTCTCTGTTACTCAAGCTCATCCTATCATTTCTGTCTCTTCCGCTGTTCACGGGCCTATCCTGCCAATCCCGGCTCGGTCGGTTTTCCACCACTTTCTTGCTCTAAAGATAAATACAATGTATGTATAAGGGCCTGTTCCACAACGTCTATAAAAATGAGATGAATATAAAAATTGAACAAAATTTGTATGAAATTATACAAGGTAGAAGAGTCATCAACGCACAAACGTACCAAAGTTTCACTCTTGGTCAAAAATAAAATGACATAGGTCATTCATGTAGAAAATCATCGGTTATTACAGATATTAACATTTTTGAGCGTGTATTGCTAAAAACGCGATTATAACGCTCCGCGGTGTTAATGTTATCGCACGCGCAATCCGAAATTAAATAAAATTATTATTTTTTAATTATAAATCTGATTTGGGTAGACAGAAATAATGTTTTTTTACACGTTCAAGTAAAAAAACTGCAGAAAAAAATTAAAAATTGATGAAAATTTCAATGCAGGGGGGTCCAGAATATGTACTGAACTCATGGTATTCGTTTGCTTTATTTATTTAACGTGAACTTATCAGTAAGCTGTGTAACAGGCCCTAAGTATCTTGTCTTTAGGGCTTACCCCAAAGCCACGAAAAATTCGCTACCAGCGACGACGGCGGCGACTGCTACCAGCGATGTGAACAAATGTATGAAACATGCCACGACTCGCCGCTCTCAGCGGCAGCTAGCGCCAATTTTGCCGAGCAAATCTGCAGTGACGCGCGGCGGGAACAAATGTACGGGCGGCTGAGTGACATGCCACGAAATAGAGCGGTGCGACCAGCGGCGAACCGGGCGGCCGCGTCGCTCGTCGCTCCAACTCCGTGGCATGGAGATCGCACGCTGCATTTTTTTAAATGAAGATTTTTTCTACAGGTACTTACTTTATGAGCAATATTGATTTGCAACCTCAATGGTTCTGTCCTATTCATTTTCATCATCGCCAGCTTGGCTTCACTGTAAAAAATAATTAATAATGATTTTTCATCCTATCATCATCATCCTCCTACCCTTACCCTAATTAACACACCTAATTAGGCACAGTCTATCCATCATTTCTTTGATCTTCCTCTTCCCTGATATCCATCCACATTCTTTCTGAAAACCTTTTTGGTAACATGCCATTCACTTCTGTGCAGCACATGTCACACTATCTGTAACTTCTTACCCTGGGGTCTCATATCTGACCAGTCCGTAGTTCTTCTGGGGGTCCTTGCTAAGGAACACCTCCACCAGTGTCCCAAACTTGGCGAAGGCTGCTCGCAGTCCCTCTTCATTCAGAGCTTTTGGTATATTCTTGATGTAGAGTCGACAATGATCCAAGTTTACACCACCACTGCAAAAAATTAAGGTGCTTAGGACATAATGTAATGACCGTATTCAACCGGAGAAAATATTTAAAATTATGCATGAAAGAAAGATTCGAACGAACATGTCTGTGAGAAAAAGCTACTGGGGTGAAGTTGGGGGCAGGCGGGATTGTAATGCAGCCAGCTTGCCTTCAAGTGCACTTAAGTATGAAAGAACCCATGAGGCTGGCATAGTCACCAAGAGTGTACTGAAGCCTCAAAAACAAAAAAGAAAAAAAAAAAACCGGAGAGGAAGACAGTGGGGTATTGTTGTACACCCAAATACATATACGACCGGCTACTATATCAAATCAGCTGATAGATTTGCTTGCTAGAGATAGGACACTAAAATTATTTTTTTGGACAGAAAGCTATTGTATGATTTGATACAGGAACCACATTTAGATCCCATGTTCTCAAGAGCAAATCCAGGAGTTATGACTTCCTGACCTAGACATAGACTTGTCCATGAAATTTCTTTTCAGATTCTTCTCCATAGAACCAACTTTTTGGAACCATGCAACTACAATCATTTAACATTTCATAAATGCTTGTAATAGCTTAATTGAAAAAAAAATTTGAATTATGAGTGGCTGTGGCATGTTTGGCATATTTTGGTCTGTCATCTGTATGTGACAGTGTGGTGGCGATCAGTCCTCTTGTCGGGGTTATTTAGCCCAGTTTCCCCAAAGTGGAGGCACTTACCTAGCATCATCATCAGGATATTGAGGATCATAGATAGAGCTGCCGTAGTCATCCCGTGTGGAGTCCCACTCGTTGCTCTGGTTGTAGTTGCGACCCCTACCCGTCATAGTGCTGTTCACAGAAAACACATTACGGTAAATTACTTAACAACATCTGTGGTCTAGTGGTGTGATTACAGGCAGGGTTTGCGTTTGTCTAAGTATTTCTTATGTATAATATGTATGTATTTCCAAGTATAAGTATTATATCCATTGTCTAGTACCCATAGTCCAAGCTCTACTTAGTTTGAGACTAAATGGTGCTGTGTAAAATGTCCCCAGAATATTTATTTATTTTATGTTTATTAATTATTTATTTATTTAAAAAATACATGTGCATGGATGCATTTTTTTTTTCTATATCTCTATTTTTTATCATATTTGGAGACAAAGTTAGAATTGATTGGACTCTTTTTTATATTTATATCTATGTATATTGTGGTAATTTATAAATTTTGCTTTATACGATACTAGCTTTCCACTAGCGGCTTTGCCTGCATGGTCTGGGTATTTCTTATAACTTTCATCCCCTATTTCAACCCCTTACAGCCCTTTCTTTTCAATAAAAAGTAGCCTATGTCTTTTCTCAAGCTCTAGACTATCTCTGTACCAAATTTTATTTAAATTGGTTCAGTAGTTTTGGCATGAAAGCGCGACAGACAGACAGACAGAGTTACTTTAGCATTTATAATATTAGTAAGGATTTATGCCTTGTTCTTTGCCTCAATTTTTTTTCTCTTTTATAAAATGTGTGTTGACATGTACTCCTATAAATATATTTGTGCATGAGTCAAACACAACCCCTGGGTGTGGCAAACAAGCCAAACCCTCGGACATTCCAATCATAAATCCTTCTATGTTTTCACCAAGATGAAGTACATTATATTCTGAGGGATAGATCAAAAACTACACAGCCATGCCATGCTATTTTGAACTTTAAACTGGACCCATAGTTTTTATTTTTCATCCTCAATGCCCTAATTATTTATATACATTTCTAAGTTAAAAAAATCAGTGGTTGTTTCACTACAAAACCAGACTGAATAAAGAGGGATAAGACGAGTAATTTAGCTGTAATTAATAAAATGGTACTTCTGTAAGAATTTCACGTGCTTACTAAACTCACGTTTTTGACGCGTTGTAAAAAAAATATGCGTTTGTCTTCAGACGGATAAATACTGTCACAAATATTTTTTTAGATCATTTTGGAGATGTTTCAATATAACATATTATTCTACTTACCCCAAAAACATGAAATATCAACGCTATGTTTCAAAATTCGCACACAAAAAGTTTTTGAAAAAGGAAACGTATTTAACGTCTCTGTCATGGTATTTATCTTCTTACTACATTTTATGTAAAATATACACAATATTTTTATAGCATGCATTAAATAAACAGTTGTGTACGGAAATATTTCGTCAACTTACCATTTATTTCTGTAAAATTGAAAAAAACAATCCAACGCCGGCTAAAAAACAAAGAACTGAAAACTTCACAGATAAAAAAAAATATCGTTGTTATTAATTTGTCCGTGGTTACATTTAAAGTACTGATTTGTCTGTGGTAACATTTAGTCGATTTTAACTAGGTAGCTTCCACGGTAGCATGAAATAAATTCATCTTATAAATTAAGGTACAACGATATTTTTATTTATTGATCAATCAAGGAACGTTCAGCGGCAGGGTGGTTTGCATGCGTTATAAGTATAGAGATTTTTTTAGAAGACGTAGGCAGTTGTGATTTGATTGATAGTGCTAATCACGACATCGACATACGAAATCCGCGTCCATCCGTCTGTCGGTCAGTGGGCTGTCTCAGGAGCAATAATAGGCACAGTTCTCACTAAAGTTATTGTCCGGGTTGAAGTTGGCACGAGCTAACTTTAACCGGGCCGTAAAAATCGAAGAAAGAAAAATATTGGATTAGATTTGAAACGACTACCTACGACTTGAGCTTTCGTTTTTATTTATTACAATCTATTATTTTTCTTTCTTCGATTTTTACGGCTGGGTAAAGTAAAGTTAGCTCAGAGAACTGTAGGTAACGCATTTTATTAATTATTTATTTGTATAGATAACTGATTAAAACCTCCATGGTCTCTTCATACAGTGCTCACAATTTATTTGGAAATAATAAGTTTTAATAATATGGGCAAGGATAATCCAGACTCGATTGCCTTAATGGGCAAACTATATACTTAGAAGTTTGTACAGAAGCCTCGGTGCGCGAGTCAGACTCGTACTTATCCGGTTTTTTATGTATCATGTGACACACACAATGGTTATGGTCCCAACACTATTTGCATGAATGAAATGGAATGACATTGACAGCTCGCGAAATTCTAACCTGCCTGTCTGTCTCTCAAACTATTTTGTAATAACGTAAAGGATATTGATAAAAATAAATAATTACAAACAAACTATTAAATATGAAGAATGGACGATAATGGGAAGCACACGTCCTCATATCAATTGGACCAAGAAATATTGGATGGCAAGTTGTTTACATTATTTTTAGTTGTAAAATCTAGTACCTACAGATAATTCAACAGGTAGTGTAGTATGTCTAATGTGTTATGACAATATGACGCAGAAATATTTTATATTGTGGAATTGTACACTTACTATACATTGCGAAAACTTGATAGAAGATTCTTATTAAAGCAATTTGGCTGACTACATAATGATCTGTGCAAAAAAAAGTAGTAAACTAGAATAAAAAAAAATAGAATGCAAAGTAACAAAGTTTTAAAGTCCTTAGTGAGTATAATTTTCTATCTATAGCATAATTATACATTTCAAAGTAATTTTTGGGTGTAACATGAAGAAAAGTAAGTACACAAATATTTATCATGTAAACATTGTAATATTTATTATAATATGTATGATTCATACATAAAAGGATTAGTTGTGACATCAATAAGTGGAGCAGTACTTTTCGTTTGAATTTAGAACACAATCAAATGATTTTTTTTTTCTATAATTTGTAAAGGCAGCAATTTCATATTCCAGGATACATCTTTTTTATGACTTTTATTACTTTTAATTTGTAATCATAGTCTAAACTATTGACTAATTGATAACTTTGAGATACCTTTCATGCTGGATCAGAATAGTCAGAACTATTGAGATACCTTTTATTCTGGGGAACTAGTGCCATGCAGTGGTACAGTAAATGGGATGATGATTATGCTAGTAACAATCATACACTCTATAAGGCAGCAAATTATAGCTATTGCCTGTTTCACTACGCCTAGATATAGCCACCAACTGCTGGATATTTTTTTTTTTATTTAAATATCTTGGGACATTTTTTACACAACACTATCTAGTCCCAAACTAAGCAGAGCTTGTACTATGAGTACTAGACAATGGATATAATACTTATATACTTTTTTTTTATAAATACATACTTGTAATATATAAGAAACACCCAGACAAACAAACAGCTAAGCTAATTCATCACATATATGTTTGTGTCTTGTGGGAATCAAACCCACAACCTCGTGATTACTAGACCACAGATGTCGTCAATTCAGCATTTATTATTTATATTATATTATAATTCCAGCTCGAGGAATCAGTATGACCGTAGAAGAGGTAGCTGGACTGTCCACTTGCAAGTATTCTGAGAGAGTGCAGTCCCTAAAGCTGAATGAAGAAGACTTGGCGTTTCTCAAGGGCTTGCGGAGAAGAATCAAGAATAGGGCAAGTATTTTAATAATGAAAATGAAAATGAAAATAGCCTTTATTACAGTCGCCAGAGTTACAGTTTTTGTGTAAAGTTACATATTGGTTCACATAATGTGTCTGATTTCTGTGTGCCTCTTGGCAAAGGCCTCCTCCAACTGTCCCCTCTGGGCTCTAATCTAATGCCACTCTTGTCCATAGTGACCCCAGGGTTTCCTTGTTTTCTTTTCTTTTTATTTTAATAATACAAAGTCAAATATTTTATCCTATTTATCTGGGAAGGCTATAGGCTATATACTATCACGCTACATCTAATAGGAGCGGAGTAGCAATGAAAAATGTGCAAAATGGGTGAAGCCGCTGGCGTGAATCTAGTTCTATATAGTAGGGGAGCCCATGCGGGGATTTCGGGATTTACTAAAGTGCGGCAGATTAATATACAGGGGGATACTTTGTACCCGTTTGAGTACCTCCACCAAATATCAGGCCCATATATAAGGCCGCGCGTCAAGGATATAGGATCAGATTAGTAAAAAAAAATTGATCATCAGAAAATCTCGAGCGCGTCAGATTAAGGTAGGGTGAGTTAATTACATGCTAAAAAGTGTATACTCCACTAATCTGACAATTTGAGAGTGATGTAAATAAAGGGGAGGGCGGAAAAGTTGTAAAAAAAAACGTCATCTTGACATTCTCGAGCGTGGCTATTTTTTTTTTGTAGGAAATAATTCAAGGATAACGAAAAAGATATAATCTGACCATTTCCACAAGCCGAAGTAACAAAAATTCGTCGATAAAGTTTAATGCGTGATGCCTATAACTATCTAATAATAATAATCTATGTTCTCTCCGAGGTCTAATGTAGTTACATACATACATTCACGCCCTATTCCCACAGGGGTAGGCAGACACTAGAGACTGCCACTTGCCACAATTCTTGCATAATTCTTTAGCTTCCTCCTCGTTCATACATCTTGTCATACACACGCGCTGGTTGTGAGTACTACGCACGTTTTTTTAAGGACCTTACTAATAAGGTCGGTGCCTTTCTAGGGCGTCCCCTCCCGACGCTATGTGTGTGAGAACTGAGGGACCACACTCTAAGGGCTGTAACTTTTAAAATATGTAACTACAAATTCCCAGATTTAGCCTACAATTATTGTTTTAAGGACTACTACTAAATCCTATATATATCCCAATAGTTTTTTTCTAAATCCCAGTCTGGTCCCTCAGTTCTCACACACATCCTGACGCTTGGAATTACATTCGCCTTATCTAATCTGTCTCTGTGACAAATTTCATCAAAATCGGTTGCTTAAGATCAGATAGATAGAGCTACTTTTACGTTTATAATACTAACTGCTGCCTGCTCCTTCACTCGTGTCCTAAAAGACTATATCCTACTAGCTTTCCGTCAGCGGCTTCGCCCGCGTGATCTTATAATTTTTTCCCTAGTTTTTGCAACATTTTTCATTACTACTCCACTCCTATTAGTCGTAGCGTGATGATATATAGCCTATAGCCTTCCCCGATAAATGGGCTATCTAACATGGAAAGAATTTTTCAAATCGGTCCAGCACTTTTTGAGTTTATTCGTTACATACAAAAATACAAATCTTTCCTCTTTATAATATTAGTGTAGATTAGTGTAGATGTGTTATTCTGATTTATCCTTACTTCACTACATAGTATAAAACAAAGTCCCTTTCTCTGTCCCTATATCCCTATGTATGCTTAAATCTTTAAAACTACGCAACGGATTTTGATGCGGCTTTTTTTTAAATAGATAGTGATTGAAGAGGAAGGTTTATATGTATAATACATACATATTATAGTACAGAAAATTCAAACCCATGCGAAGCCGGGGCGGGTCGCTAGTAATATTATAAATGTGAAAGTAACTCTGTCTGTCTGCCGCGCTTTCACTCCAAAACGACTGAACCGATTTAAATGAAATTTGGTACACAGATAGCCTAAAGCCTGAGAAAGGACATAGGCTACTTTTTATTCCGAAAAAAGGACTGTAAGGGGTTGAAATAGGCTATCAAAAATAAGCTAGTTAGTAATACACGTTAGTAAAAGTCATCGATACACAACATGCCGTGTGAAACGCCTGCAAACGACCGCAGGCATATCTAGTTACATTTGGTTAACCGCAGTGACCAGTAGTCTCAGCTACACTATTGATTTACAAATCATATATCGAGCTCGACGGGCGAGGCTCGTGGCTGTTATAACCAGAGGTGTGTAACTCGACTCTGAGTCAGATCGCAAGGGTTTGAGCCGTTGAGCTACAGCTCAGCAACAAAATGACTATGGTCCACGTGGAACTAGTTGGCCGCGCCTTAGGTTGGGACGGGGGTGAGGCGACGGGTTACTGTGAACAAAAACAAGCGCCCCCGCCCCACCGTCCCACCGCGCGCAGGCGGGCCCGCCCCTCCGTCCGTCGTTAAAAATGTTGAAAAAACTGGGGAATAAATTCAACTTCTACGGACCGAAGTCGAGGCACACCCTTCAAGTTTCACGATACTTTAACTATACTATCCGTCAGAAACGCATTCGTGCTATTGTTTTTCATACAAGTTTTTACGTAACTACTTGAATACTTAACTATAACTATTCGAATACTTTGAAAACTTATGCTAGCAATTTTTTAGTTCCCTTGACATCCGCCGCAGCGCTTATCAGTGTGCCATACAAAATAATTCGAACAATAATAATACGAAAATCGTAGCAAGTAGCGCCCTCTAGTCTTACCGCCTTAAATAGGCATGTGACAAAGGAGGTCATTGTAATCGGCCCAAATGATGTAGGTACCAAAGGTACACATATTGGAAAAAATACCCTGTATTACGCTGGTTAAAACTCTAGCCGTACTTTTTTTAATGTTGACTGGGGGATGAGAGAAATAACTTTTAATTTGAGAAAAATCACGCCATTTTGGCACATTATTATCTGTTTCGTAATGATTCCATAGTAAAACTGTCAACTTGACAGCTATCTGCTGTCAGTGTCAGTTTCGGAATGTCAAACGAACGCCATCAAGGCACAATAATAACAGTTTCATAGTGATTTCATGGCAAAAACTGTCAACTTGACAGCTGTCTTGTAAGTTTGGTACGGTTTGGGCTCAGTTTTAGGGGTTTTTGATGACCTTTTAAAACTGCATAACGAGTGCTTTAATGGAGACCACGTAAAAACTCTAGTTTAATTTTCTTAGTTGTTCCGATCATTTTGAACACTATATGTACCGATATATTTGATGCTGACTGTAGCATCCATATATTATTCTTTCACAGCTAGCCTCACAGAACAGTAGACGTCGAAGTGTGGAGCACCTACGACGTTTAGCGCGCGAGCTGCGTGCAGTGCGCGCGTGTCGAGATGACGCGCTCGCAGAGAGGAGGGTGCTAGTGTCGCAGCGGGACAGCGTGCGGGATAGCTGCCTGCGCCTGCGACGGTACATCGTACAGGTATGCACTACAGTGCAGCGCTTGTCGCAGAAGAGGGCGCTAGTGTCGCCAATATGTAATTAAAAATGCTTCGTTACCCTAGTGGTCCCGAAGCTTGCCTGCTACGCTAAAGCACCTGGGATTTGCTTTCCAGGTTGATTAGTGTTATTGGTGTTTTCCATGAAATTCACAGTAGCAGCTCTGTCTGGTTTTGGGCCCGGTTAATGGCAATAGTGTCGCCCCCTATTACATGTGACCTAATTATATCCACAAACAGTGAATAATAATAATAAATAAATAAATAATAGACTATATACTAGATAGACTGGTTGTCAGGCTTTTTGGGCTTCTGACTACCACTAACAATTGTCATAAGCGTTTGTATGACAAACGAGACCGACTTTATGAGCTCTCCGAGGCACGAGGCGAGGTTTTGTGTTAAGAATGGTCACCCATCCACAGACTGGCTGCTGAAAGCGTAGCTTAACGTATGTTATAACATAGCAACGTTCCTCGGGGTATACATACAGGTGTATTATATGTAAATACTAGCTCTTTGCCGCAGCTTCGCTCGCGCTAAGTTTGAACTCCGTTTTTTTGAGAGGCGGAGACAAATCCAACAAATCAAAAGCCATGAAAATTGGTCCAGCAGTTGTCGAGTTATAAGTGTTGTAACAAACCCGACTTTGTTTTATATAATAGACTAGCTGATTCCCGCAACTTTGCTCGCGTTTGAACCCCGTTATACCAATTTTTTTGGTGGTGACAAATCCAACAAATCAAAAATCATGAAAATCGGTTCAGCATTTCTCGAGTTATAAGTGTTGTAACAGACTCGACTTTGTTTTATACATTAGATGTGTATGTGATGTACAGTTTTCTTTCCAGATCCTCCAAGAACGGTCAGATTCAACTGAAGTGCCAATATTAGACTTAGGAACCGCAACAGAATCTCAAACGAAATGCCCAGTCAAGAAGATCACAGTCACAGAAACCAAGACCCCACTACTCCCAGAATGCTTCGAGAAATCCATAGAGAAGAACATCTTCGAATGTCGCATAGACAAACTTGTGCAGCAAAGTGTCAATCACATATTTAAAAACGAAGCCGTTGAAAAGAAAAAAGTTTTTGCCAAAACAGTTTTTATATCAAACGATAAATTGTCCTCGAATATTAAGTCTATGGTTTTGACTGAAAATGATGGGTTGAAGATTTTAGAAAGTGACAATGGGGTTTTAAATTTGTCTCTGAAGGAGGGTAGGCGGAGAAGTCATGGGAGGAAGCAGCTGGCGCCGAGAAGAATTGCATATGTTTATACTGATAATAATGGTAAGTTTTATGGTGCCTATGTGATTATGCTTTGTTATAGTCCGCGCGGAACTAGTTGGCCGCGCCTTAGGTAGGGACGGGGGTGAGGCGATGGGTTACTGTGAACGAAAGCAAGCGCCCCCGCCCCTCCGTCCCACCGCGCGCAGGCGACCCCGCCCCTCCGTCCCGCCGCTCACATACCTAAGGCGCGGCCAACTAGTTCCGCGCAGACTATAGTACACGTCTGCCCAACCCTTCGGGTATATAGCGAGCTAGTATTATATATTTGTATATTTTAAAATGCTGTTTTTTACATTTCAGATGGCGTCCTTGATTTAAAAATTAAAAAAGAAAATCAGTGACACACACATATACAAAATATAGTTAAGTTTCATATATACACTTATATACAGACCAAAAATATAGATTATATACACGGGAACATTATATATAAGAAGAATAGCGGTCCCTAGTATAGCTAGGAAGTAAAGTAAGTTAAATTTAACTGTTATTTTTAACCAGACCAGTGCTTCGACCATGAGTTTTTCTCACTAGACTCGCTCGCGACACCGTAAAATATTTGTATGGAGAACCCTCGCAGCGCCTCTAGCGGTTACGTAAGGAACTAAAATCAGCTATGAGTTTACAGTGTTTCGATCCGTAGAAGACCTATCGAAAGTCATTCGATAGAACTCATGGTTGAGGGGCAGAAAAGTTAAAGCGTAAACAAATTAATTCACTTAAGTTTTTTGTAAAAATGTTTGGTGTATTGTGTTTTGACAGAAATTGTGTAATAACAAATACAGAGACTAAATACCAAACTGAATCTTTGTCAAAACACAGATGTTGTTGGGTACCTACATACAGTTCTCATCAAACTTATGGTCCGGCTTGAAGGAGAAAAAAGAATATTAGATTATTATAAATAAAAACGAAAGCTCAAGTTGTAGGCTGTCGTTTGAAATAATTTTAATCCAGCATTTTTCTTTCTCCGATTTTTACGGCCGGGTTAAAGTTAGCTCGTGCCAACTTCAAGCCGAACAATAAGTTTGGCGAGAACTGTACTATATCAATCAATTTTAAAGGCCGTTCTCTAGCTGCTTCCATACTAAAGCAATCTATACTAAAACCCATGGCTTTAGTAAGTACCTACAAACAAAACCAATCTTTGTCAAAATACAGATATCGTTAGCTGAAAGCTAACTACATACCAAACCTATCTTTGTCAAAAGGCAGATCTTTAGGTGAAATAAATAAATAAATATCCTGGGACATTTTTACACAGCATCATCTAGTCCCAAACTAAGCAGAGCTTGTACTATGGGTACTAGACAATGGATATAATACTTATATACTTTTTTTTTGTAAATACATACTTATAATACATAGAAAACACCCAGACAAACACAAACACTTAAGCTCATCACAATAAATGTTTGTGTCCTGTGGGAATCGAACCCACGACCTCGTGATCAGCAGTCCGGTACTCGAACCACTAGACCACAGACGTCGTCAAATCTTTGTCAAAACAGATTTTGTTATTCGACAACTTATTAAACCAATCTTTGTCAAATCAGATATGTTACCAATACTATGTATGTCAAAACACAGATATCAGTTAGGCAGATATCACCAAAATTTGTCAAAACGTGTCGTTGGCTGACTACATACTAAACCAATATTTATCAAAACACATAGCTGACTACAGTTTTCGCGAATCTTTTTGTCTTGCCTGAAGTTGGGGCTAGCCAACTTCAACCTGGCCGTAAAAATTGAAAAGTCAACTACATAAAAACAAAAAGACTGCCTAATATAAAGACCCTTCCTTCGGCTTTTTGCCGTGTCGTCAGGTAATAAATAAAATGGAAAACTCAAGTCGTAGGTTTTCTTTTCAACCGACTTCAAAAAAAAGGAGGAGGTTCTCAATTCGACTGTAATGTTTGTTACCTCAGAACTTCCGACTGGGTGACCCGATTTTGATGATTCTTTTTTTATTCGAAAGCTAGTGCTTCCAGATTGGTCCCATATAAATTTAAAAATCGGCGGTTTTAAAAAGTCAAGGATAATTTAAAAAAATGTATACGTAGATGATATTTTGGTTTTCTCAGAAACGTCGCTGTATGTGCAGGGCAGTGCGTTTAGTTGGCCTCCTCGTATAATATAATAGATACAAAACAAAATACATCTATGTTCCACTAAAACTCTCAAAATAAATTATTTTTAAACAAAAAACAAACCGCCTCCTAAAACACCTAGGAACTAAAAAGCAAAACAAACAGACATCAACGAAAGTCATCTTTAAATGAAATTAGTAGTTTGGCACCGCCTCCAAATTAGTTAGAAATCATAATGTAAATATGTACATGTTATTTTTTGCTTTTTAGTTCCTAGATGTTTTTTGGACGCGGTTTGTTTTTTACCTGACGACACGGCAAAAAAGCCGAAGGAAGGGTTTTTGTTTATTAATTCCTTTTAATCCGATGTTTTTCTCTTCGATTTTTACGGCGGGACAAAAATATTGGCGAGTACTGTACGTACCAAGCCAATCTTTGTCAGAACAAAGATGGACCTATAAACGATTTACCAAAACATTTGTCAAAACACATGTCATTGAAATAAAACCACTTTTTACGGATTTTATCGCATAAAATCGTAGTTTTATTTCAATGTCTAGTATTCGCGTGTCAGAAATCAAAAAGCTACTCACTTAGCAGTGTAGCATGTAATGTATCAGCTACGGTATCAAGTGAGTACGTAGGCACGAGCCCGCTGCGAGCCGCTCGCGCGTGAAGCGCTGTAAGCTCGCAGTGACCCGCCGAGTGGCGGTGTCACTGCGAACACAAAGGCGGCTCCGGCAGCTCGTAGCTAGATACAGTTCGCGCCAAACTTATTGTTAACCCGGCCGTAAAATCGGAGAAAGAAAAATATTAGATTGTAATAAATAAAAACGAAAGCTCAAGTCGTAATCTGTCGTTATAAATTATTCTAATCCAATATTTTTCTTTCTCCGATTTTTACGGCCGGGTTAAAGTTAGCTAGCGCCAACTTCAACCCGGACAATAAGTTTGGCGCGAACTGTACGCGGTGGACCGTGGACGAGCCGTACCCACTTGCAGGTTGATACAGTATCTGATACGTTTCATGCAACACTGCTAAGTGAGTACCCAGCTAAACAAATGTCGTTATAGCTGCCTGCGTAACTCACTTTTTTGTCGATAGTATACGAGTGAACGACAAATTAAACCATTTGAGTTATAAAAAATCACAATTTATGTAATCAAATATTCTGTCGCTAAGTAATAATGTGGTAACATTATTGTGTTCCGGTTTGAAGGGTCATGTAACTAGTGAAAATAGGAGAAAAGGGAGAAGGTGCACATCCCATACAAAATTAACCCACGTCCTACAGTCATGAAAAGTATCTAAAAAAAGATGGCATATTTCCGATCGCCATCCTCACAGTCTAACATAGAAAAAAATGCTATGAAAATTCGTTCAGGAGGATTCATATATAAGGTGTTAAAAAATTAACTCTTAGAAATTTACAGATTTGCTTATAATGATAATTAAAAAGTAACCATAAAGAAAAAAAAATATAAAATAATATCCGTTACACAGGTATGCAATAATTTTGCATTACACCCAAATTATTGAATATGCACACAGTACTGTAACATAAGTCAATGACCGTAACTCACGCGGCTCGCGCGGTACCACGAGACGCCGCGGCGCTAGACATGAGCGCCGATGGCCAATTTCACGGCGGCGGCGTGGGCAAAAAATTTCCACGGCGGCGGCGGCGTCGCGGCGGCGCGGCGTGGCCGGCCGTGGGCCATAGTGTTTTTAATAAGGGAGAGATTTCTTAAAAATAGCATAACGAAAATCATACTGTTGTCACCAAAAAAGCTTTTTATAGCAACATAATTATTTTTTAATTACAATTTTGCAGTATTCTAAATAATAAGTTGGGATCAGAAAATATTATACCTACCTATAATAAAATATTTAATTATGCATAAGTAGACATATAAAAAAA
Source organism: Acronicta psi (assembly GCA_946251955.1). NCBI lineage: Eukaryota > Metazoa > Arthropoda > Insecta > Lepidoptera > Noctuidae > Acronicta > Acronicta psi. Next base: position 1,965,310 of record OX276498.1, on the reverse strand, counting down.
TGCCGTTTATTAGTTTATGGAGTCTGCAAAATACATAACTGAATTAAAACTACGGATTTTATCGCGTTATATTGATATTATTTGAATCCCGACGTTTCGGACCCTTTACAGCGTCCATGGTCACGGGTGACTAAGGTGGTAGCCGTCTTGACGTTTTAATTACTAACAGCTACCCTACATTTTTGTTAATTATTGGCAATCCGATTCACGCAGAACGAGCTCACCGTATCCTTCGGTCTTGCAGTTTTAGGCTTAGTGTTAGATTTAATTGAATCTATAATGAACACAGATACAACAAAGGTTATGTTTAACGACCTTATTACCCCGAGACCGGTCGTCCGAAGTGGTTCCGGAATACGTGTACCTAGGGCAGACAATACAAGTAGGTAGAAACAACTTCGAGAGGGAAGCCGAAAGGACGATTCAGCTAGGATGGACTGGCTGCATTTGGTAAACTTCGACAAGTCTTCTCGCTATCCATTCCACATTGCCATAAGACGAAAGTCTTCGATGCGCGCATCCCACCAATCATGACCTACGCAGCTGAAACGTGGACACTCGGCATGGCATCACGGCGAGACCGGTCCATAAGTTAAAAGTAGCACAGCGAGCTATGGAGAAGGCTATGCTCGGAGTCTCTCTGAGGGATAAAATTCGTAACCAGGTTATACGTCAGAGAACCAAAATAACCGACATAGCTATAAGGATTAGCACGCTGAAGTGGCAATGGGCCGGTCACGTCTCTCGGAGAACCGACAGTTGGAGTAAACGAGTTCTTAGGTGGAGACCACGTCTAGGCAGGCGTAGTGTAGGATGCCCGCCAGCCAGGTGGAGTGACGACCTGCAGAAGGTAGCTGGCAGCAACTGGATAAAAAGAGCTAAAGATCGAGCTCTGTGGCGTTCACTAAAGGAGGCCTACGTTCAGCAGTGAACGAATACGGGCTGATGATGAATCTATAATTGGGTTCCAAGCAGGTGGTAGGACCCAGCCATCTCCTCTATTGAAATTTGGGTGTTTTTTAATTTCAATAGCGTCACGAATCATCCTGGGTAGAAATCGGTTAACTTTTGCGAGGACTTGTGGTTTATTAAATCTGATGTAATGCTGGGCCTTGTCAAGGGTTCATAAATTGCAGACTTTCCGGAACGGCGGAGTTTGACATTAGTTGTGTTCTTTTACGCGGGTCCCTACGCTTCGTTTAGTTTGGCCTATGTAAGAGAGACCACAGTCACAATCAAGCTTGTATACTCCTGCATCATGTAGAGTCTACGTAGTGACACTTCACAGGTGGTAAAAACTGACTGATCTCCTTCAGTGGCTTGTTTTAATTGTTAGTGACTCCGCTCACATATGGTACTACTACAGGTAAGCGCTCGACTGTGATACGATTCACGGTTTCCGTGACCTGCAGTACTACCATGTGTGAGTCACTGGCGCGGCTTGGTTTGCCAGGTCGCAAACCGGACAATTATAATAGCCGGATAGACCAGCCGGTTAGGCTGGACATTTGGGTAAAAAAGCCGGACATCCCTGGGCGGGCGGGACTGCGGAAGCGTCCGAAAGTCGACTCGCCTTCGCTCGGTACTCGCTCGTTTGCGATATGTAAAATGCCTATCAGAGCCAGTTTATTTTGGCCGGACAGGCAATCAAAAAGCCTAACTATGTCCGGCTTTATCCGTCCGGATAAGCGGTAGTCCGGATAGGCCAGGCGTCCGCCTGGCAACTCTAGGCGCGGCGAATGGACGCGGTCGGGCCGGTCGTGCGCGCGAGAAAGCAAGTTGCGGCGGCGCGCCGCGTGCTACACTCGGCGGCGGCGCGCCGACATGTACTCACGGCGACGGCGGCGCGCCGGCGCGGCGCTCATATCTACGCGGCGCCGCCGCGCTGGGACGCCAGCGCAGCCCCATGTACAGTGCGCATTAAAATCATTTTACTAGATATTATTTTTAACAAAATATTAAAATCGCTAGAATTTTTTTGGAATATGTTAGTTTTTCGATACTGAGTCACATGAAATTCTAACAGTTAATTTTGTAACACCTTATATACTAACAATATTTTACTTGACATAAATTTTGGAGATCCATTATTGAACAACTGAGGTTTTTTTTACTTGTTCGATCACTAAATATGAACTAGTGTGAATCAAAAAAGGTTCTTTTATTTATTTTTATCGTTAGACTAAAATCGAACAGCGTTAGACAATATTATGCAGTTATTTTGCTCTTGGAAACGCTATAGTTGATTATTGTTGGTCATCCTACGATAATCAGCCGCTATGCTTAAACTGGAAGCCGATCCCAACATGGTTGGGAAAAGGCTAGAAAATAGGTATACATGTAACAAAAATATGAAACATCTAAAAATATCTAATATAAACTAATCAGACTCGAATTTTTAAGAATTTATAGCATAAACAATGTTGAAGTCGGTAAAAAAATATAGATAAGGTTGCTCACTCACGTCCGACAACCGGTGACCGATTTTTTGTAGGTCTCATTATCGCAATCAATGTTTTATTTTGGGCTGGTCATGTCTTAAGTGTTAAAAAGATCGAAAAAAACGTGACAAAGGGGTATTCGCCCCTTAAACGTCGTCGTTCGTCACCCATTAAACTACATATGATATTTAAATTATCCGAAAAGTCTAAATTGTGCGTGACGTAGTACGCGCGGCCTAGCTTGTATACACTAACAAAACTGCTAAAGCAATTTTTTCATGAATGAACTATTGCAACTTGAGGTAACACCAATGTCACTATACAGCGTGAGCAGAAAATCGCGGATCAAACGAAACAGGGCGATGGGGTCCCGTTCCCCCTTTGTCACGCGTTTTACTTAAATATTAATTTTATAAAAATTCCAAATTGTGCGTGACGAAGCGGCATAACTTTTCCGGACTGAAGTTATCCGTTTGATTGCGCTATGGATTGTTTCAGTTATAAATTGTATATTGCGCAAGTAAACGCCTATCTTCAGTCCGGTGCCGAATGATTATAATATGTGGACGACCCCAGATTAGACGGAATTACAAATTCTTTGTCCAAAATGTTATCATCATACTATCACGCCGGTATTCCTCGAAACGTTAGGCAGAGGTGTACTAACCACCCATAGTTCGCCGGTATATTTAGGTCCCTGTAATAGGGGGCGAGTCTATTACCATCCACCGCTACAACTGTGAATTTCACAGAAAAACCCACATTGTTCGTCTCGGGAATCTCTAGCGTAGCATTCGCTCTTGGGACCAAAGAGGCAGTCAAATTTTTTATATAAAATCTTCTCAAACATTGTTACAACTTATTACTCCTAAGCTAATTATATAAAATCGTCCAAACGTTTATAAATTATGTTACAAAAATGTATTTTTATAAAAAATATAGGTAGATAATATTGGTACAAAATTTTGTCAGAAATTGTTAAAATTGTAATAAATGATATATTGTAATAAAAGGATTAAAGTAAAGGAGGTCATCGAAATCAGCCCAAATAATGTACCGAAGGTACACTTATTTCAAAAAATACTCGTGTATTACGCTGGTTACAATTCTGGTCGTACTTTTTTTATGTTGACTGTAGGATGAGAAAAAAAAGTTTTAATTTGAAAAAAAAATCACGCCATTTTGGCACACTATTATTTGTTTCGTAATGATTTCATAGTAAAAACTGTAGTGTCAGTTTCGGAATGTCAAACGCACGCCATTACGGCAGATTATTATCAGTTTCATAGTGATTTCTAATAAAACACGATGACTGTTGCAACCAGACAATTCTATATTTTAAAAATTCAAAATACCTGACAACCTAAGCTAATACATTGAGCCACAAGATGGCGCTATTTATTTTGTTATACAACCTTTAACAATTTCATGGTAATAACCAATAAAAACTATCAATTTGACAGCTGTCATGTACCTCCGGTATAAATTTGGGCTGAGTTGGCTAAGCTTTCGATGACCTCCTTTTCACGCACTTAGGAAAGAGCTGCTAGCTCTTTGGATGATTATATCAAAATACTTAGTAGCAAAAGTGTCAGTAATTTTTATGACTATGTTATCTTCTTCCATTTAAGAGCTACGCTCTTGTCGGTGCAGCGTCTTCCACCGCTCTCTGTTGAGAGTTAACTCCTGGAAATCCTTAGTCGCGACTTTCAGTTTATCTTTTACTAGCTTCCCGCCAGCGGCTTCGCCCGCGTGGTCTTATAATTTTTTCCCCCGTTTTTGCATCATTTTTCATTACTACTCCTCTCCTATTAGTCGTAGCGTGATGATATATAGCCTATGTTACTCGGGGATAATGTAGCTTTCCAAAGGTGAAAGAATTTTTGAAATGGGTCTAGTAGTTTCGGAGCCTATTCATTACAAACAAACAACAAATCTTTCCTCTTTATAATATTAGTATAGATTTGTGTTATGTAGCTCATTCTTGGCCTACCCCTTCCTCTCCTTCCCTCTATCTTTCCTTCTATGATGTTTTTTTATGAATTCGTCGTGGCGTATAAGGTGGCCTATCATTTTACTCCTTCTGGTAGTAACCGCCTTTTTTCTTTTATTCTTTGTAGACTATGTGTTAAACACCCATAATTTTTAATTACCGGCATTGTCAAACAGCGAAACCGTAGTAAAGTGACAGCCAACAGAGATCAAAATTAATAAATAACAAATAAATAAACATTTATTATTATTAATTAGGTGGTGGTGGTTTCACCCCCTTAGTAGTTTCGCCCCGCGGACGTATTACCCCGTGTTCGCTTCGCCCCACATTCGCTTTATCATTGATTAAGTCTTTTACTGACACATATCTTTACTACATTGATCTTTAAACACGGTCTTTTTTGCATATTTCTGGCACTGATTATCGTTGATAACATTTTACGAAACAGACGTGGTTTAAATCTATAAAAGTTATTTATGAAATTGTTATGCACACAAAAAAAATGTTTGTAATTCATGAAATGACAGAAGAGATACCTAGTTACTGCATCTAGTGTTAAGATTTTGATAGCGCGATATTATATGAATAAATGTATATCTATATATCTCCATATTTCGCCTTATTAAGCATACAAATTAAGTCAGAGTAGAAAAACAAATTATAATTACAAAAAGATGTATTGAGCTTCTGTTATGTATTTTGTAAAAAAGTTTTTATATTATGGCGCTATTCAAAAATGGTTATTAAGTGTAAATGATTAGTTATACATATATAGTTTTTAAGAAGAAGTTGCATGTATAAATACCTATGTGATGTTGAGTTTGAATAAATAATTTTAGTTACCCAAATTGTGTTTAATTTTCTCGTATTGCTCTAATAAAGACCAATTTTTTCAATATCTACTATGTACAGACATCGTAGATATTTATGAAACATTGAAACGTTTATAAAACTTTTATTTACTCTACATGTTGTGTTCTTAAAAGTTGAACTTACGGAGAAGCATCTGGGAAGAAACTTCATTGACACTTTTAAAATAAGACTTGATTTTACTTTTTATGACTAGTTTATTACATTATTCACTGGTACAATAAATCAGTAGTAAGATGTGTTGGCAATGTAAGTTAGGGCCTGTTTCAGCAGCTTTGGATAGCCGCAATCCACTAAATAAAATATAAAAACTCGGCTAAAAATCTGTAAAAAGCTTCCGCTACTGATCGCTAGATGTCACTGAAATAACATTACATTATGATTACAACTGTACCTTTACTAAAAATATCTACAAAAAGCTTCCGCTAGTTACCAGTAGATGTCACTTAAACCAAGTTTTAAGAGGAAAGTTCAATGTTTGGTGATAATGGCAACATTGAGTTCAACTCACGCCCTCTAGCAGATAATCAAGTAAACTCTCCTTTTGTCTCGTTCAATCCAATATGGCGGCAATCGGTGTATGAAAGGTGCGGAATGTTTTGATTCGAAACGAACAATAAAAAAATTGTATGGAAAAAAAACCTTAAACGAAACGCGAAAAAAATACGCAATGGCCGGTGAATTAACGTGGTTTTCGTGTTGTTAATATTAAATAATCGATCTCGAAGCTACTTGTGTTGAAACTTGTGTGTTTATGAATTGAATTATTATTTTTTTTATGTTAACTTTTCTGCTAATGTGGTCGTTTCAAGTAATATGTGATAGATTACACACTAGATATGTCTACCGACCCTGATAAAGCTACGGGATGCCCGAATGAGAGTGTAAAAACGGAGTTACGACAGTGCGGAGACAATAATAGTGCCGTTAGTGATGAGAGTAAAGAGAAAAAAAAGGTACCTCGGTCTGTGCGGTTCCCTGAGGAAGATCTAATAGTCACACAGTACTTCGAGCCTGCAAATCCTTGGCAAGATGGTAAGCCAACCTTTTTTCTGACAAACCAATCGAAATTCTGAATTTTGTTGTCTCAATTTCGTACAACTTTATTTATAATTTAGCTACGTTAATTTCATTGAACTTTGGTTTTAACAGCTGACTATGAAAAAAAAAACGATACTGATAAAAAAATAACAGGTTTTTATCTTACATATAAACTGTACGTTAGACCCTGGAGTTGCTACCCTATCAGGGAGGGTTATTTAGACACCAATCAACAACTTGCCTCTGTAAAAACTACATTTTAGTCTTTGTCAGTAATTGTAGACTTCACTAAGAAGGCTATACAAAGGTTTTAGGATAGAATAACCAAAACCTATCCCTGACTCAACCCTATCAAGTTACTCTTTCTTCTCCAACTTTACATGCTCTCCCAAAAACACATAGATTACAATATGTAGAAAATGGCCACCCATCCATATACTGACCGTGGAAAGCACAGCTTAACCTTGCACATCTATTGATCAGCTCAGTTATTATTTTTTTCATGTTGACTTCAGTGTCGGTTTTTTGTGTGGTACGGAATCCTCTTGTATTGTCTACCACCAGGGATGGGGCAGCAGCTATTTAATCTCTGACTCCTCAGACATAGACTTCATCATCATCATCATTGAGAGAACCCGCTCCTGTGTGGGTTTGGTTTCCGCACTTAGTCCTGCAGTGGACCATTGTATGTGAGACATAGACTTATACTCACACAAGTTTCCTATGGTTTTACTCACATTCTTGTAATTTTTCCCAATCCTTCTTATGTTATTTTAAAAGAGTGTCCATGGAGTTTCTTGCTGGATTCTTCTCCATAGTATCAACTTTTTGGAACTGAGCACTGAGAATAATTTCTTGTAAAAGCTTTTTAAAAATAAAAACATTTGAACTTGAAATTGAAGTGGGTCTCTTCATCATAACTACTATATTCAGGCCAAATTTCAACCCAATCTATTCAACGGACATTCATCAATCATTCAGTGAATAAGTCAGCTTCTTACTTTATAATTCTATAAGATTTATAGTTCCTATTTATTAACATTTGTGGTAAACAATAATTATCTGGTCGTACAATGAATCATGCAAATTCAGTAAATATCTCTTTACCTTTTTCATATACACACTTCTTCTTAGGCTGATATTTAGAGACGACGCTAAGCATAAAGTAACACTCCTGTATGTCAAATTTGAACTACAATTTGACATATGGAAGCGTAAGTTTACTCTTAGCTTCGTCTCTGAATATTAGCCTTAGTGTGTAAATCTATACTAATATTGTTAAAAGAAAAGATTTGATTCGTTTGTTTGTTTTAATTGAATAAGTCTCCAAAATTACTGGACTGACTTGAAAAATTCTTTCACTGTTGGAAAGCTATACTATTCCTGGGTGACTAGGCTATAATTTATAATAAATACCCAGACCATGAAAGTTAGTAGCAAATAAATTAATAATATGTTATGGGCTTATACCTGTCCAGCCTAATAACACATGGTATGGTATGGTATATCGGGCTGTTTTCCGCAACTCCACCTCAATGCGCGTATTTTGCGTACGGGTGGGGATGTTTAATGTTTACTCAAACCACCCTAACTCCTCAAGAAACGCCAGCACACTCCTGATGTTGCTGACGATCTCTCGGAGGGTACTTTTGTTTCCGAAGTACTTAGCCCTGTATGTGGCGACCTCAGTACAGTGCAAAAGCACGTGAGCCGCTGTTTCGTCCTCTCCCAGGCAAGCTCTGCATGCGCCCAAAAGTCATACACAGACTATGTTTGCTAACACAACCACAACTGTGTTTTTAAAAAAGATTCATTTATGGAAATTTATATAATTTATTGCTAAAGTGGCAAACAAGATGGTATGATGGTAAGCGGTAACCATAACCGTACGCAAAACGGAAATGAATAATTAAATTAAAAAATATATAAAATGGAATAATTAAAACAGCAAAACAACTACAAAATTACCTATCAGTATAAAAATTAACATAAAATGTTAATTTGCAATATTATTCTGATTCAAATTTAGCCTTGAATGTCATATGTTTCATTTATTGTAATTTTCTTGCTCTATTTTTGTACATATTTATAATTTATGTTTTTCTTAGTTAGTGTTATGTTAATTAATTATTTTGAAGCTTGATATACAAAGCCTAGAGAATCTTTTGTTTTAACATAACACACCATCACGCCAGCATTCCCCGAAAGGGTAGGCAGAGGCGTACCAATGTACACCCACATTTCGCCGGTATGTTTAGGTCACATGTAATAGGGAGCGAGTCTATTGCCATCAACCGGGCACAAATCCAGACTCCGAGCTGCTACTGGGAATATCACAGAAAAGTCCAACAACATATTGCTCGACCCAGGACCTCTAGCGTAGCAGTCGCGCTTGGGATCACTAGACCAATGAGGCACTCATCTTTTGTTTTAGTTACTGTATATTATTATTATTTGTATCTCCTTTTGGATCTCACGGCATGCCTCCCGTAAGGAAGACATCCGGTCCTTTGGTAGGCTTGCGCGGGGACACACGTCCAACGCGTAGAGGCCCCTTGGAGAGCTTTATTCTAGTATGGAATGGGGCACTAACCCGGGATACTCCAAAACTGCACTATGGGAGTACAGCCATGGAGTCTCCCGGTTGGGTGCAGGACTATTGCTAAGGATGGTTGTGAGTGTTACGTGGATTATTAACTTCTATCGCCGGAAGAAAACGGCGCCTGCCTTAAACCTCGAACAAACATCCTTAGGTACGGCAGACGGTGACTCGCCACCTCGCGAGCTGGGCCCCCCGAAAAGCTGCCAGTACAGGCAGAAGGCGTCAACAGCGGTGTGAACGGCTAAGGGTGTAGAGAGGTGCGGCCCCGGTTTCACCGTCGCGAGTCTTGAAAAGACCCGGATTGGGTTTCCCCGCTATTACGCCATTAGACACTTCCACCCCCGAGCATATAGCTCTGGCGGCCCCCCTCTGGCCAGCCAATTAAAGCAAGATAGAGTTGAGAGTTCTGCGGGCGCTCTTGGGGTTCCACCCCAGCTACCCCTTATGGGTAAACTGGAGACGAGGCCCTGTCCGACTCTCTGGGGCACTAAGGACCGCAGTGTCGCCACTCACCATCAGCTCGCCACAAGCTGCCCTGCGATTGACACATTTTTTGTTTTATTATCACAGGTTTGTAAAAGCAGTTTTAATCTACCCTCCAGTTTTACGTTAGTCTCATGATGAGGTAACGTTGTCCCAGAGGGGGTTTATTATTATTATTAATTATCAGGCGGGCAGTTAAAATAACTGATAAATGCCTGTATCCAGTTGTACAACTTCAATTGGTCACACTATGGGACTCATAAGAAGGCGTCATGGAGCGAGCTATGCTGTTTCTATATGCGACCAAATCACATTGCCATTAAACCAGGCACACATCCAAACTCAGCAACTGCTGAGAATTTCATGGAAAAACCCAATGACACTGTTCGGGCTTCGGGCTACTTCGAGCATAGCAATAACGCTTACGATCTAATACGACTAGGCTAACAAAGCATTTATTAGCAGTTTTATTTGGATTTTAATTTTTTATAGGGTTAGAATTATTTTGTTATACCACCAAGGCGGTATAAAAGCAAGTGGCCCGCCTCATGATAAGCGGTTAACGTAGCTTATGGACGGTTGTATACCACCAAGGTAGCAATCAAGCATACGGCCTAGCGTACCTAGGGATACTTGCAACACCAGAGGTATCACTCGAGGTATTTTGAAGAACCCTATGTTGTAGTATCTTGGGAAAATCTCGGCAGGAAGCTGATTCCACATCTTGAGTGCAATTCCTCACTGCAATTCTGATCGGCGTCTCGTAAATGGCGAGAAGAGTTCTGACTTTCTCGGTGGTCTGACCGGCTTGCGAACTTCACAGTCTGTCGTCGTAAAGCACCTTTGTGTTCATCCATCTTCCTAACCTTTTCCAACCAGACTGGTCAGGCTTTTTGACTTCTGACTATCACTAACTAGTTCTATCCTTCGAATATCGGTATAGTCCAGAAATTGGGTTGCGGAGGTCTGATGGCAGTCGCTTCGTGTAAAATACTGATATTCAGCTGCATCTGGTTAGACTGGAAGCCGACCCCAACATGATTGGGAAAAAAGCTAAGAGGATGAATGATTTTTGCTTCTTCCACGTCCATACCACAGAATAAATAATAACAGAATGGCCACTCTCCGCCCCTCCCTAACGTCAGATACCTCAGGTCCCCCGCATCCTGCCGGTGTTCTTGCTGGACTGCCAACCAACCCTACGCACCTTCACGCACACATTTGCACGTGTACAAAACGTAATTTTGACAAGTTTGACATTTGGTATTGTAGTGTGCAGCGGTATCGGAAAGTTTGTATGGAGTGTCACAGGTGTGCCCACGTATGTTTAAGTCCCATGTGCCAAAAGTCGGCGAACTGTCAGTGTACAGCAACTCTGGCCGACCCTTCGGGGAATACAGGCATGATGGTACGTTATGTTATGATTTCCATTTAAAATGTAAAGTGTTGATCTATCTTACATTTCATTATCAAAATATTATGTAATCATTTTGTTATCAGTGTTAGTTTTATCTGCATAACACTGTCTGTATAGTTGTTTGTTTGTTAAATAAGAACAGCTGATAGGCAGTACAAGGATTTATCTTTTTGACGATGTCCGCATGCCTTGCCTGGATTTGTGTCCGGTTGATGGCAATAGGCTCGCCCCCTATTACATGGGACCTAAACACACTGGCTAATACGGGTTGCAGACCAAGAGCTAAGCTAAGTTAGTTTAGCTTAGCTCGCATAGCTGACGCAGTTTTCCATACTTGTGTGCAGACCGCAAACTATGCGAACTAAGCTATGTGAGCTAATTAAATATGCGAAGCTAAGTTAGTTGTGTATGCCGATGCGCAGCTATACGAGCTAAGCTAAGCCCCTCCCGCTACCCCTAATAGGGAATATGCACATTTTTTTTTTATATTTTTAAACGATACTTTATATCGTTATGTAGCCGTAAAAAAAATTCCAGCGCCTTAAAACTAAAATTAAGTAACAAAAAAAATGTATTAAATTATGAGACAGATATTGGCATTTTAAACACCCGCGATTTTGGCGCGCTTGCCGAGACGTCAAAGTCTACGTCCTCTCAACCAAACAACCACTTACAACAGACACTGTTTTAGTAGACTTTGACGTCATATTCCATTTGACCGATAGTGTTGCGTTTCAAGTGATTTGAATTTCCAACAGTTTTTTTGGACTTTTTAATAATTATTTTCTCATCAAAAAAGAAATAATATAAAAAAATATCTACATAGACATAATTCTAAAACGATAAAGTTCATAAAAAAATATATTTGACCTTTTTTTAAGTCAGACGCATATTCCCTATTGAACTACGCAACACTGACTGAGCTTTGGCTTAGCTGTTGGTGTGCACGCTATTTATTTCTAGCTTATCTTAGCCTAGCTTGCTTGGCATAGCTTAGTTTAGCCTTGGCATAGCTTAGTTTTCGGTCTGCAACCGGCTTAACTCTTGAGTGTACATAAATACAGCTTTGCCTAAGCCTTCGGAGAAAGGCTGAGTGATACCAGCACCTGTCAACGCTGTGAGGAGGCTGATGAGACACCACTCCACCTTCTGCCGGAATGTGAATCGCTGATACACAACCGCAAAGCTCAGCTAGGGAAACATATTATCTTCAATGTCCCATGCCGTATCGTTGCACGTGCTAAGTCGCCAATTCCTCGCACCCTGGCCGCGCTAAACGATCTCTTGGATTCCAATCCAACAAGCGATGTTTGCGGATGAGTGGACGAAGATTATACATATTGGTATGTCAGAAGTACTGTGAGAGCAAGGTATGAAAGTGTTTTTTACCTTCTTTTATTTACTTTGCTTTGTTTTGTAGATTTTAATAAATTTAGTTTTTTTTAGTTACGGTAATTGGTGGATTCGTAGTAATGAATAAATAAATAAATAAATTAAGCCCAGGTGAAATAAAGGAGTGTTCACCCCTAAGCAAATCCTGCAGTTTGTGTCAGCGGCAGGGTTTAGCGGTGAACTCTAAAAGTGAGACCATCGACTCAGAATTTTATGTTGCTCTTATTAAAATTGGGTGTACAACAGTTTTGCCTAACCATTGGTAGATGCAAGCGTCATCATCCTCTAGTCTTTTTACCCGACTGCGGGAGGAGGATTATGTGTTTGACGCGTATGTATGTATGTATGTCCGGCTACTCAACGGCTCAACCGATTTAGATAAATGACACCTCATTAGATTCGTCTTGATGGCACGAGTGTCACTGGCTACAAGAAAAAAAAATGGCGGATTTTATCCGCTTTAATGTGCGAATTGTTTTTGAAAATGATCTTTAGTTGTATCAATTTTCATTTTAAATTATCATTTATTCCCAACCATGTTGGGGTTGACTTCCAGTCTAACCAGTTGCGGCTGAATATCAGTATTTTACACGAAGCGACTGCCATCAGACCTCCGCAACACAATTTCTAGGCAATACCAATATTGAAGGATAGAGGTTGTCAGGCTTTTTGGGCTTCGGACTACCATTGACGAGTGTTATAGGTGTTTGTGATGGTGTATGTTGGCGACATTGCAATGACACCTCCGAACTTGCTCGCGAAATGTTCTTCTCTAAACCGAACTGAACTAGTCCACGATCGGCTTAAAAACAAACGCCACGCGATACTAACAAAGATGGCGTTAGTGTTTTTGTATATGGCGAATCCATGCATCCACTGTTGGATGCCTCTTGCATGATTCTCGCACGGCCCTATCTTTTGTATTTAAATCAATGGCTGGTAAAGTTTTTAATGATCTCACTAGGTACTTAGTCATCTGTCTACTTCCTGCATAATCCTAAAATACACTTAATATTTTAGTCATCACTTGACTGATCTGACATCATTGTTCAAGATGAAATCACATGTGAAATTGTTAGTCAAAAAGTCAATATGGTTACAACATGTAGTTAATTTTTTTCTAGGAAGTATCTAAAGGATGGTTTTATCTGAAATGACGTTTGGTATCGATATAGCGGGCTGGTTTTAGGCCGGGCGTATTTTGTTACCTATTTGACTGATTATTTTTAAGGCCCCATAAAAAAGCGTACCACAAACATACACACAAACTCTTCAGTTTTATAATATTAGTATTAGTATTATCACTATCACTACATAGTATATAATATAACCTAAATTAAAAATTTAGAAAACCCCCGACACGAAATGTAATATTATGCCATTTTATGGCGGCGGCCATCTTGGATTTGAAATTTATTATAGTGTATAGTATTCTCCTATTATACGCACACGCACACGCACACGCGCACGCGCATACGCACACGCACGCACACACACACACACACACACACTATTGCTCATATCAGCTCTATTGCAACGAAATACGTCCCAAGCTCCAAAGGGTTAAATGTAGCTTTGTGTCTCGTCGTGAGTACCTCATTGGAAATATAGAAATCTGCCAGCGATTTCGCTCGCAGGATGCAATGCATCAAATTTATATGAATAATAATTACCCTCGTTTAAGCTTTGTCGGTCGGTTCAGTGCCTCGACCATGAGTTTTTCTCACTAGACTCGCTAGCGACGCCGTAAAATATTTGTATGGAGAACCCTCGCAGCACCTCTAGCGGGAAGGAAACGAAGCTAAGGAACTAAAATCAGCTATGAGATTACAGCGTTTCGATGCGTAAACTGTCGAAAGCCATTCGATAGAACTCATGGTTGAGGTACTTCTTCTAAGTCGGGCACTCTTGTCAGTGTGGTCGTGGTAATAACGATGGTTTGCTCGCTGGGTTCTCGTCGGTATCGTTCTCTCTTCTGAGCGGCACGCCTTTTGAAATGCTTCGCCACTTTTGACGATTAGTGGCATTACGAAAGCACTGTACAGTACAGTTCTCGCCAAACTTATTGTCCGGTTTGAAGTTGGCACGAGCTAACTTTAACCCGGCCGTAAAAATCGGAGAAAGAAAAATATTGGATTAGAATAATTTAAAACGACAGATTACGACTTGAGCTTTCGTTTTTATTTATTACAATCTAATATTTTTCTTTCTCCGATATTTACGGCCGGGTTAAATTTAGCTAGCGCCAACTTCAACCCGGACAATAAGTTTGGCGAGAATTGTACTATTGTAGTCTGGGTTGCTTTTATAATAAGGTCAGTCCAGCGCGTCGGAGATCGGCCACGAGCCCGTCTTCCTTCAACTTGGCCCTGAACAACCAGCCTTTCCATAGAGCCCTCGTTTCTGGTTTTATGACCTAAGAACTTCAGTATTCGATGGTTGAGGTACAGAGTATAAAACAAATGAAACGGGGTACGGAATATGGGACGGGATACACCTGTATTCCCCGAAGCGTTAGGCAGATGTGCAACTATAGTCTACGCGGAACTAGTTGGCCGCGCCTTATGGCTGTGAGCGGCGGGACGGAGGGGCGGGGCCACCTGCGCGCGGTGGGACGGAGGGGCGGGGGCGCTTGCTTTTGTTCTCAGTAACCCGCCGCCTCACCCCCGTCCCTACCTAAGGCGCGGCCAACTAGTTCCTATGTCCCCAGGCACAAATCCAGACTCCGAGCTGCTACTGGAAATTTCACAGAAAAACCCAACAACACTGCTCGACCCGGGATTTAAACCCAGGACTTTTAGCGTAGCAGTCGCGCTTGGGACCACTAGACCAACGGCAGTCGATCAGTTGTTTATTTATTACCTTTGGTAGGTTGCATACCTGACCTAAATTTGATTATAATAATTAATTACTGTTGCGCAGACTTTCTCTAAGGTTAATAGGTTATCTATGACGCTGGCGTAGTGCTCATGGATCCTTGCCATTTGAGAAGGTGGCAAGGTATGTAGGATTCGTACCGACTAAAGGTCACAGCTCATTACAGGCACCCGACCCGCACCTCGTCTCGTGCCGTTACTATTCTTTACATGAACTTGTATGAAAGTGAGCTAACTACATCAACTCTGTAGTGTCACCGGATCGCCTCAGGCGTATGCCGTCAACTATAGTCTGCGCGGAACTAGTTGGCCGCGCCTTAAGTAGGGACGGGGGTGAGCCCCTGAGCTAACTAAAAATCTAAAAACAAGCTCTGTGATGTTGGAAAATGTATTGCAGGCGGGACAAGCTGTTTGTTCATAAACAAAATTGTGTCTTTACTTGTCCCGCCTGCAATACATTTTCCAACATCACAGAGCTTGTTTTTAGATTTTTAGTTAGTACTTTTTACGGTTTTTTTTGTTTCATTTAAACCGGTTTGAAACGATTTGGTAGACAGATAGTCTAGTCTAGTCTAGACTATCTGTGTACCAAATTTCATTCAAATCGGTTCGGTAGTTTTTGTGTGAAAGCGAGACAGACAGAGTAACTTTTATAATATTAGTAAGGATAAGAAACAGCCAAACAAACACAAACAGATAAGTTTATCACATAAATATTTGTGTCCTGTGGGAATCCAACCCACGACCTCGTGATCAGCAGTCCGGTACTCGAACCACTAGACCACAGATGTCGTCGCAATCAATCTTATCTGGCTGTCGGGGCTGGCATGACCAGCAACACTTCCACCCGATGGGATCTTTTGTGTTCTCCCCAGCTTCGTACAATCCTCATTTCTCAAAGGCGTGGTTCATGAAGACGGGTATCCTACTAAGAGGAAGGAACTTGTTCTGTCTTCAGGTATACGTTTTTAAGTCACCCTTCTAGCCTTATTCCCAACCATGTTGGGGTCGGCTTCCAGTCTAACCAGATGCGGCTGAATATCAGTATTTTACACGGAGCGACTGCCATCAGACCTCCGCAACACAATTTCTGAGCAATACCGATATTCGAAGGATAGACTGGTTATCAGGCTTTTTTGACTTCTGACTACCACTAACGATTGTCACCGGTGTTCGTATGACAACCGGGATTGACGGCTTTATGTGCTCGCCGAAGCACGGTTTTTTTTTTAAAATAAATATCTTGGGACATTTTTACACAGCACCATCTAGTCCCAAACTAAGCAGAGCTTGTACTATGGATACTAGACAATGGATATAATACTTATATACTTTTTTTACTTTTTTGTAAATACATGCTTATAATATATAAGAAACACCCAGACAAACACAAACACCTAAGTTCATCACATAAAATGTTTGTGTCTTGTGGGAATCGAACCCACGACCTCGTGATCAGCAGTCCGGTACTCGAACCACTAGACCATAGACGTCGTCAAAGGATTAGTAAGAATACTTGACCTAAATTATAATTATTCATTGCTGTTACGCAGTGGCTTTCACCCAGGTTATAAGGTTATCTAGCTATCAGCTGTTTTACTGTCGGATTGTCGAGTTCACACACCTTTAAGAAATGAAAGAAAGTAGGTAGGATTCTTTATATTAAAATATCAAGTAGCTTTACCCGCCATCATAAAAAAAAACCTAAATCCTTTCCCGGATGCCTATGTCACCATCTTAATCATCATCATCATCTTCCTAGCCTTTTCCCAAACATGTTGGGGTCGGCTTCCAGTCTAACCAGATGCGGCTTTTTGACTTCGGACTACCACTAACGATTGTCATAGGTGTTCGTATGACAACCGGGACCGATGGCTTTACGTACTCTCCGAGGTGCGGAGGGGTCTCGATGTGTTAAGAATGGTCACCCATCCACAGACTGACCTCGGCAAGCGTAGCTTAACCTTGTAGATCGGTTGATCAGCGTTGCTATAACTTTGCCACGAGCTCCTCATTATCATTATCATCAACTCATTAATTGTCCCACTGCTGGGCACGGGTCTCCTCTCAGTATGAGAGTGATTAGGCTATAGTCCACCACGCTGGCCTAACGCGGGTTGGCAGACTTCACATCCCGTCAATAAATCTCTCAGGCATGCAGGTTTCCTCACGATTTTTTCCTGCACCGTTAAAGCGAGTGCACCACATGGTTCCGAAAAGTCAGAGGTGCGTGCCTTGAATTCGAACTCGAGACCTTTGACTTGACAGTCCAGTGGTCATACCGCTAGGCTGCCACATAGGTAATTACTAATTAAAAATTATCTATTGTTGTGATAAGAAATAAAAGTTATCGTTGTATTTATAATACTGGACTAAAATATACCCACCCAAACATATCTTTTTTGTATTTTTTTAAGCATTTTCTATGCTAAGACAAGTGATTTTTAATTAAGGAAGGGAAAAGCATGGAAATTGCTTCAAAAAATACAAAAATATAGTCAATAGGTAAGGTGGCATCATACGACATCGAACTACCTGTAAAGTTAGTCGTGTCGGTTGTGAAGCATTCACAATAGATGTCGCTACGTCACCTATGTGAAGGAAGATTTCAACGTGCGAGCGGGACTCGCGGTAGCTTAGCGGCCAAAGCGTCTAGTGTACCGAACCAGAAGACAGGTTCGAATGCTGACCGCCAGCCGATTTTTTCCTTCATTAAAAATACAAGGTGGAAGGGACATCGACGCACAAACGTCGTAACAAGGTTTCATTCAAGGTCAAAAATAAAATGACCTAGGTCATTCATGTAGAAAATGATCGGTTATTACAGATATAGACATTTTTGAGCGCGCAGTGTATTGCTAAAAACGCGATTATAAGGCTCCGCGGTGAATGTTGTCGCGCGCGCGATGCGAAATATATAAAATAGTGATTTTTTAATTATAAATCTAATTTGGGTAGATAGAAATAACGTTTTTTTTACACGTTCAAGTAAAAAAAAGTGCAGATAAAAATGAAAGAAGTTACGGAAAATTTCAACGCAGGGGGGTCCAGATGTACTGAACTCATGGTATTCGGATGTGCTCGATGATCCTTCCACGGTGTATAATACCCAAACATTTTATATTAGCGGTCATTTCACTCGGTGAGCAATACAATAATAAATACAACACTAGAACTCTTGCCAAAAACGATATCACTCGAATGAAGGAAAATACCAGTTTAGTGGGCGATACACTGATATAGTTAGTGTGTTTATCATACAAATTTTCCATAAAACTAATCTCTAATAGTACGATATTTTATAACTAAGTAGTCGTGCCTCTCGGTGTTCAAATTAATTTGTTTTTTTAACCCCCGACGAAGAACGACGGGTGTTATGAATTTTACGTGTCTGTATGTGTCTGTCTGTAGCATCGTAGCTCCCGAACGGATGGACCGATTTTGATTTTGTTTTTGTTTGAAAGGTGAATTAGTCGGGAGTGTTCTTAGCTATGTTTGATGAAAATCGGTCCAAGATGGCCGCCACCATAAAATGGCAAATTACATTTCGTGTCGGGGGTTTTCTAAATTTTTTATTTAGGTTATTCCATAATACTAATCTATATATCTATACTAATATTATAGAGAAAATAATTAATTGTATTGAATAGAATCAAAATTTGAATATTTCATAAAAAAAAATAACAATAGGTACTCGATCTGGGAATCTAACTCAGGTCCTGAAGCGTAGCAATCGCATTTACCAAGCTTATAAGTCAGTTACAGAGCTCCAAAATATAATTTTAACTGCCAATTCTCACCTTTTATTACATCACAATAATCATCAGAGTTAATAGGTAAAACGTTGCCAAAAATACGTGTGAAACGTAGGAAAATACCGGGTTTATGCGGTCTAAATTCATCATGTAACGACTATGTTATTTTCGGTCTAAAAATAATAGTTAAAAAAATCTAAGAAACACGCTTTTTATAGAGAATCAAAGTAAAAATAATTATTTTAAAAAGCGGGGGGGGGGGGGGGGGGGTTTCTTGATGTCAATTGTTATAAAATAATAATAAATTGACGACGTCTGTGGTCTAGTGGTTCGAGTACCGGATTGGTGATCACGATGTCTTGGGTTCGATTCCCACAAGACAAACATTTATGTGATGAACTTAGGTGTTTGTGTTTGTCTGTTTCTTATAATTATAAGTATGTATACAGGGTTACAGGTTAAGTCGACCTAGATCCGTTAAGGGCGTGTAGTACCCATCTTTTCTGACATATTTCACTATAGAACACCCTACCCCAAACCTAAACGTTTTCAAGAAAATCGACATTTAATTTTTTTAATAAAAATTGCCGATTTTTTGCCATTAATTACAATATTTTGAAGTTAGTGCATCTTATAATTATTATTATTGATTTTTTACATGCGAATTAAGATGCTCTATGAATTTAATAACCATAATCCTACGTAGGTTAACTAAATACTTTGTTCTGAACGATTGAAAGTTAAAAAAGTTAGTAAAAAATTAAATTTAAATGTCGATTTTCTTGAAAACGATTAGGTTTGGGGTAGGGTGTTCTATAGTGAAATATGTCAGAAAAGATGGGTACTACACGCCCTTAACGGATCTAGGTCGACTTAACCTGTAACCCTGTATATACAAAAAAAGTATATAAGTATTATATCCGTTGTCTAGTACTCATAGTACAAGCTTTGCTTAGTTTGGGACTAGATGGTGCTGTGTAAAAATGTCCCAAGATATTTAAAAAAAAAATTGGTAGTAGTAATTTTTTTTTTACTTCTTAAAAATCATTAGGCTATTAAAAAAAATGTGACGATGGATGGATATTTGTAACTCTTTCACGCAAAATTTACTGAAAGGATTTCGATGTAACTATACAGTATTATTGTTTATACATCAGAATAATTATATTGGCTATAATTTATAACGAAATTTTGGGAAATAACCACGGGATTGGGGGAAAATTATAAACGCGTGTAACACCCCGGGGAGCAGCTTGTATTATAATAATAGTACAGTTCTCGCCAAACCTATCGTCCGGCTTGAAGTTGCCACGAGCTAACTTCACCCCGCCGTAAAAATCAGAGAGAGAAAAATATTGGATTATTATTTTTAAACAAAAAACAAACCGCCGCTAAAAAGCAAAAAATCATTCTCCTATTCTCCTAGCCTTTTCCCAACCATGTTGGGGTCGGCTTCCAGTCTAACCAGCGAATTTTACAGGAAGCGACTGCCATCAGACCTCCGAAACCCAATTTCTGGGCAATACCGATATTCGAAGGATAGACTGGTTGTTAGGCTTTTTGGGCTTCTGACTAACACTAACGATTGTCATAGGTGTTCGTATGACAACCGGGACCGACGGCTTTACGTGCTCTCCGAGGCACGGAGCAAAAAATAACAGGTACATATTTACATTATGATTTCTTTCATGTAAATATGTAACTGTTATTTTCTATGGGACCAATCTGTAAGCACTAGCTTTCGAATAAAAAAAGAATAATCAAAATCGGTACACCCAGTCGAAAGTTCTGAGGTAACAAACATAAAAAATCATAACAGTCGAGAACCTCCTCCTTTTTTTTGAAGTCGGTTGAAAATGATTTAAAACGACAGCCTACGACTTGAGCATTCGTTTTTTTTATTTAAAAAGGCCAATATTTTTACTTTCTCCGATTTTTACGGTCGGGTTGAAGTTAGCTCGTGCCAACTTCAACCCGGACAATAAAGGTGCTCCCTCACCGGGAGCATTCGCGTGTATTGTAACATTATAGATTCGACTTTGAGCATTACATTACAATAATACCTCCCTGACTCACGAGCATTTGCGTGTAATGTAACATATAGATTCGACTTTGAGCTCTCTCTCCTTCACTAATGTATGCCCGTTTTGTATCAATACAAGGTGCGCATTGTAATGCTCGGTTCTCCTCCTTCACTCATGTAATGCTCAGATCTGTAACGTTACATTACACGCGAATGCTCCCGGTGAGGGAGCACCTTTAGATTAGCGAGAACTATACTCGGAGTGAAGTGAGGGCGGGTCGCTGGTATTAATGTTGTTTACTACTCTTATATCATACCGGAACAGTGAAGCTCAGTCGCAGTCACAAATCGATAACACTGTTTATATTTTGTTTTGATGTCGCCATTTTATCCATGTTGACACAAATATTATAAGTAGGGCTTGTTAAGAACATGTTTGTGGGGAATGTACGAATGTGTAGGAGGAGTGAATTTATTTTCTACAACATGGTTGAGTCAAACGGCGCCGATACACACGTCATGCTCGTGAATGGGTGCTGTCTGTCGGGGCTGGTCGGCTCTAACTGCTTATAGCTATCTTTTTTTTCTCTTAATAAGTAAGTCTTCTTTAATTGCACATATCGAACTGCACTATCCTCAAAACTAAATTATAACTGTTACCATATATTTTTTTAAAAGAGTCTCTATGGAGTTTCTTGCCGGCTCTTCTCCATAAGACCCACTTTATTTTATTTTGTTTATTTTAAATAAAAACATTTAAATTTGAATTATTAACCGTCATCATCATCATATCAGCCTACAGATGTCCACTGCTGAACAAAAGCCTGCGCCCTGTTTAATAAAGGTGACAATTCGACATTTATGTCAAAAAATGACAAAATCGTAGAATTGTCGCGCTTCAGCTGTTTAAAAGTGACAAAAACGTCCGAAATCGACAGATGAAATCTTGACATATTTGTCATTTAAATACCCGTTTATTAAAACCGACATATTATGTCAAAAAACCACAGTCAAAATAATTCTGACAATTGTAGAATTTTCCACTATGACAATTTTGTCACCTGTAAGTTTTATTAAACACTAGCTTCCCGCCAGCGGCTTCGCCCGCGTGGTCTTATAATTTTTTCCCCCGTTTTTGCAACATTTTTCATTACTACTCCGCTCCTATTAGTCGTAGCGTGATGATATATAGCCTATAGCCTTCCCCGATAAATGGGCTATCTAACATGGAAAGAATTTTTCAAATCGGTCCTGTACTTTTTGAGTTTATTCGTTACATACAAAAATACAAATCTTTCCTCTTTATAATATTAGTGTAGATGTAGATGAATATTGTCGAATTGTCACTTTTTGACATATTATGTAGGACTTGTCGAATTATCAGCTTTATTAAACAGGACCCTGTTCTTGAATTATTACCGCATGGAAACTTAAATCCCGGCAAATCGTTATCACATTACGTCTAAATGTCTCTGTCCGCACTACGAAAACATTCCGATATTTACTGAATTATTATTAATATCATATCTTACCCAATCTCACGTGATTATCGATAACAAATATGTTCATATTCACGATAAATATACGGAATGTGTGTCAATGCCAACACGAGGCGATAAAAATCGGGTGGTAACTGTATTATTAGAACTTTATTAGGTGTTAAAGTGTTTATAGTCCACGCGGAACTAATTGGCCGCGCCTTAGGTAAGGACGGGGGTGAGGCGGCGGGTTACTGTGAATAAAAGTAAGCGCCCCCGCCCCTCCGTCCCACCGCGCGCAGGCGACCCCGACCCTCCGTCCCGCCGCTCACATACCTAAGACGCGGTCAACTACATCCGCACAGACTATAGGATAAAGCATAGCCTAGTGATATTAGCCTTGGACTGCCAAGCCAACGGTCTTGAGTTCAAATCCGCGGAACGATCGTAATCGCTTTAACGGTGAAGGAAAACATCGTGAGCAAATACGAGCCTGCATGGGGCGTTGCCCAGAAATTGTGTTGCGGAGGTCTGATGGCAGTCGCTTCGTTTCATCATCATCCTCCTGCCCTTATCCCTATTCACTTGGGGTCGGCGCAGTATGTCTTTTTCTTCCATACATCTCTATTAGCCGTCATCTCATCATTGAACTCCTTTGTGGTCATATCCTTTCTCACACAGTCCATCCATCTTTTCTTTGGTCTTCCTCTTCCCTTATATCCATCCACATTCATGCTTAAAACCTTTTTGGTAACATGCTCTTCACTTCTACGCATCACATGTCCATACCACGCTAAACGGTTACTGCACAACTTTTCAGTAATCGGTGCTACTTTCAAACTACTAAAATACTGATATTCAGCCGCATCCGATTAGACTGGAAGCCGACCCCAACATGTTTGGAAACAGGCTGGGAAAATGAAGTTTAATTGATTTTTGGGTATTGGTTTTTAACCCCCGACGCAAAAACGACGGGGTGTTATAAGTTTGACGTGTCTGTGTGTGCGTGTGCGCGTGCGCGTGCGCGTGTGTGCGTGTGTGCGCGTGTGTGTGTGTGTGTGTGTGTGTGTGTATGTGTATGTGTGTCTGTCTGTGGCATCGTAGCTCCCGAACGGATGAACTGATTTTGATTTTTTTAAATTGAAAGGTGAATTAGTCGGGAGTGTTCTTAGCTATGTTTGATGAAAATCGGTCCAAGATGGCCGCCACCACAAAATAGCGATTGAGATATTTTTTCACAAATCCCTCAATATGGGTATCTAATGAAAGGGCTTAGTTAGGAGAATACTATACACTATGATAAATTTCAAATCCAAGATGGCCGCCACCTCAAAATGGCAAATTACATTTCGGTGTCGGGGGTTTTCTAAATTTTTAATTTAGGTTAGGTTATAATATTGGGAGCCTGTGGACTGTTTCTGGCTATGATTTTAACATACTGCAAGGAGTTTTGATTTGTGCTTGTTTTTTTTTATCCTGGGACATTTTATACAGCACCATCTAGTCCCAAACTAAGCAGAGCTTGTACTATGGGTACTATAGACAACGGATAAAATACTTATATAGGTACTTTTTTTTTGTAAATGCATTACTAAAATAATAGGAAACACCCAGACATTAAGTTCATCACATAAATGTTTGTGTCCATCCTGTGGGATTCGACCCCTGACCTCGTGATCAGCAGCCCGTTACTAGAACCACTAGACCACAGAAGTCGTCAATTTGGTGGGAAATGTTATGTTCAGGTTCAACTATTCTATCCTATGTATTATAAGTATGTATTTATAAAAAGGTATATAAGTATTATAAATATCCATTGTCTAGTACCCATAGTACAAGCTCTGCTTAGTTTGGGACTAGATGGTGCTATGTAAAAAAAAATGTCCCAAGATATTTATTATTTATTAACTATGCATCTCTTCTACTCAGCATCCGATATAGATAATAATGTATGAAGCATACCTATTCTACTCCATTGACACGCAACATCACTCACACACACACAAATACACATGTGAGTTGCTTAGGGTTGGCTCGAACCAATTAATGTTAATGTGTAAAAAAACCAGTGAATATTAATGTTTTCGGAGTCTCGGATACACCCATAAAGTTGTTCTGCATTTTAAAACTATTTGTAGCAGTTCTATTATATATATTATACTAGCGTCCTGCCAGCGGCTTCGCCCGCGTGGTCTTGATGACATTTTCCCCCGTTTTTGCAATATTTTTCATTGCTACCCCGCTCCTATTAGTCTTAGCGTGATAGTATATAGTCTATAGCTTTCCCCGATAAATGGGCTATCTAACACTGAAAGAATTTTTCCAATCGCCCTGTAGTTTCGGAGCCCATTCAATACAATCAAACTATCAAATCTTTCCTCTTTATAATACCGACTGTAAGATGTGACCGCCACAAACAGCAAGCTTTTTTATGCAGAATTGCCTTCGATGGGTTTTCTACGCATCGAAACGGTGTAATCTCGCCGATTTTAGTTCGTTACGTAACCGCTACAGGCGCTGCGTGGGCTCCATACAAATATTTTACGGCGTCGCTAGCGAGTTTAGTGAGAAAAACTCATGGTCGAGGCACAGCCCCTCAACCATGAGTTCTATCGAATGACTCTCGATAGGTTTTTTACGCATCGAAACGCTGTAATCCCATAGCAGGTTTTAGTTCTTTACGTAACCGCTAGAGGCGCTGCGAGGGTTCTCCATACAAATATTTTACCGCGTCGCTAGCGAGTCTAGTGACAAAAACTCATGGTCGAGGCACAGACCCTACCGCGTGTCAGCCCTAACCATATGACGTAGCTTAATTCTTACGTTCACGCACACCAAAGTACTCAGAAGAAGATCATTCATTGGACGCGAACATCACACGCGTGCCAAACTAATTATAATTACGTTAGAACAATGTTCTGAGAAACCGAACTCATTATGTTGTGCTGAAAAAAATAATCTACTCATATATTGTTACGAGGAAAACACATGACTTGTCGCTGTTTATGTAGAAATAGTGGTCTTGACCGTCAAGGAGGTTACGTATAGTTATTTACCGCGACGTTGCCCGCGTTTTTATTTTAAATACCATACCATCACGCTTGTATGCCCCGAAGGGTTAGGCAGAAGGGAATTACGACGTCTTTGGTGCAGTGGTTTGAGCACCGGATTGCTGTTTAGTGATCACGAGTTCGAATCCCACAGGACACGCTGGGTGTTTCTTCTATATTACTAAGTATCTGTTACTCGAGTTCATCCATATAATTTCTAAATAAAATAAAATTTCTAAAATAAAAGTAGCCTGAGTTACTCCTTATAACATTAGCTAGGTAGGTACCTTGCGAGTGAAAGTCCCGTCAAAATATTTTATTTATTTGTATTGATGTATTAATAAGTAGTACTTCTGTACATATATACAAAAAAGTATATACCAGGTGGAAGGGACATCGACGCACATACTAATACCATGAGTTCAGTCTGGTACATGATTCTGGACGCCTGCTTTGAAATTTTCCGTAACTTTTTTTCATCAATTTTTAAATTTTTTCTGCAGTTTTTTTTTACTAGAAAGTTTAAAAAATCATTATTTCTATCTACCCAAACTAGATATATATATAAAAAAAAACATAATTTCATTTATTTCGGATTGCGCGCGCGACAACATTCACCGCGGAGAGTTATAATCGCGTTTTTAGCAATACACTGCGCGCTCAAAAATGACAATATCTGTAATAACCGATCATTTTCTACATGAATGACCTAGGTCATTTTATTTTTGACCTTGAGTGAAACCTTGTCACGACGTTTGTGTGTCGATGTCTCTTCCACCTTGTATGTAGGTAGTTCTTCTAAAAATACTGTGTGAAATGTCAAAAAAAAGTACAACCACAGTTTGCCGGTATTTTTAGGTCCTATGTAACATAGGGCGAGCCTATTGCCATTAATTAAGAACGGTTTTGAATTCAATTGACTTTTAAATTTGTGTGGCATCGTGTTGGTCATCAACGAAACGGTTACCTTTATTGTGAACCGAATTGGCAGGTACTATTTTCTTATTTAATTTAGGCAATATGTAATTTATTTTCTTTGATGTAGTACTATGAGCTTGTTGTTTTTCTTGTCTAAATAATGTCTATCTGTGGAGACTTTTTAATAGCTTCATATTGTTATTTAGTTTTTGATTTTAGTTATTTTAGCTGATAGTCTTCCTAAAAGTTATAAATAAAATAAAATTAATTAGGCACAAATTCAAACTCCGAACTGCTACTGAACATTTCATAGAATAACCCAATAACACTGCTCGACCTGGGAATCGAACCAAGGACTTCGAGCGTAGCAGTCGCGTTTATTACCACTACGCTATCTAGACAATAATAATAATCAACCCATATACTGTCTCACTGCTGGGCACGGGTCTCCTCTCAGCATGAGAGGAATTAGGCTATAGTCCACCACGCTAGCCTAATGCGGGTTGGCAGACTTCACATGCTGTCGAGAATATCTCTCAAGCATGCAGGTTTCCTCACGATGTTTTCCTTCAGCCTTAAAGCGAGGGATAATTACGCACATGATTTCGAAGTCAGAGGTGCGTGCCTTGGATTCGAACTCGAGACATTTGACTTAACAGTTCAGTGGTCACACCCCTAGGCTATCACTGCTTCTTACTACGTGACTTACGACATTACGTGTTTTTAACCCCCGACGCAAAAACGACGGGGTGTTATAAGTTTGACGTGTCTGTGTGTGTGTGTGTGTGTGTGTGTCTGTCTGTGGCATCGTAGCTCCTTAACGGATGAACCGATTTCGATTTTGTTTTTTTTATTTGAAAGATGAATTAGTCGGGAGTGTTCTTAGCTATGTTTGATGAAAATCGGTCCAAGATGGCCGCCACCACAAAATAGCGAATTAGATATTTTTTCGCACCTCCCTCAACATGGGTATCAAATGAAAGGGCTTAACTAGGAGAATACTATACACTATGAAACATTTCAAATCCAAGATGGCCGCCACCACAAAATGACAAATTACATTTCGTGTCGGGGGTTTTCTAAATTTTTAATTTAGGTTAGGTTAGGTTATTCATTTAAGTATTCATTTAAATCGTAGTAGCATTTTTTTATTAGTAATTCTTTTAGTTTCTTAATAATTATTTTATTACTAGCTTTCCGCCAACGGCTTCGCCCGCGTGGTCTTGATAACTCCCCACCCCCCATTTTTGCAACATTTTTTATTGCTACTCCGCTCCTATTAGTCGTAGCGTGATGGTATAGCCTATAGCCTTCCCCGATAAATGGGCTATCTAACACTGAAAGATATTTTCAAATCGGGCCAGTAGTTTCGGAGCCTATTCAATACAAACAATCAAATCTTTCCTCTTTATCATATTAGTAAATAGATATAAAATATGATAAGAACCTGTACCGACGAGCATGCATGGGGAGGTTAATGAGCATAGACGAAGCGAAAGTGGTGTGCCAGGATCGTAGCAAGTGGAAATCTATAGTCTCTGCCTATCCCTATGGGAAACAGCCGTGAAGCTATATATGTATGTAAGAACCTGTACCCACCACATGAAACGGGGATTCCGATAAATTGACAACAGTTACCCATCCATTGGCTGACCGCAGCTGCAGCCGCAGCGGTGTTCAACCACCAATTACTGTATACCTCTTCCTAAGTACTGCAATATCGTTGGTTATTGAAATTGTAACTGTGTGCGTGTGTGTGTATATCGCTCTCTATAATTATCTATGTGTGTTACCGTCGACGTGTGTGTGTGTGCGCATGCGGTCAGACTGCGCGGCGGCGCGTGAGCAAGTCTAATGTTTTTTTTTAGATTTTTCCTGTTATCTTAGTCTAAGATCTAGCAACAGATATGAGCATCTAGTTTAAAATAGTTATTATTTAAATTATATGGTAATTAAATACACTGGATTTACATAAAAAAGACCTGTAACGCAAAATTATCTCTTTTATACCACTAAGGTGGCAAAGCATAGGAACCGCCTGATGGTAAGCGGTTTGTACCCTGTTGATACTTGCAACACCAGGAGTATCACCAGCAGTAGCACCAGTAGCCTATAACATTCCCCGATAAATGGGCTATCTAACACTGAAAGAATTTTTCAAATCGATCCAGTATTTTCGAAGCCTATTCAATACAAAAAAACAATCAAATATTTCCTGTTTATAATATTATTATTCAAATTGAAATTCAAAATATTTTATTTCAAATAGACCATATACCTAAATAGGCACTTTTGAACAGTCAAACTAGTTGCACGGTTCCAAAAAAGTAGGACTTATGGAGAAGAGCCGGCAAGAAACTCCATAGTAACTCTTTTAAAAAAGACAGTGAGACAGTAACATATTTTTTTTTGTTGTGAATAATATGTGTCTATTGCAGTTTGATGTGTAAGGATTAATAAAATAGAAAAGAAAATAGTCATATAGACTACATAGTAAATAAATAAATATCCTGAGACACACAGAGCTTGTACTATGGGTACTAGACAATGGATATAATACTTATATACTTTTTTTTTGTAAATACATACTTATAATATGTATATTATAAGAAACACCCAGATTAACACAAACACTTAAATTAATTACATAAATATTTGTGTCTTGTGGGAAACGAACCCACGACCTCGTAATCAGCAGTTCGGTACTCGAACCACTAGACCACTAAACGTCGTCACTTAAACATAGTAGTTCTTAGATATTAAGAACACGTGACTTAAATTGTAAAGCAAGTATATAATTGAGTCACGAGTGTTGTGATGCCCATATGTGTGGATCGTATGATCCGAAACCATTAACAAGGTCATTAGTCATGGGAGGGGGTCGTGACGACTTCACCATCAATTATCAATCAATCATCAACCCATATTCTGTCCTGTTGGGCACGGTCTTCTCTCAGGGTGAGAGGGATCAGGCTATAGTCCACCTCGCTGGTCTAATGCCTGGCCACTTCTTATAAAGGTAGTCATCAAAAGCCCATACATCTCAACCCAAATTTGTACCGGAGGTACACGTTAGATGTCCAGTTGGTCGTTTTTACCATGAAATCACTATGAAACTGATAGTAATCTGCCGTATTGGCGTGCGTTTGACATTCCGGAACTGACGCTGATAGTTTTTACTATGAAATCATTATGAAACAGATAATAGTGTGCCAAAATTGCGTGATTTTTCTCAAATTAAAAGTTTTTTTTTCATCCCCAGTCAACATTAAAAAAAAGTACGAATAGAGTTTTAACTATCGTAATACAGGGTATTTTTTCCAATAAGTGTACCTTCGGTACATCATTTGAGCCGATTTCGATGATCCTTTATTTAATTTGATTATATTTTCAAGACTATCCACCTATTTTCATAATGGGGTATTGTGTCAGAATGTATATAAAAAAGGCTTGCCAGACCGTCACTTTACTTTTTTGCTCGAGAATAGTACAGACGTACTATAACCACGTAACTATTTTATTTGGGAAATGTTTATTTCCTCAGATTTGTGTCCGGTTCATGGCAATAGGCTCGCCCCCTATTACATGGGACCTAAAGATACCGACGAACTGTGGGTGTACATTACTACACCTGTGCACAACACTTCGGGGAACACAGGCGTGATGGTTGGTTTATCAGAAAAGTTCTACCAATTCGGTGCCTGATGACAGTGATGACGTACAAACTTTTTCAAAGGCAGAACAGCCCCTCAACCATGAGTTCTATCAAATGGCTTTCGATAGGTTTTTTACGCATCGCAACGCTGCAATCTCATAGCAGATTTTAGTTCCTTACGTAACCGCTAGAGGCGCTGCGAGGGTTTTCCATATAAATATTTTACGGCGTCGCTAGCGAGTCTAGTGAGAAAAACTCATGGTTGAGGCACAGGTGGAATCGTTGCGTCATTTAGTTAAAAATAAAGAAAAAGGGCAGGTATTTATTATTTATACAAACATATTACAAATTATATTTTTGCCCTTGCATGTCGGAGACCTGACCAGTGACTATGGGCATCTGAGGTCATTCTCCTTGAAATTGTAGACGAGTTGGCGACTGTTCTGTTATTTTATCAGAATACAGATGCTGGGACAGATTCTCAGAATCTTTTAGATAAAATAGTTTATCATCATTGCGTATGGTATCTATTCATCCTGCGTGAATCAAACCTCAACATGTTGAGACACTGTGTCTAATCCGTGAAGGTATTAATCAATATGAGATTACATTAATTATGTAATCCTTTTCAGTTTACAAGTAAAAAAAAATCGTTTTGTAAGTAGTTTTGGCGTGAAAGCACGACAGACAAACAGACAGAGTTGCTTTCACATTTGTAATATTAAGTAAGGATTATATATTAATTTTTGCCCTTGAATGTCGGACATATGTCCACTGACTATAGGCATCTGAGGTCATTCTCCTTGAAATTGTAGACGAGTTGGCGACTTTTCTATGATTTTATCAGAATATAGATGCTGTGGCCTGTGACAGATTCTCAGAATCTTTTAGATAAAATCAGTTTATCACCATTGCGTATGGCATTCATCCTGCGTGGATGTGTATCCATTTATCTTATCTTACGGGGGCTGGTACAACCAGCAACACTTCGACCCAATGGGATCTTTTGTGTTGTCCCCATTACCGTATATTCCTTACTCTTTGAAGACGTGGTTTACGAAGGCGGCTAACCCACTGAGAGGAAGGAACCTAAAATCTTCCGGCTTCGGGTACCCGTTGCCGAGAAGACTCATCCGTTTCGTCGCCAGGACGTCACAATCGCACAGGATGTGCTGCATAGTTTCCTTGAATTCACCACAGGCTCTGCAGTCATTATTCAAAGCTAGCTTCATTTTATGGAGCATGTCATTAGTGGTGTAGTGCCCTGTAAGAGCTCCAATGACAGCTCGGGCTTCATCCATCCATATCCATCAGGTATCCATTTAAATAATAGGTACACAGATAGTTTAGAGTCTGAGAAAGGACATAGGCTACTTTTTATTGCAAAAAAGGGCTGTAAGGGGTTGAAATAGGAGATGTAAGTTATAGGAAGTACCCAGAACACGCGGGCGTAGCCGCTGGCGGAAAGCTAGTTGTTTTATTAACAATACAAAGTACATTATGTCGGTACATGAATTTATGACTCTCATTAATTGTTATTTGGTTCAATTCAGGTTAATTATCTTCCACGATTATTATGACCGGCCGGTTCGCAAATAATGACTAGGTACATGTTTTTTATTTGCTTTAACTACTTAATCATTTGTTTAAACGGAGACTGCCTCGTTGGTTTAGTGGTCCCGAGCGCGACTGCTACGCTAGAGGTCCTGGGTTCGTTCCCCGGGACGAGCAGTGTTGGGTTTTTCTTTGAAATTCCCAGTAGCAGGTCTGAGTCTGCATTTGTGTGCGGACTGTGGGTGTGTGTTAGTAGACCTCTGCCTAACCCTTCGGAATACAGGCGTGATGGTATGTTGTCATGTTAAACGGAGATGTTCTTTCAAAGCGAGGGTTGTAAGGGTGGCCGTGACGAGGTCGTGAGTTCGATTCCCACGAGACACAAATATTAATTGATGAATGTAAATTTTATTGTTTGTGTTTGTCTGGGTGTTATAATACGTATGTTTGTACAAAAAAATATGTATCACAAATCTAGACCGTTTCACAGTAAACCCCAACAACACTGTGCTCGACCTGGGGATCGAACCCACGACCTCTAGCGTAGTAGTCGCGCTCGGGTTTTTTTTTATTTGAAAGGTAAATTATTCAAGAGTAAAAGAAAGAAAGAAAACATGAGAGTGTTCTTCTAAAATCGGTCCAAGATGGCTGCCACCACATAATGGCGGATTATGTACATATTTTTTCACAACTCCCTCAATATGGGTATCAAATGAAAGGGATTGGACTGACACCACAAAATGGCGATATATATTTTTTTTCATTTTGTGTCGGAGGGTTTTTTTTTAAAACCAGTCTTTAAATCGAAGATCATCAATCTAAAGTCTCAGCAGTCACCTGAAGACGAACAACAGTGTATAACGCGATAATCTTTAGGTTGTGAGAAAGAGACGGCACTAGTTAATATGTAGAGCGTCCTCTCCCTCTCTCAAACTCAAAACGATCGTAATAACACTTGTTGTACGGCCACACCTGTGACACTCCATACAAACTGTCCGATACCGCTGCACACTACAATACCAAATGTCAAACTTGTCAAAATTACGTTTGTTTTGTACACGTGCAAATGTGTGCGTGAAGGTGCGTAGGGTTTGTTGGCAGTACGGCAAGAACACCGGCAGTTTGCGGGGGATCTGAGGTATCTGACGTTAGGGAGGGGCGAAGAGTGGCCATTCTGTTATTATTTATTCTGTGGTACGGCCTCTAATGGCTGTTTGCCATGTCGCGTGCCAAGAACCACATAGCCGACATGCGCGAATATCTTCACACCCACTTATCACGAGGTGGACAGGTAATGAGGTAGCTAATTGAGCTCGTCATTGTCTTGGTGAATATTCCTGATCCCTTGACTTTGACGCATAGGGCAAGATAGACGGGCAAAAATCAATATTTATTTAGCTATTTTACATACTAAAAAGCAGTGAGATCCAAGGGGTGTGACCACTGGACTGCCAAGTCAAAGGTCTCGAGTTCGAATCCTAGGCACGCACCTCTGACTTCGAAATCATGTGCGTAATTATCACTCGCTTTAACGGTGAAGGAAAACATCGTGAGGCATGTGAAGTCTGCCAACCCGCATTAGGCCAGCGTGGTGGACTGTAGCCTAATCCCTCTCATACTGAGAGGAGACCCGTGCCCAGCAGTGGGACAGTATATGGATTGATTATTATTATTATTATTATACACATGCACTATTGGTGCGGTCAACAACAAAAGTCGATGAACACAAGCAATGTTTAAAAACATCAATGTACCAAAACTATTGATTAGATTTTGACTAAGGTAAAGCATATAATTGCCCTCTAATAAGAGAACTTAAGTACCGTCTTGGGTCAGTAAATTCTGAATATACAAGATGCTAAAGCATTTTGAAGATTTCATTGTGTTCCGCGACTTTCAATGTACAAAGGCAGTTTTAATGTCATTATCGATATTTTTTTCGGTATCCGTATAAGTATATCGAGCAAAAAATATCGATGTCATTTTTCTGCATGATAATTATTCCCTTACTTAACATTTATAGACAAAACAAAAAAACCCTTTTGTGTGGTGTTACTGTTTTTTTTTTTTTTTTTTATTTATAAATAATGCAATCTGTCTCGTTGTGGACATTCAGCAGTACGTTTATTATTGGTTTTATTAATCATTTGTGGTCCGGGTCCAGTGATCCGGCCACTTCAGTAAAATAGGCAGTATCTACACTGTCCTTGTTTGTTCTGCTGTGTCATTGACATTAGATCATAAATCTATAGGCATTTTTCTGTTAAGTCTGGAGAATGTGGTTTTCGGTTTCATCAGCTCGACTACAAGCTCGTTCACGTGGTTTGGTGGTGTTACTGTTAGTGAAATTACCAATTTTTTTTCTTCAAATATGGAGTAGCCCATCTGGGGAAATACCTCCACCTTACAGAAAACTGCAGCCAAATAACACACTTTATTCTGTATTGTGTTCCTGCAGTGAGTAAGGTTGCCAGAGCTCCTTCTAGAGAAATATTCCCTCAAACTGTCGGTGCAGTGAATCCTCCATAAATATCCAAGATTTTTTTAGCGTCGGCAACGCGCAAGTGATACCCCTGGTGTTGCAAGCGTCCATAGTCTACGGTAACCGCTTACCATCAGGCGGGCCGTATGCCTGTTTGCCACCTTAGTGGTATAAAAAAATGATGACCGTCCCACGTTAGGTTCGCGTGGCGACGAAATAAACACACGCAGTCTAACAATGCTGTCGTGGTTTTGGATGGGTGCCCGTTGTACTCATCGAGACTTCGCGTCTCGGAGAATCGCCGACCCACGGCCGTAGATTTGTCATACTTTATATTGAGTTTGTGAGGTGCAATACACAGAAATGTGAAATAAATAAAGTATATGTCGCGTTGTTATTGCTATTTTATTATGTACTTACTGTATTTATAGTCTGCGCGGAACTAGTTGGCCGCGCCGTGGGACGGCGGGGCGGGGTCGCCTGCGCGCGGTGGGACGGAGGGCGCTTGTTTTCGTTCACAGAAACCCGCCGCCTCACCCCCATCTCTACCTAGCGGTCAACTATTTCCGCGCATTAGAATTTATTACACTTTGCTATAGCTATTCACCGCGGTAAAGAACATTAATGCAAAATTCCATGCTTCTAGACCCACCGGTTTCATTTTTCCCAATCCCGTGAGAATTTCCCAAAATATCGTTATAAATTATATCCTATTTGTTATTCTGGTGTATCAACAATAATACTGTAAAGTTTCATCAAAATCCGTTCAGTATTTTTTGCGTGAAAGAGTAACAAACATCCATCCATTCATCCTCACAAACTTTCAGATGTTATAATATTAGTAGGAGTTTTATTTAGCTGTTGCCTGCATTTTGCTCGCGTACATATCTCTCTCTCTCTCTCTCTCTCTTTCTCTCTCTCTCGCGCGCTCACGTACCCGCTCTTTGCCTTTCTAGCCATTTAGGGCTGTCATTTCCCGGAACGAAAAAGAGAGGGCAGTGTGAGTGCTTCGTCGATTCCGCCGCGTGCCGTTGGAACCTTTCTTTCTTTCGTTGTTATCGTCCTTGTCCCTGGCAATCCTGTCATGTCCCTAGGCTATCACTGCCACTACATGATCACAAATTGGTATTAGTCATATCTTAGCACACCTTAAAAACAAGATTTTGCGCATGTGTACAAGATAGCTGAAGTGTTGATACCCTCATAAATCATATTGTTAAATACGATAGTGTTGGAACGCGGCCAGAAAGTGGATCGGTGGTCCCTAGAGACGTGATAAACAAAACTACGAACCGGTGTTGCCATTTAATACTGCCGTAATATTTAGGCATTCGTTTTTCCTGCCTTGTTGGTCTACTGGTCTTAAGCGCGACTGCTACCACGCACCGGAAAGCGCGTGCACTTTCCAGTGCGTGGTCTCCACTCAAGAATCTTTCTGCTTCAGCGGCCATCAGTTCTACGAGCTATGTGCCCTGCCCAGTGTCAAGTAAATAGGTGATAGATATTGATACATTAAGCTGGGTACTCACTTAGCAGTGTAGCATGTAATGTATTAGATGCGGTATCAAGTGAGTACGTAGCTACGAGCCCGCTGCGAGCCGCGCGCGCGTGGAGCGCTGTAAGCTCGCAGTGACCTGCCGAGTGGCGGTATCACTGACCGTGGACCGTGGACGAGCCGTACCCACTTGCAGGTTGATACAGTATCTGATACGTTACATGCAACACTGCTAAGTGAGTACCCAGCTTTACATACATAACTACCTATAGTACAAGCTCTGCTTAGTTTTGGACTAGATGGTGCTGTGTAAAAATGTCCCAAAATATATACGCAGTTACACACAAACGTCGTGACAAGGTTTCACTCTTGGTCAAAAATAAAATGACCTAGCTCATTCATGTAGAAAATGATCGGTTATTACAGATATTGACATTTTTGAGCGCGCAGTGTATTGCTAAAAACGCGATTATAACGCTCCGCGGTGAATATAATCGCGCGCGCGAAATAAATGAAACAATGATTTTTTAATTATAAATATAATTTGGATAGACAGAAATAATGTTTTTTTACACGCTCAAGTAAAAAATACTGTAGAAAAAATTGAAAAATTGATGAAAAAAGTTACGGAAAATTTCAACGCAGAGGGGTCCAGAATCATGTACTGAACTCATGGTATTCGGATGTGCGTCGATGTCTCTTTCACCTTGTTTATTATATGTATAACATTACAGAAAGATTCATAGTAATATGACCTTGGATATATGTATATCGATACACGTGGTGTAATCCACCCTTGCATAGTGACCTTGACACTGGCGCTCCAAGGTTGCGCGATGAAGTCATAGTCGTTAGTTGTTGATAGCTGTTGTAAGGGTGGTTGGACGCGGCCGACTTTCGTGCGATTAGTGAACGTCCGATTCACAAGTGACAAATCAATGATCAGATTAATGATAATAATGTTCTATAAATAAACAATTAATAAAATAA
The DNA here is from genome assembly GCA_946251955.1 of Acronicta psi. Taxonomy (NCBI): domain Eukaryota; kingdom Metazoa; phylum Arthropoda; class Insecta; order Lepidoptera; family Noctuidae; genus Acronicta; species Acronicta psi. The sequence continues at coordinate 1,928,795 of OX276498.1, read as the reverse complement.
ATATAATAATAAATATCCTGGGACATTTTTACACAGCACCATCTAGTCCCAAACTAAGCAGAGCTTGTACTATGGGTACTAGACAATGGATATAATACTTATATACTTTTTTTTTTTTGTAAATACATATTACATACCTATAATAATAACAAACACAAACAGCTAAGTTCATCACATAAATGTTTGTGTCTTGTGGGAATCGAACCCACGACCTCGTGATCAGCAATCCGGTACTCGAACCACTAGACCACAGACGTCGTCAAATTAATTCTTCTTCTTCTTCTTCCTTCAAGCCTTTTTCCCAAACATGTTGGGGTCGGCTTCCAGTCGAACCAGGATGCGGCTGAATATCAGTATTTTACACGGAGCGACTGCCATCAGACCTCCGCAATTCAATTTCTAGGCAATACCGATATTCGAAGGAAAGACTGGTTGTCAGGCTTTGTAGGCTTCTGACTACCACTAACGATTGTCATAGGTGTTCGTATGACAACCGGGACCGACGGCTTTACGTGCTCTCCGAGACACGGAGGGGTCTCGATATGTTAAGAATGGTCACCCATCTACAGAATGACCGCGGCATGTGTAGCTTAACCTTGCAGATCGGTTGATCAGCGTAGTTACAACTTGGCGACGAGCCCCTCTTATAAATATACAATTAATGTAATAGATAAATGTTTTGGGACACTTTACACAGCACTATCTAGTCTCAAACTAAGCAGAGCTTATACTATGAGTACTAGACAATGGATATTTATTATTATTTACTAGAGTAAATAATAATAAATGTATGTATGTATTTACAAAAGAAAGTTAGAACTTTCTAATATAGTATATTATAATATTAATAAAACACCCAGACAAACGCAAATACTTATATTCAGCACAAATATTTGTGCCCTGCGGGAATCGAGCCCACGACCTCGTGACCAGCAGTCCAGTCCGACTCGAACCACTAGACTACAAACGTCGTCAAAATGTTAATATGTCCTAATCCAAGTTATAAGCCAATTACAACTTTCAGCCGAATCGGTTCAGCCGTTTTGCCGTAAAAAAACAACAAATGATGATTTTCAAAATCAGCCCACACATTAAAGCGCTTAAAAGTCGCCATTTTGATTTTTTGAAAATTTCATGTACCCAATCTCAATCTAAATCGGTTGAGCCGTTGAGTAGTTACGAGCGAACATACATGCATACATACATACACATCAAACACATAATTCTCCCTGAGCAGTCGTGTAGAAATCGAACGAACTTTCGCCTTTATAATATTATTAAGATTATTTTCTCTTATTGTATGACAGTGTGTGGCCAGCCTACAATGTTACAGTGTAATCGCACTGATAACGGATCTTCCTATGTTTGTTGTTGTAAATTATCTGCATTTGACGACGACGACTTGACGACCTCTGTGGTCTAGTGGTTCGAGTACCGGACTGCTGATCACGGGGTCGTGGGTTCGATTCCCACAAGACACAAACATTTATGTGATGAACTTAAGTGTTTGTGTTTGTCTGGGTGTTTCATATGTATTATAAGTATGTAAGTGTTATATCCATTGTCTAGTACCCATAGTAGGTGCTGTGTAAAAATGTCCCAAGATATTTTTTTATTTATTATTTATTTTATTTATTTGTATATTCACGTTTCACCCTTTGTGGTGTCGGCAGCGGTATACTTAGCAACAGTGAAACGTAACATACCACCGCGCCTGTATTCTCCGAAGAGTTGGGCAGAGGTGTAGGTACACAAACATTTATGAAGAATTTCGTGTAGAAAATAATAATACCGTTGGAGAATATAATTATTTACTAAAAATATAAAATGCAAGCGTTACATAGAATTTGAATAAGTACAACAAGATGGCGATCACGGAACAGAGGAAGGAAACTAGGGTACTAGGGTTGCGTTCCAACATTAACAATTTAGCTGGTATGTTTAGGTACCATATAATAGGGGGCGAGCCTATTGTTATTGCGGGCACAGATCCAAACTCCTAGCTTTTTTTTTATAACACTAAGGTGGCAAACAAGCATACGGTCCGCCAGATGGTAAGCGTTTACCGTAGCCTATGGACGCTTGCAACACCAGGGGTATCACTCGCGCGTTGCCGACCCTAAAAATATCTGAGGTTTATGGAGGATTGACTACGCCAACAGTTTGAGGGAATATTCCTCTTGCTGCCAGCGCAGCGCATCCTTAAAAGGAGCTCTGGCAACCATACTCACTGCAGGAACACAACACAATAAAGTGTGTTATTTGGCTGCAGTTTTCTGTAATAAATGGCGGTGCCCTACCTCTCTTATTAGATAACATTTTGATCGACCTCGGAATCGAACTCTGGACTTCCAGTGTAGCAATAGCGTTTACAACCACTAGCACACCTGTGACACTCCATACAAACTTTCCGATACCGCTGCACACTACAATACTAAATGTCAAAATTACGTTTGTACACGTGCAAATGTGCGCGTGACGGTGCGTAGGGTTTGTTGGCAGTCCGGCAACAACACCGGCAGTATGCGGGGGACCTGAGGTATCTGACGTTAGAGAGGGGCGGAGAGTGGCCATTCTGTTATTATTTATTCTGTGCCACTAGGCTACATAGTCAGTTGTCATATTCAGAGGCTATTAGATTTCCACTTGCCTTAAAGGCAGGGTACCGAGCGTATTTTCCTTTATTTAAAACTAGCTTCCCGCCAGCGGCTTCGCCCGCGTGGTCTTATAATTTTTTCTCCCGTTTTTGCAACATTTTTCATTACTACTCCGCTCCTATTAGTCGTAGCGTGATGATATATAGCCTATGTTACTCGGGGATAATGTAGCTTTCCAAAGGTGAAAGAATTTTTGAAATCGGTCCAGTAGTTTCGGAGCCTATTCATTACAAACAAACAAACAAACAAACAAATCTTTCCTCTTTATAATATTAGTATAGATAACTGGTAAACTTAGCATGGAAAATGCCTTAAAAATACAAAAAAGATGTTTATTTTATTTTTTCTTCTAATATCTTTGTATACATTTGTCGCTGTTTTATAGAAATTCAATGTTTCTTTCTCATTGACTTTCATTGGTAAACATTTTTAACCCCCGAGGCAAAAACGGCGGGGTGTTATAAGTTTGACGTGTCTGTGTGTGTGTGTCGCATTACATATTTTTTCACAACTCCCTCAATATAGGTATCAAATGAAAGGGCTTAACTAGAAGAATACTATACACTATGATAAATTTCAAATCCAAGATGGCCGCCACCACAAAATGGCAAATTACATTTCGTATCGGGGTTTTCTAAATTTTTAATTTAGGTTAGGTTATGTATGTAGCGAGTTGCGGATAAAATCATCTCAATAAGATCCGGAATCAGAAATTGCAACACCGTCTTACCTCATCTTACCACAAAGTTATCGCTCGAACACAAATATTATGTTTGCATTGCTGCTATAACAATATCGTGTGACCTATATAATATTATTATTTGTCCTTATTTCTGAACGTGACTCATACTTAAGTTTTAACTACCTTACTTGAGATCAAAGACATTTTTATAGAAGACTAGCTTCCTGCCAGCGGCTTCGCCCGCGTGGTCTTATAATTTTTTCCCCCGTTTTTGCAACATTTTTCATTACTACTCCGCTCCTATTAGTCGTAGCGTGATGATATATAGCCTATAGCCTTCCCCGATAAATGGGCTATCTAACACTGAAAGAATTTTTCAAATAGGTCCAGTAGTTTCGGAGCCTGGTACCTCTGCCTAAGTCTTTGGGGAATATAAGCGTGATTGTATGTCAATACTGACCTATATTGTAACTTCCTTTCTTGAATGAGTCATACAAGTTTATATCCTCATTGGGACTGCAGTACGTGACGTCATCTATGGTAAATACACTGAAGTGGATATCTGGGTTTATGTGTGTTTAACGAGAGTCTTAAAGTGAAGGTCGGTGACGTCATTTTTATAAACTGATCTTATTGAAGTTTAATGGGAATATCTGAAGTATTACGGAATTTGCCAAAAGGTGCTTTAGTCTTTACTGGCTTTCTTACGCAATTTTGTACGCATATTATGTAACATAACTGTAGGCGACACATTTTATTTATATTTATTTTGTACGTTTTTTGGTAAAAATACTAAAGTTAGAATAAATAACTGTTTAATCTGTTCGTTTCTGTAAATGACACGATGTTTAGTCTATAAGTTATACTGATTTTATCTATGATTTGTGGCAACACTGCCCTCTCTCTCTCGTTGTCTGTGACTGTAATGGTGCGTAATAAATTTAAACCATTTTATCTTTTTCTAAAATCTTTGCATTTTCAATCAATCTAAAAGTCTCTTCCACTGTCATTGCCTTTGCCAATTTACCCAAAACCAGCGCTATCGGCTATAATAACATTATGCATATATGCCCCGGTGGGTTAGGCAAAGGCACTACTGAAAGAATTTGATAGTAAAATCCCATAACAATTTGCCCGACCTGGAAATTGCACGCAGGACCTTATGGTAATCGCCCTTAGGATCATTAGGTTAACCAGGCAGGTTGTTTTATATGTCTGTTATCACAATAAGCCATAGTCGGCGAAATATTTGAAAATTTTTATGACACATGAATCAATATGGCTAAAGAAATATTTCATCAATAGAAAAATAGAGGATTTTTCTAGGTACAGGGATAAAATATTTCTTTTAAATTAAAATGAGACACCTAACTTTGAGGTAAACGCTATCCATTAAAAAAAACATCAAAATTTGACCACTCTGTCAAAAATCCGTCGACTTGAGAACATTCTCCCTTTTTCGTCAGTTCTTTCTCCTAGCCTTTTTCCCAAGCATGTTGGGGTCGGCATCCAGTCTAACCAGATGCGGCTGAATATCAGTATTTTACACGGAGTGAATGCCATCAGACCTCCGCAACCTAATTTCTTGGCAATACCGATATTCGAAGGAAAGACTGGTTGTCAGGCTTTTTAGGCTTCTGACTACTACTGGCGATTGTCATACTGTCATAGGTGTTCGTATGACAACCGGGACCGACGTAGTCGTAGCTTAACCTTGCAGATCGGTTGATCAGCGGAGTTACAACTTGGCCACGAGCCCCTTTTCACCCGACTGCCGAAGGAGGAAGGTTATTTCGTCAGTTATAATTAACATTTAGTTCGTCTGTTTGTCCGCAGTGTCGTCGACGACGAAGTCGCAGCTGGCGGCCGAGTACTTGGAGTCCTGCCGACGACATAACACGCCATGCATCGATACAGTACTGCAGCAGATACGGGTAATTTCATCTTCAATATATAACTTTCTTTTTTGATGGTTTAAGTCGGCTAACGACGAGACAAGCCACCTGATGTTGAGTAATCATCGCCGCCCAAGGAAACCTGCAAAACAAGAGGCGTTGCTGACGCGTTGCCGAGATAGACGTTATACAGGCACTTATGAAATGTCGAAACTAGGTGCACGGTTCCAAATTAGTCTTTTCCTATGGAGAAGAACCGGCAAGAAACTACATGGTTCCTCTTTTAAATTTTTGGCTTTTTACAATGACATCTGATGACACAACTTGGTGCTTAACGATAAACTCCGACGTAAGAGTGGGTGCCAGCCAGTCAGACGGCTAAATGGCTCATGGCTAAGTACAACTATGCCCGCCTGGACCGCCCCTTGACCATTCAACAGCAAAATTTACTTCTTTTTTAAAAGTTGTTACGTCCTACTGCAAGTCAAAGGCCTCCCCACATTTCTCCCACCTCTCTCTGTCCGTTGTAATTTCAAACCAGTCTTTTTGGAACGAGTCCAGCTCATCCCACCATCTCCGTCTGGGCCTGCCCCGTTTCCCGCGTTTCTGTTTGCCTGTAAGTGGGATCAAATGATACTGTAAATGTACAACGGACGGTAGTCTTAAAATCTTCATAAATTCCTTACAATGTTGCCAACAAACCTTTAACCGTCTTTTCCAGGAGTTACCAGAGAACACGATTGGGGGAGGCACGCGTGCTCCCCGGCTCACTCTCGGCGAGTGCTCGCTCGCGGGCGGCGCGCCGGCTGACGCGCTGGAGGCAGTCATGCGCAAGGTGCAGTTCAGGAGGTTGGAGATAGAGCAGGCTACGATAGATGATGAGGGGGCGGTGAGTTTATGAATTTCATTTTGCGAGAGCTTTTGGCAAAATTCGGAAATGTTTGGCAAAGTCCGTAAAATGTTTGGCAAAGTCTGGAAAATGTTTGGCAAAGCGCGGAAAATGTTTGGCACAGCGCGGAAAATGTTTGGCACAGCGCGGTAAAGTGTTTGGCAAATGTGGGATAGTGTGTCAAGTTTAGAAATTCTTTAACAATGTCATTTCTTTCTAATCTTGACACAAATTACTGAAATTGGGAATATGGTATTTTTTTTTAATATGTTATTGGCCAATTTCGGAATGTTATGGCTATAAATATAAAATATTAAGGTTGTCTGTAAGAGATCACTATTAGCGATAAGACCGCCCATTGTACCATTTATTATTTATAAAATTGTTCTTTAAATTGGTTTTGGTGTGCAATAAAGAATATTCTATCTATCTATCTATCTATATTATATAATATGCTCTGGCAAAAGACGTGTCGGTCAGAGGAAGAAGTCGTGGCTACGAAACATCAGAGAGTGGACGGGGATAGCGAGTGCTGCCGAATATGCTAAATTGACTGCCAACCTTTGCTAGTCGGAGAGGCACTATTAGAGAGAGATGGCAATAAAATCGGAAACATTTGTCAAAGTCGGTGGAACCTGCCACTACCGTCAAAATCCACTATAATTCTTTATATTTTCAGGAGGCGATATTCGATATGATAGAGTACTATGAGAGCGCGACGGTCGTGGCCATCAGTGGGCCGAGACAGTTCGGCATCAGGGGCTGGCAGGCGGCCTCTAGGATGATCAAAAAGGTAACCATCAATTTATCGATGTTTTCGACTTGTCGAGTAGGACTCACGGTGGCTTAGCTGTCATAGCGTCTGGTGTAGGGATGTTGAAAAAATATCGATATATCAATATATCGATATTTTTGAGCGATATTTAATATTTCGATATATCGATGTATCGATATAAAATTCCAAGTATCGAAAAGGTATCAAAATCGATATTTTTTTCAGAAAATTAAACCGACCAACTTAAAACTAAATTTGTAATCTTTTAAAAATTTAAGTTAAAAGATTACAAATGACCTCTTTTTTTTTGGCTGTTTTTTAATTTAGTTTTAAGTTGGCCGATATATCGATATATCGATATTTTTTGAAAATATAAATATCGATATTGATATATTTTTTTTAAAATATCGATACGATATATATCGATATTTTTTGAATTTCCGACATCCCTAGTCTGGTGTATTTAACCAGATGAAGCATGTTCCGAGTCCTGCCCGCTAGTCGAGTTTTTCCTTCATTATAATAACTAATAAATAATCATTTGTTCTATGGTTCAATTGTCTCGTTGCTTTAGTGGTTCTAAGCGCGATCACACCTGTGACACTCCATACAAACTTTCCGATACCGCACACTACAATATCAAATGTCAAACTTGTCAAAATTACGTTTGTACACGTGTAAATGTGTGCGTGACGGTGCGTAGGGTTTGTTGGCAGTCCGGCAAGAACACCGGCTGGATGCGGGCGACCTGAGGTATCTTACGTTAGGGAGGGGTGGAGAGTGGCCATTTGGTTATTATTTATTCTCGCGCGACTCTAGAGGTCCTCGACCAGTTTTTATAGGTTTTTCTGTGAAATTCCCGCATTTCTGCATGGTGAAACGCATGTTAACTTTCCAGAGCGCCGACCTCTCGGAGCTGGAGGTGTCGGACGGCGCGCTGGAGGCGGCGCACGCGCCGGTGCTGGCGCGCTCGCTGCGCGCGCACGCGTGCTCGCTGCGCGCGCTGTGCCTGCAGCGCGTCAGCCTGGCCGGGGAGCCGCTGCTGTGTCTAGGTGAGGCCGACCATCATCATCGACCCATATACTGTCCCACTGCTGGGCACGGGTAAAGAATACGAACAACTCCTTCCAGATCTGAAATTCGTTCATGTAGTCAAAGACAGAAAGTCTGACTTAAGTCGAAGTTTGTACCTATTGACGTAGAATTTTAAAAATTTTTCTGTTCTTAACTTAACTAAAGTGACAATAGCCTTGTGATCTTTTATCTCCACACTCAACCAACAACAACAGAGGATTGTAACATTTTTTTTAATATCTTGGGAAATTTTACACAGCGCCATCTAGTTCCAAACTAAGCAGAGCTTGTACTATGGCTACTAGACCATGGATAATACTTTTTTTTTTTTTGTAAATACATACTTATTATACATAGAAACATTTGTTACAATCTAAAAAGTTCCCGAATCTTTTATCAGATCAAATACTAATATTCAGCTGTTCAGCATTATTTATTACTAGGTCCAATGTTTATACATTGCTTAGGCAGTCGCCCTAACTCAATTTAACAATGTCCTTTAAAATGTGAAGGAAGATTAACTTTTTTTTTTTATACACAGCGCCATCTAGTCCCCAAACTAAGCAGAGCTTGTACTATGGGTACTAGACAATGGATTTATAATCAGAGATCGGCGTAGGTAGTGCTATTCACGGGAATTAGTGACCGTTAACTTAACATGGATATGCCGTCTAAATCCGCGCATACATGTTACATACTAATTTATATCACATTGACGAGCAATTGTAAAGTAATTGTAGTTGTACACATGACGACATATCATGCCACCTGTTTCGGGTATAATCAGATCCTACCTATTGACCAGTAAGTAATATGGCAAACAGCACTGTGCGGGACCAGTTAAACTAGAAATAAGTAGTCTAATATGACGCAGTGCATATTCATGGTATCTTTAACAGTATAACTTCATTTACATCAACATTCCGAAAAATATTCCCGTGAACCCCGAAAATCCCGAGACATGTCCATATTAACATAATCATTTAGGGTCATTGACCGAAAATATCACTACCTACGGCGATCACTGCTTATAATACATAGAAAACACCCAGACAAACACAAACACAAATACTTAAGTTCATCGTACTTGTCGAGTAGGACTCGCGGTGGCTTAGCGTCTGGTGTATTTAACCTGAAGACGCAAGCTCAAGTCCTGCACGCCAGTCGATATTTCCTTCATCAAAATAACGTATCTGTGTATTTTGTTACAGTGATAGCCTTAAAATCAAATAGTTCAATTCGGGAGTTGCGACTGGGCGACAATCGTTTGGCGGTGTCTGACGCGGCGCAACTCGCCTCCCTTCTGCGGTACAACACTAGGATACAGCTGCTAGATCTATCAAACAATCAAATACAAGTGAGTTACATTTTTTTTATACTATATGGGTGGCAAACAAGCATGTGGCCTTTGATGGTAAGGAGTTACCGTAGCCTATGGACGTTTAGGGCCGACAATGCCCTCTTCCGGCCTCCGTAGAGGACCGGTCCGGGGTCGGTGGACGCGGGGAAGTCCGCCGGACCCTCTCCCAAGGACCATAGGCGGCGGCGCGTAGTGTTCCACGCGCGCCCCTCTCAGACGTGGGGGGGAGTGTCTGTATCCCCCCCTACACCAGGTGGGCCAACACTAATCGGGGGCCGCGGAAGAATGCGTTGTTCCCGTAGCCCCCGAAGTAAGTGCGAGTGGGAACACCGGGGTTGGTTTTAGTCAGTAGGAGTCTGACAGACCCCCCGTCCTTCCCGGGGCGGGGGACTACCATGAGGATTTTCAACCTCGAAAAAAAAAATTTAAAAAAAAAGCCTATGGACGTATACAACAACGACCCGACCAACAGCATCACTCCCGCGTTCCTTCCTCCTAGCCTTCTCCCAACCATGTTGGGGTTGGTGAATATCAGTATTTTACACGGAGCAACCCAATTTCTAGGCAATACCGATATTCGAAGGAAAGACTGGTGGTCAGGCTTTTTGGTTTCTGTAGTAAAAACTGTCAACTTGACAGCTTGTCCGTTGTCAGTGTCAACGAACGGAAAGACTGGGGTCAACATTAAAAAAAGTACTTCTAGAGTTTTAACCAACATAATACAGGGTATTTTTTCCAATAAAGTTATACACTTCGGTATATGATTTGGGTCGATTTTGATGACTTCCTTTGGGCTGAGTTGTATGGGCTTTCGATGATGATTCTCCTTTGATTTGATTGAAATAATACGAAATAATGATGTATTATTATTACAGGACGCGGGCACGGCGCACCTCGCAGATGCTTTAGCGGAGCAAGCATCACAGTCGCCGCCCTCCGCCGCCGCGTCCCCGCTGTCGCCGCATCGCTGCCAAGGTAACCACACCAATACCGACGTCTGTGCTCTAGTGGTTCGAGTACCGGACTGCTGATCACGAGGTTGTGGGTTCGATTTCCACAGGACACAAATATTTATGGGATGAATATAAGTATTTGTGTTTGTCTGGGTGTTTCTTATGTATTATAAGTATGTATTTACAAAAAAAAGTATATAAGTATTATATCCATTGTCTAGTACCCATAGTATAAGCTCTGCTTAGTTTGGGACTAGTTTTAGACTAGATTGGTGCTGTGTAAAATGTCCCAATTTATTTATTATTTATTTAATACTGCAAACGATAATCATGTAGTATTTTCGTTGTAAGATGATATGCGTGACAGTTATTTTTAATGAAGGAAAAAATCGGCTGGCGAGCAGGATTCGAACCTGCATCTTCTCGTTTGGTATACCAGACGCTTTAACCGCTAAGCTATCGCGAGCCCCGCTGGCCTGTCGAAATCTTCCTTCACATTCTAAACTTACGTCTTTAAGGTGAATCCTGCTCGCCAGCCGATTTTTTTCCTTCATTAAAAATAACTTGTAATTTTAGCATGGAAAATGCTTAAAAAAATACAAAAAGATATGCCTGACAGTTCTAATTTTTCCGTGCCACGCATACTAAGACGCGCGCGGTGGGACGGAGGGGCGGGAGTTCGTTCACAGTAACCCGCCGCCTCACCCCCGTCCCTACCTAATGCCTGGCCAACTAGTTCTAGTTCTGGCCAATTATTCAGTTTTCTTTTTAAATTATGTTGTTTTACAGTTGGTGGTCACGAGGCTCGCGGGCTGGCTTTCCTAGTGTTGTGGAACAACCAACTCACGAGAAACTGCGCGCCGTATCTAAGCAAAGCATTGGTGAGATATCAGTTTCTTATTTTATGAGCCGCACTCAAAGATGTCACTTAAACTAATGAATCATTAGCTAATGAAAGAGTTATAATTATAGTTATAATTTTATTTATTTATAGTATCCTCTTATGCCAGTGGTATTTACTTATATACACACTTATCTTAAATATCCAATAACTATTTATTTATTTGTACCATGTTTTTTTTTTTATTTGTAAACCCCCAGTATCTGATATCTAATATTTAATATCTAACTATTCCTGTTTACTATTTCTGTTTTGAGCGTGTCGCACTCGTGGGTCGCAGCTGAAAACCAGCGTTAGGTATCAGTTTATAATTGATACTTAACATTACGCTGAGCTGATGGCCCTTTTGGCACATTACGAATACTGTTATTTATTTTTATTGATGATCTTATTATGTTTGTGTCAATAAATACATATTTCTTTCTTTCTAAACTAGCTGTTCTGTTACTGTTCTAATGTCAAATATGTGTCACACAGCGTTGACACACTGACAGTGAAAAAACGTGAACAAGACCAAGAAAAATCTATATATAATAAAATAATTACATTAAATTTAATAAAATTTGTTAAAAGTGAGAATACAATGCGAAATTATGATAAAGCTTGGTAGAATACATAGGTATTGTAACTATCTTAATGAAATGAAATCCTTCTTCCTAGCCTTTTCCCAACCGTGTTGGGATCGGCTTCCAGTCTAACCAGGATGCGGCTGAATATCAGTATTTTACACGGAGCGACTGCCATCAGACCTCCGCAACCCAATTTCTGGGCAATACCGATATTCGAAGGATAGACTGGTTGTCAGGCTTTTTTGACTTCTGACTACCACTAACGATTGTCATAGGTGTTCGTATGACAACCGGGACCGACGGCTTTACGTGCTCTCCGAGGCACGGAGGGGTCTCGATGTGTTAAGAATGGTCACCCATCCACAGACTGACCTCGGCAAGCGTAGCTTAACCTTGCAGATCTGTTGATCAGCATTGCTATAACTTAGTCACGAGCCCATCCAGTATATCTTAGTACACTGACAACATATTCTAATATGGAAAAATAGGTCAAGATATAGTAGCCACTGTTTGTTAACGATTCATTAACGTTAAGTCTCCGAGTTGAGGCCTATGACGACTACAGATTAATACAATTCGAACCGATTTTGATATTGATTTTTTTGTTTGAAAGGTCAATTAGTTGGGAGTGTTCTTAGCTATGTTTGATCAAGTCGGTCTGTTGTATCTTTAGTCTGTGGTATTTTCTAGACTGTGGTACCGAAACAAAATGTCTCCCTCTTGATCTATGGTGCGTTTGCTTGTAACTGTTGATATTTTGGTGGAAATAAAACGGGAATTGGAAAATAGTGTATATTCCGAGAAAGCTTACATGAAACACAATGTATAGGAAGAACAAAAAAAACGAGACAGAGTGTTACCAACTTAAAAGAGCTATACCAACAGAGAAAAAATAAAATATAAAAACGTTTGCGTTCTCATTTACTATCAGTAACATAAAAATATTATATTATATTATTGTATTCAAGAAATAAATTACTTATTTAATTAATATAAAACAGTTTTAAATGAATATACTACACGGTCCAAGATGGCCGCCGCCACAAAATGGTGGATTACATATTGTTTTACAACTCCTTCAATATGGGTATCAAATAAAAGTGTTTGACTAGTTGTTTTTGATAGATGTTTGTTGAGTATAAATGATCACAATTGAATAGTAATTAGCCGTGTTTATAGAATGACTAGCATATGCCCGCAACTTCGTTCGCGTAGAAGTCGAAAATAGTTCTAATAGGATTTTTAAGTGTTTTATTACGTTATTAATTTAGTTATAACATTATGTTAAAATATTTAAATACTTATAAAATATAGCAATCTTTATTATTAGAGATTTAAAGCTTAAATAAGCATGAAATTAAAATACAAGTTTGTTACATACATTTTATTTTGATGTAAGTTACATGGGGGTATAATCTGTTATCTTTTTACAACGAAATCGAAACAGTACACACACAAACAATAATTTTTGTTTAATTCAATTTACAGGATACTCTGTGTGTTTACTCTGGAGTATGCCACATACTCTGCCCGCGGGAGAAGCAGCTTTCCCTTAAGTCTTCTCCCGCTACCACAAGAGTTTGTCCTTGAGCTTTGTTTATGGTCATTGTGAAGCAGACTTTGATGGGAAACTGCATCCTCTTGAATTCAAAGGAGTAATTTGATGGTGTTAGGGGAATCCTAGGAATAAATACACTCTCCTCAGAACAACTGATCAGTGTAGAAGTTGCCTCGATTACATTGCGATGCATGTTTTCACTTGAAATCTGGTGCCATTGCATAATTTTGCTGGATTTACATTTCACAGCAACATAATTGGCGCGCCAACTCTCAATTTTAATATTATGTGTTCCACCATTTCCTATTTTAAGGTATAGGTCTGAGAACTGTCCCAAAGTAACATCTTCCCTCAGGTGGATTCTCATATTTTTGGTAAGACTCAGTTTTGTTACTGAAGGCCACGAATGAGACCGCTTCACGCGAGCTCTACCGATAAAGTCTGTCGGGAATACCTGCTGACAATACAGTAACCCCCTTTATGGGCCATAGCAGTCACATCCCAAACAATTAATTTCGTTTTTTGGCGGAGTACCTCAGCCATAGCAGTACTTTGTACAATATACCCAAATTGCAGTAGGGTTTTGGTTTATATTAAATCGAGAAGAACTTTGAACGCCGAGTGTGAAGTTTTACCTCATGGTAATAGATTGTGCATATTATTTTATTGGATTAAAATAAATCTTTGTTCATTGAATAAGCCTTGATTAATTGACATATTTGATCAGACTTGATTATATTTACTGCTGATGAAATGACATGTCATGTGTCAAAATTTTTATTTTTATTTCATTTAAATCAAAAACACTAAGGAGTATTGATATCAACTTCGAAGCAAAATAACGTTCTACCCCTTTTGAACCCAGTTAAGGGATGAATTTCAATAAAATATGAAACACGTTTTCCTTCAATTCTGTTAAATAATATTTGTGCAAAATTTGAAGTAGATTGGAACAAGGAATCACGTTGTCCCATACAAACTTTGCCCCCCTTTTTCACCACCTTAGGGGTAGAATTTCGGAAAATCCTTTCTTATCGGATGCCTACGTCATACAAAGAAGACACCCTCTAAGTTTCAGGTTTTTACGATCAGCGGTTTCGGCTGTGCGTTGATCCGTCAGTCAGTCAGTCAGTCAGTCAGTGAGTCATTCAGGACAAAGCATTTTATATGTATAGATTAATGGTGAATACAGTAACAGATAATAATTTTGATGGTAATCGATTCGCGTGTGGATCGTGAGTGAGTGAAAAAAATGGCGGCCCGGCTGGCGGCGGGGGCGGGGCCAGCGCTGCCAATACTATGATACAATTTCAAATCCAAGATGGCCGCCACCACAAAATGGCGAATTACATTTTTATTTTCATTTTGTGTCGGGGGTTTTTAAAATTTTGGTTTAAACTTACGTTTCTCTGGTTTAGTACACCGGTGTCTGTCTGTGGCATCGTAGCTCCCGAACGGTGAACCGATTTTGATTTTTTATTTAAAAGGTGAATTAGTCGGGAGTGTTATTTTATTAGCTATGTTTGATGAAAATCGGTCCAAGATGGCCGCCGCCACAAAATAGCGAATTACATTTCGTGTCGGGGGTTTTCTAAATTTTTAATTGTCTGTTTCAGCGATCGTCCCAGTCTCTATGCGTGTTGAACATCGGTCGCAATGCTCTGGGTACTGAGGCGGTGCTGGCGCTGTGCCGCGGGGGGGCGCTGGTGTCGCTGGGGCTGCAGGCGGCGCGCCTGGGGCCCGACGCCGCCGCCGCGCTCGCAGACCTTATCCGAGCCGACACCAAGCTACAGGTACACTCCTCATGTCCCACAGCTGGCACGCAGGCGGTGCTGGCGCTGTGCCGCGGGGGGGCGCTGGTGTCGCTGGGGCTGCAGGCGGCGCATATTCCCTCAAACTGTCGGCGCAGTGAACGCTCCATAAACCTCTAAGAGGTTTTTCGGGTCGGCAACGCGCGAGTGATACCCCTGGTGTTGCAAGCGTCCATAGGCTACGGTAACCGCTTACCATCAGGCGGGCCGTATGCTTGTTTGCCACCTTAGTGGTATAAAAAAAAAGTCAAGGAAAACAGTCAGAATCCATTTGTATGGATAAGTATCCATACAAATGGATTCTGACTGTTTTCCTTGACTTTCCACTAATAGTCAGTCTAATAAATATATTCTTCCGTCATTTCAGAGGCTAGATCTCCGCGAGAACCGGCTGGGCAGCGCCGGGCTGCAGGCTATACTAACGGCCATGAAGGACAACACCACACTCACACAGATAGACTTGGACGAGCCGCCGGTATGATGTCACTGTTACTATACAAGGTGGAAGGGACATCGACGCACAAACGACGTGACAAGGTTTCACTCAAAGTCAAAAATAAAATGACCTAGGTCATTCATGTAGAAAATGATCGGTTATTACAGATATTGACATTTTTGAGCGCGCAGTGTATTGCTAAAAACGCGATTATAACGCTCCGTGGTGAATGTTATCGCGCGCGCGATCCGAATTAACTGAAATTATGACTTTTTAACTATAAATCTAATTTGAGTAAATAGAAATAATGTTTTTTTGCACGTTCAAGTAAAAAAAACTGCAGAAAAAATGGAAAAATTGATGAAAAAAGTTACGGAAAATTTCAACGCAGTGGGGTCCGGAATCATGTACTGAACTCATGGAATTCGGATGTGGGTCGATGTCCCTTCCACCTTGTATATCATCAACATTCTTGAGCTCCTTATAATATGGTCGAGCTTCACGATGACTGATTTATGCTTGCTGTCTGTCAGGATAGATCAATTCAAAGCTGCTGCAGTTCTTTCCTCAAAAGGCCGTTGCAGACATAGTCCTACACTGTGACACTCACATATTTGATACCAAAATACTATGTTTGGACTTAAGAGACCATGATTCTCTGAGTTAGTTTCTTCTCAGAGGTCGTCAGTTAGGAAATGCCGGCGCCATCTAGCAAAAAATCGCATAACTTTCGCCTGTAAAAGTGTCTAAAAAGATCTATTTGCGGAAATAAATATCATTTCATTACATATTTCAACCCATCAATCTTTTTTAATTCTTTTAAGACGACGTCTGTCCTGTGGTCTAGTGGTTCGAATACTGGACTGACTATATTTTTCAATGTATTTACAAGAAAAAAGATTATAAGCATTACTTATATCCATTGTCTGGTACCCATAGTATGGCTCTGTTTATTTTGGTACTAGATGGTGCTGTGTAAAATGTCTCAAGAATATTTATTTATTGATTATTACTTATTTTCTTACAGGAGTCAACAAATCTATCGGCGGAGGACAGCGAGGCCGCGCTGGTCCGCCGTATAACGCGCGAGATCAGAGCGGCGTGCGGCCGCAACGAGCCCCCCGGCCGCCACGACGAGGGGGGCGCGCAGGGGGTGCACCGGAAGATCAGCCTCACCTGCCACACCGCCTGCCTGCTTCGGGTAAGTGTTGGTACATGCTACAGTAGCACATTCTTGGACGCCCTGGGAGACAGTGGGATCACGTCAGGGTCACGAAATTTATTTTCTTTCTAAATAAATATTACTAGCTTTCCGCCGGCGGTTTCGCTCGCGTGGTTTGGATATTTCTTATAACTTTCATCCTATAAGGGGTTGAAATAGGTTCAACCCCTTATAGCCCTTTTTTCGCATTTAAAAATAGCCTATGGTCCTTTCTCAGGCTCTAGACTATCCTGTGTACCAAATTTCATTTAAATCGGTTCAGCGAGATAGACGGACAGAAAGACAGAGCTACTTTTCTCATTTATAATATAATTAGTAAAATTAGTAAATTTGTATTAGTATATTAAATAAGGATTGTTATTGCAGAGCTCAAGTTAAACTGGTGATCCAACGTAAACTTGCACCTTCCCAAAAAATTGCTCGTTGATTACTTTTTGAAAAGTCTCTTTCTATCTTGAGGCGATTGCCTATACTTTTGTTTCTTTCTTTTACACCTAATTGATGTCCCTCGCACCAAAGGAAGGATCTTTCTCTCAGGCGGGCGTTATGCCTGGCGGCCACTGCCGAAGGCTAATGTCGGGCGGTTGTATTATATCTAAGTTGTACGGAAAACCTGCGCGATTCAGGATTTGCTTCGTTACTAGCTTCTTATAACTAACTAACTGTCGCTGTAACTTGTCGTGTTGTTTGTGTGCAGCAAGGCATGGGCGGTGGGGAGGAGGAGCGGCGCGGCGGGCGCCTGCGCTCCCCCGCGCCGTCGCCCGCGCCCTCCCCCGCGCCCTCCCCCGCCGGCAGCCCCGTGCCCGCGCCGCACCCGCACTCGCGCTTCATGGTACCTACTCACCTACTCACTTTTTTTTTATCTTAGTAAGGCAAGCAGTGATAGCCTAGGGGTACGACCACTGGACTGCCAAGTCAAAGGTCTCGTGTCTCGAATCCAAGGCACGCACCTCTGACTTTTCGAAATCATGTGCGTAATTATTACTCGCTTTAACGGTGAAGGAAAACATCGTTAGGAAACCTGGCATGCCTGAGAGATTTTCTCGACGGAATGTGAAGTCTGCCAACCCGCATTAGGCTAGCTTGGTCTGACTACAGCCTAATCCCTCTCATACTGAGAGGAGACCCGTGCCCAGCAGTGGGACAGTATATGGGTTGATTTATTATTATAGATAGGCTTGCGCTTGACCACAACTCGCCTGATGTTAAGCAACGCTGTGGTCTACGATGGAGCGCGCTTGCCTAGAAGAAACCGATTGACTCTCGTCTTGAAGACACCCAAATTATAGGTCTCTGGGTATAAGGATTCCGGCAGTGAGTTCCACAGTAGAGCAGTTCGCACTATATATGTGGAGGCAAAACGTTTAGTGCGGGATTTAGGCACTTCCACCATGTAGCGATGGCGCCTTGCCGTAGCCCTGCTTGTCCGATAGTAGAACGGGGATGGGGGAACTATATCATGTAGTTCCGATACACACTCTCCGAAATGTAACCGGTAAAAGACTGATAGACATCACACTTCTTTTTCTTCCCAACAATATTGGATAGTTGGGGTTCGCTTCCAGTCTTACCAGATGCGGCTGGATATTTGCATGTTAAAAGGCAAGGCCGTACCATCCATTTCTCGAAGCAGTTTAAACCATTTTCGACTCCCTATAACTTCGTTGTGGATAATACTAGAAGCCTAATCAGCATCATACGACATCGAACTAGCTGTAAAGTTAGTCGTGTCGATTGTGAAGCATTTACAATAGATGTCGCTACGTCACGTAAATTAGAATCTGAAGGAAGATTTCGACTGGCGAGCGGGGCTCGCGGTGGCTTAGTGGTCAAAGCGTCTGGTGTACCGAACCAGAAGACGCAGATTCGAATCCTGCCCGCCAGCCGATTTTTTCCTTCATTAAAAATAACTTGTAATCTTAGCATGGAAAATGCTTAAAAAAAGATGACTGATGTTCTCAGGTGACGCGAGTGACTCCGGAACGCGACTCGTCCACGGACAGCAGCGGGTCCACTTCATCATCATCCTCGACCCCCACCAGGATGTACTGCCCCCCCTCACGCTTTCGTGTTGTGCAGGTGTGTAATTTTATTAGTATAGAGGTCCCAAGCGCGATTGCTACGCCAGAGGGTCTTGAAATACATATAACAACACATACCAGGAAATGAAATTATTTTATTTCTACAAATATGTATTACAAGGACACTTACAAGTCAGTACGACGTCGGTGGTCTAGTGGTTCGAGTACCGGACTGCTGATCACGAGGTTGTGGGTTCCATTCCCACAAGACACAAACATTTATGTGATGAACTTAAGTGTTTGTGTTTGTCTGGGTGTTTCTTGTGTATTATAAGTATATATTTACCAAAAAAAAGTATATAAGTATTATATCCATTGTCTAGTACCCATAGTACAAGCTCTGCTTAGTTTGGGACTAGATGGTGCTGTGTAAAAATGTCCCAAGATATTTATTATTATTATATTATAATAATAATTATATAAAAATTGATAACTTTTCATAACTGACGACCTTTGAGTTCTTCTCAAAGGTCCAGTTAGTGAAGATAGTCCTATACAAACTCAGAGAATCATGGTCTCTCTTAAAGCCCAGACATAGTAGAACACATGTCTGATATGGCCTTTTGAGGACAGTCCCAACTGATAGCACGCATTTATTAATCATTGTATAGGTCAACCATAATTTAAGGAGGTTAAAAACCCGTCGCACGACGATACCAGATTAAGATGAATTAAAAACATTATCTAATATCTCTGCTATATCTACCTTTCAGGTAATGGAACCACCACAAATCCAGGTCCACCCCGCCGCCAGTCAACCCAGGAAGTCACCATCACGGTTCTCGGTGACCAGAAATTACGATTCAGTGTACAACCCCTCCCCCTCGCCCCCACCACCGAGCCCGGCGCTTCAAACTCAACCTGTGATATACACTCAACTGGAAAACGAAATTGTTACTCAACTCAAACATGAAGCGAGTCAGAGTAAAAATGACGCTTTGACGCAAGTCAAGAGTGAAGTGGTGACTCAACTTAGAAATGACGCTAAAAACGAAGGAACGCAGCCGGTTACTCTAAAGTACGATGCTCAACTCGAAAATGAGGCGGCTCAACTCAAAAATGAAGCTTTAATTCAATTAAAAAATGATGCAAAACCAAATACGACTCAGAATAAAAATGAAGTACACACTCAACTTAAAAATGTAGACGCTGCAGTTAAAATTGAACCTAGTACAGATAAAGTTAATGAATCAAAGGGTAAAAAGGTAATCACAACACAAGTTAGATGTGAACTTATGAGACAGAATAAGAATGAACAGGTTAAACCTGAACCTAAGTCTCAACCTGATATGAATCCACAGGTTAAAACAGAGGTTCAGATCAAAAATGAATCTGAAATTCAAGACAAGACTGCAGAGAGTATAATCAAAAACATTGTCACAACACAAATAAGAAATGAACCGACTCAACACAGAAATGAACAAATCCAAATGAAAAATGAACCGGTTTTAAATACAAATGAACCGATCCAAATAAAAAATGAACAGATTTTGGTTCGAAATGAACCGATTCAAATGAAAAATGAACCTGGTCCGATCAGAAACGATCCAGTTCAACTCAAAAATGAAACGTCAACACTTCAAAATGTACCTGATAATACTAGACATAACCCGACTGAAGTTAGCGAGTGTTGCCAAGTGGCTGCTATAAAGAATATAGTCACGACTCAACTCCATAATGAAAAGAATTTAGTTAAAATTGAGTCCGAAATTCAAATAAAAAACGATAAAGGCAGTAACTTAAGTGCTAATATTGCTTCTACGAGCCAAACTATTGAAAATAAGACACAACCTTCCACTCAACTCGCCACAGACTCGAATACTCAACTCGGCAAACCTGTTGAGTCAGAAAGGCGAGTTGAGTCTTTAAAAACTGAACTTCCGATAGTCGAGTCTTCCAATACAATGATTACTGATCTCAAGACTCAACTTAAAGATACAAATAAAATCAAAACGTCATCTTCACACTCAATTTTACCGAAAACGTCAATAGCTACTATAGAAGAATCGCTGTCTGAATGCGAGTCTGAGTGCGAACACTGTGACTCAACCCACTCCGAACAGAAAAAATGCAAAAATAGTGAGAATTTAAATGGTTCTGGCAAGACATTAAACGTTGAGTGTACTACAGAATCGAATAAGTCTAATGCCTTAGTTGAGTACGCGGCTTGGGACTTACAAATGATGAAGCAGATTGCGACTAAATTAAGTACTGACTCAACTGAAAATACTAGTTCTGATAGAACAAATACTAAAAAGTCTGAAACCCAATTAAAATCGGACATGGCAACACAAGTGCCGAGTGTTTTTCCTGAAGATGTTATAAAAAACGTTGTAACCGACACAAATGTGATAGATATTAGTATTAAAAACCCAACACTAGTGACAAGTGAATTAAAATATAGTGATGTGGTAAAAAGTGATAAAAAAGTGAACATAGACAAACCCAAAGTGATTTGTGACCAAAACAAAGACAGTGCTATGAAGAATATTGTAGCAATAACTGAAGATTTAGGTAATATAATTAACGAAATGAAAGTTCTAGTAAAAAATAGGGATAGTTTAGACGAAATAGTACCTGCTGATAGTGTAGTTTTAAAAAAAAATAAGAGCGAATCCAGCTTAGATAGCCCAGATCTAGAAGTTTCTAGATTAATGGAGAAAAGGCCGGAACGGAGTGTTTTTGATAGCAGTTCCTCACTGGAGATTTCTGGTAGCTCCATGGAGAGTTTGAACGAACAGAATAAGACTGTTCAGGAGTTAGATAGACGAAAATGTGGGACAATACTTTCAAATGAGAGTAGTATGGAATCAGCTAGTGACGCTACCCCAGTAAACACTGGTAACTTTTTAAACCTTTCTGTTAGTTCCAATGAGAGTGTTTCCCCAATATTTGGGAAAACAAAACTTATTCACGACTCTCTATCGAGCTTAGAAGCTAGTGTTAGTTCCTTAGACTCTGGGAGACAGGACAAAATCATGGTCACATCAGCCGATTCGGGCATAGAATACTCTTTGCAGCATCCTTCGGAGAGTAAAGAGGATAACTCCTCAAATGAAGGTACCTTGACCAATAATTCTAGTTTGAAAGAGTCTGTAAGAAAGCCTGAAGTTTTTCAGCTGGATTCTTCGCCGAAAAGAGCTTCTAGCTTGCTAGATGTGCCTGCTTTAAAGAGTAAAGGTTTAGATAGAATGAGGAAAATATCCTGGGTAGCGCCATCATCTAGTTTCCACATACCACGGCCAGATGAGAAAGAAACCAAACCTTCCCATCTTGAGAAGCTGTTAAGCCTATTTCAGCATCCTAGCAGCATATTCTCTAGAAGCTTAACCAGTGATGATGAAAAGAAATCTGCTTCAAACACTCCACCCAGAAAAGACTCCTCTCTTACCAGCTCTTTCTGGTCCTGGGGCAGCACGATAGAGAGGGCGGATAGAGAGGATGACAGCTCAGAAGCAACCGACTCTACTCTATCAGAAAGAGTCCAAGTCTCCTTCGTTGACGAGTCTTTTTCTAGAAAATTGGACTCCAAAACGCCGTCTACGGACACGGATAATACGCTGAGCGAGTTCCAATCGTTGCCAACACAAGAGAGTGAGATAATAGATGAGAGAGTTACCAAAACCACCGAAGATATAATAGTACAAAATTTAGACTTAAGCGTAATTAGTAATACTTCGAAGCAGAAAGAAGAGAAAGAGAAGAGAGATGTGGATGTAAAGGAGAGTGGACAGGAGAGAGAAGCCAGACCCCGCTCCTTCGCGGCCGTTTTAAAGAGTTCTGGCTCTGAGAATTCTTTGGAGAAACAAAATAGTAGTGATAACGGCCAACCTGTTGATAAATTACCCAGCAAAGTTATAAGAGGTATCAAAGAAAATATTAGTCCTGAAAACACTTTGACATCGAGCATGTCCAACACAAAAGCCTTGGCTGTAGAACTAGAAAGACAAGTAAAAAACCCCACAGTAAATGTATGGGACGTGACAATGAAAACTGAATCTAAAATCGAAGAGATCAAAGTCCAAAGTGAATTAGCACCTATAGCGACGATCGAAGAGACGTTAGATGAAGAAAATCCACTACAACTAGCTTATATAGACGATGTTAAGGTTGATAATGAGCTTTCTATTGAAAATAGGGCTGTGTTAGACTCAGATACAGGCCCAAAATGTGCTGAAGGCATAGATTTAGGTAAAGACGCATTATCCTATCTTATATACGAAAATAGGGACTTTGAAATTGGGGCAGAAAGTGCAGTTAAGGCAACAGCCCAACATTCTCTAGCTGAAGAACTTAAAGAGGCAGAAATTAAAGAAATATTAGATTTATCCCCAGAATTGGTTGTCGAGGACACTTTGCAAGATAATGTCTTTACAGCAAAAGAGATAATCGGGTTACGAACATCCCCGATCATTCCCGAACGGGCGAAACTGAAAAAATCCAATTCTCTAGAAGATTTATCGCAGTTGCAAGACGAAAAGAGTCCTAAAGCTAAGACTATAGCGTTCAAAGTGCCAGAAAGCACCACACCCCGAGATATTCCTGAGAGACGAACGAAATTACGCACTAGAAGCGGATCTAGTCCCAAATCTCTGCCTGAGAGTCTGAACAAACCATGCCCTTTGACCAAAATGGAGAGTATATTGAGCAAAAAGAAGAAAAAAGTCTCCTCTTTAGGGAAAATGGCGAGAGATTCTCTCCTAGCATTAAACATGAGCGAAGAAGAGATAGCTGAATTCCGTCGTTCTTACAAATTGACTTCCGTGGAGAGTCTTAGGTCATTAGAATCGGTCTCCGAGAGTGGGAATTCTGTTGACTCCCGCTGCAAAGCATGCTTAAGACAATCCCAGGAGAGTCTCATGTCTTTAGACTCTATCTCCGAAGACTGCAGGTGCACTGAGGACTGCGAAAAGCCTGGAAAGTCGACCAGATAAGGCCAAAAAGAGAGGAAATTTTATATAATCCATAGTTAATATTCAATCTCTTACACCAAAATGCTCATTATACATGGTAGAGAGATTTAATAACCGTCACTGCTTCAACATAGTATAGTATTGATAACATACAACATGTTAGACATAATTTATAATTTGTATCTTTATGCAATCCCGTGATAAAGTGATTAAGGGACTACGCGCACTTATTCAGCTCTTTTCAGCTTTTGTCCATAGAAAACAACAATTTTGTATGGAGACGTGTACGCGTCGATTCAGCTTTCCGCGTCCATTCTGCTTTCGCGGCAAACCAGCATAAAATGAGGATAAATGTGTTTTTATTATGCGAATGCTATAGAGAGCGCGGCGCTGTACGACGTCGCATTCGACGGCGAACAGAGCTGTTCCGCCGCGTACAGCGCTGTTCGCCGTCGAATGCGGCGGAACAGCTCTTTACAGGGATGGTTCGCGACTCCTTGTCGACAAGTTGCGACCTGTCCTGTTCCTGCACTGATTCGACGCCGTACGCGGCTGATAGAAGCAGAGCTGTATAAGTGTGACCAAAATCGTTCAGCGAAACGCGAATGGAGCTGAATAAGTGCGCGTAGTCCCTAATAGTTAACCTAAATTTTCACAAAATGATATGCATCACCGCCGTACATCGGCAGTGGACGCGCGCTTTTTAAGTTCTCGCTATCTCTGGATAGATAAATACCTCGTATAGCTACAATAAGTTCAACGTCCGCGCTATGTCTTTGCATACGAAATAAAAGGGATTGTGAAAATGAAAAATTAAGGTATAAATTGCAATGAAGTCAGTTTCGGAATGTCAAACGCACGCCAGTATGGCAACTTATTACCAGTTTCATATTTGATGCTAAAAACTGTCTACTTGACAGCTGTCATGTACGTCAGGTACAAATTTGGGCTGAGTTTTATGGGCTTTTGATGACCTCTATTGACAAGTTTCAACACCCATAAAGACAGCTGTACCTAATACGCAACGGACTAACTGCGCAATGACTTTGTATGCAAGTAATTGCGCAGATAATCCGTTGCGTACTTCGGACGCGCACAGTTATTTCGACTAAACTTTTAAAGCCAGTTGAAGTAATAATTAGCTGTCAAACTTTATTGACATTAGAATGACAATGACAGTTATAAGTGTCACCATCGGCACCAATTGCCATACAGAAAAGAAGAATAGTTTAATGAAGAGTTTTTGAGCGTTTTGGTGTAAGATTTTACGTTGTCATTTGTTGCCTCTGTTAATAGTTCATGTTATAACTTCTCGTTTGATACAAAATATTATTTTCGTATTTATAAAGTTATAAAGTCAAATTCTTCATAACATATACATGGTGGAATGGACGTCGACGCACAAGTAAAAAATGATCGGTTATTACATGTATTGACATTTTTGGGCGCGCAGTATATTGCTAAAAACGCGATTATAACGCTCCGCGGTAAATGTAATCGCGCGCGATCCGAAATAAATGATATATTTTTTTTTTACACGTTCAAGAAAAAAATTAAAAATGTATGGAAAGAGTTAAGGAAAATTCCAACGCAGGGGGTCCAGAATCATGTACTGAACTCATGGTATTCGGATGAGCGTCGATGTCCCTTCCACCTTGTAGACTAGATCTCTTATGGTTGATAAATACATCATCAATAACAGAATTTAAGTCATCAATAAGTCAAAAGAGGTCCACTGCTGAACAAAGGCGTCCCCCAAAGATTTCTATAAGGACTGGGTTACGTGGAGCCTGCATCCAAAAACTCCCAGCGACCTTTGCCAGGGTCCTGTTTTATAAAGCTGATAAATGCAACAAGTCCGACATAATATGTCAGAAAAATTACGATTCGACAATATTCCTGTTTAATATAACAGATGACAAAATTGTCACAGTAATAAATATAAATAAATAAATAAATATCTTGGGACATTTTTTACACATCATCTAGTCCCAAACTAAGCAGAGCTTGTACTATGGGTACTAGACAATGGATATAATACTTATATACTCTTTTTTTTGTAAATACATACTTATAATACATAAGAAACACCCAGACAAACACAAATACTTATATTCATCACATAAATATTTGTGTCCTGTGGGAATTGAACCCACGACCTCGTGATCAGTAGTCCGGTACTCGAACCACTAGAGCACAGACGTCGTCACGTAGTAGTAGAAAACGTTCCACAAATCGAATTGTCACGACAGTCCGACAATTATTGTCAGAACTAATTTGACTGTGGTTTTTTGACATAATTTTGTCGGTTTTATTAAACGCGTCTTTAATTGACAAATATGTCAAGATTTCAGCTGTCGATTTTCGACATTTATTTGTAACTTTTATTAAACAGTTTAAGCGCGACAATTCTATAATTTTGTCATTTTTTGACATAAATGTCGAATTGTTTATACAAAAGCTTTATTAAACGGGGCCCAGGTCGTCTGTCCATCTTGTTGGAGGCCGTCCTACACGACCCAACATTTTATTTATCATTTTATTAAAGAAATAATAATGTTTTTAAATTCAGCATAGTTTTTGTATGGAATGAGGAGTTTAAACATTCAAATCGAAAAGCAGAAGTTGAAGTTATGTTAAAAAGAACGTTAAAAATTAAAAATATTTGCAACTTCGATGGGCTAGTTGATGTATGTGATATAGCTTTCAAAAAAATTGAGCATTAGTACAGCCGAAACAACATAAATAAAATTAAAATCAGAATGTTATAAGCGTTTTAATTTTATGGTACAGTTCGCGCCAAACTTATTGTCCGGGTTGAAGTTGGCGTTAGTTAACTTTAACCCGGCCGTATAAATCGGAGAAACAAAAATACTAGATTGTAATAAATGAAAACGAAAGCGGAAGTCGTAATCTGTCGTTATAAATTATTCTAATCCAATATTTTTCTTTCTCCGATTTTTACGGCCGGGTTAAAGTTAGCTAGCGCCAACTTCAACCCGGACAATGAGTTTGGCGCGAACTGTACAATACTTTTGTCGTTGATACTTATGTCTGGACTTTAAAAGAAACCATGATTCTCTGAGTTCGTTTCGGCGTTTCTTCTCAGAGGTCGTCAGCTAGGAAATGAAGGCGACATCTCGTTAAAAAATGTAAAACATTGACTTGTAAAAGCGTCTTTAAAAGATCTATTTATAGAAATAACAAATATATAGTCTGCGCGGAACTAGTTGGCCACGTCTTAGATAGGGATGGGGATGAAGCGGCGGGTTACTGTGAGCGCTCCTGCCCCTCAGTCCCGCCGCTCACATATCTAAGGCGCGGCCAACTAGTTACAGCGCAGCGCAGACTATAGTTTTTTACATAACTTAAACTTCTGCTTATATAAAAATTAAATATTCTTATTGGTGTACAATACACCCGCAGTTCGTCATCAACGTGTATTAGAGCGAGAAAATTTTATATAGATCACATGGAATGTATTATATAATGCTATCTATGTTAAAAAAGTGTCCTTTATAGTAAATTTATATTCTAACAAAATGACAAATTAGCATAAACACCGCCTGATAATAAGTGACAACCGCAGTCTATTAAAAAATAAGGAAATTTTAAGTTTTTTAATGTTATGTTAGAAAGAGACCGTACTATACTGAATTGTGACGTCATAGTGCAGTACTCCATAAAACTAACATTGTTATCTATACTAATATTATAAAGAGGAAAGATTTGATTGTTTGTTTGCATTGAATAGGCTCCGAAGCTAATGGACCGATTTGAAAAATTATTTTACCGCTAAGAAGTTACACTGTCCCCGGGTGATTTAGGGTTTAATTTATGAAAAATACCCAGATCACGTGGGCGAAACCACTGGCGGAAAACTAGTTTTTAATAGATCAAATACAGTCAACATTTTGTGAACTGCCCACGATATAAAAGTATCCGATATCACAACTGTGACACTCCATACAAACTATCCGATACCGCGGCACACTACAATACCAAATGTCAAACTTGTCAAAATGACGTTTGTACACGTGCAAATGTGTGCGTGGCGGTGCGTAGGGTTTGTTGGCAGTCCGGCAAGATCACCGGCAGAATGCGGGCGACCTGAGGTATCTGACGTTAGGAAGGGGCGGAGAGTGGCCATTCTGTTATTATTTATTCTGTGCCTATATGCTAGAGTCGTTTAACTTGTAATTATTACAGAATTGGACACTTTTTTACATAGATATAGACTATAAGGGCGGATACACACGAGCGTTTTGTTATACACATTATTTTATTACCGTAAAAAATTAAGGGTTACCTTTTACGATAGAAATCGCGAAAAATCAGTTATTAGTTCCATATATCTTTTCGAGTATAGTGAAGGGTATATAGTAAACCCCATAGATTTCTACGGTAAAAAATAGGGTGTATATTAAATACAGAGTTGCTATTGTTAAAAATATTTAAAAAAGCGCTCGTGCTTGCCCAATATTTTCAACAGGACAATGTTTTCAATGACTGAAAAATACGAAAATTTTTGTACTTCAAAAAATTTGACTTAAATTAATTTATAATGAGAGAAAGTATCGATATTATATCGATATGTAAATTCGAATTATGTACTTGAATAGAATTATATTATTTGTATTTTTTTAAATGAATGCGGGTAGACAGATTTTTTAAATAACGGTTTTTTTTATTCAATTTCGTAGAATATTTATAAGGAAATTGTAGGGTATGTCATGTATCGACACAACTTAAAAAATGTTGACTATTTTTCGTATATATAATGGAAACTATTTTATCATCACGCCCATATTCCCCGACGGGGTTGGGTTAGGTGGATTTGTGGCCACCGCCGGGGTCGCGGAAGAATGTCTACACGTACCCGTGACCCCGGCAATATGTGATGAGGCGAACACCCGTCTGGTTTTAGTGGGTAGACGTCCTTTTCAGGGCGGAGTCCCACACACCGCGCCGTCCTCCCCGGGGCGGCGTGAAGGTGCATAAAGCATTTCCAGACGATAAAAAAAAAAAAAAAAAAAAAAGGTGGATTTGTGGCCGGATAATGGCAATAGGCTAGCCCTTTCACATACGCGCGAAATATAGCTGTACATATTAGTACACCTCTGGCTAACCCTATGAGGAATACAGGCGTGATGATGCGCATGCAGTTTTTTTTACCTCTATAATAGTCAAAATGAGGGTACATAAAGAATTGTTATAAAATCTGCCTACCCTCAAAGCAAGATTGATAAAAATATCAATTGTAGCTATTAGTTTTAAAATTGAGATAGTCAACTTAACTTTTTAGTTGTACTAACAGCTATTCAAGTACTTATTAAGTGTACATTACGAGATTTTTCAACTACCCTCCTTAAAAAATGGCGTATATGTCATAGAATGCATGAAATATATTCGTGTATGATTGTTAAGCAATAAAGACGGTGACAGTCATTAAGAAAACAGAGTAAACCGAAAAGAAATGGTTTTGTTCCACGAAGTTATAATCTATGTGATTTTATAAATCACTGCCCACCCTTCAGCGTCGCATGGTTTCATAAATTCTAGTCTATTATCTTCCTAGATAAACCCTTCTATTAGTGAAAACTGTATGAAAATCCGTACAGTAATTTCTGAAATAGCCCGACCAAAACACAACTATAGTGTGTCGGGTGAATTTAATCTATATAAATAAAAATCAATCGCCGCTATGTACAGTTCACGCCAAACTTATTGTCCGGGTTGAAGTTGGCACGAACTTCCCGGCTGTAAAAATCGGAAAAGAAAAAATATTGAATTAAAATGATATACAACGACAGCCTACAACTTGAGTTTTCGTTTTTATTTATTACAATCTAATATTTTTCTTTCTCCGATCTTTACGGTCGGGTTAAAGTTAGCTCGTGCCAACTTCAACCCGGACAATAAGTTTGGTGTGAACTGTAAGTATGTACGCGCATAACTTCCGAACAACTGCGCTAAATAATTATTGCCAGGACCAGGTTTGTGTGTAAGATTTATTTTTAAATCTACCGGGAATCGCAGGCTCAGGTCGCTAGTTTATAATATGTAGTGATTAGCACTGAAAAATATATGCAACGTTAATATTAATAATCTTTAAATTATGTGGCCACACCCTTAATTATAATATTTGCAGCGAAGTAACTAATTTATCTACGGTTCATATCTTAGCCTTTTCCAAACTATGGAGGGTTTGAAACTGCCTGTGGTGTATTTTTTTCTTCATGTTTCTCAAAGTTTGTGTATGTTACATATAACATATATGAAGAATATCAGGTCCTAATCTGACCCATGTTAAAATGTAATACCATTTTTTTAAAGGAGGGTAGTATTAAAATAATGTAAAGTCGTAAAGTACCTTTGAATTGAGTATGGCTTCCATACAATATTAATAAACATTTTTCTAAAATTTGAGAATTGTAAATAAAATGTACAGAAATTGTCGTTCGAAATTTTTATAATAATAATGTTAAGTGGTTTAATAAAAAAACTTAAGGCTTTATACACACGAGCGATTTTTTTGTCGCTGCGACTTATTGTTTGCGTGTAACGACTTCCTCGGAGTATGTATGAAAAGTGTTATAATATTTATCGATATATCAGATTGATGTATTGGATCTTCTTAAATAATATTATAAATATAGATTTTGGGATTAAAAAAGTATTCGATTTTTTCTAATATTAAATTAAAAATGTGTATAAAACATAAAACATAACTGTTTAAAGAAAAATATATTTAATATAACGAGGTTCAATTTGCGTAAATACGACCTCTTACTTTTAAAAACATCGGTTAAGGATATTTCATTAAAATTGGCTCAGCAATTTAGGAGATCACTGTAAAAAATAAGGGTTGCGTAGAGATCAATGGTTTTATTGTTTTAGCAGCAATTTCGACGCATTTATTTCGATTTTTGAATCCGTATGGAACACATTAAATAAACATTTCGGTAAATTACTAGATGACCCAACAGACTTTGCCCTCTTCAAATACCTATCAATAAGTCACATAATAATTAAAAATAATCATTATATTCGGACGGCTACAAAGATTTAAAAAACTCAGCTATTTCGGTCCAGTTATTCTCAAGTACTGCAATTGTCAGCAAATGGCATTTCATTTTTATTTTGTATGTAAATATTTACCTATTTTCTATCATATTGGTACTTCGAAATAATACTCATGTACAGTAAGAGGCCATAAGTCCATTATCACGTCAAGGATCGTATTTGCCTGCATGTTACTGCGCGTATACTTAAACATATGCTTAGTGATATGAAATATAATACCACTATCTTAATACGCCGTCGCGACATCACAGCACTGAATGTGTCATTACATCGCTCTCTTTCCGACTTGATAATTATGAAAGAGTACGATATACGAGATCGTTTACGTATGGAAAATGTTTTTTATAGAAAATGGTCGTAAGTGAAACTTGTTTCATGCGATTGTAAAAATGG
Organism: Acronicta psi; assembly: GCA_946251955.1. Classification (NCBI taxonomy): domain Eukaryota; kingdom Metazoa; phylum Arthropoda; class Insecta; order Lepidoptera; family Noctuidae; genus Acronicta; species Acronicta psi. Next base: position 1,897,540 of record OX276498.1, on the reverse strand, counting down.
TAATGGACTTATGACCGCGACCGTACCTCTTCATTTAAAGTGTGCTAAATCAATCGTGTCACTTTTTCCGGCATCTCCTAAACTGCTGAACCGTTTTTGTTAAAACAAATTGTGCCTCGTCAAGCTAAGACCAAAATTATGATCATGTAACATTTGACTCCATAATATATTGTACATATTAAAAACGCTTTTAACGTCAACCTCAATATTTTGTTTTTTGCGTCGATAAATAACTCTGGTATTTATAGCAGACGGTGGTGACTTATTTTATTTATTATATTTGTAAGAAAGGTACTTGATACAGCTTATGAACTAACAGTGTCCTACAAAACTGTATAAACAGTTTGACTGTGGGATCAAAATCACATAGGTTAAGACTTTACTGCCCCACTGCTGGGCGCGTATCTACAGGATGAGATACGCGCTCTAGGCTATAGTCTACCACACCGGCTTAATGCTTCGTAGGCCCTGTGAAGAGTCTCAGCATTACAGTTTTTCTGTCTCTGTTTATACGTTGCTTCCATGAGATGCGGCCTGTGGGCGGTTGACCTGGGGAGTCCGCAGATAAGCATGGGGAGTCCACACATTAGCATGGGGAGACAACAGATAACTATGGGGAGTCCGCCGACAAGCCTGGGGAGTCCGCAGATAAGCCGGGGGAGTCCACATAACTCCGGGGAGTCCGCAGATAAGCCTGGGGGGTCCGCAGATAGGGGTACTAAGTCCACCTTTTATAATCTGATTATTGAAATAAAAAAAAAAATGTGTGGGGCAAATTGGCCCACTCAAACTGTAATGGACCAACCGTGAGTATTTACAAATAAAATGATATCGCTTAGCTTAGGTTAGAACTGTGACCAAACAAAGCCAGAACCAAAAAGTATTTAAATGGGATCAACTTACCTTCAATTATGTTTTATTTCCATTTGCTACAGCCAGTATCACTTTATTGAGACAAAAACCCCGAAGAGAATATTGAGTACAGTTCTCGCCAAATTTATTGTCCGGCTTGAAGTTGGCACGAGCTAACTTCAACCCGGCTGTAAAATCGGGGAGAGAAAAATATATGAATTAAAATAATTCAGAAAGACCGAGAGCCTACGACTTGAGCTTTCATTTTTATTACAGAACAATATTTTTCGTTCTCAGTTTTTACGGCCGGGTTGAAGTTAGCTCGTGTCATCTTCAAGCCGGACAATAAGATTGGTGAAAACTTTAGTAGTTAGCAATAGATAAACTAATGTGAGCCCATTTTGCTTATTATCAAATGAGAAAAGGTGGATTTGGTCCCAGGTCCCAATTTTGAAGTGGACGATTTACTCCCCCGCAAATAAGCCTGGGGAGGCCTCAAAGATGGCGCGCGGCAATCCATACACGCCTTATGAAGTGAGGAGAAGCCTCGCCCTGATGGAAGTCTGTTGGTAGCACCAGAGCCTGTATTTTTAGTTAGGACATGACATAATAGGACAAGGGAAGGCTAGTGCGTTCCTGATTTCCCAGTTGGTTTCAAGAGGATTATCCGTACCCTAAAAAAAAGGTTCCCTCGCGATGTTTTCCTTCACCGTTGAAGTGAGTGATATAGTTTACTCTGGATGAATGAAGAAGGCGCCTCATAGTCATGTGTGGTTTTTAGTGGGTAGGTACTAATTCAAAATTTTACGCTGAAATAACATATGGCTACTATTAAGTGTATGCCGCCTACGCATACGCTACACAATACAGTGCCTCGACCATGAGTTTTTCTCACTAGACTCGCCAGCGACGCCGTAAAATATTTGTATGCAAAATCCTCGCAGCGCCTCTAGCGGTTACGTACGCTACACAACAGACTCCGAGACTGGCTACGACGCTACATATGCTACGCGACGCTACGTCGCTTATGCTACGCGTACGCTACACAACAGACTACGAGACTGGCTACGTTACATATGCTACACGGCGCTACGTCGCTTATGCTACGCGTACGCTACACAACAGACTACGAGACTGGCTACGCTACATATGCTACGCGGCGCTACGTCGCTTATGCTACGCGTACGCTACACAACAGACTCCGAGACTGGCTACGTTACATATGCTACGCGGCGCTACGTCGCTTATGCTACGCGTACGCTACACAACAGACTCCGAGACTGGCTACGTTACATATGCTACGCGGCGCTACGTCGCTTATACTACGCGTACGCTACACAACAGACTCCGAGACTGGCTACGTTACATATGCTACGCGGCGCTACGTCGCTTATGCTACGCGTACGCTACACAACAGACTCCGAGACTGGCTACGTTACATATGCTACGCGGCGCTACGTCGCTTATGCTACGCGTACGCTACACAACAGACTCCGAGACTGGCTACGTTACATATGCTACGCGGCGCTACGTCGCTTATGCTACGCGTACGCTACACAACAGACTCCGAGACTGGCTACGTTACATATGCCACGCGGCGCTACGTCGCTTATGCTACGCGTACGCTACACAACAGACTCCGAGACTGGCTACGTTACATATGCCACGCGGCGCTACGTCGCTCATACTACACGTAGGCTACAGAACAGACTACGAGATTGGCTACGTTACATATGCTACGCGTACGCTACATAACATTATCATCATCAAACCATATACTGTCCCACTGCTGGGCACGGGTCTCCTCTCAGTATGAGAGGGATTAGGCCATAGTCCACCACGTTAGCCTAATGTGGGTTGGCAGACTTCTCATGCCGTCAAGAAAATCTCTCCAGGCATGCAGGTTCCCTCACGATGTTTTCCTTCACCGTTAAAGCGAGTGATAATAACGCGGATGATTCCGAAAAGTCAGAGGTGCGTGCCTTGGATTCGTAAAGACCTTTGACTTGGCAGTCATACCCTTAGGCTATCATTGCTTGCTGCTGCTACATATTAAGGATCCTAAAATAAGGTGACCAACAGGCTTCGTGTAAAAAGTTCGGAGACATTAAGCTGTTTAAACAATTAATTTACACAACACCTTTTAATTCTTTTAGTAGAAAATTGCTTGCGTTTGCTAACCCAACTGCTGCCACCTTATCCGGTATATTTACTCCTTCTATTTCTGGATTGAAGCCCCGCCATTTTTCAGCCCACATTTTATACCTTAAATTCTTTTTGTAAATTGCTTCTTCGGTATCGTTTGTGAGTTTATTCCAAACTGTATTCGCGACTCTCTTTTTACTTCCAAGAATTGGATTTTTTGCGATAGTATTGTTCATTGTACCCATGGATCTTCTATTCAGTTTTGGGCCTGCACCTTGAAGAATTTTCAGAGCTTCTGGGTCGACCCCACCCTTTTTCTTAGTAAATCTCTCCAGTTTTTTATGTTCGAGATCCATTTTTTTTTGGAATCTATCTATGACATCGTAGTACAGATCCTTTTCGGCTCTAATAAGGTTGTATTCACCTTCTGTTAAAGAAATAAATAATGTAGGTTGTATTGTGGTCTAGTGGTTCGAGTACCGGACTGCTGATCACGAGGTCGTGGGTTCGATTCCCACAGGACAAATATTTATGTGATGAATATAAGTGTGTTTGTCTAGGTGTTTCTTATGTATTATAAGTATGTATTTACAAAAAAAAAGTAAGTATATAAGTATTATTATATCCATTGTCTAGTACCCATAGTACAAGCTCTGCTTAGTTTGGCAATAGATGGTGCTGTGTAAAAATGTCCAAGAGTATTATTAAAAAAAAATTGTTGGTGCGTTATTGAGTGTGTATGTTGTGTATGATTCCAAAAAGTGGGGGTTATGGAGAAGACTGCCGAAGGAGGGTTATGTATTTGACGTGTATGTATGTATGTCCGCTCGTAATTTTAGATAGATGATAACTCATTAGATTAGTTTTGGCACGAGTGCCACTGAGTACATGAAATTCTAAAAAAATCAAAATTGCGGATTATTGCGCTTTAATGTGCAGGCTGATTTTGAAAATCATCAGCTTATGTGTGTGTCTGCCTGTGTGTGTTTTTTGTAGTGAGTATGAGATTTATAAGGAAAGAGTGGGAGCTATGTTAGAAAGTTTAGAAGATATTCAGTGTCATTTTATGCCTCGTTGGTCTAGTGGTCGCAAGCGCGTCTGCCACGCTAGAGGTCCTGGGTTCGATCCCCGGGTTGAGCAAAGTGTTGTTGGGTTTTTCTGTGAAATTCCCAATGGCAGCTCGTAGTCTGGATTTGTCCCGGTTGATGGCAATAGGCTCGCCCCCTATTACATGGGACCTAAACATACCGGCGAAATGTGGGTGTACATTAATGAGTACGCCTCTGTCTACCCCTTCGGGGAATACAGGCGTGATGGTATGATGATAATTTTATGTAAGATAGCTTCCCGCCAGCGTCTTCGCCCGCGTGGTCTTATAATTTTTTCCCCCGTTTTTGCAACATTTTTCATTACTACTCCGCTCCTATTAGTCGTAGCGTGATGATATATAGCCTATAGCCTTCCCCGATAAATGGGCTATCTAACATGGAAAGAATTTTTCAAACCGGTCCAGTACTTTTTGAGTTTATTCGTTACATACAAAAATACAAATATACAAATCTTTCCTCTTTATAATATTAGTGTAGATTTTGTAAGTAACTAGGGAAAGAATTAATTAACTTACGCATAACATGATAAGCGTTCAATATTGAAGTTAAATCGTGTTTATGCGTCTTAAAATCGTAGTTGTTCGAGTAAAATCTATAAATACGTAACATATGCTTGAAGTAATCAGTTATACTCGATGTCAGAAGACCAAGTTCATATGCTAATGTATATTTATATTCTTCCTGAATCCTATCCGCCATTCGAAGCTTATATAAGGCATCTGGAATAAATTAAATGAAATTTATTTGCAAATAGGTCGTTCAAAGACAATTTTACTGAATGATTTAAATACTAAAGATAGGCCCGTCCGAACATTTGACACAACGCGTACTTACGCCATCTTTGTTAGTATCATAGATTTATATATTATACTAGCTTCCCGCCAGCGGCTTCGCCCGCGTGGTCTTATAATTTTTTCCCCCGTTTTTGCAACATTTTTCATTACTACTCCGCTCCTATTAGTCGTATAGCCTATAATAGCCTTCCCCGATAAATGGGCTATCTAACATGGAAAGAATGTTTCAAATCGGTCCAGTACTTTTTGAGTTTATTCGTTACATACAAATCTTTCCTCTTTATAATATTAGTGTTAGTTAGCGTGGCGTTTGTTTTTTAGCCGATCGTGGACTAGTTCACTTCGGTTTAGTAGAATACCGTTTTGCGACCAAGTTCGGGGGTGTCATTGTGACATGCGGTCCGCACAATATTTAATGTTTATAAACACTCACGCCATCTTTGTTAGTATCGCGTGGCGTTTGTTTTTTAGTCGATCGCGGACAAGGGGGACTAGACAAGTTGCATTTTGAAATTCGAAATCGACAAACAAAATGTATGTAAATGACATGACAGCCCGATTTGTCCAAAGCTTGTGACATTTTCATACATTTTGTTTGTCGATTCGAATGTCAAAATGCAACTTGTCTAGCCTTTATCCTTAGCCCATACTCCCGCTGTTAAAACTCTTTATAAATTTATTAATATAAATAAAATCTATTTATAACATGTATATATTACTATTAAATTGTGTTTGCTATTTTGTATTGTTTAAATATGTTTGATGTTTTAACACTCTTATTATGTGTTGTCTTATATGTTTTATTTTGATGTAGCATGGCAAATAATAGATGACATCACTACAAAGAACCGATCAATAGTCATCACAGTTTCTGTCTGTTATTGAGTACCGACCATTTTTAACATCTCGTACCTTGACATTGGCAAAATCATCGAATGTTCGTCGATGGAGCCATAACCCTTAAAAAAAAAAACTTGTCTAGCCCCCCTAGTTCACTTCGGTTTAGCAGAAGACCGTTTTGCGACCAAGTTCGGGGGTGTTACTGTGACATGCAGTCCGCACAGTCATCATCATGTCAGCCAAAAGAGGTCCACTGCTGAACAAAGGCCTCCCCCATTGACTTCCACAGGGACCGGACGCATGCTACCTGCATCCAGCGACTTCCAGCGACCTTTACCAGGTCATCGGTCCATCTCGTTGGAGGCCGTCCCACGCTGCGCTTTCCGGTGCGTGGTCTCCATTCGAGAACCTTTCTGCCCCAGCGGCCATCGGTTCTACGAGCTATGTGCCCCGCCCACTGCCACTTTAGCTTGCTAATCCTTTCAGCTATGTCGGTCACTTTGGTTCTTCTACGGATCTCCTCATTTCTGATTTGATCGCGTAGAGAAACACCAAGCATAGCTCGTTCCATAGCTCGCTGAGTGACCTTGAGCTTTCTTATGAGGCCCATAGTGAGTGACCACGTCTCTGTGCCATATGTCATCACTGGTAACACACACTGGTTGAAGACTTTTGTCTTGAGGCACTGTGGTATAGATGACGAAAAGACATTGCGAAGTTTCCCGAACGCTGCCCAGCCGAGTCGGATTCGACGAGTGACCTCTTTCTCGAAGTTGGACCTACCTAGCTGGACGGTTTGTCCTAGATAGACATACTCGTCGACAACTTCGAGAGCAGAGCTCCCAACGGATATTTGGATAGGCATGACATGGGCGTTTGACATGACTTTCGTCTTGTCCATGTTCATTTTAAGACCCACCTGCTGGGAAACTCTGTTGAGGTCATTGAGCATTGTGCTGAGCTCTTGCAGCGATTCTGCCATGACTACGATATCGTCGGCAAATCGAAGATGAGTGATATACTCGCCATTGATGTTGATGCCGAATCCTTTCCACTTCAGTAGCTTGAAGGCATCTTCCATTGCGGTGGTGAACAGTTTCGGGGAAATGACATCCCCCTGTCTAACACCTCTTTGCAATGGAATTGCTCCCGTACACTGTTCCTGTACTCGGACCGACATATTGGCGTTTTTGTATAAGCACTTTAACGCTTCGATATACCGATAGTCAATGTGGCACCGCTGCAGAGATTGCAGCACCGCCCAAGTTTCAATCGAATCGAAGGCTTTCTCATAGTCCACAAACGCTAAGCAAAGTGGCAGGTTATACTCCTCGGTTTTCTGTATAATCTGCCGTAGCGTATGGATGTGGTCTATGGTACTAAAACCTTTTCGGAAACCGGCTTGTTCGGGAGGCTGGAAGTCATCAAACCTGCGCTCGAGACGATTCGTGATGACCCTTGAAAACAACTTGTAGATATGGCTCAGAAGCGAGATGGGTCTATAGTTCTTCAATAAGGTGTTATCTCCTTTTTTGAAGAAAAGCACCACCACGCTTCTGTTCCATGCCTCTGGCGTTGTGCCCTCGAGTATAACAGAGTTAAATAGCTTCTGAAGGACTTTAAGTATCGGTGTTCCACCCGCTATCAGAAGCTCCGTTGTAATTCCGTCGTTACCCGGCGCCTTGTTGTTTTTCAGCTGTTTCAAGGCCATCCTAATCTCGTACAGGCTGATGTCCGGGATATCTTCGGTATAGTGTCGGGTTAATTTGGCTCGGGGGTCTGTTGGCGAGCCAATAGTAGGTTTAGTTGCCGAGGTACTCGTATACAACTGTCGGTAGAACTTCTCGACTTCTTCCAAAATCTCTGGCTTAGTCGACGCTACACTGCCGTCTTCAGTCTTCAGCTTCATAATACGACTTTGCCCAATAGACATGGTTCTTGCGAAAACTTTGGAGCCCTTGTTCCGCTCAATGGTCTCTTTAACACTGTTAGTATTAAAGGTGCGGATATCGTGACGTAAGGACTTCCAAATTTGTTTATTGAGCAGCCTGTATGCTTCAGCATCATAAGAAGACTGGAGCGTCATAGCGCGTCGTTCTGCCATAAGATTGAGGGTATGGTCGGAGAGCTTTTTTGGTCTACCTTTACGGTGGTTCTTAAAGAACTTAGACCCAACCGTTTGGACAGTTTCTACCAACCTACTATTTATGTCGTCCACAGAAACGCAATGTTCTAGGCACTCGAAGCGATTTTGGAGTTCGAGCTGAAAGCTCCCGGGGTTTTGGATATGAGCACTAGAGGGCCGGAGCGTAGACTTCATTAGACGGGACCTCTCAACTTTGAGATTTATATTCAATGTGCCTCTTACCATTCGGTGATCGCTGCCGGTTTTCACCCTGTGGATCACAGAGACATCATTGAATATTTGTCTTTTATTGGTCATAATGAAGTCTATCTCATTCTTCGTAAAACCATCGGGACTCATCCAGGTCCACTTCCTGTGAAGCGGCTTCTGGAAAAAGGAGTTCATCATAAAGAGTCCCTCCTTTTCCAGAAAATCGGCCAGCTTCTGTCCCCTGGGGTTCCGTTGCCCATAACCAAATTGCCCCACTCTCAGCTCACCATCGCATCGTGTGCCCAGCTTTGCGTTGAAGTCCCCCATAACAACTGTGAAGTGTGTTTTGGTGGTATGTATGGCCCTACTGATGTCCTCATACATACTCTCCACTTCATCATCTGGGTGTGTCGAGGTCGGTGCGTACACCTGTATGACCTTCAAGGAATACCTCTTAGATATTCTGAGTATAAGGTATGCAACCCTGCTCGACACACTTTCGATGGTAATGATATTGTTGATGAGGGACCTGCGGACGAGGAACCCGACACCACCTTGGGACTGATGGTCGCCCTCCCGGTAGTAGAAAAGATTGCCAGATCTCAGGGTTATCGTGTCCTCGCCCTCTCTTCGGACTTCTGACAGACCCATGACATCCCAGTGCATCTTTTCTATTTCTTCTTCCAGCTCAAAAATCTTTCCGTCTGCCCTCAGTGTGCGTACGTTGTAGGTTACCAGGGCCAAAAGTCGTTTGTGTTGGTAGCTGGATCTCTGCCGGAGATTCTTAGCACCCCCTGCCTCGCCGCTACCATGGCTGCTACCAGAACCTGGAACAGCGAGGCCGCCGGGGACTAGGGGCCGGTTATTTGTTTGTGTCGTCATTTGAGGGGTAATTGCCGGTACTCACCACGCTTGGCAGGCGGGTTGGTGAGCGCAGTAGGGGTGTTGTTCCACAGAAAAGGATGCTGCTGCCCATCCTTCTGGTCTACGATTTGGCATTTAGTTCATGCCCCGATAAAAAGATTAGCCAGTCAGCATGTTGATATATCGAGGCTGACTGCCCAGGATGCGCCGGACGATCAATTATGTATCGTCACACGTGGAGGCTCTTTTTACGCACCCCTTTGCACAGTACTTTTCATTAAATATTTAATTTTTAAACACTTACGCCATCTTTGTTAGTATAGTTTGTTTTTTAGCCGATCGCGGCTGTTTTACCTATTATTTTCTAAAAAACATTTTGTAGCGGTGATATCCGAACGCAGGCAATTCCCTGGGCGCAAGGGCCGTGGTAAGGCTCCAAGGAGATATTCTCCTTCGCGCTAACGTGTATCCGAACATCCTACCGCGCATGCGTACTGCGCCGACCAATTACAAAACGGCCGGCGCCGATCGCGTTACTTGGTAAGCCTGTGATTGGCGGTAGATAGTTAGTAGAGATTATGGCGGATTGTGAGTTAACATGTAAGACTGTGTCGTGTTTTCTTTGAAGGTTTGTTAAAGTTTTTGTGTCATATGAACAAGACTCTGTCATTAACCGACCCACTCCGACTATAATTTACTTTTATTCAGAATATTTTTTTACTTGTAAACCGGAAAGGATTACATAAATGTAATCTAATATCGATTCTTAATAATACCTTCACGGATTGAAGAGACATGTTTTTTTTACATAGTGTATATCATTGTGGTTGTGAGGGGCTCGTGGCTAAGCTAATAACTACGCTGATCAACCGATCTGCAAAGTTAAGCTACGCTTGCCGAGGTCAGTCTGTGGATGGGTGACCATTATTAACACATCGAGACCCCTCCGTTCCTCGGAGAGCACGTAAAGCCGTCGGTCCCGGTTGTCATACGAACACCTATGATAATCGTTATTGGTAGTCAGAAGCTAAAAAAAGCCTGACAGCCTATCCTTCGAATATCGGTATTGCCTAGAAATTGGGTTGCGGAGGTCTGATGGCAGTCGCTCCGTGTAAAATACTGACATTCAGCCGCATCTGGTTAGACTGGAAGCCGACCCCAACATGGTTGGGAAAAAGGCTAGGAGGATGATGTATAATTATATATCATTGTGGTACAATAAAAAAACTTAACCTTTACAAATTGTAAGTGTTAGGTTGACCAAGTTGTTAGCCATGAGCTGGTTGCCCCATTCTTCGCGAAACAGTTTGGCAGGCCACAAAGCATGGCATGCCGATAAAGTACCTAGAAAAGAAATAAACAGTATTATTATCTTTATCGAGCGAGCTATGGAGCGTAGTATGATGGGAGTAAAATTAGCAGACCGCATCAAAAATAGCGTACTGCGCTCCAAAACCCAAATCGCTGACATAGGCCAAAAAGCTGCCAGCTTAAAGTGGAACTGGGCTGGACACGTCTGCCGCATGTCAAACGAGCTGTGGGCTAAACACATTACCGAATGGGTCCCACAACATAGTAGACGACAGCGCGGGAGGCCCAGACGAAGATGGCGGGATGAGCTTGATTCCTTCTGGAAGGATTGGTCTGGAAGGAATGGCCTTTGCTCTGCAGTGGGACGATAATGGCTGAATAATAATAATAATAATTATTATTATATTTATCTATCTATATAGGTAATTAAAGACTTAACTAGAAATATATAAAACCCCCGACGCAAATGAGAAAAAAATGAAAATCACCATTTTCATCAAACATAGCTAAGGACACTCCCGATAGAGATGGGATTCTACCCGGTATTTTCCCGGGTAAATATTATTTTGGGTAAAAAGCGGGTATTTACCCGGGAAAATACCCAAAAGGTGGGTATTTATTTTTCTAAGAACGAAGTATATAAATATATTCGTAATTACTTCTTAGAATGTTATTGGTGCAAAAATGGTTGCATAGTTAGCAGTTTTCAAAATGCTAGTTATTACTAAACTGCACTGGGATAACGTATTGTTTGTAAATTGTATCAATTCACAAATCAGGCATGTCATTTACATACTACCGGAATCAGCACACAACGCCACGATTCATGTTTTATGCAACCCTAGTATTCCGAAGTCTCTCAGAACATCAACGTCATACACAGCGCCCCCCGTGACGAAAACCAGTACCTACTATCTTGGTACAGCTTATGCTACCCTAGTACTTTCCATCGGATTGCTTAAGTTTGTCATCAGCTGTCATGGTAAAGTAGTAGTAGTAGTAGTAGTAAAAAAGTATCCTATGTCCGTCTTCTGGTTCTAAGCTACCTCCCAACCAATTTTCAGCCTAATCGCCTCAGCTGTTCTTCATTTATAAATAGTGTAACTAACACGACTTTCTTTTATATACATACTAGTCTAGCTCTTTGCCGCAGCTTCGCTCGCGCTAAGTTTGAACCCCGTTTTTTTGTTATTCTGTTATTCGGGGCGGAGACAAACCCAACAAATAAACAAAAATCATGAAAATCGGTCCAGCAGTTCTCGAGTTATAAGTGTTGGTAACAAACCCGACTTTTGTTTTATATATTAGATATAGATATCATCATGTCATCATCATGTCAGCCAAAAGAGGTCCACTGCTGAACAAAGGCCTCCCCCATTGACTTCCACAGGGACCGGACGCATGCTACCTGCATCCAGCGACTTCCAGCGACCTTTACCAGGTCATCGGTCCATCTCGTTGGAGGCCGTCCCACGCTGCGCTTTCCGGTGCGTGGTCTCCATTCGAGAACCTTTCTGCCCCAGCGGCCATCGGTTCTACGAGCTATGTGCCCCGCCCACTGCCACTTTAGCTTGCTAATCCTTTCAGCTATGTCGGTCACTTTGGTTCTTCTACGGATCTCCTCATTTCTGATTTGATCGCGTAGAGAAACACCAAGCATAGCTCGTTCCATAGCTCGCTGAGTGACCTTGAGCTTTCTTATGAGGCCCATAGTGAGTGACCACGTCTCTGTGCCATATGTCATCACTGGTAACACACACTGGTTGAAGACTATTGTCTTGAGGCACTGTGGTATAGATGACGAAAAGACATTGCGAAGTTTCCCGAACGCTGCCCAGCCGAGTCGGATTCGACGAGTGACCTCTTTCTCGAAGTTGGACCTACCTAGCTGGACGGTTTGTCCTAGATAGACATACTCGTCGACAACTTCGAGAGCAGAGCTCCCAACGGATATTTGGATAGGCATGACATGGGCGTTTGACATGACTTTCGTCTTGTCCATGTTCATTTTAAGACCCACCTGCTGGGAAACTCTGTTGAGGTCATTGAGCATTGTGCTGAGCTCTTGCAGCGATTCTGCCATGACTACGATATCGTCGGCAAATCGAAGATGAGTGATATACTCGCCATTGATGTTGATGCCGAATCCTTTCCACTTCAGTAGCTTGAAGGCATCTTCCATTGCGGTGGTGAACAGTTTCGGGGAAATGACATCCCCCTGTCTAACACCTCTTTGCAATGGAATTGCTCCCGTACACTGTTCCTGTACTCGGACCGACATATTGGCGTTTTTGTATAAGCACTTTAACGCTTCGATATACCGATAGTCAATGTGGCACCGCTGCAGAGATTGCAGCACCGCCCAAGTTTCAATCGAATCGAAGGCTTTCTCATAGTCCACAAACGCTAAGCAAAGTGGCAGGTTATACTCCTCGGTTTTCTGTATAATCTGCCGTAGCGTATGGATGTGGTCTATGGTACTAAAACCTTTTCGGAAACCGGCTTGTTCGGGAGGCTGGAAGTCATCAAACCTGCGCTCGAGACGATTCGTGATGACCCTTGAAAACAACTTGTAGATATGGCTCAGAAGCGAGATGGGTCTATAGTTCTTCAATAAGGTGTTATCTCCTTTTTTGAAGAAAAGCACCACCACGCTTCTGTTCCATGCCTCTGGCGTTGTGCCCTCGAGTATAACAGAGTTAAATAGCTTCTGAAGGACTTTAAGTATCGGTGTTCCACCCGCTTTCAGAAGCTCCGTTGTAATTCCGTCGTTACCCGGCGCCTTGTTGTTTTTCAGCTGTTTCAAGGCCATCCTAATCTCGTACAGGCTGATGTCCGGGATATCTTCGGTATAGTGTCGGGTTAATTTGGCTCGGGGGTCTGTTGGCGAGCCAATAGTAGGTTTAGTTGCCGAGGTACTCGTATACAACTGTCGGTAGAACTTCTCGACTTCTTCCAAAATCTCTGGCTTAGTCGACGCTACACTGCCGTCTTCAGTCTTCAGCTTCATAATACGACTTTGCCCAATAGACATGGTTCTTGCGAAAACTTTGGAGCCCTTGTTCCGCTCAATGGTCTCTTTAACACTGTTAGTATTAAAGGTGCGGATATCGTGACGTAAGGACTTCCAAATTTGTTTATTGAGCAGCTTGTATGCTTCAGCATCATAAGAAGACTGGAGCGTCATAGCGCGTCGTTCTGCCATAAGATTGAGGGTATGGTCGGAGAGCTTTTTTGGTCTACCTTTACGATGGTTCTTAAAGAACTTAGACCCAACCGTTTGGACAGTTTCTACCAACCTACTATTTATGTCGTCCACAGAAACGCAATGTTCTAGGCACTCGAAGCGATTTTGGAGTTCGAGCTGAAAGCTCCCGGGGTTTTGGATATGAGCACTAGAGGGCCGGAGCGTAGACTTCATTAGACGGGACCTCTCAACTTTGAGATTTATATTCAATGTGCCTCTTACCATTCGGTGATCGCTGCCGGTTTTCACCCTGTGGATCACAGAGACATCATTGAATATTTGTCTTTTATTGGTCACTAGCTGTCCCGGCAGACCTTGTTCTGCCCCGTTAGAATTATCTTTCGTATGCCTTTTAGTTTAGTTGATTGGAGGTTGCATATCATTTCTATTTCTTCCTAACGTTGTTTTGTTTTGATTGACGTCAAATGTTTGACAGCCAAAGTGGTATGGGAAAAGAAAATTGTTGTTTTTACTTTTTTCCTCGTATTTTTTAGGATTTTTCTCTCCATAAGAACCTTCCTCAGACTTCACCAAACACAACAAAAAAGAAATCAGCCAAATCGGTTCAGCCGTTCTCGAGTTTTGTGCTTAGCAACACATTTAGCAATTCATTTTTATATTATAGATTTGATATGAACTTTATACAATAGCAATAAAGCTCAAATTGATTCTACGTTTTAGTTAGAAAACGTTTGTATGTGAAAAAGAAAAGGGCTGTTTTTAGGGTTTTCCCGGCAACTATTCGATTTTTTCTCGCCGTAAGAACCATCGTTGGACTTCAACGAACATTTTAAAAAAAGAATTGGCCAAATTGGTCCAGGCGTTGTTGAGTTATGCGCTTACCAACACATTTTGCGATTCATTTTTATATTATAGATAATGAAGTCTATCTCATTCTTCGTAAAACCATCGGGACTCATCCAGGTCCACTTCCTGTGAAGCGGCTTCTGGAAAAAGGAGTTCATCATAAAGAGTCCCTCCTTTTCCAGAAAATCGGCCAGCTTCTGTCCCCTGGGGTTCCGTTGCCCATAACCAAATTCCCCACTCTCAGCTCACCATCGCATCGTGTGCCCAGCTTTGCGTTGAAGTCCCCCATAACAACTGTGAAGTGTGTTTTGGTGGTATGTATGGCCCTACTGATGTCCTCATACATACTCTCCACTTCATCATCTGGGTGTGTCGAGGTCGGTGCGTACACCTGTATGACCTTCAAGGAATACCTCTTAGATATTCTGAGTATAAGGTATGCAACCCTGCTCGACACACTTTCGATGGTAATGATATTGTTGATGAGGGACCTGCGGACGAGGAACCCGACACCACCTTGGGACTGATGGTCGCCCTCCCGGTAGTAGAAAAGATTGCCAGATCTCAGGGTTATCGTGTCCTCGCCCTCTCTTCGGACTTCTGACAGAGCCATGACATCCCAGTGCATCTTTTCTATTTCTTCTTCCAGCTCAAAAATCTTTCCGTCTGCCCTCAGTGTGCGTACGTTGTAGGTTACCAGGGCCAAAAGTCGTTTGTGTTGGTAGCTGGATCTCTGCCGGAGATTCTTAGCACCCCCTGCCTCGCCGCTACCATGGCCGCTACCAGAACCTGGAACAGCGAGGCCGCCGGGGACTAGGGGCCGGTTATTTGTTTGTGTCGTCATTTGAGGGGTAATTGCCGGTACTCACCACGCTTGGCAGGCGGGTTGGTGAGCGCAGTAGGGGTGTTGTTCCACAGAAAAGGATGCTGCTGCCCATCCTTCTGGTCTACGATTTGGCATTTAGTTCATGCCCCGATAAAAAGATTAGCCAGTCAGCATGTTGATATATCGAGGCTGACTGCCCAGGATGCGCCGGACGATCAATTATGTATCGTCACACGTGGAGGCTCTTTTTACGCACCCACGACCGATATAGATATAGATTTGTTGTATTCACCTATAATGTTATGTTGGATCTAAGGTCGTTTCGCAAGGTCTAGGATTGGGTAAGGCTTGGTAAGGAAATCGAAAGCCTTGCAGTTCTTGGATGAAATGAGCAGACTTTTAAATTTAGATAATTATAATGGTGGATCAGGGTTAAGGAAGATTTTTGGGGAAAATGATTTATATGAAGAATGTATCAGATATGGATCCGGTTGGTTGGTGGAAAGGGATCTGTGGAACAAGATGTATTGTGTGTATTCTACCGTTTGTACAAGGGGCTATGTTCTGAGGAATTGTTTGAAATATCAGCCCACGGCTACTTTCTATCACTGCACCTGTCGCCATCGAGTAGTTCATCGACATAGGTACATTAGAACCACTCGGTCTTATAATATGTGATTTGACACAGTATGAGGTCAGAGTGGTATTGAGATTGACCAGACCAATGAGAAGATTCTTTCCAAGTGCACTCAGGTTGTGGAATCAGATTCCCACTGAGGGTTTCCCAAGGGACTACAGAATTCTTCAAAAAGATTTTTCAGGTTCGATAACGCGCGGGTGATACCCTTAATGTTGCATAGACTACAGTAGCCGCTTACCATGGAGGGCCGTATGCTTGTTTGCCAACTCAGTGGTAACAAAAAAGATATCTTTGTAAAATAGCAACTAGGTTGTTGACTTCTTTATGTACCTTGGCAGCAACTTTACTGCTTGTATAATGGGCAATGTGTGGAATGGATGATGTCGACGCCTATTTTTCACCATCGCACCGCATGCCATGGACAGAGAATTTATAGTCGCAACTTACAACCTAGCACCGATGTGGTCGTGTTTCAGAGGCATTTGTTCCTACGTACGCTTAGGTCAGAGACTGGTCCCATAAGTTAAAAGTCGCATAGTGAGCTATGGAGAGAGCTATGCTCGGGGTCTCTATAAGGGATTGATATCGCAATGAAGTTACCCGTCAAAGAACCAAAGTAACAGAAATAGCTCTAAAGCAAAAAGGATTAAGCACGCAATTGGCCTGCTCAAGTCTTTCAGAGAATCGATAACCGTTGGGGCAAACGTAGTGTGGGACGCCCGCCGGCTAGGTGGACTGACGAATTGCGAAAGGCTGCTGGCAGTGACTGGATGGAAAGAGATGATTGATGATTTTGGCTCCGTGGTGTTCACTAAAAGAGGCCTATGACCAGCAGTGGATGAGTACGGGCTGATGATGATGACGATTACGCTTAGGTTGTACAATGAATCCCTGCAGAGGTTTTGTTTGGAGATTAGAGCATGAGATTTTACAAGAAGGAAGTTAAGAGGTTTTTTCAGCTTGATGCTTCGGTGTTAGAAATTTCCTTAGACTGTGGTAATTGCTTATACCATTGGTTTATACCCAAGGGCAGCAAATAAGCGTTTGCCACCCTTGTGATATAAGAAAAAACTATCAAGACTATTGCCTGAAGGGTTAGGCAGAGGGTTAGTTCAACGTAAAAGAGGGCAAGCCCGAGCAAAATTTCAAACTCCAAGCTGCTACTGAGAATTTCATAGAAAAACCAAAACGACTACTCGACTTCGGAAAAAAAACAGGATCTCTTCTAGATTAGCCGTCATAGAGTAGCTTATCAGGAATTAAAAAAACTACTACATAACTAACTTCATCCTAGTGCAGTGAAAACTGCTAGTTTTGCAACCCATAACATGCTAAGAAGTAATTACGAACATATTTAAATACTTCGTTCTTAGAAAAATAAATACCCACCTTTTGGGTATATACCCGGGTAAATACCCGATATTTACCCAAATGGGAATTTACCTGGGTATTTTCCCAACGGGTATTTACCCATCGCCCATCTTTACTCCCGACTAATTCACCTGTCAAACAATAAAAAACATAATCAAAATCCGTGCATCCGTTCGGCAGCTACGATGTCACAACAGACACACGCACACAGATGCGTCAAACTTGTAACACCCGTTATTTTTGCGTCGGGGGTTAAAATGAATCACTAAATGTTGCTAAGCGTAAAACTCCAGAACGGCTGAACCGATTTTACTGATTTCTTTTTTGTTGTGTTTGATGAAGTCTCAGGAAGTTTCTCGAGAAGACAAAAAACGTAATTTATTTATTTATTTAATTAATTAATTACTACGGATCCACCAATTACAGTAACTAAAAAAAAACTAAATTTATTAAAATCTACACACACAAAGTACACAAAGCAAAGTAAATAAAAGAAGGTAAAAACACTTTCATACCTTCGTCTCACAAAACGACTTTGTTTTAGAGAAATAGAGCAGGACAAGGTCTGCCGGGACAACCAGGGGGGCTAGACAAGTTGCATTTCGACATTCGAATCGACAAACAAAATGTATGGAAATGACGCAAGCTTTCGACAAATCGGACTGTCACTAATGTCATTTACATACATTTTGTTTGTCGATTCGAATGTCAAAATGCAACTTGTCTAGCCCCCCTGTCTTACTAATATTGTAAAGGCGAGTCACAAGTTTGGATGTTTGTTGCTCTTTCGCGGCAAAACGGCTCAACCGATTTGGCTGAAAGTTGAAATGGTGATGGCTTGGATTAGGACATAGATAATAATAATAATTAACCCATATACTGTCCCACTGCTGGGCACGGGTCTCCTCTTAGTACGAGAGGGATAAGGCCATAGTCCACCACGCTAGCCTAATGCGGGTTGGCAAACTTCACATGCCATCGAGAAAATATCTCAGGCATGCAGGTTTCCTCACGATGTTTTCCTTCACCGTTAAAGCGAGTGATAATTACGCACATGATTTCGAAGTCACAGGTTGACTTGGCAGTCCAGTGGTCATACCCCTAGGCTATCACTGCTTGGACATAGGTAGGCTACATTTAAATCCCGAAAATATAAGTAGTAGCCACTGTTTGTTAACGTTTCTTGACTATTTTGAGTGCGGCCCATAGCTACAACAATTTATAAAACTTACATATTACAAAAACGAATACTTTTAACATTTTTATTTTGGATTTTCGTGCCAACCGGATCGTGTTGCGTTGAATAATAGTTTTAATTGGATATTTGTAATTAAAATTGTAATTAAGATAATGATATTAAAACATGTTACTATACTAATATTATAAAGAGGAAAGATTTGATTGTTTGTTTGATTGTTTGTATTGAATAGGCTCCGAAACTACTGGACCGATTTGAAAAACTTTTTCAGTGTTAGATAGCCCATTTATCGGGGAAGGTTATAGGTTATATACCATCACGCTACGACTAATAGGAGCGGAGTAGCAATGAAAAATGTTGCGAAAACGGGGAAAAATTCATAAGACTACGCGGGAAAAGCCGCTGGTGGGAAGCTAGTCTTCTATAAGTAGGTAGTACAGTCAGTATCAGATATATCGGGACATAAAAAATACAAAAAGATAGTTAATAGGTAAAGTGGCATCATACGACATCGAACTAGCTGTAAAGTTAGTCGTGTCGGTTGTGAAGCATTCACAATAGATGTCGCTACGTCACCTTAAGACGTAAATTAGAATGTGAAGGAAGATTTCGACTGGCGAGCGGGGCGAGCGGTAGCTTAGCGATCAAAGTGTCTGGTGTACCGAACCAAAAGACGCAGGTTCGAATACTGCCCGCCAGCCGATCTTTTGAAGGAAAAGAATTAAAAATAACTTGTAATCTTAGCATGGAAAATGCTTAAAAATACAAAAAAATAATACATACAGTGTTCAAAATGATCGGAACAACTAAGAAGACTAAACTTTATCTCAATGGCACAAGGACTATTTCAGAACGAACACACTACACGGCAAATGTCATTCCGAAATAAACTTTATCACATTATAAACTTTAACAAGGGCTGTCAAAGCTCAAAATTACAAATCTTCTTCCTCTTCCTCCTAGCCTTTTCCCAACCATGTTGGGGTCGGCTTCAGTCTAACCAGATGCGGCTGAATATCAGCATTTTTAACCCCCGACGCAAAAACGACGGGGTGTTATAAGTTTGGCGTGTCTGTGTGTGTGTGTGTGTGTGTCTGTCTGTGGCATCGTAGCTCCCTAACGGATGAACCGATTTTGATTATGATTTTTTTATTTGAAAGGTGAATTAGTCGGGAGTGTTCTTAGCTATGTTTGATAAAAATCGGTCCAACATGGCCGCCGCCACAAAATAGCGAATTAAATTTTTGTTCACAACTCCCTCAATATGGGTATCAAATGAAAGGGCATAGCTAGAGGAACACTATATACTATGATAAATTTCAAATCCAAGATGGCCGCCACCACAAAATGCAAATTACATTTCGTGTCGGGGGTTTACTAAATTTTTAATTTAGGTTAGGTTAGGTTATACACAAAGCGACTGCCATCAGACCTCCGCAACTCAATTTCTAGGCAATACCGATATTCGAGGGAAAGACTGGTTGTCAGGCTTTTTAGGCTTCTGACTCCCACTAACGATTGTCATAGGTATGACAACCGAGACCGACGGCTTTACGTGCTCTCCGAGGTACGGAGGGGTCTCGATATTATTATTATTATTATTATATATATAAGCACACTAGCAGCTGGATGCTATGATGATATGCTTAAGAATAGTCACCCATCCATAGACTGACCGCGGCAAGTGTAGCTTAACCTTGCAGACCGGTTGATCAGCGTAGTTACAACTTGGCCACGAGTCATAAAATTCCTAATCTGGCACCAAATTAACCAGACTTGACCATTATAGTAACTAGCATTGTTAACAGCTATCCAGAACTTTATTTGAGCTGTAGGTACATGTGATATACAAAGGATAATACACATAACCTAAATAAAAAATTTAGAAAACCCCCGACACGAAATGTAATTTGCATTTTGTGGTGGCGGCCATCTTGGATTTGAAATTTATCATAGTATTCTCGTATTTAAGCCCTTTCATTTGATACCCATATTGAGGGAGTTGTGAAAAATATGTTATTCGCTATTTTGTAGCGGCGGCCATCTTGGACTGATTTGCATCAAACATAACTAAGAACACTCCCGACTAATTCACCTTTAAATAAAAAAAAACAAAATCAAAATCGGTTCATCCGTTCGGGAGCTCGATGCCACAGACACGTCAAACTTATAACACCCCGTCGTTTTTGCGTCGGGGGTTAATAAACAGCTATCAATAGGCCATTAGCCAGTTCCTTTAATTACTTAGACAGAAATCTATACTCTCTGCCTTCGCTTATGGGAAACAGGCGTGAAGATATGTATGTTAAATACATTGGAAGGCCATATTACGAGTATTAATAGCAGTAATTAAAAAACGCACATAATTTTTTTATGACAAGTTTGAATATGAAAAAGTTTTTATTCAAAACCAAAATGGCGTTTCCCATCGTAGTTGGTAGATCTTTTAAAATATCTTCTTTATTCTTTTTACTTTTGTTTTCAAGTAAGTGATATTTTTTTTTTTATACCACTAAGGTGGCAAACAAGCATACGGCTCGCCTGATGGTAAGCGGTTACCATAGCCTATGGACGCTTGCAACACCAGGGGTATCACTCGCGCGTTGCCGACCCGAAAAACCTGTTAGAGGATTTATGGAGGATTGACTGGCGCCGACAGTTTGAGGGAATATTCCTCTTACTGCCAGCGCAGCGCATCCTTAGAAGGAGCTCTGGCGACCTTACTCACTGCAGGAACACAACACACAATAAAGTGTGTTATTTGGCTTCAGTTTTCTGTAAGGTGGAGGTACTTCCCCAGATGGGCTGCTCTAGATTTGAGCCATAAATGGCTGTGCCCTACGTCTCTAAAAATCTCATTCTCAGTATCTAAAATGCCTACTTTTTTATCTAACACAAGAATACGTCATCAATACAGGTTGCTCACGTCACCTGACGGACGATGTTGAAGAGTTTGACGGCTCCGGCAGTTGCCGGCAAATAACTTGAACCAAAATGGCGGATGCGCAGCAGTAGATTTTTAGTACATTTTGCACGCTAACACACTGCGCAAACTATCATCTCCGTTAGTTTTGGTTTAAATTACGTGTCGCGAACTATAACGGGTTTTGTTTTACGTTTTAATAAACCAATGAAAGTCAATAACATTTTGCAGTCACAATAATGTCTTTATTAGTGCATATGGTATGTAAATCTTAATTTAAATAAAATTTTCGATTTAAAACGTCCCAAAAGTCATTTTATCACGGGATTGCATAAAGATACAAATTATAAATGATGTGTAACATGTTACCAATACTACGCCACGTTGGAGCACTGCAGGTAATAAAATCGCGAACTTGTATTTTATTTAGATTTTAAGAAGTGTGGTGCGCCTGATTTGACTGGCGATGACATTAATAATGCGGAGCTCTTGTTGGAAACGGCAACAAATATAATGATAGACTCGTTCAGAAGAATTGATGATTTGGAATATATAAAGCAACAAAATCAGAATACTGCGCAATTCGAGGTAATTATGTAAAAAATGTGATTATATACCAGGTGTCTTTGAGTTTGACCCTTAACAAAAACCACATATCCCATCCACGCACTCTATAACTTCTCTATACTAATATGATAAAGTTGAAGAGTTTATTTGGTTGAAGGCGCTAATCTCAGGAAGTACTGGTCCGATTTGAATTGATCTTTCAGTGTTAGATAGCCTGTTTAACGAGGAATGCTATAAGCTGTATATCATCACGCTACGACAAATAGGAGCGGAGTAGCAATTAAAAATGTTGCAAAATCAGGGGAAAAAAATTCAACTTCTACGGGAACCCAGTCGCGGGCAAAGGCTAGTGTATTATAAGTATGTATTTATAAAAACAAGGTATATAAGTATTATATTCATTGTCTAGTACCCATATTACAAGCTCTGCTTAGTTTGGGACTAGATGGTGCTGTGTAAAATGTCCCAAGATATTATAAAAAAATAAAAATAATAAAATTGCTCAAACATAATCTTCCCATTATAACTAAGCTTCTGCTGTTCGCCAGTACGTCTGTCTGTCTGTCTCATGAACCGTAACAGGCAGAGAGTTGACATTTTTGCATTTTCTATATCTAGTGCTATTAAAACGACTTATACAAATTTTATTGATACTAATTAAACATTATTTATGAAATAAACTAAAAAGCCTCTTAAAAATGGTACGGAACCTTTTATATGGGTCCGAATCGAACTTTGCCGGTATTTATACTCTTCGCCATACCTGTGAACCAAATAGTTTGGGTGTTATTAAATAGTTTGGGTGACATTGAATAGTTTGGGTGACATTGAATAGTTTGGGTGACATTGAATAGTTTGGGTGACATTGAATAGTTTGGGTGACATTGAATAGTTTGGGTGGTAATTATAGTTTAAAGTTAAATATTTCTCAGACAGCACCCGTGCACGGGCATTACGTGTGTATCGGCGTCATTTAACAACAATATTGCAGGGAATAAATATCCACGTTATTGCGTAGGTATACAAGGCGGAAGGGACATCGACGCACAAACGTCGTGACAAGGTTTCACTCAAGGTCAAAAATAAAATCACCTAGGTTATTTATGTAGAAAATGATCGTTTATTACGGATATTCATATTTTTGAGCGCGCAGTGTATTGCTAAAAACGCGATTATGAGGCTCCGCGGTGAATGTTATCGCGATTGCAATCCAAAATAAATGAAATAATGATTTTTTAAATATAAATCTAATTTGGGTAGATAGACATAACGTTTTTTTACACGTTCAAGTAAAAAACCTGCAGAAATAATTGCAGGTCCAGAATCATGTACTGAACTCATGGTATTCGGATGTGCGTCGATGTTCCTTCCACCTCGTATTTTGTTTGACCTCAGCGATGAGGTCGGTGTCATGTCTTTGTAGGGCGTCCCCTCCTGGCCGACACATGTAAGTAATTAAATTTAATTGTTTTTCTAACTCTAGGTTGGATATTTATACCAAACTATTCATGAAAAATATCGTCGGATGGTTGATAAGTACAATACGTCGATGACTATGAAAGGGAAAATGTTTACAATGGAATTATTAATGTTTCTAGAAGAAATAGAACTGCACTTCTGGGAGGTCGATCATTTGTGTATGTATCATCATCTTACTAATTTAGGGACGTCGTAAATGCAATAATTTTGTGGAGGGACGGGGTGTGTTGTCCCTCGCACCAAAGAGAGGATCCTCCGACCAGGCGGTGTTATGCCTGGCGGGCCACTGCCCGACGGTTGATGTCGGGCGGTTGTATATACCTATTCAAGTTTGCACGGTAAACTTTACTTGCGCGATTCAGGACTTGTTGCTTCTTTCGTACAAGTTCTTATGTAGCTCGATAGATGTCGCTACAAAGTATCGATATTTTTTGAAGTTATTAATATCGATATTGATATTTTTATTAAAAAAACTCGATATATCGGCTAGCTTAAAAACCAAATTATACAACAGCAAAGTCCAAGGCCAAGTCGACCAAAATTAAAAATACATAAAATATAATTAGTTAAAAAGCGATTAGTATAAAAAAAGTATTCCTTTTTGTGATTTTTTAATCTTAAAACTTATGTTAATTGGTCTGAAAAAAAATATCGAATTTTATACCTTTTCGATACTTGGAATTTTATACCGATACATCGATATATCGAAATATTAAATATCGCTCAAAAATATCGATGTATCGATATTTTTTCAACAAGCCTACTACTAATATTATAAATGTGAAAGTTTTTGAGGATGTTTGTTACTCTTTCACGCAAAAACTACTGAACGGATCTGGATCAAAGGAGGTCATCAAATGCCTATACAACTCAGCCCAAAATTGTACCGGAGGTACATGTCAGCTGTCAAGTTGATAATTTTTAAATGGTTTTTACCATGAAATCACTATGAAACTGAAAATAATTTGCCGTAATGGTGTGCGTTTGACATTCCAAAACTGTCACTGATAGTTTTTACTATGAAATAATTTCGAAACATAATAGTGTGCCAAAATGACATGATTTTTCTCAAATTAAAAGTTGATTTTCTCATCATCTATCAGAAATTTAAAAGAGACCATGATTCTCTGAGTTTATTTCGGTGTTTCTTATCAGAGGTCGTCAGTTAGGAATACCGGCGCCATCTAGTTTAAAAATATGTAAAATATTGACTTAAAAAGATCTCCTTACAGAAATAAATATCTAAATCTATATTTCAGCTAACATGATGCATGAATTGGAGCTGAAGTTTGGAATAAACACAAGCATTCACTCTACGTACCATGAGATGACTTCAAAAGAAGTAAAACTTATGAAGGCCAATCAGGCGGCAAGCAGTGGGCAGGCTGCGCATAACCCCTATGAGGACTTCCAAGGCATGGGCTACTGGAAGGGCACGACTAAGAAGAAGAAGACGTTTGTTCTGAGCAAGTATTTGCAGGCGAAGTTAAGCCCTACGCGTAAGCAGATTACGCGCTGGTGGTGGCCTCTGGAGTACGGATGGGAGATTGACTACTACTGGTAGTGGGATGGAGAATCTCCCTCTCCAACTCTCATATACTCTCCTCTACTACCATCTCCCTTTCCTAGTATACCCTTCCTCCCTTGGCCTCTTCCTCTCATTGGCTAATCAGCTACTTCCTAACCTTCTCCTCAATACACCTTCTCCTTACAAGTTAATATATTTTCTTTATTTCTTTCTCTCCTCATACCTGCTCTCCTCTATTAGTATCTTGTTCCTCCCTCTCTCCTCTCTCCGCGTATCTGCTCTGCTCTACTACCACCTACTTCATATAGGTACGCTCCCTCTCCTTCTTTTTAATGTATCCCCTTTCCTCCCATTCTACTGTCATTCCCTCTCGTCCCATTACCCTCTAAACTTAACTGCTCTTCTCTCGTACCATCTTTCATCCCTTCTGTCTCATCAACTCTCCTGCCCTCCCCGTCTCCTCCCTCTTATCCACTCTTCACCCCTCGTTTTACAAGTTTAAAAATGAGATTGCTAGTTCTTGTAATTATAATATTATCTATAAATGTAATAAACTATAAACCATTGGGTTTTTTTGTATAAAATAGCAGCCTCATGCGAAGTATGAGCAAACAATAAAAGTATCTTCTTAAATTTTTGAGCTTATAATATCATTTGTCAGTGGAGCAATCGCCACTGTTTCTTCTGCCTATTGATACGACTCGCTCCTCACTTTTTCCTTCCCTTGTTCTATAAAACTTCGTGTGGGTCTTTCCCTTCTTCGTTTTCCTTCAATTTTACCCTCTAGTAATAGTTTTAAATAAGTTGTCGTGTCGTATAAAGTGGCCAAACATCTTTCCCCCTCCTGTTCTCTATCAAAATAAACGCAAGTAACGGCAAGAAACTCCATGGTTCTTAACAACTGTCTTTTCTCGTCTATAATTAGGTTACGTTAGCTCTTTATTTCTCAAAGATTACACGAATCACTTACGAGAAATACATAGTTATTATAAAAAGCAACATAGGTTCCGGAGGGCAAGAACTAATATTTCCTCATTCATTTTCATTACTGCCCAACTGACCTTCTCCATAACAAAATTAAACTGAGATATAATGTTTTTACCCTACGATAAATTCTATCTTAACCGTAATTCGAAACTGCGTCCGTTAAAAACACTGGACGCAACCGGGATCTTGTATTAGTGTCAAGATTGTGACTGTAAAATTGCATTGACTTTCATTAGTTAATCATTATTGTATAAGTATAATTCCTTTATGCGTGTATGTGACTTCCTAAACAGCCACTCAGCGAGCTATGCTTGGTATTTCTCTACGCGACCAAATCAGAAATGAGGAGATCCGTAGAAGAACCAAAGTGCCGACATAACCGAAAGAATTAGCAAGCTGAAGTGGCAGTGAGCGGGGCACATAGCTCGTAGAACTTATGGCCAATGGAGCAGAAAGGTTCTCGAGTGGAGACCATGCACTGGAAAGTGCAGCGTGGGACGGCCTCCAACGAGATGGGCTGACGACCTGGTAAAGGTCGCTGGGAGTCGTTGGATGTAGGCGGCATACGACCAGTGGGAGGCAAAAATCAAATAAAACCACTAGAAGGCGGTGAAGGTCAGGCGCTGTCTAAATGTAAAAATTACAGCCCCCAAAACGCCACCCTTCTAGTGTTTTTGCTGGGAAGTAGAAACGATGCAACAAAATCCACACCAACACATTTCTGTCTAATAATAATCTATATAGCTCACATAAACAAATTTTTTTCCCTTTTTTGGCGTCTGGAAATGCTTTATGCACCGTCACGCCGCCCTGGGGAAGGCGGCGCGTTGTGTGGGACTCCATCCTGAAAAGGACGTATACTAAAACCAGACGGGTGTTCGCCTCATCACCATTCAGCCGGGGTGCGGGAACGTGTTGACATTCTTCCGCGACCCCGGCGGTATATCTTCTTCTCTAGTCTATCTTGAATAAATGATTTAGATTTTGTATGAACAGTAAAAAAAATAAACCTTAACTTTATTTCAGCTAACCAAACGTTCCAGATGCAAAAAATATTCAACGAATCAATCTTCAACGAATTATCTTGGACAGTAAAGTTGCTACTTTTAAAAGATCTTTTCAAATCAGAAGACGAAAGCACTACACCAGAAGTCCCTGTGGAAACAGAACCAGAACCAGAAGCAAGGAGTGGCAGGAGAGTTCCTAGCATAGCGTCTCTTGTCATCAATCGAAGACAGGACGAAGAGACAGCAGCCAAAGATACGAACGACGACGACAATAATATGAGATTGAAGTTATTCAGGTTGATGTATGAAACGATTCGCGACAGTGATTTAAAGTGCAAAAGAGCAGAACTAATTCGCACACATTACACAAATTCTTCTGTTTTCGAGATCGGATATCTGATGGGAGATGTTATGGACAAATTCAATATAATGTCCGATATTTCCATGACGCTAAAGCGGCTTTTTCATGAATGGAAACCAATTGAACATATAAATGCGTATGAACAGATTTCTAATCAAGCGATTGAGATAAATCATTTGATTGATATCATGAGAGGTATCAGTAGGAAGAATGATACTTCGCCAAAGAAATAATGATTTGGTTACAATATGTGATTGGCAGAGGAAAGCGCTTTTAAGCAAAATGGCAATCGCTTAACGGTAAGAGCTGTCAACAGTGTCAGCTGCTAAATCAACGACAGTTAGCCAACGTGTCTAATTGTATAGTTCGTTTCTCAGCGTTGTCAAGCGCTTTTTTCTGCGAAACATATTCATTAATTTGTAATCAATTGCTTTACAAACATCATTAAAATTGGTTTTATTTATTTTATTTCTTAGCTTT
The DNA here is from genome assembly GCA_946251955.1 of Acronicta psi. NCBI lineage: Eukaryota > Metazoa > Arthropoda > Insecta > Lepidoptera > Noctuidae > Acronicta > Acronicta psi. Next base: position 1,869,869 of record OX276498.1, on the reverse strand, counting down.
TCCTCTTGGCCTGTACACTGTGCCGGGGGGCTAGACAAGTTGCATTTTGACATTCGAATCGACAAACAAAATGTATGGAAATGACATTAGTGACAGCCCGATTTGTCAAAAGCTTGTGTCATTTCCATACATTTTGTTTGTCGATTCGAATGTCAAAATGCAACTTGTCTAGCCCCCCTGTAGAGTTGCATTAGAATCGACAAACGAATAGAAACAAATCTATGGAAATGACACAAGCTTTTTTTGACAAGTCGGGCTGTCACTAATGTCATAATTTCATGTCATGTCAATGAGTGGGCACGTGATCAGACGGGATAATAATAATAAATATCCAGCAGTGGACATCAGTAGGCTGAAGTGATGATGATAATGATGAATAAATATCCTGGGACATTTTTACACAGCACCATCTAGTCCCAAACTAAGCAGAGCTTGTACTACGGGTACTAGACAATGGATATAATACTTATATATATTTTTTGTAAATAACACACAAACACACCATCTATACAGGATAATACAAAAGTCCTCCCTGTCTGTCAGTTATTCGCGATAAATTAAAAAACTACTGCACCGATTTTAATGCTGTTTTCACCAATAGATAGAGTGGTTCTCGAGGAAGGTTTTAGTATTATAATTTGTCATGTGCTTGTAGAACTTGTCTAAAATATTTATTTATTTATTTATTAGGATTTCCAACGAAAAATACACATTACATTTAAAATAAATACAACATAGATACAATGGCCTTATGTTTTTTCACTTACAGGAAATCACAGCATGCTTAGAAATATCTAGGTACAATTAAATTACGGTTACATTACAAATGACATTTGCTTAATTTTGTCTATACTAATATTATAAAGAGGAAAGATTTGTTTGTTTGTTTGTTTGTTTGTTTGTTTGTAATGAATAGGCTCCGAAACTACTGGACCGATTTCAAAAATTCTTTCACCTTTGGAAAGCTACATTATCCCCGAGTAACATAGGCTATATATCATCACGCTACGACTAATAGGAGCGGAGTAGTAATGAAAAATGTAGCAAAAACGGGGAAAAAATTATAAGACCACGCGGGCGAAGCCGCTGGCGGGAAGCTAGTATAGGATAATTCTATAATATTCTACAGTGCGCAAATTTGTTTTTGTTGGTATGCTATCGATAATAGAACATACCTATTAATTGCTCGATATTACCTATTTTTAATTTTCTGTTAAGTAGGAAGCAGTATTAAAAACTCTATATTACAATCTGAATATTTTGTGCTAACACTGATGTTGCTAAGAAAATTACTTTTGCTGGTTAATCTTGGTAAGTATATTACTTTATTTACATTTTAATGTTATAAAAGCAAAATAGATAAGGTCAGTCCAGCGCGTCGGAGATCGGCCACGAGCCCGTCTTCCTTCAACTTGGCCCTGAACAACCAGCCTTTCAATGAACCCCTTGTTTCTGGTTATATGACCTAAGAACTTCAGTATTCGAAGTTGAATAATTGATATAAGTATATATATCCTGGGACATTTTACACAGCACCATCTAGTCCCAAACTAAGCAGAGCTTGTACTATGGGTACTAGATAATGGATATAATACTTTTTTATATAATACTTTTTTTTAATAAATACTTATAATATGTAAGAAACACCAAGACAAACACAAACACTTAAGTTCATCACAATAAATGTCTGAGTCCTGTGGGAATCGAACCCACGACCTCGTGATCAGCAGTCCGAAGACAATTTATTGAAACTATACGCGTAAGGTCATTACCTGGCGGAGAAACTTAACACCGCGATTCAGAAAACAATTGAATTCGCACAACTCCATCTATGAGCCAAAATAAGTACTACAATTCAAAATTTAAATATTCGGACTGATTAGACAGTTACAGTATTCCTTTCAATCCATTAACTGTCTTACGCGCCTCGTTAAAGATTCCCCGGACAGCGTTACGTAAAAATAACTCGATATTAAAGGAACTTCGCATCAAGGATACACTTTCATTAATTATTCAACATCGAATACTGAAGTTCTTAGGTCATATAACCAGAAACGAGGGCTCCATGGAAAGGCTGGTTGTTCAGGGCCAAGTTGAAAGAAGACGGGCTCGTGGCCGATCTCCGACGCGCTGGACTGACCTTATTATAAAAGCTACCCAGACTACAATAGTACAGTTCTTTCGTAATGGCAATCGTCAGAAGTGGCGAAGCATTTCAAAAGCCGTGACGATCAGAAAAGACAACGATACCGACGAAAACCAGAAACCATCGTTATTACCACGACCTCTCTGTCAAGTGTCCGAAGAAAAACTGTTTAGTGAACCCTTACTGTAGGGTACTTACATCTATATTTTAGGTCGCCAGAGCTCTTTCTAAGGATGCGCTGCGCTGGCAATAAGAGGAATATTCCCTCAAACTGTCGGCGCAGTGAATCCTCCATAAACCTCTAAGAGGTTTTTCGGGTCGGCAACGCGTGAGTGATACCCCTGGTGTTGCAAGCGTCCATAGGCTATGGTAACCGCTTACCATCAGGCGGGCCGTATGCTTGATTGCCACCTTAGTGGTATAAAAAAAAAATCTCCCAGGATATTATTTATTTATTATAATTATGGAATAACAATGAGTGATGTAACGCAATTTAGTAGATTGAAAAGGGCAAAAACTATATCTTTTATGTGATGTAGGTATTATACATGGATAGCTGTCCGATATCCGTGAAATCGCTCAAGGACCTAGCAGAATACCAGCGCCACGTCATTTAGTATAATGAAGTGGCATTATGCTCAGCTAGGGTCCTTTTTTGTTCTCACAAATCAGCATATATCACAATCACCCATAGATTAGACAAAATCATTTTGTATATTCATTTTTTTTTTTTTCATTATTATTTTTATGTCTCGTGTTCTGCTGTGACTTGTGAGAGCAAAATAAATATGTTTCTTTCGTTCTTCTTTCTTTCTAAGGTCTATACGACACGGCTCTCCTCTCAGATAATAATCTCACGATAAACACTAGCTTCCCGCCAGCGGCTTCGCCCGCGTGGTCTTATGAATTCCACCCCCGTTTATGCAATATTTTTCATTGCTACTCCGCTCCTATTAGTAGTAGCGTGATGGTGTATAGTGAATTTTTCAAATCGGTCCAGTAGTTTCGAAGCCTATTCAATACAAACAATCAAATCTTTCCTCTTTATAATATTAGTTTAGATATAGATAATTTAAGGGTATTTTTAATTTTACGTATGTACAGACATTTCCCAACCATGTTGAGGTCAATGATATTCGGAGGATAGACTGGTTGGCTTTTTGGGCTTCTGACTACCACTAACGATTGTCATAGGTATTCGTATGACAACCGGGACCGACGGCTTAACGTGCTCTCCGAGGCACTGAGGGGTCTTGATGTTCTAAGAATGGTCACCCATCCACAGAATTACCACGGAAAGCGCAGCTTAATCTTGTACATCGGTTGAATACTGTAGTTAAAACGAATCTTAATAATAGGTATTCTATAAACTTGTTAAACATATTGATTTCTGACACTTACGCGAATACTAGACATTGAAATAAAACTACTTTTTACGGATTTTATCGCGTTATATTGATATATTGACTTCAAGACGCCTACCACCTTAGTCACCCGTGACCATGGACGCTGTAAAGGGTCCGAAACGTCGGGATTAAAATAATATCAATATAACGCGATAAAATCCGTAAAAAGTAGTTTTATTTGTAAAACATGTTTTCTTTCAGTACCCCTGGTGTCTTTCGTCGCTTCCTCTCATCAGCTTTATAACCCGCATCCCCTGGGTACTCCAGACCCTCAGAAACTGGCGGAGCTCCTAAAACAATTGCTGCCAAAAGTTGACGTCAATTCCCAGAGCACCAAAATGAAGAAACATTTCGATATGCATCATTACTTGGTGAATAAACTGACGTCTACCACGAAGATGATCACGAAAAGCTGGCCTTTTGATTACGGCTGGTAGTGTCTTTGTAGAAAAAAATTAACTGAACCGGTCTTAAAATAAAACCCAATCACATTAAACCTAATAAACTGAGAAACATGTGAAAATATTAATGACTAAGCATTTTAATAAAATTATAAATGAAATTGACTTTTTCTGTTTAACCCCCGACGCAAAAATAATAATAAATGTAGTCTTGATAGTAATAACCTAACCTAACCTAAATTAAAAATTTAGAAAACCCCCGATACGAAAACTAATTTGCCTTTTTGTGGTGGCGGCCATCTTGGATTTGAAAAGTATCATAGTATATATAGTATTCTCCTAGTTAAGCCCTTTCATTTAATACCCATATTGAGGGAGTTGTGAAAAAAATATGTTATTCGCTATTTTGTAGCGGCGTCCATCTTGGACCGATTTTCATCAAACATAGCTAAGAACACTCCCGACTAATTCACCTTTCAAATAATAAAAACAAAATCAAAATCGGTTCATCGGTTCGGGACCTACGATGCCACAGACAGACACACACACAGACACGTCAAACTTATAACACCCCGTCGTTTTTGCGTCGGGGGTTAAAAATATAATTTCCGGTATATCTTATCTTACTAATTATAAAAAGCCAAAGATTTTAAGTTTAGATGTTTGTTGCTCTTTCACGGCAAAACGGGTGAACCGATTTGGCTGAAAGTTGAAATGGTGATGGCTTATACCTTGGATTAGGAAATAGGCTACATTTTAATCCCGAAAAATTCAAAGTTCCTACGTTAAAAGAGTTCAAAGTTCCTAAATCCACGCGGCCGAACCTGCGGGCAGAAGCTAGTGAACACATAAAATACCAATCTAATTAATAAATTATCCATTTGAGTAAAACGAAACGATACTTTTAAATTGTGTTGCGGAGTTTATAATTGCTTGTGTCTAGAACAAAAATTTTAACAAAATCACCTATTCTACAAAAATATGTCAAAATCTAAATTAAGTTTTTATTATTTCATATGGATTGGTAAGTAAGGATCCTTCTGGCGTTTATTGGACAATACAATAACGCCTGTATTCCTTAAAAGCTTAGGCAGAGATGTAGAAATGTACACCCACAGTTTTCGGGTATATTTAGGTACCATATACAAGGTGGAAGGGGCATCGACGAACAAACGTCGTGACAAGGTTTCACTCAATGTCACAAATAAAATGACATAGGTAATTCATGTAGAAAATGATCGGTTATTACAGATATTGAAATTTTTGAGCGCACAGTGTATTGCTAAAAACGCGATTGTAACGCTCCGCGGTGAATGTTATCGCGCAATGAGATTAGAAATAAATAAAATAGTAAAAAAACTGCAGAAAAAAATTAAAAATTGATGAAAAAAGTTACCGAAAACTTCAACGCAGGGGGGTCCAGAATAATGTACTGAACTCATGGTATTTGGATGTGCGTCGATGTCCCATCCACCTTGTATAGGGGGCGCACAAAATCGTACCGTCATGGATACTATTATCATTTAGCGTAGCAGTCGCGCACAGGGACCTTATCATGCCGGCGAAACGTGGGTGTAGTAGTACGCCTCTGCCTACCCCTTCGGGGAATATAGGCGTGATGGTGTTTAAATTTCAGTCCACTCGGTGACATGTCAGCCACACACGGAAGATGATCGCATGGGTAGGATGGACAAAACCAAAATGATATGGTTGACAGAAGATCTTATGAGAGACTCAATGTTAAAAATGCGACAAATCATAGAGATTCGAGAAGAACACGAAGTCTATATAGCATTCAGTGTTGGAGTCATCTTTGGTACGTGTTTCTTTTATTTTTATCTTAGACAGGCTTACGCTTGACCGCAACTCGCTTGACGTCTTAACTACAACTAGCCTGATGTCTTAACTACAACTAGCCTGACGTCTTAACTACAACTCGCCTGTCGTCTTGACCATGGCCGCAACTCGCCTGACGTCTTGACCACAACTCGCTTGACGTCTTGACCACAACCCGCCTGACGTCTTAACTACAACTCGCTTGACGTCTTGACCACAACCCGCCTGACGTCTTAACTACAACTCGCCTCACGTCTTATCTACAACTCGCCTGACGTCTTGACCACAACTCGCTGGCCGTCTAACTACAACTCGCCTGACGTCTTAACTACAACTCGCCTGACGTCTTGACCGTGGCCGCAACTCGCCTGACGTCTTGACCGCAACTCGCTTGACGTCTTGACCACAACCCGCCTGACGTCTTAACTACAACTTGCCTGACGTCTTGACCATGGCCGCAACTCGCCTGACGTCTTGACCGCAACTCGCTTGACGTCTTGAACACAACCCGCCTGACGTCTTAACTACAACTCGCCTGACGTCTTGACCATGGCCGCAACTCGCCTGACGTCTTGACCGCAACTCACTTGACGTCTTGACCACAACCCGCCTGACGTCTTAACTACAACTCGCCTGACGTCTTAACTACAACTCGCCTGACGTCTTAACTACAACTCGCCTGACGTCTTGGCCACAATCCGCCTGTCGTCTTAACTACAACTCGCCTGACGTCTTGACCATTGCCGCAACTCGCCTGACGTCTTGACCGCAACTCGCTTGACGTCTTGACCACAACCCGCCTGACGTCTTAACTACAACTCGCCTGACGTCTTAACTACAACTCGCCTGACGTCTTGACCACAACTCGCTTGACGTCTTGACCTCAACCCGCCTGACGTCTTAACTAAAACTTGCCTGACGTCTTGACCACAACTCGCTTGACGTCTTGACCGCAACTCGCTTGACGTCTTGACCACAACCCGCCTGACGTCTTAACTACAACTCGCCTGACGTCTTAACTACAACTCGCCTGACGTCTTGACCGCAACTCGCTTGACGTCTTGACCACAACCCGCCTGACGTCTTAACTACAACTCGCCTGACGTCTTGACCGCAACTCGCTTGACGTCTTGACCATTGCCGCAACTCGCCTGACGTCTTGACCGCAACTCTCTTGACGTCTTGACCACAACCCGCCTGACGTCTTAACTACAACTCGCCTGACGTCTTGACCACAACTGGCCTGATGTTTCAAGGCAATGAATGCTTATTGTTAATTATTTTTACCCCCCAACGTAATAACAACGGCGTGTTATAAGTTAGATGTGTCTGTGTGTCTCTGTGGCATCGTGGCTCCCGAACGAATGAACCGATTTTGTTTTTTTTTGTTTGAAAGATGAATTAGTCGGGACTTTTCTTAGCTGTTTAATAAAAATCGGTCCAAGATGGCCGTCGGCACAAAATGGCGGATATAAGTACATATTTTTTCATTTCATAGTTAGATAATTATCAAATGAAAGGGCTTGACTAGTAAAATACTACTTATACACTATGATACATTTCAAAACCAAGATGGCGGCGACAACAAAATGGCAAATTATTACTGTTTTAATTTTGTGTCTGGTGTTTTTAATATTATATTATTCAATTATCGCTTTTAACGGTGAAGGAAAACATCGTAAGGAAACCTGCATGCCTGAGAGATTTTCTCGAGGGCATCTGAAGTCTGCCAACTTGCATTAGGCCAGCGTGGTGGATAATCCCAATCCTTCTTGTACTGAGAGGAGACCCGTGCCACAGTCTATATATAAAAGAAGCAGTCTGAAAACTACCTAGAAACGGCACACTCACACAAACACGCGCCCCGACGAGGCCCCTAACTCAGAATACTAATGAGAGCCCCGCCACGACAGCTTACGGGCTTCGTCGGTGCGCTTGTTGGTGTGAGTGTGCTGTTTCGAGAGTTTGTAGGTAGTTCTTTGTTGCTTTTATATATACATTGCGCCGGTGCCCTGCAGTCAATTAATGAGTTGATTATCTTTTTGTATTTTTTAAGCATTTCCCATGCTAAGATTACAAGTTATTTTTAATGAAGGAAAAAATCGGCTGGCGGGCAGGATTCGAACCTGCATCTTCTAGTTCGGTACACCAGACGCTTTGACCGCTAAGCTACCGCTCGCCCCGCTCTCCAGTCGAAATCTTCCTTCACATTCTAATTTACGTCCGGTCAAAGCGTCTGGTGTACCGAACCAGAAGATGCAGGTTCGAATCCTGCCCGCCAGCCGATTTTTTCCTTCATTAATAATAACCTAACCTAAATTAAAAATTTAGAAAACTCGGATTGAGAAAGGTATGTTAAGATGGTTTGGGCATATAGAGAGGATGGATGAACGGAGGTTGACTAAACAAGTATACATGGCGAGTACGAATGGAAGAGTTGGAAGGGGCCGACCTCGGCGAACGTATCACAACCAGATTGCGGACGTTCTCAAAAAAGGCAAGGTTAAGAGCACCCTAAACCGATGAGCATGCATGGAGAGGTTAATGAACATAGACGAAGCGAAAGTGGTGTGCCAGGATCGTAGCAAGTGGAAATCTATAGTCTCTGCCTACCCCTATGGGAAACAGGCGTGAAGCTATGTATGTATGTATGTAGAAAACCCCCGACATGAAATTTGCTATTTTGTGGTGGCGGCCATCTTGGATTGGAAATTTATCATAGTGTATAGTATTCTCCTAGTTAAGCCCTTTCATTTGATACCCATATTGAGGTAGTTGTGAAAAAATATGTAATCCGCTATTTCGTGGCGGCGGCCATCTTGGACCGATTTTCATCAAACATAGCTAAGAACACTGCCGACTAATTCACCTTTCAAATAAAAAAAAAACAAAATAAAAATCGGTTCATTCGTTCGGGAGCTACGATGCCACAGACAGACACACACACACACAGACACGTCAAACTTATAACACCCCGTCGTTTTTGCGTCGGGGTTTAAAAATAATGAGTTGATGTTGAACTTTCAGGCAAAATTCGTGAAAAATATCGACATATGATCGAGACATATAAAGACTACATAGGTAAAGCAGATAACCGAACCACTATGCTCGGTCCCGGCACACATGTGTTCAGACCGTTCCACAGTATTATAGCATTGGAAATAATGCATTATCTATTCGTGGAGATAGACAAGTTAGTAGACGTGATAGTGTCGCAGGCTACGGATGAATTAAAGGCTGATAATTTGATGGTGCCTGGAGTTGCTGAGGGCAAGATGAAGAACGTGGGGAGGACGGGCAAGGAAGAAGGTAATTTATATATTGCATTACTACACACCACACACTCACACACACACACACTCACACGCACGCACACACACACCGCGAGTCCTACCCGCCAAGTCGAAATTTTCCTTCACATTCTAAATTGACGTCTCAACGTGGCGCTAGTGACATCTATTGGAAAGAATACTTCACAACCGTAAATTTAGAATGTGAAAGATCAACTTGTGGAAATTGTTTCAATTTAGAATAGAACAGAATAGAATATTCTTGATTGCACACCAAAAACCAATATAAGGAACAATTTACGACGTCTGTGGTCTAGTGGTTCTAGTACCGGACTGCTGATCACGAGGTCGTGGGTTCGATTCCCACGAGACACAAACATTCATGTGATGAACTTAGGTGTTTGTGTTTGTCTGGGTGTAAAATAAGTATATAAGTATTATAACCATTGTCTAGTACCCATAGTACAAGCTCTGCTTAGTTTGGGACTAGATGGTGCTGTGTAAAAATGTCCCAGGATATTTATTTTTTTAATTACTAGCTTCCCGCCAGCGGCTTCGCCCGCGTGGTCTTTTCCCCCGTTTTTGAAACATTTTTCATTGCTTCTTCCCTCATTTTAGTCGTAGTGTGATGATATATAGTCTATATATAGCCTTCGTTGTTAAACAGGTTATCTAACACTGAAATAATTTTTCAAATCGGTCCAGTAGTTCCTGAGATAAGCGCGATCAACCAAACAAACAAACAAAAAACATACAAACAAACAAACTATTGAACTTTATAATATTAGTATAGATATATGATATATAGTATAGATGATAGTAGTTGTAGTAGGTCTTATCCTATCAGAAGGAGGCCGCGGAGCGGGAACGGGAGACCGCTGCCGCAGCCCTACCAATCCGCGCCCGACGCACTGGGCGCAGGAACAGGGCAAACCGTGCCCTGTTCCAACCACCATAAAGAGGCCACGGGCGGCAGGCTTGGGGAAGTCTGTCGCCCAGCACTAGGCCCGTGTAGGTGATGCGGTCGGAGTGTGCCGCGTCCCACTCAGTGGATTGGTAGGAGAGGAGGGTGCACACCTTACGTACCCTCCCAAAAGAGCCGGGGGCCGCATAGGCGGCCCGTCACCGCTGGGGTCGCGGAAGAATGTCAACACGTTCCCGCACCCCGGCTGAATGGTGATGAGCCGAACACCCGTCTGGTTTTAGTGGGTATACGTCCTTTTCAGGGCGGAGTCCCACACACCGCGCCGCCTTCCCCAGGGCGGCGTGACAGTGCATAAAGCATTTCCAGACGCAAAAAAAAAAAAAAAAAGGTCTTATCCTATCTTACTTTACATGATTAAGTAAGAGAAAATGATATATGAATCTTTTTTTATAGTTACTGTCGACCTATCTTCAGAGGAGCCACCTGAGGGTAAGTATATTCTGCTCGGGACTAGTTGGCCGCGCCTTAGGTATGTGAGCGGTGGGACGGAGGGGCTGGGTCGCCTGCGCGCGGTGGAACGGCGGGGCGGGGTCGCTTGTTTTCGTTCACAGTAACCCGCCGTCTCACCCCCGTCCCTACCTAAGGCGCGGACAACTAGTTCCGCGCAGACTATAGTCATCGCCGTACATGAACACCTGCAGTACCGGCTTTATCCGGACGCCTGGCAACGCTAACCACGCTAAGCAACATTGACTTATACATATACAGGAATATTTTTTAAGCAGTGCGCAAAATAATGTTGGTAGTTCAGTATCAGTAATAGAACACATTCCCATTATTATTTAAAAATTTTTTTTTGAATTTTTATCCGGCTTGAAATCAGCAAAATATGGACACTTATCTATTCAGATAGTCGCCGCGCGCCATACCTACGCGGGCGGATCGAACGAGCGCACAGTTGATGAAGGTAGGCACTAAGGCGCGCGCGCTTTGCCGTGCGCTAGTGAGTAAACATAAAATCAGTTTCAAAGTAAACATCTTTCGTTAACGATAACTTTGACCATTTGTACTAAGACATATCAAAATAACAAATTGGTGTTTAAAAAAAGTCGTTTAAGTTTCAATTGACAAAGTTTGCGCACTGAATAAAAAGTATTCCTGAATACTACTGCATAAGGACTGGGCGGGCCGCATGTCACAATGAGGTCTCTGAACTTGTATGTTATGTTAAAATGCGAACTCGGGCAGAGTTTGAACCAGAGCGTTTGTATATCTTTACCTCCATAAACTTACTTATATTAAGAACAAAACGGATTATAAATTAAAACGTATTATTTTTATCAAACTAGCAGTGATAGCCTAGTATGGGTACCACTGGACTGTCAAGTCAAAGGTCTCGAGTTCTAATCCAAGGCACCTCTGACTTTCCGAAATCATGTGCGTAAATTATCACTCGCTTTAACGGTGAAGGAAAACATCGTGGGGAAACCTGCATGCCTGAGAGATTTTCTCGACAGCATGTAAAGTCTGCCAACCAGCATTATGAAATGAAATGATGATATGAAATTATATTTATTTTCTGTAAGTAGATCCTTTAAAGACACTTTTACAAGTCATTTTTTTTAATACTAGATGTCGCCGGCATTTCCTAACTGACGACCTCTGAGAAGAAACGCCAAAACAAACTCAGAGAATAATGGTCTCATTTAAAGTCCAGACAAACGTAGTATATATCGGATATGCGAGTTAAACAATGTAGGGTAAAATCTGAAACAGTTTTGAGTTGACCAGTCCTAACTGACGGCACGCATGCAACAGTCATCGTATAGCTCAACCATTAGCCACCACTTACACCGCCACTACCTACAGTGTCACTACTTGCGCGACCGACTGCCACATAACACGAAATCTGCCTAACACATTATATGATTGCATATATGGCAGTGATAGCCTAGGGGTATGACCACTGGACTACCAAGTCAAAGATCTCGAGTTCGAATCCAAGGCACGCACCTCTGACTTTTCGAAATCATGTGCGTAATTATCACTCCCTTTTACGGCGAAGGAAAACATCGTGAGGAAAACTGCATGCCAGAGAGATTTTCTCAACGGTATGTGAAGTCGGCCAACCCGCATTAGGCTAGCGTGGTGGACTATAGCCTAATCCCTCTCATACTGAGAGGAGACCCGTGCCCAGCAGTGGGACAGAAGATGGGTTAATTATTTATTTATAAATTTTTACCAAAATTCAACACCGGTCTTATTGTTGTTGTTGTTTTTTTTTTCAGAAGTATTACAGATTATGCAGAAAGAGGAAGAAACTAAAAGTAAGATGAGACAGGAGTATCTGATGAAGCGGCTGGGCCGACCTGCCAACCTCACCACGACTAGGAAACGGTTCATGAAGCAATGGCCGGTTGAGGAGACGTGGTCTCATGAGGAGTACTCCGTAGGCTAGGAAACAAATACAGACAGTTCACGCCAAACTTATTGTCCGGGTTAAAGTTGGCACGAGCTAACTTTAACCCGGCCGTAAAAATCGGAGAAGCAAGAATATAGGATTATAATAAATAAAAACTAAAGCTCAAGTTGTAGGCTGTCGCTTGATATAATTTTTATCCAATATTTTTCTTTCTCTGATTTTTACGGCCGGGTTAAAGTTAGCTCGTGCCAACTTCAACCCGGACAATAAGTTTGGCGTGAATTTGAAAAAATATTAACCAATGCGCAAAGTATGACATCAAAAGCCCATATAAGTCACCCCAAATTTTACCTGAGGTAGTTTACCTTGACAGCTGTCAAGTTGACAGTTTTTACCATGAAATCAACAAGAAACTGTTAATATTGTGTCAAAATGGCGTGCGTATTTTTTCAAATTAAAAGTTATTTTTTCTCATTCCCTAGTAAGCATGAAAAAAGTATGACGAGTTTTGAGCAGCGTAATACAGGGTATTTTTTCCAATAAGTGTACCTTCGGTACATCATTTGGGCCGATTTTGATGACCTTATTCGAAGTCGCGGACAAAGCCTATCTAATATATAAAATTCTCGTGTCACAGTTTTAGTTGCCATACTCCTCCGAAACGGCTGGACCGATTTGTATGAAATTTTGTGTGCATATCGGGTAGGTCTGAGAATCGGCCAACATCTATTTTTCATACCCCTAAATGATAAGGGTGACCCACCCCTATATGGCAAAACAACGTTTGCCGGGACAGCTAGTTATATTATATAAATGAGCAACACTGTACAATTAAATACTTGACAAAGTAACTTAAAGTGATAATTTACTTAAATTAAAAAAGGGTCTGAGAAAATTACGTTAGGGAATAACCTAACCTAAATTAAAAATTTAGAAAACCCCCGACACTAAATGTATTTTGCCATTTTGTGGTGGCGGCCATCTTGGATTTGAAATTTATCATAGTATTTAGTATTCTCCTAGTGAAGCCCTTTCATTTGATACCCATATTGAGGGAGTTGTGAAAAAATATGTAATTCGCTATTTTGTGGCGGCGGCCATCTTGGACCGATTTTCATAAAACATAGCTAAGAACACTCCCGACTAGTTCACCTTTCAAATAAAAAAACAAAATCAAAATCGGTTCATCCATTCGGGAGCTACGATGCCACAAACAGACACACACACACACACACACACACAGACACGTCAAACTTATAACACCCCGTCGTTTTTGTGTCGGGGTTAAAAAAGAAATACAAGCTGTCACCATAACTTTAATTTATCCATGTTTTCAATTACAGAGATACTCTATAAAAATTTATATACATTTCTCAATGTTAGTGAATTGTAAATTTGTTATTTTATGGGAAATAAATGACTTTAAACCGTTTTTTTCTTCAGATTATGTCAGACTAGCTTTCTGCCAGCGGCTTCGCCCGCGTAGATAAGGTATCCTACTAATATACCATGTACACCTACATTTTGCCGGTATGTTTAGGTCCCATGTAAGGCGAGCCTATTGTCATCAACCGGGCACAGATCCAGACTTCGAGCTGCTACTGGGAATTTCACAGAAAACCCAACAACACTTTGCTCGACCCGGGGATCGAACCCAGGACCTCTAGCGTAGCACGCGCTTGGGACCACTCGACCAACGAGGCAGTCCTACTAATATATCCTTATAAAATAAATGTGTAATTTTGGAAGTTGGATGGATGTTTATTGCTCTTTCACGCAAAATTTACAGAACGGATCTGGAGAGATAGATTTGTTGATAAGACAATAGGGGAGAAGACTGGTATTGAATTTGTTAATAATCACACGCTTAGTGAAAAATATCATTAGCATATATCGTATATTCAAAATAAATATTAAATCGGCCAAGAAATTTCTGAGATAAATGCGTTAAAAGTTTTAGGTGGGGATTGAGAGGGGATGCTCTGTCCCTTTCCTGCAAAACGAGTGTTAGTATAGAATTAGTATGGCGCACGCTACTTTTGATGTCATTTGTAAGTATAGTGCGCTCTCTGTCTAGCATAAAATTAAAATGCTTTTAACTTCGTTATTTTTGAATCAATTTAAATTTTGTTTTCGATAATCGGCTCTATTTATGGTGAACTTTTTCCTGAGCACATAAAAAATAATTAGTCGCATAGCCTATTACGTCGTCAGTCAACATAGAATAATTTATAACAAATACCCAGACCTCACGGGCGAAGCCACTGGCGGAAAGCTAGACTACTATTTTATAGGCGAAAGTTTGTGTTTGAATGTTTGTTGCTCTTTCACGGTAAAACGGCTGAACCGATTGTGCTAAAAATGGAAATTATGATAGCTTATACCTTGAATTAGGATATAGGCTACATTTTAATGCCGAATAATTCAAAGTTCCTATGGGAAACGTGATCAAAGTTCCCAACTTCACGCGGGCAAAAGCTATACAAGGTGGAACGGACATCGACGAACATCCGAATACTATGAGTTCAGCACATGATTTTGGACCCCCCTGCGTTGAAATTTTCCGTAACTTATTTCATAAATTTTTCTTTTTTTTCTGCAGTGTTTTTTACTTGAACGTGTAAAAAAAAATATTTCTATCAACCCAAAAAATATTAATAATTAAAAAATCATTATTTTATTAATTTCGGATCGCGCGCGCGATAACATTCCCCGGAGCGTTATAATCGCGTTTTTAGCAATACACTGCGCGCTCAAAAATGTCATGCCGATCATTTTCTACATGAATGACTTAGGTCATTTTATTTTTGACCTTGAGTTAAACCTTGTCACGACGTTTGTATGTCGATGGCCCTTCCACCTTGTATAATAATATTAAGTATTATGATTTACAAACGGTATTTACTTTACTTCGATAATATCGCTGATACCTTAACTCCAATAATATCCTATTTCCCAACCGTAATCAATAGGCCACCATTGATTATAAGGGTCCTTTTTGACTCCATAAACAGATTGCGACAGGCCTTTCATATACAACTGCCTCAGTTTCTCATTCATTTTCATTCTCCTCTTCTTCTCCTTCTCCCGTCTTCTCTTCATGATCTCGAACTGCTTCTGCATGTTCTGGATATCTTCGAATGTAACAACTGTTGTGTTCGGATGCCCCACTCCAAAGAATTCCGGGTCATATTTGTACTTCGGTACAATCTCGTGCATCATTTTAACAAGATGGTACACTTCAAAGTACAGTTTCTGTGTCAATTCGACCCGTCGTAAGGTCTCAAAAAGAGCGTCTGATTTAAATTTGTGAGGCCTTTTCGCGTGTTCCACAATCTTTCTGTATCTGTAACGTCATTATTCTATCACGACTGTATTCCCCAAAAGGTTAGACAGAGCAGTGCTAATGTTCAGTCACGACCAAAAATATGTATACACTATATATATAGTCCACGCGGAACTAGTTGGCCGCGCCTTAGGTATGGACGGGGGTGAGGGGCGGGTTACTGTGAACAAAAGCAAGCGCCCCTGCCCCTCCACCCCACCGCGCGCAGGCGTCCCCACCCCTCCGTCCCGCCGCATACCTAAGGCGCGGTCAACTAGTTCCGCGCAGACTAAAGTGCTAAAGCGATTTTCTCCTAAAGTACTAATATAACTTTTGTGGTGTTAGGAACACAGTATTTACGAACCAATACTATAGTGACATTGGTGTTATCGAAGTCGCAATCATTTCAATCATCATTCATTCATAAAAAAATCGCTTTAGCACTTTTGTTTGTGTATACATGTTTTTGCTCTTGACTGTATACCCTCAATTCGCCGGTGTGGTCTAGGTTCCATGTAATAATTACCTGTTGGTATTAACCCGGTACAAATTCCAAGCTATTACTGTGAATTTCATAGAAAACCCCAACTCATTATGCTACCTATCAATAATTATTATAATTACGCTACCTTTCAGTAATTATTATAATTACGCTACTTCATAATAATTATTATAATTACGCTACTTTTTAATAACAATCGTAATTACGCTACCTTTCAATAATTATTATAATTACGCTACCTTTCACTAATTATTAGAATTACGCTACCTTTCAATAATAATTATTATTAGGCTACCTTTCAAAACTAATTATTATAATTACGCTACTTTTTAATAATTATTATAATTACGCTACTTTTAAATAATTATTATAATTACGCTACTTTTTAATAATTATTATAATTACGCTACCTTTCAATAATTATTATAATTACGCTACTTTTCAATAATTATTATAATTACGCTACCTTTAAGTAATTATTATAATTACGCTATAATATATATATAATTAACTAGGCTACCTTTCAATCCTTACTAATATTATAAATGCGAAAGTAACTGTCTGTCGCGCTTTCACACCAAAACTGAACCGATTAAAAAGAAATTTGGTACACATATAGTCTAGAGCCTGAGAAAGGACATAGGCTACTTTTTAATGCGAAAAAGGCCTGTAAGGGGTTGAAATAGTGGATTAAAGCTATAAGAAATACCCAATCCACGAGGGCGAAGCCGCTGGCGGAAAGCTAGTAATTATTATAATTACGCTACCTTTCAGTATTATTATAATGACGCTACCTTTTAGTCATTATTATAATTACGCTACCTTTCAGTATTATTATAATTACGCTACCTTTTAGTCATTATTATAATTACGCTACCTTTCAGTATTATTATAATTACGCTACCTTTTAGTCATTATTATAATTACGCTACCTTTCAATGATTTCTCCCATAATGTAACCTTGTTCATAAAATGGACTTTCTTCATACATGAACCTTATTTCGTTCATTTCGGCAACTCGCACGTTAGCTTCTTCATAGTAAGACCGCATCAGTTCCAAAAGCCTAAAAACATAACACTATTGTATTCCCCGAAGGGGTAAGCAGGGGTGTATAAATAAAGGTGTGTAGGGTGAATTCAACGTGACAAGCAAAAGGATTAAAAATATATATACCAGTAAGGTGGCAAACAAGCATACGGCCCGCCTGATGGTAAGCGGTTACCGTAGCCTATGGACGCTTGCAACACCAGAGGTATCACTCGCGCGTTGCCGACCCTAAAAACCTCTTAGAGGTTTATGTAGGATTCACTGCGCCGACAGTTTACGGGAATATTCTTCTTGTTGCTAGCGCATCCCTAGAAGGAGCTCTGGCAACCTTACTCACTGCAGGGCGCAGGCACACAACACACAATTAAGTGTGTTATTAGGCTGCAGTTTTCTGTAAGGTGGAGGTACTTCCCCAGATGGGCTGCCACTATAAGTTTAAACGAAGGTGACTACACTTTTTACCCGCCTGGGCCACTTTAGCGTAGCTTCCCCTACTTTTTATGATGAGCGAAATATCCTCATAAATCCCCACCGCCTCGAGGCGGCAGGGTATGTATGTCTAACCTACTATAGTCTGCGCGGAACTAGTTGGCCGCGACTTAGGTATGTGTGCGGCGGGACGGCTAGGCAGGGTCGCCTGCGCGCGGTGGGCGGAGGGGCGGGGGCGCTTGCTTTCGTTCACAGTAACCCGCCGACTCTATTTCTATTTATCTTCGGGGACGCCGGCAGGCATCAGGCGGGCGATCAGTCCTCTTGTTGGGATTATTTCGCCCAGTTCCCCATTTTTGGCTGATACCTTCATAGGTTACTGGCGCTCGGCGTCGCGAATCTTCTGATCGCTTTGCAGAAGTCCAACAGTTGCTTGATTGATATTTCTGCAAGTTGCTCTTCGTTTACTTCATCAGTGCCTAGTATTTCCCATCTGAGTAGCTACATAATTATATAGCTAATACATACATAGCTAAGTTGGTATTTCAGTGTTTATGATTAATATAGAATAGTTTTTTGTTGTTGTTAATACCATAGATTATAAGCTCTACAGTATACTGAGTTGCAAGTGGAAAAATGATTTTTTTTTACTTGTTTGTGTTTTTACTCTGTGTGGCAGATATAAATGTTTTTTTCTTTCATACATCTTGCATTCTGCTACTAGATGGAAGCTCGTTTCTTCTGCTTCCCCGCATGCGGGGCATATGGGGCCTTCTTTAACTTTCATAATAATTGTCAGGTGTCTGTGAGGCCAACTAGTTACGCGAGGACTATATAAACTGCACTTGTCATCAATCGCCGTTTGCGTGTTGGCCGTGGGATCAGGAACCACTACCATGCCGTCATACCTTCCCCCAACTTACCTAGTCGGTATGTGCAGTGCATTTTCGTGCCCTCTGAATTTCTGAAGAATATGAGGTTGCGATTGGTAGGATTTAATCACACCTAAACAAATAACATATATTAAGAATAAGAATAAGAAAGCATTTATTCAGACGGACAGACAGACAATAACCTAACCTAACCTAAATTAAAAATTTTGAAAACCCCCGACACGAAATGTAATTTGCCATTTTGTGGTGGCGGCCATCTTGGATTTGAAATTTATCATAGTGTATAGTATTCTCCTAGCTAAGCCCTTTCATTTGATACCCATATTGAGGGATAAGTGAATAAATATGTAATTCGCTATTTTGTGGCGGCGGCCCTCATGGAACGATTTTCATCAAACATAGCTAAGAACACTCCCGACTAATTCACCTTTCAAATAAAAAAAACAAAATCAAAATCGGTACATCCGTTTAGGAGCTACGATGCCACAGACAGACACACACCCCGTCGTCTTTGCGTCGGGGGTTAAAAATACATATACAACAAATTCTAATACATTTAAAGTAAAATAGGTAGGTACATGTAACAAGGGAAAAACAAGAGAAAGAACGTTGTCGTCATGTTCGTACCGAATGGGTTACCAACTCAGCATGTACTAGGTATCAAGTCCCCAGCGCTGGTTTTCAGTTGGCACCCCTATATACATAATGAAAGAAAGAAAATGTTATTTGACACAGTCAGTGGCGTAGCTAGGTAACCAAAGGTCCTGGAGCAAACAGCTAGGGCCCCAACAACCCTGTTTTATTTCAAACTAGCTTCCCGCCAGCGGCTTCGCCCGCGTGGTCTTATAATTTTTTCCCCGTTTTTGCTACATTTTTCATTACTACTCCGCTCCTATTAGTCGTAGCGTGATGATATATAGCCTATGTTACTCGGGGATAATGTAGCTTTCCAAAGGTGAAAGAATTTTTGAAATCGGTCCAGTAGTTTCGGAGCCTATTCATTACAAACAAACAAACAAACAAACAAATCTTTCCTCTTTATAATATTAGTATAGATAAGTTGCTATTATTGAAGTCGCGTTCCTGGAATCTGTATTTTTTTATATTCCGAGATTTTTTTACTAATGAAATTTTTGGTTTTTAAGGCTTAGAATCTGAGGGCCCCCTCGGCTTGGGGGCCCCGGGGCACTGGCCCGTCTAGCCCTCCGGTAGCTACACCACTGGACACAGTCTTACAATATTTCATAATATTATCACTACATATTATAAAACAAAGTCCTCCCCGCGTCTATCAGTCTTTCTGTTGGCGATTACCTAAAAAAATAATGGACCGATATTCATGCTGTTTTCATCAATGGATAGAGTGGTTCTCGAGGAAGGATTGAGTATATAATTTGTCAAGTTTTTGTATACGTTGGCTAAAATTGGCATTAGTAATCAAAATCATTGGTAATAATAATGAAAACAATTTTTTTTTCTTCACCAATGTTGGCTATTCCTGATTCTGATTTACAAGGTCAAAAATAGTTAAGGTATTTTTTTCAACACTGTATAAATCACTCCTCTTGAATCACTATCATCTATAGCTGATACGGTGCGTAGTTTAAAAAATCAATTAATTCAAAGCATCCCTCTTTTTTCGAACAAAATAAAAAAAAAAACACATCCTTAAATTAAATACTCACACAACGAAAAAATTAAAGCCTTTATAAGTAAATACATGTTTTTTTATTAATTCAACACATTGTTGCGTCTTCAAAATAAAACACTTGTTAAAATAAAAATGTATGTATGTTAAGACATAATAAATATCACTATTTCATGTTTTATTTAAGTAAATAAATTAGCGTGAAATTTAATTATGTAAATTTTAGTTGAATTTCTGTGTTTAGGTAATTATAATGTGTAAATTTTATGTTTTAAAATTTGATAGTAGCTGCCTTAATAATACTTATTGTAATCGAAAATGTTTCACTATAGTTCGGAACTAGTTGGCCGCGCCTTAGGTAGGGACGGGGGTGAGGCGGCGGGTTACTGTGAACGAAAACAAGCCTCCGCCCTTCCGTCCCACCGCGCGCAGGCGACCCCGCAACTTCGTCCCACCACTCACATACCTAAGGCGCGGCCAACTAATTCCGCGCAGACTGTAGGGGGTTTTAGGTACTATCCATCTCCGTCAACGAAGTAGCGGGCCCATCCCAAAAGAAGCCAAGACATAAAGGCGGAAACCCACCGCGGCGTACGCTATACAATAATGCGTTTAGGGTGGTGTTGAGGCTCCCGCGTTTTTGTAGTGCCTCTGGCATGTTCGCAGACGCGCGCACGGACTGCTTTTACGCGACCATACGAAAGCGTGCCATGTCACTGGTACGCAGAGTGCGTGCGAGCGCTAACACCATCCTAAAGATGATTGCGAGCAGGCTTGACTGCTACGTCATAAGGCATTGCTGCGACAAACATACAATTGTGCAACTGTCGCAGCGAAAGTTTTGATTTTTGACGCCAAATTAGTAAGCTAATAACAAAAAAAAATCTTCAGACTTCTTTTTTTTTTTTTAAAATCAGTATAATTTTTTTTCTTTTTTAAGTAATAATTTGTGTATATGGGTTTACTTTGCCTGAATTAAATTTTATTATTATTATACACGGGCTCGCGGCGCACTTTAGTAGTGTGGGTCCATTTATTTGACAACGTGGGTCTACGTTTCCACTGCAGAACACGTTATACACGAATTTACGTTGCGCTACGTGGGCACCGTGTCCGAGCAAGCCACGCATGTGTCATGACGTCAATTCGTGCGTAGCGTGTCCGTGGGTTGCAGTGAAAACGGATCCATACATTTTCTTGCTAAGCGAAGCTTGACGCACGTCCGTAGCCCCTCCGTGCGTGGCGATGGGTTTTCGCCTTAACGATCCGTTAAAACAAGTGTCAGTGCCTCGACCATGAGTTTTTCTCACTAGACTCGCTAGCGACGCCGTAAAATATTTGTACGGAAAACCCTCGCAGCGCCTCTAGCGGTTACGTAAGGAACTAAAATCTGCTATGAGATTACAGCGTTTCGATGCGTAAAAAACCTATCGAAAGTCATTCGATAGAACTCATGGTTGAGGGGCTGGTTCAATTTTTCGGATGGATAAAAACACATCGGGAGCACAAAATGATCCCATCACCACCGGATGATACCACCATTATGTCAACAACATGAATGCAAATTAAATGATTGTGATTATGATTATTATGATTATTACCAACCAAAAATAAATAATAACAGAATGGGCACTCTCCGCCCCTCCCTAACGTCAGATATCTCAGATCCGCCGCATCCTGCCGGTGTTCTTGCCGGACTGCCAACAAACCCTACGCACCGTCACACACACATTTGCACGTGAACAAACGTAATTTTGACAAGTTTGACATTTGGTATTGCAGTGTGCAGCGGTATCGGAAAGTTTGTGTGGAGTGTCACAGGTGTGTCGGGACTTCGGGAGTAAAAACAACTATCAAATTGAGTTGTCATTCATTCAAGCTGTGATAGCCTAGGGGTATGACCACTGGACTGCCAAGTCAAAGGTCTCGAGTTCGAATCCAAGGCACGCACCTCTGACTTTTCAAAATCATGTGCGTAATTATCACTCGCTTTAACGGTGAAGGAAAACATCGTGAGGAAACCTGCATCCCTGACAGATTTCTCGACGGCGTGTGAAGTCTGCCAACCCGCATTAGGCTAGCGTGGTGGACTATAGCCTAATCCCTCTCGTACTGAGAGGAGACCCGTGCCCAGCAGTGGGACAGTAGGTATATGGGTTGATTATTATTCATTCTTAGTTCGGTCCCCGAACGAAATCCGTCCGTAGGTGATACGGAGTAGGAAACGCCCGTAACGAAGGCCGAAACTACGGACTTTGTGCTGAGAGAGTAGACCCCGAGATCCTGGCCTCGATTTCCCAGTGGTTTCTAGGAAATATATATTATATAGTGCGAACTGCTCTACTGTGGAACTCACTGCCGGAACCCTTATTCCCAGAGACATATAATTTGGGTGTCTTCAAGACGAGAGTGAATCGGTTTCTTCTAGGCAAGCGCGAAGAAGCGATATATTGAAAAAATAATATCGATATATCGATATTTTTGAGCGATATTTAATATTTCGATATATCGATGTATCGATATAAAATTCCAAGTATCGAAAAGGTATCAAAATCGATATTTTTTTCAGAATAATAAACCGACCAACTTAAAACTAAATTTGTAATCTTATATATCAATATTTTTTGAAAATATAAATATCGATATTGATATTTTTTTTTTTAAATATCGATACGATATATATATCGATATTTTTTGAATTTCCGACATCCCTACCTTCAGTGCGGGACGCGGCGCCGTGCTGAACGGACCTGTGTCACTTTTTTCCGCAAAATGGAGCGATAGCAATGGGCTTGAGTTAGGAACCTCAACATACCGGCGATCTGAGAGTGTACATTATTTCACTTCAGCCTAGCTTGTCCTTCTTTTCTTTGTCTAAGGTTGCCTGGAAGAAATTGCAGTTTTTTTTTATACCACTATGGTGGCATATGAGCATACGGCCCGCCTGAGTAAGCGGTTACCATAGCCTATGGACGCTTGCAACACCAGCGGTATCACTCGCGCGTTGCCGACACTAAAAACCTCTTAGAGGTTTATGGAGGAATCACTGCGCCGCCGCCGCCGACAGTTTGAAGGAATATTCCTCTTGCTGTCAGCGCAGCGCATCCTTAGGAGCTCTGGCAACCTTACTCACTGCAGGAACACAACACAATAAAGTGTGTTATTTGGCTGCAGTTTTCTGTAAGGTGGAGGTTCTTCCCCAGATGGGCTGCTCCAGATTTGAGCCGTACATTTTGGTGTACAATAAAGTTATAAAGGTATTATTACTTATTATATCTAATCATGTTATTTTTAATTGTATCCGAATCGTTCCTAATGTGTAGTTCAATTATTTCCATAACGAGAAATAAATTATTTAAGTACACATCAATTGTTAGAAGGTTCAGGGTCAAAACCATTATATATACATACATTTATTGTATAGCAAACCTTTTAAATTACTAGCCAAGCATATTGATTCATTAAGCCTGACGTAGGTAATGTAAATACCACTTTAAATAAAACACAATTTTCCTCATAAATGTCAAATGACGCCATCTATGGATTTCTTGTGTCCAATTCTGATTATAAAATACGAAGA
This sequence comes from Acronicta psi, assembly GCA_946251955.1. NCBI lineage: Eukaryota > Metazoa > Arthropoda > Insecta > Lepidoptera > Noctuidae > Acronicta > Acronicta psi. The sequence continues at coordinate 1,846,018 of OX276498.1, read as the reverse complement.
TACTTCATACAGTTTAAAAATCGAATCAAACGTGTTTTGCCAACCAAAAAACATCTTCATGTGATAACCCTTATCATTTATTATCGTATACAATACCTACAGCTTTATTTTGATGTATGTCGTCATCGCAACTCACACATTCTACCAGTCACTGGACGTACGTCTTGGCGCGCGAATGTCACACAGTGTGTAACCCGACCCGATTGCCGTGTCAGTTGGTTGTACGACTTGTTGTGTTGTCACGTGCCTTTCCAATTTGGCCGCATAACCTTTCAAGTTTGTTTACTTTCCGCGAATTCGAATTTCGAAAAAGTTCCATTTGCCTACACTTTTTTTTTGTGTCGTGATTACATTTTGTGTTGTGGAGTGTATTACCTTATTGGATTGTAAACTCTTTTCTACTGTGAGTATTTTTTTTATATTTTCCTATGATGTTATTCTGAAAATTAACTATTGCAAAAATGAAAGTACCTAGTACATAATAATAAAACAAAACGCGTGTGCAGTGGTTGATCCGTACCGTATGTAGAATGTGTTAATTTGTTATTCTATCTCTTTCTGTCTTGAGAAAAACGTGCGATAGTAGCGCCACGCCACTATAGTTTGACACCAGCCATCATTGTTTAGATTGTTAGATACGTTGTCTGTGGTACTTATGGCAAAGTTGTTTTTTTTATTGTAACTACTACGTAATTTATATAGTTCCTACTGACTTGAAGTACCTGTTTACATAAATGTTGATGTCCTATAATTAGAATACAATTTGTTACTTTTTGACGTCATTTTACGAGACACGTTATGTGACTACTTAATTTAGTTCCGGGAACGAAGTATCTCTTGTCTCCGTTGAAGTTAGGAAAATATTTCGACACATAAATTATGCCTCCTTTTAAACAATACTAGCTTTCCGCCAGCGGCTTCGCCCGCGTGGTCTTATGAATTTTTGACCCGTTTTTGCAATATTTTTCATGGCTACTCCGCTCCTATTAGTCGTATAGTCGGTATATAGCCTATAACCTTCCCCGATAAACGGGCTATCTAACACTGAAAGAATTTTTCAAATCGGTCCAGTACTTTTTGAGTTTATTCATTACATATAAAAATACAAATCTTTCCTCTTTATAATATTAGTGTAGATGTAGATATATTTACCCTTATTTTGTTCATCATCAACCCATTTATTAACGTACCACTGCTGGGCACTGGTCTCCTCTCAGTATGAGAGGGATTAGGTTATAGTCCACCACGCTAGCCTAGTGCTTGTTGGCAGACTTCACACGCCGTCAAGAAAAATAGCTTAGACATGCAGGTTTCCTCACGATATTTTCATTACCACCACTTAACCCTGCCACCACTTACACCGCCACTACTTACAGTGTCACTTCTTGCGCGACCAAGACTTATGACTGCCACATAACACGAAATCTGCCTAACACATTATATGATTGCATATATGGCAGTGATAGCCTAGGGGTATGACCACTGGACTGCCAAGTCAAAGGTCTCGAGTTCGAATCCAAGGCACGCACCTCTGACTTTTCGAAATCATGTGCGTAATTATCACTCGCTTTTACGGTGAAGGAAAACATCGTGGGGAAACCTGCATGCCTGAGAGATTTTCTCAACGGTATGTGAAGTCGGCCAACCCGCATTAGGCTAGCGTGGTGGACTACAGCCTAATCCCTCTCAAACTGAGAGGAGACCCGTGGGCCGTGCCCGGCAGTGGGACAGTATATGGGTTGATTATTATTATTATTACATTATATGAAAGTATAATTTTGGGTGTGTGAAATGCAACAGCACCCTTTTTGATCACGAAATTAACAAAACCTTGAAATTCGCAGACAAATCCTTTGCACTAACCAGATATACAGGGTGTTTGGTAGAACGTTGAACATACGAAAATGGTGGTTAGTTGGGGTCATCTGCTACCCACTGGGCCCAAATTATTTAACCTTGGCCGCACTGTTTTTTTTTTACTTTTTTTTAATTTCACAGAAAATTATCAGTTTTTTATCAATTTAAATTCGAATATCTTTACTTGTGATGGGTAAAACAGGCAGGATGTTGTTTTGTATTAATGTCTAATTATATTCGAATTTTAAGTAAAAAAAACTGGTAATTTTCTGTGAAATAAAAAAAAGTAAAAATGAAAACGGTGCGGCCAAGGTCAAATAATTTGGGCCAAGTGGGTAGCAGATGACCCCAACTAACCACCATTTTCGTATGTTCAACGTTCTACCAAACACCCTGTATATGTAAACCTGCGTAGTGATAAAAATTATATCTAAGATAAGAGTGTCGTGTATTTTCGTAAATACCTCTCCTAACGCAATTTGGTTATTTCCGCGATAACAAACCTATTTACTGTCTCACTGTTGGGCACGGGTCTCCTCCCAGTATGAGAGGGGTTAAGCCCACCACAGGTCCACCACGCTGGCCTAATACAGGTTGGCAGACATCACATGCCGTCGAGAAAATCTCTCAGGCATGCAGGTTTCCTGACGATGTTTTCCTTCACCGTTAAAGCGAGTGATAATTACGCACATGTTTTCTAAAAGTCAGTGCTTCGACCATGAGTTTTTCACACTAGACTCGCTAGCGAAGCCGTAAAATATTTGTATGGAAAACCCTCGCAGTGCCTCTAGCGGTTACGTAAGGAACTAAAATCTGCTATGAGTTGACAGCGTTTCGATGCGTAAAAAACCTATCGAAAGCCATTCGATAGAACTCATGGTTGAGGTACAGAAGTGCGTGCCATGAATTCGAGACCTTTGACTTGGTAGTCCAGTGGTCATACCCTTAGGCTATCGCAGCTGGGGACTGGACTTTGAGTGTTAGTATTTTGTTGTTATATCATAATGTAACTGATAATTTAATGAGTGACACAGTAGTGTCGATCGTTAAGAGCGTATGACGTCAAAAACTAGATTAGTAATAAGGAAATAAACATTAATGCTACATTCTAATTTCTGACACTTACGCGTAGGTATACTAGACATTAAAATAAAACTACATTTTACGGATTTTATCGCGTTATATTGATATTATTTTAATCCCGACGTTTCGGACCCTTTACAGCGTCCATGGTCACGGGTGACTAAGGTGGTGTAGCTACCCTACATTTTTTGTTAATTGTTGGCAATCCGTTCACGCAGAATAAGCTCACCGTATCCTTCGGTCGGCCCTTCCGACTCTTCAAACAACTTCTGATTATGAATCAGCATTGTCCTTGTAAAGAGGAAAGATTTGATTGTTTGTTTTTTTTTATTGTATAGGCTCCGATACTACTGGACTGATTTGAAAAATTCTTTCATTGTTAGATAGCCCATTTACTACGACTAATAGGACTGGAGCAGCAATGAAAAATGTTATAAAAATAGGGAAAAAAGTTAACAAGACCACGCGGGCAACGCCGCTGGCGGGAAGCTACGAGGGTGTATTGGAAAGTTCGCGACCTCAAGTAGAAAACAAAATTAATTATGTACAAAATATTTTTTCATCCCACCATCTCGGAAAGAGTATTTTTACTCTTCGATATTTGAGTGCAAAAGTCGTTTTTTAACCTCTAGAGAGACAAAGTAAATTGAATTTAGAACATCGTGCTTTTACCCCCTGGCGCCGAATTTATCATTCAACTTTTTTTTAATTTGTTAAAAACTCAGACTTGGAACCTTCCCTAGGTTCCAAGTCTAAACGCAACAAAGTATCGATATATGTCGAATCGATATTTTTTGAAAATATCAGTATCGATACTGATATTTTTATTTAAAAATATCGATATATGGGCGATATATCTTAAAAACGAAATTATAAAACAACTAATGAAGTCGACCAAAAACAAAAAATACATTAAATATAATTTGTTAAAAAGATGTTAGTATAAAAAAGTTTTTGGGTTTTCTTTTTGGGATTTTATAATCTTAAAACTTATAAATATTTATTGGTCTGTAAAAAAAATAGATTTTTATACCTTTTTGATACTTTGAATTTTATATCGATGCATCGATATATCGAAATATTAAATATCGCTCAAAAATATCGATGTATCTATAATTTTTCAACAAGCCTATCGGAACTTTCTTGGTGTACTTTTTTAAATCACTAACACCAACATTACAATACCTAACAAAAATATTACTCTCAAGTAATTGTAGCAACGTTACTTTCAATTTATCTTAATTATACCTAGTATTATTTGTTATAATTTAAAGAATAGGTATTCTGTAAAACTTACCTATCATATAGTATTTAATACCTAAACTGAAATAAAAGTATCTAGTGGTTGTAAATGCTTTTTTAGTCATTTCCTCGCTGAGGTGGGATGAAAAGTTACGTGTTGCACTCGAGTGCAAAGATTTTTCACCTTGTGCTCTTTTAATTCCCTCGCTGACGCTCAGGATTCTAAATTTTGAATCATTTTAGAATCCTTCGCTTGCTCGGTCATCAAAATTGAGCACGCGGTTAAAAAGCAACTTTGCACTCTTGTATAACAAATAACTATTATTTTTCGACATAAACTCCACCATAATACATAAATAAAGTAAAATGCGATAATCCAGTATAAACAGCTTAGTTCTGAATCAGCATTGTCCTTAATATAATTATAACTGTATGTATTTAAAACCACAGTTATTGATATAAGTATAATTGAGTCACAAAGGTTTACATTTTGTGTTACGATTCCTGAGTCGAGTAGTGTTGTTGGGTTTTTCTGTGTAATTCCCAGTAGCAGCTCGGAGTCTCGATTTGTGCCCGGTTGATGGCAATAGGCTCGCCCCCTATTACATGGGACCTAAACATACCGGCGAAATGTGGGTGTATGAGTATTGTTATTATAATGTGTTATATTGCAAACCTTCGTAAACATACCATCGCGCCTGTACTCCCCAAAGGGTTAGGCACATGCCATGCTAAGGCCAGCGTGGTGGAATCAAAATCAAATCAAACTAGTTTTTTTTTTATATATTTTTTATTTTATTTTATTATTTACTAGCTTCCCGCCAGCGGCTTCGCCCGCGTGGTCTTATAATTTTTTCCCCGTTTTTGCTACATTTTTCATTACTACTCCGCTCCTATTAGTCGTAGCGTGATGATATATAGCCTATGTTACTCGGGGATAATGTAGCTTTCCAAAGGTGAAAGAATTTTTGAAATCGGTCCAGTAGTTTCGGAGCCTATTCATTACAAACAAACAAACAAATCTTTCCTCTTTATAATATTAGTATAGATGTAATCATTTAATTATTAATCATAAAATTGTTACATTGTTATATGGATATCTCATGTCTGAAATAAATATTTTGAATTGAATTGAATTGAATAGACCTTATGCAGGCACTTATGAAATGTCGAAACTAGGTGCACGGTTCCAAATTAGTCGTTTCCTATGGAGAAGAACCGGCAAGAAACTCCATGGTTACTCTTTTACATTTTTGGTTTTTTACAGTTACATCTGATACCTACAATTAGTCTAAGGAGTACACAAGTATGAGAAAACAATCTAGAAACATTTGCGAAATCCAATACAGAATAATTTTTTAAGAAAATAAAATACAGCTAGGCTTGAAATATATGTCTAAAGAGTTTTCTCATTTACAAAGCGTGAAGCTAATTATTATAATATATAGCTTGACCTCTCTAATTCCGAGGAGACCCGTGCCCAACAATGGGACAGTTAGTTCGTTGTCAGTTCGTTCTATCTACCTATCTACTCAGCATGTAACACCCACTGCTGAGTAAAGGCCTCTTCTCTATTACGCCACTGTTGCCGATCTTGTGCAAGTCGCACCCACAGATTCCCTACTCCCCTCACAATATCGTCCGACCATCGGGCTGGTGGTCTGCCCTGCGATCGTTTTGCATCTCTTGGCCACCATTCGGTAAGTAACTGTTTTGGTCCACCTAAGATCGTCTCGTCTTGCCAAGTGCCCTGCCCATCTCCACGATGCGAATACCTACATCTTCGACCTTCGTTTGACGTCTAATCTCGATATTTGGTATCAGTCAGGTCAATTCGTTGGTATGGTTTAACATGGTTGTTTGTGTGTAAAGTAAAAATATTCCATTTGGGAAGTACGGCTATAAAACTAACAGACGACAGACTATTGGCTGTATCAATTAGCACCTTTTGTAGGTAGCATGTGCTTCGACATTTATTGTGTGTTTTGTGGAACTCACTGTCGGAATCTTTGTTCCCCGAGACTTATAATTTGTGTGTCTTCAAGACGAGAGTGGATCGGTTTCTTCTAAGCAAGCGGCTATTTTGTGGCAGCCGATTTTCATAAAACATAGCTGAGCATAATTCACCTATCAAATAAAAATACAAATCGGTTCATCCGTTCCGTAGCTACGATGCCACAGACAGACACACACACAGACACGTCAAACTTATAACACCCCGTCGTTTTTAACCCCCGACGCAAAAACGACGGGGTGTTTTGTGGAACTCACTGCCGGAATCCTTATTCCCCGAGACTTATAATTTGGGTGTCTTCAAGACGAGAGTGAATCGGTTTCTTTTAGGCAAGCGCGCTCCATCGTAGGCCACATCGTTGCTTAACATCAGGCGAGTTGTGGTCAAGCGCAAGCCTATCTATAATAATCTATACTTAATATTATAAAGTTGAGAAGTTTGTTTATTTAGTTGAACGAGAGAATCTCAGGAACTACTGGTCCGATTTGAAAAATTCTTTCTGTGTTGGATAGCCTGTTTAACGAGGTAGGCTATAGGCTATATATCGTTATAATATCATTACGCCTGTATTCCCCGAAGGGAAGGCAGAGAAGTACTTGTACTAATGTACACCTCACAACATTACACATATTTTTCAAGCGATACATTTAAGTATTAAATTAATTAATTTCTTATAAGTAAATATGAGCAAAAAATATAGCATCTGTGTTTAATTTTTGTATTTTAAACAAGTGTTTGTGTTCCAATTGATAACTCTTCAAAAAAGTAGGTGGTTCTCAATTCGACAATTTTTTTAAAATATTTTTTTATGTTTGTTACCTCAGAACTTTCGACTTGGTGAACCGATTTTGATGTTTATTTTTTATTTGAAAGCTGGTGCTTCCTGTGTGGTCCCATATAAATTTATCAAAATCGGTTAAGCGCTTTAAAAATTATCAACAAAAATCTAAAAAATACTTTACATACTTACTTAGATGATAATTTGGTTTACTTCGAAACCTCGCTGTCCTAACGTCCTTATTGGGGCAGTGCGTTTAGTTGGCCTCCCCATATTATATAATACCTAGGTTTAAACAAAATAGGTACATCTATATTCCAATTTAAAAAAACCATTTTGACTTTATAGTTCCTACCTAGGTGTTTTTTGAAGGCGGTTTAGTTTTTATTTAAAACTAGCTTTTCGCCAGCGGCTTCGCCCGCGTGGTCTTGATAACTTTTTCCCCCGTTTTTGCAACATTTTTCATTGCTACTCCGCTCCTATTAGTCGTAGCGTCATAGTATATAGCTTATAGCCTTCCCCGATAAATGGGCTATCTAACGCTGAAAGTATTTTTAAAATCGGTCCAGTAGTTTCGGAGCCTTATCAATACAAACAAACAATCAAATATTTTATTATAGACTAGCTTTCCGCCAGCGGCTTCACCCGCTATCCCACGGGAACCATACATTTTACCGGGATAAAAAGTAGCCTATGTGCTATTCCAGACTATAACCTATCTCTGTGCCAAATTTCATCCAGATCCGTTCAGTAGTTTTTGCGTGAAAGAGTAACAAACATCCATCCATCCATCCTCACAAACTTTCACATTTATAATATTAGTATGATATGATAATAGATAATAATCTATTGAGAAATACACTAAGTGTCTGTACTATCACTAAGAACTACTCACTAGCTTCGCGTGTACCACACACGTGCTTAGACGCAAATGAGCATTTATTTCCATAATATTAACATACTTTGTTTTTATCTAACTACAAGATAATGAGTTCGTGTTCTACAAGATAATTAGTACTTTTGTGGAGGCTTACCAGTCCTCCACAGGAGCGATACCTGAAAGCTAAAACAAAAGGAAACACACAATTTTTGTAACACAGCTGATGCTGTGATATATTCAATCTGAAGGCTAATACTAGAATGACATTCAAAATTTTCTTCAAGTCTTCTAAACAATTCAACTACGATTTGCACACGCGTGGCTTACATACACTGAACATGGTTGCAGACAGGATAGACTTATTTTCATGCTCTCTGAATGAATTAACGAAAACCACACTATATGTATTATGTTAAGTATTAATTTATGAAATATGATGATTTTAATATTTATTGATTAATATAATTGAATAATAGAATTTTTTAATTGTTTATTTATTGTTAATTCATGTAAAATGTATTTTCTTATTGTTATTATTATTATTTTAATGCTATTTATTGTATAATTGTGTAATATCATGTGTTTATTGTATAAGGTGAGTACCTAATTGTAAAGACCACATTACCGCATTGGGATGGGATCCTGTAATGATAGTGTGATTGTGATGATAAATAAAAAAAAACAAAAAAAAAAAGATTTAAATTCAAAATATATTTTTTAACGATGATGACAGCTCTTAATGCCAACCAGGGCTTTTACGAAGCAGCCTCTGTAGAAACCTCCTTGGGTCTCTACAGTACCTACTAAAAGATAAAGATATACATGTGCAAACTTACCCTCGTTGGCGTCGTGATCCCAAGCGCAACTGCTACGCTACAGATCCTGGGTTTGATTCCTGGGTTGAGCAGAATCGTTGGGTTTTTCTGTACTATTCCCAGATTAGTGTCGGGTTGATGGCAATAGAGTCGCCCCCTATTACATGGGACCTAAACATCAAGATTGTAGAATAACATTTAGCTCGACTTGGGAATCGAATCCAGGATCTCAAGCGTAGCAGACGTACTTACAACTGCTAGACCAACGTGCCATCATTCAAGCCTTTTCCCAAACATGTTGTGACGCTGTAAAGGGTCCGAAAAGTCGGGATTAAAATAATATCAATATAACGCGTAAAAATCCGTAAAATGTAGTTTTATTTCAAGAATAAAATCGTAAGGTATCGATTTTGTCACTCGCTCTTTACTTATAAATAGCAGTCAAGGCCTGAATCATAATTTATTCATAAAACTATTGATTTTATAAGTGACTAGCTTCCCGCCAGCGGCTTCGCCCGCGTGGTCTTATAATTTTTTCCCCCGTTTTTGCAACATTTTTCATTACTACTCCGCTCCTATTAGTCGTAGCGTGATGATGTATAGCCTATAGCCTTCCCCGATAAATGGGCTATCTAACATGGAAAGAATTTTTCAAATCGGTCCAGTACTTTTTGGGTTTATTCGTTACATACAAAAATACAAATCTTTCCTCTTTATAATATTAGTGTAGACAAGCAAGTGTAGTATTATTATACGGCATATCAATTGGTGGCCGGTATCCACAATGGCCTGTGATAACATACCATCACGCCTGTATTCCCCAAAGGGGTAGGCAGAGGCATACTAATGTACACCCACATTTTCGCCGGTGTGTTTAGGTCCCATGTAATAGCGGGCCAGCCTATTGCCATCAACCGGGCACAAATCCAGACCACACCTGTGACACTCCATACAAACTTTCCGATACCGCTGCACACTACAATACCATATGTCAAACCTGTCAAAATTACGTTTGTACACGTGCAAATGTGTGCGTGACGGTGCGTAGGGTTTGTTGGCAGTCCGGCAAGAACACCAGCAGGATGCGGGGACCTGAGGTATCTGGCGTTAGGGAGGGGTGAAGAGTGGCCATTCTGTTATTATTTATTCTGTGTCCAGACTCCGAGCTGCTACTGGAATTTCACAAAAAACCCAACAACTTTGCTCGACCTCTAGCGTAGCAGTCGCGCTTGGGACCAATAGACCAATGAGGCAGTATGCAATGACCGGCTATGGTAGTACCCGAGTGGGTGAACCGGTCATCGTCGACCAATTAACTTCCCCTACTGCTGGGCACGGGTCTCCTCTCTTATAGGCTAGAGTCCACCACGCTGGCCTAATGCGGGTTGGTAGACTTCACTTGGTATCAAGAAAATCTCTCAGGCATGCAGGTTTCCTCACGATGTTTTCCTTCACCGTAAAATTTAAGCGAGTAATAATAAATAAATAAATAATAAATATCTTGGGACATTTTTACACAGCACCATCTAGTCCCAAACTAAGCAGAGCTTGTATTATGGGTACTAGATAATGGATATAATACTTATATACTTTTTTTTTGTAAATATATACTTATAATATATAAGAAACACCCAGACAAACACAAACACCTACCTAGACCACAGACGTCGTCAAATATACAAAATAATTACGCACATGATTTCGAAAAGCTTTGCATTCGAACTCGAGACCTTTGACTTGGCAATCCAGTAGTCATTCCCCTAAGAAGCGAAGGATAGATACTTAGGTATTAAGGAAAGATAGAAAAGGAAACGAAACTCCGAGCTCCCCCCCCCCCCCCCCCTCTGGGAACCGTCATTGATTATTACGCAGCTCATTAGAAACACTATAGATATAGTAACATTGGGTTCCTCTACAAAAAAAGTATAAAGAGTTGAACTTCGAACTTCGCAGAAAAAATTACATCACAAATGTAAGTGCGCTGCGGTTTTCTTATGATTAATTGAAGGCTCGGCTACACAGTAAGCGATTTTTAAGCGACCGGAATGGGATGTATGGATTTAGAATCCAGTAGTTTTTGTTTATAATTATATACTACTAGCTTTCCGCCAGTTGGGGGGCTAGACAAGTTGCATTTTGACATTCGAATCGACAAACAAAATGTATGGACATGACACAAGCTTTAGACAAATCGGGCTGTCACTAATGTCATTTACATACATTTTGTTTGTCGATTCGAATGACAAAATGCAACTTGTCTAGCCCCCCTGCTTCGCCTGTGTAGTTGTATAAATTAAAAGATCATATAGCTTTCCAATTCGGTTAGAGAATTTTTGAAATCGGTTTAGTAATTTCGGAGCCTATTCAATTCAAACAAATACATTTTCATGAAAAATTTTGAAATAAGTATAATACATTACTGCGTAAGGACTGAGGGTCCGCATTTCACAATGATACCCCCGAACTTGTCCCAAAATGGTATTCTCTAAACCGAAGTAAACTAATCTGTGATCAGCAGAAAAACAAACGCCATGCGATACTAACAAAGATGGCGTTAGTGTTTTTATTTATGGCGAACGCGTCTGTCAAATTTTCGGACGGCCCTAATTTTAACCCCCGACGCAAAAACGTCAGGGTGTTATAAGATTGACATGTCTGTGTGTGTGTCTGTCTGTGCATCGTAGCTCCCGTACGGATGAAACAATTTTAATTTAGATTTTTTTTGAAAGGTGAATTAGTCGGGAGTATTCTTAGCTATGTTTTATGGTCGGTAAATTGGTCCAAGATGGCCGCCGCCCCAAAATAGGCGATTACTTACATTTTTTTTCACAACTCCCTCAATAGGTATGGGTATCAAATGAAAGGGCTTAACTAGTACAGTACTATGATAAATTTCAAATCCAAAATGGCCGCCACCACAATATGGCAAAATACATTTTGGGTCGGGGTTTTAAAAAAAATCGTTTAATCTTTTCAACCGACTTCAAAAAAAGGAGGAGGTTCTCAATTCATCTGTATTTTTTTATATGTTTATTACCTCAGAACTTTCGACTGGGTGAACCGATTTAGATGATTCTTTTTTTATTCGAAAGCTAGTGCTTCCAGATTGGTCCCATATAAATTTTATCGAAATCCGGTGAGCGGTTTTAAAATAATCTACGAAAATTTATAAAAATTTATACGTAGATGATATTTTGGTTTTCACAGAAACCTCGCTGTTTGTGCGGCAGTGCGTTTAGTTCAATGTTTTTTGGAGGCGGTTTGTTTTTTGTTTAATTAGTATTTAAATTTTAAATCAATGATCGCTACGTTATATTTTCCGCGTCGCTTACTGTATAGCGTGGCCTTATATGTTCTTATAGTACGATGTCCGACCCTGAGTCGATTTCTGAATACTTATAGTATAGGCGTTATTAGACAAAAGAATTCGCGTCTACAGATTATAAGGAAAACGCGCATCAAATTTGTTTTTATTGAATCCTTACATCATCTTTATTCGGCTTCTTTTTGTATGTTTGTTTTTATGTAATCCATCATACATACATACCATCACGCCTGTATTCCCCGAAGAGCCAGGCAGAAGAGTCAAATATAAAAGGTGGAAGGTACATCGACGCACAAACGTCGTGAAAAGGTTTCACTCAAGGTCAAAAATAAAATGACCTAGGTCATTAATGTAGATAATGATCGGTTATTACAGATATTGACATTTTAGGGCGCGTAGTGTATGGCTAAAAACGCGATTATAACGCTCCGCGGTGAATGTTATCGCGAGCGCGATTCGAAATAAACGAAATAATTATTTATAAATCATAAATGTAATTTGGGTAGACAGAAATAATGTTTTTTACACGTTCAAGTAAAACAAACTGCAAAAAATTTAAAAATTGATGAAAAAGGTTACGGAAAATTTCAACGCAGGGGTCCAGAATCAAGTACTGAACTCATGGTATTCGGATGTGCATAGATATCCCTTCCACCTTGTATACTTACACGGAATTCGCCGTTATTTTTAGGTGCCATGTAGTAGGGGGCGAGCCTATTGCCATCAACCGGGCACAAATCCAGACTCCGAGCTGCTACTGGGAATTTCACAGAAAAACCCAACAAAATAATTTTTTTTTAAATTATCTGCTAGTTAATTTAACGGGAACTTACTAAATGGTAGTAAAATAGGCGATTAAACTTGTAACATTTCTAGAACCATCTGTTTGCCAAACGGTAACGTAAAAACGTATTAATTAATTAATGCATTCATCAATTCAAATTCAAATTCAAATACAAAATATTTTATTTCAAATAGACCATATAAATAGGCACTTTTGAACAGTCAAACTAGTTGCTCGGTTCCAAAAAAGTAGGACTTATGGAGAAGAGCCGGCAAGTAACTCCATAGTCACTCTTTTCAAAAAGAGGTAGTGAGACAGTAACAATTTTTTTGTTGTGAATAATATGAGTCTATTGCAGTTTGATGTGCAAGGATTAATAAAATAGAAAAGAAAAGGAAATAGCCATAGTAGTAAGAGCTGACCAGTCCCGACAGACAGCACCCGTTCACGAGCATGACGTGTGTATCGGCGCCGTTTGACTCAACCATGTTGTAGGGATTTAAAAAGATCCGACACACAACACCACCATCAGCAGAACACATATTGTGAGCATGACAAACTCAAACTGCAGGGCTAGGCTGGCTTATATTATATTATACATCAATGGATAACTAAAGAAACCAACTAATTCAAAAAAGTATTTAAGTATTATATCTATTCTCTAGTCCCACGATATTTATTTATTATTTATCTACACGCAAAATGAGTTAATTTTTAGCAAAGAGGAAGATAAAGGCAAGGCCAGGCCATAGATAACAAATATGTATATAGAGATAAGATTTGACACAATAAAACTGTGTTTGTGTTGGCTTAAAATCACTGTAATACACGCATTGACTTATACATTACTGCGTAAGGACTGGGCGGGCCGCATGTCACAATGACCCCGAACTTGGTCCCAAAATGGTCTTCTCTAAACCGAAGTGAACTAGTCCGCGATCGGCTAAAAAGTAGTTATTAGTCAGTAAACATGATTATGATTATATGTATTGTTATCTATACTAATATTATAAAGAGGAAAGATTTGTTTGTTTGTTTGTTTGTAATGAATAGGCTCCGAAACTACTGGACCGATTTCAAAAATTCTTTCACCTTTGGAAAGCTACATTATCCCCGAGTAACATAGGCTATATATCATCACGCTACGACTAATAGGAGCGGAGTAGTAATGAAAAATGTTGCAAAAACGGGGGAAAAAATTATAAGACCACGCGGGCGAAGCCGCTGGCGGGAAGCTAGTTTATAATAATAATAATCAACCCATATACTGTCCCACTGCTGGGCACGGGTCTCCTCTCAGTATGAGAGGGATTAGGCTGTAGTCCACCACGCTAGCCTAATGCGGGTTGGCAGACTTCACATGCCGTCGAGAAAATCTCTCAGGCATGCAAGTTTCCTCACGATGTTTTCCTGTTAAAGCGAGTGATAATAAAATTACGCTCATGATTTCGAAAAGTCAGAGGCCTTGGATTCGAACTCGTGACCTTTGACTTGGCAGTCCAGTGGTCACACCCCTAGGCTATCACTGCTTTTTTTTATTTATTAAGGAAAAAAATCGACTGGCGGGCTAGGGTTTGTTAAATACTAAAAGAATTTACGTAGTTTTAAAATAAATTACTTATTGAAAAACTCGACTGAAAAAAATTTTCATTTCATTTGGAAAATAATTTGGGGCCAGGGGGCTTCCACTCGTTTGTTGCCCCGAGGCCTCCACACCTCTAAATGCGGCCCTGGGCGTTGCTGATGCGTTGCCGAGGTGCTTGTCAGACTTCGACAGGGCGGTCGCCAGCCAGTCAGACCCCAAGAGGTCCTACCATCGACCAAGTCAGATCTTTTCTCGCCTCTTACGGGATGTTCATTAGAATAGCAGTGAGGAATAATATTTTTAAATGCCTTTGATGGATGAACCTTTTTAGAACATCTGACATTGTTTTTCCTTATTTTTCGATTGGGTGAGTCAGCTGTTAGAGCGGTGACGCTGTTTCCATAGAAACGGATGCTATAAACAAGGAAGAAAGTTATAAAACCTTTTTGTGTTAATAACGTAACATAAAATACCATTAACTTGCGATTGTACAGCCATAGTTTGCGTCCGCTTGTTTGTTTTAGGTCCAATGTAATTACAACAATGCATTTATAATAATGTAGGGCGGTGAGTTCATGTCATGCCACGATTCACGATAATCCTTTTATTGTAATAAATCTACCGCACTGTCGTCGTATTTATAACTGTCAAGTTTATCAAGTCAAAAAATTATTTATAGTAAAAAGACTTACGACTCTATATTATTATAATATTGGTATGAATCATCACCATCTCATTTATCAATCATTAACAGTGACATCTAGCGTTGAGTAGCATCTAAAGTTCATAAAGCAAAAAGCTACCTATTTAATCTATGGAATTTTCCCGCGTTTTCTGCTGTCAACATGTAATGAATTATTATTATTCAAATAAAAATATACGGACCTGTTGTGCAATATTGAAAGCATAATTTAATAAGCTAGAGGATATTCAGGACTCCAAAACACAACAATAAAAGATTTTGGAAATATATCAGATCATCATAATCATATTTTTTACTCATTTATTTTATGACCTTGGATACTAGGTGTTTAGGCCTATCGTATTATTATTAATTTTGATACAGTAGGTACAGTTCGCGCCAAACTTATTGTCCGGGTTGAAGTTGGCGCTACCTAACTTTAACCCGGCCGGGTTACTACGGGGTTTAATACGGCCGGGTTAAAGTTAGCTAGCGCCAACTTCAACCCGGCCGTAAAAATCGGCGAAACAAAAATATTGGATTAGAATAATTTATAACGACAGATTACGACTTGAGCTTTCGTTTTTATTTAATACAATCTAATATTTTTCTTACTCCGATTTTTACGGCCGAGTCAAAGTTAGCTAACGCCAACTTCAACCCGGACAATAAGTTTGGCGCGAACTGTAATTTTAAATCACCTGTGACACCCAACATCAAAACGAACTATAAATCTTTGTATTTGATAACGCTATATTATCATATAAATAGATCTAGAGTAGATTAGATACTTATTACAAAGGTATTTGTTTATTAAAACTAAATAATATACCAGCTAGTATCTACCATACCTAGATAATAATAAATCAATCAACTCTTACAGGGTTGCCAGGTGTTCGATTCATCTTGAACAGGGGGTCAATTTCTAGTGACGCGACTCCAGTGACTCGAGTTCACTCAGACGAGTCAAAATGACAATCCCTGAAATTTCTTCCGGCATTTTTTATAGAATTAAGTAATTTGAAAACGATTTCGTCGATTTGTTCATTCACGAAAACACTCGATTAGAAATCGAATTTAATTGTGAAATGACTCGATTAACCCGAGTGACAAAATCGGACTGATGAGGCATAAATGCTGAATGTACCTACCTTTTTTTTATACCACAACAGTGCAAGCAAGCATGCGGCCCGCTTGATGGTAGACGGTTACCGCACGCTATGGATATTTACATTATTTTACTTAAACAACACCGAATCGACAAACCCTGCAAAAAGCTCAGAGGTTTAAGGAGGTTTCACTGCGCCGACAGTTTAAGGGAATGTTCCTCTTGCTGCCAGGCTGCTTACTCACTGCAGGAACACAACACACAATAAAGTGTGTTATATTTGGCTGCAGTTTTCTGTAAGGACGGTGGAGGTACTTCCCCAGACGGGCTGCTTCAGATTTGAGCGATAAATTGCTGCGATTTAAAAAAATATGTACGTAAATAAATAGGTACAAGTACAAATATAGTTACTGTGGGTAATACAAGGTGGAAGGGACATAGACGCACAAACGTCGTGGCAAGGTTTCACTCAAGGTCAAAAATAAAATGACCTAGGTTTATTCATGTAGAAAATGATCGCTTATTACAGATATTGTCATTTTTAGGCGCGCAGTGTATTACTAAAACGCGATTATAACGCTCCGCCGCCGCGCCGTATCGTGCGCGTGATCCGAAATAAATGAAATACTGAATTATTTTTTAATTATAAATCTAATATCTATTAGATTTCGATTAGATAGAAATAATGTTTTTTTAGACGTTCAAGTAAAAAAAACTACAAAAAAAAATGATGAATAAAGTTACGGAAAATTTCAACGTAGATGGGTCCAGAATCATGTACTGAACTCATAGTATTCGGATGTGCGTCGATGTCCCTTCCACCTTGTATACGTCAGTGAGCTTTACGTAGACACAAATTAACGTATGATTATCACGTTGGCTGGTTGATATACGGAAATGCGCAGTTTTTGAGATACCTACTTATTTTGTTTACTTTATCAATGTGTGTAGTTTATCTCATGCGGACAGGGTTATGGACAAAGTATTTATTTCGTTGATAGTGTAATCTAAACACATCATTAGGTAGGTACACTTTTTATAATAAAAAACCCCGACACAAAACGAAAAATATGTATAATAAAAAATCCGCGACACAAATTAAAAAAAAAGTATTTCGCCATTTTGTGGTGGCGGCACACCTGTGACACTCCATACAAACTTTCCGATACCGCTGCATACTACAATACCAAATGTCAAACTTGTCAAAACTACGTTTGTACACGTGCAAATGTGTGCGTGATGGTGCGTAGGGTTTGTTGGCAGTCCGGCAAGAACACCGGCAGGATACGGGGGACCTGAGGTATCTGACGTTAGGGAGGGGCGGAGAGTGGCCATTCTGTTGTTATTTATTCTGTCGATTTGAAATTTATCTTGTACTAGCTTCCCGCCAGCGGCTTCACCCGCGTGGTCTTGATAACTTTTATCCCCCGTTTTTTAAACATTTTTCATTGCTGCTCCAGTCCTATTAGTCGTAGCGTGATGGTATATAGCGTATAGCCTGCCCCGATAAATGGGCTATCTAACACTGAAAGAATTTTTAAATTGGTCCTGTAGTTTCGGAGTCTATTCAATATAAACAAACAAATGATCAAACCTTTCCCCTTATAATATTAGTGTAGAAGTATAGATATAAACAGTATTCTACTATAGTCCGCGCGGAACTAGTTGGCCGCGCCATAGGTAGGGACGGAGGTGAGGCGGCGGGTTACTGTGAACAAAAGCAAGCGCCCCCGCGCCTCCGTCCCGCCGCCGCGCCGCGCGCCGCTCACATACCTAAGGCGCGGCCAACTAGTTCCGCGCGGACTATAGTCAAGCTCTTTCATTTAACAAATTATAGGTGCTCCTAAATCTTCCTCATGAATCACTCTGTCTATGTGTAGGAACTTTGTGTGGTAGGATTTTTAATAACTTTGGGCACTCCAATAAAAACCGCACCCACTAAATACGCACTTGCCATAAACTCACGACCTTGTGTTTTATAACAGTTACCACAAGACATTCACAATTATGCGGGTATAAAATAAGGGATGATGGAGGATGTTAATGTATTAGTTTGTTTGAATCACACACGCAGTTTTACCACGCTAAACAAAACTAAAGCCGCAAAAAATATACCTAATTATAATATTATTAATGGTTATTAAGGTGAATGCTCCAGGGTAGCCCGCGAAATTCAAATTTCCGTACGTTTTTTGCAATTTGCAGCTGAGTATCGGATATTTTATTAATAGAAACTAAATTCGCGGTACTGGCATGTATGTATTTACACAATTATACTTATTAAAACCTTCAATATAATTGTCTAACTTAGAGAAAAGAGAAAATGTGCCATTTTAATAATAACTTTACGTTTAATATAAATTTTAACTTAGTGGGTTACATTGATAAATTTAACTAATATAATGATATAAATACATACATGCCAGTACCGCGAATTTAGTTTCTATTAATAAAATATCCGATACTCAGCTGCAAATTGCAAAAAACGTACGGAAATTTGAATTTCGCGGGCTACCCTGGAGCATCCACCTTAACTGCATTTAAATAAAACTATCAGGCTAATTACCCATCTCTATTTGGGAGTATCTCAGAAAATTTGGTATATTTATTTACTACAAAATTAAAAAAATCAAAATCAGAATAGTTTTATTTTCACGTAGACCTTATGCAGGCACTTATGAAATGTCGAAACTAGGTGCACGGTTCCAAATTAGTCATTTCCTATGAAGAAGAACCGGCAAGAAACTCCATGGTTACTCTTTTAAATATTGGTTTTTTACAATATCTGCTACAATAATATATGGATACTTACAATATGAGAAAACAATCTAGAAATGTTTGCGAAATATATTACAGATTATGTTTTAAAAGATAAATAGGATACAGCTAGGCTTGAAATACAATGTCTAGAGAGTTCTCCCATTTACAAAGCGTGAAGCTTAACAAGTCTAATATTATGTAATCAGTGTATCGAATTCTCCTTCCAAATTGTATGATATCTTGATATGACGTAGAATGACACATAAGTATTTACATTTAGTACACATACACATAAACGTCAGATAAAACTGTTCTGTACGTACCTATGTACGTCTATAATTACAGATAATATTAGCTTATTAGTTATTTTAAATCATGGTCGCTGACAAAACCAATTGAGATAATATGATACGTCTATTTTAGCGACAAATTATCTGAGTACTCAGTACCTATAGATAATTACAGTTCTCGTCAAACTTATTGTCCGGGTTCAAGTTGGCACGAGATAACTTAAACCCCGCCGTAAAAATCGGAAAAAGAGAAATATTGCATTAGAATGATATAAAACGACAGGCTACGACATTAGCTTTCGTTTTTATTTTTTACAATGTACCTAATATTTTTCTTTCACCGATTTTTACGGCCGGGTTAAAGTTAGCTCGTGCCAACTTCAACCCGGACAATAAGTTTGGCGAGAACTGTAATTATCTATAGGTACTGGGTACTCAGATAACCGAAAACCGCATAAAAATTGGTTGAGCCAAACGTGACATAATCGTGGACAAACGAACATACAGGTCAAACTGAGAACCTCCCTTTTGAACTCGGATAAAAAAGAGGCTTCTCCCTTTTAAAAATGTAGCTCCGGGGCTATCATTCATTAGATTTATCATTCCGAAATCTGACGTACACCGACCACAGAATAACAGTATCAGTTTATCAACAGTAATTAGGTAATGCCCTTGAAGTCTTATCTATTATCAGTCGCTACATAATGTAAAAATTTAACGCGTAATATTACACAATGATATAGAAAGCTGAAGACTGTTTGTTTTTTCTCTGAACGCACAATTTTTTTTAATTTGTATTTCTTTTTAGTGTACAATAAAGCATACGAGGTGGAAGGGACATCGACGCACTAACGACGTGACAAGGTTTCACTCAAGGTCAAAAATAAAATGACCTAGGTCATTCATGTAGAAAATGATCGGTTATTACAGATATTGTCATTTTTGAGCGCGCAGTGTATTGCTAAAAACGCGATTATATTTATCACGCTCCGCGGTGAATGTTATCGCGCGTGCAATCCGAAATAAACGAAATAATGATTTTTTAATTATAAATGTAATTTGGGTAGATAGAAATAATAATTTTTACACGATCAAGTAAAAAAACAGCGGAAAAAATTGATGAAAAAAATAACGGAAAATTTCTATCATGTACTGAAGTCATGGTATTCAGATGTGCGTCGGTCCCTTCCACCTTGTTTACAAATAAATAAATAAATAAATTCGTGATACTTGATATCTAGATAGTATTTTCGGATAAAA
Organism: Acronicta psi; assembly: GCA_946251955.1. NCBI lineage: Eukaryota > Metazoa > Arthropoda > Insecta > Lepidoptera > Noctuidae > Acronicta > Acronicta psi. The sequence goes on along the minus strand of OX276498.1, from coordinate 1,825,555 downwards.
CTACTTTTTTACGGATTTTATCCCCCTTACTTACTTATCTTTACTAATATTATAAATGCGAAAGTAACTCTGTCGGTCTGTTTGTCGCGATTATACGCCAAAACTACTGACCCGATTTAAATGAAAGGTCATCAAAAGCCCATACAACTCAGCCCAAATTGTACCGGCGGTACATGTCAGCTGTCAAGTTGATAGTTTTTACCATGAAATCACTATGAAACTGATAATAATCTGCCGTAATGGCGTGCGTTTGACATTCCGAAACTGACACTGACAGTTTTTACTATGAAATCATTACGAAAAAGATGAAAGATAGTGTGCCAAAATGGCATGATTTATCTCAAATTAAAAGTGTTTATTCTCATCCCTGGGGATGAGAAAAACACTTTAACCAGCGTAATACAGAGTATTTTTTCAAATAGGTGTACCTTCGGTACCTCATTTGGGCCGATTTCGATGACCTCCTTTGGTACACAGATAGTCTAGAGTTGAGAAAGCACTTAGGCTAGTTTTTAATGCGAAGAAAGGGCTGTAAGGGGTTGAAATAGGGGATGAAAGTTATAACAAATACCCAGACGCGTGGTCTGGATATTTCTCATCCCCAGGGATGAGAATAAACACTTTTAATTATTAGATATAAAATCTCAACCAACTCTTATTCCCTACTGATTATAATTATGTTGTCTTTTTACCCAGGGTACGCTTCTCCTGAGCCTTGAAGAACAATGTTGTTGGACGAGGTGATGCCCACTATGAGGAGTCTCAGTCCTGATCCTGAGGACATAGCGGCCGTGACCCGGAAGTACAACAACACCCAGGTAAGAGGTTTTTTTTTTATCTTAGATAGGCTTGCGCTTGACCAGAACTCGCCTGATGTTAAGCAACGATGTGGCCTACGATGGAGCGCGCTCGCCTAGAAGAAACCGATTCACTCTCGTCTTGAAGACCCCAGTCTCGGGGAATAAGGATTCCGGCAGTGAGTTCCACAGTAGAGCAGATCGCCCTTCCGGGCCCGAGATCTTTTTAACTGGCAATCTAGGAGAGGCCCTTCGATAGATCGCGGAGGTTGCATCGAATTGCAATATTTAACTGTTTTTTAGGTAAATCTTATGCTCACTGCCCTATTTTGCTTTTCAAAACAAGATTGTAAATAATATTGTACTTAGCCTTTTTTTTCAAGTTTGTTAATAAAATATTGTGGCATTTGTAGCCAAACTAGTCCGCGATTAGCTAGAAAAACAAACACCATGCTATACTATTTTTATTTTGTTCGCGGCTATCGTATCCCATCGACCCTGATGGGTCTATTGTGTTGTGATCGCCGCTCGATAGGGGAACCCCGTCGGGGGTTAAAAACTACTTCTACGACTTATTATTGTATTAATTAGACATAAAAAAATAAACTATAAAATGTTGACTACAGCGCCATCTAGCGGGAAAATGGCCGGGAGCAGACCGTATGTTCCTTTTTCTTACTTGTGTACGGTTGTACGTTTTTGTTGTGCCAATAAATCTGTTTTCTTTCTTTTCTTTTCTATGAGTTGACAGCGTTTCGATGCGTAAAAAACCTATCGAAAGCCATGCGATAGAACTCATGGTTGAGGTACTGTATTACGCGAAAGGTTGTGCAGTAGTTTACTAATGTATACCCACACTTTGCCGGTATGTTTGGGTTCCAACTAAGCGGAGAGCCTATTCCCATCAACCGGGCACAAATCCAGACTCCGAGCTGCTACTGGGCATTTCACAGAAAAACCCCAATAACACTACTCGACCCGGCACTCAGGACCATGAGGTAGTTCGCTGTTGTGATTTATCCACTTAACGACGGTCACGCTAAAGGTCCTAGGTTAAATAAATAAATAAATAAATATTTTTACACAGCACCATCTAGTCCCAAACTAAGCAGAGCTTGTACTATGGGTACTAGACAATGGATATAATACTTATATACATATTTTTTTTGTAAATACATACTTATAATACATAAGAAACACCCAGACAAACACAAACACTTAAGTTCATCACAATAAATGTTTGTACCCTGTGGGAATCGAACCCACGACCTCGTGATCAGCAGTCCGGTACTCGAACCACTAGACCACAGACGTCGTCAAAAGAGTCAGTATCCCACTATATTGTATCAGATATCATTTTAAAAACTAAAATTAAAAAGGGTAACCATAGAGTTTCTTGCCGGTTCTTCTCCATAAGAAACGACTAATTTGGAACCGTGCACACATTCGACAGTTTCGACATTTCATAAGTGTCTTTGGATTTTGAGGTATATTATAAATACGCGTCACGGTGTGGTTTTTTTGTATGTGAAATAGGTGTAGTGTAAATATAATGTATTGTGTATAGGAAAGAAAGGATTTTCTTTCTTCTTCTGAAGTTTATGAGGAATTCAACAGAGACGCAGTTGATTGACCTTGGTGACGGTCGGCGGCCGGCTTATCAGACAACTATTTGTATTAAATAAGTTATTATAACACGCAGCTTCTTGTACTATCGGCATTCCAGAGATAAGTTCATGCCACATATTAATGTTTGTTCAAAATTACTTACATTACCTACATATTACTATGAACGCAACTGTAGCCGAAATCACCGTGGCCAAACACTGGGCTCAAATTATATAAAGTTACAGAGTTCATGCCAAACTTTTTGTCTGACTTTAACCCGGCCGTAAAAATCGTAAAAAGAAAATTATAAGATTGTAATAAATAAAAACGAAAGCTCAAGTCGTAGGCTGTCGCTTCATATTTTTATAAATATTTTTCTTTCTACGATTTTTACGGCTGGGTTAAAGTTAGCTCGTGCCAACTTCAACCCGGACAATAAGTTTGGCGAGAACTGTACAAGTTTTTATTATACCTAATCTAGAGGCTCCGAGATTTATTTTTCTAACTGATGAACTCTGAAAAGGAATATCTAAAGAAAATCACGGTCTTTCCAAAGTTCAGACATAATGACAAATACTTAGGTACTTGTGTTACAAATTTACAGTGCAGGGGATTTGACTGAACAGTCCCTAGTGACCCTAGTCCCTACTGTTTTCGTTTATTTATTTGTACAATGTAAATGCAATTAAACAATGCTTAGGTATTTTTAAATATTACAAGCAAAACATAATTTCTTAACGTTATGCAATATTTGAGTAATGTGGTACAGGCCATGACAGGCCTCCAGTGTACAAGTGTTTACACTAGATGGCGCTGATTTCAATGTCTAAAAAAAATTTCAATGTTTAGTATTCATAATTAAATTGAAGCATGCTTAATAACCTCATTATAAGAGTGACACTAAAACTTTACGTAATTTTTATATATTTACTTAATAATGCCAATGGCTTAAAGGGTAGTACAGCCTATATTCTTGCAGAGAAAATAGTTGGGTCAGTTATGCCATCTAGCGTTCACAAATATTTTTTACACGTTGTGTTAGTTACGCTACTCGTCAACAGATGGCGCTGTTTGGAATAAATAAAACATTGTTTATATTTCTATTTATTTAATTTGCATTTTCAGATACATTTTCCACTAATTACTTATTAAGTTATTAATCTACGATCAATCTATCTATCAAGCAACGTTATGAATAGGTAGACACGCTAAAATAACTTTTTCTAATCGGACGAATGTTATCTGTCCATTAATAACACTTCTTTTTCTAGTAGATAGCGGTGTCTCGCTCTGAATGTCTGCATGACGTGTGCTTTTCACGTTGTCTTCGATCGCGGCGAAGTCAGTCACAAACGGATTTCGATGTCGTATGATCTTGTTATTTGATGTTATTTCATCCAATATTAATACAAATAGCCTTTGTATAGTGTTCTAAGTGTTTTTCGCATGTGTGATTGCGATTTAACTACGGACTTTAGCGGGAATACTGTGTATTGCGTGTGTGTATCAAAGTGATAAGTGGAACGAATAGAAAACAGTAAACCTTGCTGTTTTCCGAGTGCTTTTACCTGTTTTCATGGATTGTCTTCCGTTATAGAAGGTAACGGAGCGTAACAAACCTTTGCTGCAGCAGTCTTTGTGTATAAAATACTTTTTTACTCTAACCTATGCGGTAACATTTTATCCTTAGAGGTTACCACCTACCTACATTTTTTTTGGAGAAACAACATGTCCTTTGCTTCGTTCGTGTCTGGAAAATATACATAGAACTTTATAGTACAGATTGAACCTATATTACTGCGTTTTTTTTCCATGATAAGCAACGCAAATAGCCGGTTTTTTATCTATAACGTTTCTCTTTCTTATCAGACTCCTATGACAACTTTTTCTAAATAGTCAATTTAAAAATAAATATGTAGTGCGAATTTACGTCTTGATACTTTATTTCCGACTTAAACAAAAAGGAACCTGGTCAGACAGTTGGCTAAGGACATATCAATTTAGCATAACATGTAAAATAAAAAAAACCACCAATTTATAAGTGTGTTTTTACCAATATGATTCTAACTAGACCTTTTTCAACATCCAACTAGTTTTTAATTAGATAAAATAATAGCAGGTTGTTATTCTTTGTTCCATTTTCCTTGTTATTGTACTGCATTAGGTTTAAAGACTAATTTATGTGTTCAAAGTGCTAAGTACTACTATTTAGGGTAAATACATTTTTTTTTATCTGACACTAATCACAGTACCAGCAGAAGTCCATGTCTGCTTTATCAATTGTATCAATATTGAAATGACATAGGGACAGATTATTTAGACAAAACTATCAAAAATCAACAATAGGTCTGACCAATTTAAAAAAAAAATACCATAAATTGTCATTCAACAAAAAAAAGTTGCATCGAAAATAAGGAAGTTTTAGTTATTTTAACTTAATGCATGATACTGCTAATGTCAATGAAATTTTCTCCTTTATTATGAGTTGCTAACAAACACTAACTTCAGATGCACATATACCTAGATATGGATAACTATTTGTTGACTATTGTTCCTTGTGAGGACAGAACTCTTGATCATGCAGCGCAGCAAGCAATTCCTTGATGGTGCAGCCATCAAGGAATTGCTTGCTGCGCTGCAAATATAGTATTTCCTAAAGCCCTCGATACATAAACAAAATGCTTATAACCTATAACCAAAACCAAGGATATGTCAGTTCTATGGAATCAATACTTTCAAACTATACAATACTTTTTTGTTGAAATTACAAAACCTTAAAATATAGGTACATTATTAATTCACCTCATATTTCAATATAGGTACATTAAGTAAGGTCACCGGCTGTAAGATTTGGTATTGGTCTAAGTATATAAAAAGAGTAAAGATATTAAGATCTGGCATAATGGACTTGTGCTCTTTGCCTGTTCAAATGATTATTTATGTGTCTGTAGTTGTCAAATATAGATTCAATACTTTTTTTTTAATTTATTGATATTTGAATAGGGTCAAATTTACCTACCATGATACAAATTATTTATGTCATAAAACTCATGGACATTTAGATTACCTATTCATTATATTCTAAATATTTTGTATTTAGGTACCTCTACCTACTTAGTACTTTATTTTATGGGGGTTATTAAATGTACCTATGGCCATCATAAAATAATAATTCAGTACATTTTTAAGTTGTTTCACTTGTTTTTGTACCTATCTAAACAATTTAACAGCATAGCATTATTGTAAAAACCAGGTCAAGGAACAATGCAGGCTGAATATTCAATGTGTCTGTGCCTATATTTTGTTGTCTATGAGCAGGCCTTGTTTTTATTTTGATAGGTACATTTTACTGTTTACAATACCTGTAAATAATTTATTATTATTTCTGTAGATCCTAATTCTAATAAGTAGGTATTTACTAAAATTCAATAGCAATGTGTTAAATGTGTTAGCAATCTGAGTTCATTGCTAATAGAGATAACATTCATTAAATGAGTCATGTAGGTACCTATCTACTTCATATCGCCTAAAGAAATACTGACGACATTTTGACGTACCTTACCTAACTTACGAATTACTATACTAAAATTGAGAATGACGTTAATAAGAACCGTTTTAGTTCCTATTAGAAAATATATCCTTTTTTTTTATTTCCCGCCATTCGGGGTATACCTACTTGATACTTTTCGCGTCCTTGCGAGTTGCGATTACAAGAGAAATAAGCAAAAGATCACGCAAGAATTGTAGCAAGTGGCGGACTCTAGTTTCTGTTACCCCTGTGGGAAAACGGCGTGAGCATTATGTATGAAATAAAAATGGGCTCACAGCTATAGCTTATCAATTACTTATCTTTGACCCGTATCGACCTACTGGTAAACACGGGCCTTATGTTACGTGATTCACACTAAATATTGTAGGGAAGTGAAAACCGCAATGCAAACATAATAACCGGGTGTACCTTGGTAGGTATTTATAATACACTTTTTTTTTCAATCATTTTAAGTTTTTAATGCGTTTGATCATAGATATCCTAAAAACGTCACTTGATGAATCATAATGAATAGAGTGCTCAATTGTACACATCGTGCAATACATTTTCGTATGGACTGTATGCTTGGGTAATAGGCTCGTCCCCTATTAGGTACGGTCACCAACAAAAGTAGCTGAACTCAGGCAAAAGGCAAGATGGTGCCATCCACGACTGTACTGTTATGAAATCGATGACAGTCTAAAGGAGGTCATCAAAACATGACAGCTGTCAAGTTGATAGTTTTTACCATGAAATTGACATTCCGAAACTGACACTGACAATTTTTTACTATGAAATCGTCACGAAACAGATATTAGTGTGCCAAAATGGCGTGATTTTGAAACTATTTTTTTCTCATCCCCGAGTAAACTGAAAAAAAAATACGACTACAGTTAGATAACAAAAATCACGAGTTCCACATATGCACCTATATCAGATGTGATACCTAGCACTGTTTCATTAATCAGATACCTAATGAAAGATGCGCTGATTCAACAAACTGCACACGTTGATGATTTTAGAAAGGCGTTGATAGAAAATATGGAAGCTCGTTTTAACTTGGATGATCTATGCTTTACGAAGACATATTACTTGTCGACATTTTTAGACCCCCGCTACAAGAACTTTAATTTTGACGCTACCCAAGTTGAACGGATCCGTAGAGCTGCGCTCAGAGAAGGTCTTAGGCTTTCTTTAGATGACGAAAATGATGATTCGGATCCAGAAACGGCATCCAAAAGGTCTCGTTTAGACAGTGAAAGTGAGCATTATTCGGAAACTCATAAACTATTTTGGGCATGTTTTGAAGAATCATCTATAGAGCAACCTACTGAAGAGCAACCCAACAATGCCACTGCAGAAAACGCCAACTACATCGCATTAGCAAAGGCTGACAGAAAAATAAACCCATATGAATGGTGGGCTTTGAGTACCAATAAGAATAGATTTCCTATTTTAAGTAAGCTTGCTAAACGATACTTAATCACACCAGCAAGCTCTGTTTATTCAGAAAGACTATTTTCCGAGGCAGGTTTAATTTACGAGGAAAAACTAAACCGACTTGCTCCAGAACGTGCAGAAAAAAATGTTTTTTTGCACCACAATCTGCCTCTGTTGGATTTTATATATTAATTAAAAAGCCTTACTAATTTAATTTCATGAATATGATAGGCACAGGCACATATTACAGATAATAATTGATATTGTGTATTGTGTTATTAAGGAAAATAATTAAAAAAATGATTATTTTTAACTCATTAGTTCTTTTGTTCGTTAAAAGTTTATTTTCGACGGTTTTCGGTATTCGACGAATATCAAAAAAATGACGAGTAATGCCGAATACCGAATAATTGCGAGTATTCGTGGCAACTCTAGTTAAAGTTAACTCGTGCCAACTTCAACCCGGAAAAGAAGTTTGGCGAGAACTGTAACTAGTGTCATCTAAACTCATTTACTCTAGCGGTAACTAAGTAAGTAGCTTCCACAATTAATTACGTTTGCAAATGTAGGTTAACAAAGCGGGTACATTATTATAAATTTAGACTTTCTAGCGCTTCACTCACTCTCACTTTGAATATTTGTACAATTTTCGTAACTCGAATACCTTTATAATACCACAGTACTATAAAATTAAAAATATAACTAGGTATCTATTTAATAATAATAAAGATCAATTTGTTTGCGCGCTAATCTCTGGAACTGCAAATGGGATTAGAAATATATTTTTTGCATTTGAAAACCCATTTCTTGAGGAGTTATAGAAAGCTATTTTAACAACCTACATGCGAATTTTTTTAGTTTGTACTTAAGCCTGGCTTACCTAGTTTAAGAGATTTCAGTGAGTAAGTACCTATTTCGTTTTTATCTATAAATACAATCGATTTAATTCTTTGAAGATATCCTTTCCAGCATTTAATGTCCAAAAATAGAAAGTTTTTAAAAAAATAATTAGGAAGGAATGTAAAACAATAACCTAAAAATAAATCCAGTATACGTATTATACCTAACTATGCTGCGTCAGTAAATTACATCTAAGTTGCAAAATAAATGCACACTTCTCAAAACTGACAAGTTTATTAAATCACGTGGAACATAATTTTGTTTACCAAGCCAAGGAGAAAAGAGCGATTCAAGCGATAAATTCACCATAAATTATTATTTTGCGCAGAAACTTCACAAAATAATTGTATATTTTTTCCCGCCATAATAAACACGGCACAGAGTAACAAACTATCCTGAGCTGAGCAGATCACGCCATACCATAGAGTAAATAAGTTTTGTGTAAACGTTTTCCGAAGCTGTTTTTTTTAAATAGAACGTCCTTGCGAAGGCGAACGGTCATAGCGGGTCGTTGTTCCCGACTTTTTCGTCTGTTTGATGTAACACCTAAATATAATTATTAGCGTAGCGCTGTGAAAATTATATCGATCGATTTTATTTAGATGTTATTCGGTGAGATTAGGTTTTTATTCAGTCTGAACTAAAATAATTCCGATCTTAATTAATTTCTTATTGTGATTCTCCACAGTAAAACCTTCTTTTATAAAACCACAATTTTGCATTTCTTACGTGCTTACTTTTCCTGGCGCCATAGTTTGTCGAGGTAGCTAAAGTACCCACTGAGTAGGTTTAAGGTTAAAAAGGTGGCAATATGAATCCTTGTGTCATTGGAAATCTCATTGCTTGCTTTTACACATTAGGTACATTTGTTTTGTTCAGCAATTATCTTTTATATTGCGGTGCAAATTCCTTCCTACCCTTCCTTTACTTCTTACTCTTTTTATTATACCTACACATTAGATTACGTTTAACCCCTTAGTAACATGATAGTAAGCAACATTGTACTTCAGGTTTTATTTCTTTCTCTTTTCTCTGGATTTCAAACGTTCTGCGGTCAATCTTTCGAATAAAAGTTAATTTACATTAAATGTGAATTGCGAATCTTCAAATTATAAAAACTAATGTTATATAGAAACGAGGTAATACATATTTATAAGTTGTGACGTAACTCAGCCGCTCCAAGGTCGTTGACCTTCCACCATCTTTGGATGATTCATTTCTTTGTTTGATCGTTTACCTCACGCGTGTGAAGTATTATAAGTTCTAAAATAAAGATTTAAAAACAATATCTTTGCTGTCCTACTGCTGGGCATGGGCCTGCTCTCAGTATGAGAGGGATTAGGCTATAGTCCACCACGCTAGCACGAGTTGGCAGACTTCAAACGCCCTCGAGAAAATCTCTCAGGCATGCACGTTTCCTCACGATGTTTTCCTCCGCCGTTGTAGTGAGTGACAGATAATATTAATTATTACGCACTAATACAGTTCCAATGGTCTTATCATAAGGCTGTCATTGTCTAACATTTAAATTATATTAAAAATATAAATTTAATAAAACCCTTGGTTTAAAATGGATTTTTGGAAGCGACCGACAAATATGACTGTTCTATTTTCAAACCACTCAAATGACTATAAAGAATCAATGACATATTTAGGGTCTGTATTTCTCCTCTGGATAGTAGCTAACCACCGGATAAATTCAAAAATGGAACAATATTTGCATGAATTTATCTGCTAACTAATTGAACGGGAACTTCATCAGGGTGTACTCTATTCCAAGCCAAGCACAGGTATTTTTAGGTCCCGTGTAATAGGCGGCGATACTATTAATGCCACCAACCGGGCACGAATCTGGACTCCGAGCTGCTACTGGGAAACAATATTCATCGAATTGATTAGAAGCAAATCCAGGACCCACTAGGCCAATAAGGCTGTTTTTTTTTCTACTGTAATTATTCGTATAAAAACCTGCTTTTCTATAGCTTTATTGACATTTGGTTGTCAACATCTAAACAGTATAAATAAATATACTGTAAGAAACTCTTTTGATAGCCACGTCTCAACGATAAGTAAAAAGGGATGTCAGTTGGGAGTTGTCACGCTTTGGCGTGAATAATAACACAATAAAAATAAATAATTATTTATTTTTACAGTTCAGATTTTGACAACCAAATGTCAATAAAGCGATATAAAAGCATATTTATGTATTACGATAACTTCAACACCTCTTACTCTTAGCAGTTGCGTTCGGGACCACAAACTAACGAATCTTCTTAAAAATCTTTTTTCTTTATAATATTAATGTAGATCAGGCATCAGATTCACGACAACACCAACTCTTTTCAGCGGTCTTTTGTTTTATATGTGGAAAATCCTTATGGATCCCTGCCATCTGGTTACGTCGGATTCACACCGATTAAAAACCGCAACTGCCTTCGTTAGCCCTATAAGCCATGGCCAAGGGATCAGCAACATTCAGCACGACCATAACACGGGAGAGGTCTTTTCCCTGCAATAACGACGAAAGATATTTTGAAACAATAATCGATCCTTCATCTTGTTTTTGCATTTAAGTCGACATTACCTTGTTTATTTCAACTTTTAATTCTTTGATCCCACACGCAGTGCATCATCAGTTCAATGTCAATGTCTTAATGCTTAAAATGTTAAGTGGGCGTTGAGTTGTTGCCCTCAAACAAAGAATTGGTGATGTAAAGAAAATATGGCATCGCACGGGTTAGAATAATCCGCATTGCAATAGGGAGGGGGGAAGACTGGTGTTGAATTTGTTAATAATCACACGCTTAGTAAAAGATATCATTAGCATACTTCGTATATTGAAAATAAATATTAAATCGACCAAGAAATTTTTGAGATAAATGTGTTAATTGATTTTGGTGGGCACTGAGAGGAAATGTTCTGTCCCTTTCCCGGAAAAACTAGTGTTAGTATAGAATTTGTATAGCGCACGCTACTTTTGACGTCAGTTGTAAGTATAGTGTGCTCTCTTTCTAGCATAAAATTAAAATGCTTTTAACTTCGTTATTTTTGAACCAACTTAAATTTTGTTTTTAATAATCGGCTCTATTAATGGTTAACTTTTTCATGCGGCCATAAAAAATAATTAGTCGCATAGCCTATTCGGATCGATATCTCGTAAGAGGCAAGAAAAGATTTCACTTGCTCGGACCTCTTGGGGTAACTGGCTATCGACCACCATTATTCGGAGTGTCGTAAAGCCCATCTCCATTTTTTCATTGGACAACCAGACGCAAGGAGGGATTCCACCCCGTTGTCGTTGATATTCCACTTATACACACGAAGCGTTTTGCTTCATCTTGTATCATGCGAACGGCCAGGGAGTGATATTCTCTTCCGGCTGCTGTGTGTTTCCCGATTCGCATAATTTAGGAACATTCAAGGCGAGAGTGAATAGATATTATTTGAGTTTGCGTGCTACATCCTCGGCAGCATCGTCTCTCACCATCAGGTGATGTGCTGCCAAACGCACTCTAATTAATAATAAAAAAAAGCATCTCTGTAGATTTTTGAACGTGAGAGCTAGTTATTCCTCTCGGTTGCTTTGAAGACCTTCTTTTGAGGGCCAGCAACGCCTTGGGTGTTGCTGGTGCCAATGGGAGACGATGGTCTGCGATAATTACTGACGATTAGGTGGCTCGTGTGTTTTGTTACCAGCTTAAAACATTAAAAAAACTATCCCCTTGCTAAATGGTGTCGAAATCTGTTTAGCAGTTTGTGCGACGCCAACCGTAAAGTAACGCTTCCGTATGTCAATTTTGTATTACAATTTGACATACAGAAGCGTAAGTTTACGCGTAGCGTCGTCTCTGAATATTAGCCAAAGAGAGTTACTTTCGTATGTGTAGCATTAGTATAGATAATATAGTAGAAAAAAGATGTACATGACAGTAAAAAAAATATGTACCTGTCGTTTAGGAAGCAGTTTAGTGAGTACGCTGCAACGTCTATTTATGTATCTCTGGAGTTTTATTACTCTTTTTACATCCATTCCCAGACGATGAAAATACGCTTTCAAGGAGTTTTAGTTAAAAATAGATTTGCTTCAGGAAGACTGCGCTTGTGTCGCGTGTATCCGAGGCCTTAATAATATAATATTACCGCCAGTTCTTCGTTTGTTGGAATCGTTTTATAGTGCAGTTTTAGTTTTATTGTAAACGATTAAGTTTTGATGTCTTGGCATAACATGTCATGTCCTTTGCTTAAAATAATTATTTTACGTTCCATCTTAAAATCAGAGGTACTCTTGAATTTTCATGACGTGTGGATAAGCGTAAGATATTTCACAAAATAAATCTTGTGCCGGTGGGTTTTGAAGCATGATATTTAGCACAGAGTTCTCTAAATAACGTACTTAGTGACCTAGTGATAGTTTGGAAAACCGCGGTTAGAGCCTTCTCCAGTTAGGTAGCAGCTACAAGAGAACAAATTGTTTTCAAACAAAATAAAGGCTGATTTGTAGGTATATGACGAATAGTAAAAACTTTTTATTCACTTCCAAAACAAAATGGCGTCACGTGTCTGGTTGCACACGCGTGCAAACATTGCAATATAATATAGGTACTATTTAAAATGCATGACTATCTTCGCTATTTATTTCAGCATGTAAATCAAAGAAGACAATCCATAGCAACATAGGAGGTACATTTTGATTTTAATATTTTATTTCTGATGTTCCCGCTCTTTCTTGTTTTTTAATTAATGATTGACGTGCGTCGGTGCGTTTTGACAGATGTCAACAAAGCAGATTTTTATGTAGTGGCATTTTGAACAGTTGGGCGGATAATTAATTTATGTGGCAACTTTAAGACCATAACTAATGAGAGATAAAAATAAATGCACCGTTCAAAAATCTGTGCTAACTACCAAAAAATCGCAACAGCTTGCCAAAGTCCCATTTACTTATGCAAACAATTACATATTTGTGTTTAAATTTATATACTGCATCGTGAGATTAATTTATAATGTCAGGAAAATGGGGCGTCGCCTTGCAAGTGACCTTAAATAAATATAAAGAAAGGACGCAATGAGAAATGTGCACGAATGTTTTGATTCACAATTTCTTAATGTAGACAAAGGGAATCGTGCCAACTGCTGCGATTAACATCTTCCTGGAAAACATGATTGCCCAGGATGCCGACTTGAAAGTAGGCAATTTTTTAAATGGAATCAATGATAATATGCAAAAAGTATCTCTTTATCACACTAGCTTCCCGCCATCGGCTTCGCCCGCGTGGTCTTGATAACTTTTTCCCCCGTTTTTGCAACATTTTTCATTGCTACTCCGCTCCTATTAGTCGTAGCGTTATGATACATAACCTATAGCCTTCCCCGATAAATGGGCTATCTAACATGGAAAGAATTTTTCAAATCGTTTCAGTACTTTTTGGGTTTATTCGTTACATACAAATATACAAATCTTTCCTCTTTATAATATTAGTGTAGACAAGCTAATATACGGCATATCAATTGGTGGCCGGTATCCACAATGGCCTGTGATAACATACCATCACGCCTGTATTCCCCAAAGGGGTAGGCAGAGGCATACTAATGTACACCCACATTTCGCCGGTATGTGTAGGTAAGTATAGACAAACAGATATAAAAGATATTTCTCAACAATTATTATCGCCATGAAATAGCTTGTATGACTTTAACCTCTTTACACACAAAAAATAACATTCATAACAGCAACATTAGATTTTATTAAAAAAGCATTTGCCCCATTTTTGTGTTCACGACTCGTGCAGGTAAATAAAGCACTTTATTTATGTAGTTACTCCTCCATCGTACATAATACAGTTGTATGGACCTTGTACTAAATGCTGCACTGAGGACAACCGGTCCGGCAATATGGCAACCCTTGTATGGCGCATCAATGTTGCACCGTCGCCATGCCGTTGTCTATGGTTCGGACACGACACATCCGTATTCCGTTACAATAGAGGTGATTTTTGTAGTGCAACTGCATAGCTTTATGTATTATCGTTATGTTAAGTAAATAAACAAGTTACGGTAGTTGCTGTGCCTTGATTTAGAGTACAGAAACTACCATAATTGAAAGAAACATTGAGCTAAAGCGAAAAGTATCTCCTTATTATCACACAAACATAGGTATAAAAGATATTTCTCAACAATTATCTCCATGAAGTAACCTCGTATGATTTCAACCTCATTACACAAAAAAAATGAGCATAAACTGGTCGGTAGTCATGTACACATCCTTGAAAAAAAAACAACTTCCCGCCAGATTTCGTCTTGCTGTTTGCAGCACCTGTCAAACTGCATTGTTGTCGTCACAGAGTTTAAAAAAAAACAAGAAACTTTGGATGAATGCGTCACGGAAATCCACAGACCCGAAGATAGACGAACTTTGAATGCCGCAGAATACAACCTGCCAGCAACTGAAAAAGATAATTTCTCTTACACTATTAAACTGGAATAAATGAGTTGAGCTTCGTAGAAATCTAATTATAATGTTTCAATGTCAATGCAATGGTAACATTCACTTGAAAAGTCCTTCAGAGAATCAGAGGTGAGATTGTCCGGTCGCAACTGCATAAACCGTCGATCGGAATTTAATCAGATCTGCTAGCTAGAAAAACATGTGGTTTCCAGACGATTTTTTTTTAAATAATTTATTTTAAAAGTTTTAGTGGTATATAGAAGTATTTTGTATTGTACCTATTATATTATATAGGGGGGGGGGGGACTAAACTCACTGACTGGCACAGACAGCGACGTTTCGGGGTAAACCATAATATCAAAATCGGTTCACTCAGTCGAAAGTTCTGAGGTAACAAACATACAAAAATATAGTCGAATTTAGAACCTCCTCCTTAGAAGAGTACAGTATTAGAACGAAGTTTTATTTAGTACACAACTTGGGCTAGGTACTTTCTTATAATTATATTATACATGCACTCACGACGATTTCCCATAGGAGTAGGTAGGTTTCCCATAGGGCTCTGACTTTTCGGAATCATGTGCGTAATTATCACTTACTTTAACGGTGAAGGAAAACATCGTGAGGAAACCTGCATGCCTGAGAGATTTTCTCGACGGCATGTGTAGTCTGCCAACCCGCATTAGGCTAGCGTGGTGGACTATATATAGCCTAATCCCTCTCATACTAAGAGGAGACCCGTGCCCAGCAGTGGGACAGTATATGGGTTGATTATTATTATTATGGCACTCCAACGACTTACTATTTATTACATTTATAATACTTAGTGTCTTAATTTTTATTTAGAGTTACAGTTCGCGCCAAACTTACTTACTCGTGTATATCTTGTCATACACACGCGCCAGTTGCGAATACTACGCACCTTTTTTAAGAAAATCACCAAATAAGGTCGGTATGTCTTTCTAGGGCATCCCCTACCGGCACTATTCGGCACTGACGTTCGCAATATTAGTTTATCAGTTTTGGCGGCAAAGCTGCACTTGCCGGGGTCAGTTTTGGTAGGTGATCATTCTTAATTAACATAAATTGAGATTCCTCCGTACCTTTGAAAGCACGTTAAGCCGTTGGGCCTGATTGTCATAGGACACACACCTATGATAACCGAGAGTCGTAGTCAGACAAATATACATATTACCCTCTCACGCGATTAGAATGCAACCTATGCAAAAATGTGCATATATGATTATTATTGCCATCCTTTTCGTTTCCCTACAATTTTTGCAAATTAGAGCAGGAAAAATATAGTTTTACGAATTTCCATGGTAAAAAAAATCGCCAATTTATTTGCACACATGGTGTGCAAACTACATTTACTGCGTTAAGTATCCACAGGAATCGATATTGCACAGAAATACGTTGCGGAAAGGGTTGCCAGGCCCAAAAATACTATAACCGTACTCGGCGTTATATTAAGCCGGCCATTATATATTTTAAAAGCCAAACATAAGGTCATTCATCGCTCTGCGCCGTGGATCGGCGTATCCAAAACCCGAACAGGCAGGAGACAACAGAAAAACTTCTCAGAATCGGAATCTTTGAAGTATTTGTCATAACAGATTAAAACAATGATCAAAATCATATCACGTATTGCGATTATTAAAACAGGCAACACTATGTCATATAAAAAATGTTGTCACGTGTAAAAATAGGTACCGTTTATTTAATCTGTTACATTTTAATATCGTTTTAATATTTAGTACCTACCAATGTTTTTCTAAAATAATATTTTTTCTGTTTCTTTCCACCGTATCGTATGTAATTTGCGTATTTCAAAAAATTCGCTTCTGTATAATGTTAACGTAATACCTTTGCCTCTAGCCACGGAAAAAATGGAAATCCCAAATCCAATATGGCGGCTTGAAAAACAGTGTTTTTTGTTACATTACAATTCACGTGGTTGACTTCATTATCGAGTTTATTTACTTTTGTAATCTTCGTCTTGTTACTAAATCAACAATTTAAATCTTTTACCTCTTCGAGTGTTTTATAATCATGAACGAATGATGTTACACCACAGAATCTTATGTAGATAACTAGATATTTGCTCACAAATGATAAAATACTTATAAATATTATTTATTTCATTAAATAGATATTTTAAAGGCGTTTACAAGCCAATGTTTTAGATGTTTGAGTATAAGTTGACGTGGTGGCGACAATTAATAGTTAATTGTCAATTAGGAAGCTTCCCTAATTGAAAACCTCTGAAGAAACAGCACCACGTCCACGACCCGTTGCATGACAATACCAGATCAGCATGATATAAATTATTCCTGAAATTATTATGATTTCCTGTTTTTTGGCTGTATGGACTTATCCCTTTGCATACATATCGTTTGCATAAGTCGTAATAAATAACAATGACAGGTCTTTGACATACCTTTTACATATTTTTGATCGTTATGTACTTTATCTTATTCGTAAAACTAAACGTACATCCACAATAAGTAGAAATATAAATAAAACATAAGTAAGACCTATAGTCTGTTTTTTAATCTCAGAGACTAAAGTGACATTACGTGGGATACCAGTTTTTTGCATTTCTTAAATAGTAATGTGCCTCTATCGAAAATTATCGCTACTAAATTGAAGTGTCGGTTTTTTACATTAAATTATCCTGAAAAAAATAGTAGGTCTTATTTAAAATGTAATAATCATGAGTCGGCTTAGGTAGAGTTTTGAAGGACTAAATAACGACAGCGAAATCAACATAGTTTTCTAAAACTTTTTTACAGCGATTGATATAGTTTTCTAATACTTTTTTACCTCGTTGGAACATAAGACTAAATTTATTAAAGTCATTTCTTAGTTTTTTTTTTGGTAGGTAATTTTACGTCATTTGGTACTTAAAACTCTACGACGACTTACCTTTCATAGACTTTATTGTGCATTCGTACAATTTTAATTAATTTGGGTTTTAGTTATACGATTTGGAATAGAAAATTTTTAAGCTAATCGTCTAAAAGTTACGATTCAACAAACCGATATCGTTGGTACAACCCTATACAAAAAAGCTGGTATCATTATTTGTAATTTTGACAGTTGCATGTGTCAATCTAGTCTCTGAGATTAAAAAACGGACTATATGTATTTTCATGCGAAGAAAATCTACGCCGAAAATCGCCCGCTTCCCGCCAAAATTTACGTCATCGCGTTGTTTTTTTCGTGTTTGACCGACAAGAGTTCAAGGTTATCTGCCAATGATCGTGTCGAGAACGTAGAAACGCATATTTATAAATATTTTGCTATGGACTGAACTGGTTCTCTTATTAAAAAAAACTCGTTAGGTTATCTTAAAACTTCTTGTATTTAAAGAAAGTCTTTCTAATTACTAAGTTACAATGTCATTTCAATGTTAACCACAATTAAAATGGTGGATTTGCGCTAATACAATACGCATTTAAATGTACTTAGTTGAAATAATTATCGTTAGAAGTTTTCTAACACTCTTTAAACCACTTAATTCAGAGTGCGAATAATATGCCGAATATCAAATGAGCAACTCTCGTCTTGTAAACAGACCGTGATAAATATTTAAAAAATATTAAACTTATAATCTTACTTACTATTTGAAATAAGAACCCTATGTGGAAGAATACAATTCCTCCTTGCCAGAGTCTGAATGGACGAGCACTACGTTTGTTTTTTTTTACAGACAAGCTATGGTATTATTTAATAAAAAAGTTCTTTGATTTTTTCGATACGAAATAGTAGGAAAGGTAAGCAACTCTGGCACAATGGCAAACCTGGCAAAACCTCAGAACAACTCGAAAATCCACCAAAAAGAGATTAAAGGTACTAATAAAAATCATGCCCTTGCGAAAATTAGAAAGTTTGCGAATAATTCAATAGAAAGTGCTACGCACGATACCATAGAAAATTGTGAAAGTGGATTACGCAGGCGTTTAAAATTTTTGGCGCCATTTTAGCTGTCATTTTATCTAATAGAGTTACTATTCTCTATTGTTAAAATTAATGTTTCTACCTACAAATAATAAGAATTTTATGATGGATCATAGTATGCTTCATATTTGTGTGTGTTTCGGCCATTTTAGCCCCCCCGGTCTGCGGTTTTTTTTCTTTTCTGGTTAGAGACACCAAGCCAAGGTTATATTCGAAAGTATTACATTCACCTTGGTTTTTTGAATTATTAGTAGTGAATATAAAATGTAAGATTTTTTTATTAGTTATTAATAAATATGTAAGAAGTTTTTATTAGTAATAAATAAAAAGGTAAGAAGTGTACCTAATCACATTTGCAAATCAATCAGTTTTTCATTTGAAGCACAATGGTCGTCGTTGCGTAATTATTGAGCAATATATATATTGTTTATATTAATTAATCGACGCCTTTGTTTCTTTATTACGACATCGAATGATTCGTAACATTTTGAAAACTCTTGAGAATACTGGCTTGTACAGTTCTCGCCAAACTTATTGTCCGGGTTGAAGTTGGCACGAGCTAACTTTAACCCGGCCGTAAAAATCGGAGAAAACTAAATATTGTGTGTATAAGATTGTAATAAATAAAAACGAAAGATCTAGTCATAGGTTGTCGTTTTAAATTCATTTTAATGAGATATTTTTCATCCTACGATTTTTACGGCTGGGTTGTTAAGTTTAAGTTAGCTCGTGCCAACTTCAAGCCGTATAATAAGTTTGGCGAGAACTGTAATAACCATGCTAATCAGCTGGAAGGTCGACTGCTAAACAAAAGCCTCCTTCATTGAATTCCACAAGTACTGGTTTTATGCCGCCTGCATCCAGAATATTCCAGACTACCAGTGAGGTTATCTGTTCATCTTATTATACTGATAATCAGCTGCATCTGGTTAGACTGGAAGCCGACCGGCTAGGAAGGTGATTCATATTGATAGTAAAACACTTCTCCAGTTCTTCTGTATGGGTACCTATCGCCAATTTGCTTTATATTCTGCCTAGCTTTTGCCTGACACTTCGTCTGAACTTTAGTCAATGTTTATTTAGATCTTATCAAGTGCCTAAAGACAAAGTTTCGTTGTTTTGTCTTCAATAACGACCGACTCCGTACAAATATCCCTCAATCCTATTACGCGAAAAAAGCTAGCATAATATTTTAATATATATATATCTGTACCTTAGGTTTAGAACTTTCGCAATAAGGCACCGCCGCAGTGATGTGCTAACGTCATCATTGTGTGCCAAAAAAGATTCAAATGACGTTTGTTCTGACAGGTCAAGGTGACAAACACAGTACCGTGACACATAAGAACTTTTTTTTAATACTTCACAACTACATTTTTAGAACTAAGAACAAACTCGTATAGTGTACGGGGAATGTAACTATGCCACTGCCAAGAGACTGCCATCAGGCCAGTAGCAGGCCTGCTTTTGAATGGCTAAAAATCATACTATGACGGTAATAAATAGATTACCAATAAGGATTACAAAACAATGTTGTAAAAGTTCGTAAAATAATAACTTTTTCAAGATGGCTTATTTTGACATTACAGACGTTGAAAAGACGCTTTGCTGCTGTCAATAAGCGCGTCATAGTAGGAAAAGTCTATACAAAAAAAAAGGTGAACGGTTTTTAAGAACAAGCCTGCGTCAGGCCCGCTTATAAGTTGTCATGGTACAAAAAAGACGGGCAGTTCAGTTTCTGTCCTGCTTTAAGAACTCGTAGTAAGCCCCCTGACCTCCGCAACCCAATTTCTGGGAAATACCGACATTCGAAGGATAAACTGATTGTCATGTTTTAACACTGACGGTTGTCGTAGGTGATTTTATGACAACCCGGACCGACGATTTTACATGCTCTCCGAGGTACGGAGTCACAATGCGTTTAAGAATGGTGTGATTAAGCTTGCAAATCGGTTGATCAGCGTAGTTTTAATTTCGCCACAAGCCTATGAAAATGAAAGTATTTAAATCTATTTAGCTTAAGCTAGATTGGGCACTTGGAATTATAAACGTTAAGGCGTAATCTATACTAACATTGTAACTTAGAGGAAAGATTTGACTGTTGTGTTTGTTTGTATCCAAAACTACTGGACCTATTTGAAAAATTCTTTCAATGTTAGATAGCCCATTTATCGGGGAAGGCTATAGGCTATATACCATCAATCACGCTACGACTAATAGGAGCGGAATAGCAATGAAAAATGTTGCAAAAACGAGGGAAACGTTATAAGACCACGCGGGCGAAGCCACTGGCGGAAAGCTAGTAATAAATAATTTTAAACGCATGCGCAGCCACGAACGATTACTTCAACAATCCATTTCCCATTTTACAGTTAACGCAGAAATTAATTTCAATGTTTTTCTCAATGTCCTTTGTCTGTATTATGACTAAGGCATCGGTTCCATTATTCCAGTTCACCGGTGTGCGGACAAGTATGTGCATTGCGTCAGCCTCAGAGGTCGACTAAACAGCTGGCTAAAATAGACGGTATAATAATACGTTATATTATAAAACAATAATTATAAGGTCTTAAAATAAAGGGGAGAGTAGCGCTTATCTCTAAAAGCGATAAAGAGATACATTTAAAATCCCATTTAGGTTTAGGCGAAAATTTTACCCTTCAAATACGAGATTTGACATACTTACGCAATATAATGTCATTGACTCATGCTTCCACAAATGTCAAATTTGAACTAGATTTTGACATATGAGCATACGTTTAGGATCAGATTCGGGGATGAGTCGATTCTAATTATAAACTTTTTTATTAATTGATTAATTGTGGTGGCATTAGTTTCAGTATCGCTTTGAATTGTTTCTGACTATAGAGTAACAGCCATTGTTTTTTAATTTATTCGCAATGTTAACAAAAGCTCCGGTTGAAATAAAACTACTTTTTACAGATTTTATCGCGTTATATTGATATTATTTTAATCCCGACGTTTCGGACCCTTTACAGCGTCCATGGTCAGGGGTGACTAAGGTGGTAGGCGTCTTGACGTTTCAATTACTAACAGCTACCCTACATTTTTGTTAATTGTTGGCAATCCGATTCACGCAGAACGAGCTCACCGTATCCTTCGGTATTGCATTTTTCGGCTTGGATTTAGATTTAATTGAATCTATAATAGGGTTCCAAGCGGGTGGTAAGACCCAGCCATCTTCTCTATTGAAATTTGGATGTTTTTTAATTTCAATGGCCTCGCGAATCATCCTGGGTAGGGTCCGAAACGTCGGGATTAAAATAATATCAATATAACGCGATAAAATCTGTAAGAAGTAGTTTTATTTCAATGTCTAGTATTCGCGTAAGTGTCAGAAATCAGTATAAAGGCTCCGGTGTTACATTTATTGTTTGATTGTTAGCCATATTGTCTGAAAACCGTAGCAATGCGTAGTAGCGGTCCCTGACCTAGACGACTGCAGTCTACACGTGTTCGCAGCTGGTGTTGACTGTTGACGCATTTAGAATTAAATAAAACTAGGTACAAAATGTATCTTTGCAGGCGTTCTATGAACATGTTTTTCCTGCGATGTCTAAAAAAAGATTTCGAAGCTTTCTGGGCTTGTATTAGAGAGGTTTCGCACGTCCAATCCGAATTCGTGAAAATACGGTCCGGTGTAGTGGTAGAATTATTTGTATGGTCGTTTACACATCGTCTAAGATACGAACCTACATTGACCTTCACCGAGCTGATAATAGAATGAAACTGTATATTTTATCATGAATTTAGTATATTAGAAAATATATTAAAAATGGGATCGCTATAAAAATTCTGGACAGACTATTTTTAATTATTTAAAAAAATTATGAACGCTTATATAGGCTATATAGCCTTCCCCAATAAATGGGCTATCTAACACTGAAAGAATTATTCAAGTCGGTCCAGTAGTTTCGGAACCTACTCAATACAAACAATCAAATCTTCCCTCTTTATAATATTTGTATATAAGAGAAGATAGTTGCCCAGCAGTGGGACTTATGGGCTTAATCATTATACAATAGGTACTAAACGAACAGCTGTCTAGTGTTGTGCAGTTCCGCAGAATCTGTTTACTTTGATTCATAGACATTATTCCATTAAATCTAGAGATGGGTCGTTGACAGTATTTCCCTTAACGAAACGTCAACGTTGATTTCCGTTCGTCAACTAGTTGATCAACTAGTTAAATTCGTCAACGAGTTAACGTACTTCTAATGTCAACTTGCAACGTAAACTGTTTATTGATATGAACGGTTTTTATTCAACGCTACTTTTATGTACGATACTTAGAGTTCAAATTGTATGAAATGACCGTCCCTCGCGACTTACGTTATTATTAACGTAAGTTTTTTTAATTTGCTCAGTTCGTTTCATTTGCGTTCTCGATTATTGAACGAGAAGAACGAGTTAAATTCATAAACGTCGTTGACGAATTCAACTAGTTGATTCATATACAGTTAACGTTAATACGTTGATATGAGATCAACGGTTGATTCAACTAGTTCGTTGATTCAACGCTCATGCCTAATTAAATCCTTTGTTCGTGATAGAATAATAAGCTGCAATTTTTAGATCATCGCAGTGTTTGCAACATAGGCGTTGCCATTTACCTTGACCTTGCTTTCCTTTGTGATTACACCCGCGAATAGGTCTTGATTTACTGGCCAACAGTTTGGATGGGCGCCATGGCGGGGAAATGGCCTTTATGTCATCCCAATGACGCCCAGAACAAAAGCAGGTTGAAAGAGTTCAATGCATACTCTTTCCTATTTTTGGCTGTATGTCTTACGTTCTGTGCGCGGTTTAATAATCTGTGTGCAAGAAAATTTTACGATGTTTTTTTATAGATTTATGGCAGGTCAAGTTCATTCGTTCTTGGGCGTCGAATTTATTTATGTTTTTATTTTATTTGCTTTCTGTTTTCTTTGAATAATATAACGATAATTGATTTAAATTATCTCGAACTATATTTATACCCCTTTTAAACATTAGAATGTTATTATTTATTCTCATTTTAAAAGTCCTAATCACATGTAGTCATCGAAAAAAAATTGGCATTTTTGACATTACATGTGATATTTTTCAGCTAAACAAGCGAGATTTCGGCCTAACTGAAATTCCTGTTTAACATTTTTAATCAAGAATGAGTTTATGGACCGATTTTTTATATAATGTATTCGTTTTCGAACCTATCGTCTGAATCCCTTTATTGATGCGCAATCGGCTTCGGCTAAAAAACAGATCAAATTGCATCGCACATACAATAATCGTTCTTTAACATTTACACGTGCCTTCAAGTAGTAACGGCGCATTTAATTATCGATATGATTATGCTCGATGTTTGCACAGCGTAATACTGTAGTAAATAATGGCCTACCTTGGCGACGGATCAATTTCCGTATTAATAAATACAGTAACCATGAGATTATAGAGTTTCTTTCCGTTTTTTCTCCATGGGATGGTTTTCAAATCAAAAGTTACTGTTTCACGGAAAGTGCAATCGTTAACTAAAATCTGACACGTGCCATAGGCATCACAGAAATACCTTTTGAAGTACCAACAATGAAGTAACATTTGACAGTTCGTCGCGTTACATAGTAATACATAGGCTATGAATTTTAACATAACGACCACTCTCACAATCAATGTCGGACTAAATTATTTTAGAAAATTGTAAAAAGGTTTTAGTACACTCATTTTATTTTTAAATTTTCGCTCAATTCTGTGAGATTAGTACTAGGTTCTGCACGAAAGAGTATTATTTATTGCCTTTGATATGTCAACTAATTTAATAAATACTTTTCTAGACTTAACCATTTTTTTTATTCACTAGGTAATTCTAACTTTACATTGGAAATATGCATACCACAAGCACTGTCTGCCCATCCCTAACGCATAAAGCGTAAACATAAACACAAACGAGAATTGATGGAGTAGATAAAACTGGATATCTCCCAATATGGCGACGTCGCTCTGACTCAGACGGCCTAAGGCCTCACCATTTTCGGATTTGATCAGTCGCAATCAATGTATTTATTACACTTTTTAATCGCGTAACACTAAAAATGGAAGGCGAAAATTTTAAATATGATTTGAATAATGAATTCGAATTTCCAATTCTAGTAAAAAAGAAAACGTTCTAAAATCGAATATTGTCCTTTTTTTTTATCACAAATCCAGGTTTTGAGCATAGTTTTGTTGAAAAGTAAGATTTTCATCTTAGATTAATAAATAACATAATATTCATAAATTAAAAAGATTTTAGTGGCCCATCGTGTACATAGTGATACTACACAATGGGCCATGCAGGATCAATCTACGGTGTTATAAACTGTTCCGACATTGACATGATATTGCTTCTTAAGATTAGATAAACATTATAATAAATTGATTATTCTGTTATCAAACAATAACAAGACATTGACTTTGAAATGAAAATTACTTCAATGTGATTTGAAAGATAATTGACTAATTTTAATCTCTCACAACTTAACAAGCTAAGAATAAAGCGAACCAGATACTTGAACATACTATCGTAAAATACTGATGATAAAGGTATTCGTCCACTACATATGAACTACGACTATTGCAAGGGGTGTTAATTTTTTTGTTATTGTAACATCGGCTCTACACGTTGGCCCCAAACCATACCACCATCACCAATGTTGGCGATTACTGATTTGAGCCTATCAAATTTAGGTAGCCAGCTACAGGTGTTGCCGGTAACGTTGTTTTACTGATCCACCCTTGGCTGAATAGCATTGGTTCTAAAGTTGAAGCCAACGTGTTCAAGTCTTCATTGGTAACTGCCTCATTATTGTTCGAGCACTGTTATTATGAAGTATGAAATTCTCAGTAGCATTTTTTTGTTTGATATTAGACGGTTTCCGCAGCCTATGGACGTTTACAACACCGAAGCGTCACTTACGCGTTGCCGACCCTGCAAAAACCTCTTAGAGGTTTAAGGAGGATTCACTGCGCCGACAGTTTAAGCCTTAAGGGAATCTTCCTCTTGCTGCCAACGCAGCGCATCCTTGAAGGAGCTCTGGCAACCTTACTCACTGCACGAACACAACACACAATAAAGTGTGTTATTTGGCTGCAGTTTTCTGTAAGGTGGAGGTTTCTAGACGGGTTTCTCCAGATTTGAGCGATAAATTGCTGTGCCCTACCTCTCTTAGGTGTTTTAATTCGGTGTTTTGATATGTCCCCGTTTAATGGCAAGGTGTGCCCCCTAGAACATGGTAGCGAAACATACCAGTAAACTGCGGGTGTGCAACTGTGCTGTGCAGTAGTACAACTTTGTCTTACCGACGTGCATAGACGTCGATAGCGCCGTGAGCACTATTTCGAGGTCGTATGAAAAGTTTTGGTGTTCTGTTTTCAAATTTTGTCTGGGTTCAGCGACTTTGGTAGCTGACCTCACAATGTTACGGCGTACTGTTCGGTAACCCTTAGTCTGCCATATTTTACGTGGGGTCAACGTTTCGTCTAAAACCAGACCACCAGATGGCGGTCGGTTTCCGAATTCCATATAAAATACCAATTTTAGACTTCAGTAGTAGATATCTGGTTATTAAAGGCATAAAACATGTAGGATTTGCATTAAAAAAAAAATAGTTTAGTTTTTAATTTTATTATGCCCGGTTAAAGGCAACAAGCTCATTCATCCCTGTTGCTTGGGATCGAAATACCGGCAAGCTTGGGTATACAGCAGTCAGTAAAGTCTGCTTTGATTCTTATAAACTTGCTTACTTTTGTACTTTAAAATTCCCATAATTTTCTGTCAATACAAAATAATAAAGGTGAATGACCGAACTTCTATGTCACCCAAGAATCTAGTGAAAAAAATAAAAGATATTTTTTAAACCATAGACACGTCAATAAGATGTGAAAAAAATGACATTAGAGTCACAGTTGAATGGTGTTTGAGAAATGTAATGCTAAAATAAATCTTGATAATGGGTTTAACAACATCAATTTATTCAGTGTAGTTTGTGGTTATCAATTGAGTCCAACTATTATTATACTATGCGCGTGGGCCGTGGTCTGATTATCCGTCTACCTTACGTAAAGTCTTTATTTTTCAAATCATATGAGGTTTATGTCCCTTTTGTCTGGGGTCTCAAGTCTACTTGGTATTTTATTGTGTCAAAACATTTTTTTTTTTAATAATGGCAAGTAATGCCGATGTCGACAATTCTGCCAATGTCGATTGAGTAATGGAAAAGCGTGTGTATTGTGTAATCAGGAAAATCAAAAGAAAATATTCTTATGTACTTGATTCTCAATGAAACTAACTGTGAAGTCGAAACTATCATTCAATGATTCCGGAATTGTTTGACAGTTGTCATTGCTGTCACACCACAGATGCATAATTTTCACATTATTAAAAAAAAATTAAACAAAAGAAAAACATTGTATGTAATCTTTATTAATGAAAGGAGTATGTTATAATGTGTGGAGTTTATTGGCGGTTGTCGATACGACCTGCTACCTATTTGGAACTGCAAAAAGTTTTTGTTAGTTCTAAAGCACTGGACTAGAAGTTAAACGACCTTCATTTGTATGAAAACCGAAACATTACCTTAGTTGCCGCGGCACATCGCTCAAAAGGTGTAAAATTAACGTAATTCGCACGCGAAAAGTAAAAAGATCTCGTTCGTATGATTCATGGACAGTCAATGCTCGCTTGCAGTCTCGCGACGCAGTTTGCGACGAAACGCGGTCGGGAGCGCGCGCGCCCTGAACGAACGTAAACAAAGGACATTGTGTTGTTAATCTGTCAGATTGAGGCGGGATTTTTTTTACTTTTTTCTTAATTTTTTTTGTGAGCTATTGTCTGACGGTGTTATGTTGGTAATGTGCTTGTTTTTACCAGTAAATTGGTGCGGTTGGTTATAGGATTCGTATTTTGAAAATTGTGTTGTGATCTGAAATGAAAATCGTGCTGCTTTTGTTCTTAAACCTTTAATATTTTCCTTCGTTTCTTGTGAAATACAGAATAACGGTTTAAGTGTCGGTGTACGTAGTTACAACTTTGTTCACTGGAACAATGTGCACTCCTATGGCTTTTCCTAATTTTCCATTCCATTGACAATGAAAGTCACAAAGTTCTTTCGAATTTGGAAGTAGAATTCATCTGTTTTTATTCTAGTTTTGCTCATAACGAAATACTGCGGTTACCCTCATTATTTAAAAATAATTAGTGTGTAATTTTATACAACAGAGGTAATAAAAAATAATCATATGGTTTGCAGAAGCAAAAATTAACATTTTTAAGTAAAATAAAATTCGCTTATAGAGGTCAATCAACTTTAAAACAAATACATTACCCAAACAGTTTTTAGTTGCTTTCGTAATCTTTTACACACAATACCCACGCGATTATATGACTTATTGGCTAACTGATAAGGTCGTTGATCGCTCACTTTTAGAAGAGTCGTAAGGTTAATTACTTTGAAACCACGTTATTTATTGTTTTAAGTACTTTATTATAGTTACTTATTATGTATTATTCATCGTAAAAAAAACCGAGTAGAGGTACCTACAGCTACAGAATCTATGGCAGTTCGCATAGTACCTTTGCCTGTAATACATAATTATCCTTCATTTGTTTTTATTTGATAACAGAAAATCGTTCTACCTTCGGATCCTTAATTGATTGTACTTAAAAAATTTAATAAAATGAAGGTATTGTGTTAGTAAATCTTGAGAATTGGTACAACACGAGTGCGTGTGAATTCCTTATTTAAATTTAGACTTTATGTGCATTTTCATAAGACACACAATTTACATTCTTAAAATACACCAACTGCACATTATTATCTATCCTTTTCTTTGGTTAATTTCCAAACGACTGGACACTTATACCGTTCCTGAAAGTTTACATTCCTAATTTCTTCATTTGAATTTCAAATGTAGACTCGAATTTAAAATTTTAAAATTCACACACGCACGCAGTGGACTTTAATTTTGACAGTCAATGTCAAATGTCACAATGCAAATTCGATTATAGTTTTCCATGGGCGGAATAAACAGTACTATTGCTGTATGAATAAATAGGGTTTTTAACATAATTTTAACTATACGTAACAAAAAATATAGACGCTACCAACCAAGCAAATCACAACACATAGTACCAACATAACAGACCTAGACTTACCAACAATTTAAAATTAGAAATGCAGTGATTATTCTATTTAAATTTGCCATGCAATGTTCAGTCGGCTAGAGTGCTAATTAGTTTACTACTTCATATAAATAATAATGAGCAAGACTACGCAAGCCAGAACTACTGTCATCACTTGCGGTCGTTCCCACTGCAACCAATCAAAGCGTGTTTTATTGACATTAGTAATTGTATCATTAAGGTTTCAACCAATGAGATTGCAGTGGGCCATTCGTAAGTGACGCCATGAGTTTCTTTGTTGCCATCTGCACTCATTGACGAAAATTTTGGTATTGCAATTCTCTTTTATTCAAAAATAGATCTTATTAAATACTGTCCCTTTAATGAAAGATTATTTTTCCCTAACTCAATTTCTATTGCTCAAAGTGTTTTGACAAAGACTGCAGCATCAAAGTGTAATTTCGGATTACAGTAAATTGAACTCTAGTGAAGTGATCTGGCGTGAAGCCAGCGACGAACTAAAACAGTTTACTATAACACCAGTGACCATGTGTTTAATCAGAATGTACTCAAAACTAACGAACAGTGAAAGAACTCAGTGACATCTTATCAAAATGTCGGAGAAACGACGAAAGAAGACGACAAATTTTATTAATAACATAAGAACTTTTTAGCATTAAATCAACTTTCATTAACTGATCTCAAACAGTGCTCAATTAAAATTTAAAAACCATGATTTCATTAAAGAAACTGTACGGGGATGAGCTCCTACGAATCGCTTTGGTCCTTAGCCTGCTAAAGGTGGACCCCAACGATTATCTAGAGAGAGAAACCCAGCAGATGCTAGCTGGACTCCACATATCCAACGGATCAGACTGGTCCTTGGAACACGAAGCAAGGACGCTCATAAGACCAAGATTCGTCCATCCAAAGTCATTAGACAACATCCTAATAAACTACGAACGCCAATTATTTGAGGAGCTCAACTCCTTGGGGCGATATGGTAATTCTGATTTAGAATATAATGAACGGATATGGAATACCAGAGCGCCGATACTTCATACATATTTAGTAAATAATGTGGCGACCGATTCAGTTGCCCCCGCGCTCGCCGCGGCGACAGTGCCCGACAACGCGGGCCAAGACTCCGTGTCCGCCGACGACAATGTAGCTCAAGAAGTCAAAGTATCTGATGAAGAAGAGGAAACAGCAAACAATGAAGAACAACGCCCAGATGCAGTTGTCACTTTATCCGCCGATTTTCTTCACAACAGAACTGAAGAAGATATTTTCGCCGATTTAGCTTCAAGGTCCTTTGACGTAAACGAGTTACTTGTCCAGCCTTCCGAAATGCAGATCAAAAAAGAGAACAGTGAATTCGATGTGCGGGTGAAGAAGGAAGAAGAAGATGATGATCTCTATAGCGACAATGCTATAGATTTCATGCCTTATTTTAATTCTAAGACTGAAATGGATCTGGCCGAAACGAACTCCGTATTCCAACAAAACATGGCCGATTTACAAGAATTCGGGGAAACCGATGAAGTTAAAGAGTTGAAGAACGATTTGGAATATCTGGATATGAAGCAGCAACAGGAGAATCTGGAGCAATATTTAATGGAGAATACTCCTTTGGATACTGAGGTTTATGAGCTAGCGCCGATCTTTGAAGAAGAGTTAATACTAAATGTGAAGAGAGAGAGAGCCAGTACTAGTTTTACTGCAAGTTCCAGTGGTGTTAGTGATATGGACGTGTCCAGTGATGGTGCTGATGTGAAGGTGGAGCCTGATGAGGGGCATCATACCGGAGACGAGCTGACGCAAGAGGTGAGTGCTAATTTATTTTACTGACGTACACTGCTCCATATACCGAGTGAATGTCTAGAGGATCATCATCACCCTTTTGCCCTGGCTCAACGTTGTTTAGGGCTGGCGTGTGTTTTTGTTCCATTCTGTCCTCCCCTCATTATTTCCTCCCTTTTGAATTATATCGTATTTAATCATTATAATATTTTTTTGTCGCGAATCTAAAACAGCTATTGCAGCGATTATATTTAAACGTGTTATATCCCAACGCCCCCAAATTTTCTCCAGATCTTCTACTGCTCTCGTGAGTCTTAAACGTTATGAATAGCCCTCGTCGAGAACCTATGCTTTACGACCATCAATGTTTACGGTTTAATATTCAGAGACGACGCTAAGCCTAAAGTAACATACGGAAGTGTAAGTTTACGCTTAGCGTCGCCTCTGAATATTAGCCTCAGTGTCATCATATTTTAGTTCTACGAGATCGAGGATATAACTAAAAATACTTATAAGTTTGTTTGTTTATAATTAAGTGTATTCTTTGTGAAATTAAGAGCCTGTTTACCCACCACTGGATAGCCGCTAGCCGACAGATAAATAAAAAAAATTGAACAAAATATGTAATGAAATTATCTGCCGGGAAATTTAACAGGGAGGTGAAAAACGTTGTAGAACAAAAGTCGAAGGTGTTGACATCTGTCCTAGCTTAGCGTTAACTTCTCTATTTAAATTTAAATTTGAATTTGGCGTAGTGAACGTATCCACAATTTAGAAATCGCGATATTGTGTTTGAGAATTTTGTCAGGTTGGCACAGTGTTTGCAGTTGGTATTACCGGATTTTTAAGCAATGGTTTTAAAAGGACATTAAACTAAAGCTAATATCGCGATTAGGTAGGTCTAATATTGTCATGTATCTAGTCTACTAGAGACCTACAATTTCTGAAAAAAAATTTGTGACGTACACTTAATTTATTTTGAAATAACGTCATTATGACATCAGAAGTCACTGTCAAAACAGTTACACTGAATATGTTTACTTATTTTTTAAACATTGTTGAGGCAAAGGCAACGAATGGCAGTAAACATTTTTTTTGGCATAACGCGCTGGCTGTCCGAATATTTGACAGACGCGTTCGCCAAACACAGAAACATTAACGCCATCTTTGTTAGTATCGCATGGCATTTGTTTTTTTAGCCGATCGCGGACTAGTTCACTTCTCTTTAGAGAAGACTGTTTTGGGATCAAGTTCGGGGGTGACATTGTAACATGCGGTCCTCCCAGTCCTTACGCAGTACATATTATGTAAGTCAACGATAATATGCGTCACATTTCGTTGTCATTGAATGCGTATGTTATTTACAAGTTTTAAATTAACTTTGTTGACGCCTATTTTAAAATGTAATGATAATTACAGCGATTAATGGACAAAAATGTAGCACAATTCTTCTAATTTTAAAAAAAAAAAAATGTACTTTTGGAATTAAATAAAAACTTATTATTATTATTATTATTAATTCTATCCGTGAGGTCCTATAAAAAGCTCAGGTGCATAGTACTCACAACCGGCGCGTGTGTATGACAAGATGTATGAACGTAGAGGAAGCTAAAGAAGTATGCAAGAATAGTAGCAAGTGGCGGCCTCTAGTTTCTGTCTACCCTGTTCAAGTTTGTAATTTATAATTATTTAATTATTTTAGTTCACCAAACGCAACTAGATGGCGTTGCCGTCAAATTAGATCGCGCTATGGTTTCGTTACCGCAAATAACATAAGTACAAGGCGATTGTCTGAATAAATTATCTCGGTATCTCCGTCAGAGCAAATGTAGTGTTTCATTTGTCATCGGGTAAACAGAGGGAACAAGTACTCTAAAATTGTACATACCCTTTAGGTTAAATGGCGTGAATGTATGTATGTATGATAATTTTACATTAATTATAGACTTAAAAATGATGTTTTTTTTAACCCCCGACACAACAACGACGGGGTGTTATAAGTTTGACGTGTCTGTGTGTGTGTGTGTGTGTGTGTGTGTGTGTGTCTGCCTGTGGCATCGTAGCTCCCGAACTTATGAACCGATGATGATTTTGTTTTTTTATTTGAAAGGTAAATTAGTCGGGAGTGTTCTTAGCTATGCTTGATGAAAATCGGTCCAAGATGGCCACCGCCACAAAAAATAGCGAATTACATATTTTTTCACAACTCCCTCAATATGGGTATCAAATGAAAGGGCTTAATTAGGAGAATACTACACTATGATAAATTTCAAAACAAGATGGCCGCCACCACAAAATTGCAAATTACATTTCTGGCGACATTACTCACTGCAGAGTGCAGGAACACAACACACAATAAAGTGTGTTTTTCGGCTGCAGTTTTCTGTAAGGTGGAGGTACTTCCCCAGATGGGCTACTCCAGATTTGAGCCATAAATGGCTGTGTCCTAACTCTCTTAAATCTCTTATGTTAATTGCTTTTACTGATTTAAAAAAACTAAATTGAGTAGCAAGCAAGCGGAAAGTGGAAATCTGTAGTTTGATAGTCTCTGCCTACCCCAATAGGAAACAGTAGTGAAGCTATGTATGTAATTAATTAAATATTTATATTGTCCACCCTACCGCTACGTGTCTTATGCAAATTCTTATTAACAATTAAAATTAACTGGAACGATACAATCAAAGTTTAAATTGTAGAAAATAATATTTACACAAGGTTTTATTACGCTTGTATAGTCCAAAGGGTTAGGTAGAACTTTACTATATACATATACAATAGACTAATTCCCACCGTTAAGAAAAACTTGAAAAAATCTGATCAACTTTTTTTTATTGTATTTTTACAATAAAAAATTCTAACATACCGGCGAAATGTGGGTGTACATTAGTACGCCTGTGCCTACCCTTTCGGGGAATATAGGCGTGATGGTATGTATGTAAAAAAAAAAAATATCTTTGGAAAGGTATAAAAAATAATTTCTAAATGCATTTGGCGCTCTAAAAACAGATGCACAAACATGGATACTCCTCTTTATACTCCACTAAAAAGTTTAATATCTTTTCAAAAAACGAATTCCTCACTAAAAAGGTTGTCGCACTCTGCGGTCGAGAATGAAGGTCGCAATGAAAAGATTACAATCCATAAATATTACGCGAATAGATAAACATATTGCTATTGCAAATTATCATAATTCTCTAGTTTATCGACCTGACAAACTTGTATGTCGCCTGTGTCTACACTGCCTCATGAAGTTTTGAGCCTGATGGCCTGAAGTGCGAGTGCTACCGTTCAAAAGAGACCGAGAAAAGTTTTATTTTTGTTAGTAGCAACTCTTAGTTTGTTGTTGTGCCCACCGCGGTTAAAGGCAATAGACTCGCCCCCTTTTACATGGGACCTTTGCCCGGCTTCGCGCGCGTGGTGTTGGGAACCTTGAATTTTTCCGGATTCAAATGTAGCCCATGTGACCCATGTCCCATGAGTATGAGCCTTCACCATATTTACCACTTCAACTTTCAGCAAAATCGGTTTTGCCGTGAAAGAGCAACAAACATCCAAACTGACAAACTTTCGCCTTTATAATATTAGTAAAAAAGTTTTTTTCAGAAATAAATATTATTGACAAGTTTATCATTTATCTCAATTTTATCTATGAGATAAACTTGGCTTAACAACGTGTAATTTCACATTTAAAGTTAATACCGAATAGAGCCTGGTAACTGCTTGTAGAGTTCAGTGACCGAGGTTGGCAACCTCACCGTGACGATTTTAAGTTTTGCGTGAGTTAGTGAGCGAGTAGGTACAATAGAAAAAAAAAATACACAGCATACCATCAAGTCTTCATGCCCCTTTAAAGAAAAGGCGTGTAACAAAAAAAAACGATTATTTAATCCGTGGTAAAACATTCAAAACGAATAGAATTAGGCGTTCGAATTTTAAAACAGGCTAAATAACGGTTTTCTGCGCCATATTGCGTTTAGAATTTCAAATTTTGAACTTTGGTAGCGATAGCGAAGCGTTGAGATTTTCATCATCAACCTCATATACTGTCCCATTGCTGGGCACAGGTCTCCCCCTCAGTATGAAAGGGATTAAGCTATAGTCCACCACGCTAACCTAATGCGGGTTGGCCGACTTCACACGCCGTCGAAAAAATCTCAGGTATGCAGGTTTCCTCACGATGCACAGTGTTCAAAAATACCTTGGGATCGGACATTTTTAGTGAAGGTAACCGACGTCAAATTCTAAGCCTTAGAGTAGAACACCCGAGTGACAAATCCTCATGGTTATCGAGAAAAATGACTTCAAAGTTCATCATTTCTAGGTTAAAAAAGTATGAAATATACCATAAAATCCCGAATATATTCCCAAAATGCCAGGCACATTGCCTATCTCAAATACAGTTCCCAAAAAGTAATTATGTATAATTATTATTCCGTGTCACACCACTGATGTCGGTGCATCCTACTAATAATCTAAATGTGAATTTTTGTATGTATGAATGGATGGATGCTTGTTACTCTTTCACGCAAAAACTACTGAACGGATCTGGATGAAATTTGGCACAGAGATAGATTATAGTCTGGAATAGCACATAGGCTACTTTTTATCCCGGTAAAATTTATGGTTCCCGTGGGATAGCGGGTTAAGCCGCGTGCGGAAAGCTAGTATGTACTCGTATATTATTACGTGTCACAACACTGATGTCGGTGCATCGATGTATAAATAGATATCAGCTGTTGTGTTCGGGTGATAATTTTAGTTACATAGTACGCAAATTACTTGCCCACGTGTCGGTAACATGTGCTCGTGAAATATTGGTTAAGTCATGCCCGTTGTTCTGTTAAAAACACATAAATATCTAACTAGGGGCTCGTGGCTAAGCTATAACTATAAACCACCGCCTATGCCTAGCCTATGTCCTTTCTTAGGCTTTAGACTATCTCTGTACCAAAATTCATTTAAATCGGTTCAGTAGTTTTGGCGTGAAAGTGCGATAAACAGACAGACTTGTACTTTAAACTGCATCTCCGCAACCGCTGCACCGATTTGGATGAAACTTTCACAGAAGTATAGATATTTCTTACGTGCTCTTTCTCTCAAATGGGGGGGTGAGTTGAATTCGAGGTTATTGATTACCTTTTTGGGTTGTAAACAAAACGTTTTTGAACGATTGCCAATGACTCGTCGTGTGTATTGGAAAATGAAAGTGATAATAATTAGTATATTATGTATATGTACATGTATGTGTTTAGACTGTTTAGAGCACGTGTGAGCTATAAATAAATAATGAAACTGGGATTCTGACATTTACGCAAATACTAGATAATAGCTTTTGGGACATTTCACACAGCACCATCTAGTACCAAACTAAGCAGAGCTTGTACTATTACTAGATGATTTATATAATACTTAACTATAAACTTTTTTGTAAATACCTACATACGTATCTTAACAAATGCCACGCAATACTAACAAAGATGGCGTTAGTGTTTCTGTGTACGGCGAACACGTATGTCAAATGTTCCAACGGCCCTATTTTCAAAATATAAATTCATTTTAAAAGATGGCGTTGGAAATGGGTTATTGAACTTTATAATCAGGGACTCGGGGTCGGGGCCTTCAGGCCTTGTGCTAGGGATCTTAAACCTTGTCGAGACAAGGAAACAAAGGTTTGGGGGCATTGGCTGAGGACCCCAGACGTCTAGGGCATGCAGTTCAATATCCTGCCGACTTTAAACCAAGGTGAAATATAACTGCATTTATTAGTTTTGAAATATTTGTATCATAGTAGTACATACCATCACGCCCGTATTCCCCGAAGGGGTAGGCAGAGGCGTACTAATGTACACCCACATTACGCCGGTATGTTTAGGTCCTATGTGATAGTAGGATGGAGGAGGAGGATGCGAGCCTATTGCCATCAACCGTGGGCTTCACAGAAAAACCCAACCGATTTTTACGTAATTTATACAAAAACTTGACAAATTATGTATACTAAGAACCTTCCTCTAGAACCACTTTATCCATTGATGAAAACAGCATTCAAATCGGTGCAGTAGTTTTTGAGTTTATCGCGAACAGACAGACAGACGCGGCGGACTTTGTTTTATAATATCTAGTGATGAATGAAGAAGCAAAAGAAGTAGGTATGCAAGATTTGTAGCGTGGAGATCTTTAGTTCCTGCCTACCCCTTTGGGAAAAGGGTGTGAAGTGTATGTATGTGAGTGTATTAATCGGAGTTAAGACTTTAGTATTTTTTATATATTATTAGCTTTCCGCCAGCGGCTTCGCCCGCGTGGTCATGTTTTATACATATAAACCTTCCTCTTGAATCACTCTATCTATTAAAAAAAACCGCATCAAAATCCGTTGCGTAGTTTTAAAGATCTAAG
The DNA here is from genome assembly GCA_946251955.1 of Acronicta psi. Lineage (NCBI taxonomy): Eukaryota > Metazoa > Arthropoda > Insecta > Lepidoptera > Noctuidae > Acronicta > Acronicta psi. The sequence continues at coordinate 1,788,521 of OX276498.1, read as the reverse complement.
CATATATAGGGACAGACAGACGCGACGGAGGACTTTGTTTTATAATAATATGTAAGGATAAGTGTATAAATTTACCATTACCATTGTCTAGTACCCATAGTACAAGATCTGCTTAGTTTGGGACTAGATGGTGCTGTGTAAAAATGTCCTAAGATATTATTATTATTTACCTATATTCAGCAGCCGACCAACCGCCAAACATACCAAAGGCAGTTAGCAACAAAACTTATTTTTAATTAAGTACCTACTTACCTTGAAATTAATCTTTGTTTATTTTTTGATAAACTGTTTATTAATGCTTATTAAAATTGATAATTAATAATACGTAACAGGAAGTCGTTATCAAAAATAAGATGTTATAATTGATTTAGTTACTCAGCTTGTAAAGAGGGTTAGTATTTTGACCTTTATGATGGTAATAAAATAAATATTTTTGGCATTTTTACACAGCACCATCTAGTCCCAAACTAAGCAGAGCTTGTACTATGGATACTAGACAATGGATATAATACTTATAACATATACTTTTTTGTAAATACATAAGGAATCCTATCCTACCAATAATATACAATTGAATGTAAAAGGAGGTTATCGAAAGCGGCCCAAATGAGGTACCGAAGGTACACCTATTGGAAAAAATACTCTGTATTACACTGTTTCAAACTGTAGTTGTACTTTTTTTTATGTTGACTGGGGGATGAGAAAAAAAAACTATTAATTTGAGAAAAATCATGCCATTTTGGCACACTGTTATCTTTTTCGTAATGATTTCATAGTAAAATCTGTCAGTGTCAGTTTCGGAATGTCAAACGCACGCCATTACGGCAGAGCATTATCAGTTTCATAGTGATTTCATGGTAAAAACATGGTAAAAACTATCAACTTGACAGCTGACATGTACCGCCCCGGTACAATTTGGGCTGAGTTGTATGGGTTTTTGATGACCTCCCTTTATAGGGATGTTTTTTACTCTTTTTCCCAAAAACTACTGAACGGATTTTGAAATAATCTTTACAGTATTATTGTTTATACATGTTTATAACGATACATTGAGAAATTCCTACGGGATTGGGAAAAACATGGACGATCGTACCGTGGGGAACAGCTTATAGTACCAAAATATATTTAAACTGGATATAAGTAGGTACTTAAGTAAATAAGAGGTTCAAACCCGAGTAATAACTATGCTCAATCGATTACCACAGTCGACCTATGTATGTGTGGTCATTAGCAGATCGATACTCCTTTTCCTTTTGCCACACCTGTGACACTCCATACAAACTATCCGATACCACTGCACACTACAATACCAAATGTCAAACTTGTCAGAATTACGTTTGTACACGTGCAAATGTGTGCGTGACGGTGCGTAGGGTTTGTTGGCAGTACGTCCGGCAAGAACACCGGCAGGATGCGGGGGACCTGAGGTATCTGACGTTAGGGAGGGGCGGAGAGTGGCCATTCTGTTATTATTTATTCTGTGCTTTTGCCTCGGAGACCGTTTAAAATTAATCGCCAACGTTGGCACTATTTACGTTGGGCCAACACATTGGCTTATTTATTTATTTATTTATTTATTTATTTATGTACACACTGAAGAAAACAGAAAATTATAAATAATTAGGAATATTGTACAAAGGTACTGCTTATTTCTACAGAAATCTCTTCCAGCAGACCTGCGAGAGGAGAATTTAAAACAAGAAATGTAGACAACAGTGTGATGAGAAACATAAATACTATTACATACAAGCAAACATACATAACATATTATAAATACAAATACACACAATTATAATATAATATATACACAAAATAATATATATACAATATACTAAATAACAATAAAATATATACAAAGTTGCAAACGTATGAAGTTACGGTGATAAAGATAAGTAGTGCTCTTTAACACGTTTCTTAAAGATTGAGACAGTTCTACATTCTCGGATTTCTGGGGGAAGCGAGTTCCACAGCCTGACACCATGTACAGACAGAGAATAGGAATAAAAGTCGGTTTTGTGGGACTGGAATTTGAGGAGGGTACGGAGATGGGACCTGCAGGGCGTATCAGTGGAACGAGTATAGGAAAAACGTTCCCGCAGATAGGAAGGAGATAACGGGTTATGAAGGATATTGAAGAGGAGACACAAGATCCGAGTATTCCTGCGAGAGCGGATTGGGAGCCACTTGAGTATCTTGCGAAAATCAGAGACATGGTCATACTTTTTAAGATTGAAGACAAAACGAATACATAAATTCTGCAGCCTCTCAAGTTTGTTTAACAGCTCCTCAGTGGCATCCAAATAGCAAGCGTCAGCGTAGTCAATTATGGGTTGAATTAGACTTTGGACAAGGGAAATTTTCGTTTTCAAGGGCAAAAAGTTCTGGAGGCATTTCAGCGAATGAAAAGCGTAATGCACCTTCCTGCTAACGTCAGAAACTTGAGCACCCCACGATAAGTTAGCGTCCATAATCACCCCTAGATTTTTGGCGGTGGCTGCGTAAGCAATCTGTACACCATCAATATAAAGTGAAGACAGAACACTGAAATTAAGCCTGTTGCGGATATTCCTGCTACCAATGATCATAGCCTGAGACTTATTAGGATTAATACGCAAACCAAAAGACCTAGCCCAGTTACTGACACATTCCAGGTCACGATTCATGGCAGCAATGGCAAGTTCAGACTCCGAACTAGTAAAATGTCTGTAGAGCTGTAAGTCGTCTGCATAGAGATGGAAGTTAGAAGATAAGACCCTGGTGACAGAGTTAATGAAGATGGAGAAGAGAAGCGGAGAAAGAACACCACCCTGAGGGACACCCACACTGAGGTCGCACCATTCAGAGAAGAATTCATCTAGGCGGACAGGCTGTGAGCGACCCCGAAGATAGGAATCGAACCAAGCAATAGAAGAAGAAGAAAAGTTAAGAGATTTAAGGATACCAAGGAGTACATCGAAATCGACTGAGTTGAAAGCACTGCTGAAGTCTAGCAGGACAAGGATGGTAAGGGATTTATTCTCCATAGCCCAGCGGATGTCGTCAGTGACTTTTAAAAGTGCGGTGACGGTGCTGTGGCCGGGACGGAAGCCAGACTGAAAGGGGCTCGAGGCTATGACTAGAAAGAAAAGAAGACAGTTGACGATGAACGATGTCTTCAATAATAATAATGATGAGTGGCTTCAATAATAATAATGATAATTTATTTGCGTTAAACAATTTGCTATTCAATTTCCTTAGGTACAGAAATTAAATTGTATATATTTTATTTAATATACCTACTTAAGAAAATTTTGACTAGTGGTCTCCACTCAAGCCGGGTCCATCTACACATATTATTATCCTAAAGCTAGCTCCACACAATGGCTTCAAACCTCAGTTTTAAGACTAATTACACCGGGTCAACATATTGGCCTCAAGCTGGTGCACCTCCACACATTACCCTAAAGCTAGCTCCACACAATGGCTTCAAATCTTGGTTTCAAGACTTATAACACCGGGTCAACACATTGGCTTCAAGCTGGTCCACCTCCACACATTACCCTAAAGCTGGCTCCACACATTGGCTTCAAACCTTGGTTTCAAGTTAATGTGTAGACCCGATTTTATGTATGGCCTACCAACTGTTATCATTATCGATAAGATTGTTTATTTGATTATTTAAAATACTGATTTCTTCCTTATAAAAATCATTTAATTTTTGTAGTCAACTGAATTTAGTAAATTAAGGTCAGTTGTAACGATAAAGCGATACCGGTTATTAAATGTATAGTGTTTATTTATTGTTGAAAGTTTAAATTCAGAACATTTACAGTGATTAAATTTTTTTATTGCTGTGGAAAAAGTTCTTATGTGATACTTAATCGGTACATGCGACAATAGATTTTTATTATTATGTAGGTTTTTTTTAATCAAAATTTCAAAGGAATGTAAAGAGCAATATTTATGTTATTTTATAACATTGCGTCATCCGTCTTAAATTATAGCATTCATCATGGTGAATCATTTTGTTACGAAATGGTTACACAAATATTAAAAAGTTGAGTAAGCAATGTTTACAAACTTGTACACAAGGCGAACTAATATCAAGCTATACACCCCTTTTCCAGTATAACCTGATCTCGCAATGTATGGGCTTTCCGTACAATGCCAGGTCCGCTTATACTGGGATTTAATATACAGCTTTGAGCTATGTTTAGTTATAGCTATCATAATTATGAGTCAATAATTATTATTAAGAAAATACTAGCAAAGTCCATTTAACAAAGAACTATATGATTTAATATTTGGTGTACTTATTTTTACTTTGAACCACTACCCATTTCTGACGCCATTTTTGAAGGTGAATTGATATTTTGACAGCTGTCAGCTGTCAACACATGTCATTGATTATTTGAAAATTAATTCGATCAACTGTCTCGTTAGCTTGGTAGTCCTAACCGCGACCACAGAATAGGTAAATAGATAGTGTTATTGAGTTTTTCTATGAAATTCTTAGTAGCAACTCGGATTTTAGATTTGTGCCCGGGATCGCTCACCTAAATATATACACTGTGGCTATACATCGTCTTAGCCAAACCCTTCGGGGAATACAGGCGTGATACCATGCTAATGTTATGTTATTTACTTTAAAAACAAAAAAATACGCGGGAATGAGACAGCTCAAACACCTAAAATAACTATTACACACTATCGCTAGATCATACCGGCGGCGTCATCGTGTTTTCGTTTTCTTTTGGTACAGAATACTAGGAATACGCTAGGGATGTCGGAAATGCAAAAAGTATCGATATATATCGTATCGATATTTAAAAAAAAACAACATCGATATTGATATTTTCAAAAAATATCGATATATCGGCTAACTTAAAAACCAAAATATAAACTTTTAACTTAAAAATGTTTATTGGTCTGAAAAAAATATCGATATTGATACCTTTTCGATACTTGGAATTTTATATCGATACATCGATATATCGAAATATCGCTCAAAAATATCGATATATCGATATTTTTTCAACAACCCTAGAATACGCAATTTAGTTTTTCTTAAATGTCGGTAAAATTGATGATATTTTCACAGATACACGCAAAGTTAGATAGTATAGTTGACCATAAAATTGCTTCACCACCCTTAGAGTGAATGTCGTCATCGTGTGTCCATCACACAACAGAAAGGTCTATTTTTGCTTACAAGACCAAGTGACAGATTGAAAATGAGCCATAAAATCCACGCGGTACTAGTTGCGCCTTAGGTAGGGACGGGGGTGAGGCGGCGGGTTACTGTGAACAGAAGCTAGCGCCCCCGCCCGCCCCCTCCGTCCCACCGCGCGCAGGCGACCCCGCCCCTCCGTCCCGCCGCTCACATACCTAAGGCGCGGCCAACTAGTTCCGGGTAGAATATAATTAATATTAATTTGTCGGAAGTTTTTGTCAAACTAAAAATCTTGTCAGAGTATTCTGTACTGAACAAAGGAGTACATATTAAATCGCCGTACGCATTTAGGTTGTTTTAGAAATTATCTTTTGTATTTTTTAAGCATTTTCCATGCTAAGATTACAAGTTATTTTTAATGAAGGAAAAAATCGGCTGGCCGGCAGGATTCGAACCTGCGTCTTCTGGTTCGGTACACCAGACGCTTTGACCACTAAGCCACCGCGAGCCCTGCTCGCCAGTCGATAAATATCAGATTGTAATAAATAAAAACGAAAGGTCAAATCGTAGGCTGTAATCCAATATTTTTCTTTCTCCGATCTTTACGGCTGGGTTAAAGTTAGCTCGTGCCAACTTCAACCCGGACAATAAGTTTGGCGAGAACTGTACTTACTTAAGTATGCAAGAATCGTTGCTAGATTGCGTTATAAGAGTTTCTGCCTACCCTTGTGGGAAAAAGGCGTGAATGAATGTATGTAGATACCTTTATGACGACGTCTGTGGTCTAGTCGTTCGAGTACCGGACTGCTGATCACGAGGTCGTGGGTTCGATTCCCACAAGACACAAATATTTCTGTGATGAACTTAGGTGTTTGTGTTTGTCTGGGTGTTTCTTATATATTATAAGTATGTATTTACAAAAAAAAGTATATAAGTATTATATCCATTGTCTAGTACCCATAGTACAAGTTCTGCTTAGTTTGGGACTAGATGGTGCTGTGTAAAATGTCCCAGGATATTTATTTATTATTATTTATATGTAAGTTAAAACTGTTCGATCCAATGCGTTGACATAAAAATTACTTAAATCAAGGATATATTTTTAACTGTAGGTACTGGTGTGTCCTTGGTTGGATCAATCAATCAATTTATTTATTTCGATTCGGTTTTAATATAACGGGAAAGTCTGTTGTATACAAATACCTATTATAGTAATATCTATATGCGATAATTATGTTAAAATACTACGTTATCGGCATAAATTACTTTGCACTTTAATTTATTTACTATCGACCCGAACAGAGAGAAACTATTTCAGTGAACGGCTAAAATAAAATTGAATTTTGCGCCAGTTTTCACGCTATGGCCGAATAATTAAATGTCACGTTGACAGTTGACAGCTCCCGTCAAAGTAACACGACATTGCTTTGTAAACTTTTTTAATACACAGTTCCTGTTTTATACTTACAGAATACAGCCAGTGAATGGTTTTTTTTTGGGTAGGTAGGTCTAGTTCGCGAGAAATGTCGCAATTTTCTTACCGATTATAAACCGTACATGTATTCCCTTGCTTCCTTTGGAAAGAAACCTTTACAGAAAAACTAATGCGATGATAAGAAATCTTTTGTTATTTGATTTTCTCAACAGAGAAAAAACTCGATGTTCTGTCAACTTTTCTACAAGTGAGAGTTGTTTCAATCTGTCGCGCTCCAACGATAGTATATTTCCAGCGTTTAATTCATATATTATGTCTGTTTAGTAAGTAATTAGAATTCTAGAATTTCATCGAGTCTTGTTACTTAAAATCCAACCTAGTCGCAACATGCTCGGTCCCCTAAGGCTGCGTTACCACCACCAGATGCGCGAGGAAGCTGAGCGGTAAACAAGGAAAAAATCTACCAATCTGCTGCATTTAAAACAGAAGCAAACTCAGCCTATTGGTGGGTTTTTTTCCCGCAACGCTGTTTTTTTCGTAAATCTGGTAGAAACGCAGCCTAAAAAAATAAGTTAAATTCGGAGACGCTAGACAGATGGCAGATTGACAGCACTACGTCTTACGCAGTGCGGAGGAGTGGTCTAATTCGGCGAAGTCCTGACCTTGCCTTACCTTGACCGCTGCTGACCTTGTTTTGTGTTGTTTTTTCGCCGAAACCAGATGTTCTAGAAGTAATGCTTATAATTTATTACAACGCCATCTGCTATCATTTTAGTATAAACTCATAATTTATGTTTTTGAAGTTTCAGCACAAAATGGAAAAATGTGTTGCTATAACTAAAAACTAAAATAATTTCATGTGTCGATCATCAATAATTTTGTTAATTTTGTCGTTTTATTATGGGGATGTTTTAATTTTTATTCTGCAGAACGATATTTTCTCTATTTTATTCGAATCTGTTGAATATAAATTAATTATACCTTTGTTATTTTTTTGTTTTCGTGTATTACCTAGATTTTTGATGTTCATTGTTGATACTACAATCTTACATAAGATACTACTTTACAAGATTTTTGAGTTAACCAGTTACAATATTTAAACAACGCCATCTAGTATCGAGTAGCAAATACCAAATAACCTCGGTTTATGACAACAGATGGCGTTAGGTACGCAAGTACTAAATCGTGGCAATAGGTGGCGCTGATCTAAAGAGTTCTTGTTAATTAAAATAGATGGCGCTAACCAGATAAGTTATTTTATTCTATAATAGATGGCGTCAGTATAGATAGTTTCACAATTAATACTATAGATGGCGATATTTTAGATTTGATGCGTATACTGGTCACTAGGTGGCGTTAGTACCTCCACATAATACGCTAAATTGTATTGGAAGATAACTTACCTATCAACTAAGTATTGAAAAAATAACTATCAACCCCATTTTTTAGAATGGGAATCTAATCTCAAAGCGAATATTCTAAAAGTGCATTATCAAACTTAGCAAAATGCTAGTCCACAACCCATCTGATCTACTTTATATTTTCTTTATTTACGTTAATTTACGTACTTAAAGTTTTGGCCAAACTTATTGTCCGGCTTGAAGTTGGCATCAGCTTATCAATAAAAACGAAAGCTCAAGTCGTAGGTTTGTTTCTCCCCGATTTTTACGGCCGGGTTGAAGTTAGCTTCAAGCACAATTTTACTGAGAACTGTATTTCGAGTGAGTCGTGTCTACCGCCTACCTACCTGTTTATCTTGTGTATAAGTATCTTTTTCCTCTCCTTGTATCAACATAATACCTAAAGAGTTCTTATGCACAGTATATAAACTGCAAACATCAATAAAAAACATAATTAAAGAATAGATGCTTTTATTTTGATCAATTTTATCCCGCTGTGACCAGCGACCCCTACTACCATTCTTAATTGGGCGGAAAAGTCTGACAAAGTAATATGAACTTTAAATCTTTTGTATACACTTCAATATCAAATCCATTAAAATTTACTTTATACGACGTTTTGGTATTCAGTTGTAATAGTTCAATATTTGAATTGATTTAAAGCTAAATAGACGTAACTAATATGAAAAGTCAATAGAATTTCGTACTTGCGTAGTAATGTTAGAGTTTATTTTTGTTTGTAATTCAACGGATACTTCTTGAGACTAGTTCTCAGACTGTGATTTATTAATTATTTTTGTTAGATTTTGAACTTTTTTATAATTTTTAACGTATTAGGCATTAAGGTATGTATTTAACATTAATAATAAATGATTTATTTAACCACGAGGACCAATTCTGTAACAAATAAGTTAACAATTAAAAAAACATTGATTAAGTCAGCTTAGATGCGGCTGAATATCAGTATTTTACACGTAGAGATTGCCATCAGACCTCCGCAACACAATTTCTGGGCAATACCGATATTCGAAGGACAGACTGGTTGTCAGGCTTTTGGGCTTCTGACTACCACTAACAATAGTCATAGGTGTTCGATGACAACCGGGACCGACGGCTTTACGTGCTCTCAGATACACGGAGCACCCATCTGTAGACTGACTGCGGCAAGCTCAACTTGACTTATTGATTACTCAGCCACGAGCCCCTTTGTCGCATTTTTGTTTTTAAATTACTAAATCTTGATTCATGTTAATCGTTCTAAAACATAGATCGTAGTTTTGATAAAGAAGTTATTACTAAACGGCGCCATTTTGATTTGCCGAAATGTCAAGATGACAAGCACAGATTATGAAGGGATACTTTTGAGTTTTTTTAGCTAAGATGTTGTTTTTATTGTGATGGGGGTTTAATGTGCCAAAAATTTGTTTTTTTTTGTTGCTTCCACGAATTTTATGTCTACTTAAGTACAATTAAGTGCCTACTTTAGAAACTTTTTTAATTTTTCGCGTAATTTTGCCCCACTTGTGGGGTACCTTTACCGATCGCCGAGTAGGTACTACTAAGACTGGGTAGATTTTTTTGAAAATAATATACGATTGGATCCTTAAGTCAACAGACACAGCGGCTTGGAAAGAGGGCAGGGAGGCTTTGCCCAGCTGTGGGAAAATATGAAACAGACGTGAAGCTATGTATACGGCACTTAATACAAAAAAAAAAAACATTTTAATTTTTTTTGTCTGTCTATATCTTTGTTCCCACTAATCTGGACTGGCTGGACCGATTTTGATGGGACTTTCACTCGCAGATAGCTAATGCTATAAAAAGTAACTTAGGCTACTTTTATTTCTTTAAAAAGTCGATGAACCCGAGTAATACCGCGGAACACCTAGAAACTAAAATTAACAAATAAAATTTAATAAATAATTAACATGTATTTCTTCTTGTCTCCAGGATATGAACCTCATCGAAGTGCTATGGAAGCAAGATGTGGACATGGGCTTCTCCCTCGAAGACCCAATGCAGCCGGTGAGTGAACATTTTATTTTATAACACTTTTACAAGCTTGATCAATCAATTGACAATGTATCTATGTGACGATCTTTGAATGTGATTTTCTCCCCTTTCAAAACGTTTCCGTATTGAATGATTTTGAATTTATATAAAATAAAGGGGGGCTAGACAAGTTGCATTTTGATATTCGAATCGACAAACAAAATGTATGTAAATGACATTAGTGACAGCCCGATTTGTTGAAAGCTTGTGTCATTTCCATACATTTTGTATTTGTATCTAAGCCGTGATAGCCTAGGGGTATGACCACTGGACTGCCAAGTCAAAGGTCTCGAGTTCGAATCCAAGGCACGCCTGCAACGCACCTCTGACTTTTCGAAATCATGTGCGTAATTATTATCACGCGCTTTAACGGTGAAGGAAAACATCGTGAGGAAACCTGCATGCCTAAGAGATTTTCTCGACGGCATGTGAAGTCTGCCAACCCGCATTAAGCTAGCGTGGTGGACTACAGCCTAATCCCTCTCATACTGAGAGGAGACCCGTGCCCAGCAGTGGGACAGTATATGGGTTGAAATTTATTATTATTATATCTATCTCTATATATATTTATATTAAGTTCGTAGTTTATAGTATATTACTAGATAATATTTAAATGTTTATTTTTTGTAACTATTTTAACTTTATCTCCCACACCCAAAGGTTGACTGGTAGAGAATGCCATAAGGCATTAAGTCCGCCTTCTGTACTACTTTGTACATTAAAGTATAAATAAATAATATATTTTTTCACACAGGAGGGTCCAACCGCCACGAAGGTGCTAGGAGACGAGATAGAAAAAGAACTGAAGCTCGCAGAAGAGAAGATCGCTAAGAAGAACGAAGAGAATGCAGAGATTGAGAAAGTGAAGGCTTCGCTACTGGACTCCGAAATCAAAGAGGTAAGAATCTTTCTTTTTGTATTTTTTTTAAGCATTTTCCATGCTAAGATTACAAGACACAAGAAGATGTCGCTACGTCACCTTAAGACGTAAATTAGAATGTGGAGGAAGATTTCGACTGGAGAGCAGGGCGAGCGGTGGCTTAGTGGTCAGAGCGTCTGGTGTACCGAACCAGAAGGCGCAGGTTCGAATCCTGCCCGCCCGCCGATTTTTTCCTTCATTATAAAATAACAGGTAAGAATCTTACTAGAATCTTCTGTATACAAGGTGGAAGGGGGACGCACAGACGTCGTGACAAGGTTACATTCAAGGTCAAAAATAAAATGACCTAGGTCATTCATGTAGGAAATGATCGGTTATTAAAGATATTGACATTTTTGAGCGCGCAGTGTATTGCTAAAAACGCGATTATAACGCTCCGCGGTGAAAGTTAACGCGCGCGCGATCCGAAATAAATGCAATAATGATTTTTTAATTATAAATCTAATTTGGGTAGATAGAAATAATGTTTGTTTTACACGGTCAAGTAATAAAAAAACTGCAGAAAAAATGGAAAAATATATGAAAAAAGTTACAGAAAATTTTAACGCAGGGGGGTCTAGAATCATGTACTGAACTCATGGTATTCGGATGTGCTTCGATGTCCCTTCCACCTTGTATAATATGTCACCGTAAAATAGGTATTTGACAGGTTTTTAAAACTATTCTACGTTAATCACTGATATTTACGGAATCATAGAAAATCTATATTTTTCGAAGATAGAAAATCTATATTTTTCGAAGATAGAAAATCAATATTTTTCGGAAAAACGAAAACAGAAAATCTTATTTGAATACCCCGGGAAAATGCTTTTCCTGGCAATATTAGGTCATCAACCTTCCTGATCGCAATGGGCCGAAATTAGGCACAAAGATTTAGTTATTATGTCGTAAGTTTGAAGGATATTAGGATTTTTTTATCGTACTAGAACAGCGTGGTGGACTATAGCCTATAGTCCACGCGGAACTAGTTGGCCGCGCCTTAGGTAGGGACGTGGCTGAAGCGGCGGGTTACTGTGAACGAAAGCAAACGCCCCCGCCCCTCCTTCCCGCCGCTCACATACCTAAGGCGCGGCCAACTAGTTCCGCGCAGACTATAATCCCTCGCATTCTGAGAGGAGACCCGTGCCCAGCAGTGGAACGATTATTGGGTTGATGAGGATTTATTATTGTACTGTACACCAATAAAAACAACAAACGGCGAAAATATAACAATCTTATAAATTGTTATTTTTACCGTTTGGTGTTGAAACGCTGGGGCCATGGGGTCCGAGTGCTCATTCACTTTTTAAGGGCTTACTCTTACACTTTTTAACGCCTTTTTGACGCTTCCCGGGACCCGAAGGCTGGCCTTTATTTTGGTCAGAGAATCAGCATTGCCATACAACGTGGCAATGCAGCCAGCCTTCTGGGTACCCTTCCAGCTGATGGCGATGCGGAGGAGTTTTTGATGCCTTATTGTAAATAGTTATTTTATTATTATTTTATTTTAGTTATATTTAGGAATAGATTTTTAAGTTAGTACTTCACAACTGGCGGCCTTATCGCTAACTGCGATTTCTTCCAGGCAACCTTGAGGTCTTGATAGGACCCCAGAGCACAATCGTCCAACTCCCAAGTATCTACTATTACTTAATAAATATTTTCTTTCATACAGGACGATCCATGGGCCGGACTGTCCTATACCGTCGACACCGAAACAGGTAAGCTTTTTTACATTTAAATCTCCTCTACGTCTGCGCGGAACTAGTTGTCGTTATTTTCTAATGTTTTAATTTTTAGCTATTCTGCTATTAAGAGCGGGGACAAATCCAATAAATTAAAAACCATGAAAATCGGTCCAGCGGTTCTCGAGAGTGTTATAACGAACCCGACTTTATTTAAATTAAAGATAGCTTTCCGCCAGCGGCTTCGCCCGCGTGGTCTTATAAATTTTCCCCCGTTTTTGCAACATTTTACATTACTACTCCGCTCCTATTGGTAGTAGCGTGATGATATATAACCTATAGCCTTCCTCGATAAACGGGCTATGCAACACTGAAAGAATTTTATAAATCGGACCAGTAGTTCCTGAGATTAGCGAGTTCAAACAAACTATTCAGCTCTTTATAATATTAGTAAATAATATACCCTCTTTTTTCTATATCGTCGGTTCAAAACGTACAATCACAAACTACCCCCTTGCAGTATTAAGTGGATGTATTCGTTACCCCCTATATACTTATGGTACTTACCTAAGGGTTGTTATATCTACCCTATTTGGGGTGCGCCCCTTGTGTACATTGAAACTGGTATGGTTACTTAGATATGTTTGAGTAACGTATTGAAATAAAAATACTTTTGATGGATATTATCGCGTTGTATTGATACTAGCAATCGGATTTTGCTTCGGGTACAGTTCGCGCCAAACTTATTGAGCTTACGAATTGAGCTTTCGTTTTTATTTATTACAATCTAATATTTTTCTTTCTCCGATTTTTACGGCCGGGTTAAAGTTAGCTAACGCCAACTTCAACCCGGACAATAAGTTTGACGCGAACTAATAATTTTATGCAATAATAATCTTCCTAGCCTTTTCCCAACCATGTTGTGGTCGGCTTCCAGTCTAACCAGATGCGGCTGAATATCAGAATTTTACACGAAGCGACAGCCATCAGACCACCGCAACACAATTTCTGGGCAATACCGATATTCGAAGGATAGACTGGTTTTCAGGCTTTTTAGGCTTCTGACTACCATTAACGATTGTCATAGATGTTTGTATGACAACCGGGACCGACGGCTTTACGTGGTCTCCGAGGCACGGAGTTTTATGTAATAAGTATTCTAGGATAATGCACCTTTTTAACAGTGAAAGGTTTTACTGATTTCTGACGCTTACGCGAATACTAGACATTGAAATAAAACTTTACTACCGCTGTAAAGGGTCCGAAACGTCGGGATTAAAATAATATCAATATAACGCGATAAAATCCGTAAAAAGTAGTTTTATTTGAATATTTCAGTGACAGGATTATTGAAATCGGTTTAGTAGATACAGAGATTAATTATCTACTGCAACCTCACAAACTTGACCTCTTTATAACATTAGTATAGATAACTTTTGCCCGCAACTTCGTCTGTGTGAATTGTGGAACTTTTATCCCGAGAACTGTACAGCAAACTGCAGGAAATTCGTAAAACTATATTGTTCCTGCTCTAATTTGCAAAAATTGTAGGGAAACGAAAAGGATGGCAATAATAGTCATATATGCACCCGCATACTGCACATTTTCGCATAGGTTGCATTCTAATCGTGGGAGAGGTAAAGCATCAGTCACTGTAATAATAGAGTTGTTAACGAAAATTTTTACTATTCGTTAACGATAACCAGTACGTCAACCATGAGTTCTATCGAAAGGCTTTCGATAGGCTTTTTACGCATCGAAACGCTGTAATCTCATAGCAGATTTTAGTTCCTTAGGTAACCGCTAGAGGCGCTGCGAGGGTTTTCCATACAAATATTTTACGGCGTCGCTAACAAGTCTAGTGAGAAAAACTCATGGTCGAGGCACAGCCACACCTGTGACACTCCATACAAACTTTCCGATACCGCTGCACGCTACAATACCAAATGTCAAACTTGTCAAAATTACGTTTCTACACGTGCAAATGCGAATGTGTGCGTGAGAGTGCGTAGGGTTTGTTGGCAGTACGTCCGTCAAGAACACCGGCAGAATGTGGGAGACCTGAGGTATCTGACGTTAGGGAGGGGCGGAGAGTGGCCATTCTGTATTATTTATTCTGTGGCACAGCCTTCAAATTTCAAGATACTTTAACTTTTTACTATCCGTCAGAAACGAACTCATATGCGGATAGCATATAAGTTCGTTTAAGTCCTTATCTGATTATTTGAATACTTAACTATAACTATTCGAAAACTTATGCTAGAATTTTTTAGTAGTCTCATTAGCCAAACAAATTATATAGTTCTTTAATTTAAAATATTAAACAGAAATAGAATTTCTGTTTCCAAATCAAAAACCTGAGCCGATTGCGGCGCGACAAACGAACAGAAATAGCTGAATCACTTGAGTAATGATCACCCATCACTATCCGAGAGGGTAAGCAACCCCAGGGGATTGAAACAAAGACCGAATATATAGGATCGAAGACAAAAAATTCAGAATTTTTCGAAAAAAAATCGATTGTACTAAGACGATTTTAGTTTAGTTTTTAGATGTAACAGCTGGTGAAACCTGCATGCCTGAGAGATTTTCTCGACGGCATGTGAAGCCTGCCAACCCGTAGTAGGCTAGCGTGGTGGACTATAGCCTAATCCCTCTCGTACTGAGAGGAGACCCGTGCCCAGCAGTGGGACAGTGTATGAGTTGATGATGATAACAGCTGGTTATATCAGCTGTCTCCATATTCTAGTGGTTCTAAGAGCCCCTGTGTTTCAACGGTTCTCGCCAAACTTATTGTCCGGGTTGAAGTTGGCACGAGCTAACTTTAACCCGGCCGTAAAAATCGGAGATAGAAAAATAATGGATCATCTACATCTACACTAATATTATAAAGAGGAAAAATTTGTATTTTTGTATGTAACGAATAAACTCAAAAAGTACTGGACCGATTTGAAAAATTCTTTCCATGTTAGATAGCCCATTTATCGGGAAAGGCTATAGGCTATATATCATCACGCTACGACTAATAGGAGCGGAGTAGTTGCAAAAACGGGGGAAAAAATTATAAGACCACGCGGGCGAAGCCGCTGGCGGGAAGCTAGTATTAAATATAAACGAAAGCTCAAGTCGTAGGCTGTCGTTTTAAATTCATTTTAAACCAATATTTTTCTTTCGCCGATCTCGCCTTTTTCTCGCCAACTTCAACCCGGACAATAAGTTTGGCGAGAACTGTACAATGGTCCACTGCAGGACTAAGAGCGGAAACCGAACCCACACAGGAGCGGGTTCTCCAAGATGATGATTAACTGTGTCGTTCTGAATGGTCACACATCCTTATACAAACCGCGGCAAGCGCAGCTCAACTTAGTGATTAGCGTGGTAATAACCCCCCGTTTCTTTGTCATCTTATCGTAATCCAATAAAACTTATAATATTATTCATTGAAAATCCATAGTTCTAAAATTGTTATAAAAAAGTTTTTAAATTGACTTTTAAAAAAAAGTCGATTATCTCCGAAGTTTCTAAAAGGACATGTTTCCAGGTTTTTGTGTTAGGGTTGGCACGCGTTAGTTAATTATGTTATGAAAGTAAATTTTATTTCTGATCTGATCAGTTAAATTAAGTTGCGCTTGCTACAGTCTGGCAATTTTTTTGTACCACAAGATTGGCAAGTATGCGGCCTGTTTGATGGTAGACGATTATCGCAGCCTATGGACGTTTATAACACCGAAGCGTCACTCACGCGTTGCCAACTATGCAAAAACATCTTATAGGTTTAAGGAGAATTCACTACGCCGACAGTTTAAGGGAATGTTCCTCTTGTTGCAAGCGCATACTTAGAAGGAGCTCTGGCAACCTTACTCACTGCAGGAACATAACACACAATAAAGTGTGATATTTGGCTGCAGTTTTCTGTAAGGTGGAGGTACTTCCCCAGATGGGCTGCTCCTGATTTGAGTCATACATGGCTGTGCCCTACCTCTCTCTGGTTTTGGATGGGTGACGATTCTTAATATTTGGAAATCCCTCGGAGAATTCCAGTTGTCATACGAACACCTATGACAATCGTTAGTGGTAGTAAGAACCCAATATTGCCCAAAAATTGAGTTGTGGAGTTCTGACGGCAGTCGCTTCGTTTAAAATCCTAATATTCAGCCGCATCTGGTTAGACTAGAAGCCGATCCCAGAAATTCATTTTTAACCGACTTCAAAAAGGAGGTTCTTAGTTTGACCTGTAGGTATGTATGTTTGTCCGCGATTATCTCGCGTTTGGCTGAACCGATTTAGATGCGGTTTTTAGAAAAGTATTTGTTATAAAACATTGGTATTTTGATTTTTAACCATGTAATTTGGAGTCGGTGCCAAACAATTTTAAATCGGTATATGATCTTCGTTAATTGTTTCTTTGGCGCCGACTCAGAAAGAGGCAGTTACTTTATCGTCGTTTTCTCTTGTTAAAATGTTGTTGTGTAAATGCGCTCATATCTAGAACGTTTAAACCACTAACACCGTTCAAGGCTCATTTTAGTTCAAGTTCAAGGTACCCAAAAACACACACAAAAATTACGTCATATTTTTAAGTCGGTCTAAAAGTTCACATAACAGACTCGCCAACCCTATCACCTCTATAATAATGAGTTTGATCCTAACCATTTTAAGTTGACCTCCCTCGCTCCCCTCTGTACATCAAATTCGGGAATACATAGGAACAATGCTGGGTATATAGATAGGTTTATATAAATCGGTGCGGCCCGTGTGACAGACCCACGTTCTGGTATCAAAGAATCGGCTTTTAGGGTTACGTAACGGTGAAATGTATGATTTATTATTTATTTATGTATTTTTAAAGGGTATATGACTTAAATCTAATACAAATGTATTTGATTAATATGTGTGCAGACAGATAGACAAATTTTTCATTAATTAAATTAACGATATAATTATCGACGTTTTTCTATGAAACCACAGGGGCCGTAGCCAAGTTGCAATTTGGCATTCGAATCGACAAACGAATAGAAACAAAATCTATAGAAATGACACAAGCTTTCGACAAATCGGGCTGTCACTAATGTCATTTCCATATATTTTATTTTTATTCGTTGGTGTAATCGACTGTCAAATTGCAGCTTGTCTAGGCCCCCAGGGTCCTGTTTAATAAAGCTGACAATTCGACAAGTCCGACATAATTATGTCAAAAAGTGACAATTCGACAATATTCCTGTTTAATAAAGCTTACTAGTGACAAAATTGTGTTAGTGTGAAAATTCTACAAATATGTCATAACTAACTGTATTGTCAGAACTAATATGACTGTGGTTTTTTGACATAATATGTCGGTTTTATTAAACGGGTCTTTAAATTACAAATATTCAAAGATTTCACCTGTCGATTTTCGACATATTTGTCACTTTTATTAAACAGCTTAAGCGAGACAATTCTACAATTTTGACATTTTTTTTACATAAATGTCGCATTGTCAGCTTTATTAAACAGTACCCTGGTGTTTCAACGGAACCCGCTTCAATTGAAACGGTTCGTGCATACCTCTCAGTAATTTTCACAAGTCATCTTGGCGGCCTGTGTTCTCTGATTAATGCTTTTTTCTCATTCTATTCTCTTTTTTTTCTATCCGTCGATTGCTTGTATTATAGAAATATTTTATTTGAAGCAGTTGCGTTTCATACGGCAATGTATTGTTGGAGAAAGATGGGTCAATTCTGGAGGAGTAATAGCTCAATGGTTAAGGTTTAAGGTGTCTGTCTGGAAGGTCGTGAGTTGTCGTGTACTTATATGTCACCTTAAAATCTATCTCAAACTTTTTTTTATACCACTAAGGTGGCAAACAAGCATACGGCCCGCCTGACGTAGCCTATGGACGCTTGCAACACCAACTACTTATCACTCGCGCGTTGCCGATCCTAAAAACCTCTGAGGTTTATGGAGTGTTCACTGCGCCGACAGTTTAAGGGAATGTTCCTCTTGCTGCCAGCGCAGCTGCCTCCTTAGAAGGAGCTCTGGCGACCTTACTGCAGGAACACAACACACAATAAAGTGTGTATTGGATGTATTGTGTGCTATTGTTTTTATACCGTATCTCTTTGTAGTAGTGTATAAATAATCTGGCGTGTTTTTGTCAATGTTGTGTTTGCCCGTAATTGGCATATATATTAGAATATTACCATAAGACTCAATGTATCTATGTCCATATATGTGCTGTGAGCGAACCTTAAATAAATAAATAAAAATAAGTGTGTTATTTGGTTGCAGTTTTCTGTAAGATGGAGGTACTTCCCTAGTTGGGCTGCTCCTTAAATGGCTGTGCCCTACCTCTCTTGTCAATATATTGCTAACAATTTCACGCATTATTTTTCGGTTCTGGCATTGTTTGGTCACAGTTCTAACCTATTCAGATGATCACTTTCAGTTTGGTAATAAATCTATACTAATATTATAAAGCCGAAAAGTTTGTTTGCTTGAACGTGCTAATCTCAGGAACTACTGGTCAGATTTGTAAAATTCTTTCAATGTTAGATAGCCCATTTATCGAGGAAGGCTTTAGGCTATATATCATCCCGCTACGACCAATAGGAGCGGAGTAATCATTGAAAATGTTGCAAAAAACGAGGGAAAAGGTCAACTTCTGTGGGATGAGGTCGCGGGTAAAGGAAATTACATAAGTTAATAAATAAATGATTAGTGTATATTATGCAAGGTGACAATATCTACCTACATTCTATTCTGTCTATCCAAATAGAATTGATTGATTATTTTTATGGCTTTAAAATAATGTTAACACAGCCCGACAATTAAAAACAAAATTAAAATCGGTTAAAAAATAAGAATATTATAATTTTATCTTTACTAATATTAAATGTGAAAGTAACTCTGTCTGTCTGTCACGCTTTCACGCCAAAACTACTAAACCGATTTAAATGATATTTGGTGCAGAGATAGTCTAGAGCCTGAGAAAGGACATAGGCTACTTTTTAATGCGAAAAAAGGGCTCTAAGGGGTTAAAATAGAGGATGAAAGTTATAAGAATTACCCAGACAACGCAGGCGAAACCGTTGGCGGAAAGCTAGGCTTATATTAAAAGAAGAGCGCCCTATACTAGGCTATACTATAAGAGGTTGGTAAAAATTATCTACTATATAAAAATAAGTGTGGTTTTCCTTCCTGACGCTATAACTCCAGAACGCACGAACCGATTTCCACGGTTTTGCATTCGTTGGAAAGGTCTCGGGCTCCGTGAGGTTTATAGCAAAGAAAATTCAAGAAAAAATTCAACAGAAAAGCGGGTTAAAAAGGTTATCAAGACCACGCGGGCGAAGCCGCTGGCGGAAAGCTAGCCATTTATATAATTTATCCTGAATATAAACTTTGAGATCCATTACAAACCAACTCAACGTTGACAATCATTGGCGGCTTATGCATACAGTAATTCAACAATAATATTATTAATGATCATAACCACGAGGGAATTGAGATGTCTGCCCACCCTACATTAATCATAGCACAATGGTACAACGCGCATGCGTTCTTATTATGTACTAGTAAGGGTAGGAAGTGTGTGTTTGTATTATAGTAAACTGTAAGTAGTATATACATATACAAGGTGGAAGGGACATCGAAGCACAAACGTCGTGACAAGGTTTCACTCAACGTCAAAAATAAAATGACCTAGCTCATTCATGTAGAAAATGATCGGTTATTACAGATATTGACATTTTTTTAGCGCGCAGTGTATTGCTAAAAACGCTATCATAACGCTCCGCGGTGCATTTTGTCGTGCGCGCGAACCAAAATAAATGTAATAGTGATTTTTTAATTATAAATCTAATTTGGGTAGATAGAAATAATGATTTTTACACGTTGAAGTAAAAAAAAACTGCTGCGAAAAAAGTTACGGAAAATTTCAACGCAGGCGGGACCAGAATCATGTACTGAACTCATGGTATTCGGATGTGCGTCGATGTCCCTTCCACCTTGTATAGAGAAATTGGTTTTGAAGTTAATTCTTAGCGTATTGGGAACTTCAATGCCTCGGAGAACAAAGTAGATTCAACTGTAATAGGAACATACAATAATGTTACCAAACTATTGCTTAGGGGCAGAATATTTGACAATGCGTTGGTACAAAATTCAGCAGCGGAGTTACCACTTACACTAAGGTGGCAAACAACTTTACTATAGCCTATGGACGCTTGCAACACCAGGGGTATCACTCGCGCGTTGCCGACACTCAAAACCTCTTAGAGGTTTATGGAGGATTCACTCAAAATAAAAATAAAACAAAAATAGTTTATTTTCACATAGACCTTATGCAGGCACTTATGAAATGTCGAAACTAGGTGCACGGTTCCAAATTAGTCGTTTCCTATGGAGAAGAACCGGCAAGAAACTCCATGGTTACTCTTTTAAATTTTGGTTTTTTACAGTGACATCTGATACAATAGTTTGAGGATACTTAAACAAGTATGAAAAAACAATCTAGAAACATTTGCAAAATCTAATACAGAATACATTTTTAAGGAAATAAAATACAGCTAAGCTTGAAATATATGTGTAAAGAGTTTTCCCATTTACAAAGCGTGAAGCTAAAAAAAATATTATATAAAGCAACTGGCAATATTTCACCAGGGTATTGTAATTATTCCAAGCATGAGTAAGTATCAAGTAAAAAACAATAAAGATTGAAAATATTAAAAAAGGCAATTTGAAAACACTGCGCCGACAGTTTAAGGGAATATTCCTCTTGCTGCCAGCACAACCTTACTCACTGCAGGAACACAACACACAATACCAGAAACCGCAACTTGATGATACTTGCATACTTCTTTTCTTGCTTCTTCATTCCACAAGGAGAAAACTACTGCTAACTAGCTATTTTTTTAAGTCACAGTAAAACCTGCTTGAACACGATGATAGTACAGAATGTACGAGTATATATAGTGCGCGTACTATTAATTTTTTAATGTCAAGTCATCTAAATAGTACGGTGGAGGTCGACGCTCTCCGTCTTGTCATCCTGAGCTGGTTTTAAAGACGAAATAAGTTGGTCTAGGTCGGTTTAAACGTAATTTTGGTGATTTCCTTCCACGCACACCCATGTCAAAATTCAAATAATTTTATCTCCTAGTTTGAACATACCTACATGCTTCTTAAATCTCGAGGTTTCGGACCCTTTCCAGCATCTATGGTCACGGGTGACTAAGGTTGTAGGCGTCTTGATGTTATAATTAATAGCAGCTATACTTTATAAGCAATTTGATCCACGCAGAACGAGCTCGCAGTATCATTTGATCTTGCAGTTTTAGGCTTGAATTTAGATTCAATTGAATCTATAATAGAGCTCCCAAGCATATAAATAGTAAATGTATTATATATTAGAGTAGACTATCATCATCATATCAGCCAAAAGAGGTCCACTGCTGAATAAAGGCCTCCCCCATATACTTCCACCGGCACCGGTCGTATGCCGCCTGCATCCAACGACTCCCAGCGACCTTTACCAGGTCTTCGGTCCGTCTCGTTGGAGGTCGTCCCACGCTGCTCACTAAAATGTTCTGCTGATGGTGGCGTTGTGTGTCGGGTCTCTTTATTCCCTATAACATGGTTGAGTCAAACGGCGCCGATACACACGTCATGCTTGTGAACGGGTGCTGTCTGTCGGGACTGGTCAGCTCTTACTGCTATGGCTATTTTCTTTTATATTTTATTAATCCTTACACATCAAACTGCAATAGACTCATATTACTCACAACAAAAAAATGTTACTGTCTCTATCTTTTTTTAAAAAGAGTGACTATGGAGTTTCTTGCCGGCTCTTCTCCGTAAGTCCTACTTTTTTGGAACCGAGCAACTAGTTTGAGTGTTCAAAAGTGCCTATTTATATGGTCTATTTGAAATAAAATATTTTGAATTTTGCTGCGCTTTCCAGTGCCATGCGTTCTACGAGCTATGATAGACTAGAAAATAGAACTTTATGTTTACAAAAAAGAATTTAAACAAATACATATCTACAGGAACTTTAAAAAACGGTGCGAATATGCGTCAAAGTATTCCTTGGCATGTCTTTTTAACTTTATAAGTATAATATCATTGTTGGCATCACTGTCGTATAGCAAACGCGCCCAGAAGACTGGCAGAATTGCCGCGTTGAATGGCAATGCTTATTCCCCTAGAAACAGTACAGAGACTAGACCCAGGCTAGACCAGTTTCGTATTATTCGTACCAAAACCAACTCGCAAACTGAAATCAATACCAACTTGAACCAAAATGGCGGCCACCAACCACATTTTCATTAAAATAAAACATCCTACCATTAATATAACCAAGAAAAGATTAATGTCGGCCAAACAAAGCGTTATAAATTAGAAGTGTAATATGCCAAAGGGGAGCCTACCCTCCGCCATCTTGAATAACGCGACCTCGTGATTGGTCGGCTCGCTTACTAATCAATAATTTTTCTTCTATAGAAAAAGGTCGTAAGTCTTTTGCCGTAAACATTGGAATTTGGACTATCGTGTACTAGTTTTAAGGGTGTAGTTAGCGTGTGTAGGTGTTCGTAAAACAATGGAATTGTAAATGGACTGTGTAGGTAGAAAAAAAGATATTTTTGATTGAATTTTTTGCTGTCGAAGGATTTCGTTGAAATTGGGGACTATATTTTTGTATTTGAACTTATTTAAATGGGTTTGAGATATCTTTATTTCCCATAAGAATTTCACAAATTCACTTACATGAGAAATATTTAAACTAACAGAACGCACAGTAACAGTTTTAGCTAAAATTACAAATATAAAAGAAATAATTGAAAAGTTTTTTGCAATTAAATGTAAAAAGTTAAGTTAAATGAAAAAATTAACTGCCTAACCTGGTAGTCGTAACAGCGATTGCTACCCTTGGGATCCTGATTCGATTCTCGGGCAGTGTTATTCGGTTTTCTATAACATTCTCAGTAGCAAGCTCGGAGTTTATATTTCTAGTCAATAGGGAATATGCAATTTTTTTTTAATATTTTTAAACGATACTTTATATCGTTATGTAGCCGTAAAAAAAATCCAGCGCCTTAAAACTAAAATTAAGTAACAAAAAAAATATTAAATTATGAGAGAGATATTGGCATTTTAAACACCCGCGATTTTGGCGCGCTTGCCGTGACGTCAAAGTCTACGTTCTCTCAACCAAACAACCACGTACAACAGACACTGTTTTAGTAGACTTTGACGTCATATTCCATTTGTGATTTGAATTTCCAACAGAATTTTTGGACTTTTTAATAATTATTATCTCATCGAAAAAGCAATAATATAAAAAAATATCTACATAGACATAATTCTAAAACAATAAAGTTCATAAAAAAAATATTTGACCTATTTTTAAGTCAGACGCATATTCCCTATTAATGTCTTAAACATACCGACGAACTATAGGTGTACATTTGTACACATCTGCTTACCCCTTCGGGGATTACAGGCGTGATGTTGTTATATATAGATAAACAGATGTAGCTAAATATCATCATTACCTACCATAAATAGGTAGTATTTTACACGAAGCGAATTTTTGAGGCTGTAAAGGGTTTTTAATATTTGGATCTACTGAACCGATTTTAATAATCCTTTCACTGTTAAAAAGGTACATTATCCTAGAATACTTATTACATAAAACTCCGTGCCTCGGAGAGCACGTAAAGCCGTCGGTCCCGGCTGTCATATGAACATCTATGGCAATCGTTAATGGTAGTCAGAAGCCCAAAAAAAGCCTGACAACCAGTCTATCCTTCGAATATCGGTATTGCCAAGAAATTGTGTCGCGGAGGTCTGATGGACTGCCATCAGACCTCCGCGACAATTTCTTGGCTCCCACAAGGCTTTTTGGGTTTCTGACTACCACCAACACAGTTCCTAGGTGTTGGTATGTCGACAAATGATTGGGAAAATATGACTTAACAACTAAGGTGTCAAGATGGCACCGCGCGAGTGATACCACTGGTGTTGCTGACGTCTATAGCCTGCGAATGTAGTTTAGCATCAGGGGACCCGCATGCGTTCATTTTAGTAGAAAAAAAAAACTTTTTTCAACAACCAATCCATCCTTTTTTCTAAAACCTCAAATTTGACAAATCTTATTATCTTTAAAGCATGTCGAAGACATTTTTTTTGAACGACTACTGAAATGCAATTAGTAAAGGACGGTTGTTACAAAAACTGTGGTTAAACCCTTTTTTTTTAAACTATTGTCTAGTCGTAAAGTGTTAACAGTTAATTTTTTTTGGTTAACTTTTATCTAAATGGGTTTTGACATACTGGCCCTCAACCATGAGTTCTATCGAATGGCTTTCGATAGTTTTACGCATCGAAACGCTGTAATCTCATAGCAGATTTTAGTTCCTTACGTAACCGCTAGAGGCGCTGCGAGGGATTTCCATACAAATATTTTACGGCGTCGCTAGCGAGTCATGAAAAACTCATGGTCGAGGTACTGATTTCTGATACTCGCGCGAATTAGGTAGAGGAGGTACTAGAAGGAATGCCACTGGTCAAATTTCTGTCTTAAATCTTGACACGAGATTTAAGTTTAGCGGAGAAATAATCTAGTAGATATCTTTACTAATATTGAAGAAAAGATTTATATTTTTATATGTTTTAATGAGTAAACTCAAAAACTACTGGACCGATTTGAAAAAATCTTTGACCATTAGAAAGCTACATTTTTACCGCGTAACATAGGCTATCTATACATCTATACTAATATTATAAAGAAGAAAGATTAGATTTTTTGTTTGAATTAAATAGGCTTCAAAACTACTGGACCGATTCGAAAAATTCTTTCAGTGTTAGATAGCCCATTTATCGGGCAAGGCTGTAGGCTATAAACCATCACGCTATGACTAATAGGAGCGGAGTGGTACTGAAAAATTTGGCAAAAACGGGGAGAAATAAATTATAAGACCACGCGGGCGAAACCGCTGGCGGACAGCTAGTAATAAATAAACTGAGTTTTCTTTCCTCTCTCTCTCTGTACATAAACAAACATGAATTAGTGAAAACTGCACACGTTAAAGCTGATACATAATGACGCAGCGGACGTGACGTCATCGTGACTGGCCGCACAGCTTCCGGGCGTTTGCTTTTTAATTTTTAAGCTTTCTATGATTTGAAATGATTTTGCCTCTCGAATCTGAAATTTAACACAATTTCTAGGCAATAGGTGCCGATATAGGTGCCAACCCGCCCTAGGCCAGCGTGGTAGACTATAGCACACCTGTAACACTCCATACAAACTTTCCGATACCGCTGCACACTACAATACCAAATGTCAAACTTGTCAAAATTACGTTTGTATACGTGCAAATGTGTGCGTAAAGGTGCGTAGGGTTTGTTGGCAGTCCGGCAAGAACACCGACAGGATGCGGGGGACCTGAGGTATCTGACGTTAGGGAGGGGCGGAGAGTGGCCATTCTGTTATTATTTATTCTGTGACTATAGCCTAATCCCTCTCATACTGAGAGGAGACCCGTGCCCAACAGTGGGACAGTATATGGGTTGATGATCTGGTACCGATATTTGGAAAATAGACTGGTGGGCTTTTTAGGCTTCTGACTACCACTAACGATTGTCATAGGTGTTCGTATGACAACCGGGACCGACGGCTTTACGTGCTTTCTGAGGCACATAGTAGTCTCGATGTGTTAAAACAGACAGACTTTAAGGTGGCAAACAAGCATACGGCCCGCCTGATGGTAAGCGGTTACCGTAGCCTATGGACGCTTGCAACACCAGGGGTATCACTCGCGCGTTGCCGACCCTGTCAAAATCTTTTCACACCATTTTTGAAGAACCCCATGCTGTAATCTCTTGGGAAAACCTCTGCAGGAAGCTGATTCCACATCTTGAGCGTCGTAAAACTGACAGCGGGACTCTTGGCAAATCGGTAGATCAGCGTAGTTATAACTTAGTCACGAGTCCTATCATCATCATCAACCCATTAACTGTCCCACTGCTGGGCACGGGTCTCCTCTCAGTATGAGAGAGATCAGGCTATAGTCCACCACGCTAGCCTAATGCGGGTTGGCAGACTACACATGCCGTCGAGAAAATCTCTCAGGCATGCAGGTTTCCTAACGATGTTTTCCTTCACCGTTAAAGCGAGTGATAATTACGCAAATAATTTCGAAAAGTAAGAGGTGCGTGCCTTATTCGACGCCAAAAAAAACTCTGAGAATCATGTTCTCTTTTCTATAATAATATCTCAGAAAATACTGGTCCGATTTGAAAAATTCTTTCAATGTTCAATCATCATGCTACGACGAATAGGAGCTGAGTATAAATTCAAAATGTTGCAAAAACGGGGGAAAATTCAACTTTGTATATGTTATGTATCATAGGAATGCATCATTATCTGTGTCACCTTGTCAGCTGTCAGAATAATGTCAACTGTCAAAAGGGTCTGTCTGTCAAACTGTCAAAAAGAGCGCCAGTCCGGCTTATCTAGCGATTCCGATTGTTTTATTTAATTATTCAACAGTATACCCATATTCTGACAGATATATCTTTCTTTCTGTTTCGGTTTCTTTCTTTCTCGCAGGCAAAGGCTATTAACTAAATATACTAAGTAACATCCAGTTTAACATCACTTTTAACTAAAATAAACACTCAAAGTCGTACAGTTACACAAAATCCGCTGATGAGTGATGACTGGCGGCCATTTTGTGTCGTCACCGTGACTAGAACATGTCCGCGCAAGTGAAAGTGTTCATACCAAAATAATACTGAAGAATATATATGTACCATCACGCTTCTGTACCACGAAAGGTTAGGCAGCTGTGTATTAATGTATTGACGACTTCTGCGGTCTAGTGGTTCGAGTACCGGACTGCTGATCACGACATAGTTTCGATTTCCACAGGACTCAAACATTTGTGTTATGAACATTTGTTTGTTTGTTTGTGCGGGAATCAGCTAGTTATATATATAAAGACTGGGTGTTCTTTATATATAACTAGCTGATTCCCGCACAAACAAACAAATAAATGTTACACCATTTTTTTTATTAGTTATTCTGTTATTCGAGGTACAAATCCAACAAATCAAAAACCGTGAAAATCGGTCCAGCAGTTCTCGAGTTATAAGTGTTGTAACAAACCCGACTTTGTTTTATATATTAGATAAGTATGTATTTCCAAAAAAAATGTTTTTTATACCACAAAGGTGGCAAACAAGTTTGCGCCCCGATTAATGGTAGGCGGTTACCGCAGCCTATGGACGTTTACAATACCAAAGCGTCACTCACGCGTTGCCTACCCTGCAGAAACCCCTTAGAGGTTTAAGGAGAATTCACTACGCTGACAGTTTAAGGGAATGTTCCTCTTGCTGCCACCGCAGCGCATCCTTAGAAGGACCTCTGGCAACGTTACTCACCGCAGGAACACAACACACAGTAAAGTGTGTTATTTGGCTGCAGTTTTCTTTAAGGTGTACTTCCCCAGACGGGCTGCTCCAGATTTGAGCGATAAAGTGCTGTGCCCTGCCTCTCATATAAGTATTATATCCATTGTCTAGTATCCATAGCACAAGCTCTACTTAGTTTGGGAGTAGATGATGCTGTGTAAAATGTCCAAAAAAAACACAATTCGCTGGTAGGTTTAGGTCCCATGTAATAGGATAAGGAACACATATCTCGTAGAACTGATGGCCGCTGGAGCAGAAAGGTTCTCGAGTGGAGACCACGCGCCGGAAAACGCAGCGTGGGACGGCCTCCAACGAGATGGACCGACGACCTAGTAAAGGTTGCTGGAAATCGTTGGATGTAGACGACATACGACCGGTCCCTGTGGAAGTCTATGGGGAGGCCTTTGCTCACCTCTTTTGGCTGACATGATGATGTAATAGGGGGCGAAAAAGAAGAAAGAAAAGAAAGAAACACTTATTCAGCTGCAAGCGAGACACATACATTACATACTTACTAAAAGAAAAAATAGATAAAATAACAAAATATAAGTAAAAAGTACTGTGCCTCACGGCTGCGCTGAAAGGGATTGCGCTGAAGGGCGCTGATTTCAACCAAACCCGGAGTGGGTCCCGGACGCAAACCCAAACCATAAAATAGAGAAGAAACAATAATAAAGAAACAATAAATTCGAGCATAAATTCAGACACCGAACTGCTGGTGGCTAGTAGACCTCTGCCTAATCTTTTGGGGAATATAGGCGTGATGGTATGTTGTTTTTTTTATTATCAGGTAGGTACATACAAAATAAATTAGTAATTCACATCTGTCTATCTATGGGATCGATTTTAATTAACTTTTTTGTTGCTTTGCGTTCGAGTGACGTCGCGTTAAGGTTGGTTGATTTGATACTGTTTTAACTACTATAGCTTGAAATAAAACTACTAAGTTTTTAAGTCAAAAATCAAATTTAAATAGGTTTATTGATAACTTGAAATAAAATTACTAAGTTTTTAAGTCAAAAATCAAATCAAAATAGTTTTATTTTTATATAAACTTTATACAGGCTACTCATGAAATGTCGAATTTAGGTGCACGGTTCCAAATTAGTCGTTTTCTATGGAGAAGAACCGGCAAGAAACTCCATGGTTACTCTTTTAAATTATTGTTTCTTCAAGCACGCTCTGTGCATTGTGCATAAAGTTTTTTTGTTTTGTGTCTTTTAGAGTAGACCAAGAAATAAGATTTATGTTCGGAGCCTTATTTGCTAAGTAATATTAAAAATACATAAAAAAAATAAAAAAAACTGTCTCAAAACTATGTGTTTCCAAAAAATATGGCAATGATGGTTAAATAAGAGCATCCTAAACCGACGAGCATGCATGGGGAGGTTGATGAGCATAGATGAAGCGAAAGTGGTGTGCCAGGATTCTAGCAAGTGCAAATCTATTGTCTCTACGCATCCCAAAAAAAAAGGTCAAAACTGGTAACATTACGTAGTTTTCGTATTCCTTTTGGGTCAAAAGATGCGGTATATATATTTTTAAGTAGGTATCCATTTCGTTCGCCTTAATGAGAACAGCTTTACCGACCAATTTTATTAGTTTCAGTGCTGCAGTGATATCATTCGTTGAAATTAAATTGACTATTATGATCAGGGCATTGAACTGATTGTGTTAAGTACATTAGGTACATGATTCTTATATTATTGTTATAATAACGTTTTACCCCTTTTTAACCCAGTTAGGGGATGAATTTCAATAAAATACAAAACACGTCTTCCTTGAATTCTGTTATAGAATTTTAATGCAAAATATGAAGTAGAAGGAAAGTACCAAGGAATCACGTTGTCCCGTACAATCTTAGCCCCCATTTTTCACCCCCTTAGGGGTAGAATTTCGGAAAATCCTTCCTTATCGGATGCCTACGTCATACAAAGAACACACCCTCCAAGTTTCAGGTCTCTACGATCAGCGGTTTAGGCTGTGCGTTGATCCGTCAGTCAGTGAGTCATTCAGGACAAAGCATTTTATATGTATAGATAAGCTTCTTTAACTGACTCGAAGAAAACAATATCTTCTGTATTTCTGTATATATGTATACAGGGTATTGATTTAATAACCTGCACAGCTTCAACGTAATGTATTATTGTTAACATAAAACATGAGACATTATTTATAATTGGTATTATCTATATGCAATCCTGTAAAAAAGCTGTTGTGTGATTAATAGTTCTCTGAATATATAAATCTACACTTATACTATATGTACGAGTACTATATTATTATTAATTACAGTTCGCGCCAAACTTATTGTCCGGGTTCAAGTTGGCGTTAGCTAACTTTAACCCGGCCGTAAAAATCGGAGAAAGAAAAATATTAGATTTTAATAAATATAAACGAAAGCTCAAGTCGTAATCTGTCGTTATAAATTATTCTAATCCAATATTTTTCTTTCTCCGATTTTTACGGCTGGGTTAAAATTAGCTAGCGCCAACTTCAACCCGGACAATAAGTTTGGCACGAACTGTAATTAATATTATAAATAGGAAATATTTGATTGTTTGTTTGTATTGAAAAGGCTCCAATACTACTGGATTTGAAAAATTATTTCACCGTTGGGAAGCTACACTATGCCCGGGTGATATAGGCTAGGAGGCTATATACAGGGTGTTTGGTAGAACGTTGAACATACGAAAATGGTGGTTAGTTGGGGTCATCTGCTACCCACTGGGCCCAAATTATTTAACCTTGGCCGCAATGTTTTTTTTTTATTTTATTTTTATTTCATAGAAAGTTATCAGTTTTTTATCAATTTAAATTCGAATATCTTTACTTGTGATGGGTAAAACAGGCAGGATGTTGTTTTGTATTAATGTCTAATTATATTCGAATTTTAAATAAAAAAAACTGGTAATTTTCTGTGAAATTAAAAAAAGTAAAAATGAAAACGGTGCGGCCAAGGTCAAATAATTTGGGCCAAGTGGGTAGCAGATGACCCCAACTAACCACCATTTTCGTATGTTCAACGTTCTACCAAACACCCTGTATAATTTATAAGAAATTGACCACGCGAACGAAGACGCTGGCGGTAAGCTAGTGTCTAATAAAGCTAGCAAGAAGTTCGACGTCCGCGCTATGTCTTTGCATACTAAATTAAATAGATGTAAAAATTAAAAATTAATGTATGTTTTTTTGATTAATGTGGGTATATCGTGATCTGATTCACCTGCTCTAAGGATACAGGTAATTAAATCGCAAACCTGTATACAATAAAAAGGTTACTGATTGACTATGGAGTTTCTTGCCGGCTCTTCTACATAAGTATCACTTTTTGGAACTGTGCAAGAAGATTGACCTTTCAAAAGTGCCTATTTTTATAGTCTGATTGGAATAAAAACATTTGAATTTGACTAACTGATCTATCTTTCAACGTACAGCTAAAAGCACTGAATGAATTGGTTTGAAATTCGATACACAGATAGTTATAAGTCGCAGGCATTCGCCCAAAAAGGATTTTGATAACTTTCCCACGGAAATGGGGAAAAAAACCCGACTAATTCGTGGGGAACAGTTAGTAATAATATTATATGTCATAACTAGAAAAACGCAAATGGACTAAGCTAAAAAAAATTCATGATCAAAAAGACGCTATTAAACTTTTTTAAATATTCGCCTTTTTTATTGGATTTTGTGAGGAATGCGTGACTATACACTGTAAAGGACCCGAAAATTTCATAATGTCAATATAAGGCGATAAAATCCATAAAACTTATTTATTTAGAATGTAGCTAAAATTTAATCGTTAATAACCTCCAAAGGAACTCCAATTTGAAACGAACCGAAGCTAAATATACCTAAAGTGATCCAACATATACTGTATAACTAATATCCTGGCCCAGAAAAAAAAGTAAGCGCAACCAATCCGAACGAAACCAAAAACGTATCACCATCTCGCTCTAACACATAAAATTACAATATGTTAAAAAGAGATAGGCATACTTCTCTCAGCGCCGCCGCAAGCTCCGCCTACAGGCTCGATAGGCAGACCGGTTGGTCGAGACAATGTGAAAAAAAAAGCTAGTTCAAGCAAGGGACAAAAAGGTACACTGCCCCATTATTCAGTAGAGGCTGTAAGGAGAGGTATCCTTTGCCGCGAATTAAAAAGTGAAAATCATAGTGCATATTGCTAGGTCATGGATGGTTGCAATTTTTTTTTATTCGGTGACATTTGAATTTCGTATAGTGCGCCCTGACTAAAGTGATTGTGTATTTTGAAATTTCGTACAGTGCGACAAGGAATTAGGTTTTTAATACGGGTATAATTGTTTTCTTATTAATTTAATGGCTTTTGTTAGCTCTACATTTAATAATTAATAGGCTGGTAATAAAATTATTAAAGACGGAAGCTTATTAGCGACGCTGACTGCAATGGGAGTACCTGATGAACATTTTATACTATTCTAAATTCAATTTTTTTAATATGATTATGTTGTTAACGAAGACATGCCTTATAAGACCTCATTGCTCGGTCCTTCTTTGCTAGTTTTTTTTTAAATTATATAAACCGTATCCACATATTCGCGTAGATGTCATATTTCCCGTAAACCTTTAGAAAATTCCTTAAATATTATGTAAAATTTCAAGTTTATACACTTCACAGTTTTGAGTGATATTTCGCTATTAATTAAGTAGGTTTTAAGCTATTCAATATCCTATAATGTTGACCGAAGATAAACCATTTTATACCTCGTTAATTGTTTAAACTCAGAATTACTGATTTCTGCTACTTACAATGAAATAAAAGTTGTTAAAAGTTCGACGTTTCGGACCCGTGACCATGGACGCTGTAAAGGGTCTGAAACGTCGGGAATCCGGATTAAAATAATATCAATACCTGTGTACTTCTGAAATAAGTGCTATAATACTTTGATCGTATGCGTTAATTTTGATATTAGAATGTCTAATTCTCTTTGAACGTTTAAGTAATTCAAAATGGCCGACATGCCACAACATTACGATGATTCTTCTTAGACCTAACTAGCGACACTGGCTCCACTCGGATCCATAATAATTATAGGCTATAAATTTCCTAAATAATCCCTCTTTTAATAAGTAAAAACTGTCTAAAATTCTATACAGTCGTACCTGAGATTAGCCTGAATGAACAAAAGCTCAGCAGGGGATTTTAATTTATTAGGTATATATAATTCGCATTTTTAGGTGGACCGTCCGGTATTACCGCCCATCTTTCCCGTCGGATGGACCCATATCCTTTACAGGACCATTCCACGCGTTAAACTTAAAAAAAAACTAAACATACTTACCTCTTCAATAAAAACTTTTTAGTCGAAGAAAAATACTATCTCGGACAGGGCTTAAAAAACTTTTATTAATGCAAAAATACAATAAAAACATACCTTTTTTGGGTTCGTATAATCCTCATGGATCCCCGCCGCCTGGGAGGCAGGGTATGTCGTACTCACACCAACTAAGAACCTCACTTGCCCTTGGCGTCATGAACTCATGACCATGGGATCAAGAACATTCATCAAAACCATGCCGGGTACTTATTCAACACCTATATATATCCTAGGGTAAGACCGGTTGCTAGGCTTTTCAGGCTTCTGACTACCACTAACAATTGTCATAGGTGTTCGTATGACAACCGAGACCGACGGCTTTACGTTTCGAGACGATGTGACCATATCACCTATCAATACTCTAACCGCGGCTCATTATCATCATGATATCAGCCAAAAGAGGTTCCAAACAATCAATCAAATTAGTTTTATTTTCACATAGACCTTATACAGGCACTTATGAAATGTCGAAACTAGCTGCACGGCTCCAAATTAGACTTTTTCTATCCTATCCTATATAACCGCCATGAAACTCCATGGTTACTCTTTTCACTGCTGAACAAAGGCTTCTCCTATAGACTTTCACAGGGACCGGTCGCACGCCGCCCGCATCCAACGACTCCCAGCGACCTTTACCAGGTCGTCGATCTATCTCGTTGGAGGCCGTCCCACGCTGCGCTTTCCGGAGCGTAGTCTCCACTCGAGAACCTTTCTGCCGAAGTCGCTATCAGTTCTACGAGCTATGTGCTACCACATTGCAGCTACCACAGGTTAATCTTGCAAATCAAGTGGACAGCATAGTTATAGACTTCGCTTCCCTCAGTTGAGTCCAATCATCAGTAATTCTTCTTCAGCCTCGAAGAGCACGTAAAGTCCCGGTTGTCACAAACACCTATGACAAGCGTTGTTAGTGTTAGTCAGAAGCTCAAAAAGCCTGACAACCAGTCTATCTTTCGAATATCGGTATTGCCCAGAATTGTGTTGCGGTGATGGCAGTCTTTTCGTGTAAAATACTGATATTCAGCCGCATCTGGTTAGATTGGAAGCTGACCCCAACGTGGTTGGGAAAAGGAAGATAGTGACTTGAGTCACAGAAAAGACTTCAACGCGTTCGAAGTTAAAAAGTTTTTATTTCAAATATACTTTTAAAAGCATTTATGAACGGGAATTAAAAAAGCAGGTACTGTAAAATTGCGATACATTTAATGCGTATAAATATAACGTTACTGTAAGGTTTTTAGATTTGGATGTCAGTTTTCAAAAGTATTTAACAACAATTTGCGATTTGCAAAGACGAGATTTATTCAATTTTGAATTTTCCAGTTTATTTATTGAATAAATCTTGTCTTCGGAAATCACAAATTGTACTATTCTCAATGACTATTCAAAACAAAATTGTTAATAAAACATTGTAACCATATTTTTTCAAATAGTGTCTATGGAGTTTCTTGCCGCCTTTTCTCAATAAGTCCCTCTTTTTGGAACCGTGCAACTAGTTTGACTTTTAAAAATTACCTGTTTAAGTGGTCTAATTGAAATAAAACATTTGACTTGACATCAACGGGGTATAAATCCAGACTCCGAGCTTCTTCTGGGAACTTTACAGAAAACCTTTTTTCTCTGAACTTTTTTTGTATTTTTTTTGCATTTAAATATCTGTGAGTGGCATCAGTAAGGCCAGTAGCGTACTACAATGTCAGTGATCCATCAAGCTATATTAAATGTCAAAATATTATTATATGCACGAAATTATGAAAAAAAAACAGTTTCAATCGATCCCTTGGGTATGACGATTCAATGAATTTGATACGTTTAATAATGGATTTTTATATATCTGTACTTATATTATAAATGCGAAAAGCAACTGTTTGCTTGTACCGCTTTTACGCTTAAACTGTTGAATCGATTTCGATAAATGATACGGAGATAGATTGTATTTGACTGACTTTATACTTTTATTTGACTGTTTTTAACCCCCGACGCAAAAACGACGGGGTGTTATAAGTTTGACGTGTCTGTGTGTGTGTGTGTGTGTGTGTCTGTCTGTCTGTGGCATCGTAGCTCCCGAATGGATGAACCGATTTTGATTTTGTTTTTTTTTATTTGAAAGGTGAATTAGTCGTGAGTGTTCTTAGCTATGTTTGATGAAAATCGGTCCAAGATGACCGCCGCCACAAAATAGCGAATAACATATTTTTTCACAAATACCTCAATATGGGTATCAAATGAAAGGGCTTAACTAGGACAATACTATTCACTATAAAAAATTTCAAATCCAAGATGGCCGCCACCACAAAATGGCAAATTACATTTCGTGTTGGGGGTTTTCTAAATTTTTAATTTAGGTTAGGTTATTATAGTAATAGTATAGAATAGCTTTCCGCCAGGGGCTTCGCCCGTGTGGTCTGCATATTTCTTATAAATTATATCCTATGTTATTGGTAAAGATGTAGCTTTGTAATGATGAAAGAATTTTTCAAATCGGTCCATTGGTTTCGCAGCTTATTCAAACAAACAATCAAATCTTTCCTCTTTATATCAGTTTTTATATATATATATATATATATATATGTGATATAATATGGGACGAGCCTTTAAAAACTAGTCCTCCAAAATTGGACGAACCCCCTTAATACCTTAAGGGATGTGCCCTTAAACCTCAAACCCGACTCCAATTAAGACTACCGCATTCAACACAATTCTTATTCGAAATACAAAAAAAAAGAACAAAAAAGCATCGACACGACTTTTAAAATGAGAACAGCCCACACTCGTCTCCGAATTGAAAAGGTCCGAGGGACAGAGGGTCCAGAAAAAATATATTTAAAAAAAAATACCGGTTCGACGTTTAAAACGTTGCTGCGGAGGCGTGTAAAACCGTTGTGGTTAATTTAGTTTTCCGATGTAGGTATAATTTTGTTGCATTTTGTATGTGGAGTGGATTTTAAATGCACTTATTTATTTAATGTTTCTTTTTCATGGCTGCTTCATTGGCCAGTAGTCGTAAGTGCGACTTAAACGTTAGAGGTCCTGCAGAGGACGAGCAAAGTGTTGTTGGGTTTTTCTGATAAATTCCCAGTAGCAGCTCTGAATCTAGATTTGTGATTGTGCCAGGTTGATGGCAATAGGCTTGCCGCCTACTACATGGGACTAAAACATAGCAGCGAACTGTCGGACACATCTGCCTAACCCTCCGGGGAATACAGGCGTGATGGTATGTTGTGATAGAAAACGTAGCCTCATCAGTATTATAATACCTACTAGCTTTCCGCCAGCGGCTTCGCCCGCGTGGTCTTATAACTTTCATTCCCTATTTCAACCCCATACAGCGCTAGCCTAGCCTATGTCCTTTCTCAGGCTCTAGACTATCCCTGTACCAAATTTAATTTAAATCGGTTCAGTAGTTTTGGCGTGAAAGCGCGACAGACAGACAGAGTTACTTTCGCATTTATAATATGAGTAAGGATTACGTAATATATTCGCCAAGCGTGATTGAATTTAGATTTTTCTTTATCCGATAGAATATAACTATACTTCCTAGTTGAATCCATATCAATTTGGTGTCTGACTATCATCACCAACCAGGTCCCTCGAAGTCGGTTCTTTTCCTTTAAAGTTAATTTTTGCTTTGACAATATATAATGTACGTCTGCTTAAATATAAAAAATATTAGGTACACAATCCGACAGTCCACCGAAACCAAAGTACCACAACACATACCGGTATATTCTGTGTTGATACCGACGCTGTGGGATATCGATTTGAATGGGGGTCCAAAAAAACTTGACCCCCGCTGCGGGGCACTGTACACTGCGTTCACACCCTTCTAAATTCTTGTAGTTGCTCTGTGTATATGAGGCTCTTTAACGATAGCTTTTTAATACTTATAGGTTATACACATATTCTTATACCGAGCATCCTAATGTCATTATTTCGGACTAACTCGTCAAACCTTGTCTTTGTTCATTTTGTTTTGAAAAAAGAACTGCAGCCGTTCGCTGTGTATTTCATTTTTATTCCAAAAATCAAGAACACCTGATTCTTGAAGTTATATCTAGACTCTACCTTATCCGGATGCGAAATTTTAATATTATACTTTTGCTTCTTTCTTCAAATTGTGTTTTTTTTTTATCAGTAATGCCCGTCCATTGCAATTTCATGACAGTTGTAATCGTAAAATTGTTGATAAGTTATAAACAAAAAAATAATAGTAACCCGCTACTATTAATAAATCCTTGTTTGTTAATTGGTAATTAAAGTTTTTATTCGATTATTACTTAGAAGTTCTAAGGCACCTAAAATCTATGCACTCAATATTTTTTCTTTAAAATAAATTAAAAGACTTCAACACTTTTTTGTCTCTGTCTTAATGACAGCTCTTTTGATTCTCAGCATGAATCATAAAGGCACTGCCAACATTAACATTTAATACCTAGTAATTTATACCACTGCCTATATATGGCATAAGGAAAATTAAAAAAAACTCATAAAAAGGAGCGTCGAATCAGATGACTGCAACGAGAAACCGCAAGATCGACACATCGCCATCTCTCTCTAACATGTTCGGATTTTAAATTAATTCGAAAATTGAAACAAAAAGTGTTGCGCAAGAAAGGGACGGCCGTATGTCAGTTGATTCGGTTTGAAATTGGAATGTGGAACCGGTTAAGGTTGGGACTGCATGATTCGAATGTGAATTTCGAATTTAAGTTGAGTTGAAAATGAATCGAGTATTTGTGAAATTACAGTCTTGTATCGATTTAAAATGCATTGAGATATTATTGACTGTGTCCAGTGGTGTATAGATTCTACCTGTATTTGATTCTCAGGTCATTCCTATGAGTGATTCATGAGGAAGGTTTTGGTATATAATTTACTAGCTTTGCGCCAGCGGCTTCGCCCGCGTAGTCTTATAAATTTCCCCCCCGTTTTTGCAACATTTTTCATTGCTACTCCGCTCCTATTAGTCGTAGCGTGATGGTTTATAGCCTAAAGCCTTCCTCGTTAAACAGGCTATCTAACACTGAAAGAATTTTTCAAATCGGTCCAGTAGTTTCGGAGCCTATTCAATACAAACAAACAATCAAATCTTTCCTCTTTATAATATTATAATATAGACATATAGATTACGGTTTTGTGTAAATGGGCTAAAATCTTACTAATATTATAAATGTGAAAGTTTGTGAGGATGGATGGATGGATGGATGTTTGTTACTCTTTCACGCAAAAACTACTGAGCGGATCTGGATGAAATTTGGCACAGAGATAGATTATAGTCTGGAATAGCACATAGGCTACTTTTTATCCCGGTAAAATGTATGGTTCCCTTAGGATAGCGGGCGAAGCCCCTGGCGGAAAGCTAGTATGACGATAAAGGTTGAAGACGTTGCTAGTGGTAAATCAAAATAAATTGGCGTCCCATTTACGTCCTTCCCGTATATGGAACAAAGTCAAGATGGCCGCTCGTTGCTCCATTAATAAATATCTATTAAAAACAATTGGTTACAATTGGTATGGATGAGAAGTGTTTCCTATTGGTTTAAAAGAAATTGATGTCAATTTTACTGAATTGAAAATGACAGTAGAATTGACAAATCTTCACTATAGTCCGCGCGGAACTAGTTGGCCGCGCCGTAAGTAGGGACGGGGGTGAGGCGGCGGGTGCACTGCGCACAGGTGACGTCGCCCCTCCGTCCCGCCGCCCATTACCTAAGGCGCGGCCAACTAGTTCCGCGCGGACTATACATATTGTAAACTAGCTAATGCCTGCGGTTTCACATGCGTCCATATTGCTCGGCTCCTAAGTGTCGTAGCGTGATGTTATATATCTTATAACCTTCCTCAAGAAATGGGCTATCAAATGCAAAAAGAATCAATCAAATCCCATCAGTAGTTTCAGATATAGGCGGTGACTTTAACATAAACGTCCTTGAGAATAACATAAAAACTAGCCAGTTTCTAGATCTAATGTTGGAATATAGACTTACACAACACATAAAAAATCCTACGCGTATTACAAAAACCACATCTACATGCTTAGACTTGATATTTACAAATGTAAACACAAATAAAATATATACAGCAGTGGAGGAATTAGGTTTCTCAGACCATAGTGGAACAATTATACACCTTTCTATACCACATCCCACAACACATCAATCTACTTGGTACACTACAAAGAGATTATTCACTAATACAAACATTTTAAAGTTTAAGACTAAATTAGAGACACAAGACTGGAGTAATATTATAACTACAAGCCAAAATATAAATGATAACTATAAAGCATTTAATGACACATTAACAAACATTATGAATGAATGTATACCAATACGTAAAATCAAATTAAAATCAAACTTTAAGAATTACTGGTTGACCACGGGCATCAAAACATCCTGTAAAAATAAAAGACTGTTAAAAATACTCACACTGAAAACTAAAAACCCAATATTAACACAATACTACAAAACATATGAAAAAATCTTAAAAAAATTAGTAACAACATCAAAAAAATTGCACTATATCAACAAAATAAAAACATCTAGCAACAAAGTCAAAACCATGTGGAAAATAATAAACGAAAGAACAAATAAAACAATAAAAAGAGACAAAATTAACATAACACTAAAAACAGATAACAATGATTTAACCTCTGATCCCAAACAAATTGCCAACATTTTTAACAACTTCTTTGCATCCATCGGAGAGAGTCGCTCTCAACAAACACACAGTAAACCAGAAAGAACCTCAGTGCTCTCTCCTACCGAAAATACAATGTTCCTAAATCCTGTAGACCCTCGAGAAGTAAATAATTTGATAAAGGGGCTAAAAAACAAACTCAGCCATGGCATAGACGAATTCCCACCGATCCTACTTAGACAATGTGCAGACCAACTTACTCTACCATTCTGTAATTTAATTAACCAATCTTTCGAAGAAGGTATTTTTCCCGATCAATTAAAAAAGGCATTAGTGAAACCTATCCATAAGAAAAATTGTAAAAAAGACCCTAATAACTACCGCCCAATAGCTCTACTACCTACAGCATCGAAGATTTTTGAAAAAGCAATGTGTAATCGCGTATACGCCTTCTGCGAGAAATATAAAATATTTAACGAATGTCAAAATGGTTTCCGTAAAAACCGATCAACAACCTTAGCGGTATATAAATATATACAGGAAGCTATTAATATAATTAATAATAAGAAATACGCAATAGGCATATTGCTTGATATGACTAAGGCCTACGATAAAGTGCAATATGAAATATTATTAAATAAACTCTATGGTATAGGAATACGGGGTAAACCACATGAGTGGTTCAAATCATACTTAAAAAACAGAATACAACAAGTAGAAATAGAATTCACTAACAACAAAACAAACGAACTACAAAACTTCCGATCTGAAAACAAAATGATTAACGCCTCAATACCACAAGGGAGCGTTATTGGATGCCTGCTATTCCTCATATATATAAATGATCTTCCAAAAACCATAGAGGGACCATGTGTATTGTTTGCAGATGATGTTTCCATTATTACCTCATGTCAGGATAACATAAACCTAAACAACACTCTTAACGCCATACTTTCGAAAACAATAACCTGGATGAACGAACATAACCTTGAAATTAACTTCACAAAAACCAAATTAATTACTTTCCATCCCTACCAGAAGACTCCTCTAAATGTAAACTATACTTTTAATAACCACAAAATAGAATTAGTTAACGAATTCACCTTACTAGGCTTAACAATAGACACCAATATTAATTGGAAACCACACATACAAAAAACTAAATCTAAAATGTCTAAGTTCTCTTATGCTCTTTGTGAGATAAAAAAAGCCACAAATCTGCAAACAGCCCTGACTTCATACTATGCATACGCTTATGCATGGCTTAGCTACGGCATAATCATGTGGGGTAATAGCACAGACGCACCAAAACTCTTTACAGCTCAAAAAAAACTAGTCCGTATCCTAGAAAATATACAACAAACAGATAGTTGCAAACCTTATTTTATAAAATATAATTTATTAACTTTACCCTGCATATACATTCTGGAAATATGTAAATTTACACACCAACACCAAGACTTTTACACAAAACGCGAAGACATACAAACAAAATACACACTACGACATAAAACACGATTAAATCTGCCGAAGTCATACTTAAAAATACACTCAACTAGCCCTTTAGTCATGTCAATAAAAATTTATAATAAATTACCAAAAACAATTAGAACTGAAAAAAAGATTAAGATATTCACGCACAAACTAAAACAGTTCCTCCTAAAGAAATGCTATTACGGGATCGATGAATACCTAAACGATAAATCCTTTTAACTCCTGCATGCTATACAACAGACTCAAAATTAAATAACTAATAGATAATAACTATAAATAATAACAATAAAAAACTACACAACATAAATATAGCTAGATTATACACAAAATAAAACACACATTACACATTATACAAAATATATATAAAAAAGAGTAAAAAGTAATAATAATATTGCAATAACAATAATAAATGATAACCTAACAATAAATAAATAACTCTACTCATAAATAATAAAAATATATATTCTATAAAATATATAATAATTTCATCATAAATAAATAAATTATGATATATAAACAGTAATCAATAATAAATTAATTATAACTATGTACACTATAAATAATAATAATAAATACACTATAAAATATAATAAATACTTAATAATAATAATTGAGTAAATTATTAAAAGTAAATGTATAAATTTAACACACCATCCATCTATCATCCATCTAATTTTAATTAATTTCAAAAAAAGAAACGCTCCTCCTCTCTTCTACTTTACTAAAACTTTGCTGTGCCCGACAGGGTCCATAATTGACACTTACTGTAACTAACAACAACTTTATACATTATGGAATGCAATAAAGAATTGAATTGAATTGAATTGAATATAAGCGCGTTGAAAAAAACTTCTGTTTTATAAGTATAGTTTGACGCTGAGTTTATTTGTTCGTAGGGTTGCCAACTATACTGTTTTAAACAGTATTATACTGTATTTCACTAAATTATACTTTTACTGTTAAACAAAAATAAAGTATACAAAATACTGTTTTCAGCATCAAAATTCTTAGTTACACTCACACAATTAAAAAAAATATATATATTTAAAATTAGAAAACCCCCGACACAAAATGTATTTTGCCATTTTGTGGTAGCGACCATCTTGGATTTGAAATTTATCATAGTGTTATGTATTCTTCTAGTGAAGCCCTTTCATTTGATACCCATATTGAGGGAGTTGTGAAAAAATATATAATTCGCTATTTTGTGACTCATTCATCTTTCAAATAAAAAAAACAAAATCGAAATCGGTTCATCCGTTCGGGAGCTACACACACTAGGGACACACACACTGCACATACACACACACAGACACGTCAAACTTATAACACCCCGTCGTTTTTGCGTCGGGGGTTAAAAACAATAAATAAATAAAATACTGTTCATATTTCTAAAATACTGTTTAATATTCTTCTCTATGAAGAATATTACTCCTGAATGTACTTTATTTCTTGTAAAAAAGTTGGCAAACCTATTTGTTCGGGGCCCCCTCAGAAAGTAGTGTATGGATTTTCATAAAATTTTCTAGTAAGTAATCTAGTAACCCATAAAGCTTTCACATGATTCGCATCCTGATTATTTGCCATTGTTTTAGATAATAATTGAATTACCTAAGTGAAATTTTTACATAGAGATTTAATATCTTTATGAGAAACTTTTGAATGTAAAAGAATGTTCCAATGTTGGCCCTTTCTAACTCAGCTCTGCATAGTCATCGTAAGCTCGTCTGCTGATACCTGGAGGTTGATTTCGATTCCCGAGTCGAGCACTGTTATTTTGTTTGTAAAAACAGTGTGCTTAAACCATTAAAAGTCTAATAACGTAAACAATTATTGTAATAAACAACTTGTGGTTAAATTAAAACTGTGTTACGCCTGTCGCGATCAGTCTGTAGATGGGTGACCATTCTTAACACACCGAGACCCCTCCGTGCCTCGGAGAACACGTAAAGCCGTCGGTCCCGGTTGTCATACGAACACCTATGACAATCGTTAGTGGTAGTCAGAAGCCCAAAAAGCCTGACAACCAGTCTTTCCTTCGAATATCGGTATTGCCCAGAAATTGTGTTGCAGAGGTCTAATGGCAGTCGCTTCATGTAAAATACTGATATTCAGCCGCATCTGGTTAGACTGGAAGTTGGGGTCAACATGGTTTGGAAAAGGCTAGGAAGAACAATTATTATAATAAATAATTCGTTTTTACTGTACCTAGTCACGTGAGGAATGTAAGGTGTGTGTGGATGTGATGGTGTATGAAATATGTCTCTATGGGGTGTCCACGTGTATGCGAGGATTAGAATTTCACCATTTCTTTAGTTTCATCGTCAGTTAGTTATTTAGTTTGTTAGTGTGAATACTTGCACTAAAAGTTGACTGAATTTATAATTATCACGATTTAAAACCGCTTAGAATACCTCCTAAAGTTATGGAACGTTGCTGAAAATATCGAGGCTACTGAATTGCACTACAATTTCTGTACCGACTACTTGCTACAATCAATCGATCAAAAATAACAATTACATAATGTTTTGTTAAAAAAACAGCGTGTTGTTGTAACCTTGGCAATGACTTGTCGCGCCGCTTGCGCCGAAAGTGAATTGATCTATAGATCATAGATCTATGGATCATGGATCATTGGCGTGTCGGTCGCGTTCATTGTTGATTATTTCTACCGTGTTTTGATCGCGAATGGAAAAAAAGAATGGATTGATACCTATTCTATTGTGCTATTTACGGAAATACATAGCTTTTACGCTTTATGGCACGATGGCTTAGGCAGAGGTGTTAATGTTTAAGCCCAGATGCAATAAAGCTCTTCTTAATTAACCCTTAATACTGTTCCAAAACCCAGATCGCTGACATAGCCCAAAAAGCTGCCAGCTTTAAGTGGAACTGG
The DNA here is from genome assembly GCA_946251955.1 of Acronicta psi. Lineage (NCBI taxonomy): Eukaryota > Metazoa > Arthropoda > Insecta > Lepidoptera > Noctuidae > Acronicta > Acronicta psi. The sequence continues at coordinate 1,744,033 of OX276498.1, read as the reverse complement.
GCTGGACACGTCTGCGGCATGTCAAACGAGCTGTGGGCTAAACATATTACCGAGTGGGACCCACAACATGGCAGACGACAGCGTGGGAGGCCCAGACGAAGATGGCGGGATGAGCTTGATTCCTTCTGGAAGGATTAGTTTTCTTTTATACCACTAAGGTGGCAAACAAGCATACGGCCTGCCTGATGGTAAGCGGTTACCATAGCCAATGGACGCTTGCAACACCAGGGGTATCACTCGCGCGTTGCCGACCCGAAAAACCTCTTAGAGGTTTATGGAGGATTCACTGCGCCAGTTTGAGAGAATGTTCCTCTTGCTGCCAGCGCAGCGCATCCTTAGAAGGAGCTCTGGCGACCTTACTCACTGCAGGAACACAACACACAATAAAGTGTGATATTTGGCTGCAGTTTTCTGTAAGGTGGAGGTACTTCGCCAGAAGGGCTGCTCCAGATTTGAGCGAGAAATTGCCCCTGTTATTTTACACAGATTTCAAAAACTCTGGGATTGGCCTTGGAGACTGTCGATTTTGCAATCCAGTCGTTATTTCACTAAGCAATCTCTCCTTTTGCTTTGGTATCCAGGAAATAAATAACGTCAAATAAACCACAACGCACCACAAAAAAGTTCTAAATATAATCAATTTAACCATACTTAATTCTGTCCGGTCGTAAAAAAACACATGTCTTTAATTGTTACAACGACGCCATGTTGTCGGCCATCTTGTAACCTTCACACTCCACCAATCAGGGGGTTTTTAGAGTCAAGCGGGCTAGCGATACGGTTGTTATTTGGATGGGTGTTCGGGATGTGAGACTTTTTTAATTATACTAGCACGATAGTTTGTTAATTCGTATTGTTGTTAAAACCTACTATCTATACTAATATTATAAAGCTAAAGACTTTGTTTGTTTGGTGGAACGCGCTTGTCTCAGAAAATATCTAATTCTTCTAATCGGAGGTTAATGTTTCTAATCGAATCCTATTCAACGAGGAAGGCTATATATTATCACGCTACGACCAATAGGAGCGGAGTAGTCATTAAAAATGTTGCAGAAACGGGGGAAAAATTCAACTTCTTGTATGAAATACTGTTAACCTCTATTCATTTGTCTCTGTATAACTATCCTAGTAAATAGTATAATGACGACGTCTGTGGTCTAGTGGTTCGAGTACTGTACTGCTGATCACGAGGTCGTGGGTCCGATTCCCACAGGACACAAACATTTATGTGATAACTTAAGTGTTTGTGTTTGTCTGGGTGTTTCTTATATATTATAAGTAAGTATTTACAAAAAAAATGTATATAAGTATTATATCCATTGTCTAGTACCCATAGTACCCTCTGCTTAGTTTGGGCACAGTGTAATAAATCTCTAACAGTGAAACGACTCGGCCGTCTAGACAGGTCAACGATGAGGTGGGTTGCGGGGCAGAGCGGCGTCCCCCCACCGCTTTTTCGCAGGCGGCCCGTCCGCCCGACATATACTGCGCGTCGGTACGGAGTTTCAAGTGCATCGCCATCGCGCTATCGTTAATATTATTAAATTTATTTCGAATATTGCCGATGCGACAATTTTTCAAAAATAATGCGTTCTACTTGTGCAGTTTACGGTTGTTTGCCGACATCGTACAGCAGTAATAAAGGAGAATTGAGATTTAATCGATTTCCAAAGGATGAGAATCGATAAGTGCCTCCTAACCTATTATGTATACCTACCTAAAGTTATATTATCTATACAGTAAACAGAATAAAGTATCTATCCGCCGCCACCGTGTGTTTAGGTACTTACAAAAAAAATATTTTATCCTTACAATGGGTTTTGGTTCGATTTTTTAGATAAGTAAGATAAGTAGGTACCTATTGTTGGTATTTTACGGGATAATAAGTAAGATTTGGCGAATCTAAACTTATTGATTACTTTATTATCTATGTACCTATATTCTATGATTTTTACGGCCGGGTTAAAGTTAGCTCGTGCCAACTTCAACCCGGACAATAACCTGTACCTATGCCGGAAATAGCGTAATGTCTAGGTATCTAGAAAGGTTGACGTAATATAACCCTATAACCCTTTATACGATGATGAAATTTGTTCTAAAATGAACTTACCAACATAATATCACCTGTAGGAACGTAAGTACTTGCAAAATGTGTTTTTTGAGAACCCTAAGCTATTTATATTTTTCTGGAAATCAGTACTACTACAACTAACACATAGAATAATTTGAACTTAAAATATATCGCCTGTAAGAACGTAAGTACTTGCAAAATGTTTTTTGTGACAACCCTAAGCTCTTTTCAGTGTCTAGACGATTGTCGGCATTTAGCGTCCACACAAAGGAGTTGGATCACTATCCGTTGTTACATTATGGTTTGGGACTAGATGATGCTGTGTAAAATTTTCCAAAAATATTTATCTTAAAAAATGTGCTGAAAAATGATCTCGTCTAATTAACCCTAAAACAAACCCCAGTAGCCACAGAACATAAATAAATTAATCTCTAACACGTTCCAAAATAATCCCGACTTATCTTAATAACCCGTTCGTCGTGGCGGTGAAAAAAAGTCATGTCGCCACTGACTTTGGGGTCTTAAAGACCGAACAAAGAAAGGATTAGTTTTAAGTCTTATTGTGTAGGAATACGGCTACCGTTATTCATATAAGGGGTTTTGTATAAATGTGTCAAATGGTTTTGGGGTAATTTTTGTATTGAAGTTTTTTTTGGTGGCGAAGTTGTGTTTAAATGGTTTTGTTGGTATTCACGACTCACTGATTGACCGTAAAATCTTAAAAACTATGTGGCAAAGGACATGGCTAACTGACAGCCCGTAACATTCAAATATTCATTAATTAATTATAGTGTGTTTATAATTGTCATAGAACTTTCTGGGACTAATCAAATAATTAAAGGATTTTCACAATTTTTTTTTTATACCACAAGGGAGGCAAAAAAGCATGTAGCTCGTTTGATGGTAGACGGTTACCGTAGCCTATGGACATTTATAACGCCGAAGCGTCACACACGCGTTGTCGACCCTGCAAAAACCTCTTAAAGGTTTATGGAGGATTCACTGCGCCGACAGTTTAAGGGAATATTCCTCTTGCTGCCAGCGCAGCGCATCCTTAGAATGAGCTCTGGCAACCTTACTCGTACTCACTGCAGGAACACAGCACACGATAAAATGTGTTATTTGGCTGCAGTTTTCTGTAAGGTGGAGGTACTTCCCCAGACGGGCTACTCCAGTTTTTAGCCAGTATCATATAAGTAATTGTTTGACACGAATAATGTGGACTTTAAACCTACTTATAGATACATCAAACGTCAAAAACAAAAACACAATCCATTTCTTCAACAATTTTTCTTAGTACAATATCTTTAAAATTCCTCTCAATTATGATTTACACAAGTAACCCTTCTACTACCGTTTATAATTATGCAGCGGTCTTTTGGACCCTTTCAAAGTTAAAGAGATTATCGGTCAGCATTCAAAGTGTTGTTTTTTTGCGGTCAACCGTGGCACAGTGCAATGATTTATAACTTTACTGACTTGTAAATTGTCTTTTACAAAGAAAATGGCGGTGTTCTGTGCAAAATTATTTTTCGTATCTCAAGGGAGTTTATCAATGTGTTTGCTGTTGAGGTAAAATTTACAGTAGGAAGCATTTTTTTTAATTCTTATTGTTTCGGAGCGGTGGAACTGTTTTGTTTTGGTGGTTTGGATACAAAAGATTCGTGGATATAGGGGTTGTTTGTCGTAAAGCATAGGTCCTCAATCTAATTTTGAATACCGCCCTAATACTTACTGCAATGTAATTCTAAAAACTTTACTTATACATTATTATCATCTTCAAACCATATACTGTCCACTGCTGGGCACGCGTCTCCTCTTAAAATGAGAGGGATTAGGTTATAGTCCACCACGCTGGCCTACGGGTTGGCAGACTTCACATGCCGTCGAGAAAATCTCTCAAACATGCAGGTTTCCTCACGATTATTTCCTTCACCAAACAAGCGAGAATTAAGCACATGATTTACGCAACTGACTAAATCTGTTCTTTTCAGGCGAGTATCTGATCCAGGGTGAGCTGCCTGAGGAGCTGGTCAGCAGTGAGGAGTCTCGCTTCGACTTGTTGGAGGAGGCTCTTGGACTTGTCGAGCTCGGAGACGAGGCTGACACCAAGAATGAACCGCCTGAGGTAAGGCACATCAGGAAAACCTAGGCTACTTTTTTCTATCATCACTAACTCACTGCTGGGCACGGGTCTCCTCTCAGAGACCCGTGCCCAGCAGTGGCAGATGAAAAAGGTTAGGCTATAGCCTAGTGCGGGTTGGCAGACTTCACATGCCGTAGAGAAAATCTCTCAGGCATGCAGGTTTTCTCACAACGTTTTCCTTCCCCGTTGTATTATTATTTACTATTTTGTTAGCGCCTATCGTGTCACTTCAACCATGATGGTTGTCACCGCTAAACCCTGCGGCTGACATAAACTGCAGGATTTGCTTAGGGGTAAGCTCTTTTATTTCATGAGGGCTAAGAATGTGTTTCCCTTGATGAGCACTGCGCTTGTGTATTAGCGATCCACATTCCCCTAGAAGGTGGAGTGGCGTTTCATCATCATCCTCACAGCGTCGGCAGGTACGCGTATCGCTCAGCCTTAGATTGAACATGTAAGCGAGTGAATTAATTATTGTCTTTTCTATACTAAAATAACCGCGGAGTCCGCGTCTAGACAAGCATAGTGTATGACACTCACTGGCCATGTGGAGTGACGACTTGCGAAAGGCAGCTTGGGCATTGACTGGATGAGAAAAGCCGAAGATCGGGCTCTGTAGTGTTCAGGAGAGACCATTTTTTTTCTTTACGGGGTAAAACCTTCAAAAGGCTCCCGGTCTTTGGGGATTAGACCGAGGGTCTATGAGATTCTTACCCACTCAAACCACCCCAGTGACCACCAGCAGCACATAGAGGGGGGCACTGTTTCCTTTTAAAAGAGGAGAGTCAGAGCCCCCTGAGCGACGCCAAAGCACATTCCTGGGGTAGCGAATAAAAACTAAAAACTATCGAATTATTCGAATGTATTCGAATAACTACACTTTTATTCTATTGTCCGTCGATGGTAGTAGAACGCGCGTGTAGTAAATTGGACGAATGAATCGATGGCGGCATCGATTTTTATTCGATAAAATTAGTAGTACTATAATAATAATAATATATTTATTTGCATAAAACATGATATAAGTAATAGGTACTTATTAGAACTAACATGTTTTGCTGAGGATATACATAGTATGCAAAATTGGTAGAAAAAAACACATGAGTTATTAATGTTTTTCAAAGTATTCGTTTAGGCTATAGTAATTATTATTGCATAACCATTCTTGTAGCTTTTCCTTAAAAGAATAACGTGTGCTTAATAATTTTAGATAGTTAGGTAATTTGTTGTATATACGCACACACATAGCCAAACAGCTTAAATAAAAATAGTCATACTATTATTAGTAATACTAATACTAGTATTCGCAACTATTACTATATTAAATTCATTCGATTCTTTAATAGTCATACGATTGACTAGTTCTAAACGTTATTCATTCGTTTGTTCGATAGTTATTCGATTGTTTTATCGAAGTAACGAATAAGTCGACAGTCGAATACATGCAAATACAATTGTCGATTCTATCGATTATTTTTTTAGTAGCAATCGCCCATCGCTATCCTGGGGCATTAGGAGAGTGGACGATGCAGGCTGATGATGATAATAAGGCTTTTAGAGCTACTTTTAACATGTTGGTGTATTTGCAGGCGATAGAGGGCAGCAGCAGCGGCAGCAGTACCTCCGAGATGCTGCACCCGGCGATGCGGCATGTGCCGCATCATCCGCTGGCGCACTATCACAACCAGGTCAGTGAAACTTTTATATACAGACACTAGCTTCCCGCCAGCGGCTTCGCCCGCGTGGTATGTTATTATACATATAAACCTTCCTCTTCAATCACTCTTATCTATTAAAAAAACCGCATCAAAATCCGTTGCGTAGTTTTAAAGATTTAAGCATACATAGGGATATAGGAACAGAGAAAGCGACTTTGTTTTATACTATGTAGTGAAGCGACGTGTGCGCAGATTCGTCAGCGTTTGCCGGTGAATTTAAAACACTCTTATATAATGTTGTCTTGTACAGATAAGAGATGATGATGATGATGATGATGATACCTACCGACAGTAGCGCCACCTACCGGGTCCAATTGTTTTCAAACCATCCGGGAACCCATTGAAATATACGTACAAACTTGCAACCAAATCTGTCCAGCGCTTAGGAAGAGTTAGGTGAGAAACACACATACGGTAATACACTGAAAGACTTAACAGAAATGATTTTTAGAATAAAATTGAGTAGGAAATAGGTAGTTAAAACATTATCAATTCATTTAGCGGCCTACATGTAAAATGTATAAAAAATACTTATATTATAAAGCTAAAGAGTTTGAACGCGTTAATCTCAGGAACTACTGGTCCGATTTGAAAAATTCTTTCAGTGTTAGATAGCCGGTTCATCGAGGAAAGCTATAAGCTATATATCATCACGCTACGACCAATAGGAGCGGAGTATGAATGCAAAATGTTGTAAAAACGGGTGGAAAATTAAACTTACAGAAACGAAGTCACATGTAAAAGCTATTAGGTGTATTTAGTACTTCTGTCTGACCTTTTGAGAATACAGTCGTGATGGTATGTAATGTTTAATACTTCCTGCTTTAATAAACCTATCATTACTTTCAGCTTTCAAAACAGTATAGTTAGATGCTTACTCTGCAATATTCCAGGAAGTTTTTCTTTGTCCAACCATATATGGCAACGCAATTTTATACGGTAAAAGAGATTTCCGGACAGATAGTAAAAAATATGTGTATTAACTAACTGTTGCTGGCTGATTCGCTTGCATTTTAAATGACTGATATTTTTTTTTATACCACTGAGGTGGCAAACAAGCATACGGCCCGCCTGATTGTAAGCGGTTACCATAGCCTATGTACGCTTGCAACACCAGGGGTATCACTCGCGCGTTGCTGACCCGAAAACCTCTGTTTTATGGAGGATTCACTGCGCTGACAGTTTAAGGGAATATTCCTCTTGCTGCCAGCGCAGCGCATCCTTAGGAGCTCTGAAGGATATTTTGAGACAAATGGTAAATAAATAAATAAATAAATATCCTGAGACATTTTACACAGCACCATCTAGTCTCAAATTAAGCAGAGCTTGTACTATGGTATAAATAATTGCTACCTACACCAGTGATGAAATCCAGACACCGAGCTGCTACTGGGAATTTCTCTGAAAAACCCAACAACATTGCTCGCCCCGGTAATCGAACCCACCTCCAACGTAGCAGTCGCGTTTACGACCACTACCAACCAGCCGGGCTAACGTGCGCGCCACGACAAAATTTTGTCTACTCTTTTGTCTCGCTCTTCCTCGTGCGAACACGAGACAAAAGCACGACATAAGCGTCGACAAAATGTTCTCGCGGCGTGCATTTTAGCCCGGCTGATTGATCAAAATATTTTTTTAATTTTCGTCTGTCCACGAACTCTCCGTCGCGTCTCGGCTTAAAAAAAACGTCGGTACGTAACGAATCAAAGGTGGTATGTAAGTTTGGAACTTTTAAATAGTGATGATAAATGAATCGATGTCGTTGGGATCATTGTACCACACACAGCGCGGGAGGGTTAAGCGGTGGTCCAATGCACACGACTTTTGAGGGTTGGTTCGTCTGAGATTTGGTGATACCAGGATATTTTGACCTGTCATTGTAGGGAAATCTTACTAAGTATATTATAAAGAGACTAGTTGCTTGTCCCGCCAGCAATACATTTTCCAACATCACAGAGCTTCTTCATAGATTTTTAGTTAGTAATTTTTGTTTAGTTTAATAATTGATTTTATTTCCTACTTTTTTTAATATACTAGTGTCACTCTCACAATCTATACGAATCTCACAAGTGTAATTCTCTCTTCTCTTGTCACTCGGACCACACGATCCGATCACCATTTTAACCCAGACACTTTCAAGTCAAATTTACATTAATCATTTTTGACAAAAAACACTAAAGCAGACAAATTGTTTAGTAGTTTTGTGAAGATTAATTTGATTGTTCTTGGCTACTGAATATTTTAAACTTAGATTTGGGAGATTCTTTTGAGCTTGCGGTTTGAGTTTCATGTGCTAAAACCCATATTTTCCATATTGAATAGGCTCCGAAACTACTGGACCGATTCGAAAAATTCTTTCAGTGTTAGATAGCCCATTTATCGGGGAAGGTTATATAGGCTATATATCGTCCGCTACGATTAATAGGAGCGGAGTATCAACGCAAAATATTGCAAAAAAACAGGGAAATAAAAATTATAGGACCACGCGGGCGAAGCCGCTGGCGGAAAGCTAGCTTCTTATAAATTAAGGATAACGGAAAAATAAAGAAATGCTTCCTTAAAATTTAGATAAATATACTCTACCTATTTCAATCTATGCTTATTAATAAAGGGGCAACATTTAAAAAAGACGCACCATAGATACAATATTTTTTTTAAATCGGAGTCACGACCTTCAGTCATGCGTTCAAACCGACGATAGTTTGTACCGATTATTATCAATATCGATTCACGATTATCGGTATTCGAAATTTAAAAGAGCGACATCCCTAAAGGATTTTTGGAATTCGTATTTCGAATGTTTGAGTTTTTTTTTTGTTTAATGGTGAGTTCTTTAATAAAATTGATGTCTGACAACGGTAAATATTTTTCTTTTTTTACAAACTAGCTGCTAAGTACAAATTGGGCTACGTTGTCTTAAATAATTAAAACATACATTTATACACTCACGCCTTTGTCTCGCAAAGGTAGGCAGAAACTAGATTGCAACGATTCTTCCATATTTCTTTTGCTTTTCCACGTCCATACATTCTGTTAAAAATAAGATCAATATTAAAAATATTTAAGATCTGTCACTTGTGTTGACATAAGCGAAGAATTTTAACAATATGTAAATATTAAAATTATGTGTGACAAGGAATACAGTAGCCGGATTTAAGGTATTTCGTTTTTTTTGGCTTAATTTTTCAAGTAGTGATGTGCCTATGTCGATATTATTTTCGTAAATATCGACAATGTTCTTTTACACGGGTCCCTATGCTCGTTTACTTTGGCTTAAGTAAGACAGGCCATAGTCGCCTATATCTTGTAGTTATAACATAAAGACGCCCACTATCTTAGTTACCCGTGATAATGGACCCTATAAAGTGTCTGAAACGTCGGGATTAATATAAAATTAATAATAACTCTATTAAAATCCGTAAAAAGCGACTTACAATTTCAAAGTCTAAAATTCGCGTAGGTACAGTTTTCGCCAAACTTATTGTCCGGGTTGAAGCTGGCACGAGCTAACTTTAACCCAGCCGTAAAAATCGGAGAAAGAAAATTATTGGATTGTAATAAATAAATAAAAAGCTCAAGTCGTAGGCTGTCGTTTTAAATCATTCTATGATTTAAAACGACAAGTTACCTCTTGCCAACTTCAACCCGGACAATAAGTTTGGCGAGAACTGTAAGTGTCAGAAATCAGTATGTCACACATGATTTCTAAAAGAGAGAGGTGTCGCATTTCCGCATCTATCAGTAGAATGATAAAGTATCGATATATCGACCTATACCGATCATATCACTATTCCAAAAATATGTAACACAAAAACCACAATTCTGGTATCGGTATTGAGTGAAGCCCTGTTTATTTAGGCACAGTACTTGAGACTGCTTTGTGGTAAAATGGGTCCAAAGACTGACGTCATAGCTAAGGTATTTTAAAGTATTTTTTTTAAGTAATGGAAATTGCAGGTGTCTCAATTCATGTTAGAAGGATTAATGTTACCATTTATTTGTAATGTAGTAGAGAACGCAGTGATAGTCTAGGGGTATGACCACTGGACTGCCAAGTCAAAGGTCTCGAGTTCGAATCCAAGGCACGCACCTGTGACTTTTCAAAATCATGTGCGTAATTATCACTCGCTTTAACGGTGAAGGAAAATATCGTGAGATTACGAAGAGATAACGAAGCCTTTGGCGCTCAGATTGGCTCAATAGTGATGTCCAATATGTCCAATATCCATTTAAATATCCTTTTCATATAACATCTCGACGGGATACTAGAATTATATTGCGATACTTCGATTTTAACACAATCGATAATGACTTGGCAAGGCGGTCGATATAAAGGGCTATGGTCCTTTGATCTGTCTGTCTGCTCCTTACTCAGCACATTTTAGAGGATATTTTGCAAAGACTTTTGAAATGATATGGATAATCTTAATTGCTTCGATTCTAAGAGACAGACGGGGATGGTAAAGGTACTGTTGAGATAGTAGGGGTACGAATGCATTACCAAATATGGCTGGGTCTGGGTTCTTTAAATCTAGGAGTCTTTAAATCACAGATGCATCGGTTTCTTCTAGGCTAGCGCGCTCCATCGTAGACCGTAACATCAAGTGAACTAGTAGTCAAGCGTCGGTCAGAAGGTAGAAGTGGTAGAGAATGACATATAGCATTTATTCTGGCTTTTCTACTACTTTTGAACTAACATTGAAGTTTAAACAAATAAGACACCATTTATCTCAAAATTTCCTTTAAAATATAAGATAGGTAGGGCACAGCCATTTATGGCTCAATTCTGGAGCAGCCCGTCTGGGGAAGTTCCACTACCTGACAAAAAACTACAGCCAAATAACACACTTTATTGTGTGTTGTGTGCAGTGAGTAAGGTTGCTAGAGCTCCTTCTAAGAATGCGCTGCGCTAGCAGCAACAGGAATATTCCCTAAAACTGTCGGTGCAGTGAATCCTTCATAAACCTCTAAAAGGTTTTTAGGGTCGGCAACGCGCGAGTGATACCCCTGGTGTAGCGTCCATAGGCTACAGTAACCGCTTACGATCAGGCTTGCCGTATGCTTGTTTACAACCTAAGTTGTATAAAAAAAACTGCCGCTATGCAATAATGGATTAAAGTGAAGTGAATCCAAGTCCTTTGACTTTCCGTAATCATGTAATATGTATCGCTTACAACGGTGAAGAAAATATCGTGAGGAAACCTGCATGCCTGAGAGATATTCTTGACGGCATGTGAAGTCTGCCAACCCGCACTAGGCTACCCTGGTGGACTATAAACTCCCCTCTTATTCTGAGAGGCCTGTACCCCTCAGTGGGACGGTTAATTTAGTTGATTTATAATGATAAGAAAGATTTGAAGGGCAATGTAGCCAGTGACATTACTGAGCAAATGAGACAACAATTGAGGTGTCAAGATGACAACGCGCGAGTGATACCACTGGTGTTGCTGACGTCTATAGACTGCGGTTGTCGCTTACCATTAGTTTGCCTGATTACAATAAAAAAAAACTGTATTTACTGATTCAGTTTTCGTAGAATTGTACCTTTGTATTTGTGCAGAATGACGCGCAATCCATATTTTAAATATCATTTCTTTATAAAATAAAAATCAGTCTTAATCTGTTTTTGATTTGTAACTTTCAAAAGAATATTCTTGTCTCAGTCATTAGTGCTTCTGGAATATCTGAATGACATTTTAATTTTTTAAATCGGATACTAGAAATTTGGTAAAGAAAGCGGAAGAATGGTACATCACTAATTCGGTTAGGGTTGTCTCGATTCTTGCTGGATTAGATAATCTACGCGCGGTAGAAAACGAAATGAATGTGACTAAAAGAGTGATGACATTGAATGTTGAAGGACGGAGGGATAGAGGAAGGCCAAAGAAAAGATGGATGGATTGTGTTAAGGTCGATATGATGGAAAAAGGAGTGAATAAGCAGGTGACAGCTAGCAGGGATGAATGGAGGAAAAGGATAGGCTGTGCCGACCACAAAAAATGGGGACAAGGGTAGGAAGATGATGATGTCCTAGGTAGGAAGCGGTGAGCGGCCTCGCCCTGATAGTTAGGCTGCTGGGTGAAGACGCCTGCGATAACCTTGACCCATATTAGAATAATCATGTTATGTTGCTCTTCAAAATGTTAAGGCGTTATTATTTTTTTTTCCATGTACTGACACATTTCCGTTCAACTTCACTCGCTTTTATAAAACCTAGTCGCGAACATCTTGCGCTGATATGTTATTGTAAAATTAATATTTCATCATTATTTTACCACATTATTCGATACTGGAGTTTCATTGAAGAAATCTGAAGCCCCAACACTGGGAATTTCACAGAAAAACCAACAACACTGCTCGACCCGGAAATCGAACCCAGCTACCGTAGCAGTTGCGCTTGAGACCACTTGACCAATAAGGCAATTATTTATGGTATAAATACGTATAGGTAAATTTTTATAAGAACAAATCTAAAAAACACAAAATAAAACTTATGACGAACTTTGTAAATACATAATTACATAATAATTGGGCATACAAAGTACACACAAGCCCATAGACAACAAAAAAAAACAACAAAAAAGTTGGTAATACCCGACAACGTAATGTACAGAGGACCAGTATCACGTGGTCTCCCATTGTGGCGCTGTACGCGAAGAAAAAAAAGCTGAAATGTTAAATTTAGAACAACAATTTGGTTTCGCGTTTCACCGTAGACCAAGATATAATGGTTTTAGGTTTTATAGTTTTTTATACTAGATGGCGTTGTTGCTTCTGGTCGCGGTCGTGACTGATGAGTAGCCTGGGTTCAATTACCGGGTCGGACAGTGTTTATTGGGATTTTCCTTATTCTTAGTGGCTGCTAGGAGTGTGAAGTGCCAAGTGTAAAAAGTATTTCTTAAAAATGGCTGTCGTTTCCATGTATGTCTCTAATGGTTCGAGTACCGGACTGCTGATCACGAGGTCGTAGGTTCGATTTCCATAGGACACACATATTAATGACTCGCTTTTCGCCAGTGGCAGTGGCCAGCCCACGTGGTCTTATAAATTTTTCCCCCGTTTTTGCAACACTTTTTATTGTTACTCCGCTCCTATTAGTCGTCGCGTGATGGTATATAGCCTATAGGCTTCCCCGATAAATGGGCTATATAACACTGAAATAATTTTTCAAATCGGTCCAGTAGTTTCTGGGCCTATTCAATACAAACAAACAAACAATCAAAGCTTTCCTCTTAGTATAGATAAACATAAATGTTTGTGTTGTCTCGTACCGTATATATTTATAAAAAGTATATGAGTATTATATCCATTGTCTAGTACGCATAGTACAAGCTCTGCTTAGTTTGGGACTAGATGGTGCTGTGTAAAATGTCCAGAAATATTCATTCATTATAATCTGAATATTTTTTGAAAAAAAAAAAAAAAATTGTTTCGTACAATACAATAATTAATAGAATAGATCGTACTTTATAAAATGTCTCAGGATATTTTATTTTATCTTTTTCACGATAACGTTATTTTTTCGGTACTGACAACCCTAGCATGCCTTCATTAGTGTATCTGAGCTCTTTCATCTCGCCGCCACATCTGTACAATGTACAAAGATACTATAACGCTACTCTAGATATTGAGGGGTCAATAGTACGGGTCAAAAACCATTTCCTTAAGAATTTTAATACATCATCATCATCAGCCCATTAACTGTCCCACTGTTGGGCACGGGTCTCCTCTCAGTATGAGAGAGATAGGCTGTAGTCCTTCACGCTGGCCTAATGCGGGTTGGCAGACTTCACATGCCGTCGAAAAAATCTCTCAGGCATGCAGGTTTCCTCACGATGTTTTCCTTCACCGTTAAAGCGAGTGATAATTACGCACATGATTTTGAAAAGTCAGAGGTGCGTGCCTTGGACCTTTGACTTGGCAGTCCAGTGGCCATACCCCTAGGCTATCACTGCATCATCATTTATTTATTTATTTATTTAATTAATTATCACGGTGTACAAATTACAGTAACTAACAAACAATACACATTAAAATCTACAAAATAAACAAAGTAAAGTAAATCTACACTAATATTATAAAGAGAAAGATTTGTATTTTTGTATGTAACGAATAAACTCAAAAAGTACTGGACCGATTTGAAAAATTCTGTCCATGTTAGATAGCCCATTTATCGGGCTATATATCATCACGCTACAACTAATAGGAACGGAGTAGTAATGAAAAAATATTGCAAAAACGGGGGAAAAAATTATAAGACCACGCGGGCGAAGCCACTGGCGGGAAGCGTGTAAACATAAGAAGGTAAATAACACTTTCATAATAAAACCATCACGCCTATATTCTCCGAAGGGGTAGGCAGAGGCGTACTAATGTACACCCACATTACGCCGGTATTTTTATAGGTCCCATATAATAGGGGGCGAGCCTATTGCCATCAACTTGCTGCTACTGAGATTTACATAGAAATCCCGCAATCATATTTTTGCTTGACTCGGGAATCGAACCCAAATCTTAGCGTAGCAGTCGCGCTTGGGACCACCAGGCCAACGAGGCAGTCATTTGCATAGAAAAAGCCAAATATATTTTTGCTTGACTTGGGAATCGAACCCAAGACTTAGCGTAGCAGTCGTGTTTGGGACCACTAGACCAACGAGGCAGTCATTTGCATAGAAAAACCCAATAATATTTTTACTTGACTTGGGAATCAAACCCAGGAATTAGCGTAGCAGTCGCGTTTAAGAATACTACGCTAATGAGGCAGACCAAATGATAAATTGTGTTTAGACAGAAAGTGACAGGCGATGTCGGGCCACCTGCTTAGTTTGACAGGAACAATGACAAATTGTTATATTAGTAGGCAGATAAAATCACTGAGCACGTAAAGCCGTCGGTCCCGGTTGTCATACGAACACCTATGACAATCGTTAGTGATAGTCAGAAGCCCAAAAAGCCTGACAACCAGTCTATCCTTCGAATATCGGTATTGCTCAGAAATTGTGTTGCGGAGGTCTGATGGCGCTTCATGTAAAATACTGATATTCAGCCGCATCTGGTTAGACTGGATGCTGACCCCAACATGGTTGGGACAAGATTATGAAAAAGCCTTGCTGGAATGAAGTTGGCCGTTTGGTTGAGCATAGGGTTGTTGAAAAAATATCGATACATCGATATATAGATATTATTTTTTCAATGTATCGATATTTTTGAGCGATATTTAATATTTCATTATATCGATGTATCGATATAAAATTCCAAGTATCGAAAACGTATCAAAATTAATACTTTTTTCAGACCAATAAACATTTTTAAGTTAAAAGATTAAAAATTCCCTTTTTTTGGTTGTTATAATTTGGTATTTAAGTTGGCCGATATATCGTTTTTTTTTAAATATCAATATCAATATTGATTTTTTTTTAAATATCGATACCATATATATCGTAGATATGAGCGCCGCGCCGGCGCGCCGCCGTCGCCGTGAGTTCATGTCGGCGCGCCGCCGCCGAGTGTAGCACGCGGCGCGCCGCCGCAACTTGCTTTCTCGTGCGCACGACCGGCCCGACCGCGTCCATTCGCCGCGCCTAGAGTTGCCAGGCGTCCGGATAAAGCCGGACATAGGCTTTTTGATTGCCTGTTCGGCCAAAATAAACTGGTTCTGATAGGCTTTTTACATATCGCAAACGAGCGAGTACCGAGCGTAGCCGAGCGAAGGCGAGTCGACTTTCGGACGCTCCCGCAGTCCCGCCCGCCCAGGGATGTCCGGCTTTTTTACCCAAATTTCCAGCCTAACCGGCTGGTCTATCCGGCTATTATAATTGTCCGGTTTGGCGACCTGGCAAACATAGCCGCGCCAGTGACTCACACATGGTAGTACTGGAGGTCACGGAAACCGTGAATCGTATCACAGTCGAAAGCTTACCTGTAGTAGTACCATATGTGAGCGGAGTCACTAACAATTAAAACAAGCCGCTGAAGGAGATCAGTCAGTTTTTACCACCTGTGAAGTGTGAGGTAGTGACACTTCACAGGTGTTCACACTTCTACATGATGCAGGAGTATTCAAGCTTGTTTGTGACTGTGGTCTCTCTTACATAGGCCAAACTAAACGAAGCGTAGAGACCCGCGTAAAAAAGAACACAGCTAATGTCAAACTCCGCCGTTCCGGAAAGTCTGCAATTTATGAACCCTTGACAAGGCCCAGCATTACATCAGATTTAATAAACCACAAGTCCTCGCAAAAGTTAACCGATTCCTACCCAGAATGATTCGTGAGGCTATTGAAATTAAAAAACACCCAAATTTCAATAGAGGAGATGGCTGGGTCCTACCACCTGCTTGGAACCCAATTATAGATTCATCATCAGCCCGTATTCGTTCACTGCTGGACGTAGGCCTCCTTTAGTGAACGCCACAGAGCTCGATCTTTAGCTCTTTTCATCCAGTTGCTGCCAGCTACCTTCTGCAGGTCGTCACTCCACCTGGCTGGCGGGCGTCCTACACTACGCCTGCCTAGACGTGGTCTCCACCTAAGAATTCGTTTACTCCAACGATTGTCGGTTCTCCGAGAGACGTGACCGGCCCATTGCCACTTCAGCGTGCTAATCCTTTTAGCTATGTCGGTTATTTTGGTTCTCTGACGTATAACCAGGTTACGAATTTTATCCCTCAGAGAGACTCCGAGCATAGCTCTCTCCATAGCTCGCTGTGCGACTTTTAACTTATGGACCGGTCCCGCCGTGATGCCATGCCGAGTGTCCACGTTTCAGCTGCGTAGGTCATGACTGGTTGGACGCGCGCATCGAAGACTTTCGTCTTAAGGCAATGTGGAATGGATAGCGAGAAGACTTGTCGAAGTTTACCAAATGCAGCCAGTCCATCCCAGCTGAATCGTCCTTTCGGCTTCCCTCTCGAAGTTATTTCTACTTGTATTGTCTGCCCTAGGTACACGTATTCCGGAACCACTTCGGACGACCGGTCTCGGGGTAATAAGGTCGTTAAACATAACCTTTGTTGTATCTGTGTTCATTATATATTCAATTAAATCTAACACGAAGCCTAAAACTGCAAGACCGCAGGATACGGTGAGCTCGTTCTGCGTGAATCGGATTGCCAATAATCAACAAAAATGTAGGGTAGCTGTTAGTAATTAAAACGTCAAGACGCCTACCACCTTAGTCACCCGTGACCATGTCCGCTGTAAACGTCGGGATTCAAATAATATCAATATAAGGCGATAAAATCCGTAGTTTTAATTCAGTTATGTATTTTGCAGACTCCATAAACTAATAAACGGCATTTTTTTGTATGTCTACTTATGCATAATTAAATATATTATTATAGGTAGGTATAATATTTTCTGATCCCAACTTATTATTTAGAATACTGCAAAATTGTAATTAAAAAATAATTATGTTGCTATAAAAAGCTTTTTTGGTGACAACAGTATGATTTTCGTTATGCTATTTTTAAGAAATCTCTCCCTTATTAAAAAACACTATGGCCCACGGCCGGCCACGCCGCGCCGCCGCGACGCCGCCGCCGCCGTGGAAATTTTTTGGCCACGCCGCCGCCGTGAAATTGGCCATCGGCGCTCATGTCTAATATATCGATACTTTTTGCATTTCCGACATCCCTAGTTGAGCAATTTTTTTTACGCGGAAAATCCTCAGGTTTATGTCACCTGGGAAAGCGGAGGGTATTTCGAACTAATTATGACTAAAAACAGCATTTGCCTTCTCTATAGTCCGCGCGGAACTAGTTGGCCTCTCCTTAGGTAGGGACGGGGGTTAGGCGGCGGGTTACTGTATTATTTAATGTACAAATATTTCTGCTACTACTCCGGATCCGACTACTTCTCTACTTCAAAAAGTCAGCAGGCAATGTTATAACTTTTATATTATTATTTCATAAGAACATTATAGACCACAATACAACCATTAGCGGTTACCAAAGCAAAGAAAACAGAAAAAAAAAATTTCAACCTGTCACATCACCCTATTAAAAGAAAAAGTAAAAAAAAACATGTTACCTGCAAGTTGTCAACGGATCATTTGTCAAAAACCGAGACAAATATAGCTTGAGACTTCTCAGCGGCGCCACTTGTAAGGGCGCAAAGCAATTAACTGTCAAATGCAGTACATTTAAGTTTGATTCTTTTTTTCGCCGCGTCTCAAGATATATTGGACGATTAGTATGTGGTATTTTTGCGGTGTCGGTGTTGTGGGGTAGGTAGGAACGCCTCTTGAACATGTGTTTCATTGTGTAGTAAATGGATAGATGGCAATTAAAAATATTAAAAGAAAAGTAGTTTTACATGGCTATAGTCTACGCGGAACTAGTTGGCCGCGCCTTAGGTATGTGAGCGGCGGGACGGAGGGGCGGGGGCGCTTGCTTTTATTCACAGTAACCCGCCGCCTCACCCCCGTCCCTACCTAAGGCGCGGCCAACTAGTTCCGCGCGGACTATAACACACAAGTACGTCTCTGCCGAACCCTTTAAGTAATACGCGCGTGATGATATATTAATGTATATATTTTTAATGCCGTTACATTGATATTAACTATAGCTACAAATTTGATATTCAATCAAAAATAATTATTAACAAATAAAGTAGACGTACATACGGACAAGATGAAAGTTTTCAAATTGTACTGTAGCGTACCGTTTTTATGTCACTGACAATGTAGGAATTCAGACATTCTTTAAAACGGCTATCTATTAAAAATATTATAATAATAATAACTTTTATTACAGACATCTTACATGTGTCATGTGCGTTTTTAGGTGAGACCCTGACCTTCAAACTTAAGATACTGTGTCTTGAATGCCAGTTCCTTCCCTTATGTTTAGGTACCATGTAATAGGGGGCGAGGCTATTGCGCTCAACCGGGCACAAATCCAGACTCCGAGCTGCTATTGGGAACTTCACAAAAAACGCAATAACACTGCTCGATCCGGGTATCGAACCCAGGACTTCTAGACCAACGAGGCAGTTCTCAAAAGAACACCGAAACAAAAAAAAAATAGAAATTTTCCATATCACCCAACATTCTCACTTGTACCGCGACATAATGATATATAATGCGCATGCGTCCGTCTTTCTGAATAGGACCGTAATTGCTGCGCCTGACCCCAAGATCTATAGATCCGTTGCGATCTATAGATCATTGATCGATAATAAGGATTGTTTGCGATCTAAGAAAGTAGAAAGGCGTTCGATGTTATGCGAAAATGATGTAGATCTTTAATAGTGGTGGATCCAGGATTTGGGGGGGAGGGGAGTAAGCCACATAGCTCGTAGAACTGATGGCGGCTGGGGCAGAAAGGTTCTTGAATGGAGACCACGCACCGGAAAGCGCAGCGTGGGACGGCCTCCAACGAGATGGACCGACGACCTGGTAAAGGTTGCTGGGAGTCGTTGGATGCAGGCGGCATACGACCGGTCCCTGTTGAAGTGGGTGCCTTTGTTGAACAGTGGACCTCATTTGCCTGATATGATGAGGACCCTAAGCAGTGATAGCCTACGGGTATGAACACTGGACTGCGAAGTCAAAGGCCTCGAGTTCGAATCTAAGGCACGCACCTCTGACTTCTCTAAATCTTGACCTCCATCATTGCAGTCACGGTTACTAATGAGACAAGTAAAACTAAATAAAAATTTATAAAACTCGACACAAAATGAAAATGAAAGTAATTCGCCATTTTGTGGTGGCGGCCATCTTGGATTTGAAATTTATCATAGTGTATAGTATTCTACTAGTCAAACCCTTTCATTTGATACCCATATTAAGAGAGTTGTGAAAAAATATGTAGTCTGCTATTTTGCGGTGGCCATCTTGGACCGATTTTGATCAAACATTGCTAAGAACGCTCCGACTAATTCATCTTTCAAACAAAATGAAAACAAGTAATTTTTTCCTTCATTAAAAATAACTTGTAACTTGTTTTTTTTATTTTCCATGCTTCTTAGCATGGAAAAAAACAAAAACAAAATCGGTACATCCGTTCGGGAGCTACGATGCCACAGACACACAGGCACGTCAAACTTAAAACATCCCGTCGTTTTTGCGTCGGGGGTTAAAAAATACTTTCTCCTTATATAATATGCCTATCAGTGCCAAATACCATAGATATGGATCTATAAGATCATAGTCGTAACAAATGATGCGTAGATCATTCGCTTGCGCGCGCGCAGTTTTTGCCGCATCTTTTACAGTATACAAACTATAATGATATTGTCTACTATGAAATATTACTGGGCTTAATCTTCATATTATATACTTGTACAAAATTTGCGCCAGCGGCTTCGCCCGTGTGGTCTGGTTATTTGTTATAACTTTCATCCCCTATTTCAACCCCTTACAGCCCTTTTTTCGCATTAAAAAGTAGCCTATGTCCTACCTCAGGGTCTAGACTATCTGTGTACCAAATGTCATATAAATCGGTTCTTTAGTTTTGGTGTGAAAGCGCGACAGACAGAGTTACTTTCGCATTTATAATATATAAGAATTGAAATAGTTTTTAAACGAATTTAAATCGGGGAATATAAGAGTGACGGTATGTATGTGATGTTCCTGACATACCATTACGCCTGTATTCCCCGATATCTTAGGCAGAAATGTACTTATACAACCACAGGTTCTCTGAGTCTCGGCAATACCGATATTCGAAGGATAGGCTTGTCCAGGCATTTTGGGTATCTGACTACCAATAAACTGAACTAAAAAGACGAACGAACGACGACGAACGACTTAGGTATGTGACCGGCGGGACGGAGGGGCAGGGTCGCTTGCGCGCGGTGGGACGGAGGGGCGGGGGCGCTTGTTTTTGTTCACAGTAACCCGCCGCCTCACCCCCGTCCCTACCTAAGGCGCGGCCAACTAGTTCCGCGTGAACTATAACACACAATAAAGAAAGTGAGAAAGACCTTTTTTAGCATACATAATTTATTGTAATTTTATTCAAAGCAAACACAATTATTTCTTGTAATATATGAATGTAATTAGTGATCACTTGCTGTGAAGAACTCGAGTATTTTGTTAAGATTAAAAACTTTTCTAATTAGCATATGAATGCATATCCAAACTTATTAAAACTCACACCATAGACCCATTGTCTGTTGCTTTTTTTATTGGAAACTCAGGATTTTGCCTTTTTTTTTATTAGCCATTGCTGTCCCACTGCTGTCCCACTGCTGGGCAAAGGCCTCCCCCAGGTCTTTCCATGTACTCTTATCTCGTGCCGCCTCGAACCAGTCCTCGCGGTATGCGTCTAGATCGTCCCGCCACCTCTTTCTAGGCGGCCTCGGCGGGGCTCACTATCTACAGGCACCCACTGTGTGGAGACTTGCCCAGCGGTCGCTGTGCATGCGGCTGACGTGACCAGCCCAATCCCACTTAAGCTTGGCTGCCTTTGTGCCCACGTCCACTATGCCCGTTTTAGAGCGCAGCGTGGTGTTCCATATTCTATCTGTTCTTTTGATGCCCAGAACGCTGCGCTCCATTGCTCTTTGGCAAACTCCAAGGCTCCATTTTGACTATAAAACCCATTTAAGTTTATTGCTAAGAGGCACTATGTAGTGGAGGGACGAGGTGTGATGTCCCCTCACACCAAAGGGAGGAACCTCCTCACAGGCAGGTGTTATGCCAGGCACTGCCCGACGGTTGATTTCGGGCGGTTGTATATATGCAAGTTGCACGGTAAACTTCACTTGCGCGATTCAGGATTTGCTTCGTACTAGTCTCTTTTGTAGCGCGATAGATGTCGCTATAACATAATATCGTTGGTGTATAGTCCGCGCGGAACTAGTTGGCCGCGCCTTAGGTACGGACGGGGGTGAGGCGGCGGGTTACTGTGAACGAAAACAAGCGCCCCCGCCCCTTCGTCCTGCCGCTTACGTACCTAAGGCGCGGCCAACTAGTTCCGCACAGACTATAGTGATCAGGTGGCTTCCAGTCCTCTCTCCCAAACCTAACCTTCAAGAGGTCGTCACTCCAATCTAAACTTAAACAATTTGAATGTCTCTAAAACATTTTTAATTATTTTTTACACCGACTCCGCACAATGCAAGACCGAATTAAGATCGTTAATCGATATTTTTTGTATCGATTTCGCAAATCGATAGGAACTATACTCGATTGATAATGACCTTCTATTGTTGGTTCAGTGTTAAGGACAAATAACAATGAAGAAATGACGTCATATTACATGAGACTGGTTTGTTACGTCATAATGACACTATGGGGTAGGTAGTAGGCAGTAGTTTTGTTTTCAAGTTCAATATTTCAAATTCATAACATACCATCATACCATCACGCCTGTATTCCCCGAAGGGGTAGGCAGAGGCGTACTAATGTACACCCACATTTCGCCGGTATGTTTAGGTCCCATGTAATAGGGGGCGAGCCTATTGCCATCAACCGGGCACAAATCCAGACTCCGAGCTGCTACTGGGAATTTCACAGAAAACCCCAACAATATTGCTTGATCCGGGGATTGAACCCAGGAGCTCTAGCGTAGCAGTCGCGCTTGGAACCACTAGGCCAACGAGGCAGTCTAGTACATAACTAAGTATATATGTTTTATTTCAAATTCAAGTTAAAAAGATCAAAAATTCTCGACCAAATGTTTATTTTTTTCTTATCAAGTACCTAAATGAACAAAGAAAGAGCTACATAATACAGATAAACGAGAGATGGAAAGTTGCGCCGTATAAGGAGGTCCAGGAGTTGGCTCTCAACAGAGAGCAGTCGAAGACGCTGCACCGACAACAGCGTAGCTCTTAAATTGAAGAAGAAGAAGTACCTAAATACAAGTTTCATTATTTTATCTTCAATAATGACAGAAACACAAACTTTCATTCCCTTTAAACCTTTTTCGCAAAAAAGCCTATCCTTTTCCAAGGTCTATTCTATCTCTGTACCAAATTTCATCAAAATCGGTTAATCGGTTAAACATGTAACAGAGGCTTAACCCAGTAAATGTAGTTTGCACACCAAGTGTGCAAAAAAATTGGCGATTTTTTTTATCATGGAAATTCGTAAAAAAAATTCCTGCTCTAATTTGCAAAAATTGTAGGAAAACGAAAAGGATGGCAATAAAAGTCATATATGCACCCGCATACTGCACATTTTCGCATAGGTTGCATTCTAAATTCACGACGTCTGTGGTCTAGTGGTTCGAGTACCGGACTGCTGATCACGAGGTCGTGGGTTCGATTCCCACAAAACACAAACATTGTATGTGATGAACTTAGGTGTTTGTGTTTGTCTGGGTGTTTCCTATATAAAAAAAAGTATATAAGTATTATATCCATTGTCTAGTACCCATAGTACAAGCTCTGCTTAGTTTGGGACTAGATGGTGCTGTGTAAAAATGTCCCAAGATATTTATTTTTTAATCGTGGGAGAGGTAAGAGTTATTTTCGCATTAATAATATTAGTAGGGATATAGGTACAATAAAATAACGGTAACTGCCATAATCCTGGTTCAAGAACATATTCTATTCTAGTTTTAACTGTTACACAGCTTTACAAGTTAACTAGGAGTTTTATAACTCCTGTACATTAAACTTTACGGTTAAAACTTTCACTTGTAATGCGTAGTTATGTTTTATTTACGGTTTGTAGTAAACTAGCTTAGTTTTAACTCAAGTTAGCTCGTGACAAATGTTAGCTTTTCTTATTTATTTATTTATTAAACTTTATGCACGGATGGTACAAAGGCGGTCTTAATGCCATTCGGCATTTTCTGCCAGACAACCTTAGGGTGATGCAGAGATAATAAAACACAGTAGATGCACTAGTAAAATTAGTTAGGAAAAATAACCTAAAAGAATTATACATATAATACAAATTATCTTATCTATCCTTATTTCCCTACTTATATTATAAATTTTAAAGTAACTCTGTCTGCCTGTCTTTCGCGCTTTCACACCAAAACTACTGAACCGATTTAAATGAAATTTGGTACACAGGTAGTCTAGAGCCTGAGAAAGGACATAGTACTTTTTTTGTACTAACTAAAGATCTAAAAACAAGCTCTGTGATAAGAGGAAAGATTTGATTGTTTGTTTGTATTGAATAGGCTCCGAAACTACTGGACCGATTTGAAAAATTCTTTCAGTGATAAATAACCCATGGCTTCGAAGAGCACGTAAAGCCGTTGGTCTCCTATAAGCCTAAAAAGCTTAGCAACTTGTGTGTTGGTATTGCCCAGAAATTGTGTTGCGGAGTTCCGATAAGAGTTGCTTCGTGTAAAATACTGATATTCAGCCGCATCTGGTTAGACTGGAAGCCGACCCCAGATATTCAGCCGCATCTGGTTAGACTGGAAGCCGACCCTATCATGATTGAAAGTGCTCTTTGAAGCCCGGAGGTGGTCACTCGACCATAGACAATCAATAAAATTAATACAACCTACTTCGATTGGACACATTTTCTTTATTTCACTATTCCTCGTTGAGAGAATCATTATTATTTTTAAATTAACACTGTCAATAAATATTATAAGATAATTAAAAAACTTAATTACGGAATAACTGTCTGAATGCGCGGGAGTAACGATCAATCATTACGTTTGAAAAAAGAACGTGTCACTTCGTATGTTTTCGGTTATAATCGGCGCAGCTTTCGTTTTTTGAAAAGTGTTCGTTAGAGAAAAAATAGTTTAATTTAAACGTCGAAGTATTATGCCGCAGTAAAAGTATTATTGACAGAAACATACCATCACGCCTGTATTCCTCGGAGGGTTAGGCAGAGCAGTACTGTGGTCCCACAGTTCTGCGCTATGTTTAGTTAGGTACCATGTAATCAGGAGCAAACCTTTTTACCCGACTGCCGAAGGAGGAGGGTTATGTGTTTGACGCGTATGTATGTATGTATGTATGTCCGTTCCTATGTCCGGTCGTAACTACTTAACGGCTCAACCGATTTAGATAAATGACACCTCATTAGATTCGTCTTAATGGCACGTGTGTCACTGGGTACATAAAATAAAAAAAAAATCAAAATTGTGGATTTTTTATGCTTTAATGTGCGAACTGATTTTGAAAATGATCTTTAGTTGTATCAATTTTCATTTTAAATTATCATTTAGGATCTATCTAGTGATTCTATGATGATTCATAAACTAAAAAGTAAAGCGGAAGTAGTTGGCCGCGCCTTGGGTATGTGAGTGACGGGACGGAGGGGTGGGAGCGCTTGTTTTCGTTCACAGTAACCCGCCACCTCACCCCCGTCCCTACATAAGGCACGGCCAACTGATTCCGCGCGGAGTATAGTACGCCTCTGCCTACCCCTTCGGGGAATACAGGCGCGATGGTATGTAACTCTTGCGTTCAATGAGCTAGAAATGACATAGGTATATATATTTTCTAAACGTAATTTTACGTGTACAAGTGTTCACGAAAGTATGTCTAAAAGCTCGGTGACCGTTAGAAAATGAGTGGCGTTGGCTAGCGCGCCGATTTCACACCACCGTATTAGATGTTTAGCTTTTTAGGGGTCCGTGAGTCTATATGTCCGTTTGTAAATCCGTCTCTATCAAGATTTGCAAGATAAAGGAGGCCTAGCCAAGTTTTAATCTAACGTTAAGATCAACGAAATCGAAATATTCTCTTTGCGGTTTTGGATAGCAATATCTACTCTGATCAGCCAATCTACACGGTTTAACCGCGTCTGCCGTAGTCAATCTGTGGATTTATATTCTTAGCTCATTATTTATTACTCCTTCGTGCTTTGCAGAACACGTTGAACCGTTGGTTGTCATACGAACACTTCTGACAATTTGTTTGTTTGTTCAGAGGTCTGATGGCAATTATTTCGAGTACACCTACTGACCTTCCTCCTAGCCTTTTCACAAACATGTTGGGGTCGGCTTCCAATATATTTTACATAGAGCGACTGCCATAAGACCTCCGCAACACAATTTCTGGGCAATACCGATAATTGAAGGAAAGACTTTTTTGGTTTCTGAATACCACTAACGATTGTCATAGGTGCTCGTATGACGACCGGGACCGATTGCTTTACTAACTCTCCGAGGCACGGAGTGGTCTCGATATGTTAGAATGGTCACCCATCCATAGACTGACCGCGGCAAGTGTAGCTTAACCTTGCAGATCGGTTGATCAGCGTATTTACAACTTGACAACGAGTACACCTACTGATATAAAGCCATTAATTTATTTAAGAGCCGACCGCTTATATTTAAAAAAAATTGTACGGACCCCATCAAATTCAAAGTGTAACGCTTGACTCTTTACGAACGGCACATCGGTAATGCGCACGCAGTAAGTCCCGCGCACTGCCGCGCAACGCGCGTACCATGCGACGCCATCTTGAAACAAATGTCAAACTGACACTATAATTCAAATGACCAAGGAATAACGATGTGATTCCTATACGTACCTGATTTATTTTTAATTTTTGTGCAATACACCACTTTGTGGACAGTCTGATTTTAAGTGCAATATTTTTTTTTAAATTAGTGTTGGGTTTAGTTTTTTTAGTTAATTTTTTAAGTTTTAGCTTTAATGTTGTTATAATGGATGTTTTTGAGTATCAGGTGAGTTTTTTTTGTGTTTCTGTTTGAATCAGTTCCGGTACGAATAAATGATTAATGAACATAATTTATTTCTTTGAGCCGTTATTAATGAGGTTTTAGTTTTGGAGTTCTTAGCTTAACTGTATTAGAGTTGATAAATATTTGACAGTTATGTCGTTACACGATAATTGAGTACTTAAAGCCGCCGAATCCACTTAGATATGAAAGTAAAATATAATACTTAGGCAGAATGTAATTATTTAAAGCGTCATACGTTTTTTATTGCTTGTAATACTGAAAGACTGCTTCATTAGTTACTAGTAGTAAAGCTAGAGGTCCTGGGTTCAATTACGGCATCGAGCAAAGTGTTTCAAAATTCAGTAACAGCTCGAATTTTGGAATTGTGCCCCGTTAATAAATAAATATCCTGGGACATTTTTACACAACACCATCTAGTCCCAAACTAAGCAGAGCTTGTACTATGCGTACTAGACAATGGATATAATACTTATATACTTTTTTTTTGTAAGTACATGCTTATAATATATAAGATACAAACTAGATAAATTAAAAAAAGAACAAAATTTGTGTGAAATTATCTGCACAGCTAATTTAACGGAAACTTGCCCTGAGTAATATAACAAAAGACTCGTTTATTAACAAAAACGTAATTTGTCCGTTTTTTCGTCACAAATCAACTTTGTCCATACATGTCATTAGTTAAATTATAGAGTACCCGAACGGGAGTCGAACTCGATACCTTGACATGACCGTGACAGAATTACCAGTGTGTTTAGAGTTCCGTGGTTTGATGTAGAAAACCGTCAATGATAAATGTTACTCATCCTCCTAGCCTTTTTCCCAACCATGTTGGGGTCGGCTGCCAGTCTAACCAGATGCGGCTGAATATCAGTATTTTATACGAAGCGACTGCCATCAGACCTCTGCAACACAATTTCTGGGCAATACCGATATTCGAAGGATAGACTGGTTGTCAGGCTTTTTGGGCTTCTGACTATCACTAACGATTGTCATAGGTGCTCGTATGACAACCGGGACCTACGGCTTTACGTGCTCTCCGAGGCACGGAGGGGTCTTGATGTGTTAATACAGGTCACCCATCCACAAACTGACCTTGGCAAGCGTAACTTGATCAGCGTTGTTATAACTTAGCCACGAGCCCCTCGTCAATGATAAATCTTACTAATATCATAAATGTCCTGCTTTCAAGCAAAAACTACTAAACGGATCTGGATGAAATGGCACCAATTACACAACTTCCTCAACCCGGGAATCAAACTTGTAGCAGTCGTTCTTATTACCACTAGGCTAACGAGCAAGTCTAGCAAACAAACAGTGGATCAATCAGGCAGACTTCTTTATCAATTAAACGGCGTGCCAATAAAAAAATAGAAATCCAATATGGCGGCTCTTCAAATTATAATCAGTATAACTGACATTGACAGTATGTGTGAAGTTTTACAATTGGATTTTAATTACTTTTCCTACGCTTTCTTATGTCAATATATGAGAGACTAACCTCTGCCCGTGACTTTGTTTCCGTAGAAGTTGAATTTTTCCTCCATTTTTGCAACATTTTTTATTGATACTCCGCTTCTATTGATCGTAGCGTGATGATATATGGCCTATAGCCTTCCTCGAGAAACGGGCTATCTAACACTGAAAGAATTTTTCAAATCGGACCAGTTCCTAAGATTAGAAACATTGATTTATATACTAACTAGCTTCCCGCCAGCAGCTTCGCCCGCGTGGTATGTTATTATACATATAAACCTTCCTCTTCAATCACTCTATCTATTAAAAAAACCGCATCAAAATCCTTTGCGTAGTTTAAAGATTTAAGCGTACATAGGGATATAGGGACAGAGAAAGCGACTTTGTTTTATACTATGTAGTGATGATGGGGTCCTCCGACCATTTGACAAACTCGTTCGCCATACACAGACTAACGCCATCTTTGTTAGTATCGCATGGCGTTTGTTTTTTAGCCGATCGCGGACTAGGGCCTGTTGACAAGTTGCATTTTGACATTCGAATCGTCAAACGAATAGAAACAATATCTATGGAAATGACACAAGCGACAAGTCGGGCTGTCACCTGTCACTAATGTCATTTCCATATGTTTTGTTTCTATTCGTTTTTCGATTCGAATATCAAATTGCAATTTGTCTAGTAGTTCACTTCGGTTTGGAGAAGAGCATTTAGGGACCAAGTTCGGGCCGAATTTGGTTCGGGATGGGTTAGAATACAATTACTAACTGTCGCTTGCTGGCTTAAACCATTAAACAAATTGTTTATCTATTAATTAGATAAATTAATGTAGTGTATATATTATATAAATGAAAATACTTTGTCAATCACTTATAAATGTAAATGTAATTACCGCGTAGGCAAGTTCAAACTCGTCCAAATTTATGACGTTTTCTGACAGTTTTGAGTACTTCATATGACCTACGCAAATGTATTGCTGATCTGCGGGCCTAGCGAAGTTGCAATTTGGTTTCTATTCGTTCGTCGATCATAGATTGCAACATAGCTAGGCATCGCTTGTATCGTCGTGCGACGGGTTTTTTCGTTCCCTAAATAATGGGTTTAAAGCTACACAATACGTGCCGTCACTTACGAGTGTTAGGACTGCCCCTCAACCATGAGTTCTATCGAATGGCTTCGATAGGTTTTTTACGCATCGAAACGCTTTAATCTCATACAGATTTTAGTTCCTTACGTAACCGCTAGAGGCGCTGCGAGGGTTTTCGATACAAATCTTTTACGGCGTCGCTAGCGAGTCTAGTGACAAAAACTCATGGTCGAGGCACAGGTCAACTCAAAATGCATTTCAAATTTTGCCCTACATTGTAAAACTCGCCTTTGGATTTTAGAAGAGAGATTCTTTGAGTTTTGACTTCATCTAGTAAGTATTAAAAAACTATTCGCGTTCGCGGCCAACTAGTTCCGCGCAGACTATAAACTAATCGTCCCACTGCTGGGCACGGGTCTTTTCCAAGAATGAGAGGGCATATAGTCCACCACGCTGGCCTAGTGTGCGATCAGTAAGATATTGTATATTTATAATTAGATATTTTCAAACAAATATTGTTAGCACTATTGCTGAATAAAATTGGCAATGCTGTGTCCAGCTCCAGTAGCGTTCTAACATCAAAGTTGCAATTCTTTCATACGGAACCTTTTAGAAAATTACTTGATAGGTTCCCAGTATACTTTTGAGTATATAATAGTATATAATTATACGTAATCGCGATACAGTAACATAATACGTCGTCATTTAGCAAGTACTTGTCCGTGTTTATATCTTTTTATCCGACTGGCAAAGGAGGGTTATGTGTTTGACATGTTTGTATGTCTATTTCTATGTCCGCTCGTAACTACTCAGCGGCTCAACCGATTTACAATATGGCGGATTTTATACGCTTTATTGTGCGAGCTGATTTTGAAAATGATCTTTAATTGTATAAATTTTCATTTTAAATTATCATTTAGGATGATTTTATGATGATTTATAAACTAAAAAGTAGATTTTTACTTTTTTAAACATGACGACTGTTTTTCTCGAAGGGGGAATCAGTATATAAGGTCAAGCAGTCTTATTGCTTATTTGTACACACCAAAGGAGATCATCAGAAGCCCATACAACTCAGCCCAAATTTGTACATGAGAGCTGACAAGTTGATAGTTTTTACCATGAAATCACTATGAAACTGATAATAATCTGCCGTAATGGCGTGCGTTTGACATTCCGAAACTGAGATTGACATTTTTATTTTTATAGTGTGCCAAAATGGCGTGATTTTTCTCAAATTGAAAGTTTTTTTTTTCTCATCCCCCAGTTAACATTAAAAAAAAAGTACGACTAGAGTTTTAACCAGCGTAATACAGGGTATTTTTTCCAATACGTGTACCTTCGGTACATCATTTGGGCGAATTTCGATGACCTCGACACGAAGAAGATTCCTGAATCTTCTTCGGGGAATACAGGCGTGATGGTAGCTACATACCATGTTTTAAATATCGTTCTAACTGAATGTCGTTTTGAATCAAACCACAGACGTCTTGATTCGACCTTGTCTCAAGGTGTCACAAAATTACATACCGTACTGTATCATAACTCAGCAATTTGCCGCACGCGAGTGTGTACGCCGCCTAATTGTGAGCACGTGGCCTGCACGGGGGGATTGACGTCATCAAATCCATGCACAGACACATAAACATGCTCTAGACCCGCCGCACTTAACCGTGCATAGACTCGACGTTTTATAAGTGCCTGTGTATAGTAGTAGATAGGTAGGGCACAGCCATTTGTGGCTCAAACCTGGAGCAGGCCATCTGGGGAAGTTCCTCCACCTTACAGAAAACTGCAGCCAAATAATACACTTTATTGTGTGTTGTGTTCCTGCAGTGAGTAAGGTCGCCAGAGCTCCTTCTAAGGATGCGCTGCGCTAGCAGCAAGAGGAATATTCCCTCAAACTGACGGCGCAGTGAATCCTCATGGCGCATGAAATGTTTGTCGGGGTATTGCTTGTTTGTTTGATTTGAGAATCTAACCCAGGAAATCTCGTAGTAGTTGCATTTTCTACCACTACACCAACGAGACAGTCTGTTAAAACAATTCCAACTGAGTAATAAAACAGTCAGTCAGTTAACGACAGTTTACGGGTTAAGTCTTAATGCTAGAAAGCGCGAAACAGTTAACTAAACTCGTCTAAGTCAAGCACTTTCAATAGCCCGTTAAAATGAGTCTATGTTGTTTTTTTAATCTGCACACAAACTTTTTTATGAACCTTATTTTTGCGTAATCATGTTCTGGTTTTAAATAAAAAAACAATTGCGTTGACATATTCTATTTTAAATTTAAATTTAGTGTTCTTTTTTGTTTTGTATAATCTGGGGTAAGAAGCTTTTCAGTCAATGAGTAAATGCTACATTAGTGCTACACTAGATGACGTGGAGTCGACTCTCGGGTCGAGCAAAGTGCTAAGTATTTAGTTTTTGTATGAATTTGTTTATATGAGCTCAGATATTTTGGGGAAAAAAGCGATAGGCTTGCCCCCTATTACACGGGTGCACACTACTATAGGTTTACCAGTACCAGTACCGACACCTCTGCCCAATCCTTATGCGAATACAAGCGTGATGATATGTCACACAAGCATTTGGTTGGAGTGGAAATCGAATCCATTACACCGACCCAGAGACCAAACCTGCAGTTAAGTACTTGTAGACTCATCTTTATACTTTATAAAAGTAACATTTCATTCAAAAAAAGAACGGAAATTAAAAAAACCGTTTCCCTTACAGAGAAAACTTGAATATTTCTAACTGTCAATATTGACAGAACACTTGTAAACCACTGCAAACAGTCAGTTGTGCTCGTCATGTTTGCTCGACGGCACGCGAACGAATGGGACCGGTAGCTTAATTAAACATTCTTTATTTGAATTCAAATTAGAATTCGAAAACGTTATAGTTTCTAATTTTTATTGGTTTATGCGCTAAAGACAATTAGTTGTACTTAATTATGTTTTTTTGTTTATTTAAGGTAATATGTACTCCTTTTGGTTCGAATATTAGACATTGAAATAAAACTCCTTGTTATGAATTTATTTAATTCCCGACGATCGCTATCTAACAATAACAAAACAATTAGATAGTCTTATAGACCACCACGGTGGCCTAGTGCGGGTTGCCAGACTTCACACGCCATCGAGAAAATCTCTCAGGCATGCAGGTTTCCTCACAATGTTTTCCTTTTCAATTTACGCACATGATAGCGAAAAGCGAGATCAGGCCTCTGATTCTATGTCCGTCCGAAATGTTGAATTAGGGTGGCGCCACAATAGCACCAGTTTCAGGTTATATTTAAAAATTATTTTTTTACTTACCTAAATCTACACTAAACGAAAGCTAGCGCCATTCCGTAGGATTTTAGAACTGTTTAATTTACTGTTTGTACAGCTTTTTCAACTTTTTTCCTATATGTATAAGTCGTTCCTCTTGTCTTGATCCTCCATATTGGAATCGAGATCTTACAACTCACGTTACTTGAAACTGTTTACATTATTTGAAATCTATTTCAGTTGTACACTCGCGTATTTTTTGTCTATTAAGGATAATGTTTGTTTGTGATGTAAGAGACCATGGAGGTCGTTCAATGACCGGATGTAGAGTACATGAAGTTCACGGTTGGCACAAATTGAGCTAGAGAATTGAAAATAAATCAAGCGGTGACGTTTACAAGCCCAATAGTTGATATTTCCGTAAAAAAAAACAATGAAAATTGTTTATGGAACTGGTTGGGGTCGCGTGAACTTGAATAAAGTCAATAAAATCACTATATTGAACTAAACTCAAATTCCATATATTTTCGTACTTCTGACAATAATGTTTTTTCTTCATGACTATATTATCATCATAGCAACCATATATCCTACTAATATTATAAATGTGAAAGTTTGTGAGGATGGATGGATGGATGGACGGATGGATGTTTGTTACTCTTTCACGCAAAAACTACTGAACGGATCTGGATAAAATTTGGCACAGAGATAAACTATAGTCTGGAATAGCACATAGGCTACTTTTTATCCCGGTAAAATGTATGGTTCCGGGTGAAACCGCTGGCAGAAAGCTAGTACTTTTATAATTAAAGTTCAATCAGGTCCAAAATTTCCTATTTTAAAGTACTTTATGACCGCAACAGTCGTTGGATGCAGGTGGCATATAATTGGTCCTAGTTGAAGTCTACGGGGGAGGTCTTTGTTCAGCAATGGCTCTCTTTGGGCTGATATGGTGATGATGAGTATAGCAAAGGATTTTATACTGTAATAATTACTGTGCAAACAAGCATGCGGCCTGCCTGATGCTAAGCGGCAACCGCAGTCTATAGACGTCAGCAACACCAGTAGTATCACTCGCGTTGTCGTCTTGACACCTCAGTTGTTAAGTCACATTTGCCCAGTAATGTCACTGGCCCTTGAAATTGCAACACAATAATGTTAGCACATTATTGTTCAGCGGCAGAATAATTGGCAATGCGATGCTCGTGGTACCAACCTTGAAAAACTTAACAGCATAATTTGACTACCGCAAAGGTTTTTTTTTATAATCATTTCCAACAGAGCAGTGGCCAATTATAGGTACCAAGTCGTAGGTCGTGAGCTGGAATCCAAGATACGCACCTCTGATTTCGTAATCATGTGCAATAAGAATTAATTATCACTCACTTACAACGGTAAAGGAAAACATCGTGAGAAAACTTGCATGCCTGAAAACGATTTTCTCGACGGCGTGTGAAGTCCAATCCGCGCTAGGTCAGCGTGGTGGATTATATAGCCTAGCCCCACTCATTTTAGGAGACCCGTGCCCAGTAGTAGGCCAATTATAGGTTAATGATGAACCATTATAATCAGACCACCAGCAGCGCCCTAAAACTAAATTAACAAACAAGAAACACCGTTAGAAATAGATTTTTATCGTTAAAACACAAATTGTTCCGTTAAGCTCATGTTGTCACTAACAATATTGACAACGAAAGTCAAGTCGCCATATTTGTTTTAGGATTTCGCGCCAACCGAACGAGTTTACCTTGTCTATGGCTTTTTTTTGTTTGCACATCTTTGCTTTCTTGTGTATTTTTTTTTTGAGATTTATGAAGTATAGTCAGATTTGTGTGTTAATATGATATTATGAGAATTTACACTTTGACATCTAATTAGTTTTAGACTGCTACTGGAAATTACACAGAAAATATGAACACTGCTCGATCTAGAAATTGAATGAAGGATCTCTAGAATAATTTTGTATAAAAAGTTTTTATTACGATGACATTTGATTGTCAAAATCTAATCAGTATATTATGTAATTATAAATTACGTTAACTTTCAACGATTACATATTACATAAGAACATTAAGTTTTTTGTGTCTTTTAAAAACCAAAAAAAGTTTCAGAAAAAACTAGCATCGATTCGAAAGTAGGTACTTAATCTAAAATTCATTTATCTTTTGAAAGTAGGTGCCTACGTAACTTCAATAATATTTTCCTCAAGAACTTATTAGCGCTTAATTCATTACATTGACGTAATGAGTAATATCGTCATAGTTTCTTGTATAGTGCCATGTATCGACGAAACCAAACACAAATTTCGTATCGCTCCTCTAGCGGCGAGTAGCAGAACCTTTCGACGTAATTAACGCACGATGTGACTTTGAAGCGGCGCTTGTTTATTTTTATTTAAAATTATAGATTTTAAGATATACATCGCATAGTTTTACACTTTACATAATATTACAATCAATGATTTTGATAAAAATAAATTTAAAGAATCTCAATCTCTCAAATTTTTTTGTTTCATAAACGAATATCTGAAATAAATATACAAATCCTAAGGATTCTAACTGGCTTCCTACTAATGTACATAAGTAAGGCTTTAGTAAAACACTACTGCTACGTTTTTTTTTTTAATTTTATCCTTCTCTTTTTTTTTGTCTACAGTCGTTAATGCGGTCTATGTCAGTGGAACAGCGGTGGCAAGACCTGGCCTCCCTGCTGACCATCCCGCCGCCGCCCCCGCCAGACCAGTACCAGCACTACCACCATCACCACCACCACCAACATCCGCATGCGCATGCGCACGCGCATAATATAACGTAAGTTTTGTATTTATCAACATTATCACTCTCGACATAAACACCAAAACTAACACGCATGTAGCGACATCTATCAAGCTATATAAGAACTTGTACGACAAATCCTGAATCGCGCAAGTAAAGTTTACTGTGCAGCTTGCATATAATATACAACCGTTTGACATCTACCGACCCTTTGCCGTTCCTTTTTACATTGTTTTTAGTACTTACAAACTCAAAGCATATATATGTTATTAATAATGAATTATGTTCTGTTACCCTCAGCCACGGCGCGGCGGGTGGCTACGCCCCAAACTACCACGCTCCTATACCGCCCGTGCCCGAGAAACACCCAGAAGCATACGGTAAGTGCAGCATATTTTGTAGTTTTTCATGTTTCATCCCCTTTACTATAGTCCGCGCGGAACTAGGTAGGGACGGGCCGCGCCTTAGGTAGGGACGGGGGTGAGGCGGTGGGTTACTGTGAAGAAAAGCAAGCGCCCCCGCCCCTCCGTCTTACCGCGCGCAGGCGTCCCCGCCCCTCCGTCCCGCCGCTCAAATACCTAAGGCGCGGCCAATTAGTTCCGCGCAGACTATAAGGTCGATTGGTAGAAAATGTCTTAGGCATTAAGTCCGCCTGCCCGTCGTCCTGTACACATGTGCATAAAGAATTAATTAAATAAATATTGTACAGTTTTCGGAATAGCAGTGATTGCTTAGTGATTATTTATATTTCAAATACTCTCTACACTTAAAGTTAGTATCGAAACGTGTAGTCGATATTGTCAAGTGTCAGTCAAGATATTGCCATTTTTGAACGCGCAGTGTACTGCTAAAACGCGGTTATAACGCTCCGCGGTGAATCTTATCGCGCGCGCGATCCGAACGAAATAAAATAATGATTTTTTAATTATAAATCTAATTTGGGTAGATATAAATAATGTTTTTTTACACGTTCAAGTAAAAAAAAACTGCAGAAAAAATTGATGAAAAAAGTTACGGAAAATTTTAACGCAGGATATTCGGATATGCGTCGATGTCCCTTCCACCTTGTATGCATTGTGTTGTGTCCCTAGTATTCATAGTAGAAAATAAAGAAAGAAAATAAATTTATTTGCGTAGACCAGACGAGTAAAAACTCTGCTTAGTTTAGGACTATGGTGCCGTGTATAATGTCTCAAATAATAATTTTATTACATTTATACATTTTATTTAGTTTATATAAATGTGTATAGATAATAATGTATGATTTGTGCATTCATAGGTGGTGCGGCGGCTCCGCTAGATGGCGCTTACAAAGTTGAGTCTGCGCAGCATCCGCAGCAACATGATCCCCTCTACTATCAGGTAACTAGCAGTTCCCCGCGGTTTTACTTTCAGCAATTTTTCCCAATCCCGGAGGATTTTCCTAAAATCCTTACTTAGCGAATACTTGCGACATAATACCTGAAATCTGAAATAAGTGTGGAGGGACGAGGTGTGTTGTCCCTCGCACCAAAGTGAGAATCCTCCTCTCAGGCGGGTGTTATGCCTGGCGGTTGATGTCGGGTGGTTGTATATATGCAAGCTGCTCGGTAAACTTCACTTGCGCGATTCAGGATTTGTTGCTTCGTATAAGTTCTAGCTATGTAGCTCGCTACATAAGAATATCAACTGTTCCATACATTTTGTCTAGTTCAATGTACAGTGTATGGTACAGCTGATTAAAGTTTCGTGATTTCAGGGTTGGCTCTATAGTAAAAGTTGTTCATAAGGATCAATGAAAAATAAAAAATATTTATTGTCTGAGAACCACGTTACATTGTTGTTTGAGGCTCTAGATTCCCTGTGTTGTAGTGGGATCCAATGCTAGCCTTCCGTATGTAAAACGACTAAACAGTCACGGTGTATATGCAAGTTGCACGGAAAACTTCACTTGCGCGATTCAGGATTTGCTTCGTACAAGTTCTCATGTAACGCGATAGATGTCGCTACCAGCGTAAAAGGTGGTAAAAGCTTACCACCCACGGATATAAAACAACAGCTTGTATAAATATGTTCTTTGTCAACAGAATTCCACGTCAGAGATGGCGGGTCCTACAAACCAAGATGGATTTCTCCAGTCCATTCTGAACGATGAAGATCTGCAGCTCATGGACATGGCAATGAATGAAGGTAGGTCCACCATATACTATAGTCCGTGCGGAACTAGTTGGTCGCGCCTTAGGTAGGGACGGGGGTGCGGTAGCCTACCCCTATGTGAAACAGACGTGAAGCTATGTATGTATGTATTGCCAATTACCGGGCATTAATCCATGGATAGATAAAATATGTTAAAAGAATAGTATTGAATGTCTTTGACTACTCCATACTGACAGGTCAGATAAGTTTGTCGCACTGTATGTTATTGAAACTTCCGTCACGTGTGTACTTCTTCATTTGTCATTACAATAGTTTCCCAATTGTTGCGACCTTTAAAAGGTTAAGATTATTTTTCGTTGCCTTATTTAGGTATTATGAAGTTTACTTTTGCATAAGCAGTTATTTCTGGATCGCAATCTTTTTAAAAAGTGTTTACTTAATTTATGAACGCAAACAGTTGTCAAAGAATCTGCGGAGCGTTGTTTTTAGTACTTTAGTAGTACCTATATATTACTAGCTTCCCGCCAGCGGCTTCGCCCGCGTGGTCTTGATAACTTTTTTCCCCTGTTTTTACAACATTTTTCCTTGCTCCTATACGTCATAGCGTGATGGTATATAGCCTATA
Source organism: Acronicta psi (assembly GCA_946251955.1). Lineage (NCBI taxonomy): Eukaryota > Metazoa > Arthropoda > Insecta > Lepidoptera > Noctuidae > Acronicta > Acronicta psi. The sequence goes on along the minus strand of OX276498.1, from coordinate 1,706,146 downwards.
GCCTTCCTCGATTAATGGGCTATCTAACACTGAAAGAATTTTTCAAATCAGTCCAGTAGTTTAGGAGGCTATTCAATACAAACAAACAATCAAATCTTTTCTCTTTATAAGTAATATTAGTATAGATAAAAAAATAATAGACAAGCCTGCAATACAAAGCTCTCAAGCAACTTGCACACGGTGACGAGAGCTAAGGCTGAGCGATACGTGTACCTGCCAACGCTGTGAGGAGGATGATGAAACGCTACTCCACCTAGGGGAATGTGGATCGCTAATACACAAGCGCAGTGCTCATCTAGGGTAACACATTCTAAGCCCAGATGAAATAAAGCAGCTCATCCCTGAGCAAATCCTGCAGTTTGTGTCAGCCGCAGGGTTTAGCGGTGAACTCTAAATCTAGATCATCACGCTACGCAGCACACGCTATACACGTATTTACACAGCGTGCATGGCGTTGAGCTACGTGGGCGCCGTATCCGAGCAAGCCATGCGTGTGTCATGACGTCAATTCAAGTTCAAATGTTTTTATTTCAAATAAGCTTCTACAAGCACTTATGAAACGTTAAATGATTGATGCACGGTTCCAAAAAGTTGATCCTATGGAGAAGAATCCGGCAAGAAACTCCATGGACACTCTTTTAAAATAAGAGTTGGTACAATTTTTCACTGGTACAATGTTGCGATAACAGGATGTGTGGACACTGTAGGTCTTAGTTAACTCGATGACGAGCTTATCAAACGAAAACGTTTTCAGTATCCGAAAACTCAAACTCATTTCGTGCGTAGCATGTCCGTGGGTTGCAGTGGATACTCCATACATTTTCTTGCAAAGCGAAGCTCGTAGGAGGCTACGAGCTTCGCTTAATAAAGCGCTATTAAAGGCGGAAATCCACCGCGGCGCACGGAGAGGTCCGTGCGCCGCGGTGGATTTCCGCCTTTAATATTTATTTATTTAAAAGTATCAATTATTAAACGAACGGGTTTCGTTTACATATTTTAATGTGATTGCTGCTTGATAAGCATTACATTATATTTTTGCAAACACCACCGCGTCGAGTGTTATCATACGTTATCTATAATTATATTTAAGATAATGGAAACACTCTTCAGTATTTAAAACTCATAACCATCACGCCTGTATTCCTTGAAGGGTGAACAGAGGTGTACTCCAAAATTCATCGTGATGAATGTAAAAAAAAAAGTATATAAGTATTATATCCATTGTCTAGTACCCATAGTACAAGCTCTGCTTAGTTTGGGACTAGATGGTGCTGTGTAAAAAATGTCCCAGGATATTTATTATTTATTAATTTATTTATTTATATAGGGCTCGGATAGGCCATTGCGGTTTTTAGTCGATATGAGTCTGACGTACACTTTTTATAGATATTTTTTATACCACTAAGGTGGCAAACAAGCATACGGCCCGCCTGGTGGTAAGCGGTTACCGTAGCCTATGGACGCTTGCAACACCAGGGGTATCACTCGCGCGTTGCCGACCCGTAAAACCTCTTAGAGGTTTATGGAGGATTCACTGCGCCGACAGTTTGAGGGAATATTTCTCTTGCTGCAGCGCAGCACATCCTTAGAAGGAGCTCTGATATTTTTTATTGGATGGAGAAATGCTTTTTATCCCCCCGCTCGGGGATGCGGGACGGTTATATCGGGCTCTCCGACCAGATGGCACCACTACGAACCGTTGATATTGACGAGCGTAGATGAAGCGAAAGTAGTGTACCAGGTTCTTAGCAAGTGGAAATCTATAGTCTGCCTACCCGTACAGGAAACAGGCGTGAAGATATGTATGTATGTAGAGAATACCGTTAATGTGTAAAATTAAAGAGTATTAAGATAAATTCTGCTTTCAAAGATCATTCCTACCCCGTACCACAGAATAAATAATACAGAATGGCCACTCTCCGCCCCTCCCTAACGTCAGATACCTCAGGTCCCCCGCATCCTGCCGATGTTCTTGCCGGACGTACTGCCAACAAACCCTACGCACTCACGCACACATTTGCATTTGCACGTGTACAAACGTAATTTTGACAAGTTTGACATTTGGTATTGTAGTGTGCAGCGGTATCGGAAAGTTTGTATGGAGTGTCACAGGTGTGCCCGTACTATCAGGCTCTGGAATGAACTACCTGCTGCGGTGTTTCACATGTTCTTCTTCAAACGAGGCCTAAAAAGGGCTCCTTATCACACACAGTAGGCGGTGGCTCAGCTCTGTTCCCGGTTGCTGATGTCCATGGGCTGCGGTTATCACTTACCAACAGGTGGGCCGCCTGCTCGTAAAAAAAGGATAGCCATATGCAGTAAGAGCTGAATAACAATGATATTGCGAGATTCGTGCCCAGCAATGGGACTATAATCAATAATTAATAATTATCAAATCAGCTGTTCGAAATATAAGAAATCAACCAATTATTATTGATTATTATCATCTGTTATCATTACATATCAAATGACGTAAGCAATTCGTAAAAATCGTTTTAGTCACATCCGTTGCTTCGGCGCTGGTACACGATGATGGCCGAAGACATACGAATATGTCAACGCGTTCTAAATTTAAAACTATTGACACGGTAAATAAGATATTAATGTTTATATTACGAGAGTTTATTAGGAGCATCGTTTGAAATGTTGTTCCATTTGTCTTTGACTAGTCGCTGTGTGGTGATTTCCTTTGCGTGAAAGTGATTCGTTTTTCAAACGTCAGTGCAGTGTTTTTTTTATATACGGCCATTGTTAAGCTGCGATAAGGAAATATCAATTGATTTTGTACCAAAAAGGTGGATTTAGTTTTACCTTGAACTCAATTAAATTGGACGACAACGACATTTCTTTGAAAAATTCGGAGAAAATTATTATAAACACTGTTTAAACAGAATGTGTTTATTTGAAAAGTATTGACGCAAATTGTAAAACAAACATGGGAATCTATTCATACGTTTATAGACTATTTGTGATGAAGTTTACCATCGTCAAGTGAAGTGCAAAAAGAATATTTCAGAAACATTCTAGTGTCGTGAAAGAACTGCTATATTTCACAGATAAAAAGAACTGTTCTTGTTTGACGTTTGACAGTAATTAGAAACTTTGACAGTTCGAGTTTTTTTGGACATTTGATTGAAAAGGAGTACTCATGCCATTCTTTCGTAAAGAGAGAGTCAAGAGTAGAAAGGTGCACAGTAAATGTAGTCTATGCATGTGTCGATTTTGCATGGCTTTACGAAGACAAAGAACGACTTGCGAATCTTTGACGAAAGTGTCGACTTCAGTGCTGAAAAGATATAACTTTTGTTTATATTCATTTAAATACAGACTGTTTTTCGATCCTTGAAAGTTATCTAATATTAGTTTTAGATAAGACACAATGGTTTTCTGTTTATATTAAGATCATGTCGGCTTAGTATTTACAAGTTACCTACGCAAGGGGAAATTCCGAGAAACGTCATGGAAATGACGGCGAAATAATTCTGGAATTATTTAACGTTATCGATGAAATATTTACGAACATATATAAAGAAATATATGACGATAAATATTGCTTAATTTACAAAAGATAAGGAATAAAGATTGAAAAGATTTTCGACGATTCAACATGGATTTGACAGTTGTGAGCTACGCGTTCACGCAGCCATTTTACTCGATGGCGCCATATTTGAGGAGTCCACTGATATATCCGGATCCGGTGGAATATCTGAGTAGCTATTACAAATATTACGATGGTAAGGATCTCTTTATATGAAATATACTTTTTTTTTAAATCAGCAAACAAAATTAAGCCGTAGAAAAATCGTATCGTGTACTACGTAGGCTGCTATCCAATTTTCAACCTTATTGTCTTTATAATAAGAGTGTCTTACCCGAAAGAGATGACAACTTCTTATTTCTTTTGTCAGTGATACAAGGTGAAAATTTTTCAAAACAGATTACAATCACGTCTGTATTCCCCGAAGGAGTAGGCAGAGGCATACTAATAGGTTCCATGTTATAGGGGCCTAGCCGATTGCCGTCAACCGGGCAAAAAAAACTTCGAGAATTCATAGAACAACAATGCTTACTAGAATCGATTTTACGAAATTCTTACGAGTATTTGCTGGACTTCGGAATCGGGTCCAAGAATGCAAGCTTATCTAAACTTCCATGTTTTATACCATCAAAACTTGTAAAAGGTTACGCCTTGATGATAAAGTTAAAGATAATAAAGATCTAGTTCTGCCATTTGTTATTAAACTATTTTCCGTATTTTAAACTATCGTCTTTGGCTGAGATTAACAGACGCCATGAGATGAGATTACCTATTTAAATTGTAAGCTTCTTATTTCAATTAGATTGCAGAACAAAAAAGTTTTTTTAAATAAGTAAATCAATATCAAAAACATCAATGAGAGGTAGGGCACGGCCATTTATGGCTCAGATCTGAAGCAACCCATCTGGGGAAGTACCTCCACCTTACAGAAAACTGCAGCCAAATACCACAATTGTGTGTTGTGTTCCTGCAGTGAGTAAGGTCGCCAGAGCTCCTTCTAAGGATGCGCTGCGTTGGCAGCAAGAGGAATATTCTCTCAAACTGCCGGCGCAGTGAATACTCCATTAACCTTTAAAAGGTTTTTAGGGTTGGCAATGCGCGAGTGACCGCTTACCATCAGGCGGGTCGTATGCTTGTTTGCCACCTTAGTGGTATAAAAAATAACATAAGTTACATCCCTACTGCTTTAATGCAGCGTAAGTATTTATTTCTTCTAGGTACTAGGCTTAGTTTCCCTTCTGTTACTTTTTAAAATAAAAACAAATAAAGTAATATTATCATTTTACGGATAACGTAATAACTTTACTTCGTCACCATGACGCATCAAGATTACAATATCTATATTGATATGATACATAATTCAAGCATGTAAAATACAATTCTAATTTCTTAAATGTGCAAGAAGCGTACCAAGTTGTATTAAAGTTTCTGCCCACCCCTATGGGACAAACGCGTGAGTAAACTTGCCATCATTATTATTTACTTTTTAAATAAAAGGAAAATGTGATTATATATTGTCGATACTTATATTATAAAGAGGAAAGATTTGATTGTTTGTTTGTATTGAATAGGCTGCGAAACTACTGGACCGATTTGAAAGATTCTTTCAGTGTTAGATAGCCTTTTTTTTGGGGAAGGCTATAGGCTATATATCATCACGCTACGACTAATAGGAGCGGAGTAGCAATGAAAAATGTTGCAAAAACGAGGGAAAAAAGTTATTACGACGATGCGGGCGAAGCCGTTACTTACTACTTATAAATAAATAAAATATCCTGGGACATTTTACACAGCACCATCTAGTCCCAAACTAAGCAGAGCTTCAAGTAGGTACTATGGGTACTAGACAATGGATATAATATTTATATACTTTTTTTGTAAATACATACTTGATACATGACATATAAAAAACACTCAGACAAACTCAAACACTTAAGTTCATCACAAAAATAATAAAATAAAAATATTTGTGTCCTGTGGGAATCGAAACCACGACCTCGTGAACAGTCTGGTACTCGAACCACTAGACCACAGACGTCAAAACCAACACCAATCAGCTTCAAAACATTATGTAAACGAAGCGGAAAACCTTGAATACGCAGCCTAAACCTATATACTATAGTCTGCGCGGAACTAGTTGACCGCGCCTTAGGTATGTGAGCGGCGGGACGGAGGGGCGGGGTCGCCTGCGCGCGGAGGGGAGGGGGGCGCCTGTTTTTTACCCGACTGCCGAAGGAGGAGGGTTACGTGTTTGACGCGTATGTATGTATGTATGTATGTCCGTTCCTATGTCCGGTCGTAACTACTCAACGGCTCAACCGAATTAGATAAATGACACCTCATTAGATTCGTCTTGATGGCACGACTGTCACTGGGTACATGAAATTAAAAAAAAATCAATATGGCGGATTTTATACGCTTTAATGTGCGAACTGATTTTGAAAATTATCTTTAGTTGTATCAATTTATATTTTAAATCATCATTTAGGATCTATCTAGTGATTCTATGATGATTTATAAACTAAAAAGAAGGAAATAAAATCAATTATTAAAAGAAACAAAAAACCCGACTGCGTAAAAACTACTAACTAAAAATCTAAAAACAAGCTCTGTGATGTTGGAAAATGTATTGCAGGCGGGACAAGCAAAGAAACAATTTTGTTTATGAACGAACAGCTTGTACCGTACGCAGTCGGGTTTTTTGTTTCTTTTAATAATGTTCACAGTAACCCGCCGCCTCACCCCCGTCCCTACTTAAGGCGCGGCCAACTAATTCCGCGCAGACTATAGCAAACTATATCCTCTGCCTATCCCTTCGAAGAATACAGGCGTAATGTTATAAATAAGTACGTAATCATCATTGTTCAACACTTTTCCTTAGTAACAAGATAAGACACAATGATAAGATTAAAACCTGCTTCTTCAATGCGAAACTCTTTTATTTTGATACTTTTTGCGCAAATCACCGTGACTCAAAACATTTGTTTTTGGTAAAATATTTTTTTTTATTAGACAATTAACACAGGTACATTTGTACTGTCTAGGGTAAAAAAGGTGTGTGTGTGTGACGTTTGTACTGTCAAAAAGGTGTACTAGTTTTTATAGTTTGTCTCTGGTTATCTTTTTCTTATTGTGTGTTATTATGAAAAAAATGTTTATAATAGTGCTATGGTTCTCATAGGCTTCGAATTCGAATCCAACGCACGATATTCTGACTTTTCTAAAACATGTACGTATTTTTTGCATATTATTTTTCTGAGTTCAATCTAATAAATAAATAAAAATCTAAATGACGACGTCTGTGGTCTAGTGGTTCGAGTACCGGACTGCTGATCACGAGGTTGTGGGTTCGATTCCCACAGGACACAAAGATTTATTGTGATGAACTTAAGTGTTTGTGTTTGTCTGGGTGTTTCTTATGTAATATAAGTATGTATTTACAAAAAAAAAAGTATTTATGTATTATATCCATTGTCTAGTACCCATAGGTACTATGGAAAACTAAGCAGAGCTTGTACAGCTCTGCTTAGTTTGGGACTAGATGGTGTTGTGTAAAAATGTCCCGAGATATTTTTTTTTTATTATTTTATTATTTTAATATACTCTGAAAATGTACCCATTTTATTCGCGAACGGCGGTCTGTGAGAGGCAATAATTGATGTTGAATTTGTGTAAATTAATAAGCTTATTAATAAATATATAATTCGTACTTATAATGAAACAGATGACAATTCAGTAGAAAAAAAAAAACAATCATGTCCTACTTTTTACCTCTAAAGATGAAATTTGTCTTTCAAATTTAAATGCGACCACCTCGGCAGTACAGCCTTTTCAGAACACAACAATTTTCAAAATCGGTTCACACTTGACGGAGAAAAGATTCCAGATTCCTAAAAAAGTAGGTAGAAGTAAAAAAAAACTAAACTAATAATTAAAATCATTGTTCAATTGAAAAGAACATAGGTATGTACAGTTCACGCCAAACTTATTGTCCGGGTTGAAGTTGGCACGGGCTAACTTTAACCCGGCGGTAAAAATCGGAGAAATGCAAAATATTGGATAAAAATTATATGAAGCGAGAGCCTACGACTTGAGCTTTCGTTTTTATTTATTACAATCCTATAATTTTGATTCTCCGATTTTAAAGGTCGGTTTAAAGTTAGCTCGTGCCAACTTCAACAGGGACAATAAGTTTGGCGAGAACTGTACCTTATCTTTTAGCAAATTTTTGTCTTAAATTTAGCTGACAGCGGTACAAAAAGCTTTAAAACACCAAAGTTGGCATCAGTGTACACCACATACATCGTCTGTTAGTCGACATTCAGAAAAAAAAATGAAATTCATACGCACAACATCTTAACTTATCGTAAATGGTTTTTGTTGCAGGAATGTACACGATGCGCATGCTGGACGGCGCAAGCGCACATCACGCGCCCCACCACAACCACTCACATATGATGATCACAGGTAAGACGGCTTCCATTCATTAAATACGCTAGAGATCCTGGGTTCGATTCCTGGATCAAGCAAGTTTTATATTTTACTAGCATTCCACCAGTGGCTTCACACGCGTGGCCAACTTATACAAAAACTTGACAAATTATATACTAAAACCTTCCTCGAGAACCACTCTATCTATTGGTGAAAACAGCATGAAAATCGGTGCATTAGTTATTGAGTTTATCGCGAAGAGACAGACGCGGCGGAGGAGTTTATTTTTATAATATGTACGAGTAGTGATGAGTCTATGAAATTCTGAGTAGCAGCTCGGAGTCTGGATTTGTGCCCGGTTGATGGCAATAGGCTCGCCCTACACCTCTTTTTTTTATTACTCTTTTGTCCGCCCAACCAGTCTCTGCATAAGGCAGCTATCAAACTGTAAACCAGGGTCCGAGTGGGGACCTGGTACCCTGTAACACAGGTGCGACAGCGCCTACCTCAGGCTCCAGCGATCCACAACCGCATATAGATTAAATAAATATCTTGGTACATTTTTTACACAGCACCATCTAGTCTCAAACTAAGCAGAGCTTGTACTATGGGTACTAGACAATGGATATAAAACTTATATACTTTTTTTTTTGTAAATACTTACTTATAATATATAAGAAACACCCAGACAAACACAAACAGCTAAGTTCATCACATAAATGTTTGTGTCTTGTGGGAATCGAACCCACGACCTCGTGATCAGCAATCCGGTACTCGAACCATTAGACCACAGACGTCGTCAACGTCGTCGATTGTCAACCATAGCTTAAGATACCTAATATATTGCGGTTTTGGTGAGGAAATAAATAAATTTTATTATTATTATTTATTATAGCTTCCCGCCAGCGGCTTCGCCCGCGTGGTCTTATAATTTTTTCCCCCGTTTTTGCAACATTTTTCATTACTACTCCGCTCCTATTAGTCGTAGCGTGATGATATATAGCCTATAGCCTTCCCCGATAAATGGGCTATCTAACATGGAAAGAATTTTTCAAATTGGTCTAGTACTTTTTGAGTTTATTCGTTACATACAAAAATACAAATCTTTCCTTTTTATAATATTAGTGTAGAGTGTAGATTATTGCCTCTGCCTTACCCTTAGGAATACAGGCGTGATGATATTGTATATTCACTTGTAAAAGTCTCTATAAAAGATCTATTCATAGCAATATATCGTTTAATATTTAAAATCGAAAGTCATCGATATACTTTTATATTTTGGTATCAGAAGTTTTTAAACAAAAGACATGACTGCGCAAGAATTAATATCGTGACATGATATATTTTATTAAATAAGTTGATATCTCATTATTGAACTGTCATACCCATTGATAAGACGATGACACAGAAATTTTAGACAATTCAGACACAAACATTCACGCCTCTTTCGCATAGAGCCAAATAACACACTTTATTGTGTGTTGTGTTCCTGTAGTGGGTAAGGTCAGAGCCAGAGCTCCTTCTAAGGATGCGCTGCGCTGGCAGCAAGAGGAATATTCCCTCAAACTGTCGGCGCAGTGAATCCTCTATAAACCTCGTAAGAGGTTTTTCGGGCAACGCGCGAGTGATACCCCTGGTGTTGCAAGCGTCCATAGGCTACGGTTACCGTTTACCATCCGACGGGCCGTATGCTTGTTTGTCACCTTAGTGGTATAAAAAAAATAGAGGTCAGGTCAGAAACTAGAGTGGGTATCTTATTAATATTATAAAAGCAAAAGTTGGTAAGGATATTTGTTGCTCTTTCACCTCAAAACACCTGAATCGATTTGGCTGAAACTTGAAATGGTGATGGCTTATACCTTAGATTAGGACATGGCTACAATTTAATCCCCTCTAGATTATCTGTGTACCGAATTTCATTTAAGTCGGTTCAGGAATTTTGGCGTGAAACGCCACAGACAGACAGCGTGACTTTCGCATTTATATGTGTTATAAGTGTTTTAAAGGGGCTCGTGGCCAAAGTTGTAACTACGCTGATCAACAGATCTGCAAGGTTAAGCTACACTTGCCGCGGTCGGTCTGTGGATGGGTGACCATTCTTAACATATCGAGACCCCTCCGTGTCTCAGAGAGCACGTAAAGCCGTCGGTCCCGGTTATCATACAAACACCTATGACAAGTGTTAGTGGTAGAAGTCAAAAAGCCTGACAACCAGTCTATCCTTTGAATTTCGGTATTGCCCAGAAGTTGTGTTGCGGAGGTCTGATGGCAGTCGCGTCGTGTAAAATACTGATATTCAGCCGCATCCTGGTTAGACTGGAAGTCGACCCCAACATGGTTGGCAGAAGGCTAGCAAAAAAAGAAAGAAACCCGACTTTGTTTTATATAAACAGACTAGACTTATGTTATTGATCTCTATATATTTTCAGAGCGTGACTCAGCGTCTGACAGCGCGGTGTCTTCGATGGGGTCTGAGAGGGTACCATCCTTGTCTGATGGCGAATGGTGTGATGGCAGCGACTCCGCCCAAGAGTTCCACAGGTGAGGATATAAAATATCTGAATGTGTCATTTGGTCTAGTGATCACGTCTGTTTCCCATAGGGGAAGGCAGAGACTATAGATTTCCACTTGCTACGATCCTGGCACACCACTTTCGGTTCCTATGTTCATTAACCTCTCCATGCATGCTCGTCGGTTTAGGGTGCTCTTAACCTTGCCTTTTTTGAGAACGCCCGCAATCATGAGTTCTATCGAATGGCTTTCGATAGGTTTTTTACGCATCGAAACGCTGTAATCTCATAGCAGATTTTAGTTTTTTTTTTTTTTTTAATATCTTGGTATATTTTTACACAGCACCATCTAGTCCCAAACTAAGCAGAGCTTGTACTATGGGTACTAGACAATGGATATCATACTTATATACTTTTTTTTGTAAATATCTACAAAATACTATACCTATGTTGTTTCTTATATATTATACCTATAATATATAAGAAACACCCAGACAAACACAAACACCTAAGTTCATCACATAAAATGTTTGTGTCTTGTGGGAATCGAACCCACGACCTCGTGATCAGCAGTCCGGTACTCGAACCACTAGACCACAGACGTCGTCAAAGTTTCTTACGTAACCGCTAGAGGCGCTGCGAAGGTTTTCCATACAAATATTTTACAGCGTCGCTAGCGAGTCTAGTGAGAAAAACTCATGGTCGAGGGACTGGTTGTGGCTAACTTTTAACATAATAATAATAATAAGGGCTTGATACAGAAAGCGGTACTCCTAGATACGGCACGTATTGTTAGGAGGTTCCTTTCCCTGGAGCCCTGACCACCGGTAGCTTGGACTCTGTTCTACTATTTTTTATGGCATTCAGTCCACCTTATGTGCTTTATACATAAAAGAATATATAAATGTTTTTGTATTTCCTGGTTATTTTTTTTTAAGTTTAAAGATGCAAGTAATATGAAGAAAAATAAATAAAGGAAATAACAATTTCTTTATTGACAGATGAAGTATTTCTAATTATAGTTACAAATACATATTTTGCCGTATAACACACAGCATGCAAATATAAAATTTCTTCGATTTTTACGGCTGGGTTAAAGTTAGCTCGCGCCAACTTCAATAAGTTTGGCGAGAACTGTACCTAATTAAATAAATAATAGCAATATATTTGTCTGCAGTTCCAAGTTTCGTCCGTACGACAACACGTATGGTCGGGAGCGCGCGGCGCCGCACCAGCCGCAGAAGAAACACCACATGTTCGGCAAACGATGCTTCCAGGTAAATATGACTGTAAGAACAAACTTTTATTTTTAAATAGTACCTAGGCGACTGACTTCTGCCTCTGGAGTTGTGGAGGGGCGAGCTGTGATGTCCCTCCATCCAATGAGAGGATCCTCCTCTTATGCGGGTGTTATGCCTGGCGGCACTGCCCGACGGTTGATGTCGGGCGGTTGTATATATGCAAGTTGCACGGTAAACTTCACTTGCGCGATTCAGGATTTGTCGCTTCGTATAAGTTCTTATGGAGCACGATAGATGTCGCTACAAACTAATTTTCCCAAGCGTTAAAGCCACTACCATCAGACAAAGAAATTTATATCTTTACTAGTTGTACCCGCGGTTTCACCCGCCTTGCTCAGACCTTATTTGTCATAGCGTTATTGTATATAGCCTATAGCCTTTCTCCATAAATGGGCTATCTAACACTGAAATAATTTTTCAAATCGGACTAGTACTTCCTAAGGCTAGCGCGTTCAACCAAATATACTCTTAAAAATATTAAGAGTTGGCTGCGCTAAACGATCTCTTGGATTCTAATCCAACAGGCGATCTGTTTGCAGATGAGTGGACGAAAATTATATTGGTATGTCAGAAGTACTGTGAGAGGAAGGTATGAAAGTGTTTTTACCTTCTTTTATTTACTTTGCTTTGTTTTGTAGATTTTAATAAACTTAGGCTTTTTTTTAGTTACTGTAATTGGTAGATCCGTTGTAATTAATTAAATAAATAAATAAATTAAAACAAATTTATCCCACTGGAACAAACACATTTTACCGGGACAAAAAGTAGCCTATGTGCTATTCCAGAAATTTTATCCAGATCCGTTCAGTCGTTCTGGCGTGATTGAGTAACAAACACGCATCCTTCAACTTTCACATTTATAATATTATTAGGATTATCTGGCAAATAATTTAACGATAACTTACTAGTTGTTGAAAGTCCCTAATTATCATATAATGATTGATTTATTTTGTTTATTTATATTATGATGATTGTGATAACATTCGTCTGTATAACCCATCGTTCTGTCCTCAGGAGCAGCCGGCTCCCACCCTGGACCCAGTGGGCAGGCCCGGCGTGGTCAAGTACGAGTGTCCCGAGCAAACATACCATCACGACAATATGCAAATGCACAACGGTAAGTTTAACATCATTTTTAAACAAAAAATAAACCGCCTTCAAAAAACACTTAAGAGCTAAAAAGCAAAAAAATACAGGAACATTTACATAAGATTTCTAACTAATTTAGAGGCGGTGCCAAACAAACAATTAACGAAAGTCATACTTAAATACATTTGCATTATGATTTCTAACTTATTTGGAGGCGGTGCCAAACGAACAACATAAGTCATAGTTGAATTAAATTAGTAGCGTATAGTTTATTGGTTTTATATTTTTATTGGTTTTGGTGTGCAATAAAGAATATTCTATCTATATATCTATTTATAGCCTAGGGGGGTGGAGGTTCTATAGGAAGGGGTGAGGCGGCGGGTTACTGTGAACAAAAGCGAGCGCCCCCCCTCGCGGTAGCTTAGTGGTCAAAGCGTCTGGTGTACCGAACCAGAAGACGCAGGTTCAAGTCCTGCCCGCCAGCCGACTTTTCCTTCATTAAAAATAACTCATATTTTTTATTTACAGTAGAGTTTGGTCCCCGGCCTCAGCTGGCGCCCCCTCACGTGACGAATCTTCACCCCCCCGCTTTGGACCTCAACACAGCACATTCAAGTCATGCTCTTCTCCAGGTAACAAATCCATACAATTTTAATAGACTTAGCTTTTGCCAGCCTCGTGGACTATTTCACGAGGACTTTTTGACTATTTGACGACGTCTGTGGTCTAGTGGTCGAGTACCGGACTGCTGATCACGAGGTCGTGAGTTCGATTCCCACAGGACACAAATATTTACGTGATGAATATAAGTGTTTAGTTAAGTTACTCCTTCGTCACTTTGAATGCAATTTATAGGAAATAAATCACGATAAAGTTCTAGATTTTTTTGTGTAATTTTATCTTCAAGATACGTGGCAGTTTTTAAAAATACCCTGAAGCCCTTGACAGTATTCAAACAAACAAAATTAAGAGTCGAACTTTTGTGACTAAAGTCCTTGAGCAGATATTTTGAACTTTAAACTCAATTTTGGTCATGTTCCATCGGGCCTAGGTGTACCATATTTCTAGGAGAAATATTTGACATTATAGGTATGCCTTAGCATAAAAAAAACATTTATAATCATACAACAGTAAGAGAAAAAACATAGAAAACCAATGTCATTTGGAAATTATAAAAAAAAAACATTAAAATCATTGTATCTTCTAAACAACTGAAAATCGCGGAACATACATGGGGGTGTTTCGGATACCCCTTGACTAAAGGTATCAAAATTTTTTCTTTGGACGTCAATTCTCCGGCCACCCTGTATACATATAAAAATAATAAATATCTTAAATATTTACTACTCAGAGCAACATCCCAAGTCCGGCGGCTCCTCGGTTCGCGTACGCCACGCCGGAGCGAGTGCGGCACAACCACACATACAGCGCGCCCCTAGCGGCCGCAGACCAGCGACCGGCCGCCGTCAGGGACAAACGAGGTAAGAGACACTCATCCAAGAAAGTAATGTAATAACTCCACTGTCTCTTCACTGCCATTAAATTATCACTTTATTATCACTACTATGTCACTGGACGATCACTTAAATATCACGACTAACATCACTGCCACTTCACTATCACTTCATTATCACTCGATTTTCACTTCATTATTACTATACTACCACTAAACTATTCACTGTAACTTAACTATCACTTGGTTATAATATAATTTCACTATCTCTCCACTATTACTTTTTTTAACTCCATTTTATTGCTGTTGGTTTTCCAAATAAAATAAATTAAGTAATATTTTTGTGGCAGGAAAGTAAACGTTATATTCACTGTCACTTCACTGTCTCTTCACTATCACTCGATTATAATATCAAACTGTTCTCAGTGCGGCGGCTGACAGATGGAAGTATGTCAGATGGAGGATCTTCAGCTACCAGCAGTGGACAACATCTGTCCAGAGACGAGAAACGAGCTAAAGCACTAGGTAATAACAAAAACTAGTAAACATTTAGAGCCTAACCATAAATTTATTTAATTAATGACAGTGTAGGTACCAATTACAGTAACTAACAAATTAATCAACAAAACAATAAAAAAAAAAAGATAAAAAACACTCACAGTACTTCATACATACAGACATACCAATAAAACCTTCGTCCACCCATCCGCAAACAGATCACCTGTTGGATTAGAATCCAAGAGATCATTTGCGCGGCCAGAGTGCCAGGAATTGGCGAATTAGCATGTGCAACAGTACGGCATGGGGGTAGCCTGTGTTTCTTGCTCCGGCAGTAATTGTCTGAAACATAGCATGCGAAGCACATTAGAAGCGTCAATAGCGCCACGGACAATAGCGTCAAAGTCCTGCAAGTTGCCAATGGGCTGGAACTTTGTCTAATTAAACCTCAAAGTGACGTCATCTGCCGTAATTGCCGGCAAGTAGTGCTAACGCGTACTGAGAGCGGTTACGTCATTTTTACGTCACCAAGATGGCCGACAGGCTTATACCATACACTAGGGATGTCGGAAATTCAAAAAATATCGATATATATCGTATCGATATTTTTTTTTTAAATATCAATATCGATATTTATATTTTCAAAAAATATCGATATATCGGCCAACTTAAAACGAAATTATAAAACAGCCAAAAAAAAAAGGTCATTTGTAATCTTTTACCTTAAAT
The DNA here is from genome assembly GCA_946251955.1 of Acronicta psi. Classification (NCBI taxonomy): domain Eukaryota; kingdom Metazoa; phylum Arthropoda; class Insecta; order Lepidoptera; family Noctuidae; genus Acronicta; species Acronicta psi. The sequence goes on along the minus strand of OX276498.1, from coordinate 1,690,596 downwards.
TTTTAAAAGATTACAAATTTAGTTTTAAGTTGGTCGGTTTATTGTTCTGAAAAAATATCGATTTTGATACCTTTTCGATACTTGGAATTTTATATCGATACATCGATATATCGAAATATTAAATACCGCCCAAATATATCGATATATTGAAAAAATAATATCGATATATCGATATATCGATATTTTTTCAACATCCCTACCATACACTTTGAATTAGATAATACCAATATTTTTTTATTTTTGCATTGAAATCGCGCAACTATCATGTTTTTATAAATATAACTATGTGAGCAACAACTGTTATTTGGCCGCAACTACAATCGCGTAACTAAAGCCAAAATTTCGTGAAAATATACAATAAAATATTAAGAAATTATTCAGCGTGGTATTAAATTTCAAGTCACTAATACGATCATTGACATGATATTGGACTTAGTCACCTCTTACCGTACAGTGTCTATAGTCATAATTGCGCAACTGTCGCCCAACTGTCGCGCAACAATTCTTATACATAACAATGCAAGCATTAACCTGTACAAGTGGCCGCAGGCATACCCCTGGAGGTGCAGGACATCATCAACCTGCCGATGGACGAGTTCAACGAGCGCCTGTCGAAGCATGACCTCAGTGAGGCCCAACTGTCCCTTATACGGGACATAAGGCGGCGCGGGAAAAATAAGGTATTGTTGTTTTTTATCACTAAGATGGCAAACAAGCATACGACCCGCCTGATGGTAAGCGGTTACCATAGCCTATGGTCGCTTGCAACAGGGGTATCACTCGCGCGTTGCCGACATTAAAAACCTGTAGGGACACTGCTGACGCATTAGATTTGCATTGTACTAGCTTAGCGACTTGCGCAGCGCGGCAGTCGTCTCCCCGCATCTACCCGGTTAGGTCGTTAATAGTATGTAGCCTGTAATATGTATATGTATAACTGGTACCAGTAAACTAATAATATCTAATGAGTTCCACTTTTATTTCTCTACAAACTATCATTCTCCACAAGTTACATAACAAAGAACCCCTACAAACCTTTTAGAGGGCGCTCTGGCGACTTTAGTCACTGCAGGAACACAACACACAATAAAGTGTGTTATTTGGCTGCAGTTTTCTGTAAGGTGGAGGTACTTCCCCAGATGGGCTGCTCCAGATTTGAGCCATAAATGGCTGTGCCCTACCTCTCTCAACTAACTACTCTCTTACTACAGTAACTCATGATTGAGCTACATTATGCCCAGTTGTGAGACAGTATGGGTTGATGATAATGATATTTATTTTTAACCCCCGACGCAAAAACGACGGGGTGTTATAAGTTTGACGTGTCTGTGTGTGTGTGTGTGTGTGTGTGTGTGTGTGTGTCTGTCTGTGGCATCGTAGCTCCCCAACGGATGGACCGATTTTGATTTTGTTTTTTTATTTGAAAGGTGAATTAATCGGGAGTGTTCTTAGCTATGTTTTCTGTAAGTAGATCCTATAAAGCCACTTTTACAAGTCATTACATTTTTTTTAAATACGATATGGCGCCGGCATTTCCTAACTGACGACCTCTGAGAAGAAACGCCGAAACAAACTCAGAGAATCATGGTCTCTTTTAAAGTCCAGACAATCGTAGTATATGTCGGATGATATCTTGGCACATTTTTACACAGCACCATCTAGTCCAAAACTAAGCAGAGCTTGTACTATGGGTACTAGACAATGGATATAATACTTATATACTTTTTTTTGTAAATACATACTTATAATATATAAGAAACACCCAGACAAACACAAACACCTAAGTTCATCACATAAATATTTGTGTCTTGTGGGAATCGAATCGACCTCGTGATCAGCAGTCCGTAATCGAACTTCTTTCAATATTTTTTCCTTTCTCCCTCTAGGTGGCAGCACAGAACTGCCGCAAACGCAAACTGGATCAGATCACCTCCTTAGCCGACGAGGTGCGCACCGTGAGGGACCGCAAGCAGAGGACACAGAGGGATCACAGCTCCCTCATAGCGGAGAGACAACGTGTTAAAGAGCGCTTCGCTGCCCTATACCGACACGTGTTCCAGGTTAATACAACTTCAAATTTCTTTTTATGTAGCCACTTTTATGTCCCACTGCTGGGCAAAGGCCTCTTCTAAGTCAGTCCAGGATTTTCTATCCTGGGATTTCTCATACCACGCTGGTAAAAAAACTATCAAAGTCATCAAGTCGAAGTGGTATTTCGGACGTGGTCCGTCCTCTTGACCCCCAAAATACTGCGCTCCATTCCTCGCTGACAAACCTTAAGTTTGGTCTTCTGCTTGAAGTTTACAACGTTAGATTAATTAAGGAAATAGTCGGCTTAACCTGCATTCTAATACTCGCATGCAAAGAGTGTGTTGTACGAAATCTGTATTCTTTCCCACAGAACCTGCGCGACCCTGAAGGTAGACCGCTATCCTCGCAGCAATACTCGCTGCAGCAGGCGGCTGATGGCAATGTGGTGCTCGTACCCAAGATGCCGCAGCACCAAGGTAATTATGATGATAAATAGCAATATTATTGTAAAAATAGCATAATTACTGTGATAAATAACGTAATTATTATGACAAATAACATAATTATTATAACCTTACCAATTATTGTTACCAACTGCAATAAATAACTTAATTATTCTGATAAATAACGTAATTATTATGACAAATAACATGATTATCGTAATAAATAACGTAATTATTATAACCGAACCGCAATAAATAAGTTAATTATTATGATAAATAACGTAATTATGATGTATTATCGGGGAAGGCTATAGGCTATATACCATCACGCTCTGACTAATAGGAGCAGTGTAGCAATACAAATTGTTGCAAAACGGGGGGAAATGATATATTAAACATAACAAATGTATTTTGTTTACAGATCACCCTATGAATCGTACTTCAGATGACGATATGGACAGGAAAGCCAAGAGTTACGATCAGTGACATCCTCCATATAACATACAATACCCGACATGGTAACATACACAGACAAACACGAAAACTTTAACCACACTGTCATAACAAACAAACTTTTGTAACCAAAACAATAAATTGTATATTTTTTGTCTTTGAAATCTGACAGATGTCAACTTTTTATGTCAACGACTGACAGATGTCAATGTCAGAATTATAAGTGAATGTCAAAAGTGTTTAGTGTCAAAGTTAAAACTAAGTTGAGTTGATTTTAAATAATTCGAAAGGCAAAATGAAGACTCAGAATATAAAATGTTATATGTCGATAGATATTTATATATGCCTATTGAAAAAACTTCATATATTAAAGCAAAAATCCTTTTATGGAATAATATTATAAGCATAAAAAATTATAAAACATATTATAAACAAAAATTATACTTTGACATTATTGTAGAACAGTTTCTTTACAAAATTAAAAAGGCTGTACGTTCAAACAATAATATATTCAAAATAATAAATCTATGAAAAAAAATCGCTTACAATTTTCTTCAATCCAAGGGATTTTATTTATATTTAATTGAATTCAGTTATAAAGATGCCCGGCGACTGTCTTATATGTCTGTAATCTCTTAAATGACGTTTAAAACAACAACAACAATGTTACCATTTAAAAATATAAATTTGTGTGTGTTACCATTGAACAAAAAAGTTAATCGTAAACTCGTGATATTTGCGAAAACAACGATGTGAATTTTGTCACAAAAAATTATGATTTTTATTAATTATATGATTTGATAAGCGCTGCAATTCCAGTAGAATGACATCGAATAATAGACAATACTTCATAGCATGTTCTTAAAAATAAAAGGCATTTGGTTTGATGGTAAGCGACAACCGCAGTCTATAGACGTCAGCAACACCAGTGGTATCACTCGCGCGCTGTCATCTTGACACCTCAGTTGTTAAGACTCATTTGCTCAGTAATGTCACTGGCTACATCGCCCTTCAAACCGGAACACAATAATGTTAGCACATTATTGCTTAGCGAGGATAAATATATGATCGAACTTTTGCTACTCTTATTGTTGAAGTATTTTCTCGATTTCTTTCTACTGTAAATCGATTGCCTTGAAAATTGGTAGGCAGCTACGCGCTTAGAAAAAACATCTCGAAAAAAAATTGTTTGTGATAAATAAAAATGATTCCATTTTGAGTTAGAATGTCGATTAGTGAATTTAAAATTATTGAGTGTTCTTACGCGTTTTTTACAGAAAAAAAAGTATATAAAACTCACAAAATATGTATATTTGGTTTTAATATTTAAAATAAATAATTGTGCACATAATTTTTTCTTTGTAAAAAACGCGTAATTTACAAATATCTATGCCTAGTTTTTGGTTTACCAACAAAATTGTTCCAAACGATAATAAGAAAAAAAAACAAAATAATTACCACAAACGACTGATATCATATAAACCATAGATTATAAAAAGTAAAAAAAATCACTTGATGTCTATGACATCGTATTGTTGCAATAAGTAATATTAGAAGTTTTTGTAAAATATTATTTTTCTCTTATGAGTTAGGTTTGTTTATTTAATGTTATTTTTTAAATATTAGTTTTAAGTATAGTTAAAAATATCAGCTAAAAGATTGACCAGACACTATATTAAAATAATGTAGGTTATGTAAGTTTTATAAATATTAACTTCATAAAGCTTGAACGGGGCATCTGGATTAACTAAATAAAAAAAAACTAAATCTTACAATAAAAAAAATATATATATCAAACCTTAATTGTGTTGCGGAGGTCTGATGGCAGTCGCTTCGTGTAAAATACTGATATTCAGCCGCATCTGGTTTAGACTGGAAGCCGACCACAACATGGTTGCGAAAAGGCTTTGAAAACAACTACCCCGTTTAAGATTTTGAGGTTAAAATATAACTGAACAATCTATATAAGCTGATGTAAACACTTTGTATATCTTTCTTTGTTATTTAAGTACGAAACGAAAAATAAAAATATGATATTTGTCAAAATTTTCTTTAATTTTTTTCATATCAGTTTTGTTTTTTTTAATATGGTAAGCATAGAAAATGTTGCCCTATATAACTATAGAGGTTACTTTAATAACCTATACTTTAATGAAGTATAAACTATACTTGGTACAAATTGGTGATTAATTCAAATCGATTAAAGTTTTACATAAGTATAACTTTTTGAACGGAGAATGAATCGCCAACAAAAAACGGTACTGTAATAAGAAAAGAGCCAGACACTGTATCTAAAATCAAATAAAGATATAAAAAAAATTATGTACATATTTTTTCTTTTTTTTATATTATATTTCAGTGAAAATAGTATAAAATTTTGACAAATACCATAACAACGCTTGAACACAAGTACAAAATTTACAAAAATCCTTCAATCTATTGTAAAACAATGCAGTTTTTCATAGGAATGGTCACCCATCTATTTCTACACCTTTACTTAACGCATTTTGTGTGATATCGCCACGGTATACAATTAAAATGTAGTTTTTTAATAAAGATATTCTGAATTTATTTTGTTTATGTATGTCGTATATTAATATCAAATCTATCTATATATTATATTACCTACTATCAATTGCGCAATATTTCCAAATTTTCTCTTCATAAGAACCTCTCTCGGACTTCAAAAGAATATTTGTTTATCAAATAGATGAATTGGTCAAGCCGTTTTCGAGTTTTGCGTCTATCAACACACTAAGTCATTCATTTTTATTTATATAGATAGATAGTTATAAATAAAATTGTAATACTGTTCGTAGCTGCGATTTACTTGAAAAAGGCTGAATTGATTTCTGATATTGAATAATTGTTTCGCAAATAAGACACACTTTTCCAGTGACCAAAATTTTTACGAATTTCAGGGTTAATAATAGCGATCTGTACCTACTAAGCTTAAGAACGGTACTTACTGTATATTTACACAAATGAATGAATTGATTTGATTGTTGTAAAATAAAGAAAAATCTTGAGTTAAGTCTCATTTTCCCAGTAATTTTACAAATAATGTTAATATATAGGTTAGTGGCAGAATGTTTCAAAATGCGGTGAAACCAACCCTTATTGCAGCAGCGGAATCCACCTTTAATATAATAAGCAAGGCTAGAACTCACTTGGCGCCATAAATAACAAAGACATACATAAACAAAAAAAAAACACTATCTTTTTAATAAAAACTACATTGCGATCTGTAAATTTAAGAAATATTTGTAAATTAAAATAGTTTTTTTAAAGACAACAACTTTGAAATATGAAAATCGAAAGCAAATAATTGCGCCTTTGTTGTCTTTAAAAAGAGAAACAAAAACACTATGGTGCATATATTTTTTAATAAAATGTAGCGCATAGACGACCGCTTTTTTAAAACGTTTAATAATAATAAAAATATTTATTGTGTAAGGAGGCGATATAAGCCTTATATTTATTATAATTTAAATATGGTACGAGTCTACATAGCGGTCTGAGTATTATAATCAGGATCAATCGTCCAATCGAGTACACAGTGGCCTATATTCGTCGTTCCCAGGTTACAAATAATTATAATTCATAAAAATTGGCACGTTCCCTGGCAGTCTCTTCCTGTAAAATATGTACTGATATTCAGTCGCATTTTTTTTAAATTTTCTGACACAGAATAACTAAAGTAAGTCTTTTTTTTGTGGTCACTGTGTATTACTGGCTAGTACGAAGTTAATGGTACGCTTTTTCAAATTTAGAAGACACAATTGTGTTGTTAGAAGTCCCGCAAATTGCTAATGTACTGGATCCTTGTTTAATATACATCCATGTGACGTCATTTGCCTTACTCTCCGGTCAGTTGTGCTAACGGTATTGAGTGCGGTTACGTCATTTTTACGTCACCAAAATGGTGGCCAGGCGCGTTAGCAATTTGCAGGACTTTTAATATATCAAACTTCACGCGTTAGCAATTTGCAGGACTTTGAATATATCAAACTTCAATGGCGGCAAAAAATATTTTTTTAACAGAAAGACATTTAATAAAACTAAATTTATTTATTTAAAAAAAAAAGGTTACATTCGTTTTTTTTTGTTCATATCGCAGAAATTAGAGATCCAAAGCGCGACTGCGTGAAAATGAGAAAGTGTATGATTAACTTCGTGGCAGTTTTATCAACTTACGAATGCGCGTCGTGTGAACTATAACGACATCGACATAAGGTTCAAATTCAAATGATCTACGCGCACTCGTAAAATATCTATATTGTTTAATTAAGCAACTTAAGTTATCAGGCAACGGGTAGAGCATTTTTAACTTAAGTTTTAGTACATTTACCAAGCTATACGCGAAATGGCTGTGGGTTATATTGTAATTTGCTGGCGAATTTGCATATTTGACGGGAATTCTTGTTAAAATAATCTTGCTAGGCATTTTTTTATAAATTATGTCCATTTTCACCGGGTATAGTTGAAATCAGTGATCAAGTGCAGCAAATGAATTTGTAATAAAACCTGCTTTTTGGTCAACTTTTAAAGATACATAAAATTAAACTGCTTGTTACGGATTTTATCGCGTTACATGAATATTATTTAAATCTCGACAAATTCGTTAAAAGTAGTTTTATTTAAATGTCTAAGATTTTCGAAATACCAGTATAAAGTACATAATTTATTTAACTCAAAAATTCCATGCAAGATTTTTTGTAGAAAATTCAGAGAAAGTCAACACGCTCGTCATTTTGTTTTTCTAAAATTTATATTGTATAGCTATAGCGTTTGCTTAAATATGTGATAAAATATTAAATATAGGGGAATTCTAGCACCCGATATGTTTTTAATAGCACGGCCAGTATATGTAACGTTTTAAAGAAAAAAAAAGTTTGCCTACTATGCCCCTACTGTTGGGCAAGGACATTTTCTGCAAATGTAAAAAAAAATACTCAATAGATACTAAAAACAACATTAAAAATGTATACCCTATATTTAATATTAAAATACAGATTAAAAATCAATAACATTTACTTTACTACTGTAATTTTACAATGCACGAATATGCGCGAAGATGCTAATAAACGCATATTTCTTGTCTCGAGAATATTACTGTATGTATCTTGTGTTTTTCGCAAAATACGCGTTTTCGCGTCACATGCGCGAACGTGCGAAGAGCGTGTCTTCGCGCATATTCTTACATACGCGCGAAAATGTAAATATCCGCTGGTTAATTTCTTGTCGCCAGAAAATCTGTTGTATAATAATTAGGAGTAATGTATTTTTTATTTTAACTTTATTTTAAGCTATATAAGGTAACACTAGAATTTAAGAAATAATATAAAAGTATGAAACTTGATTATTTTATTTTATTTTTTGAAACCTCCGGATCGTCTGCCACCTGACTAGTCCTGACTGAATTATATCGTATTTTTCTACCCTTGCCCTATTAAGCCTTAAAGTTGGAAACTATTGTACAGCAATAGTTTGCAACTTTAAGCGCCAGCAAGCAGTGTCAATAATAGTATAAAATATAATAATGCAATTGAGTCAGATTTTCTCATATAATTTTTCATAACCAGAGACATTTTACAATTTAAATCGATTTACTCGATTAAAAAGTTAGGTACTCGATTCGCATCACTAGTTTAATAATCTGTGGCTTCGCTCAGTGCGTTCAGTAATCTGTGGCGCTCAGTCAAATCCAAAACGCCGCACGTCCCGGGCGTATTAGATTGTAATAAATAAAAACAAATATTCATTTTAATATAATTATCATATTTTATTTTATTATAAAAAGTTTACACAAGGGTACATTTTTAGATTACATAAACAATTACATTTGCAAAAACATATAAATATAATCGTGTTTATTATTATAATATGTTATGTTGAACTTATTCCTATTATATGTAATAAATATACAACGTTAGTTTTTGTTTACACTAAAGCCGAAACACGTCAACTTCATTTTGATTAGATAGTCAAGAAGATACAAAATAAAAGAAATGGTTAAAAATTACGCGGTGACGAGCTCCGAGAGTTAGTAACCCCCCCTGCCAGGCAAACATGCGCGCCACGACAAAATTTTGTCTACTCTTGTGTCTCGCTCTTTCTTTTACGAAAACAAGACAAAAGCACGACATAAGCGTCGACAAAATCTTCTTGCGGCGTGCATGTTTAGCCCGGCTGGTGCGCCGGTGTGCGTTCGCCCAGCGGAATGTTGTTGAATTTAAAGATTTTAATTATGCAGATATTTAGTGTATGACGTCGTATAATTGTGTATGGTAAAAAAAAATTTGTGCACGCAGCCATTTTTGAGAAATTCACCAAAAACTGATTCCGCTGGGCGAACGTTGTCCTGGCGGAACTCTTTTTAATCCATAGACTTTAGAAGAAAAAAGATGTGTCCAAAAATTTGTGTGTATTTGTGTATAATTGTGTATGTATGAATAAAATTAGTGCATGCATAAACTTCGGAGAAATTCAAGTTTCCGCTACGCGAACGTTTGGCCATTAGCTAGTTTTCATATAAAGCGCTTACATAGAGAGCTGTAGATTTTTACATACATTGTTTTGAATTTGTGTATATTTGTTTAAAAAACAGATTTAGAAAAAAACGTAGGGCTTAAAAGATAAAAATATAAACGTAAAATACGCTGATTAGGTCTTAGTTCTTAAAGTATGCACTTTGGGGTCTAAATTTTCACGTTTATACAAACCTTGTAAGTGTCTGCAACATGTTGCCAAGTATCAATGATGTTTCGTTAGTAATTAAAGAGTTATAGGACAATTTACCGTGAATAGATCACTGTTTACAAAGCAGTCAAATATCACGACGTTCTAAGGGAATTGCATGGTAAAATGTATGCCAATAATTAGTGTATTCATTCAACTATTCACATGCAAAATTTCATGTCATTAAATTCAGTAATTAAAGAAAAACAATTATAATACTGACGAAGCATCGAAAACCTACATAACCCGACCAAGTTCAGATGGCTACAAAAAAGCGGCCGTGCCATATATCTAAGAAACGTTCTTAACCTTCCAGTATAGTATTTATTGATATGGTACAGTTGCGTACACAAGCGTTAGGAAAAAAGAAAACAATTGCATTTCTTGAATGAAAAATATTTTTTTAATAATAACGCCACTATCTATATAAATAAAAATGAATTGTTGTTCGTTAGTCTGATTAAAACTCGAGAACGGCTGGGCAGATTCGGCTAATTTTAGTCTTGAAATATTCGTGGAAGTCCAGGGAAGGTTTAAACGGTAAGAAAACTTTTATTGGCGGCATGAAATTCACCGGGTCAGCTAGTCTACGATAAAAATAAATCTTCAATTAACAAGTACTTCTCTATTTAAATATCCGTGTATAAAAATATTTTTGATTACATATAATACTTAATTATGTAATTATAATAACGTTAACAAATGCTTGCAACGACAGCAATAGACTTAAATGTGTTTTAACTAAAATAGGTTTAATAAACGATTATGAATATAAGGGTAAGTATAATATTTCGAGCTTCAATAAAAAATTAAATCACATCACATAACTAGACTATTCAGTTGTTTAGTTTTGATCAACATTAAAATTGTGTTATCACCTGTACCAATTCAATACCGGTATTATACTGTAAATTTTGGGATGTTACCTAAATATATTGCACGGCCGCTTTTTTGTAGCCATCTGAACTTGGTCGGGTTATGTAGGTTTTCGATGCTTCGTCAGTATTATAATTGTTTTTCTTTAATTACTGAATTTAATGACATGAAATTTTGCATGTGAATAGTTGAATGAATACACTAATTATTGGCATACATTTTACCATGCAATTCCCTTAGAACGTCGTGATATTTGACTGCTTTGTAAACAGTGATCTATTCACGGTAAATTGTCCTATAACTCTTTAATTACTAACGAAACATCATTGATACTTGGCAACATGTTGCAGACACTTACAAGGTTTGTATAAACGTGAAAATCTAGACCCCAAAGTGCATACTTTAAGAACTAAGACCTAATCAGCGTATTTTACGTTTATATTTTTATCTTTTAAGCCCTACGTTTTTAAACAAATATACACAAATTCAAAACAATGTATGTAAAAATCTACAGCTCTCTATGTAAGCGCTTTATATGAAAACTAGCTAATGGCCAAACGTTCGCGTAGCGGAAACTTGAATTTCTCCGAAGTTTATGCATGCACTAATTTTATTCATACATACACAATTATACACAAATACACACAAATTTTTTGACACATCTTTTTTGTTCTAAAGTCTATGGATTAAAAAGAGTTCCGCCAGGACAACGTTCGCCCAGCGGAATCAGTTTTTGGTGAATTTCTCAACAATGGCTGCGTGCACAAATTTTTTTTTACCATACACAATTATACGACGTCATACACTAAATATCTGCATAATTAAAATCTTTAAATTCAACAACATTCCGCTGGGCGAACGCACACGGTGCGCCGCGGGCAGGGAGCGGGCTGCAAGCGCGGATGGGCCCAAAGTATCTAAGGGCGACTGAGTGACTTCCCTGTTCGGTTTTTGCGCCGATTATCGTATTAAAAATGTGTGGCCTACTTGAATAATTTTTTACCAATTTTTTGAGAAAAAATATAACATAGGTTAAAAATCATTGCAATCGCTTCTGTTACTGATTCTGAACAAACTTTCAGCTTTCGTATAAATAAAAACTAACGTTGTAGAAATAAAGTCAATTTAAGGCGTGTTTTTCAACCTCTTGATAAGTTTCCGTTAAATTACTTGACAGATAATTTCGTACCAAGTTTGTTCTGTTATTTTATTTATTTAGCGGCTATCCAGAGGAGTGGAAACAGGCTGTTAATATGCTTAATACATATTCACCTCTATCTAGGGCTATTTAAAACCTAAGCCTGGCTTCAGACTGTATTTTTGATAAGGGAAAATGTTGACTTACATACTATTTCCTACATCTAATGGAATATCATAATTAATTTCTTATATTTTAATTAAAATACACATAAAATGCTAAGAAAATCATATAAAATTGTAGCGACATCTATCGAGTTACATAAGAAACTTGTACGAAGTAAAAATCCTGAATCGCGCAAGTGAAGTTTACCGTGCAACTTGCATATATACAACCGCCCGACATCAACCGTCGGGTAGTGACCGTCAGGCATAACACCGCCTGGTCCATGGTGTGTTCTCTCAGAACAAATCTGCTAGTGTCGTTTTCACCTAGCGCCACCTAGCGTTGATAGTTGAAACACTTTAGAACAAATGGTTGACAATGTTGCTATTCCTAAAAACTATATTAGTTTGTAAAACAATAATAAATTTATTATTATTAATAGGTTATTTTAAAATAAAGTAATCACGGTGGAATACAACATTTTATGTATTGTTAACAAAACGATGGTGATAGTGATAAATTTGGCTTAATTTAACAAATTTTCTAAATATATTTCAGCTTATTTCATTACGGCAACATTATGTTGAGTAAGAAAGATGGCTGCGGTATGTTGAATGTTTTGATACGTATGAGCATTTTTTCGTGTTTTAAATGAATATGTTTTGTATTTTCTTCCTTTTCCCTTGTAGGAATTGTTAGGCATTTATTAAGTAACGTATGAGATATGTTCTATGCAAAACATATCTCAAACGATTCTATAATATCATACAAGACTTAGAAAATATTAACATAAGTATCTATAACTATACATATCTATCTATATACCAAGCGATTCGGAAATTCAACTATGAGCACCAGGTGGAGCCATTCTAAGGTAAAAGTTTTTACTTCAAGATACCCATCTATACCCAATATAACATATTAATCTATGGCCTGGTCGGAGGATCCTCCCTTTGGTGCGAGGGACAACACACCTCGTCCCTCCACACTGGTGACCCCGACGTGATCCCAGTGTCTCCACAGAATAATTAATATCATTATGTATTAAAATAAAATTAAAAAGTAGCCTATGTCCTGTCTCAGGCTCTAGACTATCTGTGTTGGTAAGGGATAGGGAGGACCGAAATAATGAATTTAAAAAAAAAAATGGAATCAGGCGTTACTTTGCGGAAATCCATGACAAAAAATTGCAATGAAAATATTTAGTGTTAATTCCGTGTTATTTAGTTATAAATAAGCGGAATTAACACTAAATATTTTCATTGCATTTTTTTTAAATGAATTTTTAATTAAATAATTAAACATAAAACATATCTTAAACGAAACTAAACGTAATTGCACACTCAATGTTGCTACAGTTCTCGCCAAACTTATTGTCCGGGTTGAAGTTGGCACGAGCAACTTTAACCCGGCCGAAAATATCGGAGAAAGAAAAATATTAGATTGTAATAAATAAAAACGAAAGCTCAAGTCTTAGGCTGTCGTTTTAAATCATTTTAAGCCAATATTTTTCGCTCCCCGATTTTTACGGCCGGGTTAAAGTTAGTTCGTGCCAACTTCAACCCGGACGATAAGTTTGGCGAGAACTGTACGTGATTTAATTGTACTACGGGTTATTAAAACTTTTAAACTGTTTTTCATATAATTAGTTTTGAATGAAAAACTATTTTGTTCGAAATCGTCCGATTTTTCTCTACAATTTGGTGTGTGTATATTTTCTCTACAATGTACCTCAGGTACTAATTTGGGCTGAGTTGTATGGGCTTTTGATGACCTCCTTTCATTGTAATCGGTTCAGTCGTTTTAGGCGTGAAAGAGCGACAGACAGACAGACAGCATTATATAATATTAGTAAGAATTGTATACTGACAAAATAATTTCGATTAATAAAGTTCTAATATATAAAAGTGTATAAAGTTTTTAGTGGGGATTGATTGGGGATGCTCTGTCCAAATCAGACCGCACATTAAAGCGTATAAAGTCCGCCATTTTGTTTTTTTTAAGAATTTCATGTACCCAGTGACACTTGTGCCATCAAGACGAATCTTATGATGTATCATTTACCTAAATCGGTTGTGCCGTTGAGTAGTTACGAACGGATATAGGAACGAACATACATACACGTGAAACACAACTCTCCTTCGGCAGTCGTAAAAACTAGCCTATTGTTGTCAGTGTCTAATTGAGGTGCGCGGGCGCAGCGGGCGGCGGGAAGCAGCGCACGTGCTCGACTCCGGCGCGCTCATCGTCGGCCGCTAGATGGCGCGCCAGCACGCCGAAGATCTGCGAGTTTAGCACCTGGAACCGACGGATGCGGTCCACCATGCGCTTCAACGGCTGGAAAAATAACATCATGTAAGTAAATTATAACTAGCTTTCCGCCAGCGGCTTCGCCCCCGTGGTCTGGTTATTTTTTATAAGTTTCATCCCCTTTTTTTTTTGTCGTAGTTGGAAATCCTCATGGAAATCCCCCGCCCCGGGGAGGGCGGGGGGCTCTGTCAGACTCCTACTGACTAAAACCAACCCCGGTTAGAGTTAAAGTAACTCTGTCTGTCTGTTGCGCTTTCACGCCAAAAGTACTGAACCGATTTGAATGAAATTTGGTACGCAGATAGTCTAGAGCCTGGGCAAAGACATAGGCATACTTTTTAATGCGAAAAAGGGCTGTCAGGGGTTGAGATAGGGGGTGAAAGCGGAAAGCTAGTTGTACACAAGGTGGAAGGAATATCGACGCACAAACGTTGTGAAAGGTTTCACTCAAGGTCAAAAATAAATTAACCTAGGTCATTCATCTAGAAAATGATCGGTTATTACAGGATATTGACATTTTTGAGCGCGCAGTGTATTTTACTAAAAACGTGATTATAACGCTTCGCGGTGAATTTTATCGGGCGCGCGATCCGAAATAAATGATATAATGATTTTTTAATTACAAATCTAATTTGAGTAGATAGAAATAATGTTTTTTTACACGTTCAAGTAAAAAAAAACTGCAGAAAAACTTGAAAAATTGATGAAAAAAGTAACGATAAATTTCAACGCAGGGGGGTCTAGAATCATGTACTGAACTCATGGTATTCGGATGCGTCGATGTCCCTTCCACCGTGTATAAGAAACAAACACTATTCATCACATAAATATTTGTGTCCTGTGGGAAAGCCACGACCTCATGATCAGCAGTCCGGTACTCAAACCACTAGGCCGCAGACGTCGTGGTGTACGAAACTCATATATTTCGAGGCCAATGTCAATAAAAATCTATGTTAAATAAAATATAAAGTTTCCAAATTTGTAACTAGATGGCGTTGGCGTCGAAATAGATCGCGCTATGGTTTCGCTACACGGCTTAGTATATAGTGTGGCCATTGTTTTCAAATAAAGTATCTCGCTCTAAAGGAAGTTGATTTTTATTGCAACTACCTAGGTCTCTAGAATCAGTGCAGCTGTGCTCAGTATTGTACACGTGGTAATGGTCGTCAAATGGTAATATCAGAATACTCACAATGCCTTTAACCAGTTCATCTTTGCCGTCGACGCGCTGCACCCTGAGGATGTGGTAGCAGAAGTCCAGAGCTTCGAACCTCCTCTGCTGGCCCAGCAGCGCTATGATGGTGCACCCCGCCCAGTGCAGACCCTCACCGAACAGTTCCCTGGGTGGGAGAAGGTCAGGTATTATTATGAAGCATTTTACTTACCATTTTTCCATATTTGGGGCGACTTCCAGTCTGATCAGATGCGCGTGCGCGCTTAAGTTAAGTAGCAGGATAGTGTACTCACTCCACAGTGAATTGCGTGTCTCCAACTGGAATGCAGTACAGGAATTGTAAAGCCGACCACAGTCTGAAACAATAAAAAAAAATGTCATAGCTTTAAACTTGACACCCGTTTTGCGTGAAAGGGACTTCTCGAGTCGTTCTCCTCATTGGTGACGGTCGTAATTTTACCATGTAATAATCATATGGTTGACAATGAAATCTATTTGCAAAAATAAATGCGGTGCGGCGCCGACGCGATGCCGCGCAGGCGCCGCAGCGCCACCTAGTGGGCAACTAACCTGTGGAACTCGTTGGTGTCGGTGGTGTGCGCGGGCGCATGGTGGTGCGGCGCCGACACGATGCCGCGCAGGCGCCGCAGCGCCACCTAGTGGGCAACTAACCTGTGGAACTCGTTGGTGTCGGTGGTGTGCGCGGGCGCATGGTGGTGCGGCGCCGACACGATGCCGCGCAGGCGCCGCAGCGCCACCTAGTGGGCAACTAACCTGTGGAACTCGTTGGTGTCGGTGGTGTGCGCGGGCGCATGGTGGTGCGGCGCGGGCGGCGCGGGCCACTGCGGCGCGGACACGATGCCGCGCAGGCGCCGCAGCACGACGGCGAACAGCGACAGCCCGCAGCACAGCCGCTCGCGGGTCAGCAGGTCGCCCTCGCGGGACAACTGACCTTGCTATATCGGAACATTATGATTAATATTATTATTATTATTAAAAAATCTTTTAGTGTTAGATAGCCCATTTATCGGGGAAGGCTAAAGGCTATATATCATCACGCTACGACTAATAGGAGCGGAATATCAATGAATAATGTTGCAAAAACGGGGGAAAAAATATAAGACGGAATATAAGCGGAGAGCTAGTACAAAATAAAATAATTTACCTTAGCAGTGCCGTATTTGTCTACATTCTGCACAATCTGCAGCGCAGCGTACTTCGCTTCGAGACGCTTCTGCTTCGTTTCCTGCTTCTCCCCCTCTGCATAAAAAAGATGAGTTCAGCGGATCTGGCGTGATTAACAAACAACCATCCATCCAAACTGTCACATCTAATCTTCTTATTATATTAAACAGTCGGGGTTTGTTACAACACCCGAGAACTGCTGGACCGATTTTCATGGTCTTTGATTTGTTAGATTTGTCTCCGGCCCAAATAACAATCAAAAAGGGGCTTAAACTTGACGCAAGCGAAGCTGCAGAAAAAGCTAGCTAGCTTATAATATTAATAAATAAATACCTTTGGACATTTCTACACAGCATCATCTAGTCCCAAACTAAGCAGAGCTTGTACTATGGGTACTAGACGATGGATATAATACTTATAGACTTTTTTTTTGTAAACAGATACGATACTTATAATATATAGGAAACACCCAGACAAACACAAACACTTAAGTTCATCACATAAAGGTTTGTGTCCTGTGGGAATCGAACCCACGACCTCGTGATCATCAGTCCGGTACTCGAACCACTGGACCACAGACGTCGTCAACTAGGATTCAAATAACCCCTCCTCACCCAGACACCGAACACATACCTGCAGCAAATGGTCGAGGCAGAATATTCTGGAAGGGCGCGGCGTGGAGTAGGTCGGTCACCTCTTCCTGACTCAGCGCCTAAGAGAACAATTCGAGTAAGAGGTAGGTCACGAGTAAACGAAAAAACACAATACCAATATCAGGTGGAAATTATGAAAAAAATATTAAAATCATCGTATGTTCTAAACAACTTAAAATCGCAGAACATACATGGGGGTATCTTTTTGTATTTTTTTAAGCATTTTCCATGCTAAGATTACAAGTTATTTTTAATGAAGGAAACACGTGGAAACACAACCAGTCACGTCACCTTAAGACGTAAATTAGAATGTGGAGGAAGATTTCGACTGGCGAGCAGGGCGAGCGGTGGCTTAGTGGTCAGAGCGTCTGGTGTACCGAACCACAAGGCGCAGGTTCGAATCCTGCCAGACCGCCGATTTTTTCCTTCATTAAAAATAACTAATACATGGGGGTGTTTCAAATGCCCCTTGATTAGATGTATCTAATTTTTTTCTTTGGACGTCTCTTCTTCGGCCACCCTATATATATATATATATATATGTTACCTAGTAATGTCACCCTTTTTTTTTTGCCGTTGGAAATCCTCATGGATGTCCCCCGCCCCGGGGAGGTCGGGGGTGTCTGCCAGACTCCTACTGACTATAACGAACCCCGGTGTTCCCACTCACACTTGCGTCAGGGAACACGGGAACAACGCATACTTCCGCGGAGTAATCACCCTAAAGAGTTCCTCTCTCTTACCTGTTCGATGAGCATACAGAACAGTATGATGTTCCCGAGCTCTCTGAACGCGTGGAACAGCTCCGTGCGCGCGTCCGGGTACTGCACGATGTCCGTCAGCTGCGCGTGGTAGTAGCCGAGTACACCTGCACGACAGGACGATATACAAAGTGGAAGGGACATCGACGCACAAACGTCGTGACAAGGTTTCACTCAAGGTCAAAAATAAAATCACCTAGCTCATTCATGTAGAAAATGATCGGTTATACAGATATTGCCATTTTTAAGCTCGCAGTGTATTGCTAAAAACGCGATTATAACGCTCCGCGGTGAATGTGATCGCGCGCGCGATCCGAAATAAATTAAATAATGTTTTTTTAATTATAAGTCTGATTTGGGTAGACAGAAATAATGTTTTTTACACGTTCAAGTAAAAAAAAACGGCAGAAAAAAATTAAAAATATATGAAAAAAGTTAAAAATTAAATTTCAACGCAGGGGGTCCAGATTCATGTGAACTCATGGTATTCGGATGTGCGTCGATGTCCCTTCCACCTTGTATATCAGGTGTATTTGAACACTTGATTTGCGTTTGCAAATCCGACATAATCTGAAGAAAAAAGAAGCAGTTGTAGCGACTAGCGACATCTATCGAGTTACATAAATGCTCGCTAAAAATACTTTTAATTTTTTCCCATGAGTACCTATTTAATTTTAATCAGAACAAGCGTCTTTCTATAATGTTATAATTTTATTTATTTATAGTATCCCCTTATGCCAGTAGTATTTACCTATATACACACTCATCTTAAATATCCAATACGTATTTATTTATTTGTACCATGTTTTTTATTTGTAAACCCCCATTATCTGATATCTAATATTCTTCTTCTTCTTCTTTTCGTGTCAATGAATCAATGTGTCGAGTCAATTTCGTCATAGAGTTCGAGCCCAGTAGGAAGCCACCTTAATTGCGGCATCCGTTGCGTTTATCAAGTCCTCGAATGTGCAGGTGCATGGACACTTCAGACACTCGAATAAATGAGACATGTCCTGGTCTGGAGCCCCACACTCGCACTGGATGATCGACGGATTAATAATCCCTCATTTTGTCAAACTGTGTTTACAGCGGCCTACTTGGGTGCGCAGTCGATTGAGTGCTTTCCATATAGGCCACTGCAGGTCGCGTCCGGGTGGCAGATGTTCCCGAGGTTGGACAAAGTTGGTTGGTGGTGGATACTGTGCTTCCCATAACTTTTTCCTGATATTGGTAGGAGGTGGTAGGTAGGAGAAAACTCCCAATATTTAATATGTAACTATTCATGTATACTAGTCCTGTTTTGAGCGTGTCGCACTCGGGGGTCGCAGCTGAAAACCAGCGTTAGGTATCAGTTTATAATTGATACTTAACATTACGCTGAGCTGATGGCCCTTTTGACACATTACGAATACTGTTATTTATTTTTATTGATGACTAGCTTTCCGCCAGCGGCTTCGCCCGCTATCCCACGGGAACCATACATTTTACCGGGATGAAAAGTAGCCTATGTGCTATTCCAGACTATAATCTATCTCTGCGCCAAATTTTATCCAGATCCGTTTAGTAGTTTTTGCGTGAAAGAGTAACAAACATCCATCCATCCATCCATCCATCCTCACAAACTTTCACATTTATAATATTAGTACGATAGGATGTGTTTTGTCATTTTGTGATTGTGTATTTGTGTCAATAAATAAATATTTCTTTCTTTCTGAGAGGAGGATCCTGCCTTTGATGCGAGGGACAAATACACCTCGTCCCTCTACAAATGTGTACTCACCATTAGACCCGTAGTCATATCTTGGCAGTTTGCAGTGCCTCGGCATGGCGGCCGCCAACGCCCTGGTGAACTGGGCGATGGTGCCGTGCAGCAACCCCCGCGCCACGTCCAGCAGCTCGGAGACCACGACCGCCACGCCCTGGTAGCCCAGGAGACGGACCAGCGCGTGCAAGTGCTGCGCGCCTACGAAACCTAGAGACAAAAAATACAGTCGAATTGGGAACCTTCTCCTTTTTTTGAAGTCGGTTGATTACACAAATACTTTATTTTTGTATTTTTTAAGCATTTTCCATGCTAAGATTACAAGAATCGGCTGGCCTTGGGTTGTGAAGCATTCACAATAGATGTCGCTACGTCACCTTTAAGACGTAAATTAGAATGTGAAGAAAGATTTCGACTGGCGAGTGGGGCTCGCAGTGGCTTAGTGGTCAAAGCGTCTGGTGTACCGAACCAGAAGACGCAGGTTCGAATCCTGCCCGTCAGCCGATTTTTTCCTTCATTAAAAATACACAAATACTTGTACGGATGTGGTAAAATGGTTACTGAACAGGTCCGAAAACACCTTTGTTTGAATGACATGAGGCATAGTTTATTTGGCTCCTGCAATACAGTTCATACAAGCGTAGGGGCCAGGGATTTCATATAATTGTGAACAAAGTTTGTCAATAAAGAATTTATTATTATTTTTATTATTATTATTATTCAAATTAATGTCAGGATACACTATTCCTCGAATAAAAAAATAAATAAAAATGGATGTACACAAAAATGTGGTTGAGCGTCGAAGTGGTTCAAACAAAATAAATATGCGGCGCTTGTCTGGTACGCTCTAGCGCTCTGACGCGCGCTAAATACGCGTTGTTTGACGAGGCCTTAAGTGAGGAAACCAAACCCACTCACAGAAGTGAGTTTGATTATAGTGATAGTGAAGTGGCGTGAGCGTGAGTGTGTGTATGTATGTATTATAAAATAAATATCCTGGGACATTTTCACACAGCACCATCTAGTCCCAAACTAAGCAGAGCTTGTACTATGGGTACTAGACAATGGATATAATACTGTAGAGACTCAAGGAGGTTCTACAGAGGCTGCGTCGTAAAAGCCCTGGTTGGCATTAAGAGCTGTCATCAAAGTTAAAAAATATAATTTGAATTTAAATCGTAGTTGAAGTGTTTAGAAGACTTGAAGAAAATTTTATATGTCATTCTAGTACTAGCCTTCAGATCGAATATATCGCAGCATCAGCTGTGTTCTAAAAATCGTGTGTTTCTTTTTATTTTAGCTTTCAGATAACGCTCTTGTGGAGGACTGGTAAGCCTCCACAATACTTATATACTTTTTTTTGTAAATACATACTTAAAATACATAAGAAACACCCAGACAAACACAAACACTTAAGTTCATCACAATAAATGTATTACCGTTGTATTGCGCGTATTGCGCCGAGTAGGCCAGACTGAGCTGCTTAGATCCCCACAGCAGAGCGTGCCCGTACTGCTGCGGCTTCTCTCTGGACACGCCCGCGGCAAATTGTATGCCACGGCATTTCACGAATCTGGAAATAATATACATAATAATAAAAAACACCTTTAACTAGACCTGTATCTTAAGACGCAGTGTTTGGTAAAGAAACACGTAAAATTGGACAATGTGTGCGTGTGTGCCCATATGTGTGTCGTGTGTGAGTGCGCATATTTGTGCATGGTGTCCCTCTCTCTCCCTCTATCTCTCTCTCTCGCCATGTCTATGTGCATGGTCTTTCTCTCTCTCTCTGCATGCTCTCTCTCTGAGTGTGTGTGCGTGTGCGCACGGTATTTCTCTGTGTGTGTGTGTGTGCGCGTGTGTGTGCGCGCGCATGGTTTCCTCTCTTTCTCTCTCTCTCCGTGTGTGCATGGTCTCTCTCTCTCCGTGTGTGCATGGTCTCTCTCTCTCTCCGTGTGTGCATGGTCTCTCTCTCTCTCTCTCTGTATGTGTATGTACAAATTGTATGCAGCCTTACCTATCTGTAGCAGCATTATAGCAGTAGTTAGGCAGAAAGTCGAAGTTCAACTCCCAGAACACATGCAGAGTGATCCTGCCGTACGGCGCCAGTACGCCGTGGTCACTCTCGCGCAGGATGGCCTCGAAGTCGTCCAGGGTCAGGTAGCGGCTGAGCAGCTTGTGGCAGAGCCGGTTGACGGCGATCAGACCTTCAAGTTCCTGTTGAAGAGAATTGATGTATTTATTTATGGCACATCAACAATGAAAACACATTTAAATTATTATAGGACTAGCTTTCCGCCAGCGGCTACGCCCGCATCGTCTGTGTATTTCATATAACTATTTCAACCCCTTACAGCCTTCTTTTCGCATTAAAAAGTAGCTCATGTCCTTTCTCAGGATCTAGACTATCTGTGTACCAAATTTCATTTAAATCGATTATGTAGTTTCGCCGTGAAAGCGCGACAGACAGACAGACAGAGTTACTTTCGCATTTTAGTAAGGAATTAAGGATAGGTACATATATATAGGTTAGTCAAAATACCTCAAACTAGACCATCCAACTCAATAATAAAATTTAAGTTTAAAAAACTACAACCCACCGACTACGGAAGAAATCAACTGAAAATTATGTAACAACAACATAATTCCTATGTCGCCATCCTGATAAATAATTTACTCAATTGAAATCAACAACAAAAGAAACTGCTGTGTCCAAATTATAGCCGTGATCGCATGCCACCCTTATTATGCTTAGGTTTGCATCCCTAGGACATAGTGGCATCCGACCACGGCCACAAACTGGACACAACAATTTCTTTTGTTGTTGATTTCAATTCAGTAAATTGTTTATCAGGATGGTGGCATAGTTGCTTTGGTTGGTTGGTTGGCTTTGAAATGTCAATGCTTGAGGGTTGACTACGCGAGTTTATTTCTAATTGATATACCTAATTTTCTTTTCTTTAATTGTGAATATTCGGCAATAACTCAGATTAAATAAGGCAATGTTTTAAATAAATAAATATTCTGGGACATTTTACAAAACATCATTTAGTCCCAAACTAAGCTTGTACTATGGGTACTAGACAATGGATATAATACTTATATATATTTTTTTAAATAAGTAAATAGTTATAATACACTGGGTGGCCCATTTACAGTGGTCCAATTTTTTTTCTTGGATCTAGGATTAATCTAAACGTAACATATTTTCCGCAAAAAATCAATAATTTACAAGTTATGAATTATTTAATTTATTTTCTTAATGTCAACTGAAACACTGAGCAGTTCAGTCTGGATTTGTGCCTGGTTGATGGCACTAGGCTTATTACATGGGACAAACAAACTCACCACAACACCAGTAATATCTCCGGCTTCGAACTTAGCTACAGCCGCGTCCAACGCTCGGTGCATATCAGCATTGATTCTTTGTGCTACCTGTTAAAAAAAAAGATTTTAAGAAGATAGAAAGAAAAAGAAAAGCATTTATTTCTACCACACAGAGTAAAAACACAAGCTTACAACAAACAAATACCCATTTTTTCCACTTGCAACTCAGTATACTGTAGAGCTTATAATCTATGGTATTAACAAAAAAAATACTATTCTATATTATACATAAACACACTGAAATGCCAACTTAGCTATTTTATAGCTAGATCTAGCTATTTTGCACCCTGACAGCTACCTTTTTTTCCCTTAAACTTTGTTGAAAAATAATATAATCTTTAAATTTATAATTTTTCTCGTCATATTGTAAATTGCCGACAAATTGTGAACTGCCGTCAATTGTGCCGTCTCCCGGTAGCGGCGCGTACCGTACACGGTGGCCGGTGCCGTACCGTAGACATGTGTCCACTGCAACGAACACGCTACGCATGAATTGACGTCATGACACACGCGTGGCTTGCTCGGACACGGCGCCCACGTAGCTCAACGCCATGCACGCTGCGTACATTCGTGTATTTCTCATACTTGTGTAAGTATCCTTAAACTATTGTATTAGATGTCATTGTAAAAAACCAAAATTTAAAAGAGTAACCATGGAGTTTCTTGCCGGTTCTTCTCCATAGGAAACGACTAATTTGGAACCGTGCACCTAGTTTCGACATTTCATAAATGCCTGTATAAGGTCTATGTGAAAATAAAACTATTTTGATTTTGATTTTAATTTATAGCGAGAGCTGCAGTGGAAATGTAGCCCCACCGTGCTGTGTAACTATGTGTGGTACTGACCAGCGCGCACAGGTCGACGTGGCGGCCCAGCAGCGCGACGTGGCGCTGGCGCAGCAGCGACGCGTACCGTCCCGCCGCCGCGCCCGTGCTGTGTAACTATGTGTGGTACTGACCAGCGCGCACAGGTCGACGTGGCGGCCCAGCAGCGCGACGTGGCGCTGGCGCAGCAGCGACGCGTACCGTCCCGCCGCCGCGCCCGTGCTGTGTAACTATGTGTGGTACTGACCAGCGCGCACAGGTCGACGTGGCGGCCCAGCAGCGCGACGTGGCGCTGGCGCAGCAGCGACGCGTACCGTCCCGCCGCCGCGCCCGTGCTGTGTAACTATGTGTGGTACTGACCAGCGCGCACAGGTCGACGTGGCGGCCCAGCAGCGCGACGTGGCGCTGGCGCAGCAGCGACGCGTACCGTCCCGCCGCCGCGCCCGTGCTGTGTAACTATGTGTGGTACTGACCAGCGCGCACAGGTCGACGTGGCGGCCCAGCAGCGCGACGTGGCGCTGGCGCAGCAGCGACGCGTACCGTCCCGCCGCCGCGCCCGTGCTGTGTAACTATGTGTGGTACTGACCAGCGCGCACAGGTCGACGTGGCGGCCCAGCAGCGCGACGTGGCGCTGGCGCAGCAGCGACGCGTACCGTCCCGCCGCCGCGCCCGTGCTGTGTAACTATGTGTGGTACTGACCAGCGCGCACAGGTCGACGTGGCGGCCCAGCAGCGCGACGTGGCGCTGGCGCAGCAGCGACGCGTACCGTCCCGCCGCCGCGCCCGTGCTGTGTAACTATGTGTGGTACTGACCAGCGCGCACAGGTCGACGTGGCGGCCCAGCAGCGCGACGTGGCGCTGGCGCAGCAGCGACGCGTACCGTCCCGCCGCCGCGCCCGTGCTGGCGCCGCGCGCCGCGCACTCGGCGCGGTACCGCTTGTCCAACAACATGCTGGACAACAAAATATATCATGTTATATCTTCGCAACATCTTCCCCTCCATCTATCCAATGGATATCCAATGGATAGATGGAGGGGAAGATGGGTGGATAGATGGATGGAGAGATGGATGGATAGATGGGTGGATAGATGGAGGGGGAGATGGATAAACTTGAAGGCAACACCAACCATCTCTCCCTCCATCTATCCACCTATCTCCCCCTCCATCTATCCACCCATCTCCCCCTCCATCTATCCACCCATCTATCCATCCATCTCTCCCTCCATCTATCTACCCATCTCCCCCTCCATCTATCTATCCATCTATCTCCCCCTCCATCTACCCACCCATTTATCCATCTATCTATCCATCCATGTATCCAATTATCAATCCATCTATTCAGTAGTCAATCCATCCAACTGTAGTGGGGTGTAGAATGTGTAATCATTAATCAGTAATAAATCATATTCTAATCAATAAATGCGTTTGGTTTGTCCCTCCGAACCCACCATACCTTATACAACCATCTATTCTTCTATCTATCCATCCATGTATCCATCCATCAATCCATCCATCAATCTATCCATTCATCTATTCATTTGTCAATCCATCTATCAATCTATCCATTCATCTATTTATTAGTCAATCCATCTATCAATCTATCCATTCATCTATTCATTTGTCAATCCATCTATCAATCTATCCATTCATCTATTTATTAGTCAATCCATCTATCAATCTATCCATTCATCTATTTATTAGTCAATCCATCTATCAATCTATCCATTCATTTGTCAATCCATCTATCAATCTATTTTTGACCTTGAGTGAAACCGACCGCGACGTTTGTGCGTCGATGTCCATTCCACCTTGTATTAAATAATAATTGATTTTATTTCCTACTAAATAAATCATCATAGAATCAGTATAAAGATCCTAAATGATAATTTAAAATGAAAATTTATACAACTAAAGATCATTTTGAAAATCAGCTCGCACATTAAGCACGCACGCACGCGCACCCACACACACACAAACACACACACACACACACACACACACACACACACACACACACACACACACACACACACACACACACACACACACACACACACACACCGTCGTTTTTGCGTCAGGGGTTAATTAAAATACAATATTTTTCTTTCTCCGATTTCTACGGCCGGGTTAAAGTTAGCTCGTGCCAACTTCAACCCGGACAATAAGTTTGGCGAGAACTGTACATACTCGTCAAAAACACAACCCTCCTTCGGTAGTCGGGTACCTGCTCGCCAGTTGCTTGTAATGAGCATAAACTTGCTCGGAGAGCTTGTACACGAACTGGTCGAAGCACAGATTCACTTCCGCTTCCACTTCATCGTAGAGAAACTGTTTGCGGAACACGGTGAGAGCGTACTGCGCAGAATCGTTGTACAAATCCAAAGGATAGAGCACGTATCTGTGAAAAAAATCATTATTTAAAAGTAGCAAGCAGTTATATATTTTATCTTAGATAGGTTTTAGCTTGACCACAACTCGCCTGATGTTAAGCAACGATGTGGCCTACGATGGAGCGCGCTTGCCTATAAGAAACCGATTCACTCTCGTCTTGAAAACACCCAAATTATTTTTAATGAAGGAAAAAATCGGCTGGCGGGCAGGATTCGAACCTGTGTCTTCTGGTTCGGTACACCGTCTGGTTCGAATCGTGTAATGCGAAATCGCAGAGTAATGCGTGCTTGTCTGGTGTTCTGTGAGAGACAATATGCGAGGGTGTCCACTGTTACATGGTAATTTATGTTAGTTTGTGATGTGATTAATTTATTTAACCATTTACTCAAATAATTATTAATAATTTTATCCACGAACTTGTATATCTTTGAATTTAATTTTTGTATTGTATGTTATTTGAATGCTTATTTTATTTTAATATTTATAACTCTATGTTAATTAATGTAATTGGACCTGTGCCGTTTTAATTAACTATAAATAAATAAAATAAAAAATAAAGCGTCTGGTGTACCGAACCAGAAGACGCAGGTTCGAATCCTGCCCGCCAGCCGATTTTTTCCTTAATTAAAAAAAAATTTAATCTTAGCATGAAAAATGCTTAAAAATACAAAAAGATAGTTAATAGCTAAGGTGGCATCGTACGACATCGAACTACCTGTAAAGTTAGTCGTGTCGGTTGTGAAGTATTCACAATAGATGTCGCTACGTCACCTTGAAGACGTAAATTACAATGTGAAGGAAGATTTCGACTGGCGAGCGGGGCGAGCGGTGGCTTAGTGGTCAAAGCGTCTGGTGTACCGAACCAGAAGACACAGGTTCGAATCCTGCCCGCCAGCCGATTTTTTCCTTCATTAAAAAATAACACTGCAGGTAATAAAATTGCCACCCTGTATGGGTTGTGGATACTCACTCCATCATGGCTGGCTCCTTGGTGCGCAGTATGTGGTCTGTCAGGATCCACGGCATCGACATTTCTATAGGGAACTGTATCCGCTTCTCCATTGTTATCAAGTCATTGCACTCTTCGTTGTGTTGGTGGCGAACCATGCATTTCTAGACATAATAAATTAAAAATTTTGAATACCCCCGACACGAAATGTACCTATTTTCCTGTTATGTGGTGGCGGCCATCTTGAATTTGAAATTTATCATAGTGTTTAGTATTCTAATAGTTAAGCCCTTTTATTTGATACCCATATTGACGAAATTGTGAAAGAATATATAATCCGCCATTTAGTGGCGGCGGGCATCTTGGATCGATTTTCATAGCTAAGAACATTCCCGACTAATTTATCTTACAAACAACAGCACACACACACAGACACATCAAACTTATAACACCCGTCATTTGCGTCGGCGGTTAAAAATATACTTTTAAACTTACGTTAACTTTCCTTCCCATGGTCATTTCTAAGTAGAACTCTCTGTACCACAGCTGAGAGAGATCACAGCATTTTTGGAGAGAATCTGTGAAAAATAATGTAACAATTCCGATTCCATTAGCGTTGGGACTTTGAATGCAACACTAGCGCCATATTGGCTCAATATTGAGCAAATCTTGAATGAACTAAAAATGATTGACCAATGCCGCCAAAACCGTATTATTTTATTTATACATCAGAAATAGTAAAACAACTAGGTATTTCATCAATCCTTTGAATCCTTATTTTACACCGCTACTGCGGATGTTGAAGGTAGTTTGAGCGATTCCAATTTCAATCCATTATCAACGAAATTGGTTTCAAGAGTACGACTTTAAAATTAACCTTGGATTTGGATTGGAATTGGATTGCTATTACGATTGTTTTCAAGAGTGAGCCAAAACAGCCAGTCCAGAACATGCAGAGCTTTAATCCACGTTGTTGTTACCTGACAAGTTAAGCATGTATCCCCAGTAGAAGCTCTGTCGGTGGAAGGTCTCGATCTGCGTGAGCGTGCCGGCGTCCAGGTCCTTGCGGAGAGTGCGTCTACCACCTGACTTGTCTGAGATCAGGGCTTCCAGCTGCGTCCGCACCATGTACAGTTGGGTTGAAGATGGACCTAGGGGAGAACACAGTTACAGAAAACAAATTCAACTTAAATATAATATGATCTTCGTTGATTGATTGTTTGGCACCGACTCAAAGTTTGTTGGAAAGACTAAAAAATTTTTTTTAAGCATTTTCCATGCTAAAATTACAAGTTATGTTTAATGAAGGAAAAAATCGGCTGGCGAGCAGGATTCGAACCTGCGTCTTCTGGTTCGGTACACCAGACGCCTTAACCGCTAAGCTATCGCGAGCCCCGCTAGCTAGTCGAAATCTTCCTTCACATTCTAAACTTACGTCTTAAGGTGACGTAGCGACATCTATTGTGAAAATGCCTCAATCATATTCAACAAATACAATAATTACAATGCCCGATGATAACTATTGCCAGTTGCTTTACATAATTATTTTTTTATATTAGCGGCACGCTTTTTAAATAAGAGAACTCTTTAGACATATATTTCAAGCCTAGCTGTATTTCATTTATCTTTTAAAATATAACATGTATCAGATTTCGCAAACGTTTCTAGATTGTTTTCTCATACTTATGTAAGTATCCACATATTATTGTATCAGATATCATTGTCAAAAATGTAAAAGAGTAACCATGGAGTTTCTTGCCGGTTCTTCTCCATAGGAAACGATTAATTTGGAACCGTGCACCTAGTTTCGACATTTCATAAGTGCCTGTATAAGGTCTATGTAAAAAAAAGAAAGATTTGGGCTACGATTATTAGTTAACTAGTCTCCTCTGTACTGATTTCTGACACTTACGCGAATACTAGACATTGAAATAAAACTACTTTTTACGGATTTTATCGCGTTATATTGATATTATTTTAATCCCGACGTTTCGGACCCTTTACAGCGTCCATGGTCCAAAAAACCTTCGCGACAGGCCGGAATTAACTATTCTACGTGCAGATAAAGGCAATGCCACGGTGGTAATGGATACGTCAGATTACAATGACAAAATACAAGAGCTTTTATCGGATGTAAGTACATACAAACTAGTGAAGACCGATCCGACAGCAAAAACACTGAAATTAACTAGTGATTTGATCAAAAAGCACTCCGACACATTGAAACTCGACGTAAAATACCTAATTCCTAGTTGTGCAAAACCACCAAAATTGTATGGGCTACCTAAGATACACAAACCCAATGCTCCGCTGCGACCAATAGTAAGCCAAATCGACTCCCCAACCTACAGATTGGCACAATGTCTAGGTAAAGTACTCTCACCACTAAGAGGAAACACAGCAGCATATGTGAAGGACTCATACCATTTTGTCAGTGAAATTAAACACCTACAACTCACTGATGATGAAACTATGGTCAGTTTTGATGTTCAGTCATTATTTACATGCTTACCTGTGGAAGACTGCATCAGAATTGTGTCTAAGAAATTATTAGAGAACAACATGCCTATTGAGTATGCTGAACTACTAAAACATTGCCTAACATCCGGCTATCTGTTGTGGAACAATCAATTCTACACGCAAGTAGATGGAGTAGCAATGGGCTCTCCTGTATCTCCCATAATTGCTGAAATCTTCATGGAAGATTTTGAGGAGATGGCCCTACAATCTGCTCCTGTAACACCAAAGTTCTACAAGCGGTACGTAGATGATACTTTCACTATACTACCATCTAACAAAGTGACAGCATTCCTAGACCATCTCAACTCCTTACATTCTAAAATTCAATTTACTATGGAGTCGGAGGCAAATAACTCTTTAGCTTTCTTAGATGTTTTGGTTATTCGTAATCATAATAACACCTTGAGTCACACTGTGTATCGAAAGCAAACCCATACAGACAAATACCTAAATGGTGAATCACACCACCACCCAACACAGTTATCTACCGTCGGTAAATCATTGTTTCAGAGAGCACGTGGGATCTGTGACGAGCAACACCTGGCTGCAGAGCTTCAACATGTCAAGCAAGTACTGCACGACAACAAGCTCCGAATACCGCGCCTTCGTCACAGAAACCGCGTGAAACGTGCCACAGTCGAGCGCTTACCTGCAGTACTACCATATGTGAGAGGAGTCACTGACAAGATTGGCTACATCTTGAAGCGTGCTTCAATTAAAACTTACTTCAAGCCGCTGAAGAAGATCAGTCAGTTTTTACCACCTGTAAAGTGTCATATACCTCTACAAGATGCGGGAGTATACAAGCTTGATTGTGACTGTGGTCTCTCTTACATAGGCCAAACTAAACGAAGCATAGGGACCCGCGTAAAAGAACACATCGCTGATGTCAAACACCGCCGTTCCGGAAAGTCTGCAATTTGTGAACACACCCTTGACAAGGCCCGCCATTACATCAGATTTGATCAACCACAAGTCCTCGCAAAAGAAAACCGATTCCTACCCAGGATGATTCGTGAGGCAATTGAAATTAAAAAACATCCAAATTTCAATAGAGAAGATGGCTGGGTCTTACCACCTGCTTGGAACCCTATTATAGATTCGATTAAATCTAAATCCAAGCCTAAAAATGCAAGACCGAAGGATACGGTGAGCTCGTTCTGCGTGAATCGGATTGCCAACAATTAACAAAAATGTAGGGTAGCTGTTAGTAATTGAAACGTCAAGACTCCTACCACCTTAGTCACCCGTGACCATGGACGCTGTAAAGGGTCCGAAACGTCGGGATTAAAATAATATCAATATAACGCGATAAAATCCGTAAAAAGTAGTCTCCTCTGCTTACCCACGTTCCGCCTTGGCACTTTAATAGTGAAGCTGGCTTCTCCATCCTTCTTCCCTCGCAGGGCTGGGTCCTGCTGAGGCTCGCAGCCCCGCGCCCAGTCACCGCACGTCTCGCGAACCGACACTATGATACTGGAAGGCAAGAAGTTATTTTTTTAATTGAAGAACTGGTTGACTGAACCCACATATCGTCTTAGCTATAGGAGCATGGGGCTCTTAGTTATGGGGGTCGTGGGGGTCGTCATTGTGGTGTGATGGGGTCATGGGGGTCGTCTTTGTGGTGTCACGGGGTCTTAGTTGTGGGGCCATGAGGGTGTTAGTTATGGGATCATGGGGTCTTTGTTATGGGGGTCATGTGGGTCGTCATTGTGGTGTCACGGGGTCTTAGTTATGGGCTCATATCTTTTCGTTGTGGGGTCACGGGGTCTTAGTTATGGGGGCATGGGGTCTTCGTTGCGGAGTCACGGGGTCTTTGCAATATGGGGGTCATTGACTTTTATGCGTCGTAGTTGTGGTCTTGTTTTTTAAATAGTTTGGAGTGATGGGGTCTTCGCCATGTTGCAGTCATTGTCATGTCTGTACTCTGCAGTCATTGTTTTGAGGGTGTGATGGGGTCCCCATGAAGTTGTATTTTGGGCCACTGGCACTGGGTGTCACCATTGACATGACTATCACGTGATAGTCTAAATATTGGGACTCGGCACCTGGGGTCTATTAGGGTCCTAGCTGTGGGGTCATATTTGTGGGGCCGTGGGGTACTTGTCATGTGGGGTCCTACTTGTATCATATTTACAGTCATGGGGCTTATTGTCATGTCTGCGGTGGTCATGGGGTCTTGGGGTATTCATGGGGTCTTATTTTTTTTATTTTCTCACCTGCGTATCAGATCCTTCTTGTTTTTAATAGCCTTGCGCAGCGGCTCGCGCAGGATCAGCTGCACGAAGTCCTGCAGCTCAGCATATATGGAGCGCTTCACCGCATCACGGAGCACGTGGCAAATGGCAAATAAGGTTTGTTGGGCCACTGACACTGTGCAGGTGTCATCATTGACGAAAACCGGAGACTATCACGTGAGGGTCATTGTCATATCGGGGTCTTGGCACTTGGGGTCTATTGGGGTCCTAGTGGTGGAGTCATTGGGTCATATTTTTGGACCGTGTGAGGTCTTTGCCATGTGAGGTTCATTGTCATACGGTCAGTTGTGGGGTCTTGGGGGTCTTCATGGGGTCTAATTTTTTTAATAAATTCCTTACCTTCTTATAAGGTCCTTCTTGTTTTTAATAGCTTTCCGCAGCGGCTCGCGTAGTATCAGCTGAACAAAGTCCTGCAGCTCAGCATATATGGAGCGCCTCGCAGCATCAGCGAACACCGTCTCCATGCGAGCCATGAGCACTTGCAGACCTTTGATCATCGCTATGACTTCTATCATGGCGAATTTCTCTTCCGATGTATAGTTGTATCGGGTTGCCTGGAACAAATAGAAAAAGGTCATCGAAATCGGCCCAAATGATGTACCGAAGGTACACTTATTGGAAAAATACCCTGTATTGCTGGTTAAAAGTCTAGTCGTACTTTTTTTATGCTGACTGAGATGATGAGAAAATTTTTTGATGAAAATGTCCCAAGATATTTATTATTATTAATGAGTCAATATCCTCACCCGCTCGTACTCCTCGGCGTCGGGGGGGCAGCGCGGGTTGCTGGCGTGGTCGGTGGGGTGCAGCAGCTTCCACGAGCACAGCTCCGTCAGCACGGAGCACCACGACGACAGGAGCTGCAAGCCGCGGAGGCACAGCTCCGTCACGGCCTTGTTTTCAGCATCAGAACCTGCTTCCTTGAATGTGGTGGTCACCTGGGGGAAGATAGAAGTCAGTTTTTGTCCTACATTGTATAACTGGCATATTCGATATATACTACGATTCTTTGGACTTTAAACGATCTACATCCCAACAAGTTAAATAATATTAGTAAGTTATTCTAGAAGCCACTTTTTATATTTTATTGATTTAACATGGTATGTCATTAAATTGTCTCACTATTTTAATTAGTAATAAGAATATTATTACAATATTTGTACACCTTTAAAGGCTAGACATAGCGTTCATTACTTTATACCTTAACAGCATATTTACCTATGTTCTACAAATAAAGATATTTGATTTGATTTGATCCCCAGTAGCGCATAGGGAATTGCGGCCCCTAATTCACAGGGGTCCCAGCGAGCCACAGAGCATTCCTTTATTTCAAAATATTTTGCCATTACGCATTATAAAAATTGAACCTGACACTTGCTAACCGATCGTTATGTCTGGGCTACTTTCGAACGGGGCCGCTACCTCGTTGACGGATATAGGGAGTAAACTCCCTGTTAAGACTTTCTCAAGTCGACCATGGTAGTATGTGCCCAGATTCTCCATTAAGACAGTAAAGAAATCAGTTGGCTTACTCTTAAAAACAATCGCAATAGTAATCCATTTCCAATCCAAGTCCAATGGTAATTTTAAAGAAACTCTTGAAACCAATTTCGTTGATAATGGATTGAAATTGGAATCGCTCACGCTACCTTCGACATGAAGCAGCACTAACATCCGCAGTAGCGGTGTGTCCTAAGGATTCAAGTGATTGATGAAATACCTAGTCGTTTTACTGTTTCTGATGTAAATGAAAAATACGGTTTTGGCGGAATTGGCCAATCATTTTTAGTTCACTCAAGATTCGTACAATATCAAATTCAAATCAAATCAAAATTTATTTCAAATAAAATACACAGAATGGTTTTGCGGTGGTTACTGCACTAAGCTCGGGGCTTGTATCGCAGATACCAACAGAGTTTAACAATTCCTATTTTAACATTGTTGTATTATGGACTCCGTAGACATCATAGGCAAGTCGCAAAAAATTAAAGTTAAATTAAATTAAAATTACATTCATTAAAATATGGCGCTAGTGTTGCATTCAAGAGTACGTAACGTCATAATCCCAATGCCAGTGGATCGGAATTGTTTTCAAGACCCAACAAGCGGCATGCGCGCCTCTCACGGGTACTAAACACTGCGTTCATATAATGATATAATCTTACCTCATTACTGTATCTGGCAAGTTCAGAAATATAGTTCTGATGTTCCTCTCGAATCTGGGGCAGGTGGACCATTAGGTCAGCCTGAGGAGACGGCGGGTTGGGGCTGGACGAGAGCGGCCACCTGAGAATATATGCATACATCAATATTTTCACGCCTCTTGCTTCTAAAAGGTGCCCAACTGGTGTAATTTTGAAGACCTTAGACCTTAGATACAAAGATTACGTTGGTGTCAGATAGCCCGCTGTGCAGAGCGGGCATGGTGGCTGAGGAAACGGTAGCACACGTGCTGCTTGAATGCACAAGCATCACCTGGATACGGGAAAAAACCCTAGGATCACCAAGATCCCTAGCGGACACACTGAGGAGGCCGGGAAGACTAATCTGCTTCTGGAGGGAGTTGGGCTGGTTAAAATAAACAGCCCACGGTACACGTACAATGGTCCAACTCTGGGACTAAGTGCGGAAACCAAACCCACTCACAGAAGTGGGTTTCCAACTAAAGAAAGGATCCTCCGAGATCGGATCTTTTGCCTGGGGGGGTAATGAACTGGTGTTTGATTTCTTCAAAATCGGCAGGGTTGAACTAAAATTGTCGCGGTCAGTTTGTGGTTGGGTGACCTTTCTTAACACATCGAGACCCTCCGTGCCTCGAAGGTCCCGATTGTCATACGAACACTTATGACAATCGTTAGTGGTAGTCAGAAACCCAAATAGCCTGACAACCAGTCTATCCTTCGAATATCGGTATTGCCCAGTAATTGTGTTGCGGAGGTCTGATGGCAGTCGCTTCGTGTAAAATACTGTTATACGGTTTGGTTAGACTGGAAGCCGACCCCAACATGGTTGGGAAAAGGCTAGGAAGATGATGGAAGATGATTTTTATGTCCTTGATATCTGATGCTGACTGTACTATATCCTCACTGTTAGCTTGGAGTCATACCAACATGATTAGGAAAAGACTAGTAAGAAGAATTAATAAGTATCATTAACCCCCGACGCAAAAACGACGGGGTGTTATAAGTTTGACGTGTCTGTGTGTGTGTGTGTCTGTCTGTGGTATCGTAGCTCCCGAACGGATGGACCGATTTTGATTTTGTTTTTTTATTTGAAAGGTGAATTAATCGGGAGTGTTCCTAGCTATGTTTGATGAGAATCGGTCCAAGATGGCCGCCGCTACGAAAAAGCGGATTACATATTTTTTCACAACTCCGTCAATATGGGTATCAAATGAAAGGGCATAACTAGTAGAATACTATACACTATGATAAATTTCAAATCCAAGATGGCCGCCACCACAAAATGGCAAATTAAATTTCGTGTCGGGGGTTTTCTAAATTTTTAATTTAGGTTAGGTTATTTAACACTTACTTGCTCGGATCATAGTGCTTTGATCTCTTAATATAGTTGAATGGAGCTATTTGCATATCACCGAACAGAGGGACCACTTCCAAATTCTAAAAAAAAAAACAACAAATTATTTGAATTTGATTGGCAGTCTAAATATTTATCTTTGTCTAAGACTTCTGTGGTCTAGCGGTTCGAGTACCGGACTGCTGACCATGAAGTCGATTTCCACAGAACACAAATATAAATAAATAATAATAAATAAATAATAATAAATATCCTGAGACATTTTTACACAGCACCACCTAGTCCCAAACTAAGCAGAGCTTGTACTATGGGTACTAGACAATGGATATAATACTTATATACTTTTTTTTTGTAAATGTATACTTATGATATATAAGAAACACCCAGACAAACACAAACAGCTAAGTTCATCACATAAATGTTTGTGTCTTGTGGGAATCGAACCCACGACCTCGTGATCAGCAGTACGGTACTCGAACCACTAGACCACAGACGTCGTCAAATATTTCAAATATGTCAAATCGTCAAAAATATTTATGTGATGCATATAAATGTTTGTGTTTGTCTAGGTGTTTCTTATATATTCATTATCATTAATACATTAACTGTCCCACTGCTGGGCACGGGTCTCCTCTCAGTATGAGAGGGATTAGACTATAGTCCACCACGCTAGCCTAATGCGAGTTGGCAGACTTCACATGCCTTCGAGAATATCTCTCAGGCATGCAGGTTACCTCACGATGCTTTTCCTTCACCGTTAAAGCGAGTGATAATTACGCATATGATTTCGGAAAGTCAGAGGTTTGGATTCGAACTCGAGACATTTTGACTTGGCTGTCCAGTGGTCTTTCCACTAGGCAATCACTGCTTCTTATGTATTATAAGTATGTATTTAAAAAAAAAAAGTAGATTATAAGTATTATATCCATTGTTTAGTACCCATAGTACAAGCTCTGCTTAGTTTGGGACTAGATGGTGCTGTGTAAAATGACCCAAAATATTATTTACTAGCTGTTCCCCACGGCTAAGTTACTCATAACATTAGCTATCTGGCAGTGAAAGTCCCGTTAAAATCAGTCAAGCCGTTCCAGAGATTAGTCGGAACAAACAAACGAGTAAAAATGTTTAAAATTTTTGATTTAGTGAAAAGCTGTTAATTTGAAATTACAAACTGCCACTGCAATTTTATTTGTATAATATATGGATTTAATTATCACTATTTTATCACTGCAATTACCCTGCAATATTTGTCTTACCTTAAAAATTCTGTCAATGCGATCCAATCGAATCTTTTTCTTCTGATCCAAGCGGTTGATGTTACAAACTTCAGAATCCATCAGGAAGAGACCGAAACCCATTACCTGAAACAATTATCTTAATACATACAAGGTGGAAGGGACATCGACGCACACGCCGTGACAAGGTTTCACTCAAGGTCAAAAATAAAATGATCTATCATTCATGTAGAAAATACTAATGATGAAATAAACACCATACCTTAACCAGCATATGTTTCTCCGACGGCGTCAGATACATTTTGGTCTCGAACATATGCACGCAAATGTTCACTACATCAGCCAACAGCTCCTCATAGCCTACAAGAGAAAGACATGTTTAAAAAAATTCATGTTTAAAAAAAGACATGTTTAAAAAACACACATGTTTAAAAAAACACATGTTTAAAAAATACATGTTTAAAAAAATACATGTTTAAAAAACCACATGTTTAAAAAACCACATGTTTAAAAAATAAACTAAAATCATCATAGTTAAGAGATTATCTTTAATGAAGGAAAAAATCGGCTGGCGGGCAGGAT
This sequence comes from Acronicta psi, assembly GCA_946251955.1. Classification (NCBI taxonomy): domain Eukaryota; kingdom Metazoa; phylum Arthropoda; class Insecta; order Lepidoptera; family Noctuidae; genus Acronicta; species Acronicta psi. The sequence goes on along the minus strand of OX276498.1, from coordinate 1,653,220 downwards.
CAGGTCAAAGCGTCTGGTGTACCGAACCAGAAGACGCAGGTTCGAATCCTGCCCGCCAGCCGATTTTTTCCTTCATTAAAGATAACTTGTAATCTTAGCATGGAAAATGCTTAAAAAATACAAAAAGATAGTTAAGAGATTTTTAGTTATAGTCCGCGCGGAACTATGTAGTTGGCCGCGCCTTAGGCAGGGAGGGGGTGAGGCGGCAAGTTATTGTGAAAAAAGCAAGCGCCGCCGCTCCTCCGCTCACATACCTAAGGCGCGGCCAACTAGTTCCGCGCGGACTATAATAATAGAATACTATACACTATGATAAATTTCAAATCCAAGATGGCCGCCACTACAATATAATAATAATAAATATCCTGGGAAATTTTACACAGCACCATCTAGTCCCAAACTAAGCAGAGCTTGTACTATGAGTACTAGACAATGGATATAATACTTATATACTTTTTTTTTGTAAATACATACTTATAACACATAAGAAACACCCAGACAAACACAAACACTTAAGTTCATCACATTAATATTTTGTGATGTGGGAATCGAACCCACGACCTCGTGATCAGCAGTCCGGTACTCGAACTACTAGACCACTGACGTCGTCAATATGGAAAAAAAGAAAGAAAGAAAATAAATTTATTTGTATAGACGACATTATTATATAGAACTAGCTGTCCCGGCAATCGTTGTTTTGCCATATAGGGGTGGGTCACCCTTATCATTTAGGGGTATGAAATATAGATGTTGGCCGATTCTCAGACCTACCCGATATGCACACAAAATTTCATACAAATCGGTCCAGCCGTTTCGGAGGAGTATGGCAACGAAAACTGTGACACGAGAATTTTATATATTAGATTATTATTGTATAGAATTACATTTTATTTTTATTTTAATTTATTATCCTTACCGTTAATCTTCTCCAGTGCATCTTTAACAGTGTCCCTGATCTTGTTCTGCGTGGCCAGAAACATGGAGAGGTTCTGCGACTCCTGCAGGCTTTGACTGTCCGACATTACCTTCAGGAACTGCGCCGCCCTGCAAACAATTAATCCGTTGAGTGGTTTGAGCTGTGCATTCATTAAAAACTCAGTCACCTTTTAAAATAATCAACCCATATACTGTCCCACTGCTGGGCACGGGTCTCCTCTCAGTATGAGAGGGATTAGGCTATAGTCCACCACGCTAGCCTAATGCGGGTTGGCAGACTTCACATGCCGTCGAGAAAATCTCTCAGGCATGCAGGTTTCCTCACGTTGTTTTACTTCACCGTTAAAGCGAGTGATAATTACGCACATGATTTCGAAAAGTCAGAGGTGCGTGCCTTGGATTCGAACTAGAGACCTTTGACTTGGCACTCCAGTGGTCATACCCCTAGGCTATCACTGCTTTTTACTTTTGTATAATACTGGCTTCTTTTTGATTTCTTATACATTATTATAGCCTATTTTACTCAGTAAAGATGTAGCTGTATTTTAAGAGAGGTAACGGAGCAGCCCATCTGGGAAAGTACCTCCACCTTACAGAAAACTGCAGCCAAATAACACACTTTATTGTATGTTGTGTTCTTGCAGTAAGGTCGCCAGAGCTCTTTCTAAGGATGCGCTGCGCTGGCAGCAAGAGGAATATTCCCTCAAACTGTCGGCGCAGTGAATTCTCCATAAACCTCTAAGAGGTTTTTAAGGTCGGCAACGCGCGAGTGATACCCCTGGTGTTGCAAGCGTCCATGGGCTATGGTAACCGCTTACCATCAGGCGGGCCGTACGCTTGTTTGCCACCTTAGTGCTAAGAAAAAGTAAAAGCTTTTTAATGGTGAAAGATTTTTTTAAATCGGTCCAGTAGTTTCAGAGCTCTGGCAACCTTACTCACTTCAGGAACACAACACACAATAAAGTGTGTTATTTGGCTGGACGTTTGTTACGTACCTCCTGTAAGTCGAGTAGTCGTTCTTAACGGAGCTCTTCATGTTCTTAAGTTCGTCCAACACCGCGAACATGTTGACAAACTTGCCGAGAGTCAGCAGGTACGCTTCAGACACGAAGTCTCGGCGTTTCTCAGCGTGGCACAGTCTGCGCACTTCGCCACAGAAACGCTCAATCGCTTTACGCTGTAGAAATAATTAAACATTTAGGAATGAAATGTGATAAAACTGATAAATATGTTTATTTTATTAATTACGTTATGTGGACTCAGTAAATCTGTTTAAATAAAAGGAAAAGGTGATTGACGTGTGAAACATAGTAGTGACAAAGGTGAGCAAGTGACTCGGAGGGGTGTAACCCGGAAAGGGAAAGTGACTCGGAAAGGGCAAGTGACTCGGAGGGGTATGACTCGGAAAGGGAAAAAGACTCGGAGGGGTGTGACTCGGAAAGGGCAAGTGACTCGGAGGGGTATGACTCGAATAGGACAAGTGACTCGGAGGGGTGTAACTCGAAAAGAGCAAGTGACTCGGAGGGGTGTGGCTCGGAAAGGGCAAGTGACTCGGAGGGGTATTACTCGGATAGGACAAGTGACTCGGAGGGTTGTAATAGTGACTCGGAGGGGTGTAATTAATAGTGACTCGGAGGGGTGTAATTAATAGTGACTCGGAGGGTTGTAATAGTGACTCGGAGGAGGCAATCGCGACTCTGAGATAATAGATAGATCGATAGAATATACTTTATTTCACACCAAAGGAAAAAGAATCAAAGTGACATAACAGAAGTTACAGGAGTACACAGTGCCGGATTTAAATTTGTGCCGCCCTGGGGCACTGAAGAAAATGCCGCCCTAAGACTTAAATTTTATTTTTATAGTTTTGATATCTTATTTTTTAAGAATTAGAATAACTAATTGATTGATTATAATATACAACATTTTAATTTTATATAAAATATATTAAAATATAACATATATATATTTCTTGAAAGATAAAATGTTTATTTAAAAGACCCCTAATTGTACTCGGAGTACAATTAGGGGTCTCATCGCTAGATGCAATTTCTTAAAGACAACCTACTTCAGCGGATGTTACTTGCAAGGGAAAAGTATACTACCGATTCTTAGGAGACTTTTCCTTTCCCTTTAAGTCCTCATGAATACCTGCCACCTGGGGCTGCCGCAGGGTATGTCGGACCCGTACCGACTAAACTCTATGGTCAGGAGCATATTTACCTGGAAGTACATGAACTGCAGCAGCTTGTCCACCTCCGGAGCCAAAACCTGGACGGTTCTCTCGTATATATGGACGCGGTCCGGCTGCTCGTTGGAGCGCGGCTGCGGGATGGCGCGGCTGCAGCATCGCCAAGTGTACAACATCACGGCATGAGCGTTGCCTTCTTCTAGGAGTTCATTCTGGAAGAAGATTTATCGAGACTTAAGTTTTATGCTTGAGTAATTTGGTTATATTCCCAGGACAAGCAGTGGCTGAAAAAATTAAAAACCTTTTTTGTGAATATTGAACTTGTATTGTGTTATAAGTTTGACGTGACTGTGTGTGTGTGTCTGTCTGTCTGTGGCATCATAGTTCCCGAACGGATGAACGGATTTTGTTTTTGATTTTTTTATTTGAAAGGTGAATAAGTCGGGAGTGTTCTTAGCTATGTTTGATGAAAATCGGTCCAAGATGGCCGCCGTCACAAAATACCAAATACCTCAATATGGGTATCAAATGAAAGGGCTTAACTAGGAGAATACTATACACTATGATAAATTTTAAATCCAAGATGGCCGCCATCACAAAATGCCAAATTACATTTCGTGTCGGGGATTTTCTAAATTTTTAATTTAGGTTTTACACAATTTGTTTATAATGGTGAACCTAATAATTGTAAGTGCAGCACTAGCCTACTTGACCAGTGCCTCGACCATGAGTTTTTCTCACTAGACTCGCTAGCGACGCCGTAAAATATTTGTAAAATATTTGTATGCAAAACCCTTGCAGCGCCTCTTGTGGTTACGTAAGGAACTAAAATCGGCTATGAGATTACAGCTTCGTTGGTTAAAAAATAGTCAATCAGTATCGTTCTATAGATTAAATGTTTGCTACCTACTTTGTTTTTTTATTTTTATTTAAATGAGATGTCGAATATAAGAATATATTTTCCCGCTTACCAAGTTAGCATGGACCGTAGCCTCCTCAATATACTTGGCAATACCGGTGACGAAGCCATTGCGGTCTTCGAAGTTAGTGTCAAAGTTGGCTTGGTACAGGATGGAGCATGGAGCTGCCTCGATGCAGGGCTGTTCATCTGTAACGGAATACACATAAAATATGTAATACACATATGCACATGCTATATACAACTTGGAAGGGACATCGACGCACAAACATTGTGACAAGGTTTCATTTAAGGTCAAATATAAAATGACCTAGAATTTCATGACCTTCATGTAGAAAATGATCGGTTATTACCAGTGATCGGCGTAGGTAGTGCTATTTTCGGTCAATGACCCTGAATGCTTATGTTAATATGGACATGTCCCGGGATTTTCGGGGTTCACGGGAATATTTTCCGAAATGTTGATGTAACATATAACTACTTATGAATATGCACTGCGTCATATCAGACTACTTATTTCTGGTTTAACTGGTCCCGCACAGTGCTGTTTGCCATATTACTTACTGGTCAATAGGTAGGATCTGATTATACCCGAAACAGGTGGCATGATATTATGTCGTCATGTGTACAACTACAATTACTTTACAATTGCTCGTCAATGTGATATAAATTAGTATGTAACATGTATGCCGGGATTTAGACGGCATATCCATGTTAAGTTAACGGTCACTAATTCCCGTGAATAGCACTACCTACGCCGATCTCTGGTTATTACAGATATTGGCATTGCACATGCAGCCGTGCAGCATGGCACAGAGGGCACAGTGTATTGCTAAAAGCGCGACCATAAGCTCCCTGGTGAATGTTATAGCGCATGCGATCCGAAATAAATGAAATTATTATGTTTTTTTTTTTATCTTATTTGGGTAGATAGAAATAATGTTTTTAACACATTCAAGTAAAAAAAACTGCAATTTTTTTTTACAATTTATGAAAAAAGTTACGGACAATTTCAATGCAGGGGGGCCAGAATCATGTACTGAACTCATGGTATTCCTATGTGTGTCAATGTCCCTTCCACCTTGTATATTTATTTATAAATATAGACAACTGCCTCTTTGGTCTAGTGGTCCCAAGCACAACTATTACGCTAGAGGTCCTGGGTTCGAATCCCAGGTTGAGCGAAGTATTGTTTTTGTTAAATTTGTAGTAGCAGCTCGGAGTCCGGATTTCTGCCCGGTTGATAATACAAGCTTTGCTTAGTTTGGGACAAGATTAAGAAGACAATATCACTGCAAGGTGGACTGGGGTCCATTATGTCTTTTACAATATCGTTTCACGATATTGTAAAAGGCATAATGTTGAGTTGCAACTCCTCCCTAGGAGTTGCAACTCTGCTGTGTTCTTAAGAGTAATAATAATTTACAAGTAGGTAGGTGCTATTTAATAAAATTATATTTTTGTAGAACAGAAGTAGAATTTATTATTAAAAATCTAAGTAACACAGAGATTTAATAGGGCCATAGGCCAAAGTAACAATTTACATAGTCAGGACCTAATTAAGATTAACACACATAGCTAAAATACACAACGATCGGACAGAGATTCGATATCACACACACAATTACCAGCGGCGATCTCGAGCAGAAGAGAGCCAAGTGACGTTCGGGCAAGCCTTTTATACATTCTGACACAGTCATGAAAATAGGCGGGTAGTCTTGAACATTATTTTTATAAAATCCCTAACAATATTGTCAGGATAAAATATTTAATTACATTTCTCTCAACATATCCCTGATCTACAAATTGTGTTAGATATCCGCTGACATCCGCTGTGCGGTTTATCTCTAAAGACCCCACCTTAATGTGAGTACCTACCAACTTTTGTCAACATTAGATTAAATGACTAATTACACACGAAATAAGTACTTACCAGGCAAAGTAAGCTCATCTAACACATCTACATTGCTCAGAGCGTCCGATAAAGATACTTTTTCACTCACAGACATGATTTTTTAGTACAAATACACGTAAAATCCGAGAGGAAATGAAACACACAGGATGTCCGTTAATACCGACTAAACACAGGATAAGTTTGCCTTTATTGTCACTGTAGTGAAAATATGAAACTTATGTATCGTTTTGAAAGGGAATTTACAAATAATTAATACTTAATTTAGCAAAAAACTATAATATTATTGATTGTTCACATCCATTCTCGATGGCATTTGACAACTAATAAAAAAAACAACACTGCATAGATAGTGTTGGTCCATGCGCCACAGATAACGAATTTAGCGTAGTATTACCGGTTTTCTTTCAAATATGTGAGCACTCATCGCCCATGCGCCGTGTTGCCCCGCCTACTCTTTGTTAGGAATTAGGAAATAGGCAGTGCATATTGATGATGTCAATATTTCACACCCATTATCCTATATTAAATCGTATAGTATTTGTAACGCCTATGGAATAATAATTTTATTCTTAGTACTGTACTAATCTTGCGACATCTAATATGAATATTTTACATAGTAAGAGAGTTTCCAATGTTTTCGTGGAAACAGGAATTTGATTACAATTTGTAGTTTTTGAAAAATTAGGGTTCCACAGCTTAAGTTCTCGTTAAATTAGCTGATAGCTAATTTCATTCAAATTTTGTTCCATTTTTTATAATCCTGCTATTAGCGGCTATCTAGATGTAGTAAGGCCGGCAGGCCTAGAGTCATCAATTTTTACTTCAGTGATTTATTAATAGCATTCATATCCAAAAATTTCCCCCCATTTGGTACGTACGTACCTACGTATAAATTCACTAGTATTCACTACATAGGTCAGCCATCATACCATCACGCCTGTTTTATCCGAAGTGTTAGGCAGACATGTACAGAGTATACACATAAGAGAATAAGAACAAGAATAAGAATATTTTATTGTATAAAAAATTACATTTAAGGAACATATTCCATCAGTATGTTTATGTCAGATAAAAATAGAGGCCACTCTCTTGCCAACACTGCTCGACTCGGGAATTGCACCAAGGACCGCTTAGCAGGCGAGCTCTCTGCCCGTCACCAAAAAAAAATTTTAGCTTTCCGTATAAATACCACTCATTTTTGGTACTATGTAATACATACCATTTACATGCACACATTTCCTTCTACGCTATACTTACGGAATTATACCTACGTTTGAAGCTAACCTCTTTAACAAATAACTAGCTTTTCGCCAGCAGCTTCTCCCGCGTGTCTGTTTATACAAATAAAAACTTGACAAATTATAATTTGTAAAATTTACAAATTACAATTTGTCTTGAAAAATAACTTGACAAATTATAATTTATCTTGACAAATAATAATTTGGTTTACTAAAACCTTCCTCAGGAACCACTCTATCCATCGATGAAAAAAGCATGAAGATCGGTGTAGTAGTATTTGAGTTTATCGTAAACAGACAGACGCGAGCGACGCAGCAGAGGACTTTGTTTTAAAATATTTATTAATTTAAATATGTAGTAGATAATGAATCACCGAAATGTATGTACGCGCATAACTTCAGAAAAAACTGCACCACTTTGGTTATTTTTTTTTGTTGTATTCGTTATTGTCAGCACCAGGTTTGTATGTAAGATTTTTTAAATCCACCGCTTAACCGCTGTAGAAGCTGCGCACGGGCACGGGTGGATAGTTTGGTATAAATAAAACTCAAAATTAAATTATGTACATCATTTTATTATGTACTTCTGTTCAAAGCTTGCTGTCTCAACTGTGTGAATAGTACAAATATCACTACTTTATATACATTTAGGTATATTATGTTATCATCTGATTAGGACATATATTGAATTTTACTTATTGCACGCCAAAAACATGCAAAATGACAATTTATAAATAACAGACCTGAGCGGTCATGTAAATATGGACATTTATCATTTTAAAAGTCGAAATAATAGGAAAACAATTTTTTTGACAAAGGGCTTATTTTAAATCAAATTAAAACATTGATAAACAAAATGAACATCTGGCAAAAACAGGAAAGAAATAAGAAAACGACTATGGAAAGGAATTACGGTGGCATGCCACGGGACAAATGTAGGAACCAAGATATTGGATACAGTCGAATGGAAGTTGAGTCCAAAAATTTACATGAGCAGATGCGCCAGTAGTAAATTTTTTATACATTTTGCATGCAAATGTACAATACAAACTGTGAAAGTTTGCGCAGTGCATTCTTCTCCGTTAGTTTTAGTTCAACTACGTATTTGTGCCAATCTTGATCCAAGAGTTTAAAAATTTTTTTTTCGTATACGTCAATGATATTTGATCATCTAATCCCCAAGTTCAGTATAATTTACAAAAATTAAAATTCGACAAGTGACATACTGCCCTTAATTTATTACTTAGGGGCCTGTAACAGCGTATAGGATAGCCGCTACCCGTCAAAAAAATAAAAAAATAGAAGAATTTTTTTATAAATTTATCTGCCAACAAATTTAACAGGAACTTGCTAGAAAGTGATAAAACAGGCCATTGTATTATTTTTTTTTAAATGAAAGTGACGTCGCATCTGCCTTTTGTACAAAAAATATTTCCATTTTAAAATTACCGAGTTAAAAATACATTTTCCTTAAAAATAAATGACAAGACCCCCACATGCTAGGGATGTGTACTTCTAAGGTATGGGCAACAGAAAGAAGATACTACTGTATAAAGATATAAATAAATTACCAAAAATACGTCTATGTGTAGAGCCAATGAGAGTTTCAAACAGTTTTATGGGTTTTTTTAATCATTATAGGCCTACGCTTGACCGTCTGATGTTAAGCGACACTGCGATTAAGGTTATAAAGAAACTTTATTTTTCCATGCTAAAATAATTTAATGAAGTTAGTCAGTTAATTTAATGAAGTTAGTTGCCAGTTATTTTAATGAAGCAAAAAAATCGACTGAGGGCAGGATTTCAAGCTGCGTCTTGGTGTTAAAACTTGTTAACCTAAGTCCGTGTAGATCTAGAGCTTTTTTATCAGCGTTTACATTTAGTTATTAATTAAAGGGGTCATTGTACTCATCACGATGAACTACTTATTTACGATAATTAGGAAAAAATTTACAACCCCTTTCAATATTACTTTGACACAACTTATCGGTATTGTGTACGGCTGTTATTCACACAGTTGAAATCAATATAATTGCTTATAAAAGTTATATTTACAACACTACCTCTTAACATTATAATATTAACAATAAAATCAACGGAAATCTCCTATAAATAGTACACACGACAACACATGCAGGCTATACAGTAGGCTGGATTTATGTTTATTTTTTTATAGCCTCATGAAAAAGTTAACCATAAACAAAACCGATCAACGCAAACGAAATTAAAATTGGTTCAAAAACAAGGACGTTGTAAACATTTTAATTCATTTTAATTTTATGCTAGACAGAGAGTTGAGAGGAATGCGTCAAGTCTATGGTGCGCCGTACAAAATCCTATCGATTTTAACGTTATTTTTAACGAATTTAACACCAGCCGTATACCCTAAGGCAAAAAAATCAAGACACGAAAATCACCGTTATTAATCATGAAATACGTGCGGTCTAAAAGGCAAACTGTATAAATAAACCTGATATGTTGTCGTGTGTAAAAAGTTAAAAGATACAAAAATATGCATAATTTTTTAAAATTTCAATCGTTTTCTTTTCGAAAATATAACTCCAAAAACTATACTAACTATAGCATATCTAGTTTTTTAATAAATACACACAACAGTCTGTGAACTTTTGCCAACAAATTAAAAATCACTCTAAACAGCTTAACTTAGCTTAAACCAAAAATATCTTACACCGATAATTTTCTTTTCTTTTCTTTATAATCTAATTAAAACAAAAAATAAATCCACTACATATATATTTTTTGTCAAATTTTAATGTAAATAAATTCTGTAATAACATGTGTGTACTTAAACTTATAATGTATAATAAATATATTATTCAATTTAAGTGGAAAAGGTTTACTTATCTGAAGAAAAATCGATAAAAAACATTGATTAAGCATGAGCTGTCATTCCGAGAACAAAGGTTTGTAATGTCTTAAAATAAAATACATGCAATTTTTCTAAGATACATTTTGGGGAGTTCTTGGCCTTGGGGTTTAATACCCATTTGATTAAACAAGGGCTTAACAAGTGAAAAGTATAACTTGAGTTGATTAAACCAAATAATTACTGTTAGCACCCCCTTTCCGAAAAACAATTTTGTTTAAGGAAATCTACATCGACTCATGTTGTGCAGTACCTAATGATCAAACCTACAAAACAGTCAAATAAAATTATCATTACAACGCACACACACAATTTACGCGGCGTTGCCCAAGATTTGAACAAATAAGAGGAAGCATTTGGCCACATAAACACCAAGCAATATAAAAAAAACTAAGGCCCATATTCTTAATTGAAGGATTTTTAACAGAAAAATGAGTCTTTGTTACACAGAAACATACATAAAATTGTCTTGTTGACCATGATCATCGTAATTTTCCTTATTTTCGTATGTCAAATTTGTATTACAATTGACATTGACGGAAGCGTAAGTTTACGCTTAGCGTCGTCTCTGAATATTAGCCCTACACCCCACAATCTAACCCCCAAAGACCAGCAACCTTTTGAAGGTTTCTCCCCGTAACCAGAAGTCCTTGTATAATTTTGCAAGTCCCACGCTCACATCAAAATAGACAAGACAAAGCGTGCTATATATATAACTTTACAGCTAACTGTACTTTGATAACCCTAGATGTGTTACAACTCGAGTTTTTCTAACGCATAATTAATTAACATTCTTGCAGACATGACCAGCTTGCTATGGCCCGTTGAGCTTCCTGGATACGGAAAATCCTCATGAATCCCTGGCGGTTTTCAGTCGGTATAAGAGCATTTGTGCACTACAAGGAATTTTACATTTTACTTTTCCTCATTCCTGGCAGGCCGTCACTGCGCGATGATTAGGGGTGGTGCGGGCGCGGGGTACAGCAAAAAAGCGCTTGAACTACTCTTAAACTGCGCCGCACGAATCCGAGAAAAGAAGGGCAAGTGCACAAGCCAGTCATCCGGCTTTTTCATGCCACATCGGACGGTAAATTGTCAGACAGCCGGACCGTAAAATTCCTTGTAGTGCACACACGCTCTGAGTACGAGATACCCTGCCACCTACCTTTCGATCCGGTGACGGCTTTCGGTTCCGTCGGTCTTTGACATTACCGAGTAATGTCAAAAATGTACTCTAACGTGTATAAACGTGTGATACTAGGCGGGCGAGTAACCTCACGTACTTAAGACTTGACGATCTTCACCCGTCTCATCATAAGTACAAGTACTTTACAACCACCACGTCAGTTCGTCAGTGATCAAACCGGTTTAAAGCTCGCAAGCTTAAAAACCGCGTACTTTAAGTTCGTGCGTCCATCTGACACTGAGTAGGGTTTTGTCATTAGTTCATTACAGGTTTACATGACATTACAGTTTCATCAAACCGGTTAGAAGTTAGCGATTGTAAAAAACCACGTACTTTAAGTTAGTGCGTCTATCTGACACTTTAGAGTAGGTTTTTTGACATTACTGGTTTAAGTTTTTGACGTAAGAAACGCGGAAACGGTAACCACTTTTCTATTCCTATAACCGGTAATATAAGTCTACTATGGCGTGCTTTACATGTGCAGTTAGACAAAATCATTAATAAATAACCCTATAAAACTTTTTACAAGAGAGGCAAGATTCAAAATATATGCCACTTAATGACTTTAATATTAAACAATAAAATATGCAATTTTTTATAATTAGCTACAACGTTTTTATCTAATTATTTTAATTTTTACCCCCTTACCAACAAGGACATTATTATTATAGACTTAAGGAGGAAAAATAGCCTTTAATTTAAGGGCTACACAATATACATTTATATATATCATTACAGTTACTTATACTATAAGAGGTTATATTTTCTTACATGACATCTACTTGACATAATTCCTATTGTTATAGCCCACTCGGAACTAGTTGGCGCCTTAGGTAGGGACGGGGGTGAGGCGGCGGGTTACTGTGAACAAAAGCAAACGCCCCCACCCCTCCATCCCCCGTCGCGCCGCTCACATACCTAAGGCGCGGCCAACTAGTTCCGCGTAGACGATAATGTAGATTTGAGTGGATAAAAACTTAAAACCTTTATACTTTTGCTAAGTTATCAGAAACGGCAAAAAAGAAAATACGGCCCGTATGCTTCGAATAGGCTACTTTCCGATAAGCACAGATATATCTTTAAAGATATGAATTTTAGCGAAAGAAAAAACCGATCTCAGCGCGCTCAAACAGGGTTCAAACCTGCGTACCTCGTAGCTAAGTTGGCTAAAGCGTCTGGTGTACTTAGCGGGAGGGACGCAATTTCTAACTCTTGTTTTTGGGTGCGGAAAATCTCCATGGATCCCCGCCACCTGGGGAGGCATCGGGGTATGTCAGACTGATACCGACTAAAACCGCACTTTTTTTTATTATAAATTTTGCGTTTGGCAGCACCTCACCTGCTGGTAAGTGACCATGCTGCCGAGGATTGAGCACGCAAACTCAAATAATGTCTGTTCACTATCGCCTTGAAGGTTCCCAAATTATATGAATCGGGAAACACAGAACTTGTCATCATTTGCTCTTTGCCTCATAGCCATGGGCAGTTTTAACCTGGCTACTATCGAGTTTTTCTTTAGCTAAAATGTATCTTTTAAGATATTTAGTTATTGTTAATGCCAAATACAAAAACCATATATATATCGTCAGTAGTCTGTATCAAGAGTATATTAGCTAGAACTGGATTATAAAGATCATTCAGTCAATTCAACTAAATGCGTTTGAATAAACACTTATTTTTACTCAAAACAGCACGGGAAGACTTAAATAAATCAACAAACAAAACCCTTCAAGTTATAATTAGTAATACTACTCGAGTCGCTTTTAAATTGAGTGATAAAATATTGACTCGAGACTCGAGTCAAAATTACAATTCCGAGCCGAACTTCGTCACATATCCATTAAAACGAAACACTCGTATCAAAGTATTTCGTTCACTTACGAACTCACTCAAGTAGAACTCGAGTAAAATTGTGAAATAACTCGAGTCGCATCACTAATTATTATTAACAATAAATACACGATTACATCCGGTCAAAACACTATTATTTACATTTAAAACTCAATAGGTACTTCCTGCATAACCAATTTATACCCTAAAGTTTCCAATGGCGCCAATTTATCGGCACTATCATTAAAACTACCGTATTCCGTTAACTCTACAATGGGTGCTGGTATGTCAAAGTCAACGGAGTTCATATAATCATCACTCTCTGCAATATTAAGATCATCGAATCCATTAGGAATGATTTCATGGAGATTGTCGAAGTGTATCTCCGGTCTAGCGTCATCAAAAGGCATTTCTGGGTGTTTTAGACGTATGCACTTATGTGATTTAAGGAGGGAAGGCCAAACAAACGTTTCTTCGCATACCTTACATTGGAGGCTATCGTAGTTAGAGTGTTGAGTCTCAATATGGCGGTTGAGACAGTAGTTCGACGAAAAATACTTGTCACAGGTCTGAAAAAAAAAAGATAAAATGTGTTATCTTTTTGTATTTTTTAAGCATTTTCCGCTTAAAGGTGTTGATATTTTTTTAAAGGTACTGGAGTTTTTCTTGTGTGGTACCACCAAATTTTTTTTTTTTACAAGTTACAGTTCTCCAATTATATCTTATTGTATGGACAGGGGACTATGAAAGTTCATCCGTATCATATTTAAAAAAAACTATATACTGTTTGTATTAAGTTTTGCGCCCTTAATCCATTAACACAATAAATATAAATATTTTACTATCAAAACTAGCCTGAAACAGGCAGATGCAAGAAGAAATAAATACGTTAAAAATATTATATATTACATTATTATTATTATTATTTATTTATTAATTTAGACAACTGGGGTCCATCTTGTTAATAACAATGACTTAGCCTATGTTAGTACTTAACTACTTAATAACTATAGCATACATTCACAATATTTAGAAAGATCAAATTAGCAAAGGCAGAATTCAAAACAATCATACTTTTTCATTCGCAAAAAATATAAAATAAATATTTAAAAAAACCTTGAGAAACAAATGAAACAATGTATACCAACATAACTTTTTAAAATAAAAACAGACACAATAGAAAAACCATTATTTCAACCCTTGAGAGTCAGGTTTCTTACATAAATAGAGGCACACCAGCTGATGAAATTATTAACCCTTTGACCGCCATGTCAATAAAGAAAAAAAATGTTCCCTGCGCCACACTTATGATAATAGTTATATTTTTGTCGACATTTGCCCACGAAAGCGTCGTGAGCACAATCTGATTTGTCGAGTATAGCCGACCGTGGCGGTCAAAGGGTTAAAAAAATAACATAGGTGTACTCATATACACCCACGGTTCACCGTTACGATTAGGTGACATGGTAAACCTATTGCTATCTACCATAAACAACTCCAAACTCCAAAAACTTCATGATAATTTCATAGACTTAACCTGGGATCTCAAGCGTACAAATTGCATTTTGGACCATGAAATATCAAATTTAATATAAAAATAACAGGTTAGTACAATAATAGTTGATAATAATTAATAGTAATATACTTAATATAATTTTGTATGCCACCTTTCGGCAAAACATAGCGAGCCACACATTATACAATGATCTATCCATAAGTACACCTATGTTTTACAAAATAAATTGATTGATTGATTGATAAAATACATACCGGGCACTGATGTTTAGAAATGATAGTTTTTTTGCTCTTGGGATGTACAACAGCCTTCTTTATCTCTCCGTTGTTAACGTCAAAGCTTCGGACATCAACGAATTCAACAGCTTTAGTTAGAACCTTACCACCAATTTTAATCTTTTCTAATACTAATTGGGGCTTCATATAATCCGGTATTGGTTCATCAATTTTATATGTCATTTTCATCTTTTTCTTCGTAACCTTTTCCCGTTCTTGAGAATTGTCACTAGTAATGAGAAAATGGGTCCATTTATGCTGTAACATGCTGGTCTCTGTATCAAACTTTTTTAGGCATTGATCACAGAAGTAATAATCCTTGTATCCTGTCATTGCCTTATTGGTGAGATCTGGCAGTAATTGCACATGACGTTCCAGCGCATCTCGTTCAACAGAACTCTCTTCGCAAAAGTTACATAGATACAATCTCTCATTACCCAAGTTACGCATTCCATATAAGCTTTTTGGTCGGTCATTTGAATGTAGGAATGCAAAATGATGTGCCATCGCACATTTACTTTCGAATTGATCCTTACACACATCACAGACATAACAGGTAGAAATATGTTCGTAGCTATGATCCTTTAAGTCCATAAATTTGAAATATGTTTCATTGCAAGTCTTGCACGTGTGAAGCTTTAATACTCTACAAACATTCCTTCGATGTTCGTTAAACTTCAGTTTATTCGGTAGCAATAGCCCGCAGATATCGCAGTGCAGCTTTATATGAACTTTAAAGAATGTACGATCAATGAAATTCTTATTACAATAATTGCAAATGTAGCATTTTCGTTTTTTATGATGTTGCTTCATATGATGTTTAAGAAGCTGGTAGTCCTTGAATATCTTCGGACACTTTCTACATTTATGGTACTCCGTTACTTCATGGATAATGACATGATCAGAGAAAGATACACGTTTCTGTGGCTTATTAATAGGCTTGTACACAATCATGTGTTTATTCTCCTGATGTTTCAGAAGTTTCTTCTGACTGGAGTATCCTTTGTCACATATTTTACACCGTATACTCGCCATTTCGTCGTTGTCGCTGTCGGAAATCGATCCTGAGGGGCTGCTTGCAGCCAAATTACTCAGAAAATCTTCCCTGAGCTTCTCCAAGTCCAACCTGACCAGATTGATTGAGCATTTTTTCGAAAACCGGTCTTTCAGCCGAGTTATTTCGCTAGTCGGTTTACCATTAATATTTTCAATATTACCTTTAGTTTTTAGGCAGTCCAAGTAAGGAGTTATGTCGTAACGAGGTACGACAACCAGAGGGACTTTCTCGAAGCCTCGGAAGGCGACTTCAGGCGGGATATTTTGATAATTCTCAAGAGAAACACGTCGATCAACCACGGTGTGATCACTATTAATCTTGTTGTTTTCTTGATTAACTCCATCGCTTGTGGACATCAGAAATTACAATCGACGCGGGAAAATAAAATAAAAAGAAAAAAATAGAAATAATGCTAAAAACGTCAACAACGCGACATGTCATGCTAAGGCAAAGAATGAAAGGATGGTTGGTTTTTACTGGGGTGGCCAATCGCCAAAATGATCCGAAAAAACCGATATAATCCGATTATTTTTTCTTAAATCTCATTATTTAGTTTTTGATAAGTTGTTATAATTATAAATTGTATTCTTAAAATTATAGCTATAATTTTGTGATATATTTAGTCATTTTTATATTTTAAACAAGCCTGTATTCATAAAAGACGTTCACGTAAAACAAAACCGTAAATAACTGTGAAGTCTATTGTTAGTCTGTGGAAGGTGCGTTCAAATACATACTTAACTATAAAAATTTCTTATTGTCACAAAACTAAGCTAGCTTCTAATAAAAATTGCAATTGAATTAATACCATTCAGCTAAATCTAGACTTTACTTTTTATTATTCTCTATGTTTAATTTTGAAGGTTTTAATTATATTTTATCGACTTCCCATTTCTACGATCATATCATTTTCGCAAGGAGGCGGCATTTCGGAACGAACTCGTACAGTCACTCGAAAAATCCAAAGTTGAGTATATTTTGCTTACGCTACTATAGGCTTTCAGCGTATTCAAATAAAGACTAGATTCATGTCAAATGTATCTATCAATATTACATAATAATCGCAAGACTGTTTATGTAATTTGATTTTTCCCGTTGTACTTGTATTGTATAGCTATCTATACTTCATTCAAGTACTTCAGTCAACACGCAAAATAATCAATTCGTGTGATTTTATTACAAACATATTTATTTTTAACCGCCGCCGTGTGCGTTACGTCGCAATGTTCCCGCCGACTCGGATTAGAAGCTGTCTGCCTGTTATAAATCCTATGTTCAGGCAGAAACTACGTCCGCACAGACCTTTTCGACAGACGGCTACAATTCACAATAACCAAACAAAGACAACAATTCCTAGAAATAAATGGATGAATTTTAGATCTATTATTACTAGATGGGTGCCGTTAGGCAGTGCTATATACGTGGGATGGTGTTATATTCGTGCAAGTATAAACTATGAAGTGTCGAAGGTGGAAATATTGTTTTATGAAATGTTCCCTTTCCGTATTACTAGTCGGATTTGGGGGAAACTGGCGGCCTGCGAGTTACCCACATCTATACGGACTTTCGTCTACGGTACGTACATCAAAATGTTTAATGTGAATCTGAATGAAGCGGAATATACAGATCTAAAATACTACAAGAGCCTGTCAGCTTTTTTTACTAGACCTTTAAGAGATGGTGCTCGGTACATAGCTCCAGCTCCTTGTGTATCTCCTTGTGATGGGGTGGTGTTGAACTGCGGACCGGCTGATACGGACAAGATAGAGCAAGTTAAAGGTGTCACATACAGCCTTGAAGAGTTCCTCGGTGAAAATAAATGGTCAAAAAAGCAAGAAGATACGTATTACAATTCATTACTGACGAACAAGGATAATATACTCCACCAATGTATCATATACCTCGCTCCCGGAGACTATCACCGCTTTCATTCGCCCTGTGACTGGACGGCAACATTCCGAAGACATTTCTGTGGTAAGCTCCTTTCTGTAAACCCATGGCTAGCAAGACTCATACCAGGACTATTCACGATAAACGAAAGAGCAGTGTACGTCGGTGAATGGAAGCATGGTTTCTTCAGCATGACCGCTGTAGGAGCAACAAATGTCGGTTCAATAGAGATTTATAATGACCCTGAGTTACGAACGAACACAAAAGGAAGAAGAAACAGGATCAATGAACTTGATTTGGGTGAGGTCCCGTTGAAGAAAGGAGAGCTATTCGGACAATTTAATATGGGTAGTACAATAATCTTGCTGTTTGAGGCTCCTAAAGAGTTTAAATTTGATATGACTTCCGGAGACAAGGTCCTTGTCGGTCAATCATTGTCCGCAGCAGCAAAAGAGCAGTCAAGATGACCTGTTTATTACGATTTAGTTCAAATAGCCCAAGTGGCAATGTTTTTCTATATGATGTCGGTATTAATGTGAACTTTTAACCACCATTACTTGTAAGCACTGGTTCCTAGTATGTTTATGGCAAAGGACATAATTAAAATTAGTACACTTCAAAGTCTGGCCTGAAAATCAGCAACGCAGACTGCATTTGCTGATGCAGCCATCAAATACTCCCGTGTATAAGTTACAGAGCATGTGCAGCTATGATGAACTGTATATGCAAGTATGGAATTTACGTTGTTAATATTTTTAAATCTGCTGATCATCCCTATCAGCAGTTCGCGAAATCTGTTCCGAAACAATAGCAACAAAGTTGGTCAAGAATAAAGAGGTCAATACCGATGACCTTTTGATTTCTAAACGAATTAAACTCAATCCTTCCCGCATGCAAATTACGTATAGATGACGAACTGGCATGTAAGTGCCAGTTCGGACGAACGCTTTTTCACCGGGCGTTAAAGCGCAGCGCTAATTTTATCGAGCCCTGTTAGATTTTCGGCATTGAGCGTTGAACATTAAATCGAATTGGATTAATACGGAACTCCGACGTCGGGTAAAACGCGACGCTTTTTAAATTCTCGTGCGTACCAGGCGTTAGTTACTAAAACTAATCTACAGTTCTCGCCAAACTTATTGTCCGGCTTGAAGTTGGCACAAGCTAATTTCAACCCGGCTGTAAAAATCGGAGAAAGAAAAACAACTTCAAGCCGGACAATAAGTTTGGCGAGAACTGTAGAAGGGAAAGTTTGCGTAACATTTGTCTCAGAAAAGAAAGTTTGACAGGATTTATCTCAGATTCGTACCGACTAAATCCGCACTTGCCCTATTTGGTCTATACGGTTATAGGATACGCAAGATTTTCCACGACCATGATTATCATCCTTGTGCTCTTATATATACGACTAGTTCTTCCATATCCACGTCTTCTCTTCAAGTTCAAATGTTTTTCTTTTCAAATAAGCTTTTAGAAGCATTTATGCAACGTTAAATGATTCTAGTTGCACGGTTCCAAAGAGTATCCTATGGAGAAGAATCCGGCAGGAAACTCCATTGACACTACATTTTTCACTGGTACAATATTGCGTTATCAGGATGTGGGGACATTATAGTTTAATTTCGTACGTAGATACTAGAAGACGAGCTTATTAAAAAAGAACTTTATTCTTCTCCTTCATTCGACTTTACGGTTTAAACATGTAAAAAAAGAAGACCCCGTTAAAATTATGAGGCGTTGATAACACATTTAAATAATAATAATAGCAGTAGATGTTTCAAATTCGCGACAGATTGTAAGTAAAAAAATTGGGGCTCCAGAAAAATACTCAAAGTAAGACTACTGAAGGTTGTAGGCAAAATAAGGTTGAGACCTTAAGCTACCTTTTTTATACCTTTTTTTTTAATCTGACGATACTTTCAGCAATTTCTGCCAGTGTCGTGTAATGATTACTCATGGGAGTCATGGGTCTTTTAAAACCTTTGAATGGGTGACACAATCGTAAACTAACGCTTCCCTATGTCAAATTTGACATACAGAAGCGTCAGTTTAGGCTCAGTATCGTTTCTGAATATTATCCTATGTTCATACGTCTGTCCAGTTTGGTGGTTAAAAGTTCCACAATTTTTCCTAGATATTTTTCATTGATTGAAAAATGTAGCAAAGCACTATTGTTGCTTTTGTAAGTAAAACTAAAGAGCTTGTAATGCCGCTGTGTTTATAATTAAAAAGCTATTGTTATTTACAAGCTTGGTCTTGAAATGGGGAATAGTTGGAAGGTTGCGTACCTATGTTAATACATACACGACTTTTATTCCACTAAATTCAGAAATTGATTTACAAAAATTGATTTAGGTAAATTTTGCTGCAAAAATGTAACCTCTTTGTTGTTTAGTTGAAGTAGAAAATGTGTGGGCATAAAAATTATCGATAAAATTTAATAGAATTGTTACACGATTTTTTTAATGAAATCTTTGAATAGCTCATATCGGCCAAAAGCGGTCCACTGCTGAACAAAGGCCTCTCGCATAGACTTCCACAAGGATCGGTCATATTTCCTCTACACCCAACGACTCCCAGCAATCTTTACCATGTCGTTGGACCTTCGGTCCGGTAGATCGTCGGTTTGGATAGCAATTTCGCTAAAACTTGGAAAAAATACCGAACGAAAGTTATGGATTTATTACCATAAGGTACTTTAATACTCCATCCCACCCATTGTGACCAATAATGTATTATTAAAAAGCTATAATATTGTAATATATTTTAATTTAATCGACTTGTGCGAATATTGCAACTAGAGATGTACTTTTATCGATCTCGCTTATATCGACAAGCACATTAGGTTAACTATCTGACGTTTTAAGTACACCACTATTTAAAGTCTGGTACTGAAAGGGCACTTCACTATTTTACAATTAAGTACCCCAACACTCAGAAGTTATTGATAATGTAGAGACTATGGTACTTAATGCCATTTTGATGCGGGTATTTTTTAAAGTGGGGTACTTAATGATTAGAAAATAGGGTATTTTGAAGTCGCCAGTTCCATTTTTGAAGTCGGGTAGATAACTAAATAAAACTTTCGACCATTCTTGCTATAGAATTAAACTAGTGTAGATTTGTTTGTATAGATTTTAATGTGAACAAAACTGTTTTTTTTTATATATCTGTATTAACTACAAAAATCGACTGCGATGTCGAAAAAAAAAGTGCAATTGTGGAGAGTAAATTTTTGAGTATTAGTATTTACAAAAATATTTTATGGGTGTTAAAAATGCTTGCGTTTGTGTATATATTGTAAATTGTAATAAAATTATACTCAATTCAATCGCGCTCATGGAATGGGCATGTCATCGTAAAATTGTAAATACGGTTAGATTATTTCTATCTAGTGAGATTGAAAACTATCGGAAGATTTTGAACCGTAACTATCGAAGTGAGAACGTCAAATTTTAAAATGGCATGCGACGGAACGTATCTCGCACGCTGATTGGTTGAATATTATTTCCCACGCGCCGCCATTGGTTCAATTCGTTTGTCTCAAGATCGACCAATTAGGAACACGCTTCGGACAGTTGACAATTTAACGCGCGAAAGATTGTGTTAAAACAGTAGCTTCGATAGATTGTGTTTTTTTTATGTATTATTAAAAAAAGGGGACAGACAAGCATACGGCCCCGCCTGATGGTAAGCGGTTACCATAGCTGGACGCTTGCAACACCAGGGGTACCACTAACGCGTTGTCGACCCTACAAACCTCTTATAGGTTTATGGAGAATTCACTGCGCCGACAGTTTAAGGAAATATTTGCTACTTCCCCAGATGGGCTGCTCAAGCTTTGAGCCATAAATGGCTGTGCTCCACCTCTCATAAATCTGTC
This sequence comes from Acronicta psi, assembly GCA_946251955.1. Lineage (NCBI taxonomy): Eukaryota > Metazoa > Arthropoda > Insecta > Lepidoptera > Noctuidae > Acronicta > Acronicta psi. Next base: position 1,631,497 of record OX276498.1, on the reverse strand, counting down.
GGAAAAATATGCGTTAGTAAGCAGTATGTTATGCCACAGAATAAATAATAATAGAATGGCCACTCTCCGCCCCTCCCTAACGTCAGATACCTCAGGTCCCCCGCATCCTGCCGGTGTTCTTGCCGGACTGCCAACAAACCCTACGCACTCTCACGCACACATTTGCACGTGTACAAACGTAATTTTGACAAGTTTGACATTTGGTATTGTAGTGTGCAGCGGTTTCGGAAAGTTTGTATGGAGTGTCACAGGTGTGGTTATGGTTCACAATTCTTCGACCGTTCACAATCTCGCGAGTTAAATAATTATCTAACAGTATTTACAATAATTTTGCCTTGACATATGCAAATCAAATTATATTACTCCCAGCACTATCCAGGGGCCTTTTGGCATAAGTGATTTGGCTCTCGGGTATAGGAGTTTGGGGGCCCGTTTAGAAAAACAAATGTGAATGATAACAAAATTAGATCTCTGCAACTTCTGCAAGCCCTAGGCCTGTGCCCCTTGTACTCTTATTCTTGGGAAAAGATGCAATTGCTCCCAACTGTTAGGCGGAAACCCACGGCGTACGGAGATCAAGCTTCGCTTTACAAGAAAATGTATGAAATGAAATTGTATCCATTTCAACCCACGGACACGATACGCATGATTTGACACGTCATTGGCACACGCGTGGCTTGCTCGGATATGGCGCTCACGTAGCACACCGCCATGCACGCTGTGTACACGGTACAGTTCTCGCCAAACCTATTGTCCGGCTTGAAGTTGGCACCAGCTAACTTCAACCCGGCCGTAAAAATCGGAGAGAAAAATAGTGGATTGTAATAAATAAAAACGGAAGCTCAAGACGTAGGGTGTTGTTTTAAATGATTTTAATACAATATGTTTCTGGCTCCGATTTTTACGGGCGGGTTGAAGTTAGCTGGTGCCAACTTTAAGCCTTCAATAAGTTTGGCGAGAACTTTACACGAATTCGTGTATGGCATGTGCTGCAGTGGAAACGTAGACCCAAGTTGTCAAACATATGAACCAGTAACACAGCTAAAATGCGTCGCGTGCCCGTTCGCAGCGTGCGCCGCGGTGGGTGTCCGCTTTGACACCAACCGTTTTTAGAAGTAATAACGTTTTAAAAAAGCTGTTTTTTCTGAATCTGCCTGTTGGCTATGCTCATGTATTAAACTATTATATATGTATTGTGTTTGTGATCGACTATGGATGTACATTTTGTGGATTAAGTGTAAATCTAAACAAAATTTAATAAATTAATAAATTTTCACATTTGTTTTAATCTGTAGTATACATATAACATCTATACTTAACTTTTTAATTGTAAACAGATATTTAAAGACACATAACTTGTACTAGGGATGTCGGAAATGCAAAAAGTATCGATATATATCGTATTGATATTTAAAAAAAAGTCGATACTTATTGATATTTTCAAAAAATATCGATATATCGACCAATTTCAAAACCAAATTTAAAACAGCCAAAACAAGGGATTTTTTAATCTTTTAACTTAAAAATGTTTATTGGTCTGAATATCGATTTTGATACCTTTTCGATACTTGGAATTTTATATCGATTCATCGATATATCGAAATATTAAATATCACTCAAAAATTAGATATTATTTTTTCAATGTATCGATATTTTTTCAACAACCCTAGCTTGTACTTTTTCTACAAGATGGCGCCGGCAATTCCTAGCTGACACCTCGCCCTAGAGGATATACACAATGATGGACGAGTTTCATCTCTACATGGAAGATTACATTACCGACTGTAGGTACCTAACTACTGATAAAGCGATAAATGTAGGTATCTACCCAAAAAACATATCTACAAAATGTTTGTTTTATGATAAAAACATCGCGCGATTTGTTTTGATAAAGATTTGTAAAGTTACCTACCTACAGACTTTTCTAGAGGTCTTTGAACTCTGAACATTTTAAATGATCGAAACAGTTTTTGTTATCATTCAATGTGCAAAATATTTTTCAACGTCATGTAGGTATATACCTGAAGCATATCTATCTATTACAAAGAGGAAAGATTTGATTGTTTGTTTGTATTTAATAGGCTCCGAAACTACTGGACCGATTTGAAAAAATCTTTCAGCGTTAGTTAAACTATTTATCGAGGAAGGCCATAGGCTATATATCATCACACTACGACTAATAGGAGCGAAGTAGCAATGAAAAATCTTGCGAAACGGGGGAAAAATTCATAAGACCACGCGGGCGAAGCCGCTGGCGGAAAGCTTGTATTTGATAATTGCGAATAACGGCCCCGTGTAGAAGTTTACTATATATGTTAGTCTGTCTACTATAAACTAAATGAACTCTCAATCAAAACGACAGTAAAATGCGTCATACAATGATTCACACACAAATGACACAAATCCCTTTGTCGTGAGTGTTGTGTCTGTTATCTCTAGGTAAAGTCTGCGCTTGTAGGGAAATTTTGCGGATGAATCAGTAGTAAAAACACTGCGGAAAATCCTTTGGATCGTCGTTGCTGTGTTGCTAGATATGTAGGTACCCACAGTTGTCGCCACACTTATTGTCCGGGTTGAAGTTGGCACGTGCTAACTTTAACCCAGCCGTAAAAATCGGAGAAAGAAAAACATTCGATTTTAATAAATATAAACGAAAGCTCAAGTCATAGGCTGTCGTTTTAAATCATTCTAATCCAACATTTTTGTTTCTCCGATTTTTACGGTCGGGTTAAAGTTAGCTCGTACCAACTTCCACCCGCACAATAAGTTTGGCGACAACTGTACTTTGGAGGCGCACCCTGACCTCCACAATACAGGATCTGCAAACTGAAAGAAAACTCGCAATAGGGAATGTAGCTGATGCTGCTATATTCGGATATGGCGACGTCTGTGGTCTAGTGGTTCGAGTACCGGACTGCTGATCACGAGGTCGTGGGTTCGATTCCCACAAGACACAAACATTTATGTGATGAACTTAGGTGTTTGTGTTTGTCTGGGTGTTTCTTGTATGTATATTATAAGTATGTATTTACAAAAAAAAGTATATAAGTATTATATTCATTGTCTAGTACCCAATTACCCATAGTACAAGCGCTGCTTAGTTTGAGACTAGATGGTGCTGTGTACAAAATATCCCAAGATATTTATTTATTTATTTATATTCCACGCGGAACTAGTTGGCCGCGCCATAGGTAGGGATGGGGGTGAGGCAGCGGGTGTGTGAACGAAAAGCAAGCGCCCCTGCCCCTCCGTCCCGCCGCTCATATTATTATGTAACTAGTTATCGGATAAACAAAATTATAATTGTTTTTATGTAAGTACCAGATATACTTTGAAAATTTGAAATTACAAATACACTTCAATTTTATTTATTTGTATAGATTTATCATGTACCTATCACTAACTACTACATAACATAATTATACTCGTTCTGTTGATAACACCGTATTATAAACAGACAAAGAACATATTGTAATTAAATGTTAATTATATAACAGATAAATAGTATTTGTAACAATTAATTTGCAATTAAGGTATTCATTAAGTAAAATTAAATGTGTTCGATGAAAGTAAATATCTTCACTAGCCATTCCCGCGTTGTTTAATAAATAAATAAATATCCTGGGACATTTTACACAGCACCTTCTAGTCCCAAACTAAGCAGAGCTTGTACTATAGGTACTAGACAATGGATATAATACTTGTATACTTCTCTTTTGTAAATACTTACTTATAATACATTCAAACATTTATATTCATCACATAAATATTTGTGTCTTGTGGGAATCGAACCCACAACCTCGTGATTAGCAGTCCGGTACTCGAACCACTAGACCACACGTCGTCGCGTTCTATTTACTATTACTCGCGTTCCTTGAAAAAAGCCCAATCCCATGGAAATTTTCCAAAATTCGAATATGAATCTGATTCATCAGTGTGTCAAAATGGCGTGCGTTTTTTCATTTTTTTTTTCTCATCCCCTAGTAAGCATAATAATGAGAGAGTTATAACCAGCATAATACTTAAAGGGTATTTTTTCCAATAAGTGTACCTTCGGTACATCATATGGGCGGATTTTGTTATTAGTATTGGTATTGATATTTTTTCACAACTCCCTTAATATGGGTATCAAATGAAAGGGCTTAACTAGGAGAATACTATGCACAATGATAAATTTCAAACCCAAGATGGCCGCCACCACAAAATGGCAAATTACATTTCGTGTCGGGGGTTTTCTAAATTTTTAATTTAGGTTAGGTTAGTGTTCCTTTTACCTAATTTTGGTACCTAGTTTACCAATAGACGGAAGGCGATTACCCTTGGTCAGGGGCGTACCGATAGAAATTGGCGCCTAGGGCACGCATCATATTTGCGCCCCTTAGTAAACTAAATTAATTGGATCTCTTTTCTTACTACTACAATAGTAAGTTATTACCTTACTGACTGGTGATGGGCATTACTAGAGCGCGAGCAAAGCGAGCGAACGAAGTCCCCGTTATTCGTGTTAGGTTACTTTAAACCCTTTACACTAAAATAGCCTAATATTACCCTCCTAACAACACTGGTTAGAAAGTAGATCAAATCATACGGGCAACAAAAGAAAAGTATGTAATCAGATTGATCTGTTGGATGATATTAAAGAAGAATGTATTTTTTTAAATCAATTATTGACGTAAACTCATTAAAATAAAATGAGTTTAATAGAACAACTTTAGCTTATTTATTAAGCAAAACGACTTAATCTTCTTCTATTTTCAATACTCTTGGATTTTCACAGACGTTACGTCTGTGTGGATTTTCCAAGTACAGAAAAAACCATACAGAACCATTAAAAAAGGCTGGAAGAAAATTAGTAAGTTAATATATTAGGTCTATGGCAGACAACGATGTATGACTGTGTAGGGTTTGAGTGTATTAAGTATGTATAGTGTATTAGATGCAAGACGGTATGAAATTAATTTTTTAAATAATTATAACAGTATAAAATGGTTACGGCTTTGATATACAAAATTTAATGATTGGCGATTTTGCGCCCCCCTTCGATTGGCGCCCAGGGCACGTGCCCTGCCTGCCCCACCCTAGTTACGCCACTGCCCTTGGTCCTCTCCGTATATATAATACCGATCGACAACCACATTACCATCAGGCCACCCGTAACTTTAATAAATACCATATCGTCATCTTATCACAATAGAAATAAAATAAAAATACTTATCCTTACTGATATTTTAAATGCGAAAGTAACTCTGTCTGTCGTGCTTTCACGCCAAAACTACTGGACTGGTTTAAATGAAATTTGGTACACTGATAGTCTAGAGCCTGAGAAAGGACATAAGCTACTTTGGTAAAGTAAAGGTATGGTGTTTATCTATACTATTATTATAAAGATGTAGAGTTTCGACGACGTCTGTGGTCTAGTGGTTCGAGTACCGGACTGCTGATCACGAGGGTCGATCGTGATTCGTGGGTTCGATACCCACAAGACACAAATATTTATGTGATGAATATAAATGTTTATGTTTGTCTGGTGTTTCCTATGTATTATAAGTATGTATTTACAAATATATATATATATATAAGTATTATATCCATTGTCTAGTACCCAATTTACCCATAGTACAAGCTCTGCTTAGTTTGGGACTAGATGGTGCTGTGTAAAATGTCCCAAGATATTCATTATTTATTTATTATTAGTTTGGTTGAACGCGCTAATATTCTTCTTGGCTTTTCAAATCTGTCGCGCTTTGACGCCAAAACCTACTGAACCGATTGAAATGAAATTTTGTACAGAGATAGTCTAGAGCCTGAGAAAGGATACAATTAGGCTACTTTTTATCGCGGGCTGTGAGGGGTTGAAATAGTGGATGAAAGTTATAAGATACTAGCTTCCCGCCAGCGGCTTCGCCCGCGTGGTCTTATAATTTTTTCCCCGTTTTTGCTACATTTTTCATTACTACTCCGCTCCTATTAGTCGTAGCGTGATGATATATAGCCTATGTTACTCGGGGATAATGTAGCTTTCCAAAGGTGAAAGAATTTTTGAAATCGGTCCAGTAGTTTCGGAGCCTATTTATTACAAACAAACAAACAAATCTTTCCTCTTTATAATATTAGTATAGATGCCCAGACTAAGCGGCCGAAGCCGCTGGCGGAAAGCTAGTAGCTACTTTATATAAATCGGTAAAGTCTATACTGTGAAATTAAATATCAACATTGTTTATCTTATCAGAATAGCAAAAAAAGCGTGTCAGACCATTATATTTACGCACCATTAGTTATCAACAATTGAGAAAACCAGAATTATGACCAGCCCCTCAACCATGAGTTCTATCGAATGACTTTCGATAGGTTTTTTACGCATCGAAACGCTGTAATCCCATAGCAGGTTTTAGTTCTTTACGTAACCGCTAGAGGCGCTGCGAGAGTTTTCCATACAAATATTTTACCGCGTCGCTAGCGAGTCTAGTGACAAAAACTCATGGTCGAGGCACTGTATATCTAACTATTGTGACTGTTACTATACTTATATACCTACTTTTTTTAAAGAGTGACTATGGAGTTTCTTGCCGGCTCTTCTCCACAAGTCCCACTTTTTGGAACCGTGCAACTAGTTTGAATATTCAAAAGTGCCTATTTTTATGGTCGAATTAAAATGTAATATTTTGAATTTGAATTTAACTTGACACGCGTCTAAGAATCCCGAGCCGGAAACGCGGAACGAATTTTTTTACACAATTCCTATTCATATTTTTTCCTATTCATAAGCAGTGATAGCCTAAGGGTATGACCACTGGACTGCCAAGGCACGCACCTCTGACTGTTCGAAATCATGTGTAATTCACTCGCTTTAACGGTGAAGGAAAACATCGTGAGGAAAACTGCATGCCTGAGAGATTTTCTCGACGGCATGTGAAGTCTGCCAACCCGCATTAGGCTAGCGTGGTGGACTATAGCCTAATCCCTTTCATACTGAGAGGAGACCCGTGCCCAGCAGTGGGACAGTATATGGGTTGATTATTATTATTAGTAGTTCCAACCCTGTCTCACAGCTTACGGATAAGTTCCCGTTATATTACTCGACAGATAAATTCAAACAAATGTTCAATTTTTTTATGATGTTATCTCTAAGTAATATACAAGGGACATCGACGCACACGGCACAAACGTCGTGACAAGATATCACTCAAGGTCAAAAATAAAATGAACTAGCTCATCAATGTAGAAAATGATCGGTTAATAATACAGATATTGACATCAAAAATGTCAATATCTGTATTATTAACCGATCATTGTATTGCTAAAAACGCGGTTATAACGCTCCGCGGTGAATGTTATCGCGCGCGCGATCCGAAAATAATGAAATAATGATTTTTTAATTATAAAACTAATTTTAGTAGATAGAAATAATGTTTATTTACGCTATCAAGTAAAAACATAAAAAAATTGATGAAAAAAATTACGGAAAATTTCAACGCAGGGGGGTCCAGAATCATGTACTGAACTCATGGTATTCGGATGTGCGTCGATCCCTTCCACGTTGTATTAAAGTCTGCGCGGAATTAGTTTGCCGCGCCTTATGTTTAAGAGCAGCGGGACGAAGGCGCAGGGTCCCCTGCGTGCGGTGGGACGGAGGGGCGGGGGCGCTTGCTTTTGTTCGCAGTATCCCGCCGCCTCACCCCCGTCCCTACCTAAGGCGTGGCCAACTAGTTCCACGAGGACTATAACGGGGAAGTAACTGTAGGTAATACCTGTGGTAGTACATATTTTAGAGATGTAATATTAATGGTTAACAGTTTTGTTTATTTACGCCAATTTCAAAATATTTATGACGCGGTGGCGTTATGGACGGACGTAGCATTTTAAGAAGTTCAGAAATAATAGGAACAAAATCATTATCATCAAACCCAGTACGCAGTAATTCAATCAATCTAGTCAATGAGGATTTGTTTTTTTTTAAATAGGTAGATTTCGAAATAGATTTTATTCCCTCAATTGGTAGATAGCACATAGATAGTAAATGCCTAAAGTCGGTCTTTGTTATATCCAGGATAATTTATAAGACAAGTATAACTAATTCTGAAAAATTTAATTATAAAAACAGCCTTTTGGCACACATGGGAATAATTAAAGATATTAAAGATAAATTACTATCAAAGCACATTATATCAAGAGGGTTGCCCGAAGTACCATGTTCAGACATGAGAACAACTAGGGGCTAGCAATTGCATTCAACTTAGTAGCATAAGTATTAGAACTGCATCCTCTTTTTAACAAACCCTCTATTGCAATATTCTTGGTACTTGTAGTGGATGATGGCGGGTCAATAATTAGGAGTTTAATTTAGCAGTGCTAGACATTACAGTAACTAGTTTAACCTTGAAAAATCTTAAATGTAAACGTTTTAAATCTATTTTGGGAACCACATCGCACTATAAGAATGCGCATGCGTTCTTGAAACGTCTATTTTTTATTAGATTTGCTATTAACGCTTAGTTAAATACGTGAATACGTAAAATATATTTTATTTACTTATTTATATAAATAAAAAGAGACCACAAAGGAGGTGTTAATATTTTGCCTTGCAACCTTATTTTATTTAACCGAATTAATTAACCGAAAATAAAAGCATAGTCACGTGGCTTAGTTATAACCATGTTATAACCATGGTTATAACTACGTTGATCAACTGATCTGCAAGGTTAAGCTACGCTTGCCGCGGTCAGTCTGTAGATGGGTGACCATTCTTAACACATCGAGACCGATATTCGGTATTGTCCAGAAAATGTGTTGCGGAGGTCATAAAGCAGTCGCCAGTCGCTGCGTGAAATACTGTTATTCAGCCGCATCTGGTTAGACAGGAAGCCGACCCCAACATGGTTGGGGAAAAGGCTAGAAGGATGGATGATGAATGGATCTAGATAGCAGCTTGCGCATTGTGCACCCTGAAGGGCCTGAATTGTATGTACCAAAATGTAGTTCCCACTAGGAGATAATCCTAACAAGAGATCGCCCTGGTGAGTGGTGCCTGCTGCCGGTGTCCCCAAATATATGTCAAACTGTTTATACAGTTTTGTGACTGAATTGGTTATGTTCACCCAAAAACGAGTACTGGGTCACTTCTCATTACCCAAGCTGTTCAACACGGAACTCAAGCTATCGACTGAGGTCAAGTACCTCGGCGTAATTCTAGACAGCAAACTCAAATGGAGTAATCACATAGACAGTAAAATAAACAAGGCAAGCATCGCGTTCTGGCAGTGCAAAAGAATGATCGGAAAAAAATGGGGTTTGAAACCCAAAATTATTCAGTGGCTGTACAGGACGGTGATTCGACCCCTTATCAGCTACGGCGCTGTCGTCTGGTGGCACAGAACAAAGCTGGACTGTGTCACAAACAAACTGCAGCGTTTCCAGAGACTAGCATGCCTAGCAACAACAGGATGCATGAGAACTACCCCCACTACAGCCCTGGAAGTTATGCTGGACCTGCCACCGCTGCATCTCTACATACAGCAGGAGGCGGCGATGGCAGCTCTGCGCCTTAAATCTCTGGCACTCTGGCGAGGAAATAACACACAGCATGCAGCAATACTCAATGAACTGTTTGACGAACATCCTATCGTGCAAGCGACCAACGATCGCATACCGAAGGAATTCATCTTCGACAAAAAATACAAGATCCAGCTTCATGAGGATTACAGAGGCGAGGGCTCAAACCCCACAGAGCTAAACATCTTCACAGATGGATCCAAAACCAGCACGGGCACCGGATGTGGCATCTTCTCCGAGGACCTCAACATGCGGATGTCTATTCCGCTAGGAGACCACAACACGGTATTCCAAGCAGAATGTATGGGTATTATATCAGCAGCAGTAGCGGTCGTGGCTCGAGAGGTAAAAGACTACTCTATTAGGATACTCTCGGACAGCATGGCTGTCCTGCTAGCACTAAACAGCCACACAATAAACTCTGGTCTAATATACGAATGCCACCAAACACTAAATCAGGTAGGTGCACAAAACAACATTACCATTCAATGGATCAAAGGGCACAGCGGCTCCCGGGGCAACGACGCAGCGGATGAGCTCGCCAGGAAGGCCTCGGACATGGACGCGGTGGGCCCAGAACCCATAGTACCGTTACCCTTCAGTCAGCTACGCACTCTGGTAAGACAACGCACCAGAAACCTACACAACAGCTACTGGACAAATCATGAGAAATGCAGGCAGGCTAAGGAGGCACTCCCCACAATTAATTCTCATGTCACTAAGCAACTACTACGATTGTCTAAGCAACAACTGAGGACAATCACGGCAGCCATCACAGGTCATGGGTTTTTCAATAAACATCTGCATGTTTTAGGTGTCACTGACAGCCCGGCATGCTGAGGCTGAGGACGAAACAGCGGCCCACGTGCTTTTGCACTGTACTGAGGTCGCCACATACAGGGCTAAGTACTTCGGAAACAAAAGTACCCTCCGAGAGATCGTCAGCAACATCAGAAATGTGCTGGCGTTTCTTGAGGAGTTAGGGTGGTTTGAGTAGACATTAAATATCCCCACCCGTACGCAAAATACGCGCATTGACGTGGAGTTGCGGAAAACAGCCCGCTATACCATACCATACCATACCATACAGTTTTGTGGGACACTGTTAGTTCATAAGCTGTATCATGTACTTTTCTTACAAATATAATAAATAAAAAAATAAATAATAATATATAGAAGCAAAGTTTTTGTACACAGTAAGTGAATAATGTCGCGATAACTACTACAACAATAGTATTAACCTTGTTGATAAGCTTAGTAGTATTTTAACCCTGAAAATGAATTCTGTATACAATTTATTCAACCTCCAATGTCATCTTTTTACTTTCCGGCTCTGCTAGAACTAAAACGTATTATTTTGATTGGCCTAGTTAGACTAATTTATATTTATTATCTAGATGGCGCCGGCGTTTGTGACTGAGGACCTCCTGAGATGAAATTGAAACGCTGAAACAAACAACCATAGAATCATGATATTTTTTTTAAGTCCAGACATAGTACATAGTAGCAATATGTGAGGGCAATGTTTGGAATGGCCTTTTGAAGAAAAGAAAGTTCCACAGCAGCTTTGCGTTAATGTTAAGTAGACCTTGTGTCATGGAGTAGGCTCCTGAGTATTCAAGATTACCTACGCCAAAAATCTCTTTGCCAGATATTGCAAAAAAATAATTTAAACGCACGCTACTTGTGAATGAAATCTATTTTTACTTCGTAGAGGTCAGTGACACAATAAAATTCGCATCCTATTTCCATAATTTATTCATCTAGCAACATAAATATGTAAATTTAGTCAACTTATTAATTAGTACCTACTCGGTGGACCGCAACAAGTACTTGTTCATTCGCTATAATGTGTAGTAAATTACCATTAGTGGTTTATCCATTAGGTTAAAACTGTTTTACATAATAACAATTGTTAGATTGTGCTATTAGCGCAATTAAATAAATTAACGACATAGGTACATTTATTTTATTCGTACAGGATAAATTGTTTACTAATAAATATCGACTAAAAGTGGATTCAAAGATCGGCTCTAGTTTCTGTCAATGTCAAGTATCTGTCAAGTGTCACTGAACTGTCAAAACTTCAAAAGTGTCAAATTGTTTACACAACACGAGAGCGCGTTTTGGTAGAAAATGCATTAGATATAATATCTAAGACATCATAATTTCAAGAAAGTAAGTGTGCATATTAAGTGGAATGTATGGCTGATAATCAGCAAGAAATGAGTTCGATTCAGGAACGGTTGCAGTTGAAGAGAGTTCCGTTAGACACTTGGAATGTAAGGGAGCAGTTATGCTTGGCGTCTGCCGTTGTTCGCAGCGGGGACCAGAACTGGATGTCTGTGTCCCGCGCTTTGAAGACAACTGGAGAACCGAACAGACCGCCCGACTGGTATTCACAAAAGAGGTTTGTTTGCTATTGATATTTTAACCAAAAAGTATTATACCTTTACAATATTATAGTAGCATTAATATCTTTTTCTGTGTTACAACTGCTGGACAGGGCTAAAAACAAACTGCGGAGATCTGTGAGGACTTATGCCCAGCAGTGGGACAATATAGTCCAATGTAATCCAATAGGTCCGAGTTAGGGAGAGATTCCTTTGGGTAATGTTTTAAATTTAAAATAAGCTTTAGTTAAATTAGGCGCTTGGTACCAAAGATATGATCTGTCTATACTTACTGTGTATAGCGGATGTGACGTAACAATAAACTAGTTACGCATGCTATAGTAGAGGGTACATGGTACAGGGGCGTGCAACATAACACACTCACTCGTCTGACACCTGAAACGACAATATGTCTAATGAAACTACAACAATAGGGAATATGCACATTTTTTTTTTATATTTTTAAACGATACTTTATATTGTTATGTAGCCGTTAAAAAAAAACCAGCGCCTTAAAATTAAAATAAAAACAAAAAAAAAATATTAAATTATGAGACAGATATTGGCATTTTAAACACCCGCGATTTTGGCGCGCTTACCGTGACATGAAAGTCTACATTCTCTCAACCAAATAACCACGTACAACAGACACTGTTTTAGTAGACTTTGACGTCATATTCCATTTGACCGATAGTGTTGCGTTTCAAGTGATTTGAATTTCCAACAGTTTTTTTGGACTTTTTAATAATTATTTTCTCATCAAAAAAGAAATAATATAAAAAATATCTGCATAGACATAATTCTAAAATGATAAAGTTCATAAAAAAAAACATTTGACCTTTTTTTAAGTCAGACGCACATTCCCTATTGTTTATTATTTAGTCCCAACACCAACCCAGGATATTGTGTTAAATACTGGACACCACACTAACCATGGCAAGAACAGAACATGTCAAAGTTTGAATCCAACGTGAGGTTAAATCAAAGTTACACAAAATGTATGCAGCATTATGCTGAGATAGCCCTTTTTTGGCCTTGCGCAGGATCACATTCTTATTATATTTTGTATTTAGTTCAGTGCGGGTCCAAAAGTAAAAAGTATTTCTTTCTTTCTTTGTATAACTTCCATTTAACAAACTGTTTAAGCTGTGCTGCCCAATATGGAGCTCTCCTGGAGCATGTGGAAACTCCGAAGCGTAAGAAGCGGAGCTCAGAAGGTGCAGTTGAAACACCACAAGAGAGTATACTGAAGCGGTTGACGCAGGAGCGCATTGCCGAGATACAGAAGACTTTGGCGGAGATGAACCAACAATATGAACAGCTCAAGGTAAGTTCCCACTTACCTTATATTCCACAAGCTATCCCTAGCTTGTGGAATATATGCTAGCCAATCCTATTTGATAGCCAGATAGACCAGCTCAATTGGCACCGTAGTCAATAACTGAACAATTATTTGTAAGTCCAGATTGCTGTTGAGGCTCTTGTCACAAATTTCAATGCATTATTATATTGTTCCTATTTCTATAAGCATTATCTTTTTGTATTTTTGAAACAGTTTTCATGCTTAGATTACCAGTTATTTTAATGAAGGAAAAAATCGATTAGGCGGGCAGAATTCGAAGCTGGGTTCAGTACACCAGACGCCATGACAGCTAAGCCACCGCGAATGCTGCTCGCCAACTCGCAACCTCGAAAAAACTCGTCGTAGCGACATATATGTTTAAAACCATCTATTGTGAAGCATTCATAGTCCTATTCTACTTCCTACTAATCCTTTCCTACTATCCTACTAATATTATAAATGTGAAAGTTTGTGAGGATGGATGGATGGATGGATGGATGTTTGTTACTCTTTCACGCAAAAACTACTGAACGGATCTGGATAAAATTTGGCACAGAGATAGACTATAGTTTGGAATAGCACATAGGCTACTTTTTATCCCGGTAAAATGTATGGTTCCCGCGGGATAGCGGGCGAAGCCGCTGGCGGAAAGCTGGTTTTCAATAAATGTCGTTACGTCACTTTAAGACGTAAAAAAATGTGAAGGAAGATTTCGAGTTGGCGAACAGGACTTAGTGGTCAGAGCGTCTGGTGTACCGAACCAGAAGACGTAGGTTCGAATCCTGCCCGCAGGTCGATATTTTCCTGAATAATTAATTAAAATAACAAGAATAAGCAAGTTATTTTTAATGAAGGAAAAAATCGGCGGGTGGGCAGGATTCGAACCTGCGCTTTCTGGTTCGGTACACCAGACGCTCTGACCACTAAGCCACCGCTCGCCCTGCTCGCCAGTCGAAATCTTCCTTCACATTCTAATTTACGTCTTAAAGGTGACGTAGTGACATTTATTGTGAATGCTTCACAACTTTTTTCCTTCATTAAAAATAACTTGTAATCTTAGCATGGAAAATGCTTAAAGAATACAAAAAGATAAGAATAAGCATTCTTAAGATTCTTGCATTGTTCTTAAGCTTAGTTCCACATTCATACATATGCATGCATTGTTGCAAGTACTACTTTTATTTGGGTGCTTATTCATGCCACCCATCTCTCCGGTCAGAAGACCAGCTTTGTTTTTATACCACTAAGGTGGTAAACAAGCATACGGCCCGCCTTATGGTAAGCGGTTACCGTAGCCTATGGAAGCTTGCAACACCAGGGGCATCACTCGCGCGTTGCCGTCCCTAAAAACCTCTTAGAGGTTTATGGAGGATTCACTGCGCCGACAGTTTGAGGGAATATTCCTCTTACTGCCAGCGCAGCGCATCCTTAAAAGGAACTCTGGCAAACTTACGCACTGCAAGAACACAACACATGATAAAGTGTGTTATTTGGCTGCAGTTTTCTGTAAGGTGGAGGTACTTCCCCAGATGGGCTGCTACAGATTTGAACCATAAATGGCTGTGCTTTTGAAGTTTGAACTTTTTGAAGAACAGTTTGAACTTTTTGAACTTACTTTTGTACACAGACCGAAATAACAGAAGTTCGTAACCCGTCGACGTCGGAGGAGCGCCTGCGGGAAGTGTGGGCGGGGATAGAGGCGCGCGCGCGGGCGCGGGAGAGGGAGGCCGCCCGCCGCGCCGCCTGGCTCAAGGAGCGCGACGAGCGCCGCGCACGCGCAGACCGCGCCTGGAAGCCCGTGCTCAACAACCAGCCGCAGGCGCAACAGCCTTCCGGTAACCATTACTTATGCTCAACAACTTCTTCGTTCTTCGTTCTTATCTTTCAGTTCAGTTTTTATCTTGCTGGCTAGCCAGCAACACTTTGACCCAATGGGATCTTTTGTGTAATGGAATGGAATATGCGGTAATGGGGACACCCATTACAGCATATTCGCATATTCATATTGTCCAGCTTGAAGTTGGCACGAGCTAACTTCAACCTTCAACTTCGTAAAAATCGGAGTTAGTAAAATATTGGATTAAAATGATTTAAAACGTTTTACGCCACGAATATGATATTTGGAATCTGTGGATGTTAAACTAAAGAACTATAATAATTTCATGGTGTGTAAACATATTTTTTTTGACGACAGACTCTCAGTATCAGTAACTTTGAAATTACACAGTTATGATGATTTCAAGCTGCCTAAAACACCTTCACCGAATGGGTCACCAGCTTTCCAGCTAATAGGGATAGACAGAGGCTATAGATTTCAGTTTACAATAAAGAATTTAGCTAAAATATTAAAATGTTTCAGCTGTCACCCCCGCCCCACCCGCTTCCCCTCTGCTGACGTCACTACTAAAATCGTCGCCGGTAGTGACGACGCCGCAACACATCTCACATCCTGCCAATGTAGTTGGTAAGTTTATAAATTTTGCATAAATAGTATCTCACAAATGCGCACGCGCCGGAAAGCGCAGCGTGGGACGGCCTCCAATAAAATGGACAGTGTGCCTCAAGTCTGCTATTTCAATAACACTTAAATAGTGTCTCAATAGTGTGTTGATAGAATAGTTTTACACATTTTGGTAGTTTCCTCTTTATTTAAAACCAATGGCGTTCCAGTGACTTTCCATTGAACTACCATTCAACTGTCATAGACGTACAGACAGCTTTTGTTAGTTAAATCTGTAGTAAATGATTATAAATGAAAATACTATATAATAAATGAAATAAGAATACAGAAGCCATTTTAGTGACACTCCATCGAACACTATTGGTAGGATATTGAATGTTTAGCAGAATGCCCAATCTACCAAAATCTCAATAGAATCTCAGTAGCGGGTGTGGAATGGTATTATAAATACCGTGATTAATATTAATCACGGTTAATTCGAATACTAATCCGTTAATTCTATATAGTTTAGTTTATATATGTGTATTCTTTAAGGATTATTTAATAATTATGTATAATTTAAGGTTTTTCGTAAATTTTGACAAAATGAGCGTTTAATGCTCACTTTGTCTCTATATCACCCAATGGTGACTGGTAGAGAATGCTTACAGCATTAAGTCCGCCTCTGTACAAACTTGTGCATAAAGTTTTAAATAAATAAATAAATAAAATACCCAATCTGTCAAAATCTCAATAGAATTTCAGTAGTGTGTCGGTGGTATGCTAATCTTAACTAAAATAGCAGAATTGGGGCCCTGGTAAAGGTCGCTGGAGGGCGTTGGATGCAGGTAGCATGCGTCCGGTCCCTGTGGAAGTATATGGGGGAGCCCTTTGTTCAGCAGTGGAACTCTTTTGACTGATTTATTTTAAATGTTCCTATGTTCATCAGAGACAGTGTCTCCATCGGTGACCGCTCCGACGCTATCCATGCTGTTAGAGAAGTCGGCTACTTCAACCACCAGCCAGCACGAGAGCAAGCATGCGGCCATAGAACATATCAAGAGCCAGCTAGTGCAGATTGAACAACAGCTTAAAGGTACCAACTACATATCACACATCGATAAAATAGGGTCACAGCTCGAAAACTGGCCTTTTTCAGGAAAATTGAAAAACTGAATTTGCCATATAAATGTACTAGCTTTCCGCCAGCGGCTTCGCCCGCTATCCCACGGGAACCATACATTTTACCCGGATAAAAAGTAGCCTATGTGCTATTCCAGACTATAATCTATCTCTGTGCCAAATTTCATCCAGATCCGTTCAGTAGTTTTTGCGTGAAAGAGTAACAAACATCCATCCATCCATTCATCCATCCTCACAAACTTTCACATTTATAATATTAGTAAGATTTTTTTGAAGCATTCTTAATATGTACTACTCATTATTTTAAAAAATATTACAAAGAATATGGACTGTCTAGTACATTTGTGGTTTAGTTTCTGGCTTTATTTTGTCTCTCCTCAAAATTGATGTTTTTCAACTTATGAACCTAATTTATCGGAGGTGCGATTTTGCCAACGGAACCCTAATACTAAGGCTAAGTCACACCTGTGACACTCCATACAAACTTTCCGATACCGCTGCACACTACAATACCAAATATCAAACTTGTCAAAATTACGTTTCTACACGTGCAAATGTGTGCGTGAGAGTGCGTAGGGTTTGTTGGCAGTCCGGCAAGAACACCGGCAGAATTCTGGGAATTTCACAGAAAAACCGAACACTGCTCGAACAGGATTCGAACCCAGGAACTCTAGCGTAGCAGTCGCGCTTGGTACCACTAGACAAACGAGGCATTCCTTACGCAGTAATAAGTTAATGGTGCCAGAATATATAAAAAAAATGTTTCTCAGCCAACACGCCGCCGGTGCTGTCGACGTCTGCGCAGGCGCCGACTCCTGCGCCGCCGCTAGACATCGACGACATAGAGATAAAGGCTGAAGATGTGTATGCTTTCAGAGATATAGATATACACATACCACCCGTGACGGCCATGCATAAACCTAACAACAGGTAAGTAAATATCTTTTTGTATTTTTTTTAAGCATTTTCCATGCTAAGACTACAAGTTATTTTTTATAAAGAGAAAAATCGGCTGGCGGGCAGGATTCGAACCTGCGTCTTCTGGTTTGGTACACCAGACGGTTTGACCACTAAGGGCCGCACTCAGAAACGTCACTTAACCTAATGCATCATTAGCTAATGACAGCCAGTATATCTTAGTACACTGACAACAAACTCTAATATGGAAAAATAGGTCAAGATATAGTAGCCACTGTTTGTTAACGATTTAATAAGGTTTTAGTGACGACTCTGAGTTGGGGTGTAAGACTACAAGTTATTTTTAATAAAGGGAAATATCGGCTGGCGGGCAGGATTCGAACCTGCGTCTTCTGGTTCGGTACACCAGACGCTCTGACCACTAAGCCACTGCTCGCCCTGCTCACCAGTCGATATCTTCCTTCACATTCTAATTTACGTCTTAAAGGTGACGTAGCGACATCTATTGTGAATGCTACACATAATAGTTGCTTAGTGTAGGTAGCTTAGTGGTCAAAGCGTCTGGTGTACCAAACCAGAAGACGCAGGTTCGAATCCTGCCCGCCAGCCGATTTTTTCCTTTATTCAAAGGTAAGTAAATATTCAATGTATTATTAGTACAGTTCTCGCCAAAATTATTGTCCGGGTTGAAGTTGGCACGAGCTAACTTTGACCCGGCCGTAAAAATCGGAGGAAGAAAAACATTGGTTTAAAATGATTTAAAACGACAGCCTACGACTTGAGCTTTCGTTTTTATTTATTACTAGCTTCCCGCCAGCGGCTTCGCCCGCGTGGTCTTATAATTTTTTCCCCGTTTTTGCTACATTTTTCATTACTACTCCGCTCCTATTAGTCGTAGCGTGATGATATATAGCCTATGTTACTCGGGGATAATGTAGCTTTCCAAAGGTGAAAGAATTTTTGAAATCGGTCTAGTAGTTTCGGAGCCTATTCATTACAAACAAACAAACAAACAAATCTTTCCTCTTTATAATATTAGTATAGATAATCCTATAAGTTTGTTTCTCCGATTTTTACGGCCGGGCCAAAGTTAGCCCGTGCCAACTTCAACCCGGACAATAATATAATAACACTGAAAGGATTTTTAGAAAACGAACTCTTCAGCTTTAATAATCCAAAAAATATTATAAGCTATAGTCCGCGCGGAACTAGTTGGCCTTAGGTTGGGACGGGGGTGAGGCGGTGGGTTACTGTGAACAAAAGCAAGCGCCCCCGCCCCTCCGCCCCACCGCGCGCAGGCGCCCCCGCCCCGCCGTCCCGCCGCTCACATACCTAAGGCGCGGCCAACTAGTTCCGCGCAGACTATAGCAATTATTACAACTTTAAATGTTTCAGGACAACAGAGAAGCCAGCAGGTCAAACGCCTAAAAAAGAAGAATCTGTCGTCACTACCGCAGCACCCGGCGATACTCCGGTTATAGTCGACGAACAAGTCATTAAGGTAACTGTTTTTAACCCGACTTTAATATAAGAGGTTCTCATCATCGTCAAATCATCGTCAACAACACACTGCATCCTAAACCCCCTAATTCTTAGAGCAGTAGGACCTTTAGACGCAATTAGGACAATTCGCGATTGGTCCAATTCACCTTATTCGCAATTGGTCCTATTCGCGATTGGTCCAATTCACCTTATTCGCTATTGGTCCAATTCCCCTTATTCGCAATTGGTCCAATGTCCCTTATTCGCGATGGATCCAATTCGCGATTGGTCTAATTCCCCTCATTCGCTATTGGTCCAATTCCCCTTATTCGCAATTGGACCAATTCCCCTTATTCGCAATTGGACCAATTCGCGATTGGTCCAATTCATCTTATTTGCAATTGGTCCTATTCGCGATTGGTCCAATTCACCTTATTCGCTATTGGTCCAATTCCCCTTATTCGCAATTGGTCCAATGTCCCTTATTCGCGATGGATCCAATTCGCGATTGGTCTAATTCCCCTCATTCGCATTTGGTACAATTCACCTTATTCGCTATTGGTCCAATTCCCCTTATTCGCAATTGGACCAATTCCCCTTATTCGCAATTGGACCAATTCGCGATTGGTCCAATTCATCTTATTTGCAATTGGTCCAATTCGCAGTCGGTCCATTTCACGGGTCTAATTCACGTTTGGCCCAATCGCATGTAATCCAAAATAAAGGACATCCAAAATTAAACAGCGTATCACATTTTAAATATGAATATTGTACTGTATTTCTTCATAATCATATCGGGTTCCATCAATTGCAATTTCAGCGAATGTGCGGACATTGGGCATATCAACACAAGTAGGCTAGATTAGAAAACGAGTGAACGAAGCCCCCTTACCCCCTAGTGTTAGGTTACACAGAAATAGGACTCTGTCAACGTGGATAGACATAATTCATTATCATTTTGGACCAATCGCGAATTAAACCAATCACGGATTGGAATATTTTCAACATTGGACCAATCGCGAATTGGATCAATGGCGCCTAAAGGTGGGTCGCATCCAAAAAAGGAGGGGAAAATATTTGTTTGACCTGTATGTTTGTCTATTATATGATTTTGATAAATGATACGTAACTATATTCGTCTTACACCCCAACTCAGAGACGTCACTTAACCTTAATGAATCGTTAACAAACAGTGGCTACTATATCTTGACCTATTTTTCCATATTAGAGTTTGTTGTCAGTGTACTAAGATATACTGGCTGTCATTAGCTAATGATTCATTAGGTTAAGTGACGTTTCTGAGTGCGGCCCTTAAGTGTGTAAGACAAAAATTTAAAAAAAAATCACCATAGCGGATTTTGTTCTCAATATTTTCTCGGCCCGAGAATCAAAACCCAGGTCCTCTAGCGCAGCAGTCCCGCTTTAAACCACTAGACAAACGAGGCAGTGATAATAATAATAAATAATAATAAGCTTCATATGGCTCTTTGAAAACATAATGATGTATGTTTCAGATTGAACCCGAGCCAATACCTGCTGAGGCCGTTGAAGAGGAAGTTCTACAAGAGGAGATAGAGACGGTAAGGGGTGTTCATAAATTACATGAGGCTTTTAGGGGGGAGGTGGGGAGTCGAGCTGAATCTCACGTGGAGGAGAGCAAACAAATCTGGAGCAGCCCATCTGGGGAAGTACCTCCACCTTACAGAAAACTGCAGCCAAATAACACACTTTATTGTGTGTTGTGTTCCTGCAGTGAGTAAGGTCGCCAGAGCTCCTTGTAAGGATGCGCTGCGCTGGCAGCAAGAGGAATATTCCCTCAAACTGTCGGCGCAGTGAATCCTCCATAAACCTCTGAGAGGTTTTCAGGGTCGGCAACGCGCGAGTGATACCCCTGGTGTTGTAGTCTCTACTTCTATTTACTGTCATCAGGTGGCGCTGATGTCTTTAATATTCAATTAAGCCCCCGTATAAATGCATTTTCCGACGTATACATTTTGAAAAATCTCACCTGACATTCTTAGTTGAACCAAATCTTACAACATACAATCTTATATCGGGACATACAATAATATAATAAAATAATAAAAAAATATTTACCAAATTAAACTTTAATTTTTTTAATAATTTCCAATGGTCCCAAACTAAGCTAGCCTGTATCTTGGGCACCAAATAAGTTGACATCTAATTAATACTTAGTAAACAAATTAAAAAATAAAAACAAAACGTTAAAAATGATCGGAAGAACTAAGAATATTAAACTTTAACTCAATTAATTTAATTTAATTAATTTAATTCTCAACTCAATTATTTTAATTCAATTAATTTAATCTTTTTGTATTTTTAAGCATTTTCCATGCTAAGATTACAAGTTATTTTTAATGAAGGAAAAAATCGGCGGGCGGGGTTAGTGGTCAAAGCGTCTGGTGTACCGAACCAGAAGACGCAGGTTCGAATCCTGCCCGCCAGCCGATTTTTTCCTTCATTAAAAATAATTTATCTCAATTTGATAGTTTGTGTGTTCGTTCTGAAATAGTCCTTGTGCCATTGAGATGTACTTTAATTTTCTTAGTTGTTCCGATCATTTTGAACACTGCATGACCCGATATAATTATCTGATGGAGACTACATTTCTGTCAAATTCAAATTCAAATATTTTATTTCAATTAGACCATATCAATAGGTACTTTCGAAAAGTCAAACAAGTTGCACGGTTCCAAAAAGTGGATCTTCCGGAGAAGAGCCGGCAAGAAACTCCATAGACACTCCTTTCAAAAAATGTTGGTTACAATATTATTATTTTATTTACAATCTTGTTTTGGATAGCTACTGAGAATAGTGCAGTTTGCATAATATTTACCTATTAAATATTATTTAAAGAAAATAGTAAAATATTGCAATAGCAAGTACGAGCTGACCAGTCCCGACAGACAGCACCCGTTCACGAGCATGACGTGTGTATCGGCGTCGTTCTACTCAACCAATTTGCAGGGAATAAAACGACCAACACACCGCCACCATCAGCAGGACATTTAAGCGAGCATGACAAACTCAGACTGCTAGGCAATCGGCATGAACAATAAAATAACAACTAAAAGTAAAGGCACTTACCAAATGCAATATCAAAAACCTGCACGATGCTCTAATGTATAATGATTGAATCCCCAGGAGCCGGAACAACTGGCGCCGAACGTGCAAGCGGCTAGGATCACCAAGGAACTGACGCCGGAAACAGAAGTGCGGATCGCCTTCCCGGAAGTGAAGTTCCCCACCACAGAGATCAAGGTCATACAGCCGGAGGATCAGAAGGTAGGTTTTTTTTTATCTTAGATAGGCTTGCGCTTGACCACAACTTGTCTGATATTAAGCAACGATGTGGCCTACGATGGATCGCGCTTGCCTAGAAGAAACCGATTCACTCTCGTCTTGAAAACACCCAAATTATAAGTCTCGGGGAACAAGGATTCCGGCAGTGAGTTCCACAGTAGAGCAGTTCGCACTATATACTATATGCCATATTTTATATAAAATGGCGTGATTTTTATCAAATTAAGAGTTTTTTTACTCATCCCCCAGTCAACATTAAAAAAAACTACGACTAGATTTGTAACTAGCGTAATGAAGGGTATTTTTCCAATAAGTGTACCTTCGGTACAGCATTAGAGCCGATTTTGATGATCTTGGCACAGAGATAAAACTTAGTCTGGAATAACACATAGGCTACTTTTTATCCGGGTAAAATGTATGGTTCTCGTGGGATAGCGGGCGAAGCCGCTGGCGTAAAGCTAGTTTTAGATAAAGAATTAGGCTATTCCACAATGAAATTAATTTAAATTCAAACAGATAAAAGAAGAGATCAAAGAGCCGGAGACCCCAACGGAACCGGAAGCAGTTAAAGAAGAGATAGTAGAAGAAACTCCACAAGTTGTTGAACAAGACAAGTGAGTATACATGCACTTAAAATCATCATCATACTCCTAGCCTTTTCCCAATCATGTTGGGGTCGGCTCCCAGTCTAACCAGGATGCGGCTGAGTATCAGTATTTTACATGAAGCGACTGCCATCAGACCTCCGCAACACAATTTCTGGGCAATACCGATATTCGAACAACGACAAACTTTTTGGGCTTCTGACTACCACTAACGATTGTCATAGGTGTTCGTATGACAACCGGGACCAACGGCTTTACGTGCTCTCTAAAGCATGGTTCTCGATGTGTTGAGAATGGTCACCCATCCACAGACTGACCGCGGCAAGCGTAGCTTAATCTTGTCGATTGATCAGCGTAGTTATAACTTAGCCACGAGCCCCCCATATCTTTATCACATTAAGTTTAATTTTCTTTAGTTGTTCCGATATTTTTGAATACTTTGTATTTCCCCTCCCAGCCCCCCACCAAAAGAAACGACCCCAGAAGTGACTCAAGCAGAGCCTCCACCAGAAGAGCCTTTACCAAAGCCTGCAGTGGACGTTGTACCTGAGGCAGTGCCTGTGACGATTCCTCCGGAAACCATACCGTTGCCACCAGAACCTGAACCTGTTCAAGAACCTGAACAGGAAAATGTGGTGCCAGGTATGTAAAGCGACTTCACCCGCGTGGTCTGGATATTCCTTATAACTTTCATCCCCTATTTCAACCCCTTACAGCCCTTTTTTCGCATTAAAAAGTAGCCTATGTCCTTTCTCGGGCTCTACACTATCTCTGTACCAAATTTCATTTAAATCAGTCCAGTAGTTTTGGCGTGAAAAAGTGACAGTAAGACAGACAGACAGAGTTACTTTCGCATTTATAATATTAGTAAGGATATCGCGGATTCAATTCATAAGCGCATGCTCGTTGTTAACGTCCGCAATGTTGTTTTATAACAGTCATTGCGCCGGCGCAGGCGTCGTTCCGAGACCAAGTGAATGTCTGAACGATCGCACTACTGACAGTTACATTGACGTTGACAAGTAACTAGTTTGATCGTTTGACAACTCTCAAGGCGTCTCTAGTTCCTTTCAGTGCCACCAGGTGGCGCTGACGTCTCGAACAGTCAAATTAACACACTAATGAATTCTCCGACATATCAATTTTGAGATCATACCTCGTCCTGCTTTCCTTTTCACAAATATGCTGATGCCGGTCACCCATCCAAAGACTGACCGTGGCAAGCTGGCTTGACTATAAAAACCAAGAGGCAGATTTTACAAGTTAATTGAATAGTAATTTTTTTATTGTCTGAGCCATGATGGTCGACTTCCTGGGTTCGATTCCCAGATCTAGAAGTGTCCTTTACTTTCCTCGTTGGTCTAGTGGTGCCAAGCGCGACTGCTACGCTAGAGATCCTGAATTCAATCCCCGGGACGAGCAAATTTTGTTGAATTTTTCTGTGAAATTACCAGTAGCAGCTCGGACTTTTGTACCCGGTTGATGCCAATAGGTCACCCATCCAAGTACTGACCGCAGCAACCTTAATTAATAATGTTTATTTTCTAGAACCCCCGCAGCCAACGAGAGAGGAAGTGACGTCATTGCAGGAAGAAGAAGACACAGATACAATTGAACAGAAATTGGAGAAGATGGAGAATGGAGAACCTTTCAATGAGCCGAAGAAGATAACAGAAGAGGTCAAGAAGGAAGAAGAGTCTGAGGTATTTATACACTGTGACTGTTTAGCCTAGGGGTATGACCACTGGACTGCCCAGTCCAAGGTCTCACGCACTCCTGAATTTTTGAAATCATGTGCGTAATTATCACTCGCTTTAACGGTGAAGGAAAACATCGCGAGGAAACCTGCATGCCTGAGAGATTTTTTTGACGGCATGTGAAGTCTGCCAACCCGCAGTAAGCTAGCGTGGTGAACTATAGCCTAGTCCCTCTCACACTGAGAGGAGGCCCGTGCCCAGCAGTGGGAAGAAAAACAGAAAAGATACCAAAATTGATCGTTGTTTTAGTGGTCCCAAGCGCGACTGCTACGCTAGAGGTCCTGGATCCGATCCCCGGGTCGAGCAGTGTTGTTGGGTTTTCTATGAAATTCCCAGTAGCAGCTCGGAGTCTGGATTTGTGCCCGGTTGATGGCAATAGGCTCGCCTCCTATTGATATGAATATGAATATGAATATGAATATGAATATGAATATGAATATGAAATGTAGGTGATTGGGTGTACTTTATTACGCCTCTGCCTACTCCTTCGCGGAATATAGGCGTGATGGTATTTTTTATTATTTCCATTTAATTTCATCAGGATTCCGTTCCACTGAAAGAGATGGTCCGTGAGGAGTCCCTACCGGTCGCGCAAGAAGCAGAAGTTAAAGAAGAGAGGGAGAAGACTGACGTGGAGGACACGCACACAGAGACAGACGACGACACTCCTATGGAGGTAAGAGTTGTTAGTATCTACCCACAATTTATCTATCTATATTAATACAATAGTTTGCGCGGAACTAGTTGGCCGTGCCTTAGGTATGTGAGAGGTGGGACGGAGGGGCGGGGGCGCCTGCGCGCGGAGGGGCGGGGTCGCCTGCGCGGGGTGGGGCGGAGGGGAGGGGTCGCCTGTGCGCGGTGGGGCGAAGTGGAGGAGTTTCCTGCGCGCGGTGGGGCGGAGGGGCGGGGTCGCCTGCGCGCGGTGGGGCGGAGGGGCGGGGGCGCTTGTTTTCGTTCAAGTAACCCGCCGCCTCACCATAGCAACTATAGCGACCCGTACGTAGACTCGAAAATTATGTAATTTTCATACCTACAACAGCGCCACCTATCGGGTCCAATTCATTATCCTATTTTTCAAGTTGGATAAAACTGCACACTGTGCAAAATTTTGTTAAAATTGGATCTGTATCGGAGTCCATAGGGAACGAACATAGTCACACATAATCTATCTTTTGCTGCAAACTGCATTAAAACTAGAATAATAATACTGCTAATAATAAATACTGCTCGCGGTAGCTTAGTTGGCAGAGCGTCTGGTGTACCGAACCAGGAGACGCAGGTTCGAATCCTGCCCGCCAGTCGATTTTTTCCTTCATTAAAAATAACTGCATTAAAATTGCCTAGTTGAAAAGATCTTAACGCACAAACAGCGGGAGCGACTTTATTAGCTAGTAGCTTTCCGCCTCGACCTCAAAAGACGAATAGAAGCCGTCGAAATGTGGGCCTACAGACGTATGCTGGCTATTAGCTGGACACACAAAGGTACCAATGAAGAAGTTCTCCGCCGAGCCGGTCAAAAACGCCAAATTATGCAGACCGTCAAACAGAGAAAAGTTGGTTATCTGGGACACATTATGCGACATGATAGATACCAACTGCTGCAACTTATAATGATGGGCACAGTGTCTGGAAAAAGATCAGTAGGCCGAAGGAGAAAGTCGTGGCTACGTAATATTCGCGAGTGGACCGGCATCAACAGTGCCGCTGAACTGTTCCGTCTCGCGAAGGACAGACTGGAGTTTTCCAAAATGACAGCCAACCTCCAGTAATTGGAGAGGCACTTCGAAGAAGAAGAAGAAGCTTTCCGCCAGCGGCTTCGCCCGCGTGGTATACAAGGTCGATGGGACATCGACGCGCATCCGAATACCATGAGTTCAGTACATGATTCTGGACCCCCCTGCGTTGAAATTTTCCGTAACTTTTTCATCAATTTTCCAATTTTTTCTGCAGTGTTTTTTACTTGAACGTGTAAAAAAACATTATTTCTGTTTATCCAAATTAGATTAATAATTAAAAAATCATTATTTTATTAATTTCGAATCGCGCGCGCGATAACATTCACCGCGGAGCGTTATAATCGCGTTTTTAGCAATACACTGCGCGCTCAAAAATGTCAATATCTGTAATAACCGATCATTTTCTACATGAATGAGCTAGGTCATTTTATTTTTGACCTTGAGTGAAACCTTGTCACGACGTTTGTGCGGTGATGTCCCTTCCACCTTGTATATGATTCTATGTTGACGAGGTAATTGTGTATAATACCTCATCTTGTTTAAACAAATATATGGGATAAAAAGCCTATGTTCTATTCCAGACTATAATCTATCTCTGTGCCAAATTTCATCCAGATCCGTTCAGTCGTTTTTGCGTGAAAGAGTAACAAACATCCATCGATACATACAAACTTTCACATTTATTATATTAGTAGGACTATGTAAAGAAGATGAATTATTCTTCTTTCTTACAGTTAAGTCGGGAAGAAGAGAAAGACGGCAAGAAGAAGCGCGATTACTCGAGGAAGAAGAAATCTGATTCTAGAAGTAAGTGTTTTACCAGTTATTTTGTTGTATGCGTGACTTTTCGAAATCATGTGCGTAATTATCGCTCTTGGTAAAGGAAAATCGTGAGGAAACCTGCATGCCTGGGAGCTTTTCTCGACGGCATGTGAAGTCTGCCAACCCGCATTAGGCTAACGTGGTGGACTATAGCCTAATCCCTCTCATACTGAGAGGAGACCCGTGCCCAGTAGTGGGACAGTATATAGATTGATGAAGAAATGCGTAAAAAAGTTTCGAGTTCTGGTCCATACTAAATAAATTTGGTTTTAAAACCGGGACAATTTGCATATGCTGGATATGGTTTTTTTTTCCAATATTAGTAGTTAAGTGTTACTTTTACTTTCTAGTGTTGTTTTGAATTTTATATCCACAACTTAGTAATTGTATTTAGTGTCTATACGCGGAGACCTATTAATGGCTAAATGTTTTTATTCTTAATGCTTAGGTTATTATCTCTGCTGTTGGTCTTCCAAATAAATCTACACTAATATTATAAAGAGGATAGATTTGTATTTTTGTATGTAACGAATAAACTCAAAAAGTACTGGACCGA
The DNA here is from genome assembly GCA_946251955.1 of Acronicta psi. Taxonomy (NCBI): domain Eukaryota; kingdom Metazoa; phylum Arthropoda; class Insecta; order Lepidoptera; family Noctuidae; genus Acronicta; species Acronicta psi. The sequence goes on along the minus strand of OX276498.1, from coordinate 1,603,430 downwards.
TTTGAAAAATTATTTCCATGTTAGATAGCCCATTTATCGGGAAAGGCTATAGGCTATATATCATCACGCTACGACTAATAGGAACGGAGGAGTAATGAAAAATGTTGCAAAAACGGGGGAAATAATTATAAGACCACGCAGGCGAAGCCGCTGGCGGGAAGCTAGTAATAGAATAAATACATGAATAAACTTAACCTAAACCGACGAGCATGCATGGAGAAGTTAATGACCATAGACGAAGCGAAAGTGGTGTGCCAGGATCGTAGCAAGTGGAAATCTATAGTCTCTGCCTACCCCTATGGGAAACAGCCGTGAAGCTATGTATGTATGTATGTAAATGAATAAATACGATGTCTCTAAAGACGACGTCTGTGGTCTAGTGGTTCGAGTAACGGACTGCTGATTCGTCGTGGGTTCGATTCCCACAGGGCACAAACATTTATTGTGATGAACTTAAGTGTTTGTGTTTGTCTGGGTGTTTCTTATGTATGTATTTACAAAAAAAAAGTATATAAGTATTATATTCATTGTCTAGTACCCATAGTACAAGCTCTGCTTAGTTTGGGACTAGACGGTGCTGTGTGACAATGTCCCAGGATATTTATTTAATATGCGCCGGGACACCATGCTTCATACCTGGACATGTCCCGGCGTATCGGGACGTATGGTAACCCTACAGGCAAGTATTTGTACGGCGATACGCGCATACGAAACTCTTCTTGTGTAAACACTGTTTATTGTTTCTGTTCTCAGCGTGTTCGGGCTCGGAGAGTGCGGCGGAAGCGAGTGCGCCGGAGTCGCCGAGCGCTAACGACGCCGAGAGGCAGCACCGACTGTGGAAGAAGTCCGTCATGCTGGTGTACAGCAGGTGAGGCCACTGTTGGGCATTGCGGGCGTGGGCTAAAACTATTAAAATAGGTGAAAATTTGTAAAAATTGTGATAACCAGATGTATAGAAGGTAAAACCACTGCTGGGCATTGTGGGCGTGGGCTTAAACTTGTAAAATAGACAGTAATGAGTAGAAGCTGCGTTATGTTGATGTATAAAAGGTAAAACCACTGCTGGGCATCGTGGGCGTGGGCTAAAACTTGAGTAATAGATGGCAATTAGAAGAAGTTGTGTGATTCTGGTGTATAGTAGGCAAGTCTACTGCTGGGCATCGTGGACGTGGGCTTAAACTTGTAAAATAGACAGTAATGAGTAGAAGCTGCGTTATGTTGATGTATAAAAGGTAAAACCACTGCTGGGCATCGTGGGCGTGGGCTAAAACTTGAGTAATAGACGGCAATTAGTAGAAGTTGTGTGATTTTGGTGTATAGTAGGCAAGTCTACTGCTGGGCATCGTGGACGTGGGCTTAAACTTGTAAAATAGACAGTAATGAGTAGAAGCTGCGTTATGTTGATGTATAAAAGGTAAAACCACTGCTGGGCATCGTGGGCGTGGGCTAAAACTTGAGTAATAGACGGCAATTAGTAGAAGTTGTGTGATTCTGGTGTATAGTAGGCAAGTCTACTGCTGGGCATCGTGGACGTGGGCTTAAACTTGTAAAATAGACAGTAATGAGTAGAAGCTGCGTTATGTTGATGTATAAAAGGTAAAACCACTGCTGGGCATCGTGGGCGTGGGCTAAAACTTGAGTAATAGACGGCAATTAGTAGAAGTTGTGTGATTCTGGTGTATAGTAGGCAAGTCTACTGCTGGGCATCGTGGACGTGGGCTTAAACTTGTAAAATAGACAGTAATGAGTAGAAGCTGCGTTATGTTGATGTACAGCAGGTTAGTCCACTGCTGGGCATCGTGGGCGTGGACTAAAACTTGTATAATAGACGGCAATGAGTAGAAGTTGTGTGATTCTGGTGAATAGTAGGCAAGTCCACTGCTGGGCGTGGGGTAAAACTTGTGTTATAGACAGTAATGAAGAAATTGTGTAAGACTGCTGTAAAAGCAGGTATGTCCACTGTTGGGCATCGTGGGCATGAGCTAAAGCGAATAAAATGGACCGCAATCAGGAAAAATTGTAATCCAGTAGTCGTGGTATTATTGGTATTGGTAAGTCCACCGCTAGGCATCGTGGGCGGTGTTTGTGAAGCATTTGCTTCCCAATAGATGTCACTACGTCACATTGAGACGTAAATTTAGAACGTGAAGGAAGATTTCGACGTCACGAGTAGACTGCCTCGTTGGTCTAGTGGTCCCAAAAGCGACTGCTACGCTAGAGGTCCTGGGTTCGATCCCCGGGTCGTGCAAAGTGTTGTTGGGTTTTCTGAGAAATTCCCAATAGCAGCTCGGAGTCTGGATTTGTGCCCGGTTTATGGCAATAGGCTCGCCCCCTATTACATGGGACCTAAACATACTGGCGAAATGTGGGTGTACATTAGTAGTACGCCTCTGCCTACCCACCCCTTCGGGGAATATGGGCGTGATGGTATGTTGACGAGTAGGACTCGCGGTGGCTTAGCGGTCATAGCGTCTGGTGTATTGAACCAGAAGATGCAGATTCGAATGCTGCCGGCAAGTCGATTTTTTCATTAAAAACTAGCTTAATTCCGCCAGCTCTTGTTCTCGATAACTTTTTCCCCACGTTTTTGCAACATTTTTCATTGCTGCTCCGCACCTATTAGTCGTAGCGTGGTAGCACACCAGTGACACTCCATACAAACTTTCCGATATCGCTGCACACTACAATACCAAATGTCAAACTTGTCAAAATTACGTTTGTACACGTGCAAATGTGTGCGTGAGAGTGCGTAGGGTTTGTTGGCAGTCCGGCAAGAACACCGGCAGGATGCGGGGGACCTGAGGTATCTGACGTTAGGGAGGGGCGGAGAGTGGCCATTCTGTTATTATTTATTCTGTGGTGATAGTATATAGCCTTCCCCGATAAATGGGCTATCTATCTTCTATCTTGTCTTGTCTTACGGGGGCTGGTACAACCAGCAACACTTCGACCCAATGGGATCTTTTGTGTTGTCCCCATTACCGTATATTCCTTACTCTTTGAAGACGTGGTTTACGAAGGCGGCTAACCCACTGAGAGGAAGGAACCTAAAATCTTCCGGCTTCGGGTACCCGTTGCCGAGAAGACTCATCCGTTTCGTCGCCAGGACGTCACAATCGCACAGGATGTGCTGCTGGGGCAGCATGGGCTATCTAACACTGAAAGAATTTTTCAAATCGGTCCAGTAGTTTCGGAGCCTATTCAATACAAACAAACAATCAAATCTTTCCTCTTTATATTAGTATAAATAACAAATACGACGACGGAGACGTCTGTGGTCTAGTGGTTTGAGTACCGGACTGCTGATCACGAGGTCGTGGGTTCGATTCCCACAGAGCACAAACATTTATTGTGATGAACTTAAGTGTTTGTGTTTGTCTGGGTGTTTCTATGTATTTACAAAAAAAGTATATAAGTATTATATCCATACCCATAGCTCTGCTTAGTTTGGGACTAGATGGTGCTGTGTAAAAATGTCCAAAACATTTTCTATTACAGGTTATGCGCTCATAAGTACGCATCGCTGTTTCTCCGGCCTATCAGTGATGAGGAGGCTCCCGGCTACAGTTTGGTGGTGAAGAGACCTATGGACCTCAGCACTATTAGGAAGAACATCGATTCCGGAGTTATAAGGCAAGTTAACTATGTAGGAACTAGCTTTCTAGGAGAGGCTTGGCCCGCGTGGTATTAAAAAAAACCTCCTTTTTTTACAACATTTTTCATTGATACTCCGCTCCTATTAGCCGTAGCGTGATGATATATAGACTATAGTCTGCGCGGAATTAGTTGGCCGCGTTGGTATGTGAGTGGCGGGACGGAGGGGCGGGGGCGCCTGCGCGCGGCGGGGCGGAGGGGCGGGGGCGCTTGCTTTCGTTCACAGTAACCCCCCGCCTCACCCCCGTCCCTACCTAAGGCGCGGCCAACTAGTTCCGCGCGGCCTATATCTAACAGTGAAATAATTTTGCTTGTGAATGGGTCAAGGAGCATATTTGTTGTGATAGACAAACCGCCTTCAAAAACACCTAAGAACTAAAAACGACAAAATATTGGTATTGGACTCGGTGCCAAACAGACAACCAAAATGTCATCTATGTATACAATTTTTTAGATTTTTAAAAAACCACTTTCGCCAATTTCGCTAAAATTTATATGAGACTACTACTCTTCTGTACTCGGGTGTGTTCTTCTAAACAAAAGGTTACAACTGACCGAGAAATCGCGTAACATACATACAAGTCATTTTTGAAGCCAGTTAATGACTCTAGACCAAATTGATGAAAAAAGTTACGGAAAATTTCGGTTACGTTTGAAATTTTCCGTAACTTTTCAATTTTGACGTGTAAAAAACATTATATCTATGTACCCAAATTAGATTTATAATTAAAAAATCATTATTTCATTTATTTCGAAACGCATGCACGATAACATTCACCAAGGAGCGTTATAATCGCATTTTTAGCAATACAATGCGCGCTCAAAAATGTTAATATCTGTAATAACCGATCATTTTCTACATGAATGAGCTAGGTCATTATATTGTTGACCTTGAGTGAAACCTTGTCACGACGTTTGTGCGTCGACGTCCCTTCCACCTTGTATATTTTTCTGTAAGTAGTGATTATTTTATTGTGTTGTTCAGGACGACGGCGCAATTCCAGCGAGATATCCTCCTGATGTTATCGAACGCGTTAATGTACAATAGTAGTGAACACAGCGTCTACACGATGGCCAAGGAGATGCACAGCGAGGTATGTAGAAACCATCACGCCCGTATTCCTCAAAGGGTTGGCAGAGATGCACTAATGTAGCCGGGGTCGCGGAAGAATTTCCACATGTTGATAGATAGATAGAATATTCTTTATTGCACACCAAAACCAATTTAAAGAACAATTTTATAAACAACTAGCTTAACCTTTTTAACCCGCTTTTCTGTTACAATTTTTCCTGAATTTTCTTTGCTATAAACCTCACGGAGCCCGAGACCTTTCCAACGAATGCAAAACCATGGAAATCGGTTCGTGCGTTCTGGAGTTATAGCGTCAGGAAGGAAAACCCGACTTATTTTTATATAGTAGATAAATAATAACACATGTACCCGTGACCCTGGTTGGATGGTGATGAGGCGAACACCCGTCTGGTTTTAGTGGGTAGACGTCCTTTTCAGGGCGGAGTCCCACACACCGCGCCGTCCTCCCCGGGGCGGCGTGACGGTGCATAAAGCATTTCCAGACGTTAAAAAAAAATATGTTCACAAACGAAGACGTCTGTGGTCTAGTGGTTCGATTACCGGACTGCTGATTACGAGGTCGTGGGTTCGATTCCCGCAAGACAAACATTTATGTGATGAACTAAGTGTTTGTCTGGGTGTTACTTATATATTATAAGTATGTATTTATAAAAAAAAAGTATATAAGTATTATATCCATTGTCTAGTACTCATAGTACAAGCTCTGCTTAGTTTGGGACTAGATGGTGCTGTGTAAAATGTCCCAAGATATTAATTTATAAATATTATTTCGTTCGCTGGTATGTTTAGCTCCCATGTAATAGGGGGCGAGTCTTTTGCCATTAACCGGGCACAATTCCAGACTCCGAGCTGCTACGGGGAATTTCACAGAAAAAACCCAACAATACTACTCGACCTGGGAATCGAACCCAGGATCTCTAGCGTAGCAGTCGCGCTCGGGACCACTAGACCACCGAGGCAGTATATAAAATACTAGCTTCCCGCCAGCGGCTTCGCCCGCGTGGTCTTATAATTTTTCCTCCGTTTTTGCAACATTTTTCATGACTACTCCGCTCCTATTAGTCGTAGCGTGATAGTTGTTTTTTTTTTTTTATATTGTGGGACATTTTTACACAGCACCATCTAGTCCCAAACAAAGCAGAGCTTGTACTATGGGTACTAGACAATGGATATAATACTTATATACTTTTTTTTTGTAAATACATACTTATTATACATAGGAAACACCCAGACAAACACAAATACTTATTATATTCATCATTACATAAATATTTATGTCTTGTGGGAATCGAACCGTCGTGGGTTCGTGATCAGCAGTCCGGTACTCGAACCACTAGACCACAGAAGTCGTCAATTGGCACGAGCTAACTTCAACCCGGCCGTAAAAATTGGAGAGACTATCTACTATATAAAACAAAGTCGGGTTTGTTACAACACTTGTAACTCGAGAACTGATGGACCGATTTTCGTCGTTTTTGATTTGTTGGATTTGTCTCCGCCCCGAACAACAGAATAACTATTAAAACATCAGAAAATGGGGTGTAACGGGGTTCAAACGTGACGCGAGCGAAGCTGCAGGAAAAAGCTAGTAATAAATAAAAACGAAAGCTCAAGTCGTAGGCTGTCGTTTTGAATCATTTTAATCCAATATTTCTTTCCGATTTTTACGGCATGGTTGAAGTTAGCTCGTGGCAACTTCAAGCCGGACAATAAGTTTGGCGAGAACTGTATATTTATTTGTAGATCTGTAGTGCCTGCTTACCCCTATGGAAAAGGTCTCGAGTGTATGTATATATATTCATAATGGTCGTTTGTCAGGCGTGGGGCCAGCTGGGCATGCTGTTAGCTGCGCAGGCGCACGCGGGGCTGGTGGACGCGGAGGCGGAGGCGGCCGGCAGCCCCGCCAGGCGCAAGCGCCGCCGCGACCACTCGCCCAGCGCGCACGCGCACAAGCGACACCACTGATCATACAACTAGTTTTATCTAATTAATTATGTTCGGTAAAATTTCTCTACGTACCAGTAATGTTTTTTACCTGATTTTAAAAACAAGATAATGTTTGTTTTTTAATGGATAGTTGCTAAAATTACGAGCTTGTAATAAGCGAAACATATGAACAAAATTTGTTATACCCCTGTCCGATCTGTGAAGGTAATCAACCTTATGTACCAACCTTATGTAGGTTACCTTTATGTAATCGTTTTCCGTTTACAAGTAAAAAATACTCTAAATCTAATATATAAAATTCTCGTGTCACAGTTTTAGTTGCCATACTCCTCCGAAACGGCTGGACCGATTTGTATGAAATTTTGTGTGCATATCGGGTAGGTCTGAGAATCGGCCAACATCTATTTTTCATACCCCTAAATGATAAGGGTGACCCACCCCTATACGGCAAAACAACGTTTGCCGGGACAGCTAGTAATAAATATGATTTCATAAAACGAAGAAACAGGTTCATAGCTACGGGGGCAATAGTTACAGGTGCCAAATATACCGCGGCAGGTGATAGTGTTGTCACATACAAAATTGTTAGTTTTTGGGTAATTTTGGTACAAAAATCGTGCATTAAAATTTCATTAACAGCCTTACTTTTGTTTTTATTTTATTTTTTATTCGGTAATTTGATTGGGATACTTTTAAACCACTTTCGGATCGGACAAGGGTTTTATTAACGTAGTGTACATTATTTTCTCTGCGTCACTTAAAACGACTAGAAATTTAGAATTTCGTCTAGGAATTTAGAAGTTATATGGTCATTTTCACCGATCTTCCTAAGTGTCTCCTAAGAGATTTAAAAAACCATTAAAGTCTAATAATTAAAAACAATTATTATGAGAAATAATTAGTTATTATTGTTATCAGTCTGCGAGTGTGAAAACATGCACTAAAAGTTAACTGAATATACAAGGTGGAAGGGACATCGACGCACATCCGAATACCATGAGTTTAGTATGTGATTCTGGACCCCCCTGCGTTGAAATTTTCTTTAACTTTTTTCATCAATTTTTTCTGCAGCTTTTTTTAGATTTAAAAAGTCATTATTTCATTTATTTCGGAACGCGCGCGCGATAACATTCACCGCGGAGCGTTAAGATCGCGTTTTTAGCAATACACTGCGCGCTCAAAAATGACAATATCTGTAATAACCGATCATTTTCTACATGAATGATCTAGGTCATTATATTTTTGACCTTGAGTGAAACCTTGTCACGACGTTTGTGCGTCGATTCCTCTTCCACCTTGTATAGTTATCACGAATTTAAAATTGCTTAGGATTTCTCTTATAATTAGACGACTTTGGTGAAAATGGCCATTTTCAATACGCATAATAATGTAATTTTTTTATGAACAATATTTGTTGAAAACTGCCCGAGATGGCGGTCACTAACGGTTGCTGAGAGTGAAATTCTAAGTTTGATTCCCAGAATCCCAGAAGTAGCCTTGGATTAAATATTTTTAAGACAGAAAGTACATACCATCACGCCTGTATTCTCCGAAAGGGTAGACAGAGGTGTACTATAGTCTGCGCGGAACTAGTTGGCCGCGCCTTAGGTATGTGAGCGGAGGGGCGGGGTCGCCTGCGCGCGGTGGGGCGGTGGGGCGGGGGCGCTTGCTTGTGAAATGAAATGAAATTAAATGAAATGAAATTTATTTCTGTAAGTAGATCCTTTAAAGACACTTTTACAAGTCATTTTTTTTATGCTAGATGTCGCCGGCATTTCCTAACTGACGACCTCTGAGAAGAAACGCCGAAACAAACTCAGAGAATCATGGTCTTTTGTTCACAGTAACCCGCCGCCTCACCCCCGTCCCTACCTAAGGCGCGGCCAACTAGTGCCGGGCCGACTATAGTGTACCCCCACAGTTCGCTGATATGTTTAATTTAGGTCCAATGTAAAATACCACTGCTCGACATGGGAATTGAACCCACGACCGAGCGTAGCAGTTGAGAGAAAGTTGTGTACATTTTTTTGTTTTGCTTTCTCAGTGTGTGATGCGTAAGTTTTAATTTTACAATTATGTATGTATTTTGAGTAAATAAAATGACAATAATACAATGAATTTTCAGTTTTCATTAGTGGTGTATGAGATGCTCCGAACATACGTTCAACGGAATACGAATATTCGGGTCTTCGAAAAATACTCGTCAATGATTTGGCAAATTGACTGAAAAAAAATATTTTTCTGCTTTTCACTCACTTTTTTCGTCGGTTTAATTTTTTGTATTTAACTTCTAAGTAGTTACTTAGTTATCTTACACCGGAAGCTTATGCTAACTAAGCTACCAAGACAGCTTTTAATCTATACTCTATACTAACATTATAAAGAGGAAAGATTTGATTGTTTGTTTGTATTGAATAGGCTCCGAAACTACTGGACCGATTTGAAAAAATCTTTCAGTGTTAGATAGCCCATTTATCGGGTAAGGTTATATACCATCACGCTACGACTAATAGGAGCCGGAGTAGCAATGAAAAATGTTGCCAAAACGGGAGAAAAAAGTTATGTTACCACACGGGCGAAACCGCTGGCGAAAAGCTAGAAAAAATAAAAATAAGTCCGAATAAGGTTTCTTGGGAAAATCTCCTATAGTCTGTGTGGAACTAGTTGGCCGCGCCTTAGGTTGGCGGCGGGACGGAGGGGCGGGGTAGACTGCGCGCGGAGGGGCGGGGGCGCTTGCTTTCGTTCACAGTAACCCGCCGCCTCACCCCCGTCCCTACCTAAGGCGCGGCCAACTAGTTCAGCGCGGACTATAAAACTGTCGATAAATAAAACAATATATTTCATCTATGTTTAATGTATTTCACTTAGAGTACGTCCATACAACCTGACAAACGGAATCTGACGAATATAATATAAAGTGATACAGATGGCGGGGCGGCAACGTGTGCCCCGCACTCCTTAAACACTAGTCGAGACCTCTGAGGCCACAGAAGAGAGAGTGAATGAAGGTAGTCGTACAATTAACAATGTAGTTTGCACACCGTGTGCAAAAAAATTGGCAATTTTTTTTAACATGGAAATTCGTAAAACTATATTTTTCCTGCTCTAATTGTAGGGAAACGAAAAGGATGGCAATAATAGTCATATATGCACCCGCATACTGCACATTTTTGCATAGGTTGCATTCTAATCGTGGGAGAGCAGAAAATAAATGATAATTGATACATCTAAAGATCATTTTCCAAATTAGTTCGCACATTAAAGCGTTTATAATCCGCCATTTTCTTTTTTTTTAAATTTAGTGTACCCAGTGACACTAAGTGCCATTAACACGAATCTAATGAGGTGTCATTTATCTAAATCGGTTGAGCCGTTGAGTAGTTACGAGTGGACATCGGAACGGACATACCATACATACGCGTCAATAATTATATTAGTTATGGTATTAGGTATTGATGAGACAATTTGGAACACTTTTCCCAACGCGTTATAAAGAATTCCAGGATGGAAAATCCTGGACTGACTTAGGCGACTGCTTTTGCCCAGCGGTAGGAAAAAAATTGTAAAATAATTTATATTATCATGCATTAGAACGGTATATTAGCACAGCTCCACCCTCCCAGATGTAAATGAATGAAATTAAATACTACAAAGCTAGAGTTTGTCTTTAGCAATATGACACTATTGTGCTCCCCAAGAAATAATCACAGCATAACCAACCAATAAATCCTGCATCTTATCGTATCCTTTCGAGAATCTCTTTTCTTAGTTTAACACCTCTATTCACTCTCTCTTCAATGGCAAGTCTAATTGAACTGCTTCATACAGTCACCATAGACTTAAATATATTACAAAGAACATAATTATATGCGATCGCACGCTGTAGTACATAACAAATGACGTCACTCATGATAAAACAACGATGACGTCACAATTAGAAACGCAATTTAAAAAAAGATATCTAGTAATACTCACACTTAATATCTACTTTTCTTTTTATTATAATTATATTATATGCTAGGTGCATTTGTAAATTGCAACGGATTAAAATCAAAATCGCGACCTAAGCCTTATATATCGCTGCTATTTTTAACCTATTATATAAGTGACGTCACTCGTTATATACTAAATCTTTAATCAATTATTTGTATATTACAAAAATGTCATAATCTTTATATTTTTACGAGCGGAGATAATAGCTCATCCATTCTCATCATGGATAAGTTATCAATTCCGGTCGTAAATTGTCCATATCCGGTATTTTGTCTTTCAAAAAGGTTTTTAGCCCGTGTTAGCTTGAGCAACGTCTGGTTTCCAAATCGGGGGTCCAAATTCGGACACCCAAATGTTAGAATTTCATATTAGTTAGATCAACACAGTACATATTCTTATATTTTGTTACTTTTGTAATAATTCCTGAAGTTCGTGTAAGTTACTGCAATCAGTCGAGCTAAGACACGACTTCCAACTCTTTTGTATGGGAGCCTATATTACCTAAAGTTGTAAGTATCTTAAAATCGTGTTTTGGTACACCTATGAAACATATACCAATCGACAAAGAAAATAATCACAATGAAAAAATATTTTAGTTTGAATTTGTTGAAGATTTAAACGGAAATATTTAAAAAAGTATATTTACATATTTTAGTCGAAGAGTATTTGTAATTTTACCACTAAGGTGGCAAACAAGCATACGGCCCGCCTGATGGTAAGCGGTTACCGTAGCCTATGGACGCTTGCAACACCAGGGGTATCACTCGCACGTTACCGACCCTGTCAAAATCTTTTCGTACCCTTTTTAAAGAACCCCATACTGTAGTCTCTTAGGAAAACGTCGGCAAGAAGCTGATTCCATAACCTGAGCGTGCGTAGGAGAAAATTTCTATGGAATAGCACAGAAATTCTCACGGGTGTACACTGTACAGTCATAGAACACACTATAGTCCACGCGGAACTAGTTGGCCGCGCCTTAGGTAGGGACGGGGGTGAGGCGGCGGGTTACTGTGAACAAAAACAAGAGCCCCCGCCCCTCCGTCCACATACCACATCCATCCGGCCGCTCACATACCTAAGGCGCGGCCAACTTGTTCCGCGCAGACTAGTAACAAAAATGCTAAAGCGATTTTTTTCATGAATGAACAATTGCAACTTTTCAATAACATCAATGTCACTATAGTATTAGTTCGTAATATCACAAAAGTTCTATTAGTAGTTTAGGAGAAAATCGCTTTAGCAATTTTGTTAGTGCATACAAGTTTTCGCTCGTAACATCATTTTAGGGTACTTACAACTCCATACAGCAAAATTGGAAGGTTTTCTGTCATGGTGAGCATGTTATTTTAGCAGGACACCGTATTTAAAATTGTCTTATCAAGTAGTTTTGCTTGAGTAACAAGCAGTCATATTCTATATTTCTACTATGTCAATAGTAATCGTCATATTACATTATATATGATAGTTATTTTGTATATAACAATATATTTTTATTTATTCTTCACAAGGTATATGTCACCTTATGATTGTAAAAACCGTTAGTTTATAATCTATCTCGAGAGATTGTAAATTGTCGATAATTTGTGAACTTTGACACTTACATACAGTGAAGTTAGTCATTAGCCAGTTTTATCAAAATGTGTTGAGGGGGAAGTGTGGGGCGAAGCGAAGCGAAGTCGTTTTTTTTTATATCACTAAGGTGGCAGACAAGCATACGGCCCGCTTGATGGTAAGCGGTTACCGTAGCCTATGGACGCTTGCAGCACCAGGGGTATCACTCGCGCGTTGCCGACCCGAAAAACCTCTTAGAGGTTTATGGAGGAGTCACTGCGCCGACAGTTTGAGGGAATATTCCTCCTACTGCCAGCGCAGCGCATCCTTAGAAGGAGCTCTGGCAACCTGTTTGCAGACGCAACAATAGATGGTTTTTCGGCAATTATTCGCTAGAGAGTTGTGTCTACAACCTACTACTGTTCTGTACCTACAACTGTTCGCATGGAGGATGCATTTGGATTTAGATTGTCCAATAATGCGGTATTGGACTAAGTTGCATATTGAGCACTCCGGATCGAAACCTAAATTAAGGCTTAGATGACAATATAGTATAATATGTATTGTATAATGTGTGTGCATATGTATTTGTACTGTCTTTATATTATTTTTTATGTGATTATTGTAGATTTTTAAATATTTTTTGTGTATTGAATGTTTTTTTAATCCCACATGTATCGTAGACCGTACGTTCTAAACTTAGTTTTATCCCAGTAAATGTAGTTTGCACACCATATGTGCAAAAAAATTGGCGATTTTTTTTTATCATGGAAATTCGTAAAACTATATTTTTCCTGGTCTAATTTGCAAAAATTGTAGGGAAACGAAAAGGATGGCAATAATAGTCATATATGCACCCGCATACTGCACATTTTCGCATAGGTTGCATTCTAAGTGTGGGAGAGGTTAACATTGTTTCTCAGTGAATTTTGTATACAATTCTTCATGAGAAATTAAGTTGTTCTTAAATCTTTAACATGCAATGCGTGTGCGTGTTTCGACAGACAATATCGCGAGATAGATAACTATCAAACAGTTTTCACAACTTAACAGTGACATATAATATATCTAATAGATATTACTTATGGTTCTGTCTCAACGCAGCGGCGATGTCCCTGACGTCGAGTTGCACTTTCGGTTTGTGTTGCGGTGGCTCGAAGAAATAGTCGAATCGTTTGAACGACTCAATCTCTCTCTCCGACACCTCTAGAGTAGAGAGATTCGTGATGCTCGAGTCTGGGAGGAACACGCTTGATTCTGTACAAAACAATTATATTGTAAGTATTTTTGCATTATTAGGTATCAATAAATAAATATCTTTGGACATTTTTAATGAAGGAAAAAATCGGCGGGCGGGCAGGATTCGAACCTGCGCCTTCTGGTTCGGTACACCAGACGCTCTGACCACTAAGCCACCGCTCGCCCCGCTCGCCAGTCGAAATCTTCCTCCGCCCGCCGACTTTTTCCTTCATTAAAAATAACTTGTAATCTTAGCATGGAAAATGCTTAAAAAATACAAAAAGATAATCTTTGGACATTTTACACAGCACCATCTAGTCCCAAACTAAGCAGAGCTTGTACTATGGGTACTAGACAATGGATATAATACGTATATACTTTTTTTTGTGAATACATACTTATAATACATAGGAAACACCCAGACAAACACAAACATTTATACTCAACGCATAAATATTTGTGTCCTGTGGGAATCGAACCCACGACCTCGTGATCAGCAGTCTGGTACTCGAACCAGTAGACCACAGACGTCGTCAACATATCAATATTAGATTACATTTATGTAATCCTTTTCAGTTTACAAGTAAAACAAATACTTTGGATATTTTTTTATCAAATAAGGACACTGGTACATAGCTAGATGGGCAATCATCATAGGTGCCAAATATACCACGACAGGTGATAGTGTTGTCACATTAAAAAAATATCCTAGATTTTGGGTATTTTTTGTAATGAAATGTGAAATGTGTATAAAGAAATTTTAAATGATATTTCCTGCATTTACAATTTAGTCTTACTTTTATGGCTATTTCATGTGTTTTATTTCATTCGGTAATAGGGAATATGCGTCTGACTTAAAAAAAGGTCAAATTTTTTTTTATGAACTTTATCGGTTTAGAATTATGTCTATGTAGATATTTTTTTTATATTATTTCTTTTTTGATGAGAAAATAATTATTAAGAAGTCCAAAAAAACTGTTGGAAATTCAAATCACTTGAAACGCAACACTATCGGTCAAATGGAATATGACGTCAAAGTCTACTAAAACAGTGTCTGTTGTACGTGGTTGTTTGGTTGAGAGAACGTAGACTTTGACGTCACGGCAAGCGCGCCAAAATCGCGGGTGTTTAAAATGCCAATATCTGTCTCATAATTTAATATTTTTTTCTACGGCTACATAACGATATAAAGTATCGTTTAAAAATATAAAAAAAAATTGCATATTCCCTATTGTGTGATTAGTGATTGGGGTATCTAAATAGAGTGGATATCTTTGTAGTGATACAATTTTTTTATTTAAAGATCTATTTAGAGAACCCTAAAAATAAAATTTCTTAGACTTCTAGATTACGGCGCGTGTATGACAATATGTATGGAAGTAAACAAGTGTAAGAAAATGTGTAGTATTAGTGTGTTGACTGACCGGGCGCGTTGTGCGCGGGCGGGGCGGTGGGGGCGGCGGGGGCGTGGGGGCGCGCTCCGATGGGGCCGAAGCGCCGCTCGTCCGCCGCCGCGCCCGCCACCGGCGACGCGCACGCCGAGCCTGCGCCTGCGCATCACATACATACGTTTCGTTGAAATGATCATTTAAATCGAATCATAAAGTTTTAACATAGAAGCATTTAGCACTGGCTGGTCAAATGGGTGAGGATTGAGAGGGGATGCTCTGTACTTTTTTTACGCAAAACGAGTGTTAGCATATTTATATGGCGTACTGGCGTGTGACGTCACAATACAGTATCGTACAGATCCGTCCTTGCTAATATTATAAATGCGAAAGTAACTGTCTGTCTGTCGCGCTTTCACGCCAAAACTAAAGAACCGATTAAAATTAAAATAAATGAATTAAGTGTAAGCATAAATAAATATACATTTAAATATCTAAAGAAAAATTCTTCTTTTCTTATATTTCTTATATAAATTGGTTATTTCGTCTTCGTATAAATCTTCACGAAATAAAACAAGAATCATAAGGAAAATAGTCTAGAGCCTGAGAAAGGACATAGGCTACTTATTAATGCGAAAAAAAGGGCTGTAAGGGGTTGAAATAGGGGATGAAAGTTTGTGTGGTCGGAGCGATTGGACCGACCGAGTGCAGGCGTCAGGACGGTCGAGGCAGTCCGTCCTGTTCTGACGGACTGGGTGGGCAGGCGTCACGGCGTGCTGACCTTCCGGCTGACACAGGTGCTGTCGGGGCATGGATGCTTCGGCAGTTACCTGTGGCGTATCGCCGGGAGGGAGCCGGACGCCCACTGCCACCACTGTACGAGCTGCCCTGAGGACACGGCGCAGCACACGCTCGCGGATTGCCCCGCATGGGCAGAGCAGCGCCGTGTCTTGCGGGCTGCAATAGGGGAGGACCTCGACCTCCCGGCCGTCATCACAGAGATGGTCGGGAGTCCTGACGACTGGCAAGCGATGGCCTCCTTCTGCGAGGACGTCATTTCGCAGAAGGAGGAAGCGGAGCGTGAGAGGGAGTCCGCTGCCGCCACCCTGCCAATCCGCGCCCGACGCACTGGGCGCAGGAACAGGGCAAACCGTGCCCTGTTCCAACCACCTTAAAGTGGCCACGGGCGGCAGACTTGGGGAAGTCTGTCGCCCAGCACTATGGCCCGAGTAGGCGATGCGGTCGGAGTGTGCCGCGTCCCACTCAGTGGATTGGCAGGAGAGGGGGGTGTACACCACACGCACCCCCCGTACAGAGCCGGGGGCCGTCACCGCCGGGGTCACGGAAGAATGTCCACACGTACCCGTGACCCCGGCCCTAAGGTGATGAGGCGAACACCCGTCTGGTTTTAGTGGGTAGACGTCCTTTTCAGGGCGGAGTCCCACACACCGCGCCGTCCTCCCCGGGGCGGCGTGACGGGGCATAAAGAATTTTTAGACGCAAGAAAAAAAAAGGGGGTGAAAGTTATAAGAAATATTCAGACTACGTGAGCGAAGCTGCTGGCGGAAAGTAAGCCATAAATTCACCTGCTTCAGAAATCAGTGTCAACTTACCGGTCTTGCTGGTAGGCGGTCCATACAACTGATCTGGCCACGCGTGAGCTGGTGGTCTACTGAACAGCGACTCCTCACCCTGCAGCCCACACTCTAGGGGAACGCCGGGCTCCTGATAAAATACCATTGAATTAAATACTGACTGCCTGTTTGGCCTAGTGGTCCCAGAGGTACTGGGTGCGATACCCGGGTCGAGAAAAGTGTTGTTGGGGTTTTTTCTGTGAAATTCCCAGTAGCAGCTCTGAGTCTGGATTTGTGCCCGGTCTAATTGAAATAAAATAATTTGAATTTGAATATCTAAAAGTTGTGAAACAGTACCTCAACCATGAGTTCTCGAAACGCTGTAAGCTCAAAGCCGACTTTAGTTCCTTACGTAACCGCTAGAGGCACTGCGAGGGCTCTCCATACTAATATTTTACGCCATCGCTAGCGAGTTTAGTGGAAAAAACTCATGGTCGAGGCACAGGCCCTAAATAGTAATAATAGTAATAGTACTTTATTTCAAGAAAACAATACAATATGAATCTTGAACTGAGTAAAAATAAACTATAAATTAAATCAAGAACAAGCTTGTGACAGTCTGGTACCCCAGAGATGGTAGACGAAAAAGAGGACGCCCGCTAAGGAGATGGGAAGATGAGATCCGCCAAACCCTGGGGTCACTATGGACAAGAGTGGCATTAGATAGAGTCCAGTGGACACAGTTGGAGGAGGCATTTGCCAAGAGGCACACAGAAGTCAGAGACATTATGTGAACCAATATGTAACTTTACACAAAAACCGTAACTCTGGCGACTGTAATAAAGGCTATTTTCATTTTCATATAGGTAAATGGACTAAAGATAGAAAGTTAAACCTACATACTACCATATAGGTAAATTGGAACATCTTACCTGCCCCTTGTAGAACTTGGACTCCGTCACATGATGGATAGTCACTTCACTATTCAACTTAGACCCAACCCTCAACCGTTGAAAGTAGGGCAAGGAGTCTCCGTTAGCCACATGATTCACCCCCATATCCTCAGATTTCAAACCGGAATGCTCATTTTTATCACTGAACAACGCATTCCTGAATACATTCCTGTCTTCATGACCAAACGGGGTGTACAATCCGGTATAATCTTGACGTTCTTCGTCCCTCTTCAACGGAGTACCTATAGGTTCTGGCCTCTGTATCGGATTAGCAAACAACGATGAATCATTTGAATCGAAGGACCGGCTTGAGTCCATCGGTCTGGTCCCAATAGGGTTCGGTGACACAACGGACTTAGGACTTTGATTATCATAATACTCCGGTGTCAGAAAGCTTTTCTGTTGATTTTCTTCTGGGGTTTTGAACAACGAATAACCTTCATCATTCTTCTGAGTGAACGAAGCCAGATTCATGATCCTCGTTTGAAAGTCATCCCGCTTTGGGGACGCTTGAGCTGTGTCTAGGATGTACTGGGCTGGGGACGGAGTGACCGGGTTATAAGGGTTTGGATTCACATAGTTATATGATTGTCCGTACATCGGGTTCAGCTGTGGACTTTGGGTCTGCACTCCCATCAAACTCTGCTGATGCATCATAGTCATAAGGGGATTTCTAATGGTGTACATGCCATTGGAAGTAGGGGTGATAGTCGCTTGGCAAGCATTAGGCGGCATAGGTATGGGGTCGGGAATTCGAATCTGTTCTTGCTTCTTCTGCCCCTGTTGGTTGGTTATCTGTACCGGTGGGAGATTAGGATGGAACATGGGGTTCCGTAATGTGACTATTTTGGTTCCGTCGGGTTTGGTGTCTGTTTCAGCGGCCGCGGCGGCCTTTTTGGCTTTCTTCTTGGCCTTTTTGGACTTGCCCACCGGTGGGGGTGGTTCGGCTATGAGTATCGGTTTCGGTGGTTCTGAAATGGAAATTAAAATTAGTTTTTGTTTACTCTAAAGCAGAAACACTTCGATTTTATTTGATAGGTAAGAAATAAATTGAAAAAAAAAAAAAAAAAAAAAAAATGGCCAGAAGTCCGTCTTATGTGCTACTACTGTACATAAAAGAATAAATAAATCTATATAAAAAAAAATGAATGTTTATAAGTGCATAACTCAAGAATGGCTGGACAAATTCGGCTAATTTATTTTATTGTATGTTGTTTATTAAGGTTCACGAAAGGTTTCAATACTATAAAAAAATATTGTAAAAATATATCAAATGCGTGAACAATAGTAAAACTATTATATTATATAATATTTTTCTTTTTCTGATTTTTACGGCCGGGTTAAAAGTCAGCTCGTGCCAACTTCAACCCGGACAATAAGTTTGGTGAGAACTGTATGCGTATTTGAAAGCTTCGTGGTAGTATATAGTGATGTAGTGTTACCGGGGTGCGCGGCGGAGAACATCATGTTGGCGGGGTCCGCGCTGATGACGGGCGCCGGCCGCGCCACCGGCGTCGGCGCCGCCGCCAGCGAGCCCGACGCGCTCAGCGGCTGCGGGGAGGATAACAACTAATATATATCCTGGAACATTTTTACACAGCACCGTCTAGTCCCAAACTAAGCAGAGCTTGTACTATGGGTACTAGACAATGGATATAATACTTATATACTTTTTTTGTAAATACATACTTATAATATATAAGAAACACCCAGACAAACACAAACACCTAAGTTCATCACATAAATGTTTGTGTCTTGTGGGAATCGAACCCACTACCTCATGATCAGCAGTCCGGTACTCGAACCACTAGACCACAGACGTCGTCAAATTATAAATTCGAAAGTAACTGTCTAACGCCAAAACTAAAGAACCGATTTAAATCAAATTTCATACACAAATATACAAACACCCAGACAAAGACAAATACTTACATTAAGTAAGTAAGTAAAGGGTTGAAATAGGGGAAGAAAGTTATAAGAAATACTCACACACGTGGGGGAAACCGCTAGCGGAAAGGTAGTTAAAAATAACTTAGCATGGAAAATGTTACAAAAAGATAGAAAGATTGTAAGAGGCACATGGTGAATTCAAGGAAACTATGCAGCACATCCTGTGCGATTGTGACGTCCTGGCGACGAAACGGATGAGTCTTCTCGGCAACGGGTACCCGAAGCCGAAAGATTTTAGGTTCCTTCCTCTCAGTGGGTTAGCCGCCTTCGTAAACCACGTCTTCAAAGAGTAAGGAATATACGGTAATGGGGACAACACAAAAGATCCCATTGGGTCGAAGTGTTGCTGGTTGTACCAGCCCCCGTAAGATAAGATAAGATAAGATAAGAGGCACATACCACAGACTTGATAGGCGGCGGCTCCTTCTTGTCGGAGGGCTGCACGCGGGTGAGGGTGATGCCGGGCGGCAGCTTTAGATCGGCCACCTACAACACCAAGTGCTCACATTTCCATCTACTTTGACGTACTAATACCACAGTGTAACTACATAGTACTTGGTAACCGGGCACAAATCCAGACTCCGAGCTGAACAACACTGCTCGACCCGGGAACCGAACCCTGGACCTCTAGCGTAGCAGTCGCGCTTGGCGCGCACCTATCTACCTACTACCTAGGTATCGTTTTTCCTATTCACATGAGTCCATCCAAAGGTTGTCTGTAAGAGATCGCTATTAGCGATACGACCGCCCATTGTACCATTTATTGTTTATAAAATGGTTCTTTACATTGGTTTTGGTGTGCAATAAAGAATATTCTATCTATCCATCTACAGTTCTCGTCAAACTTATTGTCCGGGTTAAAGTTGGCACTAGCTAACTTTAACCCTGCCGTAAAAATCGCTATTAAAAATCGCTAGTAAATAAAAATGTGAAATGTAGTAAGTAATAATAAAATAATTAAACGATAAATCTATTTGTGATAATTAAAATACATAAATTACTAACTAATTTACAATAAAACCTATTGAAACTCCCTCTCTCCTACTTTACTTAATTTTACTATGCTGTGCCCGACAGGGTCCATAATTGATCCCTAGATATAAAACCACCTGTATATACATTATGGAACGCAATAAATATGATTTGATTTGATTAGTAAATAGTGCTTTGAGGTTATATACTGCGTTGTAGTTACACTGTGGTAATAGTATGCAATATATTTAGTATAAATTTATTACCTGCACTCCACAACTTAGCTGCTCCATGATACTGCATGAAGCCGGCTTCTCGGGCTCCGTCGTGCATGGATTCTGTAATAAGAACGTTGTTTTAAATAAAAAATAATAAATAAATATCTTTAGACATTTTACACAGCACCATCTAGTCCCAAGCTATGTAAGTACTATGGGTACTAGCCATGGATATAATACTTATATACTTTTTTGTTGTAAATACATACTTATTATACATAGGAAACACCCAGACAAACACAAATACTTATATTTATCACACTATCTTCCCGCCAGCGGCTTCGCCCGCGTGGTCTTATATTTTTTTCCCCCGTTTTTGCAACATTTTTCATTACTACTCCGCTCCTATTAGTCGTAGCGTGATGATATATAGCCTATAGCCTTCCCTGATAAATGGGCTATCTAACATGGAAAGAATTTTTCAAATCGGTCCAGTACTTTTTGAGTTTATTCGTTACATACAAAAATACAAATCTTTCCTCTTTATAATATTAGTGTAGATAGTGTAGATGTAGATAAATATTTTTGTCCTGTGGGAATCGAACCCACGACCTCGTGATCAGCAGTCCGGTACTCGAACCACTAGACCACAGACGACTTATTATTATAATTTTTTATCTTAAATAGGTTGCGCTTGACCACAACTTGACCAAACAATTTTTGTAGAAATAATGTGAAAAACCTGCTTATGTACAAAGTTTTGTATTTTTGTTATAAAAGTTTCTTTTTGATTTCAAACTTCACTATTTTTTCTTTAAATGTCCCGGTCGATGTCCCCTTAGTAATGGCAACCCTACCATAGTACAAGCTCTGCTTACTACTTAGGACCAGATAGTGCTGTTTGTCCCAAAATATTTATTTATTATATTATCACAAAACCGGAAAGCGCAGTGTGGGACGACCTCCAACGAGATGGACCGATGACCAGCCAGGCTACATGCGCGCCACGACAAAATTTTGTCTACTCTTTTGTCTCGCTCTTTCTTGTGCGAAAACGAAACAAAAGCACGACATAAGCATAGACAAAATGTTCTCGCGGCGTGCATGTTAGCCCGGCTGGTAAAGGTCGCTGGAAGTTACAGGATGCAGGTAGCATGCGTCCGGTCCCTGTGTAAGTCAATGGGGGAGCCCTTTGTTCAGCAGTGGACCTCTTTTGGCTGACATGATGATGATGATGATATCATCACCTCTGAATTTCCCGAACGGTTCAACAAGACGCAGGTTCTTATCCTGTCCGCACGTCGATTTTTTTCTTCATTAAAATAATTGATCTAACCTTTTTGCTAACAACTTCAATAGTGGTATCCGGTGTGATGTTGATGACTTGCGGCTTCTGTTGCTGTTGTTTTTTGTTGTCCTTCTTGTTCTGTTGCTGTTGGGACTGCGGTGGGGGCTGCTTAGGTTGCTTCGTCTGGGGCGCTGGGGCTGGAAAAATATAAGAAGGTATTTGACAGGTTTTTAAAAACTGTTGTACGTTAATCACTTATGTCTAAGATCTAACCACTAATGTCCCTTCCACCTTGTATGTAGAGTACATACAAGGTGGAAGGAACATCGACGCACAAACGTCGTGACAAGATTTCACACAAGGTCAAAAATAAAATGACCAAGCTCATTCATGTAGAAAATGATCGGTTATTACCGATATTGTCATTTTTGAGCGCGCAGTGTATTGCTAAAAACGCGATTATAACGCTCCGCGGTGAATGTTATCGCGCGCACGATCCGAAATAAATGAAATAATTATTTTTTAATTATAAATCTAATTTGGGTAGATAGAAATAATATATTTCTACACGTTCAAGTAAAAAAAACTGCAGAAAAAATTGAAAAATTGATGAAAAAAGTTACGGAAAATGTCAACACAGGAAAGTTCAGAATCATGTACTGTTTATAAAAATATTTCACAACTTTTTAAGGTATCACAGCTTGCACGATTTCAAGTTGGTAACACTAATTTTAACTTAAAATAAAACATAATTCTTAATTAGTCTCTGCCTACCCCTATGGGAAACAGGCGTAAAGCTATGTATGTATGTATAATTTTAACTTGCAAAGAGAATAAAAAAAAACGAATAATACAAATGAAGTTGTTATAACATAGTCTACCAACCTTTCTCCTGTTTATTCTCCTTCCCTTTCTTCTCAACTTTCTTCTCTACGACCTTCTCCTTCTTTTTATCTTCTTTCTTCTCTTTCTTGGTGGGCTCCGGTTTTTTCTCGATCTTCTTGACGGGCTCCGGTTTGGGTGTGTCGGGCTTTTTAGCTTCTTTCTTGGATTTGGCTTCTTGTTGCTGCTTCTTCTTCTCTTCTTCTTCGGCCTAGAAGATGGAGAATTTAAGTTATTGTTTAGTATGTGTGCGGTGTAAGAGCGTGGTAGGTTGGAGAAAAGTCAAGAGCATGTTTAGTTCTAAATACACAATAGTCAAATGTTAAGTAAAAAAGATTATAACTAAAATGGTTTGGTAGAGGTTGTTTACGAATGTTAATGTTGCAATGTTAGGTATGAATGCACCCGGTCGCGATGGTTCCGTGTAATGCACTTATGAATTTACTTAACTCATCTCTTTAGAAGTGTGCGCGTTAAATATGTCAATTGTTCGGTGGCATTACACCGAACAGTATGTACAAACTCAATCCCAATTTTTTTATTCAAGATACAGGCTTGCCTAGTTTGGGGCCTATGGAAAAACTAATTGTGCAATGTATATTTTTTTGGCTAAAAAACAATTAAGCCTTTTTGTCATTGCTCTATTCTATGCTTATGCTTCAAATGAATATTTTAATTTTCTGCATTGACCAAATAAAGATATTTCTATTCTATTCTATTCTCACTAATATTATAAATGCGAAAGTAACTCTTTCTGTCGCGCTTCCATGCCAAAACTATTGAACCGATTTAAATTGAATTTGGTATACATATAGTCTAGAGCCTGAGAAAGGACATAGGACTATTTTTTTATGCCAAAAATGGGCTGTAAGGGGTTGAAATAGGGGATGAAAGTTATAAGAAATACCTAAAGCTAGCTCTACATAAAACATTAAAGTTACCTATCTTTTTGTATTTTTTTAAGCATTTTCCATGCTAAGATTACAAGTTATTTTTAATGACGGAAAAAATCGGCGGGCGGGCAGGATTCGAACCTGCGTCTTCTGGTTCGGTACAACAGACGCTCTGACCACTATGCTACCGTGAGCCCCGCTCGCCAGTCGGAATCTTCCTTCACATTCTAATTTACGTCTTAAAGGTGACGTAGCGACATCTATTGTGAATGCTTCACAACCCACACGACTAACTTTACAGCTAGTTCGATGTCGTATGATGCCCCTTTACCTATTAACTATATACCTAATTCATTAAAAATAACTTGTAATTAAAATTACCTGTTGTTTTGCGAGCAGTTTCCTCTGCTTCTTAGATAGCTGCTGCGTTTCAGGTAACGAGTTAGATCTCTGCTGCTCCTTCGCGGGAGCTTTCTGCTCTTGTTTGGCTTGTTGCTCCTGTTTGCTATGCTCTTTCGGCTCTTTATGCTTTTTCTGTAATAGAGACATTCATATTTCTTATTTATGTATTTTTTCAACAACTTATCGTCACTGGGCAAAGTAGGAAGGAAAAATATAACGAGGCCGCAATCTCACGCGTTGGAGGGACCAGTACGTCAACCATGAGTTCTATCGAATGGCTTTCGATAGGTTTTTTACGCATCAAAACGCTGTAATCTCATAGCAGATTTTAGTTCCTTACGTAACCGCTAGAGGCGCTGCGAGGGTTTTCCATACAAATATTTTACGGCGTCGCTAGCGAGTCTAGTGAGAAATACTCATGGTCGAGGCACAGATCCGTTCCTCTCTTTGAACTAACGTTCCCGATGCTGTCCAGACGTTGAGTGACCGAAATGGATAGCGAAATATTATATCATCCGAGAAAAAGTGATTCCTATAGAAGGTTACGATCCTCAGCACTGCCGTCTTCAAGCTAAAATGCCGTTATATGACATCTGGCCGATTTTGAATTTTTAATGCCAACACAATCAGAAGTCTTGAGATCTCCTCGTAAGATCTGTTAGTCAGTACTTCTAAGTCCAAATATGACTTCTAGTTATTAAGTAGCGTACATTTTTAAAAACTGCCCACCTTTTTGTGCATAACTCAAAAAGTAGTTTTGGTACATAACGGCATTTTAGTTTGAGGACGGCAGAGCATTGAGGAGTACGACTAAAAGAGGAGGATTTTGTTGAGGTGCATGTCTTGGGTTCTAACTCGAGACCTAGGATTTCGCAGACAAACACCCCAACTCAAAAACGTCACTTAACCTAATGAATCATTAGCTAATGACACCCAGTATATCTTAGTACACTGACAACAATCTCTAATATGGAAAAATAGGTCAAGATATAGTAGCCACTGTTTGTTAACGATTCATTATGGTTAAGTGACGTCTCTGAGTTGGGGTGTAATATGTGTTTTAAGTTTTTAGTGGGGAATGAGGGGGATGCTTGGTCCAGAGGATAGTGCTTTTCTGGGTCAACTTTAAAGTCATTCAATAGGGGAGAAGACTGGTGTTGAATTTGTTAATAATCACACGCTTAGTGAAAAATAGCATTAGCATACTTCGTATATTGAAAATAAATATTAAAT
Source organism: Acronicta psi (assembly GCA_946251955.1). Taxonomy (NCBI): domain Eukaryota; kingdom Metazoa; phylum Arthropoda; class Insecta; order Lepidoptera; family Noctuidae; genus Acronicta; species Acronicta psi. The sequence continues at coordinate 1,578,200 of OX276498.1, read as the reverse complement.
CGACCCAGAAATTTCTGAGATAAACGCGTTAAAAGTTTTTGTTGGGGATTAAGAGGGGATGCTTTGTCCCTTTCCCGCAAAACGAGTGTTAGTATAGAATTAGTATGGCGCACGCTACTTTTGACGTCATTTCTAAGTATAGTGCGCTCTCTATCTAGCATAAAATGAAAATGCTTTTAACTTCGTTATTATTGAACCAATTTAAATTTTGTTTTTGATAATCGGCTCTTTTTATGGTCAACTTTTTCATAAGGCCATAAAAAATAATTAGTCGCATAGACTATTGTGATTAAAAAAAAAACTGTTGTCATACCTTTTCTTTATTGGATCCTTTAGCTAGTTGGTTGATGTGCGCAAGCGCCTGCTCCCACGTCTGCTTGTGACCGTCCGGAGTCTTTGTACTGGCCGCCGCTGCCTCCTCACTCGCATGTATTACTGCAAATTCAAACATGTTGTCTTATATACCACAAGAATGTTTATGCAAAATTTGAAGTAGATTGGACCAAGGAATCACGTTGTCCCATACAAACTTTGCCCCTCTTTTTCACCCACTTAGGGGTAGAATTTTGGAAAATCCTTTCTTTTCGGATGCCTACGTCATACAAAGAACACACCCTCCAAGTTTCAGGTCTCTACGATCAGCGGTTTAGGCTGTGCGTTGATCCGTCAGTCAGTCAGTCAGTGAGTCATTCAGGACAAAGCATTTTATATGTATAGATTAATCTTGTATTCCCCGAAGGAACGAGTGTACTAATATATACAGTTCTCGCCAAACTTATTGTTGAAGTTGGCACGCGCTGACTTTAACCCGGCCGTAAAAATCGGAGAAAGAATATTAGATTTTAACAAATTGTATAAACAAGCTGTCGTTTTCAATCATTCCAATCCAATATTTTTCTCTCCAATTTTTACGGCCGGGTTAAAGTTAGCTCGTGCCAACTTCAACACGGACAATAAGTTTGGCGAGAAGTGTACCTGCAGTTCACCGGTGGCCGGATAAGTGACATCCAAAGACAAAATTTAGATACTTCTAATCAAGGGGCATCCGAAACACCCCTTATGTATGTTACTCGATTTTCAGTTGTTTATAAGATACAATGATTTCAATGTTTTTTAAATAATTTCCACCTGACATTGGTTTTCTGTGTTTTTTTCTTACTGTTGTATGATCATAAATGTATTTTACACTTGTTTTACCGGATCGTTATGTCTGGGCTACTTCGGACGAGCTCATTACTTCGTTGATGGAGATAGAGAGTAGAGACCCTTGAAGATCCGTTACAGAGAAGATTCATTCGTTTTGTTGTCAGGACGTCAAAATCACACAAGATGTGCTGTTCTGTTCCCAAGGGGAGCAGGTTAGGGTGGTGTTACCTTGCGTGGTGAGATGTTTGTTGTTGTGTATGAGCTGCGCCAGCGGCGTGCTGGTGCGGGCGGGCGGCGCCGGCAGCGACAGCGTCACAGCACCATCGCCGGCTCCCCTGCGCACGCACACCATGCCGCCAGACGCTACGGACGGACAATTATATTTGTAGTACTAGCTTCCCGCTAGCGGCTTCGCCCGCGTGGTCTTATAATTTTTTCCCCCTGTTTTTGCAACATTTTTCATTACTACTCCGCTCCTATTAGTCGTAGCGTGATGATATATACCTATAGCCTATAGCCTTCCCCGATAAATGGGCTATCTAACATGGAAAGAATTTTTAAATCGGTTCAGTACTTTTTGAGTTTATTCGTTACATACAAAAATACAAATCTTTTGTCTTTATAATATTAGTGTAGAAGTGTAGATGTAGATAAGCCCCGCAAATTGACAATGTGCCTGACGGCCATGTTAGTGACGTAACAATGACGTAACCACTCTCAGTGCGCGGTAGCACCACTAGCGGGCAAGTCACGTGTAAGTTAATTAAACAAGGTTTCATTCATTAGGACGACGTCTGTGGTCTAGTTTGAGTACCGGACTGCTGATCACGAGGTCGTGGGTTCGCTTCTCACAATACACAAACATTTATGTGATGAACTTAGGTGTTTGTGTTTGTCTGGGTGTTTTTATATATTATAAGTATATATTTACAAAAAAAAAGTATATAAGTATTATATCCATTGTCTAGTACCCATAGTACAAGCTCTGCTTAGTTTGGGACTAGATGGTGCTGTGTAAAAATGTCCCAAGATATTTTTTTACTAGCAAGAGACTACAGCATATGGTTCTTCAAAAAAGAGTGTGAAAAGATTTTGACAGGGTCGGCAACGCGCGAGTGATACCCCTGGTGCTGCAAGCGTCCGCTATAGGCTACGGTAACCGCTTACCATCAGGCGGGCCGTATGCTTGTTTGTCACCTTAGTGATATAAAAAAAAGCTAAAAAAGTACTCACTCATAAAAGCTGCATTTTGTTTCTGTGATTCATTTCGTTTCTCAAGTTCCAACAACTGCATCTGCCGCTGTTGTTCTAACTGTTGCTGCTGCAACTGTTGTTGTTGGTGTAACTGCTGTTGCTGTTGCAATTGTTGTTGTTGTTGCAACTGCTGTTGTTGTTGTTGTTGCAGCTGTTGCTGTTGTAACTGCTGTTGTTGCTGCAACTGTTGTTGTTGCTGCAATTGCTGTTGTTTGTGTAACAGAGCCACTTGATCCAACTGTGGACAATGTGTCATAAATTAAGCGTTTAAAAGGAGGTCATTGAAATCGGCCCAAATGATGTACCAAAGGTACACTTATTGGAAAAAATACCCTGTATTACGCTGGTTAAAACTCTAGTCGTACTTTTTCAAATATTGACTATTTAGAGACTATTGACTATTGAGAAAAAAAACTTAATTTGAGAAAAATCACGCCATTTTGGCACACTATAAACTGTTTCGTTATGATTTCATAGTAAAAACTGTCAGTGTCAGTTTCGCAATGTCAAACACACGCCATTACGGCAGATTATCAGTTTCATAAAAGCAGTGTAAAAAGAAGCAGTGATAGCCTAAGGGTATGACCACTGGACTGCCAAGTCAAAGGTCTTGATTTCGAATCCAAGAAACCTCTGACTTTTCGAAATCATGTGCGTAATTATCACTCGCTTTAACGGTGAAGGAAAACATCGTGAGGAACCTGCATGCCTGAGAGATTTTCTCGACGGCGTGTGAAGTCTACCAACCCGCATTAGGCTAGCGTGGTGGACTATAGCCTAATCCCTCTCATACTGAGAGGAGACCCGTGCCCAGCAGTGGGACAGTATATGGGTTCATTATTTATTTATCAGTTTCATAAAAACTATCAACTTGACAGCTGTCATGTCCCTCCGGTACAAATTTGGGCTGAGTTGTATGAGCTTTTGATGACCTCCTTTTTGGACCACTGTAAATGGGCTATCCTGTATAAAACACTTACATGTGTGTGGAGAGTCGGTCTGTCCGCCTTGCCCTGCACCGCTCTGGTCTCTGCCAGCTGTCGCTCGCAGTTCTGCAGTCTTCGAGAGAAGTCGAGCACTTGCTTCTCAGCTGCTTGCATTTCCTGTTAATTATAAAAATATTAGTGTAGAAGTATAGATGTAGATTTCTGCTCGCCATTGACGTTTCAGTTATATTGCCAAGTCTTGGTATTTAGTAAGCTTTTCAGCTATAGTAGATTGGATGTTGTGGGTGTTCGGGATAGCAATATCTATCAGTTTTATTGCTGTATATCTTACCTTAGATGTGGTATTCATGAGTGTTGTGAGTTCTCCCAGCTGCTCCGACACCAGCTGTACCTTCGCCTGCTGCGCCGGGTTCAATTTCTGCTTTTTACCTGGCAATATTAAAGTTTTCAAATTACTACTAGGCTCTCCACAACATGTCTTCGGAGAATCTTTGAATTCTTTGGTCATATAACCTAGAGAAGCTTGTAAGGCAAGATCGAAGGAGAAAGGCCGAGAGGAAGGTGCCCGATGCGTTGGTCTGATCAGATTTGCTCGACAATCGACTCCAGTGTGAGCGACGCCATCCATGCTGCAGAGAGTAGAGTCAAATGGCGGAGCACAGTCCAGAAACTTGAGATCACGACCCTCAGCAGCGAGGAGAACGACTCAAGGAGGGAGGATTAAAGTTTTCACTGTCATAATATTACACCTAATATTAGAAATGCGAAAGAAGTTTTGTCTGTCTGTCTGTCGCGCTTTCACACCAAAACTAATGAACAGATTTAAATGAAATTTGGTACACAGATAGTCTAGAACCTGGTAAGATTAGATATTTAAAAAAAAACATTTTGTATTTTCCTTTTTGTATTTTTTTCTATTATGTCTTTCGTGTTCTGCTGTGAGAGCAAAATAAACGTGTTTCTTTCTATATCTTTCTTTCATTTCTTGTGTTTTGACGAGGTCTGTGGTCTAGTGGTTCGAGTACCAGACTGCTGGTCACGAGGTCGTGGGTTCGATTCCCGCAAGACAAACATTAAGGTGATGAACTTAGGTGTTTGTGTTTGTCTAGGTGTTTCTTATATATTATAAGTATATATTTACAACAAAAAAAACGTATATAAGTATTATATCCATTGTCTAGTACCCATAGTACAAGCTCTGCTTAGTTTGGGACTAGATGGTGCTGTGTAAACATATCCAAAGATATTTATTTACTAGCAAGAGACTACAGCATAATAGGCATGATGACTGATTTTCAAAAACTGTCCTATGATATTCCAAATTATCTAATATTTCAGAAAAAACATATCTTTACGACAGGAAAAGAAAGTATTTTAAGTAAGTGCTGTGTAAAAATGTCCCAAGATATTTATTTATTTATAATTTATAAGAAATATCCAGATCACGCGAGCGAAGCCGCAGGCGGAAAGCTAGTATATACAGAATAGACATATTAGGTACCTTTCTTCTTGGTGGCTTTATTCTGTGCTTGCAGCATCTGCCGCGTGTGGTCCAGTCGTCTCTTGGCGGCGGCGTGGGCTACTTGCAGCGCATCCATCTCCCTCCTCGCCCGGTTAAGCTCATTCACAACGGCATTACGTTCCTCTATTAGACGCGATTCCATCTGTCGAAAGAAATGATTCATCATTCTCCTAGCCTTTTCCCAACCATGTTGGGGTCGGCTTCCAGCCTAACCAGATGCGGCTGAATATCAGTATTTTACACGAAGCGACTGCCATCAGACCTCTGCAACACAATTTCTGGGCTATTGCCCAGAAATTGTCTTGTCCGATATTCGAAGGGTAGACTGGTTGTCAGGCTTTTTGGGCTTCTGACTAACACTAACGATTGTCATAGATGTTCGTATAACAACCGGGACCGACTGCTTTACGTGCTCTCCGAGGCACAGCTGAGCTTCTTGGCGCGCTTCTTGCCGCGGTCGACGTGGCGGGCGGGCCCCTCGATGTACTGCAGCAGCGCGTCCAGACAATGCTATAATATGTTACCTTCTTGGCCTTCTGCCTGAGCTTCTTGGCGCGCTTCTTGCCGCGGTCGACGTGGCGGGCGGGCCCCTCGATGTACTGCAGCAGCGCGTCCAGACAATGCTATAATATGTTACCTTCTTGGCCTTCTGCCTGAGCTTCTTGGCGCGCTTCTTGCCGCGGTCGACGTGGCGGGCGGGCCCCTCGATGTACTGCAGCAGCGCGTCCAGACAATGCTATAATATGTTACCTTCTTGGCCTTCTGCCTGAGCTTCTTGGCGCGCTTCTTGCCGCGGTCGACGTGGCGGGCGGGCCCCTCGATGTACTGCAGCAGCGCGTCCAGACAATGCTATAATATGTTACCTTCTTGGCCTTCTGCCTGAGCTTCTTGGCGCGCTTCTTGCCGCGGTCGACGTGGCGGGCGGGCCCCTCGATGTACTGCAGCAGCGCGTCCAGACAATGCTATAATATGTTACCTTCTTGGCCTTCTGCCTGAGCTTCTTGGCGCGCTTCTTGCCGCGGTCGACGTGGCGGGCGGGCCCCTCGATGTACTGCAGCAGCGCGTCCAGACAATGCTATAATATGTTACCTTCTTGGCCTTCTGCCTGAGCTTCTTGGCGCGCTTCTTGCCGCGGTCGACGTGGCGGGCGGGCCCCTCGATGTACTGCAGCAGCGCGTCCAGACAATGCTATAATATGTTACCTTCTTGGCCTTCTGCCTGAGCTTCTTGGCGCGCTTCTTGCCGCGGTCGACGTGGCGGGCGGGCCCCTCGATGTACTGCAGCAGCGCGTCCAGACAATGCTATAATATGTTACCTTCTTGGCCTTCTGCCTGAGCTTCTTGGCGCGCTTCTTGCCGCGGTCGACGTGGCGGGCGGGCCCCTCGATGTACTGCAGCAGCGCGTCCAGACAATGCTATAATATGTTACCTTCTTGGCCTTCTGCCTGAGCTTCTTGGCGCGCTTCTTGCCGCGGTCGACGTGGCGGGCGGGCCCCTCGATGTACTGCAGCAGCGCGTCCAGGTCTCGCGTGTCCTCGGCGCGGGCGCCGCGCCAGCAGGAACCGCTGGGGACAACACGAATATAAGGGCCTTCCTTCTACATGGGCGGGACCAACCGCCGACCATCATGTCCTTGGTCGAGTCAACCGACTGACAATCGCACATTAAAGCCTCCGTTACAATAGAATTATTTCTCGAATGCGAGCGCCGAAAAATCGTATGCGATTCTCTCCCATGGTATTTACACTATGACCAAAACTGACCAGAATGTGAAGGAAGATTTCGACTGGCGAGCGTCGCTCACGGTAGCTTAGCGGTCAAAGCGTCTGGTGTACCGAACCAGAAGACGCAGGTTCGAATCCTGCCCGTCAGTAGATTTTTTCGTTCATCTAATATATAAAACAAAGTCGGGTTTGTTACAAACACTTATAACTCGAGAACTCCTGAACCGATTTTCATGGTTTTTAATTTGTTGGATTTGTCACCACTTCGAATAACAGAATAACTACAAAAAATGGTGTAACGGGGTTCAAACGCGAGCGAAGTTGCGGGAATCAGCCAGTCTACACTAATATTATAAAGAGGAAAGATTTGTATTTTTATATGTAACGAATAAACTCAAAAAGTACTGGACCGATTTGAAAAATTATTTCCCTGTTAGATAGCCCATTTATCGGGGAAGGCTATAAGGCTATATATCATCACGCTACGACTAATAGGAGCGGAGTAGTAATGAAAAATGTTGCAAAAACGGGGGAAAAAATTATAAGACCACGCGGGCGAAGCCGCTGGCGGGAAGCTAGTTAAAAATAAAGAGAACATATTATGTTACAAACTTACCCAGAACATCCAGAAGAAGTAGAAAACACGCTAGTATCTCGACTAGAGAGAGACACAGTACTGCGCTGTTGTTGAGCTCTACTCTGTCTCTGTTGTTGGGCCTGCTGCTGCGCTTGTTGTTGGGCTTGCTGTTGTGCCTGTTGTTGGGCTTGCTGGGCCTGTTGTTGGGCTAGTTTCTGAGCTGCTAGCTGCGCTTGCTGGTTCTGTTTGTGAGCTTGTTGTGCGAGGTGATTTTGGTGTTGCATCTGTTTTTGTTCTTGAAGTCTTTGTTGTATCAATTGCTGTAATAAAAAGTTTATAATTGTTATAAATAGCAAAAATTTTTTTTGCGTCTGAAAATGCTTTATGCACCGTCACGCCGCCCCGGGGAGGACGGCGCGGTGTGTGGGACTCCGCCCTGAAAAGGACGTCTACCCACTAAAACCAGACGGGTGTTCGCCTCATCACCTTAGGGCCGGGGTCACGGGTACGTGTGGACATTCTTCTGCGACATAACTAGTAACCTGCCCCAGCCTTTATTATCTGCCTAACATGAAAGTAGGCGGTAGGGCACAGCCATTTATGGCTCAAATCTGGAGCAGCCCATCTGGGGAAGTACCTCCACCTTACAGAAAACTGCAGCCAAATACCACAATTGTGTGTTGTGTTCCTGCAGTGAGTAAGGTCGCCAGAGCTCCTTCTAAGGATGCGCTGCGCTGGCAGCAAGAGGAATATTCCCTCAAACTATCGGCGCAGTGAATCCTCCATAAGCCTCTAAGAGGTTTTTCGGGTCGGCAACGCGCGAGTGATACCCCTGGTGTTGCAAGCGTCCATAGGCTACGGTAACCGCTTACTATCAGGCGGGCCGTAACTTTTGTTTGGCAACTTAGTGGTATAAAAAACAAACCTGTTGTTGCTGTTGTCTAATTTGTTGTTGTTGTTGCGGCGTGAGCGTCGGCTTATTGTGTATCGGCAGGTCATATATTGGCTCCGGTTTTTTCTGTTGTTGGGCTTGCTGCTGCTGCTGTTGTTGTTGTTGTTGTTGCTGTTGTTGCTGTTGAAACTGGGCCTGTTGCTGTTGTTTTAGTTGCTGAAACAACCACAAGCAATATATGAGGTTAATTTTGCGTATTGCGGCCTTGTTGGTTTTGGTTAGTTTGAGGCTAGATGGTGCTGTGTAAAATGTGTCAAAATTGAAAATGTGGAAGTTTGTGAGAATGGATGGATGTTTGTTACTCTTTAACGCAAAAACTACTGAACGGATTTCGATGAAACCTTACAGTATTAATGTTTATAGATCAGAATAACATATAGGCTATAATTTATAACGAGATTTTGGGAATTCCCACGGGTTTGGGGGAAAAAATGCATGAAGCGTGACGGTGTGTGTGTGTGTGTGTGTGTGTGTGTACTAACCTGTAGTCGTATTTGTTCCATAGCGTTGGGGTTAACTTTCCCCTCCGTCTTCAGCACGGGGCTGGGGGCGGGGGCGGGGGAGGCAGCGGGCGCGGGGGCGGGGGCGGGGGCGGGGGCGGCATTCACTTGCACCGGCACCGTGCGCTGCAGTACCTGTATTTAATACAACGTACTTATTACTAATTCGTCTAGTATAGGGTATTTGATGGGATTCGTAATGAATATGAATTTTGGAAACCAACTATTTAGTCAGTTCAGAAAAATACGAGATATTTTAAGAAAAATATTTTTTGTTCACTTTAGTCACGTGATCAGCATATAATCGGCTGTGATTGGCCGAATGGTTGATGACGACAACTATTTGTAAAAAAAAAACCGCGATTAGGTTATCACATTAATTGAAACCACGTATTCTACATGGCATATTTTAAACATATAATAATAATAATAATAATCAACCCATATACTGTCCCACTGCTGGGCACGGGTCTCCTCTCAGTATGAGAGGGATTAGGCTATAGTCCACCACGCTAGCCTAATGCGGGTTGGCAGACTTCACATGCCGTCGAGAAAATCTCTCAGGGATGCAGGTTTCCTCACGATGTTTTCCTTCACCGTTAAAGCGAGTGATAATTACGCACATGATTTCGAAAAGTCAGAGGAGCGTGCCTTGGATTCGTACTCGAGACCTTTGACTTGGCAGTCCAGTGGTCATACCCCTAGGCTATCACTGCTTTTATTTTATTTTAAACATACACAACTAAAATAATTAAGAATATTATCGTATTCGGAGCTTGTTGTCGTGCAGTACTTGCTTGACATGTTGAAGCTCTGCAGCCAGGTGTTGCTCGTCGCAAAAGAAAACCGATTCCTACCCAGGATGATTCGTGAGGCCATTGAAATTAAAAAACATCCAAATTTCAATAGAGAAGATGGCTGGGTCTTACCACCTGCTTGGAACCCTATTATAGATTCAATTAAATCTAAATCCAAGCCTAAAACTGCAAGACCGAAGGATACGGTGAGCTCGTTCTGCGTGAATCGGATTGCCAACAATTAACAAAAATGTAGGGTAGCTGTTAGTTATTGAAACGCCTACCACCTTAGTCACCCGTGACCATGGACGCTGTAAAGGGTCCGAAACCATATCAATATAACGATATCAATATAACGCGATAAAATCCGTAAAAAGTAGTTTTATTTCAATGTCTAGTATTCGCGTAAGTGTCAGAAATCAATACTGTGTATTTTTTTTATTATTTTTTTTTGAAAATTTCATGTTTTTTTTTTCAATTTTAACAGACTCAGCTTGAAATGGCCGCTGTTAAATTTAATGTGACAACCTAATCGCCACTCGGTATAGATATTAAGTAGTATTTAAGGTGAAAAAAAAAATGCTGAATAAACCATTTTTCTTTCGTTCTTTCTACCTTAGGTTTAGCGTCGGTTTCGGCGGCGGCTGCGGCGGCGGGTGGCGGTTTGTCGGAGACGGCCATGCGCGCCATCTTGTCGGCGAGCTGGCGCTGCTGTATGTCGATGGACTGACGCTTCTGCTGCACTTGCGCAGGCGTCAAGTTCGGCGGCTGGCTCTTTGGTAACGCCTGTGTCATAAAAAAAGTATAATCAATAAATATATGATTCAGTTATGATTAAATATATGATTCGACGACGTCTGTCGTCTAGTGGTTCGAGTACCGGACTGCTGATCACGAGGTCGTGGGTTCGATTCCCACAAGACACAAACATTTATTGTGATGAACTTAAGTGTTTGTGTTTGTCTGGGTGTTTCCTATGTATTATAAGTAGGTATTTACAAAAAAAAAGTATATAAGTATTATATCCATTGTCTAGTACCCATAGTACAAGCTCTGCTTAGTTTGGGACTAGATGGTGCTGTGTAAAAAATGTCCCAAGATATTTGAAAAAAAAATATATATATATATAAATATGTACAGTGGTGGCCATATAATTAAGAACGCTTATTTAAAGAGAAGATTTTTTTAAATTAACAAGTATAACTAATTGCATGAATTTTTTTGTATTGATCTGGGTACCGCAAAATTATTCCACACTTGCGGTACATTGGTTGATACACATGATTGGATTAAAAATAAATAGATAAACTTTATACATTAGATCTGAACCTAGCATTACTACTTACTGGCTGGTCACATAATTAAGAACGCTGAATAATTTATTTTTTATTCAAATTTAAATAGAAAACACTTTATGGCTCAGTGGTTGTAAGTAACTATTCATATTGTTTTAACTCCATTTAGTGATGTAGAAGTCTTAATGGGGATTGCTTCATAATGAAAACAATGGGGAAAAATAAAAGTTGTGATAGAAGACATAATAAAACTTCTCGAGAAGAATTGATCGTATAAAAAGATAGCCGACCATCTGTAATGATCAAAAACGATGGTTTCCCATGGCGTGTAGCATTTTGCCACGTATCAAACTACTTCAAATGTACCGCGTGTACCTAAACAGAGAAAGTCATCTCCTTGAGATGATCGAAATATCGTTCGATTGGCACAACAAAATCCTTTTAAAGGGTCTAATGAGCTAAGAAAAGAATACTTTGGTGAAAATAGCCTTGCAACATTCTCGGCACACACTATTCGAAGGCGTAAGGTAGAAGAAAGGTTGCCCGGAAGGATAGCAAGGGAGGTGCCCATGTTGAAACCGTGGCATAGGCAAGCCCGGCTTGCATTTGCAAGAAGGTATGAAAACTGGACAGTAAGACAGTGGAAAACTGTTCTATTTTCTGACGAGACAAAAGATAACAGGGTATGTTCTGATGGAAAACGATATGTACGACGACCTCTGAATAAAACATTCAACCATAAGTACACAAAAGTGCCATTAAAGATTGGAAGAGAAAAAGTGAAAATTCGAGGGTGCTTTTCTGGACATGGTGTTGGTGGTATTAAGTTGATAGAAAGAGATGGACTGGTTCCAATTCAAAATTATACCGGGAGAAACAATGTTACTTTATGCCGAAGACGTGCTTCCAGTTATTTGGACATTACAGCACGACAATGATCCAAAGCATACTGCACGCACCATTAAGGAATTTCTCACATACCAATCAGTTTCTGTCTTAGATTGGCCAGCCTACAGCCCAGATCTAAACCCAGTAGAGCATATTTGATGCGAAGTCAAGAAAAAGGTTCAAATCGACAGTTGGCAATTTAAGATAGCTGTACGACGTTTTATTAGAATAATGGAGCTCTACCTCCCTTGCGAAATGTCAAAAATGTATAGAGTTAATGCCTCTCCGGTGTAAAGCGATAATTAAAAGCCGTGGACATGCTACTAACTATTGATTTTAGTTTAAAGTGTATTAAATTGATATTATACTTTACGCACTTCACATTCATGTGATTTTTGTAAATATAAGTTTCATATAAAACAACTCTCGAGCAGATTAATAAATCGTTCTTAATTATTTGTCCAGCTTCATTACTATTTAAATTTGCCACTGTAGAGAAAAAGTGAAATTAGTAAAAAAAATAGTGAGCGATTTTATTCTATATTCCCAATGCCGTTTGCTCTATTCATGTGGCTATTTCATAACATAACTAGTTACTTCTAATTAGGAACACATAACTACACATGACATGATTTAGATTAGAAAATCTGGAACTTCAAATCGTTCTTAATTATATGGCCACAACTGTATATAGCCTATAGCCTTCCCCGATAAATGGGCTATCTAAAACTGAAAGAATTTTTCAAATCGGTCCAGTAGTTCCTGCGTGTTCACCCAACCAAACAACGTCTCATCACGCTACGAACAATAGGAGCAGAGTATCAACTAAAAATGTTGCAAATACTGGGGGGGGGGGGGGGTTTCAACTTCTTCGGGAACAAAGTTGCGAAGGTTAGTATGTACATAATATATTACCGGTGGTTTGGGGGCGACTGGCGGTGTCTTGACCGGCTTCTGCGGGGCCGGCTGCTCTATCGGCGGCGTTTGGACGCCCGTCGCCTTGCTGGCCGGGGGCTCCGGCTCACCCTGCAGAAAATACAATCATTATTATAAATTGCATATTCTTCTTCTTCGTGTCGATTAAATTTTGTGTAAAAAAAAGCAGTGATAGCCTAGGGGTACGACCACTGGACTGCCAAGTCAAAGGTCTTGAGTTCGAATCCAAGGCACGCACCTCTGACTTTTCGAAATCATGTTCGTAATTTACACTCGCTTTAACGGCGAAGGAAAACATCGTGAGGAAACCTGCATGCCTTAGAAATTTTCTCGACGGCATGTGAAGTCTACCAACCCGCATTAGGCTAGCGTGGGGGACTATAGCCTAATCCCTCTCAGTATGAGAGGAGACCCGAGCCTAGCAGTGGGACAGTATATGGGTTGATTATTATATTATTTTTATTATTAAATTTGGTGTGTCCAAAACTTCGCTACTTCCACAGCATCGTCAGTGGCAGCGCAGACGTCGCTTTGATTGCAGGTTGCGGGGCACAAAGGACAGGATAGGATGTGCACCATTGTTTTATCGACATACCCCACTTTACCAGCCAGGCACGCCACGACAAAATTTTGTCTACTTTTAAGAGAGGTAGGGCACAGCCATTTATGGCTCAAATCTGGAGCAGCCCATCTGGGGAAGTACCTCCACCTTACAGAAAACTGCAGCCAAATAACACACTTTATTGGGTGTTGTGTTCCTGCAGTGAGTAAGGTCGCCAGAACTCCTTCTAAGGATGCGCTGCGCTGGCAGCAAGAGGAATATTCCCTCAAACTGTCGGCGCAGTGAATCCTCCATAAACCTTTGAGAGGATTTTCGGGTCGGCAACGCGCGAGTGATACCCCTGGTGTTGCAAGCGTCCATAGGCTACGATAACCGCTTACCATCAGGCGGGCCGTATGCTTGTTTGCCACCTTAGTGGTATAAAAAAAAAACTCTTTTGTCTCGCTCTTTCTTGTGCGAAAACGAAACAAAAGCACGACATAAGCGTCGACAAAATGTTCTCGCGGCGTGCATGTTAGCCCGGCTGGTTTAAATTACATCTCCCCATTTGGGTTCGGAGTCGGTTTAGTGACTTCCCTAATGTGCCAAGGAAGATTACATTCTGGACATTAAGAAAAGTATAATGCCACAGCGCTAGTGGTAATTTAAAAAGTTAATTTAAGTAGTACTTACATTGGTACTCTTACACTGTTGTTTCTTCTTGTTTAATATAGATCTTAATCGTTCTCTTGTCTCGTTGAAATTTCGTGGGACGGGCGTCGTTAGCGGCGGCTGGAAAAATAAAATCATAATTTAGATAAGGCTTCATCAAACATAACGCGTATTTAGCGCGCGTCAGGGCGTAAGAGCGTACCAGACTAGCGTCGCGTATTTTGTGTTTGAACGACTTGGACGCTCAACCATATTTTTGTATACATATATTTTTTTATTCGAGGAACAGTGTATACTGACATTAATTTGAATACACTGTGCCTCATGTCAAGGGTGTTTTCGGACCTGTTCAATCAACTATTCAGTAACCATTTTTACCACATTCATACAGGTAAGGTACGTCCGGCGTCAGATAAAATCCTATCCTACTAATCCTACTTCCTACTAATATTATAAATGTGAAAGTTTGTGAAGATGGATGGATGGATGGATGGATGTTTGTTACTCTTTCACGCAAAAACTACTGAACGGATCTGGATGAAATTTGGCACAGAGATAGATTATAGTCTGGAATAGCACATAGGCTACTTTTTATCCCGGTAACATTTATGGTTCCCGCGGGCGAAGCCGCTGGCGGAAAGCTAGTTGTGTATAAAAATACAACGCGACGTCAAGACGCCGCGCTAGAACGCCGCGTATTCTAGCGCGCTCGGTCTGTTTGACAGGCCAAAGCGTGTTCAGTACAACACAACGCGGCGTTAGTCTGGTACGCTCTAGCGCACTGATACGCGTTTTATTTGACGAGGTAAGAGTTTCTAACTTTTGCTGACATGTGGAGAGGTTGGAGGGGTAATACTTGAATGGCCCTCAAGTTAAAGAAGAACTAACCTAACCTAAATTAAAAATTTAGAAAACCCCCGACACGAAATGTAATTCTCTATTTTGTGGTGGCGTCCATCTTGGATTTGAAATTTATCATAGTGTATAGTATTCTCCTAGTTAAGCCCTTTCATTTGATACCCATATTGAGGTAGTTGTGAAAAAATATGTAATTCGCTATTTTGTGGCGGCGGCCATCTTGGACCGATTTTTATCAAACATAGCTAAGAACACTCCCGACTAATTCAGGTTTCAAATAAAAAAAACAAAATCAAAATCGGTTCATCCGTTCGGGAGCTACGATGCCACAGACAGACACACACACACAGACACACACACACACACACAGACACACACACACAGACACACACACACAGACACGTCAAACTTATAACACCCCGTCGTTTTTGCGTCGGGGGTTAAATATGTAGTATACTCACGGCGTGTCCGAACACGGTGCAGTAGCAGCAGGTGCAGGGCTGCTCCGTGCCCTCGCCCGCGCACGCCGCGCCGCCGTGCCCCACTACACCACACACAACGCTTATAATCACATACAGTTCTCGCCAAACTTATTGTCCAGGTTGAAGTTGGCACGAGCTAACTTTAACCCGGCCGTAAAAATCGGAGAAAGAAAAATATTGGATTAAAATGATTTAAAACGACAGCCTACGACTTGAGCTTTAGTTTTTATTTATTCTAATCCAATATTTTTCTTTCTCCGATTTTTACGGCCGGGTTAAAGTTAGCTCGAGCCAACTTCAACCCGGACAATAAGTTTGGCGCGAACTGTATAATATTGAATATTTAGCAGCATACCCAATCTGTCAAAACCTCAATAAAATCTTAGTAGTGCGGACACTACTGCTATTTTAATCAAATCTTAATTGAAATAGTAGAATTGTTCACCCTCCTGGTGCCTAGTATAAATAGAAATAACACACTTTATTGTGTATTGTGTTCCTGTAGTAAGGTTGCCAGAGCTCCTTCTAAGGTTGCGCTGCGCTGGCAGCAAGAGGAATATTCCCTCAAACTGTCGGCGCAGTGAATCCTCCATAAACCTCTAAGGGATTTTTAGGGTCGGCAACGCGCGAGTAATACCCCTGGTGTTGCAATCGTCCATAGGCTATGGTAACCATCCGCTTACCATCAAGCGGGACGTATGCAGCACTATTTTTACACAGCACCATCTAGTCCCAAACTAAGCAGAGCTTGTACTATGGGTACTAGACAATGGATATAATACTTATATACTTTTTTTGTAAATACATACTTTTAAATAAAACACCAGACAAACACCAAAGTTCATCAAATAAATGTTTGTGTCTTGTGGGAATCGAACCCACGACCTCGTGATCAGCAGTCCGGTACTCGAACCACAGATGTCGTCAAAGATATGTTATTCACTCACCTTTACAAACATGTTGATGGTTACTATTCTCGCAGGCTTTCGCTACCGGCTTAGGCTTCACAACCGGCTTCTTGACTTCTTTCTTCTTCTCTCCCTTCTTGTCAATATCATAACACTGTTTCACTATATCACCGAGGCACATAGAAGTATCATTGTCTTTGCACGAGTTACACACACAATCATTAGTCCATTTACAGTCCGTTTTAGGAGTATCACACACATCACTCTCGGATTTACTCTGTCCGTTCCTACTAATGTTCTTAAAAGCGACCGCGTTTAAAGTTTGTTTGGCATTTCTTAATGCCTGAGCGGAGTATTTAGCTAAATCTTCATGGTTTTGAGGAGAGATTGAAATTTTTTCTTTAGAATCTACCTCATCCTCTTTGTCAGATTTCAAATCTTCAATATCTTCGTCTAAAAGCTTAGCGTCTATGGATGAACAGATGGAAATTACATGCTTTTTATATGTTTCTGGGACTGGTAGGCCTTGAGTTATGTAAGATTTGATAGTGTAGAAGCTGTCTAGAAGGGATTTTTCGCCTTTAGATGTGAGTATGGCCTCACACTTGGCTAATAAAGCATCATTTTTACACTTCTTGTCGTCATTTTCCTTCTCTATCGGTTTCTCTTCTTTCTTTTTCGGTGGGTCGGTTTTTTTGACGACTCTAATGCTGGCTTTCCCTATGATTTTGCTTAGTCCTTTTGCTGCTAGGATTTCCGCTTCACTGGCGTTAGTACTAGCTTTGACAGGTTGTGGCGTGGCTTTATTGAAATTCTCTTTGATTTTCTCCTCACATTGTTCCAGTCTATATAATATTACTAACCATTCATCGCCTGTTAGGTTACTTTTGGGTAAAGTTTCCATGTATTGCCGATTCACGTCTTTCAATCTATCAATGAAATAATCACGTTTTCTCTCATTGTTCATTAACGAAAATTCTGGAATACTGTCTGGCTTTTTGATTTGAAAGTCCATTAGATCTTGTATCACATTTATGGCAGTTTCCGGGTCGTTCAATATCCAATTCGCTAACGGTTGTGATTCGCAGCATCGTTTTAAAACGTTCATATATTTGAATTTTAACCCTTTCACCATTGTTTTTTTTTCATATGACAGTTTAGGGAATTTCATAATTAGTATATCTAGAGTATTGCCGACAGATGTCGTTAAAAGTATCTGTCGGACTGACTCTTTGGAGTCACTGTCGCTATCTTTACTCGCATCACTATTTTTCCTCATTTCGTCTAGTTTTGCCGCAACTTTATCGACATCAGGAACTATTTTCTTCTCAGCTAAGTCTTGTATATATGTGTAGAACTTATCTAGCATGGCCTCAATTTCATTTTCTAATATTTCTACTGGTATTCCTTTAAATTTTGTTGCTACGTAATGTTTCCAAGAATTGAACCGTGACTTGACTAAATCTCTCAACTCGCCCATACTGAGTGCATCTTTAACAGAATTATCGAATAGAGTCGAGGCTTTCGAGTACATTTCGGAGTTGATGCTATTTTTCGGTAATGAGAACAGTTCCTTGTCTTCTTCCAAACATTTAGCTAAAACAGGACTTTTATTTTGCTTCAAATATTCGAACACTTTATTTATAACGACTTGAGCGGATATTGAAAAGAGCAGATCTTTGAAATCTTCCTTATTTTTATTCTTCATTAATGCCTGTAGATCTTTTTCGTCTTTTAGTAATTCGACTATATCTTTATTATCTAATTCAAATGTCATTGTACCTATAATATCATTAGTTTCAATATTATTCTTAACCCTACGCAATGTCTTTCGTTTCGTCGTATTTTTTGTAACTTTCACACTGTCTCTAGTTTTATTTAATTTCAATTCTCGTATTTGTTTTAGCGTTTCCGGTGTCAATTGAGCTTCGTTGTTAACTTCCGGTAAATTACTCATTATCGATGCGAATTCTGGTAGCTCGAATGAGGCGTTTGCGAATTCTGATAGTTTGGAAGCGATTTCGGGCATATTGGCTAGAATTTGAGGCATATTTTCGACTAACTCAGCCAGTTTTGTGTTAGCCGTGTTTAGATCAATCGGTTCGTCTGAATCGATTTTGTCTAGAAATTCGGCTGAATTTTTGTCTAAAGTCATCATTACTTCACATATCTGTTCTAGAGATAGTTGACCGTCATCCTCTTTCTTCCCATCCTTGATACTGTTATAAGAATTGATAATATTCTGACATTCCTCCATTGCTTTCTTAATTTCTAGTCCAAACGAAACATATTTATAAATACTCGGGTCTTTATCATTTTCTAAGGTGTCTGTCACTGTTTCCTTATCATCGTTGACCAGGAGGGGGGTCCGGCGGGCGTTTAGGGGTATATTCAAGACTTCTGGCGCGATTTGCTGGCTAAAATCACCCTTATCGTCTTTATTTAAGAACTTATTTACTGATAAAAGTCTCTGATTAGGTTTTGATGTGTATACTGGCATTGGTTCGGGCGTAGTTGGGGACATTTCCTGTAGTGGAGGACTGACAGACTCCGGATACTTAACTTCTTGTACGTATTCTTCACTATTGAGCGCAAAATTCGAGAACTTAGCCAAACATTCCTTCATTTCCTTACACATATCTACCGTCTCTTTCTCTCCTACGATCGTTTCTGTGTCGCTGATATTTTCTTCTCTCTCTAACGGGAAGGCTTCGGGCGGTTCCGCCTCGGACTTCGTGATATCTTCGTCGTTTTTGATGTCGTCGGTGAGTAGTTGTGTTGTTTGCGCGGGCGCTTTGTGTTTGAGCATTTGTAGTATTTTGTGAGGCTTGCTTATGGATGGGGAGACAGGTTTTAGCTTTCGTTTTGGTGCTGTTGATAGGCGCGGCACTTTGGGGCTGGCTGTGCGTCGTTTGCGGCGGGGTAGATCTTCTATTAGGGTTACGTTGCTTTCTGGTAGGCTGTGGAAGAAGGGGGGTGTCAATTGTCATAATCTATACTAATATTATAAAGCTTAAGAGTTTGGTTAAACGCGCTATCTCAAGAGTGACGGGTCCAATTTGAAAAATTCTTTCAGTGTTAGATAGCCCATTTATCGAAGAAAGCTATAGGCTATATATCATTACACTGCGACTAATAGGAGCCGAGTATAAATAAAAAATGTTGCAAAAAGACAGGAAAAAATTCGACTTCTTTGGAAACCTCATAAAACAAAGTCGGGTTTGTTACACTTTTCGAGTTATAAGTGTTTATAACTCGAAAAGTGCTATAGTCCGCGCGGAACTAGTTGGCCGCGCCTTAGGTAGGGATGGGGGGTGAGGCGGCGGGTTACTGTGAACAAAAGCAAGCGCCTCCGCCCCTCCGTCCCGCCGCTCACATACCTAAGGCGCGACCAACTAGTTCCGCGCAGACTATAGACTTTTCTCTCTCCGATTTTTACGTCCAGGTTGAAGTTAGCTCGTGCCAACTTCAAACCGGACAATAAGATTGACGAGAACTGTATATTGTATACCTCTCTCGCTCCTGTCGCAACTGGTCTTCGAGCCACATCCGTAGTCTATGGTAGTAGAGCTGCTGATCCCGCATATGCATCACTTTACGCCGCACCTGCAGACAGATAACATCACTTATATAAATAAAAACTAATCACTAAATCTATATGTATACTAATATTATAAAGAGGAACATTTGATTGTTTGTATTGAATAGGCTCCAAAACTACTGGACCGACTTAAAAAAATCTTTCAGTGTGTCTAATAATCATAGCGAATAAATTAAAATGTTGCACTCCGCCTCGATAGATGGCGTTGTTAGGTCCGCTGAATCGCGCTATGGTTTCGTTACCAGCCAAAAAATATAAGTAGTTTTTGATTTTTTTGTGTTGTCGCCTGATTGTATTATTGTATCTATGTAAATATTAGTACAGTGCAATAAATACATATTGATAAGTGAGTCAGTGTTTCACTTGAGGACCCGGGGACCCAAAATTATACACAGTGTCATATAGCCCATTTATCGGGGAAAGCTATAGGCTATATACCATCACGCCACGACTAATAGGAGCGGAGTAGTAATGAAAAATGTTGCAAAAACGGGGGAAAAAATTATAAGACCACGCGGGCGGAGCCGCTGGCGGGAAGCTATTGTGTTGCTAAGCGCAAAACTCGAGAACGGCTGAACCGATTTGGCTGATTTCTTTTTTGTTGTGTTTGGTGAAGTCTGAGGTTCTTATGGAAAGGAAAGGCGTAAAGAAATAAGCAAAAACAGGGAAACGAAAGCGAAACTGCGCACGGGTTGCTAGAAATAATAACCTAACCTAACCTAAATTAAAAATTTAGAAAACCCCCGACACGAAACGTAATTTGCCATTTTGTGGTGGCGGCCATCTTGGATTTCAAATTTATCATAGTGTATAGTATTCTACTAGCTGAGCCCTTTCTACCCATATTGACGGAATTTTGAAAAAATATCTAATCGGCTATTTTGTAGCGGCGGCCATCTTGGACCGATTTTCATCAAACATAACTAAGAACACTCCCGACTAATTCACCTTTCTAATAAAAAAAACTAAATCAAAATCGGTTCATCCGTTGGGGAGCTACGAAGCCACAGACAGACACACTTAGACTTATAACACCCCGTCGTTTTTGCGTCGGGGGTTAAAAATATTACGCAACAGCTAATATTACGACAAATACAAAT
Source organism: Acronicta psi (assembly GCA_946251955.1). Lineage (NCBI taxonomy): Eukaryota > Metazoa > Arthropoda > Insecta > Lepidoptera > Noctuidae > Acronicta > Acronicta psi. The sequence goes on along the minus strand of OX276498.1, from coordinate 1,557,501 downwards.
TATATTGATACTTGCTAATATTAAAAATTATACGGTACCATTTATGTAGGGGCCGAAACACAAGTGACTGGTATTTTTTTTTGGTTGCGTCGGCAAGTAAGTATAGGGCCTATCTGAGGGCCATCTCCGACCATGGGATACCTATATACAACAAGAATGACAAGAAGCACTGTCGGAGGTGAGTGTCCCGTACTTCCTTGAACCTCTGCAGAGCGCGCGGCGGGCGGCGGCGGACATGAGGTGAGTGTACCGTACCTCCTTGAACCTCTGCAGGTGGTACTCGGGGCAGAGCGCGCGGCAGGGCTGGTGCGGCGCGGCGGGCGGCGGCGAGCCGGGCGGCGGCGGCGCCGGCGCGCGCCCGCCCACCAGCTGCATGCACACCTGCATCCGCAGATATACATGAGGTGAGTGTCCCATACATTAAAAAACCCCACTACATTAAAATTAAATAAGCCCAAACACGAGATAGCTGCTGTAAACCGTTGAGGGTTTCCTCCATTTACGTCCCGTCTCCATCATCAGATCAACTCTAAGAACATCAGAACTACATATAGTCGACCTTCACCGAGCTGATAATAAAATGAAACATATTTTATCATGAATTTAGTATATTAGAAAATATATTTAATGGTTTTGCAAAAAAAAAACCTGGTCTTATCTCTCAGAGAGACTCCGAGCATAGTTCTCTCCATAGCACGCTGTACATACGTCTTTGAACTTATGAGCTTGTTAAATAAACTCACCGTAGATAATTTTTTCTGTTTCCTATAAACCTGTAGCTGCCTGCGGTGCACTTCCGGTAGTCGCCGGTACATAGCCATCAACTTCCGGTCCACCTCCGATAGTCCCATGTCCACGCGTTTCCTGTAAACAAGATATTTTATTTTATTTTATTACTTAAGGTTTGCTAACAAATGTAACAATAATGAGTACACATTATAACTGCAAAATACAAAGCTAAGAGTTACATTCTTTTACAAGGAAACACCACTTGCACAATTAATACAGGATTGACTATCAACTAGGGCTAATTATTGTAACAATTTATGAAATTTGATTGCTAATTAATATCATCACAACTGTATTCCGCGAAGGATAGGCAGAGCTACAGAAATGTATGTCCACGGTTTATTGGTATGTTTAGGTCCCATGTAAAAAGGGGCGGAGCTTTTGTCACAAAACGAGCAGGAATCCAAATTTTTATATACATAGAGAGAGAAAGGCACTATGTATGACGGTACCAACTGCTGCAAACAATAATTATGGGAAACGTTCCGGGCAAGTGTTGGAAGAAGAATATTATCCTGGCTCCGCAACATCCGACAATGGACTGGGATGAAGATCTGTTCAGACTGGCACTGAACAAGGAACAATTTAAAAGGATGACTCCGACCTTCAGTAGTGGAGAGGCACCTAAAGAAGAAGAGAAAGTGAAATGAAAAAAAAAAGAGGGGTAAAATGATGGGCCACCTTATACGCCACGATGAATTCATAAAAAAACATCATATAATGAAAGATAGAGGGAAAGAGAGGAAGGGCTAGGCCAAGAATGAGCTACAAACACAAATGAAAGAGAAACTGAAACTTGCGACGTATAAGGAGGTCCAGGAGTTGGCTCACAACAGAGAGCTGTGGAAGACGCTGCACCGAGAAGAGTGTAGCTCTTAAATAGAAGAAGAAGAGAGTAAGAGCCCAAGCCCGCCAGACATACTTCGTTTTCTAAGCTTAACAGATATGTACAGTCAGCATCAGATATATCGGGACATACAAAGTGTTCAAAATGATCGGAACAACAACGAATATTTTACTTTATCTCAATAATGATAAAGTTTATTTCAGAATTACAGTTGCCGTGTAGTGTGTTCGTTCTGAAATAGTCATTGTGCCATTGAGATATGGTTTAATTTTCTTAGTTGTTCCGATAATTTTGAACATTTTGTATGTCCCGATATATCTGATGCTGACTGTACCTGTTAATTGGTCGCTCTACCAACTTAGCAGGTATGCTGGCATGTTAAGGTACTTATGAGGAGTACCCGAAGCCCCACATTTCATCATTTAGAAAAAAAAAATGTCTGGCGGGCCTGGGCTCTTGGTCCAACATACTAGCTTTCCGCCAGCGGCTTCGCGTGGTTTCATCGTCTTGAAATAAATCTATCCCATGGGAACCATACATTTTACCGGGATAAAAAGGGTAGTCTATGTGCTATTCCAAACTATAATCTATATCTGTGCCAATTTTCATCCAGATCAGATCAGTAGTTTTTGCGTGAAAGAGTAACAAACATCCATCCATCTACCCATAGCATAGTAGCATTTCTTTCGCATTTGATAAGATGCATGAACCGTAGAAAATGGCGGTCTTTAGTATCTGCCGACCCCTATGAGAAAAAGGCGTGTATATATTCTTACCTGGCTTCATGATCGTTCCTTGTGGGCGGCGCTGGCCACTCATCACAGTGCTTCAACACCCTATCCATTAACCTCTCAATAGACGCGATAGATCTCATCAGATGTCTCACAGTCCGGCAGAGTTCTCCGGGCGCGGCCTCCCCCTCCGACCCCCCCGACTCCACGGCGGCCGCTGCAGCTAGAAGCAGTTCTGATGCCGAGTCTAGAGATGAGGATGTTGAGAGGCCAAGGGATGCCGTGCCGGAATTAGCGTCGGAGTCTGATACTGAAAGAGAAATATGGTTTAACATACACTAAAGTGTGTTATTTCTACAAGGTGGCATACTGTCATTTCCATACATTTTTAACCGATTTCAAAAAAGGTGGTTCTCAATTCAACTGTATTACTTTTTTGTTTCTATTCGTTCGTCGATCCGTTAGATCGCAACTTCAACGTCTGCGTGTTGAGCCTTGAATGTAAGGTAGGGAGTACTCACGCTCGTCCAGGTCGCACGTGGGGTTGGAGTCGCTGTTGTCGGCGCGCGCGCCCCCCGCGCCCCCGCCCCCACTGCCCCCGCTGCCCCCACACTCCGCCCCCGCGCCGCTCTCACCTGCACGACACAACGCAACATTACACATCTGCAACATTAGATATCCCGCGAAAACACTTTTCCTGACATCACGTGCTTGTATTTATGTACCGAAACTCACATTTTACACGCAACCGTTTACAAGTACAGTTCTCGCCAAACTTATTGTCCGGGTTGAAGTTGGCACGAGCTAACTTTGACCCGGCCGCAAAATCGGATATGGACGCTTGCATAACCAGGGGTATGGTGATGCAAGCGTCCATAGGCTACGGTAACCGCTTACCATCAGGCGGGCCGCTTGTTTGCCACCTTAGTGGTATAAAAAAATAAAAAAATGCTGTCAAATATCCTATTTTAGTTTTGTTGACGTACCACTTTCAGCCCCCTCGGCGCTGTCGGCCCCGTCGGCGCTGTCACCGCTGCCGTGGCTCTCGGCGCTGCCCATGCTCTCTATACTGTCTGGACCATCTTCTTCCTCTTCCGGTGGTCTGCAATAAAAAATACAGATATGACGTCATCTTAGAACAGTAAGAGCCGCACTCAGAAACGTCACTTAACCTAATGAATCATTAGCTAATGACACCCAGTATATCTTAGTACACTGACAACAAACGCGAATATGGAAAAATAGGTCAAGATATAGTGGCCACTGTTTGTTAACGATTCATTAAGGTTAAGTGACGTCTCTGAGTTGGGGTGTAAGACAGTGAAGATTCAGCGTCGGCAACGCGCGAGTGATACCGCCAGTGTTGCACACTTGAAACTAAGAATTTTTAAGTATACAACACTATTATTACTTATACAAAGTGGAAACATCGACGCACATCCGAATACCATGAGTTCAGTACATGATTCTTCCTGATGATTGCCCTGCGTTGAAATTTTCCGTAACATTTTTCATCAATTTTTAAATTTGTTGTGCAAAAACATTATATCTATCTACCCAAATTAGATTTATAAATAAAAAAATATTATTTCACTTATTTCGGATCGCGGGCGCGATAGCATTCACCGCGGAGCGTTATAATCGCGTTTTTAGCAATACACTGCGCCCTCAAAAATGACAATATCTGTAATAACCGATCATTTTCTACATGAATGACCTTGCTCATTTTATTTTTGACCTTGAGTGAAACCTTGTCACGACGTTTGTGCGTCGATGTCCCTTCCACCTTGTATATTTTCGTGAATAGCCTTTTTTAAGCCAAAACCTTACCCATGAGATGCAATCTACCTCCTTGGAAAATTAAAATTAAAAGCACTTTAGGCGTTATGTTTAAAATATAAGTGGACTCACTTGGCGCCGGTGCCGTCGCCTTGCTGCAACTCTCTGCTTGCTTCCTCAACGCCTGTATCGTTTGGAGGCTATAGAAAAAAAAACAATTTAAACAGGAGGTCATATGGGGAAGGCAAAAAATAGAAAGAAAGAAAAAATAACCTAAATTAACAATTTAGAAAACACCCCGACACGAAATGTAATTTGCCATTTTGTGGTGGCGGCCATCTTGCATTTGAAATTTATCACAGTGTATAGTATTCTCCTAGTTAAGCCCTTTCATTGATACCCACATTGAGAGAGTTGTGAAAAAATAATTATGTTATTACTATTTTGTAGCGGCCATCTTGGACCGATTTTCATCAAACATAGCTAAGAACACTTCCGACTTATTCACCTTTCAAATAAAATAAAAACATAATCGGTTCATCCGTTCGGGAGCTACGATGCCACAGACAGACACACATACACATAGACACGTCAAACTTATAACACCCCGTCGTTTTTACTTCGGGGATTAAAAACACATTTATTCAGGCACACAACATCCGACAAAAGAGATATAATATATAGAAACGAATTATCTCCGGATCCGGTCCGGATATATCTGATGCTGGCAGTACTTTTCAACTTGTATAGTTAAAACTAGAGAAAGAAAGAAAATCAATAAATATTCTGGGACATTTTTACACAGCACCATCTAGTCCCAAACTACGCAGAGCTTGTACTATGGGTACTAGACAATGGATATAATACTTATTATATACTTTTTTTTTGTAAATATATACTTATAATATATAAGAAACACCCAGACACACACAAACACTTAAGTTTAGCACAATAAATGTTTGTGTCTTGTGGGAATCGAACCCACGACCTCGTGATCAGCAGTCCGGTACTCGAACCACTAGACCACAGACGTCGTCTTAATATATTGTCAATATATTCTCGTCTAAAACGACGCACAATTTTAAGATAAAACGTTGCCGGTTTTACCTACATAATTATTTAAAAACGATCAAAAATACAAAAAAGGAAAACAACATTAAAAAAAATAACAATAGCACTGACAAGTGACAGCTAAGTGCCAAGTGCCAACATAATAATAATATTAACATAACAGTGGTAACCAGTCACCCATCCATGACTTAACTGCAGCAAGTTAATGTTAATACACAACAATGTTACCTTATCGACATCCGTACTCGTCTCGGGCTTGGCACCATTGAATTCGTTCACCGCTTGCATCATACCGAAGAATGAGATACTAAAACAATAGCGAATTGAGGTTTTAGGTTTAAGGATAGCAGACGACCGACTCCGGGGCTAACTCTTGAGAACAATCTCAAGAGCACTCCATTCCATCCTCCATTCTCCTAGCCTTTTCCCAACCATGTTGGGGTCGGCTTCCAGTCTAACTATCAGTATTTTACACGGAGCGACTGCCATCAGACCTCCGCAACCCAATTTCTGGGCAATACCGATATTCGAAGGATAGACTGGTTGTCAGGCTTTTTGACTTCTGACTACCACTAACGATAGAGAATGAGGCCTACAGTTTTTTGTCTCACAAGATGGCGCAACTGTCGAGTTTACATTTCAAATTCAAAATCTTTCACTGTTGGGAAGCTACGCTATCCCCGAGTGACATACACTCATACCATCTCGCCTGTATTCCCCGAAGGAGTAGGTAGAGGCATACTAATGTACACCCACATTTCTCCGGTAAGTTTAGGTCCCATGTAACAGTGGGCGAGCCTATTGCCATCAAGCGGGCACAAATCTAGACTCAGAGCTGCTACTTCCGAATTTCACAGAAACCCAACAACACACAACGACCCGGGGATCGAACCCAAGACCTACCACTAGACCAACGAGGCACGGGTGACAGGCTATAATTATAAGAAATACTCAAACCACCGTGGGCGAAGCCGCTGGCGGAAAGCTAGTTTAGTAATATGTAATAACGTCAAAATATACTTACATAGCAGCTCTTAGATGCCCACTACTGAACATCGGCCTTCCCCACAGCCCACTTTGAAAAAAAAAAAGATTCATCGGTTAAAAAGATATGTTATTACCAGTACGTCAACCATGAGTTTTATCGAATGGCTTTCGATGGGTTTTTTACGCATCGAAACGCTGTAATCTCATAGTAGATTTTAGTACCTTACGTAACCGCTTGAGGCGCTGCGAGGGTTTTCCATACAAATATTTTACGGCGTCGCTAGCGAGTCTAGTGAGAAAAACTCATGGTCGAGGCACAGGGGTCGGAATAGGTAGAGTTTTTAAGTACCAAATGACGTACGAAATCTTAACATGGATGTTGACATTAATTACCTATATATTTTTTATTATACTTAAGAGCTACGCTGTTGTCGGTGCAGCGTCTTCCACTGCTCTCTGTTGAGAGCCAACTCCTGGACCTCCTGACGTCGCGACTTTCAGTTTCTGTGTTATGTAGCTCATTCTTGGCTACCCTTTCCTCTCCTTCCCTATATCTTTTCTTCTACGATGTTTTTTATGAATTCGTCGTGGCGTATAAGGTGGCCTATCATTTTACCCCTTCTATTCTCTGTCTTGCAGTAGCCTTCTTTTTTCTCTATACAACTTCTTTTTACTAAAGAATTAATTTTTTTGCAACGAAATAAAGATCTGCCTATTTAGTTTTGTTTTAAAAGTAGTTAAAAAAGTTTAAGAAACCTATATATCAATCCTGGTTATAATTTTAGAAGGCTAAATCAATTCCAGGATTTAGGACATATCTATAAGATTTCGTTTTCATCATTTGGTACTTAAAAACTCTACCTATTCCGACCCCTGGTTATTAAGGTGTGGACGAAGATGATACTTAATTATAACCAGATATCGGCGAAGGTAGTGCTATTCACGGGAATCAGTGACCGTTAACTTAACATGGATATGCCGTCTAAATCCCGGCATACATGTTACATACTAATTTATATCACATTGACGAGCAATTGTAAAGTAATTGTAGTTGTACACATGACGACATATCATGCCACCCGTTTCGGGTATAATCAGATCCTACCTATTGACCAGTAAGTAATATGGCAAACACCACTGTGCGGGACCAGTTAAACCAGAAATAAGTAGTCTGATATGACGCAGTGCATATTCATGGTATCTTTAACAGTATAACTTAATTTACATCAACATTTCGAAAATTATTCCCGTGAACCCCGAAAATCGCGGGACATGTCCATATTAACATAATCATTCAGGGTCATTGACCGAAAATAGCACTGCCTACGCCGATCACTGATTATAACAAATCAACGCAAGGTGTTATATGAAAAGAGTCTAGTTATCCTTACTAATATTATAAATGTGAATCGATTTAAATAAAATTTGGTACACGTGATAGTCTAGAGCCTGAGAAAGGACATAGGCTACTTTTTAATGCGAAAAAGGGGCTGTAAGGGGTTAAAATAGGGGGATGAAAGTGACAAGAAATACCCTATAATAAGCTATTTTAATAATAATAAGCTATTTTCTAATAAAACGTCATGGTATGCTTACCTAAGCAGCTGTTTCCTCTGCTGAGCGCACAGCGTCCGCGGCGTGAGGCAGTCGCACCGGTGTTTGTACCCCGACCACGCGCTCACTGACAACAAATAATCACAAGTTATGATTTAAACTAGGACCTCATTAGCTAAGTGATCCGATCTGTAGTGTGTAGCGTGTAGTGTGTAGCGTGTAGTGTGCAGTGTGTAGTGTGTAGTGTGTAGCGTGTAGTGTGTAGTGTGTAGCGTGTAGTGTGTAGTGTGTAGTGTGTAGCGTGTAGTGTGTAGCGTGTAGTGTGTAGTGTGTAGCGTGTAGTGTGTAGTGTGTAGCGTGTAGTGTGTAGTGTGTAGCGTGTAGTGTGTAGTGTGTAGCGTGTAGTGTGTAGTGTGTAGTGTGTAGCGTGCAGTGTGTACTCACGGTCGTGCGGCGTGGTGCGCGCGGCCATGTCCCGCAGGCGCGCGCTGGTGGAGGCGCGCTGGTGCGGCCGCAGGTAGCGCTCCAGCCGCGCGCGCGCCGCGCCCACCCAGCCCCAGCGCGCGCCGCCCCCGCCGCCGCCCGCGCCCGCGCTGCCCCCGCCCACCGGGATCATCTCCACCTGACAACAAGGAACGTTCCATTGTGTTATACAGGTATTGTGGCCTCCTAAGATAATTAAATCTCCATTCTGTATAACACAACATCCTAAAGCGAATCCTACTCGCTAAGTCGAAATCTTCCTTCACATGCTAAAGAAGGTCATCAAAAGCCCATACAACTCAGCCCAAATTTGTACCGGAGGTACATGACAGCTGTCAAGTTGATAGTTCTTACTATGAAATCATTACGAAACAGATAATAGTGTGACAAAATGGCGTGATTGTGCTTAAATTAAAAGTTTTTTTCTCATCCCCCAGTCAACATTAAAAAAAGTACGACTAGAGTTTTAACCAGCGTAATACAGGGTATTTTTTCCAATGAGTGTACCTCCGGTACATAATTTGGGCCGATTTCGATGACCTCCTTTACGTCTCAAGGTGACGTTAGCGACATCTATTGGTAAGCAAATGGCTTAGCGGTCATAGCGTCTGGTATTTTGAACCGAAGACCTTTTCCTTTATTAAAATAACTGGTAATCTTGGCTTGGAAAATGCTTTAAAAAATACAATAAAATGTCTGCATCCTTTTAGCAGGTGAACCGGACCACTAAAGTTACGCATATCAATAAAAAAACATACCTAAATTTTAAAAAAATCAGAATCTTTTTAATCTTGAATGCAAAGATAGCGCGGAAGTTAAACTTATTGTAGCTATACTAAGTATTTATCTATCCAGAGATAGCGAGTGTTTACGACGAATTAAACAAAGTTTTCTTGAAATATAAGTTTACTGATACTGAAGCTTAACAATTTTGCACATGGAACTTTTGGAACAAGTAACAAGTAATGATTTGCAATTTGATTTTAACGAAGGAACGAATGAATGTATGCGAGTGAATGTTGAATGACTAGACGATGTAGTGAATGTGTCGTAGACAGCGAGTTGATAAAAAGCGCGAGTCTTGCGCAAAAGTGAATGTAAAGCGGTGATGCATATCATTTTGTGAAAATTTAGGCTAACTATTAATCACTTTATCATGGGATTGTATAGAGATACAAATCATAAGTCATGTTGTACAATCCGAATTGTACATGTTTGCTGACGCAGCGTCCTACATCGGGCGTGCGTCATTTCTGCTTAAACTTAGTATAATAATTAATTTTATTTCAGTACGTAAAACTCGGTGTATGTGTAATTGGTGGCTGTTAGAGAAAGAATAGCCTATATTTTTAGTGTAACTTAACTATTAAACCTTAACTAAAGTGAACTTGCGATCTTTCTCTTTTCTCACATCATAAATCATAAATTTATTGCACTCATGTTTGTTTACAATGTTGGTATACATTAGGCTTTATTTCAAAACATGAACCCTGTTAGGGCACAGCAATACGAGTATAAGTATTTGCTTACATCTAATTATAGCTAATTTTATAAATTTTATAATATTAAAGTCTATATAATACAGTAGTTAGTAGATGTTGTGTTTATAGTAGTGTTTATAGTGTAGTGTATCTAGTAAGCATGTATTTTTGTATGTATGGGTCTATGTAAATAACATTTTGATTAACTATTTAGTAGTTTATTTTTATTTATTTTGCACCAACAATAAATTAAATTATGTTAATTTTTATTTATTATTATTTTTTTTTTTTTTCTCACATCTCAACTTAACTGCAACTTTAACTATTAACCCTGTGCAAGTGTGCGAAACCGTTCACATGTTTAACATGTTGTATGTTATCAATACTACACTACGTTGAAGCAGTGCAAATAATTTAATTACCACCCTGTATAACTTCATATGACGTCATCCGCCGTACTCGTACTAGTGGTGCTAACGCGTACTGAGAGCGTTTACGTCATTTTTAACCCCCGATGCAAAAACGACGGGGTGTTATAAATTTGATGTGTGTTTGTGTGTGTCTGTGGCATCGTGGCCCTCAGATAGGCCGTATACTTACTTGCCGACGCAACCAAAAAAAAATACCAGTCACTTGTGTTTCGGCCCCTACATAAATGGTACCGTATAATTTTTAATATTAGCAAGTATCAATATAATTTGTATTTGTCGTAATATTAGCTGTTGCGTAATATTTTTAACCCCCGACGCAAAAACGACGGGGTGTTATAAGTCTAAGTGTGTCTGTCTGTGGCTTCGTAGCTCCCCAACGGATGAACCGATTTTGATTTAGTTTTTTTTATTAGAAAGGTGAATTAGTCGGGAGTGTGCTTAGCTATGTTTGATGAAAATCGGTCCAAGATGGCCGCCGCCACAAAATAGCGAATTACATATTTTTTCACAAAACTCTCAATATGGATATCAAATGAATGGGCTTAACTAGAAGAACACTATACACTATGATAAATTTGAAATCCAAGATGGCCGCCACCACAAAAATAATCAAATTGGTCGAGTAATTTTTGAGTTCATTCTTTAAAAACAAAATGAATACTAAACTAAGGTTTTTTTTACATAGCTGTACTCCGCGGTTTTTATTTATTTATTTGCTTCAACCTTTATTAGAACGGCCGCAGGCCACTTACACTAAGGCTAATATTCAGAGACGAAGCTAAGCATTAAGTAACGCTTCCGTATGTCAATTTTTTTTTACTTGTCCGCGTAAAAAAACATTATTTTTATGTACCCAAATTAGATTCATAATTAAATAATCATGATTTCATTTATTTCGGATCGCGCACGCGATAATATTCACCGCGGAGCGTTATAATCGGGTTTTTAGCTATACACTGCGCGCTCAAAAATGTCATTATCTGTAATAACCGATCATTTTCTACATCAATGACCTAGGTCAATCTATTTTTGACCTTAAGGGAAACCTTGTCACGTTTGTGCGTCGATGTCCCTTCCACCTTGTAAAATGTTGAAGAAATATTATTTTAAAATAATATAACGCTTTGCGTCTGGCGGAAGTTATGACTAACGAAAAGTGTCTAACTTTTCGTTAGTCATAACTTCCGCCAGAAGCTCTAAAGCTAAAGGGTCAAAAAAAATTCAAAATTCAAAATATTTTATTTCAAATAGACCATATAAATAGAAACTTTTGAACAGTCAAACTAGTTGCTCGGTTCCAAAAACGTAGGAATTATGGAGAAGAGCCGGCAAGAAACTCCATAGTCACTCTTTTAAAAAAAGATATAGTGAGACAGTAACATTTTTTTGTTGTGAATAATATGAGTCTATTGCAGTTTGATGTGTAAGGATTAATAAAATATAAAAGAAAACAGCCATAGCAGTAAGAGCCGACCAGTCCCGACAGACAGCACCCGTTCACGAGCATGACGTGTGTATCAGCGCCGTTTGACTCAACCATGTTGTAGGGAATAAAAAGACCCGACACACAACGCCACCATCAGCAGAACATTTAAGTGAGCATGACAAACTCAAACTGCAGGGCTAGGCTGGTTTATATTATATTATACATCAATGGGTAATATTTAGATCAAATGGGGGCCTTTAAATTAATATTTAGATCAAATGGGGGCCTTTAAAAAATTATAATACATACCTTAAAAGTTATAGTAGACGCTGCTTTGAAGTTTTCCAGTATTTTGCAAAACCTCTCTACGGCATACCTGTAGAATTAAAAAGATATTTTAGGGTCATTTCATCAAGTCGCTTAATAACAATTATTAACACTTACTATGTCCACCTCTTCTCCCTCAATCTCCACCTACTTACTTACTATGTGGTATTATTCTATAACTCTGTCCACCTCTTTTCCCTCAATTTCCACCTATTCATCTCTCTTCTCAACTCTGTTACATTGTCTCTCTCTCCTTTTGTAAGCAACACGGTCAAAACAACACATAATTACAGTAACAATACGAGCTCTCTCTCTGGACACGTCCTCTCTCTCCTCACCCACCCTTCTCTGTCCCTTAACCACCCTTTCTCTATAAATTCTTTGACTGCACTGCGCTTTCACTCTCCCCTCTCCACCTTACCACATACTATGATACATTATACATAACATTAACAAACTCTCTCCATAGGTTTGTCAAACGGCCGACACTGGAAGACGGTCTCAACTATTTGTTGCGTTGTCTTACTGTTGCGTTAACCGACACAAATTACAGTAACAATACTTACTCTCTCTGGACACACATCTCTCTCCTCACCCACCCCTCTCTGTGCCAATCACTCTTCCTCTCTCTCCCCCTTTTTTCTCTTGCTCTCCTTTCTCTTTATCCCCCCCCCCCGTTCTCTCACTCTCCCCCTCCTCTCTCTCCACCAATCTTCCTCCTAATGTCTCACTCTCTTTCCCTCCACTCCACCACATACACAATAAATATAAGCATTACGTACTCTTTCTCCATAGGTTTGTCAAACGGCCGACACTGGCAGACGGTCTCAACTATTTGTTTCGCTGTCTCACTCTGTTGCGTTAACCGACACAAATTACAGTAACAATACTTACTCTCTCTGGACACACATCTCTCTCCTCACCCACCCCTCTCTGTGCCAATCACTCCTCTCTCTCTTTCTTTTCGCTCTCTATCTATAAATCTTCCTTCAAATATGCCTCTCACTCTCTCCCCCTCCACTCCACCATACATACACAATAAATATATAAGCAATACGTACTCTATCTCCATAGGTTTGTCAAACGGCCGACACTGGCAGACGGTCTCAACTATTTGTTGCGCCGTCTCACTCTGTTGCGTTAACCGACAGAAATTACAGCAACAAAACATACTCTCTCTGGACACATCTCTCTCCTCACCCACCCCTCTCTGTGCCAATCACTCCTCTCTCTCTTTCTTTTCGCTCTCTATCTATAAATCTTCCTTCAAATGTGCCTCTCACTCTCTCCCCCTCCGCTCCACCATACATACACAATAAATATATAAGCAATACGTACTCTATCTCCATAGGTTTGTCAAACGGCCGACACTGGCAGACGGTCTCAACTATTTGTTGCGCCGTCTCACTCTGTTGCGTTAACCGACAGAAATTACAGCAACAAAAAATACTCTCTCTGGACACATCTCTCTCCTCACCCACCCCTCTCTGTGACAATCACTCTTCCTCCCCTCCCCCCTCTCTCCTCTTTCTCTTCACCAATCTTCCTCCCAATGTATCTCTCTGCACCTCCCTCGCTCTCTCCCCTTCCACTCCACCGCACATACACAATAAATATAAGCATTACGTACTCTTTCTCCATGGGTTTGTCAAACGGCCGACACTGGCAGACGGTCTCAACTATTTGTTGCGCCGTCTCACTCTGTTGCGCTAGCTTGCACAGTTGTTCATGGACTATGGCCGCACCTGCAAATAATAAATTCAAATTCAAATATTTTTATTTCAATTAGACCATATAAATAGGTACTTTTAAAACGTTAAACTAAGCACGGTTGCAAAAAAAGTGGGTCTTATGGAGAAGAGCCGGCAAGAAACTCCATAGATACTCTTTTTTTTTAATATATGTGGTAACATTAACAATTGTTGTGAATAGTAATGAGGATGATGCAGCTTGATGTGTAGTTGCAGAGATTAAAGAGTAGGTAAGTATTAGAATTGAAATTACTGCCATAGCAGTAAGGGCCGACCAGTCGCGACATAACATACTAGCTGTTCTAACCGATGTTACTCTCGTTAGTCTATAGTAGTTGTTAACCGATGGTCTGCGGTCTAAAGGTCCATGGAAGCACTCGAAGTTGTTCACGAAGACATCCTAAATATCACTATAGAACAACCTTTATTTATTTCCATTTAAAATACACTCTACAAAAGAGAAATATACAGACAAAGATTTGACACAGATTGTGATATACCTAAATAAAGGTCATCAAAAGCCCATACAACTCAGCCCAAATTTGTACCGCAGGTACATGACAGCTGTCAAGTTGATAGTTTTTACCATGAAATCACTATGAAACTTTTATGAAACTGATAATAATCTGCCGTAATGTCGTGCGCTTGACATTCCGAAACTGACACTGGCAGTTTTTACTATGAAATCATTACAAAACAGATAATAGTCACAAAATGGAGTGATTTTTCTCAAATTAAAAGTTTATCTTCTCATACCCCAGTCAACATAAAAAAAAGTACGACTAGAGTTGTAACCAGCGTATTATAGAGTATTTTTTCCAATAAGTGTACCTTCGGTACATCATTTGGGCCGGTTTCGATGACCTATTATTACCTGCTTGAGGATTTGGTATTAAGGCAGCTACAAACTATGCTGCATCTACCGGTATGCTTATCTTTTTTGTTGACTGTCTAAGGCTCAGATTCAGAGAAGAGACTCGGCATGAACTTACGCTTCCGTATGTCAAATTGTAATACAAATTTGACATACGGAAGCCTTACTTTAAGCTGAGCGTCGTCTCTGAATGTTAGCCTAAATGACATGGCTAAATTGAATTTGGGCGACTGCCAAAGCAATGTATAAACATTGAACCTAATAATAAAATAATTCTGAATAGCTGAATATTCGCATTTCGCATGATAACAGTTTCGCTAACTTTTTAGATTGTAACAATTATATGTTACAATCCTCAGAACAAATCGTAAAATCTTACAATTAGTACAAACTTCGACAAGTCAAAGATAAACGAACGTCAGATCTAGAACGAGTCAGATGTCACATTTCTTACGTTTGACCGTATTTAATTATCTACAGAAGTAGGTTAAATAACCACATTACCTATATTTGACAACAATTTGAAAAAAAATGAAGTTAAAATCTTTTAATTACTCGATCAGTTCTATAAGAATTATAAGCACATGATAATGAATGAATGAATATTTGAATGTTACGGGCTAGTGACTTTCTTATACATGTCTTTTTATATAAAAACAACCATAGTGTACCGTGCGGCGTGAGCGCGTGTCGGAGCGCGCGCAGGTCCCAGCGCTGCGCGTGCTGCGCGTGCGGCGCGTGCGGCGCGTGGTGCGCGTGCGGCGGCAGCGCGCGCAGGCCCCGCGCCGCCGCGCGCCGGGCGCCGCCCCGCGCCAGCGCGCACAGCACGTCGCGCACGAGCGCGTGCAGCGCCTCCGCGTTGTTGGCCAGGCACAGGCACACGCGGCAGTGGCAGCCGAACCGCCCGCGGTACACCCACTCATCCGTCACCATCTCCACGCTCCTGGGGACCACCCGGAACAATACGATATTACACTCTTGTTTTTTTTCCTGGATATCTATACTAATATTATAAACCTGAAGAGTTTGTTTGTTTGTTTAATTGAACGCGCTAATGTCAGAACTATTGGTCCAATTTGAAAAAATATTTTAGTGATAGATAGCCAGTTTAACACGGAAGACTTATAGACTATATGATCACGCTACCACCAATAGGAGCGAAGTATCAATTAAAAATGTAGCAAAAAAGGGGGAAAAAATTTAACTTCTACGGGAACAAGGTCAGGGGCAAACGCTAATAGGTAATATACAAGGTGGCCGAAGAAGTGACATCCAAAGAAAAAATTTAGATTCCTCTAATCAAGGGATATCCGAAACACCCCATGTATGTTCCGCGATCTTCAGTTGTTTAGAAGATACAATAATTTTACCTCGGCCTGACCTTACAGTATAGCATATATATGACAATATTCAATTCTTTATTGCATTATGGAATGCAATAAAGAATTGAATTGATACTATTTTCTAACCGTACATAGATTAGCTCTGATAATTTGTGTGTAAGTGTGTATGTGTGTATGTGTGCGTGCGTGCGTGAGTGTGCGTGCGTGCGTGCGAGAATATATATGTGTGTGTGTGTGTGTGTACTCACATGTTGGTACCGATGAGCGTGAACATGAGCGCGCTGATCTCGCACCACGAGTGGAACACGCCGAGCAGCCACTCCTCCACGGGCGCGAACTCCGCCGCCGACTGGCGAGCCAGCCGCTCAGCTTCTGAACAATCATAAAACAACGTCACAGGCTTTTTTCTAAGGGACTTCGAGTCAAACAACAGTTCGAGTCCTGCCCGCCAGCCGATTTTTAACCGACTTCAAACAAGAAGGTTTTCAATTCGACTGTGTATTTGGAAAAACATAGTTAGGAAACCTGCATGCTTGAGATTGCATGGCATGACGAATCCAAGTCACGCACCTCAGATTTTTTGAAATCATATGCGTAATTATCACTCGCTTTAACGGTGAAGGAAAACATCGTGAGGAAACTTGCATGCCTGAGAGATATTCTCGACGGCATGTGAAGTCTGCCAATCCGCATTAGGCTAGCGTGGTGGACTATAGCCTAATCCCTCTCATACTGAGAGAAGACCAGTGCCCAGCAGTGGGATAGTATACAAGGTGGAAGGGACATTGACGCACATCCGAATACTATGAGTTCAGTACATGATTCTGGACCCCCCTGCGTTGAAATTTTCCATAACTTTTTTCATTAATTTTTCACTTTTCAGCTGTTTTTTACTTAAACATGTAAAAAAATATTATTTCTATCTTTTCAAATTAGATTTAGAATTAAAAAATCATTATATCATTAATTTAGGATCGCGCGCGCGATAACATTCACTACAGACCGTTATAATCGCGTTTTTAGCAATACACTGCGCGCTCAAATATGACAATATCTGTAATAACCGTTAATTTTCTACATGAATGAGCTAGGTCATTTTGTTTTGACCTCGAGTGAAACCTTGTCACGACGTTTGTGCGTCGATGTCCCCTCCACCTTGTATGGGTTGATGAAGTATATCAACATACCTATGCCGCACACGTAGTGCAGCAGCGCGGCCTCCTCCTCGGCGGTGACCGTGTCTGTGTCTTCATAGTCCAGCATCTCACTGCCGGACAGTCTGTCGACAAACACACTGTCATCTTCAAATATATAGGTGAAAATCTCGCGTAGTATCTTACGAGTAGTAGTAGGAACATCAGAGTATTAGTAGTAATTTTAGAGTAGTAGTAGTAATATCAGAGTAGTGGTAGTAGCAGTAACCTCAGGGTAGTAGTAGTGATAGCAATCCCAAAGTAGTAATAGTAGATAATATCTCAGAGTAGCAGTAGGAACCCCAGAGTAGTAGTAACCCCAGAACAGTAGTAGTAACCTCAGAGTAGTAGCAGTGATAGTAATCCCAGAGTAGTATTAGTAACCCCAGAACAGTAGTAGTAACCTCAGAGTAGTAGTAGTAGTAGTAGTTATCTCAAGAGTAGTAGTAGTAGTTTTCGACGAGTAGTTGTAGTAGTATTCTCAGAGTATTAGTAGTAGTAGTTATCTCAGTTGTAGTAGTATTCTCAGAGTATTAGTAGTAGTAGTTATCTCAGTTGTAGTAGTATTCTCAGAGTATTAGTAGTAGAAATCTCAGAGTAGTAGTAGTATTAGTACTAGTAGTAGTTATCTCAAAGTAATAGTAACAGAGTACTAGCAGTAACTGACTGATACACCTTCCATTTCATCTTTTGCTGTCGCGTCGTCGTGTAATAATAAAATAACTCACATGTCAGTCTGTGGCTCTAGCGGCGATTCCTCCTCCAGTGGTATGTCCTCCCTCACGCCTTCTTCTGCCGACGCGAGGAGCTGTTCATACAAACAAGATGGTAACAGAGTTAAAAAAGATTTACCTCACTCAACCTTAAGGCATACAAAAAAATATAGGTAGTATTTAAATATAAAGGTTTTTATGTAACCAGTGTGTAAAGGAGGTCATCGAAATCGGCCCAAATGATGTACCGAAGGTACACTTATTGGAAAATATACTCTTTGTTACGTTGGTTAAAACTCGTCGTACTTTTTTTAATGTTGACTGGGGGTAGAGAAAAAAACTTTTAATTTGAGAAAAATCACGCCGTTTTGGCACACTATTATCTGTTTCGTAATGATCTCATAGTAAAAACTGTCAGTGTCAGTTTCGGAATGTCAAACGCACGCCATTACGGCAGAATATTATCAGTTTCCTATTGATATCACGGTAAAAACCAGTAAAAACTATCAACTTGACAGCTGTCATGTACCTCCGGTACAAATTTGGGCTGAGTTGTATGGGCATTTAATGACCTCCTTTTGGCAGAAAAGACTTTGGTTAGGTTAGGTTTTGGTACTAAAAAATAAAGTTGTCGTCTACGAAAGTTTGAACTTTCTGGGGTTGACTTATGAAGTACTAGCTTTTGTCCGCGACTTCGTTCCCGGAAAACTAAATTTTTTGCCCAGTTTGTGCAGCATTTAGCTTCTATTTAGTGTGATGATATATAGCCTATAGCCTTCCTCGCTAAACAGGCTATCTGACACTCAAAAAATTTCAAAAATCAAACCAGTAATTCCTGAGATTAAACTGAGTTCAAACTTGACGTTAGCGAATCTGCGGGAAAAGCAAGTTGTTTATAAAAATACCTGCAGTATGTCCTCGTGTCTTATGAGGAAGTGTTCGGGGTCGGGCGCCGGCGCGTCGGCGCTCAGCAGCGGCAGCAGGAACTGGCCCATCGCCGGCGCCTCCGCCTGCTGACACAAACAACAACAAATAAATACTCAAGTAGACAGAAAAGCTTTGATAACCTAATTATGTGACATTGGGAATACATTCGGGCATTTTGGGCATAAATTTCTGGATATATTCCCATTTATCTAAGTGTATGCCCAAAATTTCAGGCACATTGCCCATCTCATTTATTTATGCCCTGTAATTGGGAATGTATTCCGACATTTTGGGCATAAATATGCCATATGCCCAAATATATTCCCATTTACAGGATATAAATATGTATATTGTATGCCCAAAATGCAAGTTACATTGCCCCTTTACTAACGATACGCCCTTGCTTCGTTACTATTCTTATAATTGTATGTAAAAGTAGTCCAAGGACATGCAGATGTTCGCACAAATGATTCTTAAATAACGTAAAGAAAAGATTATGGGAAAATCTCACGAGATTGGCACAAAATGGGCGTGTGTGCGAACAAGGGCGGATATCGGGGTGTTTTCCACAACTCCACGTCAATGCGTGTATTTTGCGTGCGGGTGGGAAAGTTTAATGTTCATTCGAACCACCCCAACTCCTTAAGGAAGGCTAGCACATTCCTGATGTTGCTGACGACTGTGAGACATGTAATACTCACCGATGCCTTGTGTTGATATCCGTTGCAGTCAACATCGACAGCCGCTGCCTCCTTCAACGATGAACTGTCTGAAGAGCCCGCTGAAAATATGCACACCGATAAATGTTTTTGTCTTTCAACCAACCTAAGGCTGTTTTTCCACCACGGTCACCGGGACGTCACCGTCAACGGGATGACGGCGAGATAATTCAATTCAATTCTTTATTGCATTCCATAATGTATAAAGTTGTTGGTTAGTTACAGTAAGTGTCAATTATGGACCCTGTCGGGCACAGCAAAGTCTTAGTAAAGTAGAAGAGAGGAGGAGCGTTTCTTTTTTTGAAATTAATTAAAATTAGATGGATGATGGATGGATGGTGTTATATTTATACATTTACTTTTAATAATTTACTCAATTATTATTATTTATTATATTTTCTAGTGTATTATTATTATTTATAGTATACACTATACAGTTATTATTTCTGTTCGGTCACGTTGACGTGACGGGCGTGCGGTGGACATACGGCCATAGCACAGTGTAACCAGTGATTCGGCTCGGCCGTCTAGACAGGTCAACGATGAGGTGCGGTGCGGGGCAGAGCGGCGTCCCCCCACCGCTTCGCAGGCGGCCCGTCCGCCCGACCTACACTGCGCGTCGGTACGGACTTTCGCTAATATTACCAATTTATGCCGATGCGACAATTTTTCAATAATACGTTCTACATGTGGAGTCTACGGTTGTTATTCGGCATCGTACAGCAGTAAAAATGGAAACTTGAGATTTTAAATTCGTTTGTATGTGAGGATGAGAATCAATTATATCGAAAATTTAACAACCGAAAATTAAAATCGCCAAATATTTGTCAGTTACGCATCTCTACGTAGATAAATAAACTGGAGATTTTAACCTGCGTTTTATTGATTCACTTCGGCCTTTTACGAAGAGTAAACATTAAATCGCGAAAGTAACATCTTTCTAAAAATCAATACTACTACACAACTAACGCATAGATTAATTTGAACTTACAAACATATCACCTGTAGGAACGTAAGTACTGCAAAATGTTCTTTATGACAACCCTAAGATATTTTTTGTGTCTAGACGATTGTCGGCATTTAGCGTCCGCACAAAGATAGCTCACTATTAGAATTTATTACACTATGGCCAATTGGCCATAGTAAATGTATGTATCGATAAATAGGCCGCTGTCCTCACGTTGACGGTGACGTCCCAGTGACGGTGGCGGTGGACAAACAGCCTAAGGTTGTCTGGTAGAGAATGCCTAAGGCATTAAGACCGCCTTCGTACACTCTGTACAGCAAAACATGTATACACTAACAAAAGTGCTAAATCGATTTTCTCCTAAAGTACTAATAGAACCTTAATAGAACCTTTGTGATATTACGTACACAGTATTTACGAACCAGAACTATAGTGACATTGGTGTTATCACAAAGTTTGCAATCGTTCATTCATGAAAAAATCGCTTTAGCACTTTTGCTAGTGTTTAAATGGCTGTGACTGTAGATTAAGAATAAATAAATAAATAAACGTCACAAAAAAGCAAGGAGGTTACACCTTGAGATAGGATTTAGGAACCCTTCAAATAGTCAATAGTCGAGGTACGACTGGGGATTTAAATTTTTCAGTTTCTTTTTTTATAGTGTCACTATTATGACAAAAACAAATAACTTTACCCTCTAAATCCTCCAAAATGAGGTCATCAAAAGCCCTCAACTCAGCCCAATTTCGTACCGAAGGTACATGACAGCTGTCAATTTGATAGTTTTTACCATGAAATCACTATGACACTGATAATATTCTGCCGTAATGGCGTGCGTTTGACATTCCGAAGCGGACACTTACAGTTTTTACTAAGAAATCATTATGGAACAGTTAATATTGAGCTAAAATGGCATGATTTTTCTTTTTTTTTCTCATCCCCCAGTCAACATTAAAAAAAGTACGACTAGAGTTTTAACCAGCGTAATACAGGGTATTTTTTCCAATAAGTGTACCTTCGGTACATCATTTGGGCCGTTTTCGATGACCTCCTTTATTGTAGATTCTAAAAAAAAACCGGTCAAGTGCGAGTCGGACCCACATAAATCTAAAATTAAGAGCTTCTATTCGAGTTGGAACTTTATAGATATGATTAGTGGACTTACAGGCGTCATCAAGCTCAGTCCACTGGTCGTCGGAGTCGGAGTCGGCGCCCACGTCGGACGCGTCGGACAGTGCGTCGGACAGCGCCTCCGAGCGGCGCACGCGCACGCACACCGCGCGCCGCGCCGCCGCGCTGCGCCGACGGGACATCTGCCCGGACACAATATGTTTAACATTTTAATCTAAAAATAATCTTGCCGGCTTGTCTCAATAAGTCCCACTTTTTTAGAACCGTGCAACTATAGTCTGAGCGGAACTAGTTGGCCGCAGCTTAGGTATGTCAGCGGCGGGACGGAGGGGCGGGGTCGCCTGCGCGCGGTGGAACGGAGCAGCGGGGGCGTTTGCTTTTATTCACAGGAACCCGGAGGACGGGGGGTGAGGCTGCCTCACCCCCCGTCCCTACCTAAGGCGCGGCCAACTAGTTCCGTGTGGACTATAAATAATGTCATTAGACCTCACCTCTTTCCCTTTAGCGATGGGTCGCCGTCTAGGGGCGCGCTGGGGTCTCGATTGCCGCCTCGGGCGCCCCCCGCGACCCCCCGACCAGGACGACGACGAGGAACCACTGCCGGAGCCGCGATGGCCCATCTGGAAAAAAGATCCAAAGGGGTATATAGGTATCCCAATCACATTACCAAATAAAAAAAATTAAGAATCATAAGTTAGGCACAATTTTTGTACAAAAATCACCCAAAATCTATAATAGCAATTTTGAATATGACTTGAATATGAATGATCACAAGTGCCAAATATACCATGGGACTATCACCTGCCATGGTATATTGCCCCTATAGCTATGTACTGTAGAGACCCAAGGAGGTTTCTACAGAGGCTGCTTCCTAAAAGCCCTGGTTGGCATCAAGAGCTGTCATTATTGAATAAAAAATATGTTTTGAATTTAAATGTAGTTGAATTGTTTAGAAGACTTGAAGAATATTTCAAATGTCAGTCTAGTATTAGCCTTCAGATTGAATAAACCGCAGCATCTGCTGTGTTCCGATAATTGTGTGTTTCCTTTTGTTTTATCTTTCAGGTATCACTCCCGTGGAGGACTGGGTAAGCCTCCACAGTACCTAAGCTTCATTGATTTATAAAAAAATATGTACTTATTTTTGCTTGTTAATTGAAAAGGATTACATAAATGTAATCTAATATCAACCTTCACGGATCGAACAGGGTTTTCTTAACATGTTGTAAATACAGGAAAACCATTAGTGTTATGATCTACACAAGTGATACACCTCAGTTTTTAAGTCTCATTTGCCTAACTAGCCTGTCACTGACTAGTTGGCTACATTATCCTTCAAATTCACAGATAATAAATAATGTTGCCACATTATTGCTATGCAGCAAGGTATCTATACTAATAATATAAAGACGTGCTAATCTCAGAAACTACTGGTCCAATTTGAATAATTCTTTCAGTGTTAGATAGCCTGTTAAACAAGGAAGGCTATAGGCTATATATCATCACACTACCACCAATAGGAGCTGAGTATACATTAAAAATGTTGCAAAAACGGGGGAAACATTTCAACTACTATGGGAATGAAGTTGCAGGCGACAGCTAGTCACTAGATAAGGGGGCGTTCATAAAATACATGAGATGTTTAAGGGGGGAGGGGGTCGAGTCAAATCTCATCTAATCTTACGTTGGAGAGAGGGGTCTCGGCAAATATCACAGAATTTTTTTTTCTGATTGTAACAACAAAAAACTATTTTTATTACACTTATAATTAAACTTTCAGCAATATTAATTACTAGTCTTAACTAGTCGTAAATAAAACCACGAAGCATTTTTTTTTTCTTTTTACAATAACAATTATTTTATATTTTATGTATTTATGTATGTACTTGTATTATTTTATGTATATTCCAGAAAAATATTGTTTTCTTTTACTTTGTTTCTTTTTCTTTATTTTATTATTATTATTATCATTATTATTTGTATTTATTGTACACTTGACTCCTACCCCTGATATCACTAGCAAACGATCACTCAAAGGTTTGCTGGTAGAAAACTCATTGTTGAGTTAAGCTCGCCTATGTACATTGTTTATTTTAATTATTATGATAAGTTTATACATTCTATGTGTGTACAATAAAGAATAAAGAAAGAACAATCCAATGGGTTTATGTAAGAAACCGACATTTTGAAAAATCTCATGTGAGATTGGGGGATGAGGGGATTGAATAAAATCTGACGACATCTCACCAGGGGGGGAAGGAGGGATAGAAAATTTAAAAAAACACCTCAGGTAATTAATGGTAGCAGTAATTGATGATGTCTGTGGTCTAGTGGATTGAGTACTGGTTCCCACCGTACACAAATATTCATGTGATAAAATATATGTGTTTGTGTTTGTCTGGGTGTTTCATATTTATTATGAGTACTTATGTATTTACAAAGTCAAATGTTTTATTTCACATATATTTATGTGATGAATATAAGTATTTGTGTTTGTCTGGGTGTTTCTTTTGTATTATAAGTATGTGTTTGCACAAAAAAGTATATAAGAATTATATCCATTGTCTACTACCCATAGTACAAGCTCTGCTTAGTTTGGGACTAGATGATGTTGTGTAAAAATGTCCCAAGATATTTATTATTATTTCAATTAAACAATATAGGTATTATTATAGGACCAATTCAGTAGGTACTTTCGAAAATTCAAACTTGTGTCACGGTTCCAAAACGTGGATCTTATAGAGAAGAGCCAGCAAGAAACTCCATACACTCCTTTAAAAAAAAATCTTGGTTACATTATTATTATTTTATTTACAATCTTGTTTTGGAAAGCCACTGAGAATAGTGCAGTTTGCATAAGATTTTACTTACTTGATTTTAAAAAGAAACTGTAAAATATTGCAATAACAAGTAAGAGCTGACCCTGAGCCCTGAAAGACAGAACCCATTCACGAGAATGACATGTGTAGAAAAAACTATATCCATTGTGCAAGCTCTGCTTAGTTTGGGACTAGATGGTGCTGTGTAAAAACGTTCACAGAATATTTGAGTGTTAAGTGTATGTTTCAAAAATCTTACAATAAATGAGAGAAACATTAAATTATTAAAGTATAGTGATTTTGACATGTAACCAAAATTGCTAATTTTATACTAAGAACTTCTATTTATTTAGATAACCACCTGAGGATTAGAATTTCCAAATAAAAATCAGTTAGATCAGAAATGTGAAAAAAAAATCTAGCTTATCAACATCAAAATTAAAATTCCTCAAGTACTAAGAAAACAGGTTTTTCAAGTGTTATAATTAGTAAGTAACAATCAATATCCTAACCCACAAAAGTATGTATAATTTTCTTATGATGTACACAAATCGACAAACATAGGTATTTATTAGCAAATTAGGGGTCATTGACACCTCGGTTTGAAGAGTCAAAGGCGACAGTGTCGAATTTTCCAGCCTCATTGAGAAAAATACATGTCAGCCATATTGGTACTCACCGCTATTTCGAAGAGTGATGGAAAGTCCTGCTGCGGTTCTCCATCAGCCAAACCAGCGAGGAGACCAAGCTCAGCGCTCAAATCTGCCAGTTCAGCCCCGATGCGATCCGCCCGATCCGCGTCACCCAGCTCATCTTTCAAGATGTCACCGATCTCGTCAGAGACCGCGGCCACAGCTGAAGCAACCTCATCAGATGGAAGACCTTCCTTGCCCAACCCCTCGCCACCACCGGCGAAGAGTTCCGACTCTTCTCCTGTGCCTGTCCCACTACCACCTAAACATTTCTCCATGGAAAACATCATTTAAAAACCGAATAACACAACTCATACGATAAACCTAACATCTAAAGTCACCGCTGGTCCTTAAAGATCACTCGAAAACAGTTAACTCGGTAATTAAAAGACTTGAAACCATTTTTTCATCGGCACCAATATATCCCGAAGTTTTTGACAATACCAATATGGCGACGATATTTTTAGGTATTTTGTGACCAGTTGCAAGCGGATAACGTGACAATATTTTATATGGCAATGTTTTAAGAGCTACCTTCAAGCATAGAGCTTCCATGTGTATATTTTTGTTACTTTTCATATTACTATTACTTATCATAATATTATCTAATAATTTTCGGTCTCTTTTATGCACAAATCCAAATTCCGAGCTTTTCATGAGAATTTTATAGAAAACCAATACAATTAGCTTGACTTGGGAATCATAGGACCTCAAGCGTAGTAGTTGCTTTTACGATCCAGGAACACCTTTTCTTCCACTCTTCTAATTTGCATTTTACCCTATTTATAAAGAGTAGTCTGTATCCGAAAGTTTTTACTCTTTGAACGGGGAAATTAAACTGAAATGAAAAAAGTATGGACGTGGTTTGGGTCGTACAGAAGATAGAAGTTAAAATTTATAATATTGTTATGCTCGTTACCGACAATACCCCAATCCTAGTAAATAGTAAATTAATAGTAATCTTAAATGTTTTGCTATTCACAACCCAGATGTCAGTAATAAAAGTGTATACGCGCTCGTTTATTTTCAAGGACCAAGTTTTTCAAACCACGTTTTATTGGCAACCCTGTAATAACTGTCAAATTCCATGACAGATGACAGTTACGTCACATTTGTTGATTTGACAGAAGCAGATTCTGCGCGAAACACTTGCAAAGTTATTTTCGAATTATATATTTTTCATTATGTTGTATGAAAAGATACAATGCAGGTAAAATGCCGCATTGCGATGCAAGCTGATATAAAAACGCAATTTTTCTAATACAATAAAACGTTTAAATGATTCAGTTTAACAAATGATCCGTCGATAATCGAACCTTTGCTTTTATTCTTTTTTTAAATCCCTAATTAATGTTGTAATTAGGTCAAAAGTGAAAACCGGAAATAGTGTGTACTAATATAGTTTTAAAAAGTAATAATGGCAGTACAGAATAAGGTTTTATATGCGTTTCGGGGGTGGATCGCATTCGTCGCCTTTATGGATTTAGGGACGGCGGGACGTTCTTATATCGAACGGAGATCGTTCCTAAGCAACGCCGCCGACGAACATTTGGACGGTAAGTTGTATTAACACGAAAGAGTGATAGCCTAAGGTCATGTACCACTGAACTACAAAGTCGTAGGTCTCGAGTTCGAGTCCAAGGCACGCACCTCTGCATATTAATCTTACTAATATTGTATATGCGAAAGTAACTGTCTATCTGTCGCGCTTTCACGCCAAAACTACTGAACCGAATTGATGAAATGAAATTTGGTACAGAGATAGTCTAGAGCCTGAGAAAGAGAGCTACTTTTTAATGCGAAAAGGGGCTGTAAGGGGTGAAATAAGGGATGAAAGTTACAAAATATACCTAGACCACGTGGGCGAAGCCGTTGGCGGAAAGTTAGTTATAATATAGCTTGCGCAGCGAAGGCTTCAATCCGTTTAGCGGTTTGAGCTGTGCATTCATAGATCAAATTCATTGGTCAGAGTGTCAGACAGTCAATCATCTTTTACTTTTCATCATCATACCATCACGCCTGTATTTCCCGTAAGGGTAGGCAGAGGCGTACTAATGTACACCCACATTACACGAAGGGGTAGAGTCTAGACCTTGACAAAGGTAATAGGCTACTTTTTATCGCGAAAAAACGATACCAAACCTAACCTACAGACCACGCAGGCGAAGCCGCTGGCGGAAAGCTAGCTAGTAATTAATTATATCTTGCTTATAATGGTAAAGGGAAACATAGTAAGGAAACCAGCATACCTGAGAGATGGCACAAAGTCTGCCAATGCGCATTAGGCCAGCGCAATGGACTATAGCCTAACCCATCTCATTCTGAGAGGAGACCTGTTTTTAGCAGTGGGACAGTTAATGGTAATGTTTCGAACATAACCATGGGCAATTGGCCCTGTTAAAAAATAAATAGCTTAGCGGTTAAAGCGTCTGGTGTACCTAACCAGAAGACGCAGGTTCGAATCCTGCTCGCCAGCCGATTTTTTCCTTCATTAAAAATAACTTGTAATCTTAGCATGGAAAATGCTTTTAATAAAAATACAAAAAATAAAAGGCAAAATTATAGATTAAGCTTTTAAACAGGTTACAGGTTTAAATAGGTTTAAACTTTTAAGCTTTGTTAAGGGTAAGGCCTACCACATTGTATATGCCACTGTAAGAATACTTTGAATTAGTTAGAATCTAATCTAACCTGTATTGAATACCACAAAATAGATTGATGACATCTGTGGTCCAGTGGTTCGAGTACTGGATTGCTGATCATGAGTTTGTGGGTTCAATTCCCACAAGAAACAAACATTGTGATGAATTTAAGTGTTTGTTTGTCTGGGTGTTTCTTATGTATTGTAAGTATGACTTTACAAAAAAAAGTTTAAAAGTATTATATCCATTGTCTAGTACCCATAGTACAAGCTCTGCTTAGTTTGGGACTAGATGGTGCTGTGTAAAAATGTCCCCAGAATATGATTATTTTTTAATTGTGAATTGTACAAAACGTATGTACATATGCTGACCACCTTTGTATCAGTTAGATGAGAACTGTGATCAAACAATGACCCTAAAAATAATGCATAACATTTTTGGTAGGACATTCAACTTCACAATTTTTAAAAAATTGTATTCTTCTCGTTTCAGGAGACTTCACGATATCGCGTATGCTGGGCATGTACTCTGTACTGAAGGCACTTGCGTTAATACACTGCACACTGTACATACACTATAGACCGTAAGTATTCATTTGACAGGGAACGTAACGTTCTCTGCAAACTTATTGTCTGGGTTGGCACGAGCTAACTTTAACCCAGCCGTAAAAATCGTAGAAAGAAAAGTAGTGGATATAAATCATTTATAACGACAGCCTACGACTTGAGCTTTCGTTTTTATTTATTACAATCAAATATTTTTCTTTCTAATCATGCTAGTCATACTGCTAAAAGTTTCGGCACATATTTTGGACATCTTGTATGGCACATCTTGTATGGGTCTGAATGTTGGGCTACAAAAGGGATGCATGAAAGGCAATTGCATGCAGCTGAGATGAGAATGCTACGAGGAATGTGTGGAGTTACAAGAATGGACAGGGTCAGGAATGAGTATATAAGAGGTAGTTTGAAAGTAGCACCGGTTACTGAAAAGTTGTGCAGTAACCGCTTAGCGTGGTATGGACATGTGATGCGTAGAAGTGAAGAGCATGTTACCAAAAAGGTTTTAAGCATGAATGTGGATGGATATAAGGGAAGAGGAAGACCTAAGAAAAGATGGATGGACTGTGTGAGAAAGGATATGACCACAAAGGAAGTGAGTGATGAGATGACGGCTAATAGAGATGTATGGAAGAAAAAGACATACTGCGCCGACCCCAAGTGAATAGGGATAAGGGCAGGAGGATGATGATGATGATGAAATATTTTTCTTTCTCCGATTTTTACGGCCGGCCGTAAGTTACCTCGTGCGACCTTCAACCCGGACAATAAGTTTGCCGAGAACTGTACGATTGTATTTCTGAAGGCACAGGTTTTGGTCTGTTTGACGACGTCTGTGGTCTAGTGGTTCGAGTACCGGACTGCTGATCACGAGGTCGTGGGTTCGATTCCTACAAGACACAAACATTTATGTGATGAACTTAGGTGTTTGTGTTCGTCTGCGTGTTTCTTATTTATTATAAGTAGGTATTTACAAAAAAAAGTGTGTAAGTATTATATCCATTGTCTAGTACCCATTGTACAAGCTCTGCTTAGTTTGGGACTAGATGGTGCTGTGTAAAAATATCCTAAGATATTTATTATTATTTCCTTTATTTCTCTTTATAAATATTATTTGTATTTTTAAATATTTTTATAAAAAAACAGAAAATATAAAAACATTTAAAAATATAAAAGGCCCACCGGTATCGGGAACAGAGTCCAAGCTACCGGCGGTCAGGGCTCCAGGGAAAGGAACCTCCTAACAATACGTGCCGTATCTAGGAGTACCGCTTTCTGTATCAAGCCCTTGATCCAGCCACTCAACGAGAGCCTCCTTAGATGTTGGTCGAGGCTCTTGGCTATTAAGCCATTGGCAGACACAACGATCGGTACAATGATCGCCGAATTCACCTCCCACATGTCGACAACCTCACGTGCCAAATCAAGATACTTTATTTCTTTATCTTTCTCGGCCTTCATGAGGTTCTCATCATGCGGGACGGTGATATCGACAATCATTGCACTACGCTCTAATCGGTCTATCACCACAATATCAGGCTACAATAGTCTTGTCTGTGATAATAGAGCGATCCCAGTACAATGTGGCATGACCATTTTCGAGAACTGGGTCGGGCACATACCTATAGTACGGTACCTCCGATTCCACAAGTTTGTATTTCAAAGCAACTTGCTGGTGGATAATCCGGGCCACCAGGTTATGTCTGTGCAAGTATTCACCGTTAGCCAGACGTAGCGTTGTTTGTTATTTGGTTGTTGTTGTTGTTATTATTATTATTATTTATTGTTTAGGTCTTGTGTATGCTGTGCCTGTCTTCAGAGATCTTAGAATCAATCTTATCATTTACTGCTTACAGAGTGGTATCCATGGGATATTGGTCGTTGACTTTAACCATAATCCTGTACTTCACTGAAGCATTCTACTTCCACTCTACGGACCTCAACTTCTACGTTGTGTTCCCCTGTGTTTTGAACAGTAAGTATTATTTTTAGTTGGGTAGAAAAACAAAAAGTCAAAAGAACAGTATAATTGGGGTGGGCCAGTAAAATGACTGTCTTGTTCATAGACAAGGTTAAGAGCAACCTAAACCGATGAGCATGCATGGGGAGGTTAATAAGCATAGACGAAGCGAAAGTGGTGTGCCAGGATCGTAGCAAATGAAAATCTATAGTCTCTGCCTACCTTTATGGGAAACAGGATTGAAGCTATATATGTATGTTGCTCATAGGACACAAAACTTTAAAGAAACTCAAGACACAGTCTTACAGCAATCTCAGTTTCTGTCTTATTCTTTCTTAGTTCTTACTACTAGCCAATCATAGCCCCCCAATATGGCGGCGCAGAACGCATGCGCGGTAGAACGTTCGGATACACGTACAGCGCAGTTACCGCGAAGGAGAATACCTTCTGGTGCCATACAACGGCACTTGCGCCCAAGGAGTTGCCTGCTTTCGAATATCACCGTAGATAGAATACGGAACACCACACTGCGCTCTAAAACGGGTATAGTGGACGTGGGCAAATTGGGCTGGTCACGTTAGCCGCATGCACAGCGACCGCTGGGCAAGAGAGTCCACACAGTGGGTGCCTGCAGATAGTAAGCGCCGCCGAGAACCGGCCCAGATAGAGGTAGTGGGACGATCTAGACGCATACTGCGGGGACTGGTTCGAGGCGGCACTAGAAAAGAGTACATGGAAAGAGCTCGGGGAGGCCTTTGCCCAGCAGTGGGACAGCAGCGGCTAACTAAAATAACCTAACCTAAATTAAAAATTTAGAAAACCCCCGACACGAAATGTAATTTACAATTATGTGGTGGCGGCCATCTTTATTTGAAATTTATCATAGTTTATAGTATTCTCATAGTTAAGCCCTTTCATTTGATACCCATAATGAGGGAGTTGTGAAAAAATATGTATTCTGCTATTTTGTAGCGGCGGCCATCTTGGACCGATTTTCATCATACGTAGCTAAGAACCACTCCTGACTAATTCACCTTTCAAACAAAATCAAAATCGGTTCATCCATTCGACAAACACACACACACACACAGACACGGCAAACTTATAACACCCCGTCGTTTTTGCGTCGGGGGTTATAAAAGAAAAAAAAATTAAGACTTCAATACTATCCATGTCGACTATTCTATATCTATATACATTTATATGACTATGTCTGTGATCTAGTGGTTCTAGTACCGGACTACTAATCACGAGGTCGTGGTTTCGATTCCCACAGGACACACATATTTAAGTATCATTCAAGCTCTGCTTAGTTTAAGACTAGATGGTGCTGTGTAAAATGTCCCTAAAATATTTTATTTTCTTCCAGTAATAACACTCCTAGGATTGATATACTTGCCCACGAAATTAAAGCTTTTCGGGCAAATTCCGGGCACATCGGGCATGGACAGAGAAGTGGACGACGAGAATACACAGATATTACGCACAATGGGCAACTTCAGACGACGGAAGCCTGGCAACACTGTCAAAAATAAGCATGTGTGATAGTATTGCCATTTAAAAAAATGGCTGAGTAACTTAGAGCCCTAGCTTGGCTGAAAAAACTTGTCAACGTGAATGGAGTTTGATATGATGATTTGATTTTAACCGTGACCAATTAACTTTCATTTGTGTGGATATATTTTAGTTCTCTTATTGACAAACTTATTGTCCGGCTTCAAGTTAGGACGAGCTAACTTCAACCCGGCTGTAAAAATCGAAGAAAGGAAAAAAATTAACTATCTAAATATATAAAACTCAAAGGTGACTGACTGACTGACTGACATAGTGATCTATCAACGCACAGCCCAAGCCACTGGAGGGATCGGGCTGAAATTTGGCAAGAGGTAGATGTTATGACGTAGGCATCCGCTAAGAAAGGATTTTTGATAAATTCTACCCCCAAGGGGATAAAATAGGGGATGAAAGTTTGTCAATTTTAAACCGTTTGGGTTCAGCCCAACCCCTACATATAGGGGTGAAATAGGGGATGAAAGTTCATATGGAACAAAGTAACTATTTCACGCGGACGAAGTCGCGGGCAAAAAGCTAATAATAAATAAAAACGAAAGTTCAAGTCGTAGGCGTCGTTTTAAATCCAAAATTTTCTCCGATTTTTACGGCTGGGTTGAAGTTAGCTCGTCCCAACCTGAAGCCGGAGTTAGTTCGTGCCGGACAATAAGTTTGGCGACCACTGTACCACACAAAAGATCGCTATGTTTTTTTAACTGACGATGGAAGTCGACCAAAGAGCGCTGAAGGACAATCTCGCTCTACCCTAATCAAGGACCACGGCCTTAGGAAGTATAAGGCTAATATTCAGGGACGAAGCTCAGCTGCTTCCGTATGTCAAATATGTATTACAATTTGACATACGGAAGCGTAAGTTCATGCTAAGTCTCGTCTCTGAATATCAGCCTAAGTATCTAGCAGAAGTTGTGGCTACTATAATATACAGTTCACGCCAAACTTATTGTCCGGGTTGAAGTTGGCACGAGCTAACTTCAACCCGGCCGTTAAAATTAGAGAAAGAAAAATATTGGACTGTATTAAATAAAAACCAAATGTTGCTGTTGTTTTAAATAATGATAATCCAATATTTTACTTTCTCCGAATTTAACGGCCTGGTTGAAGGTAGCTCGTGTCAACTTCAACCCGGACAATAAGTTTGGCGAGAACTGGAGGCTTACTCTTGAAAACAATCGCAAAAGCAATCCAATTCCAATCCAAATCCAAGGTTAATTTTAAAGTCGTACTCTTGAAACCAATTTCTTTTATAATGGATTGAAATTGGAATCGCTCAAGCTACCTTCCACATGAAGTTAGCAACGCTAACATCCGCAATAGCGGTGCGCCCCACCTAAGGATTCAAAGGATTGATGGAGTACTTACCTAGTTGTTGTACTGTTTCTGATGTAAATAAATAAATACGTTGAAATAAAACTACTTTTTACGGATTTTATCGCGTTATATTGATATTATTTTAATCCCGACGTTTCGGACCCTTTACAGCGTCCATGGTCACGGGTGACTAAGGTGGTAGGCGTCTTGAAGTTTTGATTACTAACAGCTACCCTACATTAAACCCACGATAAAATCCGTAAAAAGTAGTTTTATTTCAATGTCTAGTATTCGCGTAAGTGTCAGAAATCAATAAATAAATACGGTTTTGGCGGCATTGGCGAATCATTTTTAGTTCACTCAAGATTCGCTCAATATTGAGCCAATATGGCGCTAGTGTTGCATTCAAGAGTACGAAACGTCATAATCTCAATGCCAATGGATCGGAATTGTTTTCAAGAGTAAGCCTACTGTACTGTTATTGATTAATAGACTACTAAAGTACTACACTATGTACTTTTAAATAATATTTGTATTAGTTTTTCCTACCACTAACTTATACTTGCACCATAGCTTTTGTAATAAGTAAGACAAGAGTGAATTTAAATCATTTAAAAAAAACTAGCTTGGCCGTGGTATCGCTTGAGACAAAAGTTAGCAAGTACATTATTAACCCATATACTGTCCCACTGCTGGGCACGGGAGACCCGTGCCCAGCAGTGGGACAGTATATGGGTCTCTCTCTATCTCAGTATGAGAGGGATTAGGCTATAGTCCACCACGCTGGCCTAATGCGGGTTGGCAGACTTCACATGCCGTAGAGATAATCTCTCAGGCATGCAGGTTTCCTCACGATTTTTCTCTTCACCTTTAAAGCGAGTGATAATTACACACATGATTTGGAAAAGTCAGAGGTGCGTGCCTTGCCGAGACCTTTGACGTGCCTATAACTGCTTCATACATACTAAAACTTATCAAAACTTTCACCGCTCAGCTTCTTCGCACCTCTGGTAGAAACGCAGCCTAATACACTTCTCGACAATATTTCTCTCCAATCTTTATGGCCGGGTCAAAGTTGACTCGCGCTGACTTCAGCATGGCCAAAAAGATTGCGGAGAACTAGGTACTATGAGAAATATCATCTATTTCTATACTATAAACTCAATAGCTACTCTAAATAGTGAGTATTATTATATTATACCTCTATGTAAGTGCCAATAATATATAAATAAGTATAAAAGGTGGAAGGGACATCGACGCACAAACGTCGTGACAAGGTTTCACGAAAGGTCAAAAATAAAATGACCTAGGTCATTCATGTACAAAATGTTCGGTTATTACAGATATTGACATTTTTGAGCGCGCAGTGTAGTGCTAAAAACGCGATTATAACGCTCCGCGGTGAATGTTATCGCGCGTACGATCCGAAATAAATGAAATAATGATTTTTTAAATTATAAATCTAATTTAGGTTGGTAGAAATAATGTTTTTTACACGTTCAAGTAAATAATACTGTAGAAAAAATTGAAAAATTAATGTCAAAAGTTACGGAAAATTTCAATGCCCCCCGCATTGATCAGTGGTTCAGAATCATGTACTGAACTCATGGTATTCGGATGTGCGCGATGTCCCTTCCCCTTGTATAATTTTCTACAGAACGCATTTTTATACAATGACAATAGCTTTTTAAACAATATCGTTAAAGTAGTAGAAAATACATTTTGCAATTTTGATGGCGTTCCTTGAGAGGCGTGTATGATTTTTTAAATCCACATGGTGACGCTGAAAATGTTTTGGTCCCGGTCATCGAAATCGGCCCAAATGAGGTACCGAAGGTTCAACTATTGGAAAAAATATTCTGTATTACGCTGGTTAAAACTGTAGTCGTACTTTTTTAAATGTTGACTGGGGGATGAGAAAAAAAACTTTTAATTTGAGAAAAATCACGCCATTTTGGCACACTATTAATAATAATAATAATATATGTAAATATCTGTTTCGTAATGATTTCATAGTAAAAACTGTCAGTGTCAGTTTCGGAATGTCAATCGCACGCCATTATGACAAATAATTATCATTTTCATAGTGATTTCATGGTAAAAACTATCAACTTGACAGCTGACATGTACCGCCGGTACAATTTGGGCTGAGTTGTGTGAGCTTTTGATGACCTCCTTTTACGGCCGGGTTGAAGTTGGTCCGTGCCAATTTCCGCCCGGACACAAAGATTGGCGCGACTTAACTGTACGTTATGTTAGTGCAGCCTAGGCTTTAGGTATAACATATAATTTAATTTGTTTTATTTTAACCACGTTTGATGTTAAAAAGAGTGTTTAGATTTCTAGTCATAATATTTTAAGTTTTTAATTTGATGGGTTGTTTAAGATTATCTGTAATGGTCTAATACTCCCCGAATTTGAACCCAAGAGATTATGATTGTGTGCAAATAATAATATTAAGAAATCTCATAGCAATATTTTTTTTTATTCAATATGCTCAAGAATATGTGCTTTGTAGACAATAGAATTAAATTGTTATACACACAATATCTACTATGGAAATATATCCAAAATTACGAACTCTGGTCTAGTGGTTCGAATACCGGACTGCTGTACGTCAAGACGTCAACCATGAGTTCTATCGAATGGCTTTCGATAGGTTTTTTACGCGTCGAAACGCTGTAGTCTCATAGCAGATTTTAGTTCCTTACGTAACCGCTAGAGACGCTGCGAGGGTTTCCCATACAAATATGTTACGGCGTCGCTAGCTAGAATCGCTAGAGTCTAGTCAGAAAAACTCATGGTCGAAGCACTGATCTGGTCTGGGTTCGATATTACCACAGAAGTCTCTGAGTCTTTCTTATATATAATAAGTATGTATTTACAAAAAAAAGTATATGAAAGCTATAACCTAACCGTCTTGACTTACGTGAGTAAGGAGCATGATTCGGATGTTTTGTATATTCCATCGATTAACAATCGATTACTATTAAAATAATCGACTCCAAACATCACTAGTTACATAACCCCAAACTAAAATAACACCCCGTCGTTTTTGCGTCGGGGGTTAAAAAATAAAATTGACTAAAAAATTGAATTTAACGACGTCTGTCGTTCGAGTACCGGACTGCTGATCGCGAGGTCGGGTTCGATTCCCGCAAGACACAAACATTTATGTGATGAACTAAGGCGTTTGTCTTTGTTTGGGTGTTTCTTATATATTATATTTACAAAAAAAAGTATATAAGTATTATATTCATTGTCTAGTACCCATAGTACAAGCTTTGCTTAGTTTGGGACTAGATGGTGCTGTGTAAAAAATGTCCCAAGATATTTATTATTTATTTAATTATTAAAATACACTATTTTTTTTCTATAGTTTTATATATGTTTCCATAGTAGCTATTTAAACCTATTTTACTATTTATTATAAATTAGAAGGACCACAAACTCACCAGTGCCATATCACTATAGGCTAGTAATTGTTACATTTTGATTCAATTAAAACACGATTTGAAAAACTTTGGTGTTTCATTCATTTCATTCCAAACTAAATAAATATGTATACATCATTCTCCTAGCATTATCCCAACCATGTTGTGGTCGGCTTCCAGTCTGACCAGATGCGGCTGAATATCAGTATTTTACACGAAGCGACTGCCATCAGACCTCCGAACCCAATTTCTAGGCAACACCGATATTCGAAGGAAAGACTGGTTGTCAGGCTTTATAGGCTTCTGACTACCACTAACGATTGTCATAGGTGTTCGTATGACAACCGGGACTGACGGCTTTACGTGCTCTCCGAGGCACGGAGGAGTCTCGATTTGTTAGGAATGGTCACCCATCCACAGACTGACTGCGGCAAGTTTAGCTTAACCTTGCCGATCGGTTGATCAGCGTTGTTACAACTTGGCTACGAGCCCCGAAAATCGAAACCAAATAAATGTGTATACATAAAAAGAAATACAGTCGAATTGAGAACCTCTTTTTTGAAGTCGGTTGAAAAAGACTGCCTCGTCGGTCTAGTGGTCCCGAGCGCGACTGCTACGCTAGAGTTCCTGTGTTCGATGATTCGATCTCCGGAGGGAATATGCGTCTGACTTAAAAAAAGGTCAAATTTTTTTTTTAATGAACTTTATCGTTCTAGAATTATGTCTATGTAGATATTTTTTTATATTATTTCTTTTTTGATAAGAAAATAATTATTAAAAAGTCCAAAAAAACTGTTGGAAATTCAAATTACTTGAAACGCAACACTAGCGGTCAAATGGAATATGACGTCAAAGTCTACTAAAACAGTGTCTGTTGTACGTGGTTGTTTGGTTGAGAGAAGACTTTGACGTCACGGCAAGCGCGCCAAAATCGCGGGTGTTTAAAATGCCAATATCTGTCTCATAATTTAATAATTTTTTTTGTTACTTAATTTTAGTTTTAAGGCGCTGGATTTTTTTTTACGGCTACATAACGATATAAAGTATCGTTTAAAAATATAAAAAAAAAATGTGCATATTCCCTATTCCCAGTAGCAGCTCGGAGTCTGGATTTGTACCCGGTTGATGGCAATAGGCTCGCCCTCTATTACATGGGACCTAACCATACCGGCGAAATGTGGGTGTACATTAGTACGCCTCTGCCTACCTTTTCGGGGAATATGGGCATGATGGTATAGAAAAATAAATATCTTGGGACATTTTTACACAGCACCATCTAGTCCCAAACTAAGCAGAGCTTGTACTATGGGTACTAGACAATGGATATAATACTTATATATATATTTTTTGTAAATACATACATAAGAAACACCCAGACAAACAAACATTAACAAATACTTATATTCATCACATAAATATTTCTGTCCTGTGGGAATCGAACCCACGACCTCGTGATCAGCAGTCCGGTACTCGAACCACTAGACCACAGACGTCGTCTGTGATAATGAAGAGTAAAAGATTGACTGTCTGTCTGACTGTAATTGATCTATGAACTAACAGCTCAAACCGCTGAACGGATTGAAGCCATTGTTGCGCAAGCCAATTTATAGTATAATAAAAATATATTTTAAAATATATTATTCTTGTTTATTTTGATCACAATATAAAAATGTTTAAATAAGTACTTACATAGTTACATATTTATTATTTTATAAAATAAAATTATACATATATTGGACGGGTACTTACACAATAACACCCCGTCGTTTTTGCGTCGGGGGTTAAAAATAGGAATGTTGAATACACAAGATAAAATTACAAATAAATAAATAAAAACATTACACGAAGACCTACATACAGAAGGCCCAAGCCCGGTTAAGTAAGCTTTTGAGCTAGAAACTACATCCGACAAAAAAAAATACAGCAGGCTCCAATCTTATCGGCCGGGCTGAAGTTCGCGCAAGCCGCTGAGAATGCAAAATAGTGCAATATTTCGTCCAGAAAATTTATAACAAAATTAAAGCCTACTCAAGCTTTCGTTTTTATCCAATAATTTTCACGAGCACCTATGACAATCGTTAGTAACAAGCTCGAAAAGCTGACCAGTCTATCCTTCGAATATCGATATTGCCCAGAAATTGTGTTGTGGAGGTCTGATGGCAGTCGCTTCGTGTAAAATACTGATATTCAGCCGCTGATTAGACTGGAAGCTGACCCCAACATGGTTGGGAAAAGGCTGGGAAGATTATGAATTTAAGACCTTAGGAGACTGCTGTATGATTTTATACTCCAATAAAAACTTTTTAACAAAACATAAAAACCAAGGAAAGAGACAAAAATAAACCTTTTTTAGTCTTTTTAACAAACTTTGAGTAAATACTAAACAAATTAAACTTAAATATAATATGATCTTCGTTTGATTTTGATGATTTTTGTTACTTTTTTCGTCGGTTTTGTATTTTTTGCTAAAAAGTTATTATTTTTAATTTTTTATTGTTAGTAAAAAGTAAAGTTATTATGTAGTATTATGTTATTATCATCCCCTATTTTTCTACCCTTACGGGTGGAATTTTTCGTACAAATTTTAATGGGACCATTTCGGGACCCTACTCTTTCAAACAAAAAAAAAATTCAAAATCGGTCCATAATTGACGGAGAAATCGGCGAACATACATAAAAAAATATAAACATCCGAATAGAGAACCTCCCCCTTTTTTGAATTCGGTTGCAAAGTCATAATACTAAAAATATTAATAGTAATCCGGGACGGGTGCGCACGCGATCTTCACGAAGTCTTCATAGCGAACTGTGGCAGTGTTTGTCACGTTCGCTTCCCGGAATATGTTGTCGACCTGTGGGGACAAAATTCTAGGTGAGTACAGTTCTCGCCAAACTTATTGTCCGGTTTGAAGTTGGCACGAGCTAACTTCAACCCGGCTGAAAATTAAAGAAAGCAAATTATTAGACTATCCTGGTAAGGATAGATTTTCTTTGTCTAATTTTATAAATGCGAAAGTAACTCTGTCCGTCTGCCTGTCGCGCTTTCACGCCAAAACTACTGAACCGATTTAAATGAAATTTAGTATACAGATAGTCTAGAGCCTGAGAAAGGACATAGGCTACTTTTTAGTGCGAAAATAGGGCTGTAAGGGGATGAAAGTTATAACAAATACCCAGACCAAACGGGCGAAGCCGCTGGCGGAAAGTAATAAATAAAAACGAAAGTACAAGTAGTAAAGCTTTCGTTTTAAATCATTTTAATCCAATATTTTTCTTTCTCCGATTTTTACGGCCGGGTTGAAGTTAGCTCGTGCCAACTTCAAGCCGGACAATAAGTTTGGCGAGAACAGTAAGTAAAGTATACTGATTTCTGACACTTACGCGAATACTAGACATTGAAATAAAACTACTTTTTACGTATTTTATCGCGTTATATTGATATTATTTTAATCCCGACGTTTCGGACCCTTTACAGCGTCCATGGTCACGGGTGACTAAGGTGGTAGGCGTCTTGACGTTTCAATTACTAGTAATTAGTAAGTAAAGTAATTAAGGAAGAAAACACATTAATTCAGTCAAGGTCCGATTTAATGTTGGTGTTATTGTTTATTAACAATAGCGTAATTGACTGGTGTTAGATTTGTCTATACTTAATACTTAATACTTAATCTATACTAATATTATAAAGAGGAAAGATTTGTTTGTTTGTTTGTTTGTAATGAATAGGCTCCGAAACTACTGGACCGATTTCAAAAATTCTTTCACCTTTGGAAAGCTACATTATCCCCGAGTAACACAGGCTATATATCATCACGCTACGACTAAAAGGAGCGGAGTAGTAATGAAATATGTAGCAAAAACGGGGAAAAAATTATAAGACCACGCGGGCGAAGCCGCTGGCGGGAAGCTAGTTTAAAATAAAAGGCGTTTAGCACTATTTTATTTACGGTCCGATATGGCAAGAAAAAAATGGATGATTGGCTTGTGCACCTGTCCATCTTTTCTCAGATAGGTACGGCGCAGTTTAGGGCAGCTCAAGCGCTTTTTTACTATACCCCGCGCCCGCACCACCCCCTCATCATCGCGGACTCAGCGACGGCCCGGCATGGGGAAAAGTAAAATGTCGGACGGTAAAATTACGGACTCACGCTCAGAATGTGCATTTGGCATTTGGAGGGCTGGGGCACTTACATTTGGTGCGTAAAATAAATATAATACCTATTTGGAGGATAGGCCTTCTATCTTTTTTTTTTTTAATTGGTGGATCAGTAGTAATTAATTAAATAAATAAATCTTCCGGTTTTTTCATGACATCTCGGGCCGTAAAATGTCGGACGGTAAAATTACGGGCTCACGCTCAGAATGTGCATTTGGCATTTGGGGGCCTGGGGCACTTCGCATTTGGTGCGTAAAATAGATATAATACCTCTCTGGAGGATAGGCCTTCGCCCCAATTCTGCAGCAGATTCCGCAGCTGTCGCGCTGGGATCACGCCGTTCTTGTCGTTGTCACCAGCTTTGAACGCATTCACTACCTTAAAGTCGTAAATACCAATACTATAAATGGCAAAAACACACAAAAATTATTGCTAGCACAAACTGTCACAAAATTGAATAAAGCCCTCCCCCCTCTTTTTTCATGCCTTTCGGTTGCACGCTACTGCAGGCTGGTCTTAGAAGTGGGGGTCTGCCATTCAGAGAGAAACTATCTTTTGCCCAGAAAGCTACCAATATACAAGGTGGAAGGTACATCGACGCACAAACGTCGTGACAACGTTTCACTCAAGGTCAAAAATAAAATGACCTAGGTCATTCATGTAGAAAATGAGCGGTTATTACAGATATTGACATTTTTGAGCGCGCAGTGTATTGCTAATACGCGATTATAACGCTCCGCGGTGGATGTTATCCCGCGCGCGATCCGAAATAAATGAAGTATATAATGATTTTTTAATTATAAATCTAATTTGCGTAGATAAAAATAATATTTTTTTACACGTTCAAGTAAAAAAAACTGCAGATAAAATTGAAATAAGTTACGGAAAATTTCAACGCAGGGGGGCAAAAACATGTACTGAACTCATGGTATTCGGATGTGCGTCGATGTCCCTTCGACCTTGTATAATATAATTACCTCATTTGGTAGATTCTCGGCTCTGGAATGGATGTGCATCACCTCCAAGAAGTCAGCGAACGACATTTTACCGCCTTTACCTTTTAAATAACCTGAAATTAATAATAAAAATAAAAACTGAAACCAATTTGTATGACAATTTGACATATGGAAGCCTAAGTTTATGCATAGGCATTAACATATGAATTATGAACATAGGCATCTTAGGCTGAGATTCAGAGACGATGCTCAGCGTAAAGTAAGGCTTCCGTATGTCAAATTTGTATTACAATTTGACATACGGAAGCGTAAGTTTATGCTGAGCATCGTTTCTGAATATCAGCCTTAGAGACGACGCTCAGCGTAAACTTACGCTTCCATATGTCAAATTTGTATTACAATGTGACATAAGGAAGCATCACTTTACGCTTAGCGTCGTCTCTGAATATTAGCCTAAATACCTGCCTAAATAGCTTTAGTCCCAAACTAAGCAGAGCTTGTACTATGGATTGGATTATTGGATACTATAACTATCTAGTACCCATAGTACAAGCTCAGCTTAGTTTGAGACAAAAAAAAAGTATATAAGTATTATACCCACGGGCTTAGACATACTTTTAGATATACTTTTTTACATGACTGCCAAAGGAGGGTTGTGTTGGACGTGTATGTATGTATGTCCATTCCTATGTCCGCTTGTAACTACTCAACGGCTCAACCGATTTAGATAAATGATACCTCATTACATTCGTCTTGATGGCAAAAATTTCACTGGGTACAATTGGTGGTGAAATTACAAAAAAAACAATAAAATATTCTTTAGTTATATCAATTTTCATTTTAAATTATCATTTAGGATCTATATAGTGATTCTAGGCTGATTTATAAACTAAAAAGTGGGAAATAAAAACAGACTATATGTAAGAAAGTAAGCAAGTAAGGATTTTGCGTAATACATTATTTCTAAATTTTTCAAAACACAGATGTAATTATCTGTCTGCATACTTATTTTTTCTTGGTTGTACATAATGTAAAAGAAAAATCAAGTTACCTGCCAACTCCTGTATAGTGGGGCTCATGCCCAGTGACCTCATAACCACTGTGAGCTCATCCAGAGACGTGATCTGCCCAGAACGGGCAAACAGGTAGAAACATTCACGGAACTCTACAAAAATAACAAGTTTTATATTATTATTATTTTATACCACTAAGGTGGCAAACAAGCATACGGCCCGCCTGATGGTAAGCGGTTACCGTAGCCTATGGACGCTTGCAACACCAGTGGTATCACTCGCGCGTTGCCGACCCGAAAAACCTCTTAAGAGGTTTATTTGTTTGTAATTTTTTTATTGTGTGTGGGATTGGGAAGATTGGCGATCTTATCTGAGATGATTTTCGCATATAAACGTTAGTAGGTACAGAATAGAATAGAATAAACTTTATTGTACATCAGGGGTAGTGGTTGTTAATACAGACAAAAGGTGGACTTCACAATCAACAACGTGGCTAGGATAATGGTCCTGAGGCAAGAGAAAAGTTCGAAGGCCAAAGAAACTTTGGACAGACGAGATAATAGAAATTGTTGACAAGAATTGGTGGTCTCGGTATGGATAGAGAAATTTTTACCCAAAAGGGATCCATTTCAAAGATAACTGTTTACCTATCCTGTTACATATAACAATCTATTTATCTTTACCAACATTTATCATGTAAAAATAGATAATGGTAATGGAATAAATAAGCTTTATTATTATTGTACATCAAGAAACACAAACAAAGGAAATAAATACTATAAGAGTGAAGAGTACAAATTGGCGGTCTTATTGCTAAAAGCAATTTCTTCTTGACAATCATTAAAAAGCAAATCATAAAAATCTATCAATTAATTCTAACTCAGGCAGGATGTTTTTTTGTGGCATCCGGTCCGGTGTGACAAACCAAAAGATGTATTACATTAAAAAATCTAGGCTCTGTCTATAGAAAACAGCTGTAGATTAAAAGTACCGTTAATTTTGTTTACTTTTAGTATTTGACCAGGAAAAAAGAATTAAAATGCATTCATCGAATTCTTAAGTCAATTTGAAATGATAAATAAGCGTTTAGAGGTTAATTCACAAGCTTATCTGTACGAAATCTACATGAAATACATTATTTTTATCTTATCGTAAAAAGTTGTAAATGGGGCATACCATCAATATCCTGTTCTTTGAAGTAACGTGC
The DNA here is from genome assembly GCA_946251955.1 of Acronicta psi. Taxonomy (NCBI): domain Eukaryota; kingdom Metazoa; phylum Arthropoda; class Insecta; order Lepidoptera; family Noctuidae; genus Acronicta; species Acronicta psi. Next base: position 1,513,657 of record OX276498.1, on the reverse strand, counting down.
CTGTAACAAAGCAAATAGCTATAAATATCAATTATCTTACGAAGCAATTATACATTTATTTTAAAAATTACCATTTTTCAATTCTTCAATGAGAAATAGATAAATAAATTTACGAAAACTAGTTGATAAACATTTGACAGATAAACTTTTTTGAATTTTTTTTTTCTCTCTAGCTGTCAAATCAAAGTCAAGATCTTGATGCGTTTCATGACATAAATTGGTCAAATCTTGAGCATTTGATTATATGTGGCCTTACCCTTATAATCAAATGCTCAATTAGTTTTATCTCGCTAATCTCATGCATGACCGTGACTGTTATAATAAATGTAAAAATATACAGACCATACCGTCACGGGCATTACACCTGCATATTCCGAAAGAAAAAGGTTTAGGCAGAGGAGAACATAACCCTGAGGTTATGTAAAACAAACTCAGTTAAAACTAGCAAGTTTAATAAAACGGCAGGTTCAGCCTGCGTTAAGGAAGAAGTAGAAAGAAAGAAGTGAGTTTGCCTACGGACCTCCACACTTCTCCATCAAGATTCGAAGATGATTGAAGTATTTTCTATTCTATTCCCTTTAATTTTCTACAACCCCAGGTAGATGCACGGTTTTAAAGACCGCGATCTTTAAGCTCGCGTACTTACTCGGGTTCGGGTCGCATCTGTGACAGACGGTTTCAAAGACCGTGGGTCAAACTTACTTATAGAGGTTTGATTAACGCAGGGTGAATGCCGTACGCAATGATGATGATGATGACAAGTACGGCAGACCTACTCGCACGTCTATCCGGCCTTTATGATTTCGAAAGACCTGTTTCCAATTTATTAAAATTAAAAACTATAATTAATCATCTGTGCAACATCCAACATGGGCGACCAATCAGCTGACATATTTTTGAAGGCATATTTTTCCATGGTGTAATTATCTAAATTGGGTAAATTATTACATAAAACCTACTGCGAGACAGTTTTCAGTGATAACGTTGTTATTCAAGTGAATTACCAGTTTACATCTGTTATGGATAACTCGTACAACATTGCGTGAGTATTACACGATTTATCTTACAGAATAAACCTATTTTGTTATAAATTGTTGGTAAAGGGATTTGTTAAAAGTACCTTTGATGTTCCTTGACCCTGACAAATCTTATTATAGCTCAGATTTCTACATAAAAAGGGCTTTTCAATGATATCGATTTGTCGTCAATTTCAAAGTAGCGATTTTAGCAACACTGTGCAATACAATCGTAATTCTCAATTTTTACTAATGTTCTTTATCAGTTCGTAATAATTCCAAAATTTTGAAAATACCAATACCAATAAAGTTGGTGTCTGTTTGTGATTTCATAAACCAGATTTTTACTAAATGCAGAAAGTATTAATGGTACATGAAAAAAAATCAATTTTAATTTTTTTCTGTGTGTGTCTGTCTATTTGTTCCGGCTAATCTCTGAAACAACAATTATAACTGGATTTTCACTCGCAGATAGCTAACATTATAAGGTGTAACTTAGGCTACGGTCAGTGGATACGAAACGGGGCACTATGAAAAAAATACTTAACAAAAAAACCTTTTATTTTAGTTTTTTTTAACTTGAAGAACCTAAGTAACCACAGAGAACAGCTATTTTTTTATACTATGAGATATTTTTTTGAAATTTGTCACAGAAATGAATCATCTTTCATTAATGTAATGATCTAATGATGTAAGGCCAATAGGCTCGCCCCCTATTACATGGCACCTAAAAAACATAGCGGCGAAATGTGGGTGTACATTAGTACGCCTCTGCCTACCCCTTCGGGGAATACAGGCGTGATGGTATGTTAATGATGTAAGGAAGGTCCTCTGTTTCTGTTTTAAAGATAAGACTAAAATACCACAAAAGTTTCTTGTTTTTGTAATACCTACATGTGTAGACATAGTAACAAATGAATAAAAGAACTGTAGCAAGCGGTATTTGTAGTTTCTGCCTACCTCAAAATAAAAAATCAAATCAAAATAGTTTTATTTTCACATAGACCTTGTGCAGGCACTTATGAAATGTCGAAACTAGGTGCATGGTTCCAAATTAGTCGTTTCCTATGGAGAAGAACCAGCAAGCAACTCCATGGTTACTCTTTTAAATTTTGGTTTTTTACAATGATGAACCTCTGTGGGGAAAAAGCTTGAGTGTATGTATGTAAAAAGTATCAGATAAATTTAGGTCAGGGAGTTGCCTTAGAGACGACCTTTGGTTCTCACAACATAAAAAAATACGAAGATCACCTTATTTCAATAAAAATAAACCCAATAAACCAATAAATTTTATTTTTATTTTGTCTACTAAATAATAATGTCACTTGAAAATGAAAATAGCCTTTATTACAGTCGCCAGAGTTACGGTTTTTGTGTAAAGTTACGTATTGATTCACATAATGTCTCTGACTTCTGTGTGCCTCTTGGCAAAGGCCTGCTACTTACTGCTAAATAAATACATATAAGGTTTTATCCATCCATCCATCTCGTTGGTCCTTCAATGCTGAGGATTGTGACCACTATATCTTCTAGGACAACAGCACACTCCAACCGGCTCAGTCACCTGCAGAGTGGAATGCCTTCTGGAGTGTTAAATTGGTGGCCTTGAGTATTTGATCACTGCACTTAGCAGGTGGTCTACCTCAAGCTCTTGTGCCCTCCATTTTTCCCGTTATTACCAGATATTCGAGGCTATCAGGACGACGATATGTGCAAAAAACGAAAGAACGCGTTGTTATTGAGCGCGCGCGCGGCATGTTATTGAGAGTCGTGTGTGGATATTGAGTTCTTCGCGTATGGAGTCGTTGGTTCTCATAGCCGTCCAAAGTATCCTCAGCAGACGTTGCCAGCACCACATTTCGAAGGCATCAATTCTTTGTAGATTGTTAATATTCAGGTTTAATATTCAGTGACAATAAAATCTGTTAATCTGTAGTTTTAATTGAAGTTTGTGTTATTTTTTTATTGTTTGATTTGCGGCTGTATTAGTGTGTAACAAAGTCCTCTGTCATCCCCACTGGATGATCATGAGCTGGATAAATAAAAAAATGGAACAAAATTTGAAACTATCTGCCAAGTAATTTAAAGGGAACTTATCCTATATATACTTATAGGGAGGTGGTGAAACAGGCCCTTAAATAAATAAATAAATAAATATCCTGGGACATTGTTTTTTACGCAGCACCATCTAGACCCAAACTAAGCAGAGCTTGTACTGTGGGTACTAGACAATGGATATAATACATATATGTATATTTTTTTTTTGTAAATACTTATAATACATTAGAAACACCCAGATAAACACAAATTACTTACTTACTTATATTCATCTCATAAACATTTGTGCCCTGTGGGAATCGAACCCACGCCCTTGTGATCAGCAGTCCGGTACTCGAACCACTAGACCACAGATGTCGTCGAAACTAAGTTAAAGTTCTAAACTTTGTAAGCTGTTACAAACTGCAAGGTTCACATCTTGGTGCAAAGATTAGCACGCCAATGGTCATAATATGAATTTATGTTAGTCGTGGCTACACCTTCTACAATCTAAGTTTATCTAATCTACATTGCAAAATATTGTTAATTGTTTTATGATTAACCAGTCACCATATTGATAACAAGGTTGACTGTCTAGAATTATAATATAACTAGCTTTCCGCCAGCGGCTTCGCCCGCGTGGTCATGTATTATATACATATAAACCTTCCTCTTGAATCACTCTATCTATAAAAACCGCATCAAAATCCGTTGCGTAGTTTTAAAGATCTAAGCATATATAGGGACAGACAGACGCGACGGAGGACTTTGTTTTATAATATGTAAGGATAATAATAATAATAGCCTTTATTCGGACAAGAAGAAATAACAAAATATGAAATGTTTAATTTTCTTTTAATTGATACTCCGCTCCTATTGGTCGTAGCGTGATGATATGCAGCCTATAGCCTTCCTCGTTAGACAGGCTATCTAATACTGGAAGAATTTTTCATATCGGTCCAGTAGTTCCTGAGATTAACGCGGTCACAACACAAACAAACTTTCATCTTTATAATTTTAGTATAGATTAAATAATATTTTTATCTTTTTCAGAATCAAATTGCAGACACCGACTTCTGGTTAAGAGAACTCAAAAATCATGGAAGAGCCCATACCTAGGAATAAACACATAAATTTTGACATCAACAACACAACCAAGTCACATCCAGACTATAAAAAAGTGATCTAAGCAAAAAAAAAACAATTAAAAAAATAAGCAGTAACTAAAAAAAATAGCTAATTCAGAGATCTAGTCTCTTGTAGATTTAAAGTAATAGTGAAATTAATTATTAGAACATATTTATTTTCGTTAATTATTAATATTATACAATAGTTGACCGTTAATTCCATAATCTTGTATGAAATACATAAATAGTTTATTTTAAACTATTTTAAATGGTTACCAAAGAAATATACTGTGTGAAATAGATTGTTAAAGTAAATAGATGTTTTTAAATGTTCGGAACTCATACGAAAAGTTGAGAAATAGTATTTTTGAGGCGAGGTCGAAGGACATGGCTGCTACAATGGTTGAGACGCCGCCGCCTCAACTGATCACGACTATAGAATGGAGTATGATGGACAAGAGCAAGTTTTTCCCGCTTTACACGTTAAGTAGTTTCACAGGTAAGATATCAATACTATACGGATTTCAAAATTATAAAACTGGTTTACTACTCAATGTGCCAATCAATATTCACATACTGCATTACAACCTGGGGTGGATCATCAAAGAGATGTATTATGAACCTGGAAATAGCACAGCGAGCAATCTTAAAAGTTGCCACCTTCCTTCCAATGCTATTTCCTACGACTGAGTTGTATAAATCGTGGCAAGTCCTAACAATACGACAATTATTCATTTTACACGTTGTATTAAAAAAACACACCATGACACCTTTGGACAATAACATTTTCAATAAGAGAAGATTTGACATTGTGTGCAGTAACCCTACAACAAAGATAAAATTTACTAAAAGATTCTTCTGTTTCATGGGGAGTTACCTTTACAATAAATGCAATAAAGAAAACAACATTTACGCTCTAAACTACTACAAATGTAAGTTAATGGTCACAGCTTGGCTCTTAAAACTGAACCATAAGGAGACAGAAGATCTACTTCAAGTTACGACATGAATGTAACACATAAAGGACACGTACTCGTACACAACACACACACACACACACACACACACACACACACCCTCACACACTCGCACCCACACACAACAAACTTGCACACGCAAATTCATAATTTTGTTAACTGAGGGTGGAGACCTGGTGACCCGTAACACAAGGTTCCCACCTTATCTCGGGCACCAGTCTCCACAATATATTTTTGTAAATTGTAGTTTGTGAGTATTAAAATATCAGTATTGTGGAGCAATAAATAAACATTTATTATATTATTATTATTATAAGGCCGCTGTTACACTAGCACCCCAACTCAGAGTCGTCACTTAACCTTAATGAATCGTTAACAAACAGTGGCTACTATATCTTGACCTATTTTTCCATATTAGAGTTTGTTGTCAGTGTACTAAGATATACTGGGTGTGTGTATTAGCTAATGATTCATTAGGTTAAGTGACGTTTCTGAGTGCGGCCCATGACTATTTTTCGAATCTTGTTGGTCTAGTGGTCCCAAGCGCGACTGCTACGCTAGAGGTACTGGGTTCGATCCCCGGGTCGAGCAGTGTTGTTGGGTTTTGGCGAGTCTCGCCTTCGACACCCGACATTGTTTTTACCTATCCGAAAAATGTAACCTGACACTTGTTTTAACGGATCGTTATGTCTCGGCTACTTTCGGACGGGCCCGGTACTTCGTTGACGGAGATAGAGAGAGACCATAGGCCAGGCCTGGCCATACACAAAACTGTAATATTAATTTAATCAAAAGCTTAACTCATCATCAACAACGATATACTGTCCCACTGCTGGGCACGGGTCTTCTCTCAGTATGAGAGGGATTAGGCTATAGTCCACCACGCTCGCCTAATGCGGGTTGGCAGACTTCACATACCGTCGAGAAAATCTCTCAGGGACGCAGGTTTCCTCACGATGTTTTCCTTCACCGTTAAAGCGAGTTGTTTCAAGAAGTCAGAGGTGCGTGCCTTAAATTCGAACTCGAGGCCTTTGACTTGGCAGTTCAGTGGTCTCCCTACGTTATCACTCTCCTTAATTTGTGCTAAATACATAAATTATTAAACTTTCAGTTAGATGCGCGCTTTATCCATTAACGTTAGTGAAGACCCAGATTCAGGTCCAAAGGAAAAAAGAAGCGTACAGCGGAGTAACGGACGCAATATCTAAGATATACAGACATGAGGGCGTCTCCGGCCTGTACAGAGGATTCTGGCTTTCTAGCGTACGTATAATAATACATTTCTATAGTTTGTGATACATTCCAGAAGTCTGTTTTACATTCTGGAAGTCTGTAATGCATTCCAGAAGTCTTTTTTACATTCTGGAAGTCTGTAATGCATTCCAGAAGTCTTTTATATATTCCAAAAATGTGTTATACATTCCAGAAGCCTGTTTTACATTCTGGAAGTCTGTAATGCATTCCAGAAGTCTGTTTTACATTCTGGAAGTCTGTAATGCATTCCAGAAGTCTTTTATATATTCCAAAAATGTGTTATACATTCCAGAAGTCTGTTTTACATTTTGGAAGTCTATAATGCATTCCAGAAGTCTGTTTTACATTCTGGAAGTCTGTAATGCATTCCAGAAGTCTCTTATACATTCCAAAAGTGTGTAATACATTCCAGAAGTCTGGTTTACATTCTGGAAGTCTGTAATGCATTCCAGAAGTCTTTTTTACATTCTGGAAGTCTGTAATGCATTCCAGAAGTCTTTTATATATTCCAAAAATGTGTTATACATTCCAGAAGCCTGTTTTACATTCTGGAAGTCTGTAATGCATTCCAGAAGTCTGTTTTACATTCTGGAAGTCTGTAATGCATTCCAGAAGTCTTTTATATATTCCAAAAATGTGTTATACATTCCAGAAGTCTGTTTTACATTTTGGAAGTCTATAATGCATTCCAGAAGTCTGTTTTACATTCTGGAAGTCTGTAATGCATTCCAGAAGTCTCTTATACATTCCAAAAGTGTGTAATACATTCCAGAAGTCTGGTTTACATTCTGGAAGTCTGTAATGCATTCCAGAAGCCTGTTTTACATTCTGGAAGTCTGTAATGCATTCCAGAAGTCTGTTTTACATTCTGGAAGTCTGTAATGCATTCCAGAAGTCTCTTATACATTCCAAAAATGTGTGCAATGCAATTCTAAAGTCTGATATTTTTTTTCTTTACAGTTTCAGATTATCTCCGGTATCTTCTACATCTCAACATATGAAGGAGTGCGTCACGAACTTGGCAAATATGACGTCAGCCCCAAATTGAAGGTACAGTGAAGTTCATAACATACCATCATGGCTGTATTCCAAGAAGGGGATGGTGGAATACAGCCTAATCCCTCTCATACTGAGGGGAGACCCGTGCCCAGTTGTGGGACAGTATATGGTAGAGGTGGGCAAAGTGTATCATTTTTGCGATTGGAACATTTGCATCTGGATCACTGAAATGTTCCGAAACACTGATATGTTTCATTTGGCTCATTTGGATCATCGACTCAAAATATGATACAGAATGTTTCGAATACATACATAGTGTTGCGTTGCGGGCGTTTATTAGTGAGTCAGTGAAATTGTATGTCATTTTTACGTGCATGAATACCGACAGCGAAAATCCGTACGAATTGAGTGATGCACTTCTCATTTTTTATATCTTTCTGACTTGTATGGATTGTAATTATTTCGCCCGCTTACACGCCAGTCGCGAGACGCGAGTCAATAGTTAAGTAGTGTCTCAATTTTGTCTCTCTCGCTCGCGGCTCAGTCGCCTCGCGAGCGACGTGTCGCGCGAAATGAGCGCTGAGCAAAGTAATGTTTCAGATCCAAATGATACGTTTGAAACGTTTCGAGTGAACCAATCTTTTGGATCACTTCAGTGATTCGGATCAGTGAGTCGGTTCTGTAAAGAGTTACACAGGCCTAGTATATGGGTTGATTTTTCTAGCTAATTTCTTATTTCTTACTACTTACTATTTACTGTCTTATTTTTGCAACATTTTTCATTGCTACTCCGCTCCTATTATTCGTAGCGTGATGGTATATAGCCTCGGATTTTATCAGGTATTTTGTGTTATAAGTAGAGGAAATAATGCGCCTTGATTCCTTGTTAAAAATTGCAATGTAATATTCCAAACAGTATTGCCATTAGAAGGTAATAAAAAAATTGCCTTCCCCGAATAATGGGCTATCTACCACTGAAAGATTTTTTCAAATCGGTCCAGTACTTTCGGAGCCTATTCAATACAAACAATCAAATCTTTCCTCTTTATAATATTAGTAACTAGCTTTCCGCCAGCGGCTTTGCCCGCTATCCCATGGGAACCATACATTTTACCGGGATAAAAAGTAGCCTATGTGCTATTCCAGACTATGTTCTATCTCTGTGCCAAATTTCATCCAGATCCGTTCAGTAGTTTTTGCGTGAAGGAGTAACAAACATCCATCCATCCATCCTCACAAACTTTCACATTTATAATATTAGTAGGATTAGCATTAGTAAAGACGTTGTTACTACGCTGATCAACCGATCTGCAAGGTTAAGCTACACTTGCCGCGGTCAGTCTATGGATGGGTGACCATTCTTAACACATCGAGACCCCTCCGTGCCTCGGAGAGCACGTAAAGCCGTCGGTCCCGGTTGTCATACGAACACCTAAGACAATCGTTAGTGGTAGTCAGTAAACCTAAAAAGCCTGTCGACCAGTCTTTCCTTTGAATATCGGTATTGCCTAGAAATTGGGTTGCGGAGGTCTGATGGCAGTCGCTTCTTGTAACATACTGATATTCAGCCGCATCCTGGTTAGACTGGAAGCCGACCCCAACATGGTTGGGAAAAGGCTAGGAGGAAGAGACCATGCTTCAAACGACTTTTTTACAGTCTTTTATAGGTGGTGGGTGCGCGTCTATTGTCGGACAGACGATCATAGTCCCGTTCGATGTGCTCAGCCAACATCTCATGGTTCTAGGACTGGTTAGAGGAAGAGGCAACGCAAGGAACTCGGTGAGTGGTTTTTTAAAAGACGAGAAAGGGAAGGTCTCTGGGGATGATTGATTTATTAACCGACTTCACAAAAAAGGAGGTTCTTAGTTTAACCTGTATGTATTTATGTATGTTTGTCCACGATTATCTAGTGTTTGACTGAGAGAAAGGGACACTTGGGAGAAAATTTAGGTATTTCAACCGACTTAAAAAATGCCCAAAAATTTTTAAATTAAATTATTTTCAAATAAAAATCTAACTGCCGAACGTTAGAAATCATAATATGTAAATACGAATTATTATTTAAGCTGTTCAGTTCTTGGGTGTTTTTTTGAATCCTTCGAAATTCCAGTGCCATCTAGTATTAAAAAAAATTACACATAAAAAGTGCATAACAAGATGAGAAAAGAGTACATTACAGAAAGTCTGTCTGTGAAACCGTTTGTCTTGGTATGGACATGTGATGAGGAGAGATGAAACGCATGTGACTAAAACGAGTGATGACATTGAATGTCGAAGGACAGAAGATAGGAAGGAGAATTGATGGATTGTGTTAAGCTCGATATGATGGAAAAGAGATTGAATGAGCAAGTGACGGCTAACAGGGATGAATGGAAGAAAAGGACAGGCTGCGCCGACCACAAATATATTGGGACAAGGGCAGGGAGATGATGAAAAAAGTGTATTTAAAGGATCTTTTTAAAGAAATAAGTATCATTTCATTTTAATAAAGAAATAAATTGTCTTTCAGCAAATGAATCCATTAGGGTTGGATTTAGACAAAAGGATGTCCAAAGCCGCCTTAGCAAAGGAGGTAGCGGTTCGCGTTTACCAACTCCATGGTCCTATGGGCTACTATCGAGGGTACGCAGCCTCGCTGGCCGCCTACGTGCCCAACTCAGCGCTGTGGTGGGCACTGTACACAGCTTACCAAGGTACGAACTTTATTTTAGACTGACGAACTTTTTTTTAGAAAGTTATATAAGTACAAAATTCTGGAATGAGCTTTTCTTTAGAAAATTGTGTACGTAGTTTTGGAATGATGAACAATTTTGCAGAAAATTATGTACCTACTTAATTAGAGAAGAGAATGTTAAACTTGATTCTAGAAAGTTATGTACTTAATTTTAGCAAAGCCAACTTTTTTGTAGCATATGATTTACTTTACTTACTTAGCCAAAAAGCGCGCAATATTTTTTATTTAAAACGTTCTGAACATTTCTTTTACCATAGATTTTTTTTATTTTTTATATAATATATATATATGTATAGATAAAAATAATAATAAATAATATATATATATATATATATTATAAAGAGAAGGCATTAAGACCGCCTTTGTACATTCTGTACATTAAGCATAAATAAATAAATAAATAAATAAATAAAGAGAAAAGATTTGTATATTTTTTTAACTATCTTTTTGTATTTTGAAGCATTTTCTGGCGAGCGGGGCTCGGGATTTAATAAATTCAAAACAATCTACATTATTTAAATTAAAATCTTTGTTTATTTACAGACGAGCTACTAAAAATAGCGCCGGCATGGGTGTCTACGTTACTGATCCAGTGCGCTGCAGGCACGCTCGGCGGATTCACAACCACGTTCCTCACCAACCCCTTAGACATCGTCCGAGCTAGGTTACAGGTAGCAACTTCAATCTAGACAAGAACTTAAAACCAAACATGAACTCTAAATCAAATAAGTAGGTACTGCATACAAAACAAGAACTTCAGTGTAGACAAGAACTTCAAACTAAACAAAATTTTTGAACTAGGCAGGCATGCACTTGAAGTTGAAACTTAAGAAGAATTTCAAACTAGATACGAACTTCACTCATAAACTTCGTAAATAGATATGAACTGCAATCTGTCATGAACTTCTAACTGGGTATGAACTGCAATCAATTAATAACTTCAAACTAAACACGAACTTCAAAGTAGACACGAACTTTAAACTAGACACGAACTTCAATCAGTTACGAACTTTAAACTAGACACGAACTTCAAACTAGACACGAACTTTAAACTAGACACGAACTTCAAATTACACACAAACTTTTAATCAATCAAGTACTTCAGACTATTTCTTGTTCTGTTCCAGGTTGAAGGTGTAGGCACAATGAAAGATGTCTTCAAGGCACTGTGGGCAGAGGAGGGGTTAGTAGGTCTATACTTGAAGGGGCTGTCGGCTCGTCTGGTTCAGTCGGCGTGTTTCTCATTCAGCATCATCCTTGGCTATGAAAGCATTAAACGCGTCGCGCTCAGTGACGAGTATCGTCCGAGAGTGCGCTGGTGACCTGAATATACGATGTAATAATATAAGGGACGTTTTATTTATATAATACCCCCCCCCCCCAACTATAGTATTTTCGCCGTAAGATGATATGCTTGACAGTTCTCATTTTCCGTGCCACGCATACTACTTAAAACTAATATAAAATAAACTAGCTTTCCGCCAGCGGCTTCACCCGCTATCCCACGGGAACCATACATTTTACCGGGATAAAAAGTAGCCTATGTGCTATTCCAGACTATAATCTATCTCTGTGCCAAATTTAATCCAGATCCGTTCAGTAGTTTTTGCGTGAAAGAGTAACAAACATCCATCCATCCTCACAAACTTTCACATTTATAATATTAGTAAGAAGTAAGTTATCTTACTTAATAAGAAGTAAGCTAAGATAAGACTAACAAAAAAATAAAAATGGAATTATCAAAAAAATATTTTCCTATCGTAAATTACCAAGTAATTTATTGTTGTTATTATTAACTGTTAGTATATTAAATTTACTAAAAAAATTATACTTAAAAATCGCTGATGCGGGGAAGCGTGGAACCAAACTTCAGTAGGTAGACTGAAGTGGCACCGGTTACTGAAAAGTTGTGCAGTAACCGCTTAGCGTGGTATGGACATGTGATGCGTAGAAGTGAAGAGCATGTTACCAAAAAGGTTTTAAATATGAATGGATATAAGGGAAGAGGAAGATCAATGAAAATATGGATGGACTGTGTGAGAAAGGATATGACCAAGGTGTTGAGTGAAGAGATGACGGCTATAGTCTGCGCGGAACTAGTTGGCCGCGCCTTATGTAACGACGGGGGTGAGGCGGTGGGTTACTGTGAACAAAAGAAAGCGCCCCCGCCCCTTTGTCCCACCGCGCGCAGGCGACCCTGTCCCTCCGTCCCGCCGCTCACATACCTAAGACGCGGCCAACTAGTTCCGCGCAGACTATAGTCCCAAATTAGGCAGAGCTTGTACTATGGGTACTAGACAATGGATATAATACTTATATATTTTTTATTGTAAATACATACTTATTATACATAGGAAAAATAGACAAACACAAACTTATATTCATCATCACATATATAAATATTTGTTTCCTGTGGGAATCGAACCCACGACCTCGTGATCAGCAGTCCGGTTCTCGAACCACTAGACCACAGACGTCGTCAAAATTTAAACAAATATGAAAAATTATACACAAATGCAAAATATGGATCAATTTCCTTTAATTATATCACCATTAACAAAAATAAGGAACAATAGGAATTACTTATGTATAATTATGTACTTACTAATTAATTAATAAACACCTTAGAATCCTTAGATTAATAATTACAAATAGATAACGTCCCATGAAATTAAAAAAAATATTCCTTCGTCCACGATATTATGTATTACTAGCTTCCCGCCAGCGGCTTCGCCCGCGTGGTCTTATAATTTTTTCCCCGTTTTTGCTACATTTTTCATTACTACTCCGCTCCTATTAGTCGTAGCGTGATGATATATAGCCTATGTTACTCGGGGATAATGTAGCTTTCCAAAGGTGAAAGAATTTTTGAAAGCGGTCCAGTAGTTTCGGAGCCTATTCATTACAAACAAACAAACAAATCTAGTATAGATAACTGATATAAAACTTTCATAATCTCCTTTAGTAGTCATCGTGTACAAGTTCTCGCCAAAGTTATTGTCGTAAAAATCGAAGAAAGAAAATATTGATTTCTGACACTTACGCGAATACTAGACATTGAAATAAAACTACTTTTTACGGATTTTATCGCGTTATATTGATATTATTTTAATCCCGACGTTTCGGACCCTTTACAGCGTCCATGGTCACGGGTGACTAAGGTGGTAGGCGTCTTGACGTTTCAATTACTAACAGCTACCCTACATTTTTGTTAATTGTTGGCAATCCGATTCACGCAGAACGAGCTCACCGTATCCTTCGGTCTTGCATTTTTAGGCTTGGATTTAGATTTAATCGAATCTATAATAGGGTTCCAAGCAGGTGGTAAGACCCAGCCATCTTCTCTATTGAAATTTGGATGTTTTTTAATTTCAATGGCCTCACGAATCATCCTGGGTAGGAATCGGTTTTCTTTTGCGAGGACTTGTGGTTGATCAAATCTGATGTAATGGCGGGCCTTGTCAAGGGTGTGTTCACAAATTGCAGACTTTCCGGAACGGCGGTGTTTGACATCAGCGATGTGTTCTTTTACGCGGGTCCCTATGCTTCGTTTAGTTTGGCCTATAACGCGATAAAATCCGTAAAAAGTAGTTTTATTTCAAGAAAATATTGGATTGTAATAAATAAAAACTAAAGCTCAAGTCGTAGGCTGTCGTTTTAAATAATTTTAATCCAGTATTTTTCTTTCTCCGATTTTTACGGCAGCTCCGATTTTTTAGCTCGTGCCAACTTCAACCCGGACAATAAGCTTGGCGCGAACTGTACAATTGTACCTATATTAAAAAAAAAATTTGCTCGCGTTCATAAATTTTTCCCAATCCCGTGGGAATTACCCAAAATCCTTTCTTAGCGAATGCTAACGTCATAATAACTATCCCTGTACCAAAGGAGGTCATCAAAAGCTCGTACAACTTAGCCTAAATTTGTACCGGAGGTACATGACAGCTGTCAAGTTGATAGTTTTTACCATGAAATCATTATTATGAAACTGGTAATAATGTGGTGCCTTATTGGCGTGCGTTTGACATTCCGACACTGACACTGATATTGAGCAGTCAAGTTGACAGTTTTTATCATGAAATCAATAAGAAACTGATAATAATGTGCCAAAATGGCGTGATTTTTTTCAAATTAAATGTTATTTTTCTCATCCCCCAGTGAACATTAAAAAAAAAGTACGACTAGAGTTTTAACAAGCGTAATACAGGGTATTTTTTCCAATAAGTGTACCTTCGGTACATCATTTGGGCGGATTTCAAAGACTTCCTTTCAGTCAAATCAGTTTAGTGGTTTGAGCTGTTCCTTGATAAAACAGTCAGTCACCTTTTTCTTTTATACGGGTGTCCCGTAAGTAGTGGGCCAACCGCGTGTGGGAGATAGAGGGAACTGTAGCAACATCTATCAAGTGAACAGTGATTTAATTTTTTAATCAACTTTTGATACATACTACAGTTCTCGCCAAACTTATTGTCCGGGTTAAAGTTGGCACTAGCTAACTTTAACTTAGCCGTAAAAATCTGACAAAGAATATTATTAGATTGTAATAAATAAATACGGAAGCTCAAGTCGTAGGCTGTCGTTTTAAATAATTTTAATCCAATATGTTTCTTTCTCCGATTTTTACGGTTGGGTTAAAGCTAGCTCGTGCCAACTTCAACCCGGACAATAAGTTTGGCGCGAACTGTACTTTTTTCGTGAATTTGCTACTGTAGCGCCACCAATTTGACGCTATTTGACGGATACTTCACTACTATAATATCGGAAAAAAAGTTCTGTTCGTTATAAACTCAAAAACTGCTGTTTTCACCAATGGATAGAATGGTTCTCGAGGAAGGTTTTAGTATATAATTTTTCAAATTTTTGTAAAATATAAATGGCCAATGCGAAAGCCGCTGGCGGAAATTTAGTTTCAAAATTCATATACAGTTATGGTCCTTGTTACCCTCCATACGACAACCGTATAGGAAAATCTGACGATACGAAGGCTTAAACATTGACCCGAATAGTTCTTTAATCATCAGAATTATCTGATTCTTCTGCAGATTCCATGCAAAGCCTATGCCTTTCCCCAAGAACGTGATCAATTTCGCTAATACGTCCCAAATGTATGTTACAAAACTGGCATACAAACGTACTGTTATTAATTTTAATTATATTGTTACTTCTTAACAAATTTTTATACAGCTCTTTAAACATAATCGCCAAGCCGTGATGAGCGTCGATTTCATAAACGTATTTTCTCAACAGGCTTTTATCTATTTCATAATCCATTTGAAACGTTGTTGTGTGTGAATCAGAATTAATATGTTCCATAAAATTTGAAAATCTTTCTACGCAACATTCACAGAAATAAAAATTTGTTTCTTTTTGAATTGTGTGAAATTTTAGTAGTTCAAATTGTTCGGAGTCGTGTAGAGTTCCAGTCATATGTTCAATGAAATTGGTCATAACATTAGGAATAATTATATCACATATTTTGCATCTCAGTTTAGTATCATCGTTATTTTCTACTGTAACCAGTTTTTTAAAAGCTTCAATTTCTTTTTGGTGTAAAAAGCCCTCCATATGTTCAATAATGTTTCCCCTAACATTCGGCACTTGTACATTACAAACAATACATTTAACCTTAGTTGTTCCACCATCGATATAATTTCTAAGTAATTTGTTATAAAATATAAACTTTTCATCTAATTTTGGAGTAATACTTGAGTTAGAGGCAGTACTGTATACAGAATTAGTACTAGTACTGGCTGCACTAGAATTAGCTACAAGAGGGCTGCTTTGATTAGAATTTCCGTTTTGAACGTTATTTTTGGTTTTTTGATTTTCAGCTAGTTTCTTAGCGTGGGGTTTCCCTTTTAAGTGTATTTTCATCCCCCCTCCAGGTATTTTTACTTTACACACATCACAATAATTGGCTTTCAAGCTATCTTTTATAGTACAGTTTACATGGTCACTTATAGAGTTACGATGTATTAAAACTTTACAAAAGCCACATAAATACTCATTCGCGTTAACTTTAGTCATATTTTTTTGTTCTACAATCAGTTTCTCTTTTAAATTTTTATGTTTTTTTGAGGTTGTGTGTCCCATGAAGTTGTGTGTGTCGATATATACGTTGCAAACGTCGCATAGCGTTTTTTTAGCTTTAGCAACGTCGTTATATTGTAAAGTTGGAATGACTTTCGTGTCCTTTACAGCGTTTGTATGTTTTTCGCTATTCCAGTGGAGGTCTGAATTCAAAGTCAATTGGTTGCAGACGAGGCAATTGCTAACCATTGTGTTGACCTGAAAATGTTAATAAATCTGTATTACATACGATAGTGTTGCCAGATTCAGAATCTCAAACTCTCTCTTTTAAATAATAAATAAATATCTTGGGACATTTTTACACAGCACCATCTAGTCCCAAACTAAGCAGAGCTTGTACTATGGGTACTAGACAATGGATATAATACTTATATACCTTGTTTCCGGTACTCGAACCACTAGACCACAGACGTCGTAATTGTTTTGTAACGGAAAGTTAAAATAATCGGGACTTTGGTTTACAAAACGGGACAGCCTCAAATTTTACATTGGCAAATTCTATAAAATACAAGTTTTTGTGAAATCAAAAAGTCTAAAACAAGTTACTAGTTGGTATTAGACCACTAGTTGGTAACTGACTACTATTGGTAACTGACTACTATTGGTAACTGACTACTAATTGGTAATTGATTACTAGTTGGTAACTGACTACTAGTTTGTATCTGACCACTAGTTAGTATCCTGACCAAAATTTGGTAACTAACCACTAGTTGGTATTAGACCACTAGTTGGTAACTGACTACTAATTGCCAACCGACCAATAGTTGGTATCCGACCACTAGTTGGTAACTGACAACTAGTTGGTATCTAACAATCAATCCCTTTTGAAAATACAGTAGTCTCGAATCATATAAGTATTAACGATAGCTTGAGTTGATTAGTCGTTTTTGTTAATTTTAATCCAATCTTTTCTTTATCCAATTTTGGTTGGCTCGAAGATTGGCGACTACTGGAGACTACGAGGTGTATGTTAAAATTGAGTTTGTTTGTATTTAATATTATGTAGTTACTTACCACTCTGGCAAAATTGTCATCAACCGGTTTTAGCATCTTTCTTACATGTGATTCAATTTCACTATGTACTGTTATATCTTCCAGCCATTGGCTGCATAATATGCAATATATTCTGTTTGCTATGTATTGGTAACCTCCATAATGTGCTTGGGTTATTTTAACTTTTACTTCTTTTGGATTTATAATATAAACATATCCATCTTCAACCTTTGGCAGATCAATAATAATATTATATTTAACTTTAACATTTCTCAGATATGTTTCAAAGGATACTTCATCTTTTTTTGACGAGTTCAAATCAGGTTTAATTGTAATGTTATTAAAGTCTTTATACGCGCTCAATAAACTATCGTTAAAATTATCAAAACTATTATTTTCAGTATCAGAATCCAAATTATTGGGGACAATGGGAGAAGGAGTATCACAGATGTACTCTTTTTCTATAACTTCTTCTTCAGACGTATTTTGATCGTCGTTATTGTTAATTTCAGTAAATATATCATGAAAATCATTTAAAATTTGTATATTTTTCAATGAATTTGTATGATACTCTGTATCTTCGTGTTTAAATTTGTTTTTTCTTTTAACAGTTTTGGAACAAGGCATACAGTAGTAAACTTCATGATTATTATCCTTGCAGCTATTGTCTATATTCTGATTAATATGTTTCGATACCCTCTCTAGCACTTTATCGAATATATTCTTAAATTTTTTATGTTTAAGACTTTCATTATGTTCTTTGAAAAACATTGTGGGTACATCTATGTTGCAAATATGGCACTTGTAAGTATCTGATGGTTCTGCAAAAAAAAACATATTTTTTTTACAGGTAAAATATAATTTGAATTCAAATTTGATTAAAATTATATTTTTGGTGTGGTCCATGGTCACGGGTGACCATGAACGCTGTAAAGGGTCCGAAACGTCGGGATTAAAATAATCCTTACTAATATTCTAAATGCGAAAGTAACTCTGTCTGTTTGTCGCGCTTCCACGCCTGAACTGATTTAAAAGAAACTTGGTACACAGATAGTCTAGAGCCTGAGAAAGGACATAGGCTACTTTGTAATGCGAAAAAATTATCAGCTTTCAACCCCTTACACCCCGTAAGGGGTTGAAAGCTGATGGTAAGTAGACTAACGAGGCATCGCCGCCTGCGATTGCCTGTCATATGCCGGTCGCCTGTCATCGCTGATGCGTTGCGGACCCTTAAAACCCCTCTGATTTCAAACTAACTGAGAGGGGAATCTGGCTATCATCCGCAACACAAAATAGTTTTAATCAAAATAAAAAAAAATAGTTTTATTTTCATATAAACCTTATACAGGCACTTATGAAATGTCGAATTTAGGTGCACGGTTCCAAATGAGTCGTTTCCTATGGATAAGAACCGGCATGAAACTCAGTGGTTACTTTTTACACAGGGGTGTATATTCTACCCATCCTCCCAACATGGTAATTGGTTCAAAGCGATTTTTGGTATAAAAGTCGCATCCACTCAGTGCCAGCTCTATAACCATAACTTTACAAGATTATTCTAAACTAGCCTTTGCTCAGCCTTCATTGCCGTAGAAGTTGAATTTTCGCCCCCTTTATGCAACATTTTTCATTGATACGTGATTATTTATAGCCTTCCTCGATAAACGGGCTATCTAACACTTAAAGAATTTTTCAAATCAGACTAGTAGTTCCCAAGATTATCGCGTTCAACCGAACAAACAGATTCTTCAGCTTTATAATAATAGTAAAGATTTTTTGTTGGTACTTACCATAGTAACATTCATCTTCATCGTATTCTTGTGTTGGAATTTTAATTTCAAAGTACTGCAGCTCTCCGTCCAGTTGTTTCTTAGACCACAGAGGTACGCTTTCTCTTGAACTCCTTACATATTTACTTAGGTACGTCAAATCTATATTTTCTAAAGGCAACACATATGTTTGTGTGTTGCCACCACCAATTTCAATCATTTTGACCTATAAAACAAAATAAGTTAGAACAAAGTAGATTTGGATCATTGTTATTGAGTTTTTCTATGAAATTCTTGAACATTTTGGGCCAGGTTAATGGCAATAGGCTGGCCCGCTATTCCATGGGACCTAGACTTACCAGTGAAATGTGGATGTAACATGTATATTAGCAGGTAGAGCAGGTAGCCCTTAGAGGAATACAGACAAGTAGATAAAAAAATTAAAGATGTCTTAAAGTGTGTTTTAGAGTTGTGCAAAGCATATCTGTAGTGACTTGATTCACTCGAATAAAAGTGAACTCGAGTCGCATCACTCAGTATTCTAATAATAATAATAATATCTTGGGACATTTTTACACAGCACCATCTAGTCCCAAACTAAGCAGAGCTTGTACTATGGGTACCGGACAATGGATATAATACTTATATATATAAGAAACACCCAGACAAACACAAATACTTGTGTTCATCACATAAATATTTGTGTCCTGTGGGAATCGAACCACAACCTCGTGATCAGCAGTCCGGTACTTGAACCACTAGACCACAGACGTCGTCACTCTTCTTTTTTACGTTGTGTGTAGTTTCTATCTCATCTGAGATTCGAAAGAACATGTTTGTGAGAGCTAGTAGGGTGTAGTTGGGGGCAGGCGGGATTGTAACGCAGCCAGCTTGCCTTCAAATGCACTAAAGTATGAATGAACCCATGAGGCTGGCATAGTCACCAAGTGTGTACTGAAGCCTCAAAAAAAAACTCATCTGAGGTACAAGAGCTAGTGAGCTATTTCGTCCGTCGACAACCATGTCGATCACTTTTTGTTCAGTAACTCAGTAACTCAAATTGAAACCATATCTTTTAAGATATAGAGATATAATTTGAAATCATATGAGCTAAAGAGAGATTAGCTCTTTAATACTGATGTATCTTTTTTGTCTTTAGCTCGCGAGCTACACAACTCGTGTGTTTGTTAAATGTAATACATATGTAAAGTAAGAAAGTATAGCTAATCTATTTAATAGCAATCAACCACATGCATGTATGGGTAATGATTATAATGTTTTAACTACAAGAATTTTGTTTTACTATCCAGGTTTGTTTTAGCGAGAATTTCAGAAGAATAATTTTATTACTGATCATTGATCAAATTATTTTGAATTTACCAAAAGATATATTTACATAGTACTAGCTGACCCGGCAAACGTTGCTTTGCCCTATAGGGGTCCGTCACCCTCAGGTTTAATTTAGGGGTATGAAAAACAGATGTTGGCCGATTCTCAGACCTACCCGATATGCACACAAAATTTCATACAAATCGGTCCAGCCGTTTCGGAGGAGTATGGCAACTAAAACTGTGACACGAGAATTTTATATATTAGATATTACAGGAAGTATATGTGAAGTCTGCCAACCCGCATTAGGCTAGCGTGGTGGCCTATAGCCTAATCCGTCTCATACTGAGAGGAGACCCGTGCCCAGCAGTGGGACAGTATAAGTGACAAAATGTTAAAGGTGTTACATTTACTCACCGTTTTTTGTCAACGGATATCTTCACAAGTTTTTAACTAAACAAACTACTTATCTGAACATCGTAGACGCAATGAAACAAAAAACAAAACTTTCAAATATATTTATGTAAAACGTACGAAATTCGAAACAAAAGCGCTTATGAGTTACGTTACGTTACGAAACATTTTGACGGATCCCTCGACGTCAAGGCATAGTGAAGTGAGTAAAATTTGTTATTTTTATGAAAGATATCGATAACTGACATAACTATCGATAAAATGGATTAAGTCAAGATTTATAATTTAGTTATCCATAACGTTTTATGTATTTTACAATACTATTCCCAGCGGTGTTACTCGCGTTCATTTTTTTCCCAATCCCGTGGCAATTTCCTAAAATCCTTTGTTAGTGGATGCCTTCGTCATAATATCTGTGTGCCAAATTTCAGCCCAATCCATTCAGTGGTTTGTGCTGTGCGTTGATACATCAGTCAATCACTTTTCCTATACAGATTGAGGTATATACGTAAAATAATGCTATTGATATTAATCAAAGGTAAGCAACTTATAATGAATAATTATTAATATTAAAACACTGTATTAAAATTTAAAAACAATTTCTAAGATGATGTTATTTTATGATTCGATTAAATTCTGTTTTTTGAAGTTGTTGTGGGTGTTTTAGAAAATGTATATTATCCTTTTTTACTACTAAACATTTCAATAATTTATCCCTAATTATGGATTTTAATGTTTTAATTTAGTGATTGGCTTACGCATGCGTATTTCTACTAGATTATAGTTTAATGTGTGTTAGCTTCTTGCCCCGAAATAATTTTCTTTGTAATCAATTGCTTATTACCTACATAAAAAAGAGTAAAATAATAATTAAAAATTTTACACCTATCGATATCCTGCGAAACATGTTACAAGTTTCGCATCACTAGGTTTGAAAATTGTGTCCATCCCCAACCATAGAGGTGTAGAAGTGGCCTAGAAAGTAAAAGGCCGGTAGTGTCTATGGTAGTCTATGAAATATTAAATAAAAAAAAACAAATATAAAAATGTGAATACCATGTGATTGTATGTGATACGTAGACAGTTGGTTTGTCTGTCTCCGGTGCGATCAGATTATTACCCATGCGTTATTCCGTGATCGCTACGGCTGCGGCTGAAGTATGGAGGGTAGAGACAAGAAGGATCAGCTCATCCTCTGTGTCCGTCGAAAAGCGAGAAATTTTATTGACGTTACGGTAGCAAGTGGGTAAATTTAAGTATTTTATATCTATGATTTAAACAACTCAACAACCTACTTAAAAAGTACATAAATATATATTTATTTATATGTATGGTTATAAAAATTATTTATGTATATACCTACTTGTATTATTTTATGTATATTCAAGAAAAATATTGTTTTCTTTTACTTTGTTACTTTTTATTTATTTTATTCTCTTTATTTATTTTCATACACATTATTTGTATTTTTAAATATTTTTATAAAAAGCAGAAAATATAAAAACATTTAAAAATATAAAAAATAGTAGCCCACCGGCATCGGGAACAGAGTCCAAGCTACCGGTGGTCAGGGCTCCAGGGAAAGGACCTAACAATACGTGCCGTATCTAGGAGTACCGCTTTCTGTATCAAGCCCTTGATCCAGCCACTCAACGAGAGCCTCCTTAGATGTTGGTCGAGGCTCTTGGCTATTAAGCCATTGGCAGACACAACGATCGGTACAATGATCGCCGAACTCACCTCCCACATGTCGACAACCTCACGTGCCAAATCAAGATACTTTATTTCTTTATCTTTCTCGGCTTTCATGAGGTTCTCATCATGCGGGACGGTGATATCGACAATCATTGCACTACGCTCTAATCGGTCTATCACCACAATATCAGGCTTATTGGCAACAATAGTCCTGTCTGTGATAATAGAGCGATCCCAGTACAATGTGGCATGACCATTTTCGAGAATTATTATTATTATCATTATTATTTGTATTTATTGTACACTTGACTCCTACCCCTGATATCACTAGCAAACGATCACTCAAAGGTTTGCTGGTAGAAAACTCATTGTTGAGTTAAGCTCGCCTTTGTACATTGTTTATTTTAATTATTATGATAAGTTTATACTTTCTATGTGTGTACAATAAAGAATAAAGAACTCTATAGACTATAAAACCATGAAACATAAAATAAAATGTAACTATAGATACACAGTGAGTGTGATATCATAACAAACAAAATATATTATATACTACATATAATATTTAGTAATTGTTAGCATAATTATATATTTTGTTGTAGTTTAAAAGTAAGAATAAACTAGACTAAATATGTCTTAATATAAAACAAAAACTGTTATAATACATTAATATAATATTAAAAATACATAGTTTTATATGCTAAATTTTATAAAATTGCAATGCTTGTAGAAGGCCGCTAAGTCATAAGTACACTATTACAAAATGTAACACCTTATTTATACACTTAGTACGCAATAAATCTTTTGAATTTGAATTTGAATTTGAACCACCTCTGGGAAATCTTAAAATCGCCAAACGCCGGATAAATTAAAAAATGGAATAAAAAAAATTTAAATTAACGGTCACGGGGATAATTTCATACAAATTTTGTTCCACATTTGAATTTATCCTGTAGTTGCAGCTATCCAAACAGGCCGTGAAATAGTTTTTAAGTACAGTTCTCGCCATCAAACTTATTGTCTGACTTGAAACAAAATTATGGGATTGTTATAAATAAAAACAAAAGCTCAAGTCGTAGGCTGTCGTTTTAAATAATTTTAATCATATATTTTTCTTTTTCAGATTTTTACGGCTGGGTTAAAGTTAGCTCGTGTCAACTTCAACCCGGACAATAAGTTTGGCGAGAATTGTTCACATACACTTTAATAGTGTGTCGATCATAGATTTGTGTCGATAGAATAGTTTTACACATTTGGTAGTCTGCTCTTTATTTAAGACCAGTGGCGTTTCAGTGATTTTCCAATAAACTACCATTCAACTGTTATAGACGGACAGACAAATGAGACAAAGCCTTCGTCAATAGTTTACGTCTGTAATGAATTATTATAAATCA
The DNA here is from genome assembly GCA_946251955.1 of Acronicta psi. Taxonomy (NCBI): domain Eukaryota; kingdom Metazoa; phylum Arthropoda; class Insecta; order Lepidoptera; family Noctuidae; genus Acronicta; species Acronicta psi. Next base: position 1,489,828 of record OX276498.1, on the reverse strand, counting down.
AAATATAATAATAAATAATAAATGAAATAAGATTACAGAAGCCATTTTAGTGACACCTAACCGAACACTATTGGTAGGATATTGAATATTTAGCAGAATGCCCAATCTACCAAAATCTCAATAGAATCTCAGTAGCGGGTGTGGAATGGTATTATAAAATAGCAGAATTGGGGCCCAGTTCATATCATCAGCTCGTGTATTTTTTGTCTGAAGCCCCCAATTTTGTTTACTTACCTTAAGTCCTGAATCTGAAACATATAACTACGATTAATATTTTAATGCCCTTCAGTATACCGGGGTTTTTTTACTGTCCCCTTAAGTCTCAAATGCCCACAAGGTGGCGTTATTGCCCACGCTGAGAACCCATGGTCCCAATACGCAGCCCCGGATCGACGATTTTATCGATGAAGGCCAGAAACTAGATTGTAGCGCCCTCTATAAATAGTTAAAAAAATGGTTGGTATTTTTGAGGTACCACATAAACAAAAGACAGTGATCGTCGCTTGAATAAACTACACAGCTCGTATAGTTTCCAGATTCGACGGGGATTTCCCTGGCAGAGACATCGCGGACACTGCAGCCTGCAGGCGTTCTAAAGAATTTGATATTATTTTATTGGTAAACTAGCAATTTGTGCTGCAGCTTCGCTCGCGTCAAGTGTTAACCCCGTTACACCATATTAGTTTTATTCATGATTTTCCTGAAATAATTAAGTAATTCTGTTAATCGGGGTGGAGAGACAAATCCAATAAATCAAAGATCATAAAAATTGGTCCAGTAGTTCTCGAGTTATAGGTAAGTGTTGTAACAAACCAGACTTTGTTTTTTACATTACTAGCCTTCCGCCTGCGGCTTCACCCGCGTTTATAAATTAAAGCCTACTGCATCCCCCCTTTCAACCCCTTAACGCTTTTACGTATTAAAAAGTAGCCTACGTCCTATCTCAGGCTCTAGACTATCTTATATTCATAGTCTAGAGCCTGACGTCCTATCTCAGGCTCTAGACTATCTTATATTTATAGTCTAGAGCCTGAGATAGGGCATAAAGGCTTTCATTTAAATCGGTTTAGTAGTTTCTGCGTGAAAGCACGACAGACAGACAGACAGAGTCACTTTCGTATTTGGGTATAATATTAGTATAAATGTGAGAAATGCTTTATTCTGAGAACCGTATATAGTATACTATCTTTTTGTATTTTTTTAAGCATTAAGGAAAAGGCTTAGTGGTCAGAGCGTCTGGTGTACCGAACCAGAAGGCGCAGGTTCGAATCCTGCTCGCCCGCCGATTTTTTCCTTCATTAAAAATAACTTGTAATCTTAGCATGGAAAATGCTTAAAAAAATACAAAAAGATAGTTAATAGGTAAGGCGGTATCATACGACATTGAACTAGCTGTAAAGTTAGTCGTGTCGGTTGTGAAGCATTCTTCACAATAGATGTCGCTACGTCACCTTTAAGACGTAAATTTAGAATGTGGAGGAAGATTTCGACTGGCGAGCAGGGCGAGCGGTGGCTTAGTGGTCAGAGCGTCTGGTGTACCGAACCAGAAGGCGCAGGTTCGAATCCTGCCCGCCCGCCGATTTTTTCCTTCATTAAAGATAACGTATATAGTATTTTTGTAAACGAAACAACAATAACCTTGAATAACATTTATTAATATGTAAAATAAAAACTCTGGAAAATAACACAATTCTCAACATTAGGGATGTTTAATCATTCTTACCTAAATAGTAGAAGATCCAAGCCTTCACATACATCGACCTTCACAGAGCTGATAAAAGAATGAAACATATTTTATCACGAATTTATTATATTAGAAAATATATTAAAAATGGGTTTGCTAAAAATACTGGACAGACTATTTTTCCGTGGACCAACACATTCTATTATCAGCTCGGTATAGGTCGGTGTACGCTCGGATCTTAGACTAAAAATAATATAATAAATATAAAAAATAAATAATAAATATCCTGGGACATTTTACACAGCACCATCTAGTCCTAAACTAAGCAGAGCTTGTACTATGGGTATTAGATAATGGATATACTACTCATATACTTCTTTTTTTGTAAATACATACTTATAATATATAAGAAACATCCAGACAAACACAAACACTTAAGCTCATCACATAAATATTTGTGTTTTGTGGGAATCGAATCCACGACCTCGTGATCAGCAGTCCGGTACTCGAACCACTAGACCACAAACGTGACGACGTCTGTGGTCTAGTGGACACTACACTAGACCACAGACGTCGTCAGATATGAAAAAGAAAACAAAATACATAGGTAGGTCCTAAATAAAATAATTTTTGTTTTGAGTACCGTTATCCGACAATGTAAATGTATGGACACCGTCCCCACCCTTGTATTAACTATCTTTTTGTAATTAAACCGGAAGACGCAGGATCGGATCCTGCCCACCAGTCGATTTTTTCTTTCATTAAAATAAATGCAATGCAAAATTACAAAAAGATAAAAAAGAGTTATTTTTAAATATCATTAATATTCTTCTTACGATTAACATAATGAGTATGCAACAATCCTTCCATGTGCACTATTATATCTCGCCTAACATACGGTATTTCTATTTTACAGATACTGCATTTAACTACGGTTTTACCACCAACATTAGAATATAGAAGAAGTTTGTAATATGATTTAACTTTATCTTCAAATTCGGCAATAGCCGAGTTAGATGCTGTATTGCCTACAGAATTAGTACCAGTACTGGCTGTACTGTAGGAGTTAGCTACAGAAGGGTGACTTTGTTGTGAATTTTTATTTTGAACGTTATTTTTGTTAGATTCTATTTCAGCAAGTTTCTGAGTGTGTTTTTTCCCTTTCTCGTGTGTTTCCATGCCTCCTTTTGGTATTTTTACTTGGCATACAGCACAGTAGTATTCTGGATTTAAGTCAGAATTTTTTGTCGCGACATGAGCACCGGAATTTATATGATCGCTCAAACAATTTGGATGTTCAATTTGAATTTGTACATTACATACGCCGCATAAATACTCATTTTCATTAATTTTAGTTATTTTGTTTTCTTCTAAAGTTAGTTTTTCTTTATTTTTTTTATGTTTTTTTGAATCTGTGTGTCCCAAAAAGTTGTGTGTGTCGATATGTACGTTACAAATGTCGCATAGTGTTTTGTTAACTTCGGTAACGTCACTATTTTGTGAATTATTATTAATAACTTTCAAGTTGTGTAAAGCTTTTATGTGTTCGTCGCTAATCCAGTGGTTGTCGAATTCAGGCATTATTGATTCGTTGCAGACGACGCAATGGCTGGTTAGTATATTTACCTGAAAAAAGAAATAGTTTAATATTTAACGTTTTAATATTAACAATTAATGGAAATCGGTGCGTAGATCCAGCTGCTAGCGACGCCTCTGCAGAAAAACCTGACACGTGGCAAGAGACGCTGATCTCGCCTGAATTCTTTACTGCCCGACTTGGAAAAATCTTAACAGGCTCCGAACCTAGGCGAACATAGACGTTTCTGCACTTCAGTGTGCTTGCGGTGCGTCTTCGCAGACAATGGCCCATCCTCTTTCGTTCCCCAAATGTCCTGTTAATTGTTCACGCGAGGATCTGATGGTCGCGTTGCTTTTGGGCCCAACAAGTGTGAGCCCTTAATATATTATATTTTTATTTGCCATCGTCCCGCTGATAAGAATGGAAATTACTAATACATCTATCAGAATTCATCAATATCATACAATCAGAATTATCTTTGTCAAGCGTTTGCCATTGGTGGTCAAGTTGACTCTGTTTACACCGACTTCTCCAAGGCTTTTGACAAAGTCAATCACCATCTGCTCTGTCATAAGTTAGCGTCATATGGTATCCACGGTCGTTTATATAGATGGATTTGCTCATACCTTGACTCCAGAACTCAGTTGGTCACATTAAAAGGCTTTATCTCTACACCCATAGAAGTTACATCTGGAGTACCTCAGGGATCCCACTTAGGGCCATTATTCTTCGTAGTCTTTATTAATGACCTTATTCAACAACTGTGTTGCAATGGTCTCTTATATGCAGACGACTTAAAAATTTTTACATTACTAATTCAAATGACTGCTTATCCTTGCAACGTGATAAAAATACCATATCGCGATGGTGTAATTCTAACTACATGTATTTAAACACAAGCAAATGTTTTGTCATATCGTTTACTAACAAACGTGATAAAATCATATGGGACTACGACATAGAAGGTCAATTAATTAACAGATCTTATGTTGCAAAATACTTGGGTATCCTCTTTGACGATAAACTTTCATTTCGTGCCCACTATAATCATATCACATCCAAAGCAAACCATCTGCTAGGTTTCATTTTAAGATCCTCAAAAGGTTTTAAAAATCCTCGTAGCACCTTGTATTTATACTTCACCCTCGTGAGAAGTATATTAGAATACGGTAGTCCTATATGGTCACCGAATTATAAGGTGCACGTCGACGAAGTTGAACGTATTCAGAGGAAATTTCTCAGAATCCTAAGCTATCGCATAAAACCTGGCCGAACTAACTTAAGTTATAGAGATAGACTACTGAACTTTAAAATTCAGCCATTAGAAACCAGACGCATAATTTTCGATTTAGTATACCTATATAAAAAACTAGCTTCCCGCCAGCGGCTTCGCCCGCGTGGTCTTATAATTTTTTCCCCCGTTTTTGCAACATTTTTCATTACTACTCCGCTCCTATTAGTCGTAGCGTGATGATATATAGCCTATGTTACTCGGGGATAATGTAGCTTTCCAAAGGTGAAAGAATTTTTGAAATCGGTCCAGTAGTTTCGGAGCCTATTCATTACAAACAAACAAACAAACAAACAACACTTTCCTCTTTATAATATTAGTATAGATATAGAAGACGGAAAGGAAGGCCATTCAAAAAATGGAGTGATGACATAGTTTCCACAGCGGGAAATACCTGGAGCAGACTGGCAAGAAACAGAGCGGAATGGAAGGAAATGGAGGAGGCTTTCACCGCCAGAGCGGTCCTTACAACAAAACGCGTTAACGCAGTTTAATAACATATACCTAATAGCAAACTAGAATAAGTATAATGCTAACACTACAAGTAATGTTTAGGATTAATGTAAACCACGTGTAAGGAATAAATAAAGCTTTATTATTATTATATAAAATTATCCACTCTATTATAGATTCTCAATTACTGTCTCACATAAACCTCAACATTAAAAGGCTGAGATTCAGAGAAGAGACTCAGCATGAACTTACGCTTCCGTATGTCAAATTGTAATACAAATTTAACATACGGAAGCCTGCCTTACTTTACGCTGAGCATCGTCTCTGAATGTTAGCCTTAGTGCCCGTAGATATAATGTAGTTTATCTCTTTTCCTTACAAATTCATAAAAATTACATTTCGTATTACAACCCTTTGACCAGGATGGCTCGTCAATATACGAGATGGCTAAGAGCAATCATAAACTTGTTGATATATTCAATCAAAATATTGACAAATTTACCTCTGTTATTAAAGGCATTCTCCATTGGAAATTGAGTGAGGATCCTTCTGACCTGGGATTCTACGCCTGATGGATCTGTACCCCCACTTATTGTAAAAATTACTAGTGTTGTCATTCGTCACATAATGTTTTCCTTTTATTAGTCCTAAATTTTATGAGCTTTTTATTATCTTATTATTGTGATTTCGTAGTATGCACATAGTGTTACGTTACAATCTAGGTCGAGATGTTTAATTTTTATGGTGTATGATTGTAATGTGTTTTGTGCATCAAATAAATAAAAGTCAGAACAACTAAAATGAAAAAAAAAACCTATAAATTAAATATCTTACTTACCGCTCTAGAAAAATTTTCGTCAACCGGTTTTAAAATGTTTCTCACATGTGATTCTTCTTCATCATGTACTGTTGTATCTTTGAGCCATTTTCTACATAAAACGCAGTAAGTTTTATTTATAATGTATCGGTAACTCTGCAAATGTGCGTGGGGTACCTTAATCTTAACTTCGTTGGGATTTACAATATACACATATTCACCTTCTACAGTTGGTAAATCCATACTTAAATTATATTTCGCTTTTACATTGTTTAGATATGCTTCGAACGAATATTTTTCAGTAATAGCCGAGTTAGATGCTGTATTGCCTACAAAATTAGTACCAGTACTGGCTGTACTGTAGGAGTTAGCTACAGAAGGGCTGCTTTGGTGTGAATTTTCATTTAGAACGTTGTTTTTGTTTGCGTCTTTTTCAGCAAGTTTCTGAGTGTGTTTTTTCCCTTCCTCGTGTATTTCCATGCCTCCTTTCGGTAATTTTACTTGACATACAGTACGATGTTGAATTGGAGTGTCGATATCTTCGTTACAAGTGTCGCGTAGTGTTTTGTTATCATTGGTAACGTCACTGTTTTGTGAATTATTATTTATAACTTTCGAGTTTTGTAAAGCTTCTTTATGTTTGTCGCTAATCCAGTGGTCGTCGAATGTGAATATAATAAATTCGTTGCAGACGAGGCAATGGCTGGTTCGTGTGTTTACCTGGAAAAAAATAATAAATGGTGTGTCGTTTAAGCTGCATCACCAAATTTGCAACCACTGCTATCATGAACGCTAGAAACACCTCGTAAGCCTTGTTAACCCTCGGCTCCATGAGGGTTTTGCTGGGGAGAGAACTAGGTTGGTTGTGGTTACAAAAACGGCGATTGGTAGTACACTAAACAGGTTTAATCACTGTAGTTACATGTTCGGTACAAGTTTTTCTCTCTAAATTCCCTTTTTAAAGATTTGTTCCACACAGACTACTATAACTCGCGGAAAATCTCGACGTCGCGATTCAGGAATTGGGTGAAAATGCACACCGCCATCTAGTGGTAATAAATAGAACTAATCGCTGTAGTTTTTTGACTAACGCCAATAGATGGCTGTACACGCCTAGTGGTTGTAAGCGCGACTGAGACGCTCCAGGGCCTGGGTTCCATACCCAGGTTTAGCAATGGTAATGGGTTTTTAAATGAATTTCGCAGTAGCAACTCGGAGTTAAGATTTGTGTAATTTGTTGAAAAACCTTAAACTAGTTTAAAGAAGCAAGTTTTTTTAATTTAAAACAGATTTTATTGACACTCCTTGGCGTGCGGCGCGGCGATGACGTGGCACCACCCGGGAGGGGCCGCACTGCCGTCGCCCCCATTTCAAGTCAAATAATTTAAAAATGAAAAGTATTGACCAATAGATGGAAATTGTAGCGGTGATATCCGAACGCAGGCAACTCCCTGGGCGCAAGGGGTGTGGTAAGGCTCCAAGGAGGTATTCTCCTTCGCGCTAACGTGTATCCGAACGTGTACGCGCATGCGCTCTGCGCTGCCCAATCACAAGACGGCTAGGGGCGATCGTGTTATATTGTAAGCCTATGATTGGCTATAGAAAAGTTTGTAAGAATATGGCGGTTTGTTAGTAGAAAGTAAGACTGTGTCGTGTGTTTCTTTTATATTTTATTAAAGTTTTGTGTCCTACGAACAAGACTCTGTCATTAACCGACCCACCCCGACTATAAAATGCTGGTGCCAGTCTTCTGGGCACGTTGCCGGAGGACAGTAATCCGGAGAAATACTATATCGCTTAGTTGCATCGCACCATTTTTGTTCCCTATATATTTTTTGTAAATATGTATTAATTTTTAAATAGTGTAAACACAGCAATAAAATTTGACAATTTTAATGGAAGTAAGTAACACTGAACGACTAAAATGAAAAAAAAAATCCTATAAATTAAATATCTTACTTACCGCTCTAGAAAATTTTTCGTCAACCGGTTTCAAAATTTTCCTCACATGTGACTCTTCTTCATCATGTACTGTTGTATCTTTAAGCCATTGGCCACATAAGACGCAGTAAATTTTATTTATAATGTATCGGTAACTCTGAAAATGTGCGTGAGGTACCTTAACCTTAACTTCGTTGGGATTTACAATATACACATATTCACCTTCTACAGTTGGTAAATCCATACTTAAATTATATTTCGCTTTTACATTGTTTAGATATGCTTCGAACGAACATTTTTCAGTAATAGCTGAGTTAGATGCTGTATTGCCTACAGAATTAGTACCAGTACTGGCTGAACTGTAGGAGTTAGCTACAGAAGGGTTGCTTTGATGTGAATTTTCATTTTGAACGTTATTTTTGTTAGATTCTATTTCAGCAAGTTTCTGAGTGTGTTTTTTCCCTTTCTCGTGTGTTTCCATGCCTCCTTTTGGTATTTTTACTTGGCATACAGCACAGTAGTATTCTGGATTTAAGTCAGAATTTTTTGTCGCGACATGAGCACCGGAATTTATATGATCGCTCAAACAATTTGGATGTTCAATTTGAATTTGTACATTACATACGCCGCATAAATACTCATTTTCATTAATTTTAGTTATTTTGTTTTCTTCTAAAGTTAGTTTTTCTTTATTTTTTTTATGTTTTTTCGAATCTGTGTGTCCCAGAAAGTTGTGTGTGTCGATGTGTACGTTACAAACATCGCATAATGTTTTGTTAGCTTTAATAACATCGTTATATTGTAAAGTTTGAATGACTTTCGTGTCCTCTAAAGCCTTTGTATGTTTTTCGCTAATCCAGTGGTCGTTTGAATTCGACAAAGTCAATAGATTGCAGACGAGGCAGTTGCTTGTCATTGGATTCATCTGAAAATTTGAATAAATCTGTATTGAGTGGGAAAATTAAACTATACTTTTGATTAATATGTGAACGAGAAAGTACAGATTTTGAGAACCGTAGAGAAGTCAGAGGAAAGTACAACACAAATAATACAACAGAAACAATAGAAAACTAAATTCAAGAAAAGCGAGAAAAGGGAAGACGTAGACTAAGTTTTATAGATAAAATTGAAGGCCGAAGACAGTGGCACTTGTTCCACCGACAAGAGCTGAGCTCAAAAATTAAAGAAGATCAGTTAACTTCCAAGATGGTCCCACATATTTTTTGTTAATATGTATAAGACAATCCATTCCGAACATAGGTACATAAAATGCTAAATGCTAATAATATTAAGATTATTTTTAATGAAGGAAAAAATCGGCGGGCGGGCAGGATTCGAACCTGCGCCTTCTGGTTAGGTACACCAGAAGGCGCAGGTTGGAATCTTGCCTGCCCGCCGATTTTTTCCTTCATTAAAAATAACTTGTAATCTTAGCATGGAAAATGCTTAAAAAAATACAAAAAGATAATATTAAGATTGCTTACCGCTCTAGCAAAATGTCCATCAACCGGTTTTAACATTTGCTTTACATGTGATTCTGTTTGATTATGTTCTGTTATATCTTCCATCCAATGGTTACATAATATGCAATATATTTTATTTGCTATGTTTTTATAACCTTGGTAATGTGCTTGAGGTATCTTAACTTGCACTTCTTTGGGGTTCATAATATAAACATATTCCCCTTCAATCTTTGGAAGGTCAATAGTAATATTATATTTAGCTTTTACATTTCCTAAATATGTTTCAAAGGATACTTGATCTTTTATTGATAAATTCAAATCAGGCTTAATAGTAATTTCTTTGAAATCTTTATAAGCATCTGATAAATTATAGTTCAAATTATCAAAATTATTATTTTCGGTATCAGAATCCAAATTATTAGTATCACAGATGTACTCTTGTTCCATAATTTCATCTTTGATTGTATTTTGATCGTCGTTATTGTTAATTGCAATAAATATATCATAAAAATCATTTAAAATTTGTATACTTTTCAATGAATTTGTATGATACTCTGTAGCTTCGTGTTTAAATTTGTTTTTTCTTTTAACAGTTTTGGAACAAGGCATACAGTAGTAAATTTCTTGATTATTATTCTTGCAGCTATTGTCTATAATCAAATTAATATGTTTTGATACCCTTTCTAAAACTTTTTCGAATATATTCTTAATTTTTTTATGTTTTAGACTTTCATTATGTTCCTTGAAAAATATTGTGGGTACATCTGTGTTGCAAATATGGCACTTGTATGTGTTTGATGGTTCTGAAAATATATATTTTTTACAGGCTGAATCTTTTACATCGAACTCGTGGTTAAGGTACTGATAAACTGAATGACTAACTATCTTTTTGTAAAAAAAAAATAACTGAATGACTAAGTTAAAATAAACAAGTAAACAAAGTAAACAATAAGCTAAAATGTATATAGTCTAATTAAAAAAAAATTGGAATGGTCTTCAAAAACTCTTCCGTATAAAAAACGGAGCACGAGATCATGCCGACCGTATGTTAGAATTGTTACGACTAAAAACCTCACTTATCTCCCCTAGCCTTATACGTTAGTTTTTGTTTACACTAAAGCCGAAACACGTCAACTTCATTTTAATTAGATAGGCAAGAAAAAGATACATAAATTAAAAACTTAAAAAACCCCCGACACGAAATGTAATTCGCTATTTTGTGGCGGCGGCCATCTTGGACCGATTTTCATCAAACAAAGCTAAGAACACTCCCGACTAATTCACCTTTCAAATAAAAAAACAAAATCAAAATCGGTTCATCCGTTCGGGAGCTACGATGCCACACACGTCATATTTATAACACCCCGTCGTTTTTGCGTCGGGGGTTAAAAATAAAAGAAATGGTTAAATCTTACGCGGCGATGAGCCACGTTAAAAAGTTAGTAACCACGCCGGCCAGTGCACCGCGGGCAGGGGGTAGTCTGCGCGTGCGGGTGGCGAAAGTATCTAAGGGCGAGTGAGTGACTTCCCTGTTCGGTTTTTGCGCCGATTTTCGTAATAAAAATGGGTGTCCTACTTGAATAAATTTTTACATTTTTTTTGAGAAAAAAATATAACATAGGTTAAAAATCATTGCAATTGATTCTGGACAAACTACTTTCAGCTTCCGTATAAACGAAAACTAACTTTATATACAACATGTGAAAAACCCTGTCCGACCCGTGAAGGTATTATTAGGTATCGATATTAGATTACATTTATGTAATCCTTTTCAGTTTACAAGTAAAAAAAAATATTCCGAATAAAAGTAAATATTTTTTTATAAAACAACGAAACTTAGGCTGAGATTCAGAGAAGAGACAGCATGAACTTACGCTTCCGTATTTGACATACGGAAGAATAAGTTCATGTTGACTCGTTTCTGAATATCAGCCTTAGGTTCATGTTGCTGTCAGAGGCAACCACCAACGGCGTAACCGGGGTCTGTTAGGGTCACTGTGAAGAATGGGCACCCATCCACAGACTGACCGCGGCAAGTGAAGCCTAACCTTGCAGATCGAATGATCACCAGCGTAGTTACAACGAGGCAATGATTAAAAAAAAGGGATTTTTTTTAAATAACCTAAATCTTACTTACCGTAGTAACAATCATCATCATATTCTTGTGTTGGAATTTTAATTTCAAAGTACTGCAGCTCTCCGTCCAGTTGTTTCTTAGACCAAAGAGGTAGGCTTTCTCTTGAACTCCTTACATATTTACTTAGGTAAGTCAAATCTATATTTTCTAAAGGCAACACATATGTTTGTGTGTTGCCACCACCAATTTCAATCATTTTGACCTATAAAAAAATGGTTTGGGTTTGTGGTTGTCAGATGTACTAATACTATAGTCCGCGCGGAATTAGTTGGCCGAGCCTTAACAGGACCTTATCAGTAAGCTTGTAATAGGCCCTTAGCATACTAATTATAAATGTTGTTCTTGTTACACTTGACTTATCTGATAAGCAAGAAAGTACTTAGGACCTTGATACAGCATGGTAATTTACTTACATGCATTCTTCAAGCAGGTGAATCAAGCCACGATAGTACCTAGTAATCTACATCTACACTAATATTATAAAGAGGAAAGATTTGTATTTTTGTATGTCTATACTAATATTATAAAGAGGAAAGATTTGTTTGTTTGTAATGAATAGGCTCCGAAACTACTGGACCGATTTCAAAAATTCTTTCACCTTTGGAAAGCTACATTATCCCCGAGTAACATAGGCTATATATCATCACGCTACGACTAATAGGAGCGGAGTAGTAATGAAAAATATTGCAAAAACGGGGGAAAAAATTATAAGACCACGCGGGCGAAGCCGCTGGCGGGAAGCTAGTAACTAATCAACTCAAAAAGTACTGGTCCAATTTTAATAATTCTTTCAGTGAATATGGCTATATACCATCACGCTACGATTAATAGGAGCGGAGTAACAATGAAAAATGTTGCCAAAACGGGGGGGGAAAGTTATCAAGATCACGCGGGCGAAGCCGCTGGCGGGAAGCTAGTTAGTTAAATAAAGTAGTTTGACGACGTCTATGGTCTAGTGGTCCGAGTACCGGACTGCTGATCACGAGGATGTGGGTTCAATTCCCACAGGACACAAACATTATTGTGATGAATTTAAGTGTTTGTGTTTGTCTGGGTGTTTCTTATAAGTATGTATTTACAACAAAAAAAGTATATAAGTATTATATCCATTGTCTAGTACCCATAGTACAAGCTCTGCTTAGTTTGGGACTAGATGGTGCTGTGTAAAAATGAAAAATGTCCCTAAAATATTTATATTTATTTATAATGTATTTGACTGTATTTTACCCTTTTATTTAATGGCGCCGCCTGCATGGTTTTATAAATTTTTCCCTTCTTTTGCTACATTTTTATTGTTACTCTGCTCCTATTAGTCGTAGCGTGATGGTATCTGATAAATGGGCTATCTAACACTGAAAGAATTTTTCAAATCGGTCCAGTAGTTTGGGACCCTATTCAATCCATCCATCTCGTTGGTCCCTCAATGCTGAGGATCGTGACCACTATGTCTTCTAGGACGACAGCACGCTCTCCAACTGGCCCTGTCACCCACAGAGTGGATTGCCTATTCAATAAAAACAAACATACAATCAAATCTTTCCTCTATAAAATATTAGTATTTTTTTTTTTGGATTAGATCCTGCGGTCAGTCTTATGCAACTATAATCAGGTTTGTTGAAGGAGAATGGGTTTTAGAGAACTAGAGCCACTGCCCTAACTTTCTTCAGTCAAGCACATTAGATCTTTTCAAACGATTAATAGAATTTGTTGCAGAAGCACATCCGTCAGAGGGTTAGGATGATTCATCAGGCGGTCTGAGTATTTCTCTGTGTACTGTTTTGCTTCTTCCATCACAGTTTTTCTGTCTTCAGGTACTCATGAATCTCCGAGTTACGAGTAAACCAGGCAGCGCCACTTATAGTCCTTAATACATTGTTTTGGGCTTTTTGAAGGCATAGGACGTTCCATTTACTGGCTGAGGACCAGGAAAATCCTACTAATATTATAAATGTGAAAGTTTGTGAGGATGGATGGATGGATGTTTGTTACTCTTTCACGCAAAAACGACTGAACGGATCTGGATGGAATTTGGCACAGAGATAGATTATAGTCTGGAATAGCATATAGGCTACTTTTTATCCCGGTAAAATTTATGGTTCCCGTGGGATAGCGGGTGAAGCCGCTGGCGGAAAGCTAGTATTATCATCATCATCATCATCCTCCTGCCCTTATCCCTATTCACTTGGGGTCGGCGCAGTATGTCTTTTTCTTCCATACATCTCTATTAGCCGTCATCTCGTCATTCACTTCCTTTGTGGTCATATCCTTTCTCACACAGTCCATCCATCTTTTCTTTGGTCTTCCTCTTCCCTTATATCCATCCACATTCATGCTTAAAACCTTTTTGGTAACATGCTCTTCACTTCTACGCATCACATGTCCATACCACGCTAAGCGGTTACTGCACAACTTTTCAGTAACCGGTGCTACTTTTAAACTACCTCTAGTATTAGTATGGAGGACGTATATAAAAAACATTACCCATTATAGTCACGCCCCTCAGTCATGAGGTAGCGACTAGGAAGAAGAAGAAGAAGTATTAGTATAGATTTAATACAATGAACGAAACAGGAAGCAATGAAGTACTTTATCGCTTATCTAATGAGTCATTGCAATATTAGTGTAACAATTATAATTATCTAGCCTTTGCCTGCGTGCCTTCCCGTAGAAGTTGTTTTTTTCCCAAATTGTTTATTGAAAATCAAAATAGTTTTATTTTCACATAGACCTTATGCAGGCACTTATGAAATGTCGAAACTAGGTGCACGGTTCCAAATTAGTTGTTTCCTACGGAGAAGAACCGGCAAGAAACTCCACTCCATATTAACACTCCGCTTCTAGTTTGGCTAAGCGGAGCTTGTACTATGGGTACTAGACAATGGCTTTAATATTATTAAAAGCCATGATTCTACTAATAATGGCCTGTAACGTATATTTCCATGCCCTATAATCAGATACTCATATTACAAAGAGAGATTTGATTGTTTGTTTGTTTGTATTGAATAGGCTCTGAAACTACTGGACCGATTTGAAAAAATATTTTACCGTTAGAAAGCTATGTCTTTACCAAGTAAGGCAGGCTGTAATTTATAAGAAATACCAAGATAACGCGGGCAGAGCCGCTGGCGAAAAGCTAGTAAGTAATATAATTATGTCTAGGCACATAGATAAAATAAAAGTTAGGTACTTTATTTATGCCTAGCTACAGTTCACGCTTCTTGATGAAGCGAAGAAGATAGGATAGGAAAGTCATGGAGCGAAATAAAACTCGAAGCTCAAGACCGATCAAGATGGAGAGTCACTGTGGACGCCCTCTGCCCCATCTAAGGAACATAGGATCTTAAGTCACAGTTCACGCTAAACTTATTGTGCGGGTTGAAGTTGGCTCGGGCTAACTTTAACCCGGCCGTAAAAATCGGAGAAATGAAAATATTGGATAAAAATTATATGAAGCGACAGCCTACGACTTGAGTTTTCGTTTTTATTTATTACAATCCTATAATTTTGATTCTCCGATTTTTACGGCCGGGTTAAAGTTAGCTCGTGTCAACTTCAACCCGGACAGTAAGTTTGGCGAGAACTGTACATAAAATTAATAGATAAGTTCACTTACCGTCGTTTTTACGTCGTAGGGTATTTCCACAAGTTTCTATGTAAGTATTTACGTACCGTAGAAGCAATAAAACCCTTCCTTCGTCTTTTGCCGTGTCGTCGGGTAATAAACAAAAAACAAAACAAACTTTCAAATATTAAAAAAAACGTACGAAATTTGAAACAGAAACATTTATTGCAGAACAAAGACAATTGACAACTGATTGATAACAACAGGCAACAGCTGAGCTGATAGTCATGTCATTGGAATGTCACATCGAGACAAGTGCGGATTGTCGATAATTGACGTTACTATCGATAAGATGTACCTACTAAGTAAAGAAAATATTAATTGATTTCGTTTTTATTAATTCATATATAATAGATAAAATTCTATAGCTTAATTTTACATATAACCATCGGCCACACAATACCCAATTATTAATAACCAGTATACAAAAGATAAAGACATTTTAGATAAAGTTCTTACATTAATGAATTAATATTTTCTTTTGAGTTAAGTATCCTTTTTAATCCCACTACAAATCATTAGTATTATGTAAGCTTAATTATCAATTTCATGATTAAATGTTTGATATACATGGGTGTATGTTTTATACTAGGTTAATAATAATCCATGTGTGTTAGCTACTCGCCATGAAATATTTTTCGTTGTTATCAACTGCTTATTATTAAATTAATTTGTAAGAGTAATATGAGTGCACGTCATGCTCGTGAACGGGTGCTGTCTGTCGGGACTGGTCAGCTCTTACTGCAATGGCTATGTTTTTTTGTTTGTTTTTTGTCCTTTTTTTTTAGTCATACACATCATACTGCATTATACTCATACTATTCATCACAAAATTTTATTGTTACTTGCCTATATTTTTTTTAAAAGAGTGACTATGGAGTTTCTTGCCGGCTCTTCTCCATAAGTCCCACTTTTTGGAACCGTGCAACTAGTTTGACAATTCAAAAGTGCCTATTTATATGGTCTAATTGAAATAATATAATATTTTGAATTTTGAATTTTGAGAGCGAAATAATTTATTCAAACTATCGACATCCTGCAAAACTTATAAAAAAATTACATCACTAGTATGAAAATCACATTGATATGTAGTTTATATAATATATCTATAAGAATACATGTTCATCCTCAAATATAGAGCTGACGCGTGAGTCTGGTAGAAGTTAAATTCTCTATGTTAGTACAGGATACATCGGTGAGTGAATTGCAATCGGAGTCTAATTAGCTAATAGAGATCACAACATGAACTGTCACAATTTTGTAGGGTAAAGAGCGAAATAACCCACCAGAAAGTAATACAAGCTACAACTATCGATAACTTTTGAAACAGGGTTTCGCCATCACTAGGTTTTAAAATGATGTCTAATCGCTCTTTCCCCAACCATAGAGTTTTTCCAGATAGAACTACAGTCCACAAACATTGTGACCATCAATTCTCTATACCATAGAGAATTTGACTGGAAAACCTTATTTATATTAAATACCACATACATTTTTCTCTCTCCGATTTTTTCGGCCGGGTTAAAGTTAGCTCGTGCCAACTTCAACCGAGAAAATAAGTTTGCCAAGAACTGTATTTACAAAATTTTGATTATAGTCTGCGCGGAACTAGTTGTGAGCGCCTTGGGTTGTGAGCGGTGGGACGGCGGGGCGGTGTCGCCTGCGCGCGGTGGGGCGGAGGGGCGGGGGCGCTTGCTTTTGTTCACAGTAACCCGCCGACTCACCCCCGTCCCTACCTAAGGCCAAGGTCCCTACCCAGTGGCGTAACGAGGGTGGGGCAGGCAGAGCACGTGCCCTGGGCGCCAATCGAAGGGGGGCGCAAAATCGCCAATCATTAAATTTTGTAAATCAAAGCATAACTATTTTATACTGTTATAATTATTTACTTCGCAATTTCATACCGTCTTGCCCGCATCTCATACACTCTATACATAATACACTCAAACACTACACGGTCTTAGTTCATTATTTGCCTAATACCTATTATATTAACTTACACATTTTTTTTCCAGCCCTATGGTTCTGTATGATTTTCTCTGTACTTGGAAAATCCACTCAGACGTAACCTCTTTATTAAACTCATTTTATTTTAATGAGTTTACGTCAAGGAACACATTTTTCATATAGATGATCTAACAGATCAATCGGGTATACTTTTCCTTTCGTGCCCGTGTGATATGATCTCCTGGTTTACTACTGCTGTTAGGAGGGTAATTAGAATTTTCCCTTGTTACTAGCTCCAGTTGTCTCGTGCTACGTCACTGAGGCAATGCTCAAAACGAGACACTTAATGCAATGAGAAAAATCAGTGTAGGTCATGGTGCGGATGTCGAATGGTGGACGCGGGGCTCCTATTTCTGTTTAAAGGGTTTAAAGTAACCTAACACGAAAGGGATAACTTCGGTCGCTTGCTTTGCTCGCGCTCTAGCAAATCCCATCACCAGTCAGTCCTACCCTTCTAACCTAACCTGTCCGAGATGGATGGGCCAAATTTTCGAGCTCGCTTCGCTCGCTCATAAGACAACTGAAGGTAGTCACGAACCAATTGTAATACCCCTTTATTTTAATGAAGGAAAAAAAACGACTGGCGGGCAGGATTCGAACATGCGTCTTCTGGTTCGGTAGACCAGACGGTATGATCGCTAAGCCACCGCGAGTCCCGCTTGCCAACTCAAATCTTCCTTCACATGGAAAATGGTTAAAAAATACAAAAAGATAGTATAATTACCTTCTAACCTAAGCTATCCGAAGTGGGTGGCCCAAATTTTCGAGCTCGCCTCACTCGCTCTTACATGGGATAATTGCGAGTAGTAACAGTCTAATTGTAATTAAATACCCTTCTAATCTAACCTGTCCGAGGTGGATGTCCCCAATTTTCGAGCTCGCTTCGCTCGCTCTTGCATGAGACAACTGGAGATACTAGTCGACTAATTGGAATCATCCTTGTAACCTAACCTGACCGAGGTAGGTGACCAAAATTTCATTAGACAACTGAAGATACTAACAAATTAATTGGAATTACTATGAGATTTACCTAACCTAACCTGTCCGAGGTGAGTGGCCTCAATTTTCGAGCTAGCTGCGCTCGCTCTTACTGAGACCACTTGGGGTAGTAATAAACAAATTGTATAATTGGCCTTCTTATAACTTACTATTGTAGTACAAACAAAAGAAATCCTATTAATTTAATTTATCAAGTTAATTTACTAAGGGGCGCAAATATGATGCGTGCCCTAGGCGCCATTTTCTATCGGTACGCCCCTGCCGATACGTGACATGTAGAAAATTTCTACGATGGAATCAAGGAACGGATAAAACGAAATTAATCTTGCTAATCGAAAACTCGATTGCTATATAGTTAGCCTAAAATAAGCACTTTAAAAAAAACATATATTATTCATATACTTTTTCATTTGTATTCTCTGTTTTTTCACTACTCTACCATATCGTCATCGTTTCGAAATACTATTTCGATTTGCTCTACCGCCTGGGCTTCTGTTGCTCCGAAGTCATGTGTTCTCAATGCATTTTCTTTTATTCTCTTTTTCAGCCTATTCATCATTTGGTTGGCTACTTTGTCTGTTATTATATCGAGTAGTTTCGACGAAGCCAAACTATTTAATGTTGCGTTGACATCTATTTTTTTATTTTTTAAGTCGACATTTTTATCTTTGAAGAGGTGTACAATTTCTTTCACTAGAGGAGCTGTTTCATTTTCTTTTACATTAGCATGGGATCTGATTTCAGTACCTGATTTATGCAATATTATTTTTAAATGGTCTTTTCCATTGGTGCCCGTTGTTGCCATCGAAGATGATACATAAAATGGTAATTTTTTATTTTTATTTGTATGGTGCTTCCTTTCTTGGCGTGAGTGAGAAGGTTCCTTATCCGCATGTATTTTTATATCTGTTATTGATGCTTCTTTCGATTCACTCAGTGTATCTTCGTTTTCTATATCGGAATCTGGTTTCCATACTTCATTTGAGTCGTATTTACTATCCACTCGATCGTTTTTGCTCTGACTATTTGAATCTCTTGATTTAGTATCAGATGATTCATGTTTTTTATGCTGCTTTTTCTCATGGGATTCATGTTTAATCGGTTCTTCAATATCAAGTTTTGTGACACGCTTAAAAGCACTGTCTTCATTTGATTTGACATCTGCATCAACGTGTTCTGCTCTGTGTTTTGTCTTATGTCTTGATTTTTTGTGTGAATGATGTTTTGTTTCATGTTTATGGGTATCTGGACTCCGTAACGCACTTTTGTGGTGTGTTTCATTCAAGTTATTGTGCGATTCCCCGGTAAGTTTACTAAAACGATGTCTCAGACTATGTTTATGATGCGATGTATTTGAAACATGTGTTTTATGATGTTTTTTTATTTTGTGTTTGTGTTCTTCGTGAGTGATACTTTCACTTGAATGGCGTTCTGTCTCATCATGAAGGTTGTCATCAATTTCAGTTACTTTATGAGCGTTTGAATCACCGTGTTTCTTTTTCTTTGCGTGTTTCGACGCTGGTGCATTCAAAATTTGATCGACCAATATCAAAAATACGACTGAAATTAAATACAGTAGTGTTAGTACAGTAGTAAGCAGTGATAGCCTAGGGGTATGACCACTAGACTGCTAAGTCAAAGGTCTCGAGTTCGAATCCAAGGCATACTTCTCGGACTTTTGGAAAACATGTGCGTAATTATCACTCGCTTTAACGGTGAAGGAAAACATCGCGAGGAAACCTGCATGCCTGACAGATTTTCTCGACGGCATGAGAAGTCTGCCAACCCGCATTAGCCTAGCGTGGTGGACTATAGCCTAATCCTTCTCATACTGATAGGAGACGCGTGGAACCCAGAAATTCGAGAGTAGAAGTCTCGCTTATTACCACTACACTAAAAGATCAGGAAATATTAAGGTGGAAAAAGATAGTAAAATTATTTCGTGATCTCAATTTTTATGAACCCACAATAAAGTAAGTAGGTACTTGGTTATTTCAGAAAAAGTCTAAGGCTAATATTCAGAGACGATGCTAAGCATAAACTTAGGCTTCACGAAAAACGAAACTCAACATGAACTTATGCTTCCGTATGTCAAATTTGTATGACAATTTGACATACGGGAGCCTAAGTTTATGCTGAGCATCGTCTCTAAGGCTGATATTCAGAAACGAGACTCAACATGAACTTATGCTTCCGTATGTCAAATTTGTATGAGAATTTGACATACGGGAGCCTAAGTTTATGCTGAGTCTCTTCTCTGAATCTCAGCCTAAGGCTGATATTCAGAAACGAGACTCAGCATGAACTTATGCTTCCGTATGTCAAAATCGAGTGCTTACGTTCAAATTTGTATTCAGAGATTTTCGGAACACTGCTTAAACTTCGCGTAAACTATGCTAAGCCTAAGTAGTCAATATCGGTTACTTTAGCTGTCTAAGCAGTGGATCTAGCGCCACCCGGCGGACAAAGCTGTAGTTATTTTTGGTAGTTTGATATATTTTTATTTACTTAGATTTATTAAATAGCTGTTTCATATCATTTTGTTTAGTTTTTTTATAGAATAGATAATATGTCAATGTAAGTAAATATTGTTTGTCAATAAAAACTTTTTATCTTACCATATAACTTTACAATAAATGTGTATGTGGTGCTTTTATTGTGAAACCACATCTACTTAAAAATATTATCATTATTATAAAAAAGATATTTCTTGGCGAAAATAATAGATGTTAGCGCTGTTTACTGTGATAATGTTGCAACAAAAATAATTTCTATCTCAGATATTGTTGTTTCGCTCACTCTTATGACATTACATATATTGCTATCCTTTATTTATAACAGAGCGTAGGCTAAGTTAAGACGGACGAAGTTTGAGACGTACTATGTTTCTGAATACCACTTTTTAAGATGCGGTAAGCCGATTCTTGTCTTAGACTGATCTAAGCCCGTCTTACATGAATATCTCTGAATGTCAGCCTAAATATTAGCCTAAGGCTGAGCTGAGCTGAGCTGAGCCCCCTGACATCGATATTTACCATAACATAAAATAGACTCACGTAAATATTGCATTGAAGTACATTTTCTCATTTTTTAAAACCATTTCGTTTTCTACGCGTAAATGTCAGTACCGTGAAATTCTAAAATTACGGCCATAAAAATGTGTTTTATTTGTTGGGGTTCCGTGCTTAAAACCAGCAAGAAAAATTAGGGTTAAATGTCAGCCAAATAGCTGACAATGTGACAAGTCCGTCCTACATAATTATGTCAAAAAGTGACAATTCGACAATATTCCTGTTTAATAAAACTTACAGTTGACACAATTGTCATAGTGGAAAATTCCACAAATATGTCGAATTGTCACGACAGTCCTACAATTGTCAGAACTAATTTAAATGTGGTTTTTTGACATTATGTCATGTCAAGATTTCACCTGTCGATTTTCGACATATTTGTCGCTTTTATTGAACAGTTTAGGCGCGATAATTCTAAAATTTTGACATTTTTTGACATAAATTTCGAATTGTCAGCTTTATTAAAGAGGGCCTAATGATAAGTGTCATCACCGTCGATGGACATCAGAGCCCCCTTTTTACGCACTTACCCTTTGCGTCATGGCCATGGGATCAGGAACATTCACCACACCATGACGGGATCCTTAAAACCCCTACTAAGTAGTTACTTCGCTCTTAGTAGGGGCTCGCTTTCACGCAAAAAAGTTTGAATACATATACAGGTGCTTGCTGACTTCGACGTAAGAGTGTCACCAGCCAGTCAAACCACAGAGTTCCACCAAGCAAGTCAGATCTTTTCTGTTCTCTTACGAAAGGTCGATCTGAATTCTAGTAAAGAATTTTATTCTAGATGGTGATCTAGGGGATGAAAGTGGGTATTTCTAATTTCTAAATTAGAAATACCCAGTATTTCTTATAACTTTCATCCCCTATTTCTACAGCCCTTTTCTCGCATTCAAAAGAATCTCTCATGTCCTTTCTGAGGCTCTAGACTATTTCCGTACCAAATTTCATTTGAATCGGTTCAGTAGTTCTGGCGTGAAAGCGCGACAGACAGACAGACAGAGTTACTTTCATACGTCATATAATTATGATATCTGTGTAATTAACTCTAAAGACATGATTTCGAGAAGTGACAAGTGTTCACGGTATAAACACCTTTTTGCTTTTCAGTTTAAAAAAATATACGGAACCTATGTTGAAATTTTTATTACAATGTTTTTAAATGGACTTTAAGTCCGTTCGAATTAAAAAAAAGAGCTGAATAAACTTATAATGCTCAGATACATTTTTATAATTCACTGTAAGTAACTAAGACTTAGTTTTATCAACGAAAACACATAGATACTTAACTATAAATTAAATTCGGTATAATTAGACAATCCTGCTCCGTTCAAAATTTAAAAAATCTATAAATAACTCAGCCATGGATTATTTTCCTTCCGATTTATGGAAATGTCTGAAGATGTATGTCTCGTAGTTATGAAATTATATATTGGGGACATCTTTTGGACAGAGCTGTGTGAGAAATAGGAGAAACGTTTTCCAATAAGTCGATAACATTATGTTACAGGTGGCCCATTTACATTGTCCGGAAATTGTTTCTGTGGATCTAGGACATCCCAATGATAATCTAAACGCAACATAATTATGTTCCGCGAAAATCAGTAGTTTGGTTTTCTGACTTTTTAAATTTATTTTCTTACAATCTCTAGTCATGTAAACCTCTCTTGATTGAAGGTGATTGCACTAAATCGCATCAAATTTGGTGTGTAAGTACCACACAGCATCAGTTTTGGACCAGTGTAAATGGGCCACCCTGTATTAGTTAAAATACATGGTGGAAGAGACATCGACGCTCATCCGAATACCACGAGTTCAGTACATGATTCTGGACCCGGGCGTTGAAATTTTCCGTAACTTTTTTGATAATTTATATTTCCTTTTTTTAGTAGTGTTTTTTACTTGAACGTGTAAAAAAACATTATTTCTATCTACCCAAATTAGATTTATAATAAAAAATCATTATTTCATTTATTACGGATGGCGCGCGCGATAACATTCACCGCGGAGCGATATAATTGCGGTTTTAGCAATACAGTGAGCGCTCAAAAATGTCAATATCTGTAATATCCGATATTTTTTTTTTTTCAATTACATGAATGACCTAAGTCATTTTATTTTTGATCTTGAGTGAAACCTTGTCACGACGTTTGTGCGTCGATGTCACTTCCACCTTGTATATCATTGGCTAACAATATCCACTATAATATTTCCGGATAATAAAAACTTTTTCTTTTTAGTATTCGTTTCGAATTCAGCAAAAGATGTACAGCATATCAGCCGATTTGCAAGAGGTTTCTACAATCCTTACCATCCAGAAGATGAATCTAATTCCGATGTGAGCGAATCGATAAGTGCAAACATTAGAGCTGTTTCAATTAGTGTAGAAGAGGCCAGTGCTCAACATCTGACAGAAGAAAAAAAGTTAATTGTGAATGGAAAATATTTTGAACTAATTACGACACCAGGATTGGAGGCAACCGAGACAACGGACCCTTAATTTTTTTATTTAAGAACTTAGTAACTACAGTTCTCGCCAACTTATTGTCCGTTGGCGCTAGCTAACTTTAACCCAGCCGTAAAAATCGGAGAAAGAAAAATATTAGATTGTAATAAATAAAAACGAAAGCTCAAGTCGTAATCTGTCTAATCCAATATTTTTCGGCCGGGTTAAAGTTAGCTCGTGCCTACTTCAACCCGGACAATAAGTTTGGCGCGAACTGTACTTAAATATTATTTTTCGGATTTAAGTACATAGAAGCTGAAAAGGTATAACATTTTAGTTAATTAAATAGTAACGCTTCGTCTTAAATATTAAAGTCGATAGAATGATAGATAGATCCTTTGCCTAAAAATCTTTTAATTCTTGGAAAAATGTGAAAAGTTATGAAATCATCCTCGGTGACATTTTTATTTGCGAATTAAGATAAATAAATAAGTATAATGATTTCTATATTAATAAAATTTTAATTATAAATGTCAAAACTATTTTTCTAATACTTTGGTGCAAAACACTATAGTAGTTTGTGTAAATAATGAAATTCAGTGTATATTTTTCAAGATCCTATTTATTGTTCAAAGATATATCAAAAAGTAATAAAATGAAACTTAAATAAGATTTATATTTAAATTTAATACAATAGTTTTCCTGCAATTGCTTTTATTTAATTCATTTATTTTAATGTTGTTTTTTACAACTGCATAACCGCTACCTTTTCTAAAATTATTGGATGTACCATTAACGCCTTCATTTTGTTTTATTTTTTTCGATGGAATGTGTTTGTTTTTATTTTCTGCAATAGCATTATCATTAAAAGTATTATCGTAGTCTATTTTTGTTTTTTCCAGTTCCAATTTTGAATTCTCCGAGAGAAAATCTTTATTTGAATTTGTAGATACATTCTTCAATTTATTTGTTGCAGTTTCATCTTGGATGTTATCTTTTCCAATCTTATAACTTGAAAACTGTGTTTTATTATTAATTTTCAAATCTGTTTCGCTTATATCCTCATTTCTTCCACTCTCTTTTTTATTAACATTTTTATTTTGATAGTTTTTTTCTACTTCAACACTTGAGAAATTTTTAGATAGGTTAAATTCATCTGAATCAATTATATATTCAATGTCGTCTTCGTCATCTAAATTTGGTGAGAGATCGAAGTTATTAGCTTCTGATTTAATAGCTGATGGGCCCAGCTCTCTAGTTGTATCATTGTTTATATAAGAACTTTCTATTTTTCCGGTATCAATCGAAGAATTAATGAAATTAGTGCTATTCTCATTTTCAATATAATTGATGTATTTTGAAGCTACGGAAGACGGTTCTGGAAAATCCATATAAAGTGTTTCTATGTCTGGAATACTATTACTGGCATTCTGTTTGTCTTTCAAATTCCTAGTTTTATTTAAATCATTATAATTTTCTGGAACCGTTTTACCGTCTACAAAAACATTTGTTATAGACGGATCAATTTTAGTATCATTTACTGAACTAAGGTTATGTTGAGGTTTTAATAAATTGTCACCGTTATCATTTCGACGGTAATCAGAAGGTTGGAAATCATTTTCGTCGTAATCGGAATCATATTCTTCTTGTTCGTCTAAAAGCATGTCTAAATGATGAGGATCGTAATAATTTCTTAATCTTTCTTCAAATTTCATTGTATTTTTGTTTATCTTCTTCCTAGCATCGCTGTCTGTGTATTGTTCTTCTTTAATAATATTAATGAAATAATCTAACAGATGATCTAGTAAATGTTCTCGTATTTCACGAATATTTGCCACATCTTCATAAACAATTTGTCCATCAACAGTTTTATTAACGTTTAACTCTGAAATATTTGTTGGTTTTGATGAATTGTTTGAAACCAAATTGTTTGCTGCGGCTTCTGATTTCTCCACATCTATATTATATTTATTATTAGTAGTGTAATCTTTGTTAGGCTTATACGGTTTAGAAATCAAAATAAATCTTGGATCAATTTTCTGAATAATAACAGGTTGATATTGAGGGCTGTTAATATGGTTAATTTTTTTGGTATTAGCGTCAATGTTTTTTAGGCTCTTTTGGTCATTTATGGTTGGTAGTATTTCCAATACTGGATCGGATGTAAGTTTATTAGAATTGTTGTTACGTTCGACGGCCAATTCTCCATTTTTATCTTTAGCATAATCTTTACTAGATCCTTCAAAATTATAAATATTCTCATTTTTTCCATTTGAGACTTTAAAAAACGTTCTTCTTGTTTTTAATTGATCTAAATCTTGTTCTTTAGTATCTTCTTTTGCATCAGGCTCTACTTTTTCTTCACTTCTTTTCAATCGAGGATCATTCTCAGGAGAATCTTCACATAAACTTTTGTAGTCTATAGTTTTTGCTATGTTGTACCCAGTTTGTAAAGACAATAAGAGTATGACTGTAACAAAATAATGTTTTATGAAAAAAACAACGACTTACTTACGTTGGTCTAATATTAGTTTCATTCAATGGCATAGTAATGTTATGGAGATTCTCGCCTGTCTGTGATTGTTAAGCCTAATTTGGCATTACTTTTATGGTTAGAGCAAGAGCCCACGATGGCCAGACAGTCGTCATTTTATAAAAGCTGAAAATTTATCAGAGCATATCCCTAACACAAGATCAATAACAACATCATCCCAACTCCATACTCGCGGATCGTTCTTAGATCCGCGAGTATGGAGTTGGGATGATGTTGACTGGGGGATGAGAAAAAATCTTTTAATTTGAGAAAAATCATGCCATATTGGCACAATAAGATCTTTTTCCTAATGATTTCATAGTAAAAACTGTCAGTGTCAGTTTCGGAATGTCAAACGCACGCCATTACGGCAGATTGTTATCAGCCACTATATTATTATACTCTTTGGTTATCAGTTTCATAGTGATTTCATGGTAAAAACATGTTAAAAACTATCAACTTGACAGCCGACATCGCCGCTACAATTTGGGCTGAGTTGTATAGGCTTTTAATGACCGCCTTTGCACATTGACATGGAGTTGCGGAAAACAGCCCTCTATACCATACCATACTATAGGGGGCGAGTCAATTGCCATTAAACGGGCACGGGTTCACTTCGCTTGACCCGGGATTCAAACCCGTAGTCACGCTTGATAGGACCACTAGAGCAACGAGGCAGTCTTTAAAATATGCTTGTACTAGCTTCCCGCCAGCGGTTTCGCCCACGCCCACGGTCAGGGTATTTCTTATAAAATTATAGTCTATGTACAGTTCGCGCCAAATTTATTGTCTGGGTTGAAGTTGTCACTAGCTAACTTTAACTCAGCCATAAAAATCGAAGAAAGAATATTATTAGATTGTAATAAATAAAAACGGAAGCTCAAGTCGTAGGCTGTCGTTTTAAATAATTTGAATCCAATATTTTTCTTTCTTCGATTTTTACGACCGGGTTTTATAAAGCTAGCTCGTGCCAACTTCAAGCCGGACAATAAGTTTGGCGCGAACTGTAACTTGGTAAAGATATAGCTTACTAATGGTGTAAGAATATTTCAAATTGCTCCAGTAGTTTCGGAGCCTATTTAGAGGGGCTCGTGGCCAAGTTGTACCAACGCTGATCAACCGATCTGCAAGGTTAAGCTACACTTGCCGCGGTCAGTCTGTGGATGGGTGACCATTCTTAATATATCGAGACCCCTCCGTGCCTCGGAGAGCACGTAAAGCCGTCGGTCCGGGTTGTCATACGAACACTTATGACAATCGTTTGTGGTAGTCAGAAACCTAAAAAGCATGACAATCAGTCTTTCCATCGAATATCGGTATTGCCCAGAAATTGGGTTGCGGTGGTGAACCATCAGCTTGGTGTAAAATACTGATATTCAGCCGCATCTGGAAGCCGACCCCAACATGGGAAAAGGCTAGGAAGAAGAGTTTCGGAGCCTATTTAATTTAAACAAACAGACAATCAAATCTTTTCTTTATATATAAGATAGCTTCCCGCCAGCGGCTCTGCCCGCGTGGTCTTGATAGCTTTTTTCCCCCGTTTTTGCAACATTTTTCATTGCTTCTCCGCTCCTATTAGTCATAGCGTGATGGTATATAGCCTATAGTCTTCCCCGATAAATGGACTATCTAACACTGAAAGATTTTTTCAAATCAGTCCAGTAGTTTCGGAGCCTATCCAATACAAACAAACAATCAAATATTTTCTCTTTATAATATCACTGCATATTATAAAACAAAGTCCTCCGTCGCGTCTGTCTGTCCCTATGTATGCTTAGATCTTTAAAACTACGCAACGGATTTTGATGCGGTATTTTTTAATAGATAGAGTGATTCTTAAGGAAGGTTTATATGTATAATAACATACCACGCGGGCGAAGCCGCTGGCGGGAAGGTAGTAATAAATAAAAAGAATAATATGTACTATTATTGCTGCACTCACATAATTAAATTACACAATGATTCTTACCTAATTTCATTTTATTTTTGTAACACTAATATCCTACTTTTGTGCAAGAAAGTCTAATACTAATGTTCTTTACATGGTTTTAGTTCGTCGTTTGATACATTGAATTAACTAAACACTGTTTCAAATTAGCTAAAGTGTCAAAGATTAAAAAGTATTAACCAGTTCAACTTTTTTTCATTGTTTTTACCTAACGGTTCTTTGGTAAATACGTTAAAATTACAGTGTTGTAATTGTATTCATCTGCATTTGTTCAGAGAGACTGCTAACACTATTAGAAGGCCTGGGAATACACGTTATTTTTTCCATACGATTATCTGATCCGATAGTTCGGTGTTGCCACAATTTGGGAACTTCGTCGCTAGAAATCGCGACTTTAGCATTAGCTTAGCGACAGAAAAGACATGAACGATGACTTGTATATACGTCGACAACACCTTCAGCTTCTCAACGTCGAAGAATAATAAGTATTTTTTGTTGGAATGAATAAAAAAGAGTTTTAGACAATTTAAAATAATTATATTTTATTTGCATTTAATACCATATTAGGGCACATTTTCAATCAACAAGTTCAGTAATATAAGACGACGTCTGTGGTCTAGTGGTTCGAGTACCGGACTGCTGATCAGGAGGTCGTGGGTGCCATTGATGTGATGTTTGTGCCCCACAGGACACAAACATTTATTGTGCTAAACTTAAGTGTTACTTAACTTAAATACTTCTACGACTATTCTGGACCGTATTTTCACGGATTCGGATCGGAAGTAGTGCGTAACTGCTCTAACATACTATTGGGTAGGTTATAATCTAACGAATTGAAACCGTCACATTGTGAAATGGCGTGTGACGGACTGCGGACGGAACGCTCGTCACGGTTGCTGTCGATGACGTCATGTGCGACGCGCCGCCATTGGTTGTCAATTCGGTCGTTATCGCAGGCCGACCAATCAGGGATAGCCTTCGGACAGTTATTTATGTATTTATAAGCTTCAACGATTTATCCACTATAACATTACAAAATGAAGGGAATAACATATTTAAGTATCATTAGTGAATTGGTCACTTATAGAAGTACACAGCACTTGCATAGTAAAAATTTTACATGATCAAACACATTAAAATTGAATCAAGTGAAGACGCTGGCGAGTGTAATAAATTTGTTTTTGATATTTTATTAAACAGAAATTGATAAAAATAAACAAGCGCGATATAAAATTTAAACTGGCGTGATAAAAATAATAAAAACAGTAAGTCAGTTATGACAGTTAACAATTTATCGCGCGAAATCTGTTGAAGTTACTGACTTATTTTAAAAAATGCGGTAAATTGTAAGCACTAAGTTACGGTTTACAATCTTTCGACAGTTCAAAATCTTGCGAGATAGATTACTAATATTACAATAGAAAGAAAGAAAACATTTAATTGCTATAAATACAACGACAATATAAGGATGGGTACATAGAGAATACAATAAGAATAAACACACTAAACGAATTAATAATAACAAAAATAAACTGTACGTCGCCGTTGTAAAAGGTCCCCACTTCCTACACACAATCTAACCGTATTGATGATCATAATAATATGGTGACAATTATATAGCATTTAGTATGCAGAACTTTCACTATGGTACATAATCTGTGACCCTTGGATTGGTATCTGTACGCCTCTAAAATCGTAATATTTTAAAGTTTCCTTCATTCCCCGAAAATTGGTACATCTGATGTCATCTGAAATATTGATAAAATAATAATATTAATAAAATACAAGGTGAAAGGGACATCGACGCACAAACGTCGTGACAAGGTTTCACTCAAGGTCAAAAATAAAATGACATAGGTAGATCATTCATGTAGAAAATGATCGGTTACTGACTTACTGCAGATATTATCATTTTTGAGCGCGCAGTGTATTGCTAAAAACGCGATTATCACGCTCCCCTGTGAATGTTATCGCGCACGCGATCAAAAATAAATGAAATAATGATTTTTTAATTATAAATCTAATTTGGGTAGATAGAAATAATGTTTTTTTTACACGTTCAATAAAAAAAACTGCAGAAAAATTTGAAAAATTGATGAAAAAATGTTACGGAAAATTTCAACGCAGTGGGGTCCAGAATCATGTACAAAACTCACGGTATTCGGATGTGAGTCGATGTCCCTTCCACCATGTATAAATGAGTTAGACGCACGAGCAATTTAGGTAAATAAGTATATTAGGTTAAAGACACACAGTACACGAAAACAAATAGGAAAATAGGGAAAACACAGATAAAAACGGATCAGTGCCGCGCGACCGTGGGCGGTTGGTTCGTTGCTTTGCGCGGACCACAGAACACATATACCCTAAAGGGGCGCGGACTGAGTCAAAAAGCCGTTGGAGAGAGGCGGGGGAAGCGGCTCGGCTGATCGCCGCCGGTTAGGACTCGTACAGACCCGCGATAATCTAAGGCTAGTGTTACAATAGGGTTAAAACTTACGGCATTGCCGCGCTCTAGTGACTGCTACGCTCTACGTTCCAGGTCGAGTTACGTTTATGTTTTTTGCGAGTTATGTTTTTTGGTTTTCCGGCGTGTGCCCAGTTAATGTGGCAATAAGGCTTGCCCTCTGTTACCCCCAATATCAAGTGTCCAGCAACGGTTTGACTGGCTGGATTGATACTTGGATATTTAAACACTGTGTTTATTGCCAAAATTGAAAATTTTGAGCTTGGAACTGCTTCTGGTAATATGAACATGTGATGGCAGCAGTGAAGAGTATGTTACTAGGAAGTTGATGTAATAAATCTAGAAAGACTACAGAAACTGGATGGAGTGTGTTAAAAAGATTGCAATGCTATGCAAAATTAATGAGTAAGCGACCAGAGCCAGAACTCAATCCTATAAAAGAGGAAGACAACGCAAAGCTATAACAGATGTCAGCACCTTCGACATTTTCTACAAGAACCAATCAAAGTGTGTTATAATGACAATACGTCAAAGAAGAAACCAATAAGATTGCGTTGAGCAATGTGAAGGTGGCGCCACTGGTAGGAGACTGAGCGCTGACAGACTGAGCGCACTGAGCGCACTAACGCGCGCGCCTAATGGCGCCTAACGCAATAAAATAAAAAAGAAATGATTTCTTTAATGTCCTTTTCATTGCCACACTTCAGACTTCTAGAATGTGGGGTCTAGAAGTCTTTATTTATTGTTTATTAAAGCTTTCAATAAAACTACATGAGTATACTTAAATAAAACTTTTTTACTGCACAAAGTTGTTTTTATACTTAAAAACATCGGAGCCATGTTCCTGAATGAAAATATTGTATATAGTTGAAACAAAAAACGATGTGTGATGTTGTCGGCAAAGTTATTTAGCGACCTGCCTGGCGACTTTTGAAATACATAACATAACCTAACCTAAATTAAAAATTTTGAATACCCCCGGCATGAATTGTAATTTGCAATTTTGTGGTCGATTTGACATTTTTCATAGTGTATAGTGTTCTACTAGTTAAGCCCTTTCATTTGATACCCATATTGAGAGAGTTGTGAAAAATATGCAATTCGCTATTCTGTGGCGGCGGCCATCTTGGACCGATTTTCATCAAACCTAGCGAAGAACATTCCCGACTAATTCACCTTTCAAATAAAAAAATCAAAATCGGTTCAACCGTTCGGGAGCTACGATGCCACAGATAGACACACACAGACACGTCAAGGATTGTAGGATTAGGAATATCTAATGAACGCGCAGCTAGCGGACATTAAATTTTAAGTGTTACCTACTGTGCCACAAGTCATTACCACATCTGTAAAAAAAATTACAGTAGTCTATGGCACGTTTATTAATTAAGGCTAGCTTGCTACAATATAGTAATCTGTGATTAAGGCATACAAAATCAGATTTTCATGATTTCTTTGTTGCTTTATTAGCTAATTTTGTTAATTGTATTCGCTGTTATTGCCTAATGAGCCATTGGAACTAATTGATTTCGACCTGTGAATTTAGTTAGTAGTTATATTGTCCTAATATAATCACCAAACCTCTAGGTTGCTGACAGTAGTGTAGTGTCAATAAAATTGGTTTCTTTATTACAAAAGTGTGTGTGTGTGTCTGTCTGTGGCATCGTAGCTCCTGAACGGATGTACCGATTTTAATTTTGTTTTCTTTTTATTTGAACGGTGATTAAGGCGGGAGTGTTCGTAGCTATGTTTAATGAAAATCGGTCCAAGATGGCCGCCGCTACAAAATAGCGGATTACATACTTTTTCACAACTCCCTCAATATGGGTATCATTTACCTACATTAGCATTTAGACGAATCAGAAGTAAGGCCCGATGAAGAGAGACCAGTCGAAGTCGCGCCAGACGAAGTGGACATTATAGACGAGGAATTATCCGAAGACTTCGACCAACTGGACGAGCTAGACGAA
Source organism: Acronicta psi (assembly GCA_946251955.1). Taxonomy (NCBI): domain Eukaryota; kingdom Metazoa; phylum Arthropoda; class Insecta; order Lepidoptera; family Noctuidae; genus Acronicta; species Acronicta psi. The sequence goes on along the minus strand of OX276498.1, from coordinate 1,457,400 downwards.
GACCCCAACGTTATAGAGGATGACGTGTCTTCCGAAGAACTGGGTAAACGGATGCCTATTCCACGACGCATCGGGTTTTTTTCGAGCGCACATCTTGGGTCCGCTAAAAAAGAAATGAAAATGACAGAGTGTCATTTTTTAATTAAGAATATGAAAAAGGGATGACAGATTGTCATATTTGAATTAAGAATATGAAAAAGGGATGACAGATTGTCATTTTTGAATTAAGAATATGAAAAAGCGATGACAGATTGTCATTTTTGAATTAAAAATATGAAAAAGGGATGACTGATTGTCATTTTTGAATTAAGAATATGAAAAAGGGATGACAGATCGAACTTTTTTCCGATCTGTTTCTCCGACGGGACGGTGCAAGGGGACAGATCGGATTAATCCAATCATTAGTAATGAAAAAGAAAAAGTTATGAAAGCAAAGACATTCTATACTCTTTTAGATCTCCTTGAATGAAAGATTGAGAGCGGCTCGACCCTCTTTTTAGCTGTTTTTTATGTGTTAGTTCTTGACAAGATAAAGTTTATATGAGTTTTTTTTATGTAGCCTCCGTGGTTTTATTTAATATACAACTGGTAAGAGGCTCCGTCGAGACTTCTCGCAATAAAAAAATCTACATTTACAAATTTTGTTTAGAAAAGAAACACAGATAAACAGCCGAATCTGGTTAGACTGGAAGCCGACCCCAACATGTTTGGAAAAAAGGCTAAAGGGATGATGAAATGATTGAGAAAAGAAACAGATGGGTGAAACAACAGTGTTGATAATATTGCGTAGAAAAACTAAAAAAATCAATTATTAAAAGAAACAAAAAACCCGACTGCGTAAAAACTACTAACTAAAAATCTTAAAACAAGCTCTGTGATGTTGGAAAATGTATTGCAGGCGGGACAAGCAAATAAACAATTTTGTTTATGAACGAACAGCTTGTCCCGCCTGCAATACATTTTCCAACATCACAGAGCTTGTTTTAAGATTTTTAGTTAGTAGTTTTTACGCAGTCGGGTTTTTTGTTTCTTTTAATAATTGATTTTATTTCCTTCTTTTTACTTTATAAATATGGTTTAAGAATTTATTTTCTCAAAAGATTTTACACAATCACTTACAGAGAAAATACAATATTAAAGTCTAAAAACATTTTTCGCCGATTGGCATAGTGAGTTAGATTACCTACGTCGGTATTAATACTAGTACTAAGATATTGTTAATAAGATGAAGTAGTAAGAGGGTAGTCGCAAAAAAAATGTTACACAAAATCAACCCAATGCGCATCGCCAGTGCAGGTAGGCGCAAGCGATGGATACAGTAGCATTTTTGTTTATTAAGGCCTATGACATAGTGAGTATATCATTACGCCGCGAGAACTCCGTTACGCAGTTATTGTAAGTTTTGTTTGTTTAAATGTGATTAATATACTAACATAAACTAAACTAATAATTATACAATACAATATATTATTATTACATTATCATAATAATAATTATTATTTTACATAAATAAATAGTTATTAACATTATGTAACCACCATTATTAAAGTAATACTACTAGTTCATTTGTTATTTTTATCTTTTTTTTTATCTATACTAATATTATAAAGAGGAAAGATTTGTTTGTTTGTTTGTTTGTTTGTTTGTAATGAATAGGCTCCAAAACTACTGGACCGATTTCAAAAATTCTTTCACCTTTGGAAAGCTACATTATCCCCGAGTAACATAGGCTATATATCATCACGCTACGACTAATAGGAGCGGAGTAGTAATGAAAAATGTAGCAAAAACGGAAAAAAATTATAAGACCACGCGGGCGAAGCCGCTGGCGGGAAGCTAGTACAATATATAATAATAAAAATAGTTACTGCGTAACGGGGCACCAAGCTCCAGCTTATGAAATATCCTTTAAAATATGGCTTCTCAGTAACTATTTGAATATGGGTAGAGATTTAGTTTCATTAATATATATATATATATATATTTTTTTTAACCACTATTATTAAAGTAACATTACTAGTTCATTTGTTATTTTTATCTGTTTATTTTGTTATATATTATGTATGTTATGTTGTATTATTTATTATGTTATATACTTATCATTAAATCGTTTGTGTATACAATATATCGGTTTAAGATATATATAATAATAATAGTCACTGCGTAACGGGGCACCAAGCTTCAGCTTATGAAATATCCTTCAAAATATGGCTTCTCAGTAATTTTTTGAATAGGGGTAGAGATTTAGTTTCTTTAATATTTTTTGGTAATTTATTGTACTGCAATGCTCCCTCATATAAAACACTCTTCTTCCCGTAGTTAGTTCTAGGCGCTCTCAAACAAAGATTATTTGCTTGCCTTGTCATGCGTTTATGATAATTAATTTTTTTTGTGAATGTAATTTGTGAGTGGATATCCTTGGTAAGGATTTTTCTTATTAATATACATGTGTTGAATTTATGCGTTTGGGCTAGGTTGAATAGTTTTGTTTCCTTATAAATTTGGGTAGTAGGTGTTAGATAGTCATATTGAAATAAAGTTTTAATAATTCTGTTTTGAGCTACTTGTAGTGTTTGTAGATTTGACTTAGCTGCTGAGCCCCATACTTCAATCAGGTAATCTATATGAGACTTGACTAGGGAATTATATATGGTGTATCGAACATGCCTCGGGAGACATCGCACAATGCCCTTTACTAACCCTGTTAGAGAATTAATTTTACTGCGAATTTTTTCAATATGCGCTTTCCAGGTTAGCTGGCTATCAAGAACAAGGCCTAAATATTTTTCGTTATTGACTTTGATAATTTTTTCACCATGATTTTCAATTTTTTTGTTCTTTGCTGAAAAAATGATGTATTTTGTTTTCGAGGTATTAATGGTAAGTAGATTTGACTGTAACCAGGTATGCAGGATATGCAGATCATGTTGAGCTTGGTTTATTACTGTTTCCAATGAGTGACCAGAATAGAACAGGCTGGTATCGTCGGCATATAGAGTGATATCAAATCATATCATAAATCATCATAGAATCACTAGATAGATCCTAAATGATGATTTAAAATATAAATTGATACAACTAAAGATCATTTTCAAAATCAGTTCGCACATTAATGCGTATAAAATCCGCCATATTGTTTTTTTTTAAATTTCATGTACCCAGTGACAGTCGTGCCATCAAGACGAATCTAATGAGGTGTCATTTATCTAATTCGGTTGAGCCGTTGAGTAGTTACGACCGGACATAGGAACGGACATACATACATACATACATACATACGCGTCAAACACTTATCCCTCCTCCTTCGGCAGTCGGGTAAAAAAATGTTTTTTTTTTTTGTGAAATGTGAGATGTCAAGATCGCGTGAGTGATAACTGGTGTTGCTAATGTCTAGATGCGGCAGCCGTCCTACAGTTTTTTTTTAAATCTTTATTATTAAAAAAGAGGTTTTAATACATTACCTGGTTCAACTCCTGATCCCAATTGGTTTTTGTCTCTGCATATAATAAATCTCAGTACTTTATCGTCGTCTCTGGCTTCGATGATTCTTCCTTTCGGAACCATATCCTGTTCTGATAAATAAGGGGCAGACAGAACGCACGGGTAACGAGATATCAACTCCAGTACTGAAAAAAAATTGCTTGATAAGCATACACATACTACTAGGAGGGGCTCGGCTAAGTTATAGTAACGCTGATCAACCGATCTGCAAAGTTGCCGAGGTCAGTCTGTGGATGGGTGACCATTCTTAACACATCGAGACCCCTTTGTGCCTCGGAGAGCACGTAAAGCCGTCGGTCCCGGTTGTCATACGAACACCTATGACAATCGTTAGTGGTAGTCAGAAGTCCAAAAAGCCTGACAACCAGTCTATCCTTCGAATATCGGTATTGCCCAGAAATTGGTTGCGGAGGTCTGATGGCAGTCGCTTCGTGTAAAATACTGATATTCAGCCGCATCTGGTTAGACTGGAAGCCGACCCCAACATGGTTGGGAAAAGGCTAGGAAGATGATGTCTATCAATACCTTTATGATAAAATAACTGAATTGGTTCCATCCCCATCATCTAGATGGTTGGCAGGCCACAACTGTTCGTTTCCTGCCCCCAACAACAAAACTATGGAATGAGCTATCGCTTGCAGTATTTCCGGACCAATACGAACTTCTTAACGAACTTATACGAACTTACGGAAAACAATTGTTAACCTAATTTTGTTGCTATTGATGTTCAGCAACTTATGGAAAATTGGTGTTGACCGTTTATTGAAAATTTCAAATGATAAGATTATTTTCTCCTCTTATCACGGCACTTATTTATGGAATCTTATGGTGTTGAGATGTTTTGTAATTTTGAATGTGTTCATCTACTTTTGTTGCTGACTGTACATGTCGCTGTTTTTGTAACAATAAAATCTATCTTTTTTTCTTCAATACCTTTTAAAAGGCCGGTGACACACTTGCGACTCCTCCGGTGTTGTCTATGGGCGGTGGCAGTCGCTCACTATCAGGCGATCGGTTTACTCGTTTGCCCCCCCTTCCCCTATCCGTTAAAAAAATTTGCGACACTTTTATTCCGACTTACCTTCATCGTTGTGGTTGCAAGAAAATAGCCTCATATGGCAGATACTAATAAATGTTTTGTATATGCCATGCTGGCACCTGGCACAAACCATGACGTCACGGGACGCGCACACGGCCGGACAGAGCTCGTCTTGTTCTTTTATATCTGTAGTACAAAGAGGAGAAATGGTAAAAGTAATTAAGAAATCGGAGAAAGAAAAACATTAGATTGTAATAAATCAAAACGAAAGCTCAAGTCGTAGGCTGTCGTTTTAAATAATTCTAATCCAATACTTTTCTTTCTCCGATTTTTACGGCCGGGTTAAAGTTAGCTCGTGCCAACTTCAACCCGGACAATAAGTTTGGCGAGAACTGTACTATGTCTGGCCTTTAAAAGAGACCATGATTCTCTAAAGTTTCGGTGTTTCTTCTCAGAGGTCAGGCGGGAAATCTCGGCACAGTTAAAACATTGGCTTGTAAAAATGTCTTTAAAAGATCTAGAATATTATTTACCAGCTTTCCGCCAGCGGCTTCGCACGCGTGGCCTGGTTTCTTCATCCGCTTTTTCAATCCTTTACAATCCTTTTTTCGCATTAAAAAGTAACCTATGTCCTTTCTCAGGCTCTAGATCTGTATACCATAGGAGGTCATCGAAATCGGCCCAAATGATGTACCGAAGGTACACTTATTGGAAAAAATACCCTGTATTACGCTGGTTAAAACTCGTCTTACTTTTTTTATGTTGACTGGGGGATAAGAAAAAAACTTTTAATTTCAGAAAAATCATGCCATTTTGGCACACTATTATCTGTTTCGTAATGATTTCTTAAGTAGTAAAAACTTTTATTGTCAGTTTCGGAATGTCAAACGTGATTTCATGGTAAAAACTATCAACTTGACAGCTGTCATGTACCTCCGGTATTTGGGCTGAATTGTAGGGGTTTTTGATGACCTCCTTTCATTTAAATCGGTTCAGTAGTTTTGGTGTGAAAGCGCGACAGACAGACAGACAGTTACTTTCACATTTATTTTATAATAACTTTAAAGTACGGAAGTAAGGATTGATATTAATTAGTTAATTATCACAGTGAAGGAAAACATCGTGAGGGAATTTTCACGTCTGAGAGATTTTTTCGAAGTCTACCAGCGGGTCAGCGTGGTGGACTTATAGCCTAACTGTCGAATCCGTTCGAATATTTAAATATTAAATTGTAGTACTTATTTTGGCTCATAGATGGAGTTGTGCGAATTCAATTGTTTCCTGAATCACGGTGTTAAGTTTCTCCGCCAGTTACTGACCTTCCGCATAAATCGTTTTAATAAATTGTCTTGCTTTGAAGAAGTTTGTGTTTTATTTTTATAACATTTAAATATACGTTTTTTATGACGTGTACACTAACCCTTCTCATACTGAGAAGGTAGGTACTCTCATACTTAGATATCTAAGTAGGTGAGTAGATAAAAAAATATTTACCAGCGTCTGCTAATCCAACTGCGAACAGAGAAAAATAATGTAAGTATTTTTTCAGTGAAAGAAAAATGTGACCGCAAGCAGGGTTCGAACCTGCGTCCCTCCCCGGTTAAGTACCGGACTTTTTAGCCAAGTGATCATCATAAACAATGTTTTATCAATAGATCTTGATGGAATCACTAAAGACGTGTTTTACTTTTTTATTTGGTACTGTGATTGGGGGGCTCGTTTCCAAGTTGTAACTACGCTGATTAACCGAACTGCAAGCTTGCTATGGTCAGTCTATGGACGGGTTACCATTCTTAATCGAGACCCCTTCGTGCCTCGGAAAGCACGTAAAGCCGTTGGTCCCGGTTGTCATATGACACCTATCACAATCTTTAGTGGTAGCCCAAAAGCCTGACTACACCATTCTTTACTCCGAATATCGGTATTGCCCAGACATTGTGTTGCGGAGGTCTAATAGCAGTCGCTCCGAGTAAAATACTGATATTCAGCCGCATCCTGGTTAGACTGGAAGCTGACCCCAACATGGTTGGGAAAAGGCTAGGAGGAAGAAGATTGGGATACTTATATATCCCTTGCGGATCAGGTTTAACTTCGGACACATTTAAACTGAAATAAAACTACTTTTTACGGATTTTATAGCGTTATATTGATATTATTTTAATCCCAACGTTTCGGACCCTTTACAGCAATCAAATCCGTAAAAAGTAGTTTTATTTCAATGTCTAGTATTCGCGTAAGTGTCAGAAATCAGTACATTTAAACTGGTAAAAAAACCTGGTAACTGTCTTTTTGTATTTTTTAAGCATTTTCCATGCTAAGATTACAAGTTATTTTTAATGAAGGAAAAAATCGGCGGGCGGGCAGGGTTCGAACCTGCACCTTCTGGTTCGGTACACCAGACGCTCTGACCACTAAGCCACCGCTCGCCCTGCTCGCCAGTCGAAATCGAATCGGTGACGTAGCGCCATCTATTGTGAAGATGCTTCACAACCGACCTTAACCTTCACCGTCACCTTAAGACGTAAATCAGAATGTGGAGGAAGATTTCGACTGGCGAGCAGGGCGAGCGGTGGCTTAGTGGTCAGAGCGTCTGGTGTACCGAACCAGAAGGCGCAGGTTCGAACCCTGCCCGCCCGCCGATTTTTTTCCTTCATTAAAAATAACCTGGTAACTGGTTAAAATGCATAAGTACTTACATTTTTTATTTTGTAAGGTTTCTTTCGATGCTATTTCCGGTTTTGTCCACCACGGATTTTTGCCCGACATCGGTGGATATTTAATTTTGTTAATTTTTGTTTTACTGAGGCCAGTTGCAGCATTCTTTCCTTCTAGGAACTCTAAAACATATTCAATGAATAAATAAATAAAATAATATAGTTACAAGGTGGAAGGGACATCGACGCACATCCGAATACCATGAGTTCAGTACGTGATTCTGGGCCGCCCTGAGTTGAAATTTTTCGTAACTGTTTTCATCAATTTTTTAACCCCCGACGCAAAAACGACGGGGTGTTATAAGTTTGACGTGTTTGTGTGTGTGTATGTGCGTGTGTGTGTGTGTGTGTATGTGTATGTGTGTCTGTGTGCGTGTGTGGCATCGTAGCTCCCGAATGGATGAACCGATTTTGATTTTGTTTTTTTTATTTGAAAGGTGAATTAGTCGGGAGTGTTCTTAGCTTTGTTTGATGAAAATTGGTCCAAGATGGCCGCCACCACAAAATAGCAGATTACATATTTTTTCACAACTCTATCATTGGTGTTTTAGGCGGTTCTCACACTGCCCCGCATGATGCAGCGTAGCGCGTGGATGCGTGTTCTTCCGTTGCTTGTAAGGCGGTTCTCACACTGCCCCGCATGATGCAGCGTAGCGCGTGGATGCGTGTTCTTCCGTTGCTTGTAAGTATCTCCGTTTGTATGGAAAACACGCATAGTCTAACACACAGAAAATGCATCCACGCGCGTTCATTTCTGTGTGTTAGACTATGCGTGTTTTACCATACAAACGGAGATACTTACAAGCAACGGAAGAACACGCATCCACGCGCTACGCTGCATCATGCGGGGCAGTGTGAGAACCGCCTAAGTATCTCCGTTTGTATGGAAAACACGCATAGTCTAACACACAGAAATGAACGCGCGTGGATGCATTTTCTGTGTGTTAGACTATGCGTGTTTTCCATACAAACGGAGATACTTACAAGCAACGGAAGAACACGCATCCACGCGCTACGCTGCATCATGCGGGGCAGTGTGAGAACCGCCTTAGTTAACTCGTGCCAACTTCAACCCGGACAATAAGTTTGGCGAGAACAACTGAGGCGTCAAGATGACAACGTTCGAGTGATATTACTGATGTTGCTGACGCCTAAAGAGTGCGGTGAACGCTTTATTCAGGCAGTTATGCTCGTTTCAAAATAATCACCTGGTGCTGAGGGTACCACTTTTAGGGGCACTTCATAATCCGTTTCTACACTCAATGGGTGACCGGCAAGTCCTAAAATAATAAAAGTAAGATGTTTAAGATGTTTTTAAAAGTTATAGATACGTCGTACACGCTCTAGAATGACCAGACGAAAGGCAGGTAATTGCCCGGAGTGCATTCAGTTGGGCACGCTATCTCTTTACGGCTATACGTCCCGACAGTGCCTAAAATTATGTATGTTTATCTCTTTCTAACAACAGGCATGCCCCATCATTTGTCTCTATTGCGCTAACGTCAGAAATACATATACACCACTTACGTATAGACTACTCCTTGCGCCACTTTAAAATACTTTAATGTTGGTGTATAACCTGTCTATCTTTTTGAAGGTCGTTGATAAAAGTGTGATGAATAGCTTTACAAAGACAAGATTTTACAAGACTATTCTGTTGAACTGAGAGACGTCACTTTAGGTTTCAAAGCTTACTAATAAGTTCTCATTAAATTAAACGGCAGATAATTTTATTAAAATTTTGGTTTTATTTTGTTTTTGTTCGGCACTTAGCGGCTATCCGGAGGTGGTGAAACAAGCCTTTTACATTATTCTGTGAGCTATAAGTTATTCCGTTAATTTAGTTAGTTAGACAGCTTACGACTTTAAAGCTATATTTTTATATTTATTACAATGTAATAAATAAAAACGAAAGTTCAAGTCGTAGGCTGTCGTTTTAAATATTTTAATAGAATATTTTTCTTTCTCCGATTTTTACGGCCGAGTTAAAGTTAGCTCGTGCCAACTTCAACCCGGACAATAAGTTTGGCGAGAACTGTACTTATTTATTGCCATAACGTTCCGCGACAAACATCATAAAAATCACTTTGCATTTTACTTGCCTTTCTGTTCTTATCGGAACAACTTACCCCTGCACTTTTAGCCCAAATCTTCCCAATACTTCTGCCTTACCTTTTCCAATTTTTTTTCTTTCATTTACTTCTGTATCTGAACCAACTTCTTCTGTACTATAAGGATAGCCTAAGTCTGATTGTAATCTCACACTCTTTCCACCCTTTTTTTTCATTCTCGTGTCCAAATCCTTGTCCTTATATATCAAATTGAGATCCTCATGTTTCCACTTATGATGATCCTTTTTGGTATTCGAAGCAGAAAGTACAGTCTTGTTCTCGTTGGCTGTAAAGTTAGTGGGATATTTTTTATCATTATTTTAGGAAACTGGATGAAAAGAACCGAGAATGATGAAAAGAAGGGCTCGTGGCCAAGTTGTAACTACGCTGATTAACCGATCTGCAAGGTCTACACTTGCCACGGTCAGTCTGTGGAATTAAACATATCGAGACCCCTCCGTGCCTTGGAGAGTACGTAAAGCCCTCGGTCCCGGTTGTCATACGAACACCTATGACAATCGTTAGTGGGAGTCCGAAGCTTAAAAAGTCTGACAACCAGTCTCCTTCGAATATCGGTATTACCTAGAAATTTGATTGCGGAGGTCTGATGGCAGTCACTAAGTGTAAAATACTGATATTCATCCTGGTTAAACTGGAAGCCGACTTGGGGTCGGCTTCCAGTTTAACCATGGTTGGGAAAAGGCTAGGAGGAAGAAGGATGAAAAGAGCTGAAGATTTTGTGTGGCATTCACTTAAAGGGGCCTTCGTCCAGCACTAGACGAGTATGGGCTGATGACCAGTGAATACGAGTCTTTGGTCACGGGTCGGGACTAGCCCCGCCCGTCGCGAACTATGTTTTTCACGTCCCGTCCCGCTCCGTCCCGTTCGTGTTCCTGTTCGCGTATATTTTTATACAACGTTAGTTTTTACCCGACTGCCGAAGGAGGAGGGTTATGTGTTTGACGCGTATGTATGTATGTATGTATGTATTAGAGGTGTGCGCCGCGCCGCCACGCCGCCGCCGCCGGTGGACCTGAAGCACGCCGCCGCCGCCGGTCGCCAGACCGGCGTGAAATCGGCGTGACTTTTTAAGTTTATTTCATTGACAAATAAACGCCTAATCAAGTCCTTCAGAAGCTATTTAACTCTGCCATACTCGAGGGCACAACGCCGGAGGCATAGAACAGAAGCGTGGTGGTGCTTTTCTTCAGAAAACGCCTTTTTTATCGCCATAACACCTTATTGAGCAACCTATCTCGCTTCTGAGTCATGTCTACAAGTTGATTTCAAGGGTCATCACGATCCGTCTCGAGCGCAGGTTTGATGACTTCGAGCCTTCGGAACAAGCCGGTTTCCGAAAAGGTTTTAGTACCATAGACCACTTCCATACGCTTCGGCATATTCACAGAAGACCGAGGAGTGTAATCAGCCACTTTGCTTAGCGTTTGTGGACTATGAGAATAGTATATCGAAGCGTTCTTCTTCTTCGTGTCAAAGTTACGACCTTTTAAAATTAAATTTGGTAACACTATCGTCCGTTGCTACGCAGAGGTGCTTTTGATTGCATGTTGTGGGGCACAAAGGACAGGATAGGAGGTTCACCATTGTTTGCGGCACAGTTCCACAACCACACCCTGCAGCCGTTTCATCGAGATACCCCCATTTCATCATCATCATCATCATATCAGCCTACAGAGGTCCACTGCTGAACAAAGGCCTCCCCCATAGACTTCCACAAGGACTAGGTTTATGCCACCTACGTTCAACGACTTCCAGCGACCTTTATCAGGTCATCCGTCCATCTCGTTGGAGGCCGTCCTACGCTGCGCTTTCCGGTGCGTGGTCTCCACTCGAGAACCTTTCTGCCCCAGCGGCCATCATTTCTACAAGCTATGTGCCACGCCCACTGCCACTTCAGTTTGCTTATCCTTTGAGCTATGTCGGCAACTTTGGTTTTTCTACGGATTTCCTCATTTCTGATTGGATCGCGTAGAGAACTACCAAGCATAGCTCTTTCCATAGCTCACTGAGTAACCTTGAGCTTTCTTATGAGGCCATAGTAAGCGACCACGTTTCTGTGCCATATGTCATCACTGGTAATACACACTGGTTAAAGACTTTCGTCGGTCCGAGTACACGAACAGTGTACGGGGGCAATTCCATTGCAAAAGGGTGTTAGCCAGGAAGATGTCATATCCCCGAAACTATTCACCACCGCAATGGAAGATGCCTTCAAGTTACTGAAGAGGAAAGGATTTGGCGGATCTTCAATTTACCGACGATATCGATATCGCAAAATCGCTTCATGAGCTCAGCACAATGCTCAATGACCTCAACAGTTTTCAAGCAGGTGGGTCTTATAAGAACACGGGCAAGACGAAAGTTATGTCAAACGCTCATGTCATGCCCATCCCAATTTCCGTTGGGGACTCTGCTCTCGAAGTTGTTGACGACTATGTCTATCTAGGAAAAACCGTCCAGCTAGGCAGGTCCAATTTCGAGAAAGAGGTCACTTCGAATCCGACTCGGCTGGGCAGCGTTCGCGAAACTTCGCAACGTCTTTTCGTCAACTATACCGCAATGCCTTAAGACAAAAGTCTTCAACCAGTGTCTGTTACCAGTGATGACATATGGCACAGAGACGTGGTCACTCACCGAGCTATGCTTGGTATTTCTCTACGCTACCAAATTAGAAATGAGGAGATCCGTAGAAGAACCAAATGACCGATATAGCCGAAAGGATTAGCAAGTTGAAGTTGCAGTGGGTGGGGCACATAACTCGTAGAACTGATGGCTGCTGGGGCAGAATGGTTCTGGAATGGAGCCGGCCTCCAACGAGATAGACCAGAGACCTGGTAAAGGTCGCTGGGAGTCGTTGGATGCAGACCACATATGACCGGTCCCTGTGAAAGTCAATGGGGGAGGTCTTTGTTCAGCATTGAACCTCTTTTGGCTGATATGATGATGATGATGTTGTAATATGTTGTTTTTTCTAAAACTAAAAGGTAATAAAACCTGAATTCTCTTTCTTCTCTTTGAAGTCTAAAACAAAAGTACTGACGCCGATTTCACGCCGGTTACGCCGCCGCCGCCGGCAAAATTTTGCCATCACGCCGCCGCCGACGAAAATTAAATCGGCGCACACCTCTAGTATGTATGTATGTCCGTTCCTATGTCCGGTCGTAACTACTCAACGGCTCAACCGAATTAGATAAATGACACCTCATTAAATTCGTCTTGATGGCACGACTGTCACTGGGTACATGAAATTAAAAAAAAAACAATATGGCGGATTTTATACGCTTTAATGTGCGAAGTGATTTTGAAAATGATCTTTAGTTGTATCAGTTTATATTTTAAATCATCATTTATAATCTATCTAGTGATTCTGTGATGATTTATAAACTAAAAAGAAGGAAATAAAAACAATTATTAAAAGAAACAAAAAACCCGACTGCGTAAAAACTACTAACTAAAAATCTAAAAACAAGCTCTGTGATGTTGGAAAATGTATTGCAGGCGGGACAAGCTGTTCGTTCATAAACAAAATTGTTTCTTTGCTTGTCCCGCCTGCAATACATTTTCCAACATCACAGAGCTTGTTTTTAGATTTTTAGTTAGTAGTTTTTACGCAGTCGGGTTTTTTGTTTCTTTTTTGTTTATACGAAAGTTGAAAGTAGTTTGTTCAGAATCAGTAACAGAATCGATTGCAATGGTTTTTAACCAGATGTTATATTTTTTTATTACGAAAATCGGCAAAGAAAGCGAACTGGGAAGTCACTCACACGCCCTTGGATACTTTGGGCTCTTCCGCGCGCGCGCAGACCGCCCCCTGCCCACGATGCACCGGGGGGGTTACTTTCAGAGCTCGTCACCGAGTAAGTTTTAACCATTTCTTTTATTTTGTATCTTTTTCTTGCCTATCTAATCAAAATGAAGTTGACGTGTTTTGGTTTTACTATAAACAAAAACTAACGTTGTATATGCATCGATGTTTAAAAATCGTCCCGGAGAATAATCCCGTCACGTATGCAGCGGCCTTTAAACCTAGAAAAACACAGGATCCATGTATTTAAAGATACCATTACTTACATATGAGAGATGGAGACGCCAGAGCTGTATCTGTAAAAAAAAACAATGAAGTAACGACTGATTAACACTTACGCGAATACTAGACATTGAAATAAAACTACTTTTTACGGATTTTATCGCGTTATATTGATATTATTTTAATCCATAATTAACAAAAATGTAGGGTGCCTGTTAATCATTGAAACGTCAAGACGCCTACCACCTTAGTCACCCTTGACCATGGGGCTGGCGTCAGGATTAAAATAATATCAATATAACGCGATAAAATCCGTAAAAAGTAGTTTTATTTCAAAATGAAGTAACTAATTGGATCTGTGAACACCCTATACTCATACTGGCAGACCTTTTTACCTACTGTAATCCCATCATTGAACGATATTTTAATGAAGTGCCCGGAGCGGTGGGGTCTCAAAAGTTAGAGTGAAATTTTTTGAGTATCCATTTTTGCCACCTCCGTGTAGAAGGTAAAAATGGATACTTTTGAAGAATCATATCAAGAACACTATGATTCAGATACAGGGTACATTTTACTCTAAGACGATGCTAAGCGTAAAGTAATGCTTCCGTATGTCAAATTTGGAAGACAATTTGACGTACGGAAGCCTCAGTTTATGCTTAGCATCGTCTCTGAATATTAGCCTTACCTAATCTTATCATATTTAGAACACGTAGAATTCTTTAGCAATTTTGTACATGACTCTTGTTATTATAATTATTATTAATTATTTTACTAAAGTAAAAGAAAGGGGCTGTTATTAGTTTGTGGTTTCATGTAGTCAAAAAGTAAAGAGATACTTGCCATTGCTTTGGGCTGCAACAGTAAATTTAATTATTTTTATTTGTTACAGTAACCTTATACCCTTGCCTACTAACTTACCATATTTTTTATGAATACCAACTAGGTACGTATTTAAATAAATATAGATCAAGTAAGTACCAAATATCTAATAAAAATATTTGCAGATATTGGAATATATTAAATTAATTATGCATGACTTTATTTAAAAAAATAAATAAAATAAATATCCTGGGACATTTTTACACCATCACATCACATTTTGCACCATCTAGTCCCAAACTAAGCAGAGCTTGTACTATGGGTACTAGACAATGGATATAATACTTATATACTTTTTTTTGTAAATATATACTTATCTATACTAATATTATAAAGAGGAAAGATTTGTTTGTTTGTTTGTTTGTTTGTAATGAATAGGCTCCGAAACTACTGGACCGATTTCAAAAATTCTTTCACCTTTGGAAAGCTACATTATCCCCGAGTAACATAGGCTATATATCATCACGCTACGACTAATAGGAGCGGAGTAGTAATGAAAAATGTAGCAAAAACGGGGAAAAAATTATAAGACCACGCGGGCGAAGCCGCTGGCGGGAAGCTAGTAATATATAAGAAACACCCAGACAAACACAAACACTTAAGTTCATCACAATAAATGTTTGTCATGTGGGAATCGAACCCACGACCTCGTGATCAGCAGTCCGGTACTCGAACCACTAGACCACAGATGTCGTCAAATAAATATAAAGTGGTTGAGTACTTTTCTCCCTGTAAAACAACAGTTTCGCAAATTACCGGACATAAAATGTGTCTTATAAAATAAAAGATAATTTCTACACTTAGTTAATTTTTACAATGTGCAAACGATGATTTGCGATTTTAAGACGTTTTAAGATTAAAAATCTATTAAAAATAAAGAGAAGCATGAAATCAAAGAAACATTTGACCTAAAGTTAAATAAATCGTTTGTAATTATGTTTTTTTAATATTACTTAGTATAATTAAAAACAAATATTTTGATTATAATAAAATAAAATAAATTAAGTAGTAAACATTAAAAAACTATTAAAAACAACCTACGATTTAATCATTACGTGATACCAACAAAAAACATGTTTTATTCAGAAAAAATTACGTTTATTTAAAAATTAAGTAACCAAATAAATATAAAGTGATTGAGGCAACCCGGGAAATAAAACCCACGGGTCTTTTATGGGGTGCTTATGAACCCCAAAGGGCAATGGCGGCTCGGTAGTTGCGGCTGGGAAATAAAATTATTAATTTGGTCAAACCCAGGATTATTATATCTACTTTTTTCATGGCAAAATAGCAGGCGAGGCCAAACCACTACTAGTAACCGTAGAGGGTAAATCGGTTCCACGTGTCAAAGTAGAAGAGGTGCTTTATGAGACACTCCGACGTAAAGGCCTTGTCAAACAGAACGTGTACTTAGCGCGCGTCAGTGTGCTTGAGGGTACCAAACTAGCGCCGCGTTGTGTTGTACAACTGTACCTCAACCATGAGTTCTATCGAATGGCTTCCGACAGGGGGGCTAGATAAGTTGCATTTTGACATTCGAGTCGACTAACAAAATGTATGGAAATCACACAAGCTTTCGACAAATCGGGCTGTCACTAATGTCATTTACATACATTTTGTTTGTCGATTCGAATGTCAAAATGCAACTTGTCTAGCCCCCCTGGTTTTTTACGCATCGTAACGCTGTAATCTCATAGATCTTATTTCTTTACGTAACCGCTAGAGGCGCTGCGAGGGTTTTCCATAAAAATATTTTACGGCGTCGCTAGCGAGTCTAGTGAAAAAAACTCATGGTCGAGGCACTGAGCATGCTTTGGCATGTCGAACAGACCGAGCGCGCTAGAACACGCGGCATTCTAGCGCGGCGTCTTGACGTCGCGTTGTATTTTTGTACTCTATGTATACAGAAATATGAGTGAGCGTCCAAGTCGTTCAAACAGAAAATACGCGGCGCTAGTCTGGTACCTACGCTGTAGCGCCCTGACGCGCGCTAAATACGCGCTCTGTTTGACGAAGTCTTAATTAAGGGTGGTCGCTAAGCCAGTCTAAACCCAAAAAGTCCTGTCACCGAGCAAGTCAGATATTTTCTCGACTAGATATATCTGTATAGCAGAGGTTTCAAAGGAGGTCATCAAAAGCCCATACAACTCAGCCCAAAGTACCGGAGGTACATGACAGCTGTCAAGTTGATAGCTTTTACCATGAAATCACTATGAAACTGATAATAATCTGCCGTAATGGCGTGCCTTTGACATTCCGAAACTGACACTGTCAGTTTTTACTATTAAATCATTACGAAAAAATTGTGTGCCAAAATGGCGTGATTTTTCTCAAATTAAAAGTTTTTTTCAGATCCCCCAGTCAACATTAAAAAAAAAGTACGACTACAGTTTTAACCAGCGTAATACAAAGTATTTTTTCCATTAAGTGTACCTTCGGTACCTCATTTGGGCCGATTTCGATGACCTCCATTACATATTGGTGCGAGCCAAGCCGTTTAAAAATTAAGCTTACGAGTTTGTAACTAATATAAATTTTAACACAAGCAAATAGCAGAATATTGCTCTGTAATTTAGAATAGAATTTCATGGGACATGTTTCTATTTAATTAAGAATAATAATATTAATAAGTACCGACCTGTGGTAGCTGTAAATTATAACTACACATTAATCTAAGTAAGTAGGTAGTTTATTATTTCCTATTTTCATGTACGCACGGCTTCCATCGATTGATCGAAAACGCACGGCGCATTTAAGTTAAAAACTCCATTGAACATTTTCACGAATTTCTTTTTATTTAATTTTGAATTTGCCGCGCGCCAACAAACCGCGTAATGTTATATTTTGAAATAAATTTTGAATTTAAGAGAGGTAGGGCACAGCCATTTAGGGCTCAAATCTAGAGCAGCCCATCTGGGGAAGTACCTCCACCTTACAGAAAACTGCAGCCAAATAACACACTTTATTGTGTGTTGTGTTCCTGCAGTGAGTAAGGTCGCCAGAGCTCCTAAGAATGCGCTGCGCTGGCAGTAAGAGGAATATTCCCTCAAACTGTCGGCGCAGTGAATCCTCCATAAACATCTAAGAGGTTTTTCGGGTCGGCAACGCGCGAGTTTATTTTTAACCCCTGGTGTTGCAAGCGTCTAAAGGCTACGGTAACCGCTTATCATCAGGCGGGCCGTATGCTTGTTTGCCACCTTAGTGGTATAAAAAAAACGCAGTTTAAAAACTTACTTTTACGTTTCGCATTCCTCTTTGCTCGTACGTGGGCTTGACCTTATAAAAGAAGATTCGATTATTGTCATTAAACATGCACGTATTGGGGGGTAGTATAGCAAAAACAAATTAATACGATTTAATCCTTATTCTTACTCATATATTATACTAGCTTCCCGCCAGCGGCTTCGCCCGCGTGGTATGTTATTATACATATAAACCTTCCTTAAGAATCACTCTATCTATTAAAAAAAACCGCATCAAAATCCGTTGCGTAGTTTTAAAGATCTAAGCATACATAGGGACAGACAGACGCAACGGAGGACTTTGTTTTATAATATGTAGTGATAAATGCGAAAGTAACTCTGCCAGTCTGTCTCGCTTTCACGCCAAAACTACTGAACCGATTTATATAAAATTTGGTACAGAGATAGTCTAGAGCCTGAGAAAGGACATAGGCTTACTTTTTAATGCGAAAAAGGGCTGTAAGGGGTTGAAATAGGGGATGAAAGTTATAAGAAATAACCAAGACCACGCGGGCGAAGCCGCTGGCTTACAGCTTAAGCTAGTTAACATGTAAAGTAATTGTCATTACTCTTGACCCTTCCACCTGGGAATACAAGAGAGGTTTTCCATACGGTTCCGATAGTTCAGTGTTGCCCATGTTATCGTCGTCTACGGGTTTTTCAGCGTAATGATACGGATTAAAATCAGATCTGGCAGAACGGCCCCCGCCCCTCTCAAAAATCGCAATCTTTTATTTTTATATTGCGCTGGAAATTGTTTTTGACATTGGGCTTTTTAGCAACCTTACCCCTGGCGCCTAAAGCTCTACGAAAACTCAAGACTTAGGCTGTCGTTTTAAATAATTCTAATCCAATATTTTTCTTTCTCCGATTTTTACGACCGGGTTAAAGTTAGCTCGTGCCAACTTCAACCCGGACAATAAGTTTGACGCGAACTGTACAGAGGGTACAAGGTCCGACACATCGGGATTAAAATGATATCAATATAACGCGATATAACCTAACCTAAATTAAAAATTTAGAAAACCCCCGACACGAAATGTAATTTGAGATTTTGTGGTGGCGGCCATCTTGGATTTGAAATTTATCATAGTGTATAGTATTGTCCTAGTTAAGCCCTTTCATTTGATACCCATATTGACGGAGTTGTGAAAAAATATGTAATTCGCTATTTTGTAGGGGCGGCCATCTTAGACCGATTTTCATCAAACATAGCTAAGAACACTCCCGACTAATTCACCTTTCAAATAAAAAAAAGAAAATCAAAATCGGTCCATCTATTCGGGAGCTACGATGCCACACACACACACACACAGACACGTCAAACTTATAACACCCCGTCGTTTTTGCGTCGGGGGCTTAGATTAATAACATACAGATACGAAATAGCGCACCGTAAAGCATGTTAAAAATAATACGCTAAAATCAACGGACCTTCATGATCCCCCCGCCACACGCCACAGAGCGATCGCCGCGTACACACGTCACGAGTTGGTAGCGTAATTACGGCAATTATGACTGTTTGCGCGGTCAAATCCTGCAGGAATCACAGGGCAAAACACAAAAACTGTCTAAACATCACTTTTCACTAGCAAGGATTAAAGTTTCGTATGTATTTCTTTGCAAAATGAAAATAAAACGACAAAATAACAAAATGTAAACAATGCGACGCCATAACTGTTCAGTGTTGCCAAGGACTTGAAAAATTTACCCATATTTTAATATTTGTAGATTTGGTAGAAATTATTGAAACAAAAGTAACAGTTCATTTAAAATAACTTAACACTGTTATTAATTATTGTAAATGAGTATGTTAGAATGTTTATGGTTTTACAGCTTATTAAAGACGACGACTTTTTAATGTATGTTTTACGAGTTAGTTTCATTAATATGGGCAGCACTGTTTATTGGGACCCGGCGATTTTTATAGGGGTAATTTTTTTTGCGTAGAATATAGTGTTCTTAGTGTGTTTTTGAAAACCTGTAAATCTAGGTTCCGAGAAAAAAGTCGCCAATTTTCTTTCAAGCCTGGTGGGATAGCAGAGTATTAAGGGTCGGGAAGATCGCGAGGCGGGCCAAATCTAGCTAACAAGTAATACTAAGGTAGAGGACAACGCCAAGGTCATAAGGTCATATAGGGCAGTTGACTTTTTCTGTGTTATTTTTTTTTTATTCTTTTTTCTTCGTTCTCTTTCTGCGCTCGTTCTCTAGCTCCCGTCATCCCCTTCTAACCTAACTTATCCGAGTTGGGGTGCCCCGATTCCCGAGCCCACTTCGCTCGATAGTTCTTCAAATTACATCACGAATTCACAACAAATGATAACTGTCAAACGTTAGCCTTACATATTTACATTTAATTCCATAAATTGAGTATCGTTTTTCAAGATTGATAACAGGGAAAAATATTATGCTTTTATACATTTGAATCCACTGTCACACTATTTAAACTTAAAACGTAACGACCAACGAGTCGCTTTTACATGATCTGTGGCATGTTGTGATATGAAATGCGTTTTATCTGGAAAATAATTAAACTTTAGGATTTATTTTCTCAAAAACTGTGCGGTTGCTAGGTTTGATTGAACTTTTGTGAAAGTGTATGTATACTAAGAAGAGTTCTACACGAAAAAAAATTAAACCTTCAATCAGCGGGTCATAATGTACAGTGGAGCCTATATTTTACGGTATGTTCGATCTTGGACCTCAAAATTAGGTTTAAATTACGTAGGTACTTCTTACTAAAAGGTAAGTATAAATATTAGTTTCAAATCACAATGACGCGAAACTCACATACAAAATAAAATTCCGTAATTTTTGGGGTAAACTCTATGCGCTGGTATCACCCGCGTCATGCACACAAGCGCAAATTCGGTAAGTAATACACTCGCGGTGGGCGGTGCTCACTCACACACGAAACTACAAGTGCCATCGCTTCTCTGGCTGCGCTTTACATTGAATTACATATCTGTATGTTATTAATCTAAGGTCGGGGGTTAAAAATCCGTAAAAAGTAGTTTCATTTCAGTAATCTTACTTGTTTTATTCTTCTTATTATTCGCCTTAGACATTCCATTGCCATGACCACAGAACTTCATTGGAACGATTTTAGCTTCGACCCCTGAAAAAAAAATGGCGGGCAATGTCACAATGTTTGACTGCCTTGTTGGTCTAGTAGTCCCAAGCGGGACTACTACGCTAGAGGCCCTGAATCCCGGGTCCAGCTAAGTTGTTGGGTTTTTTCGTGAAATTCCCAGTAGCAGCTCGGAGTCTGGATTTGTGACTGATAAACAATAATACATTTTTTTTTTAACTAGCCCGTATTGTCCCAATTCTGAGCAAAGGCCTCCCCCCATTTCTTCCATTTATCTCTTTGTTGGGCTATTTGTGTCCAGTTATAAATAAATAAATAAATATCCTGGGACATTTTTACACAGCACCATCTAGTCCCAAACTAAGCAGAGGTTTTACTATGGATACTAGACAATGGATATAATACTTAAATTCATTTTTTTTGTAAATACATACTTATAATAAATAGGAAACACGCAGACAAACACAAACACCTAAGTTCATCACATAAATGTTTGTCTTGTGGGAATCGAACCCACGACCTCCTGATCAGCAGCCCGGTACTCGAACCACTAGACCACCGACGTTGTCAAATGATGGCAATAGGCTCGCCCTTATTACATGGGACCTAAACATACCGGCAAAATGTTGGAGTGAGGTCACCGACATGAGCTCGTGTATGTCTAAAATGCGAAAGTTACTGGCCTCCCATGCACGCCCAGGCTCTCTTTTTACACACTTTTGAAGTCTTTAAAGAGAAAACCCTCGGCACAAAGCTGGTGAAATCAGTTTAGTTCTACAAAAGAGTGTAAAAAGATTACGACAGGGTCGGCAACGTGTGACTGATACCCCAGGGGGGCTAGACAAGTTGCATTTTGACATTCGAATCGACAAACAAAATGTACGTAAATGACATTAGTGACAGCCCGATTTGTCGAAAGCTTGTGTCATTTCCATACATTTTGTTTGTCGATTCGAATGTCAAAATGCAACTTGTCTAGCCCCCCTGGTGTTGCAAGCGTCCATAGGCTAAGGTAACGGCTTACCATCAGGCGGGCCGTATGCTTATTTGTCACTTTAGTGGTATAAAAAAAAGTAAGCGGTTACCGTAGCCTATGGACGCTTGCAACACCAGAGGTATCACTCGCGCGTTGCCGACCCGAAAAACCTTTTAGAGTTTTATCGAGAATTTACTGCGCCGACAGTTTGAGGGAATATACCTCTTGCTGCCAGCGCAGCGCATCCTTAGAAGGAGCTCTGGCGACCTTACTCACTGCAGGAACACAACACACAATAAAGTGTGTTATTTGGCTGCAGTTTTCTGTAAGGTGGAGGTACTTCCCCAGGTGGGCTGCTCCAGATTTGAGTCATAAATGGCTGTGTCCTACCTCTCTTAAAACTTATACTTATAAAAAACTTACCATCATGACATTTCATGTACTCCAATTCGCATTTATTGATGACATTGATGTAGAATGTATGTTTGAGGTCTGGTCGCCACAGTTTAACGCATTCCGGCTCTTCAGTGGGGGCGCATTTAATTTTTTTACATTTGTCGCTAATCTTGGGTACTATCAGTTTCCTTCGCAATTTTGACGTATCTTTATCGCATAAGATTACTTGGGTAACTGAAAAAAAAAAACTTTTGGCGTCATCATGACGATCAATTACGAGGTCTGTGATCTAGTGGTTCGAATACCGGACTGCTGATCACGAGGTCGTGGGTTCGATTCCTACAAGACAAGTTTAGTGTTTGTGATTGTCTGGGTGTATTCTGATACATATATGTACATATACAAGGTGGAAGGGACATCGACGCACATCCGAATACAATGAGTTCAGTACATGATTCTGGACCTAGGCCAGGTCGATGTCCCCTCCACCTTGTATATTATAAGCATGTCTGTACAAAAAAAATAAAAGTATATAGGTAAGTATTATATCCATTGTCTAGTGCCCATAGTACAAGCTCTGCTTAGTTTGGGACTAGATGGTGCTGTGTAAAATGTCCCAAGATATTTATTTTATTTATTTATCACCATTATTCTCGTCCCAATGTATTTGGGGTCGGCACAAATTATATCCTTTTTCGTTCATTTATTCCTCTCAGACGTCATGTTATTATTGATTCCCTTTTCAATCATTAAAGTAGGTATTATCCATCTTAACATCTGCAGTGATAGCTTTGTGATATGACCGTTGGAGTGCCAAGTCAATATTGTCTTTTTGAAATCATCACTCGCTTTAACGGTGAAGGAAAACATCGTGAGGAAACCTGCATACCTGAGAGATTTTCTCGACGGCATGGCATGTGAAGTCTGCCAACCCGCATTAGACCAGCGGCCAGCGTGGTGGACCTTTTTTTTTCGAGGTTGGAAATCCTCATGGAAGTCGAGGTGGACTTCCCCGCGTCCACCGACCCCGGACCGGTCCTCTACAGAGGCCGGAAGAGGGCATTATCGGCCCTCCTCCGCCGCCCGGTGCGCCTGCTGCGGAGCGGGATGGTAATGATACTGAGAGAAGACCTGTGCCCAGCAGAGGGAACTAGGCACAAAGATATTTATGGTGCAGTCTACCTTGACTACTTATTAAATAATTAAAAAAAAACTTAAGTTAAGGTTAATAGACATACCCATGAAAAAAATAAAAACGCACAGTTTCATTATAAATACTGAAGTAATGAAAAAGGCAACATCAAAATTACTAGGTAATACATAAAACAATGCAATTTTAATTATTCTTTTATTGTTTTTTTTTATTATAACCTACGGGAGTCGGTCTTGGGTGAAATTAAGAAAGTTAACTTTTGATGTTATGACAGTTAGGTACTTACCTAACTTTTTGGTGGCTACAATACCCACACGAATTTGAACACTTTGACCTAACTTAAAAATGTAGGTATTTATTTATTCTGATGAACCGATGAATCCCTTTCTGTGGCTAATATTTTCTATTAATATGTATGTGTAACATGCAACAATAAACAAAATACAAAAAATGGGAAAACAATCTGCAAAAGTTGACACCGTGCCTCGATAGATGGCGTTGGCATCGAAATAGATCGCGCTATGGTTTCGTTACACGCGCCAGTATAAGGTCTCCGGTCGATCTGTTGTAAAATAAGAATTACTTAGCGATAGGACCAATACATTGTGCACGATTCCGGGCCTCTGTATTGTGTTAGTTAGCGTTTCTGTAATTATTATCGTTCTAAGTATTGTACTACAGTGTGCACGATACCGGGCCTCTGTAAAGTCTCTCCCCCGCCCCCTTGTGTATTGGGAATAAAAAACTCATCCATCACCGAGCCTTGGAGTTTCTCTGTCAGCCTTACCCCCTTACATATGTATATATTTATGTTTGTATGTATTTTATCTGTTTATGTAGTATATTTATTGTATTTGTATTTGTAGTTACACCGCCAACTGCCCCTTTTTATCATTTTTCTTGCATGATCTATGTCCATCCAACAGTTGTCTGTCAGAAATTGCTTTTAGCGATAAGACCGCCAATTGTACCTACGTATTTAAGCTTGTTTTTTATTCATATATTATAATTTTGGTGTACAATAAAGAATACTCTATCTATCTATCTAATAGAAAGTGCCATCGCATATTAATGCAACATTATGGTTAAAGAAACTTTATTCTCAATAAAAACATAACATGTCACTTACTTACATTACAAACTAATACCAAACGCACGAAGGCACAAAGGAGTACCTACTTATAATTTTAATAATATATTAGTTTTTACGTTTTGATCGATAATTTTAGGGGGATACCCACTTATTTAACCTCAGGTACATGACAAACATACCTACACTTTTCTAAGCGAGCTTAGCTTATTCTATTCTTATTTCGGTCACTCGCGTGCATGTGAGTGTAGGGCCGTCAGACATTCTTTACCAAACTTAGCGGATATGCATGTGGGTTCGCATAATACTCAATTTGCCAACGCGTTTGCGCTTCTTCCTATACTTGTTTACGAATGTCAAGTCTTTTGCGATTATGTGAATCATGGACAATATAAATGGCGATAATATTTCCATTACTTTCGCAATCGTGTGTGCAACTGGCAGTTGGCACAGAACATAATAGTCCCACGAATTTGTGGGAGACTACGCGAAGTATCGAGTTTCGCGCGCTTTGATGTGCGTTTGAAAACCAACACAGCTTGGAAAACCGCGACTGCAATGCAACGAAAACTTTGCAATCTATGCATCGTTTTGCGTATTCGTACCACAGAGTACTCATGTGTTCGTACAATTTAGTACGAATGTGAGTAGCCGGCATTAGTATCATACTGTCAAATCAGAATTGACAATGTAATTAATATTATTTATTGTCAATGTCAATGTCAAAACCGGTGAAGGAAAACTTGATTGAATTGGGACTATGGGTTAAAATATCCAAATTCCAAAAGAATTTTAGTTTTTCACTAAATAATTAGACATAAAACATAAAATTCAAGTAACATGGATGAATTTTTCGCTACAACTTTATCTAATTTGGTAATTGTAATAGTACTATTGTCTTGTGTTTATCTATATAGCGAAGGTCCTATTTTGGTTTGCGTGAGTTCTTCGCACCAAGACTTCAATAATTAATTCCTCACAAATGGCAGTTTAATATTAGGTATTGCACTTTTGGTATGAGATACTAGTTATTCTATCATTCTATACAAGGCATAAAGCCTAACTTCCATCTGATTGGGGCTCTTACTACCGAAACCAAATCAATATTACTGCCATTGACCACTAGTCCAGTGAGGCCCTAAGACATAGTAAATAGCTTACAAACCTTCACTACAAAATAGTTTTTTTTTGTTATTTGGCTCACTCTGTCTCCAAATTGTAATGAAATAAAATTATATTTATTTCTGCAAATAAGATCTTTTCAGCCACTTTTACAAGTCAATGTTTTGCATTTTTGTGTTAGATGGCATTGGCATTTCCTAACTCAGAGAATCATGGTCTCTTTTAAGTCCAGACATAGTTTTTTTAGTATAAAATATGTGTGTCAAAATGTAGGACTATGTGGAGGATATATTTTGTAAGATCTGTATTACACTTTTACCCAGCTATGCCCAACAGTGGATATAGAATATTTTTAATTTGAAAACATTGTAAGTCAACATCGAAATTCGCTAAACATGATGCATCCTTCAAAACGCTTTAACATCTGTATTGTCCAAAAATTACTGTCCCCAAATGGTTGTACAAGTTCTCTGCTAAAAGGACAATTATAATGCTTATATATATCGGCCTATTGCCATCCACTGCTGAACGTAGGCCTCCCCCAAAGCGCACCAACCAATCAATCATCACATCAATCACCAATCAATCATCATCATCCATTATAATACTTACATTCATTTAAATCAAATGACAAGTCTTAGGCTGAGATTCAGAGAAGAGACTCAGCATGAACTTACGCTTCCGTTTGTCAAATTGTAATACAAATTTGACATACGGAAGCATTACTTTACGCTTATCATCGTCTCTGAATATTAGCCTTAGTGCTGTGATGGTTCAACATTTGGCTGTATTTAGCTACTTTCGTTGCTGACCATACAATTGCTGTCTCTGTTCCAGAATGCACACACATATGGTGAATTATATCTTGTTCTCGGTAATGAAAGTTGTGATCTGGACTCCGCAGTGAGTGCCATTGTTTATGCAAACTTTTTGAATTGGCAATACAATAAAATTAAATGCAGAGTGTGTACGAAAGGTCACCGTAATGATGATATGGTTATAAAAGATGATATATTTGTACCAATATTAAATGTGGATCGACGTGACTATGACTTGAAGACCGAAGTGGCATACTACTTGAGGGAGCGAGGAATTAGTGATAGCAATCTGGTATTTAGGTAATGTTTTTATATTACCACATAAACCACTGGCGGGCAGGTAGATAGATAGAATAGTCTTTATTGTACACCAAATCAATTTATCATAGTGCATAGTATTCTACTAGTGAAGACCTTTTATTTGATACCCATATTGAGGGAGTTGTGAAAAAATATGTAATTCGCTATTTTGTGGCGGCGGCCATCTTGGACCGATTTTCATCAAACATAGCTAAGAACACTCCCGACTAATTCACCTTTTAAATAAAAAAATCAAAATCAGTCCATCCCTTCGGGAGCTACCATGCCATGCGTGCACGCACGCACGCACGCACGCACGCACGCACGCACGCACGCACGCACGCACGCACGCACGCACACACACACACACACACACAGACACGTCAAACTTGTAACACCCCATCGTTTTTACGTCGGAGGTTAAAAACAACACATTACAATTTTTAAACACTAAGGGTAGGTACAATGGCGGTCTTCAGACAACCTTTGGATGGACAGGAAACATATGAAAATTTTATTGAGAGTTGGGCAGGATTCAAACAGGCGGGCGATCAGTCCTCTTGTTGGGATTATTTCGCCCAGTTCCCCATTTTGGTGGATCCCTTCATGGGTTACTTGCGCTCGGAGTCGCGAATCTCCTGGTTGCTTTGCAGAAGCCCACCAGTTGTCTGATGGATATTTCTGCATGTTGCTCTTCGTTTACTTCATCAGTGCCTAGTATTTCCCATCTGAGCAGTGCATACATTTTGCATTCTGCTACTAGATGGAAGCTTGTTTCTTCTGCTTCCATATGCTGGGCATATGGGGTCTTCTTTTACTTTCATGATTGTCAAGTGTCTGTTGAGGCCACAGTGTCCTGTTGCAATTCCTACAGCTAGCCTTATGTTATCCCTACGCATTCTGAGTAGTTTTTGGGATTTCCTTTCATCATATGAGTTTAGGAAGATTTTTGGCTCTCGACAACCTTCTGCCGTGTGCCATCTTTTATTCGACTCTCTTATCATTATTCTATGGATGATTCCTTTTGATATTAGTGTGTAACTGTTTTCAGAGATGACCATGACCTAATGCAGTTGGTGACTAAATCCAAAACTAGAGTGGTGTTGGTTGACCATCATGTTTTAGCTAAAAAGGACCAGTTTCTAGCTCCGTATGTCACTGAAATTATAGACCATAGGTAAATATTCTATGCTATTATAAATGATAATAATTTCTGTAAGTTAATCTTTAAAAAACACTTTTATTATTTAATATGAACTTCCTCATAGGTCTAGTGATCCAAAGCGCGACTACTACGTTTAGAGGTCTTGAGTTCGATCTCCGGGTCGAACTAAGTGTTGTTGGGGTATTCTGTGAATTACCAGCAGCGGAGTCTGGATTTGTGTCCGGTTGATGGCAAAAGGCTATCCCCCTATTACATAGGACCTAAACATACCGCGCGAAATGTGGGTGTAAATTAGTACGCCTCTGCCTACCCCTTCGGGGAATATAAGCGTGATCATATGTTGGTTATTTAATATGTTGTGCGGCGGAACAGTTTAATTACATTATATTACTGGCAACATTCATTCCCCAGGCCCATAGACAAGAACGGATGGTGTTACAAAGATGATACTCGCTGTACAATACAGATTGTCGGCTCCTGCGCCACTCTTGTAGCACAGAGGATCAAGGATCTGTGCACTCTTATAGCTAAAGATGTTGACTTCTTCAACGAGCATCCAGTGTGCAGTGAAATGTTGCATGGTAAGTATATAATTAAAAGGTGACGTAGCGACATCTATTGTAAATGCTTCACAATAGATGTCGCTACTTCACCTTTAAGACGTAAATTAGAATGTGAAGGAACATTTCGACTGGCGAGCGGGGCTCGCGGTAGCTTAGTGGTCAAAGCGGTGTACCGAACCAGAAGACGCAGGTTCGAATCCTGCCCGCCAGCCGAAGAACAATTTAAGAACATTTAATTGATACGTTTTTATATTACGAAATCGACTGTGGCCGTGCTGCGATGCAACACACTAAAGTTATTTAGTTTTTTTAACATCACATTGAGACGTAAATTTAGAATGTGAAGGAAGATTTCGACTTGGTGATTAGGACTCGCGGGGGATTAGAGGTCATAGCGTTTGGTGTATTTAACCAGAAGACACAGGAGTCCTGCCCGCCAGTCAATGTTTTCCTTCATTATAAATAATAATAATAATCAACTCATATACTGTCCCACTGCTTGGCACGGGTCTCCTCTCAGTTTGAGAGGGATTAGGCTATAGTCCACCACGCTGGCCTAATGCGGGTTGGCAGACTTCACATGCCGTTGAGAAAATCTCTCAGCCATGCAGGTTTCCTCACGATGTTTTCCTTCACCGTTAAAGCGAGTGATAATTACGCACATGATTTCGAAAAGTCAGCGTGCCTAGGATTCGAACTCGAGACCTTTGACTTGGCAGTCCAGTGGTCATACCCCTAGGCTATCACTGCTTATGCTGCTTTCCTTCATTAAATAAATTAAAAATTTAGAAAACCCCCGACACGAAATGTAATTTGCCATTTTGGGGTGGCGGCCATCTTGGATTTCAAATTTATCATAGTGTATAGTATTCTCCTAGTTAAGCCCTTTCATTTGATACCCATATTGAGAGAGTTGTGAAAAAATATGTAATCCGCTATTTTGTAGCGGCGGCCATCTTGGACCGATTTTCATCAAACATAGCTAAGAACACTCCCGACTAATTCACCTTTCAAATAAAAAAAAACAAAATCAAAATCGATTCATCCGTTCAGGAGCTACGATGCAACAGACACACACACACAGACACGTCAAACTTATAACACCCCGTCGTTTTTGCGTCGGGGGTTAAAAATTAAAATAAAAGACCTATTAGCAGTAATGAGTCCCATTTTATTTAATTGTTACAGCGACAATAATATTGGATACAGTGAATTTCTCAAAAGAAGTTAAAAAAGCTACTCCACATGATGAAGAAATTATACTGTTCTTAGAAAGTCTTCTGAAACCCAGCGATTATAAAACTGAAAGGTAAATAATTGTAGGTAAATAATAGAGTAGATATGAAGCAGTAAATCCACTTTAATCTTATTTACTAGGTTTTGTTTGCGGCTGTCCGGTTTTTAATTATATATATATATTTTTTTTAAGCATTTTACATGCTAAGATTACAAGTTATTTTTAATGAAGAAAAAATCGGCTGGCGGGCAGGATTCGAACCTGCGTCTTCTTGTTCGGTACACCAGACGCTTTGACCACTAAGCCACCGCGAGCCCCCTGGTGTACCAAACCAAAAGACGCAGGTTCGAATCCTGCCTGACAGCCGATTTTTTCATTCATTAATTATTTTTTTTTACTAGCCCGTATTGTCTGTCAACTGTTTACAAGCAGTTGACATCATCAATTATTCGGCCAATCACAGCTGTTTGCGATCACGTCACTATAAAAAATAATTTTCTTTGTCGATTTCTTAAAATATCTCATATTTTTCGTAACTGAATAAATTGTTGGCTTCCAAAATAAATATCTATACCAATATTATAAAGCTGAAAAGTTTGTTTGTTTGGTTGAACGCGCTAATCTCAGGAACTACTGGTCCGATTTGAAAAAAAAACTCAAAAATTGAAAAATAAGCCAAGATATAGTAGCCACAGTTTGGTAACGATTCATTAACTAATTGACGATTCTGAGTGCGGCCCTATAAACTGATATTAAATATGATGCTATAAAAATATAATTATATTCTACAATATGTTTTTTTTTGGTGTTGTAGAGAACGTGAATTGAGCTATCTTTTAGCTGCCAGGAGTAACGTTTCAAGGCTCAGTGCCGCCCAGTTGTTGAAGAAAGATGTGAAAATTGTCGGAGATGTTCTTATACCGAGCTTTCCTATTCTAGTGAAGGTAAGTGTATCTGCAAACGAGCCACCTGAAGATCAAAATCATCATCATTAACCTATATACTGTCCCACTGCTGGGCACGGGTCTCCTCTCAGTGCGAGAGGCATTAGGCTATAGTCCACCACGCTAGCATAATGCGCGTTGAAGCTGACTTCACATGCCGTCGAGAATATCTCTCAGGCATGTAGGTTTCCTCACGATGTTTTCCTTCACCGCTAAAGCGAGTTATACGATACGCAGACGATGACGCAGATGATGCACCAAACGATAACGTTCTGCCGAATATCCGGCAGAACGTTGGCCAAATATCCGGTATCCGGCTAAACTGCTATCTGTTACATATCTATTCTCTAATACCTTACCTTACCTTTATAAGCAGTGATAGCCTAGGGGAATGACCACTGGACTGCCACGTCAAAGGTCTCGAGTTCAAATGCAAGGCACGCACCTCTGACTTTTCGAAATCATGTGCGTAATTATCACTGCCTTTAACGGTGAAGGAAAACATCGTGAGGAAACCTGCATGCCTGAGAGATTTTCTCAACGGCATGTGAAGTCTGCCAACCCGCATTAGGCTAGCGTGGTGGACTATAGCCTAATCCTTCTCATACTGAGAGGAGACCCGTGCCCAGCAGTGGGACAGTATAATTATGGGTTGATGATGAGATGACATTGACAATGATAGTGTAAGAAAAAATATTGTACGTTTTGTCAGGATTTCCTCAACCGTCCCGAAGCGCTGCAGGCCGTATCCGAAGCCCTAGCCAGTCACAGTTGTCAAGTGGCTCTCTTGTTGGGTATGGATTTAACGAAAGGACTCCAAAGGGATACAGCGCTATACTCTCCCAGTAAACCTGAACGAGCTGTGATGGTAAGACGTAATAAAAAAACACTTGTGAGCCTTAAGCCGGGTATTCAGTATGCAACTCCGGGTATTCAGTATGCAACTCTTTGTTAATAAACTATACAACGTTAACAAATTGCAATGCAAATATTTAGTGTTAATTCCGCTTATGAGATGCAAGAGCACCGCCCTCCCGCCCGCTTAATTATGCACAAGCAGGGAGAACTTACTTCTACTAACTCTCATGGATTTCCGCAAAGTAACGCCTGATTCCATTAATTTTATACAACGTTAGTTTATACGAAAGCTGTTGAGAATCATTTACAGAATCGATTGCAATGGTTTTTAACCTATGTTATATTTTTTTCTTAGAAAAATGGTAAAAAAATATTCAAGTAGGACACCCATTGTTATTACGAAAATCGGCGCAAAAACCGAACAGGGAAGTCACTCACTCGCCCTTAGATACTTTGGGCCGCGCGCGCGCATATCGCCCCCTGACCGCGGTGCACCGGGGGGGTTACTAACTTTCGGAGCTCGCTCGCTTCGCTTTTAGTCATTTCTGAAGTAAAAAAAATTGGGAAGTTTCTATTAAATGTTTGCTTACGCACGTCAGGGGCCCGTATAATAGATACGGCGGTAGCTACGCCCCTGTTTACAAATGTTGCCCAATCAATACCCGGCTTTACATTATCAAAATAATTCTGACGACCACAGATCTAGTGGTTCGAGTACCGGACTGCTGATCACGAGGTCGTGGGTTCGATTCCCACAAGACACAAACATTTATGTGATGAATTTAGGTGTTTGTGTTTGTCTGGGTGTTTCTTATATACATATTATAGGTATGTATTAAAAAAAAGTATATAAGTATTATATCCATTGTCTAGTACCCATAGTACAAGCTCTGCTTAGTTTGGGACTAGCTGGTGCTGTGTAAAAAATGTCCCAAGATATTTAAAAAAAAAAAAACTATTTTACATCTTCAAAAAAATGTAATGTTACAATATACCGATTTTGTTTCAGTTAAGTAAATATTTAGAAGAGTTAACTAGTCCCTCGCTCGGATTGTCTCCGGAGTTACTGACTGACGCGATCGAGTGCACCTATTATTGGCAGTTAAATCTATCTGCATCTCGCAAGCAATACATACCGGCCGTCACGGCTTTCACTCACATTAAATGATTATAATATTCATTGTTTGTTGTTTTTTTTTATTTTTATTTTTTTACTATGATTATTATTATTATTTTGTTCGCGGCTATCGTATCACATCGACCCTGATGGGTCTATTGTGATCGCCGCTCGATGAAAATTTTAAGAGTTCACCGCTAAATCCTGCGGCTGACAAAAACTGCAGGATTTGCTTAGGGGTAAGCTCCTTTATTTCATCAGGGCTTAGAGTGTGTTTCCCTAGATGAGCACTGCGCTTGTGTATTAGCGATCCACATTCCCCTAGCAGGTAAAGTTTCATCAGCCTCCTCACAGCGTCGAAAGGTAACCGTATCGCCATATTTTTTTACTAGCAACCCGTCCTATAGCACGGAGCGCCATCTATCGCGCTACATAAGAACGTACGTACGATACTAAATACAGTTCTCTCTAAACTTCTTGTCTGACTTGAAGTTGGCACGAGATAACTTAAACCCGGCCGTAAAAATCGGAGAAAGAAAAATATTGGACTATCATCACTACATGGTATAAAACAAAGTCGCTTTCTCTGTCCCTATATCCCTATGTATGCTTAAATCTTTAAAACTACGCAACGGAATTTGATGCGGTTTTAGTAGATGAGAGTGATTGAAAAAGAAGGTTTTTATGTATAATAACATACCACGCGGACGAAGCCGCTGGCGGGAAGCTAGTAATAAATAATAACGAAAGCTCAAGTCGTAGGCTGTCGTTTGAAATAATTTTAATCCAATGTTTTTCTTCGATTTTTACGGGCGGGTTGAAGTTAGGTCGTGCCAACTTCAAGCCGGACAATAAGTTTGGCGAAATGGCGAGAACTTACGAAGGCGAAGGTCACACAACGCGCAAGTGAAGTTTACCGTGCAACTTGCATATTATATACAAACCCCCGGCATCAACCGTCGGGCAGTGGCCGCCAGGCATAACACCCGCCTGAGAGCAGGGTCCTCCCTTTGGTTGGAGGGGCACCACACCTCGTCCCTTCACATCTCATTGTCATATCTCAGATACACCTAACTAATGATTCACTCTGTCTCTTGGTGAAATTCTGTTCAGTAGTTTTTGAGTGTATCGCGAACAGACAGATGCGGTGGCATTAGTTTTATAAAACATACAAACTACATAAAAATGAGACTTAAATCATAATTATAATTCTGTGAAAAATTCCCAACAGTAGCTCGGAGTCTGGATTTGTGCCATGATGGCAATGGACTCGCCCCCTAAACATGCCGGCGAGATGTGGGTGTCGCACTTCTGCCCTACTCTTCGGGGAATAAGGGGTGATGGTAAGTGTATAAATCATAGAAAAACCATAAGAACAATTATTAAAAATCTAAAAATAAGCTCTGTGATGTTGGAAAATGTATTGCAGGCGGGACAAGCAAAGAAAGAATTTTGTTTATGAACGAACAGCTTGTTCCGCCTGCAATACATTTTCCAACATCACAGAGCTTGTTTTTAGATTTTTAGTTAGTAGTTTTTACGCAGTCGGGTTTTTTGTTTCTTTTAATAATTGATTTTATTTCCTTCTTTTTAGTTTATAAATCATCATAGAATCACTAGATAGATCCTAAATGATGATTTAAAAAATAAATTGATACAACTAAAGATCATTTTCAAAATTAGTTCGCACACTAAAGCGTATAGAATCCGCCATATTGTTTTTTTTTAAATTTCATGTACCCAGTGACAGTCGTGCCATCAAGACGAATCTAATGAGGTGTCATTTATCTAATTCGGTTGAGCCGTTGAGTAGTTACGACCGGACATAGGAACGGACATACATACATACATACGCGTCAAACACATAACCCTCCTCCTTCGGCAGTCGGGTAAAAATACGAAGATTTTTGTAGTAGCTATCAATGTTTTTCTTTTCCATTGCCATATCCTCCATATACTTTTTATGTGTGCGCGAAATATCCATAAAGATCTCTATGTCGGACTTGTGACAAACAAACCAGACTCAGCTTCCTAAAAAAAATGTTTTTATTTCAACCCAATCGTGTATGAATCCGCCGCTAGAGGCGCTTGTGTAGAGTGAGGTCTCCGAAATGTAAAATGAAAAAATAATATGAATATTTGGCAATAACTCGGATTAATTATGGCAAATATGAGTTACGTGTCAATGAATGAGTCATTTAAAAACGGAGATAAGAAAATGGGTGCAAAATTGAACTTGTCCTTTTTTTCTGAACAAAACGGTACTGCGCAACACTGGCATGGCCGATATGCTTACGCTGCGGTTATATTGTATTAAATATGATTTAAGTAATATAAACTTTGTTTTCACGCGCGTATTAATAAACACTCACTCAATAGTGGCGCCATCTGATGAGACAAAATACGGTAGCCCTTACTAGAAATATTAATTTTTGTAACTTGATTATTCCAAATTCCGACCCCTCTTAATTTTCCCACCAAAAATAATATTATCAAGTTGTATTCTCACTAATCTGTGAAACTATTCCAGACAAGTTTGAATGTTTAAAATACTTTAATAATTTCATTAATTTGTTACAAATTTATGTAATATTGATACAATAAATAGCTAAATGAACCGCTTAGCTAGCATGCACACTCGCAAATTGGCAATACCGCGTTTAAGGTTCAACCATGAAAGTATCAAGTATACCGCAGTTCTATCTGTGGTTAAAAATCATAGACATCGAGAAAAATCACAGAACATTATTTTTACGAAAATTGGCGGGAAATACATGGAGATTTTGCAGCTTGTTTGATTTAATTTTTTTGTTAAGTTTTAAACTGCTGTGAAGAAAGGAAGGCGCTCCAAATAGGTACGTAAAACAGTAATTAATTATTCAATTTTGTAATTAAACCGTACTATATTGCTGCTCTGTTACATTT
Source organism: Acronicta psi (assembly GCA_946251955.1). NCBI lineage: Eukaryota > Metazoa > Arthropoda > Insecta > Lepidoptera > Noctuidae > Acronicta > Acronicta psi. Next base: position 1,422,108 of record OX276498.1, on the reverse strand, counting down.
TACTGATAAGCAGGAACAAGTTTTTTGGACATGACGACATGGCTTTTCTTTTAGACTTGGCACATAAATTACTATTATTTGGTAGAATGGTACCATGGATACCAAAGTATAAGCAAGCTGAAGCGGTATTGGGTACATAGCTCGTAGAACTGATGGCCGCTGCGGCAGAAAGGTTCTCGAGTGGAGACCACGCTCCCGCCAACGAGATGGACGGATGACCAGATCAAGGTCACGGGGAGTCGTTAGATACAGGCGGCGTATAACCAGTCCTTGTGGAAGTCTATGGGAGAGGCCTTTGTTCGCCAGTGGATTTCTTTCGGTGATGATGATAAAAATACCTAATATGCTAACGGCAATTCGTTATTTTTAATTTTATGTGTATAAACTAAGTTAGTGTAAGTCTAGACATGAGTGATTGAAATAGTGTACAGTTCTTGCCAAAAATATTAGATTGTAATAAATAAAAACGAAAGCTCAAGTCGTAATCTGTCGTTTTAAATTATTCTAATCCAATATTTTTCTTCCTCCGATTGTTTCAGCCGGGTTAAAGTTAGCTCGTGCCAACTTCAACCCGGACAATAAGTTTGGCGAGAACTGTATGTATAGTCGACCATAAAATAGCTTTACCACTTCTGACAAAAACTTCCGTCCAAATTAATTTTACTAAGGCTCATTATCAATCTATTACTTGGTCTTGTAAGCAAAACTAAACCTTGTTGTTTTGTGATGTGCAAACGACATTCACTCTAAGGGTTGTAAAGCAATTTTATGGTCGACTATACCTAATCAGTATAAGTACATTTCATTACAGAATGAGCCGTCGAAACCTGCGGCAGAAGCCGCGTATCAGTTACTACGAACCAGAGGAACCGAGCTTAGACGAATACGTATGTGAGTATAGTTATCTACACTTTCTACACTATCTTCATTATCTACATTATCTACACTATCTACACTATCTACACTATCCACACTATCCACACTATCTACACTATCTACACTATCTACACTATCTACACTATCTACACTATCTACACTATCTACACTATCTACACTTTCTACACTTTCTACACTATCTACACTATCTACACTAATATTATAAAGAGGAAAGATTTGTATTTTTGTATGTAACGAATAAACTTAAAAAGTACTGGATCGATTTGAAAAATTCTTCCCATGTTAGATTCCCATTTATCGGGGAAGGCTTATAGGCTATATATCATCACGCTACGACTAATAGGAGCGGAGTAGTAATGAAAAATGTTGCGAAGCCGCTGGCGGGAATAATCAATATCTTGGGACACATTTTTACACAGCACTATCTAGTCCCAAACTAAGCAGAACTTGTACTATGGGTACTAGACAATGGATATAATACTTATATACTTTTTCATTTGTAAATACAATACTTATACTTATAATAATAAGAAACACCCAGACAAACACAAACACCCAAGTTCATCACATAAATGTTTGTGTCCTGTGGGAATCCAACCCACGACCTGGTGATCAGTAATCCGGTACTCGAACCACTAGACCACAGACGGCGTCAGCAGCTCTGGGGGGAGGCAGGGTAATCTTCTGGGGCCTCGGTCTTAGGTTGTAATGCGCATGCGCAACAACAATTGCAATTTTTTTATCATTACAAAATTCTTGTAGAGTAGGTATGTCGTGATTGTACAATTTGTACAAAAGTACTGACCTTGGGAGTGGGTGCTGACTCATTTATTTATTTATTTAATTAATTTATTACTACGGATCCACCAATTACAATAACTAAAAAAAACTAAATTTATTAAAATCTACAAAACAAAGCAAAGTAAATAAAAAAAGGTAAAAATACTTTCATACCTTCCTCTCACAGTACTTCAGACGTACCAATATAATCTTCGTCCACTCATCCACGAACAGATCGCCTTTTGCATTAGAATCCAAGAGATCGTGTAGCGCGGCCAGGGTGCGAGGAATTGGCGACTTAGCACGTGCAACGGTACGGCATGGGGGTGCGTTTCTGCCGGCAGAAAACAGCCTGTGTTTCTTGCCCCGGCAGTAATTGTCTGGGACAAAAAAGCACGCCAGCACGCGAAGCAGATCAGGAGCGTCAATAGCGCCACGGAGCGTCTTGCAGGCAATTTTTTTTTTATACCACTAAGGTGGCAAACAAGCATACGGCCCGCCTGATGGTAAGCGGTTACTATAGCCTATGGACGCTTGCAACACCAGGGGTATCACTCGCGCGTTGCCGACCCGAAAAACCTCTTAGAAGTTTATGGAGGATTCACATTGTGAGCTCATGTACACCCCAACTCCATTATATTGAATTATGGGCCAGTAGCCCATTACTAGCTTCTTGCCGATTTTGGCCGCCACGCCCGCCAAATCTGCTGCCTGCGATATCTACATCTACACTTCTACACTAATATTATAAAGAGGAAAGATTTGTATCTTTGTATGTAACGAATAAACTCAAAAAGTACTGGACCGATTTGAAAAATTCTTTCCATGTTAGATTCCCATTTATAGGGGAAGGCTATAGGCTATATACTAATAGGAGCGGAGTAGTAATGAAAAATGTTGCAAATACGGGGAAAAAATTATAAGACCACGCGGGCGAAGCCGCTGGCGGGAAGCTAGTTGTGTATATTTGCGTAGCGACAAAGGACGGGTAGACCGGTGTAACGCCTGGTGGGCCAATGCCCGACGGTTGATGTTGGGTGTACATATACAAGGTGGAAGGGACAACGACGTACAAACGTCGTGACAAGGTTTCACTCAAGGTCAACAATAAAATGACCTAGGTCGTTCATGTAGAAAATGATCGGTTATTACAGATATTGCTATTTTAGAGCGCGCAGTGTATTGCTAAAACGCTATTATAACGCTCCGCCGTGAATGTTATCACGCGCGTGATCCGAAATATTGATACAATGATTTTTACCCGACTGCCGAAGGAGGGTTATGTGTTTGACGCGTATGTATGTATGTATGTCCGTTCCTATGTCCAGTCGTAACTACTCAACGGCTCAACCGATTTAGATAAATGAGACCTCATTAGATTCGTCTTGATGGCACGCCTGTCACTGGGTACATGAAATTTAAAAAAAATCCATTTGGCGGATTTTATACGCTTTAATGTACGAACTGATTTTGAAAATGATCTTGAGTTGTATCAATTTATATCTTAAATCATCATTTAGGATCTATCTAGTGATTCTATGATGATTTATAAACTAAAAAGAAGGAAATAAAATCAATTATTAAAAGAAACAAAAAACCCGACTGCGTAAAAACTAATAACTAAAAATCTTAAAACAAGCTCTGTGATGTTGGAAAATGTATTGCAGGCGGGACAAGCTGTTCGTTCATTAACAAAATTGTTTCTTTGCTTGTCCCGCCTGCAATACATTTTCCAACATCACAGAGCTTGTTTTAAGATTTTTAGTTATTAGTTTTTACGCAGTCGGGTTTTTTGTTTCTTTTAATAATTGATTTAATTATAAATCTAATTTGGGTACATAGAATTAATGTTTTTTTTCACGTTCAAGTAAAAAAAACTGCAGAATCATGTATAGACCAGGGCTGAAACCTTTGAAAATACTAAAAAGTGAAAAAAATTATAGTAGGATTAAACCCATTCGAAAAGGAAGAGAATATAACAAAAATCAAGGAAAAATAATTTACGGGCGATCTGAGGTCGGGAAGTGGATGGGGGTGAGTTTTTAAGGGTAAAATCCGGTTTATTTCGATTTCTGGCAAAAGTACAAGTCCTATGGAGAAAAGTTAAATGACAAAGTTGTAGGTAATAAAAAGATCTACAACTTTTGTATTTACATATTTTTCACAAAACCTCAAAATGTATGTAGAAATTGAAATAACCAAGTTTTTGGTTTTCTATTTTTATCTTCTCTAAAAGAAAATATTTTTTCACGAATTTTGGTGAAAACCTACCCTTTTATACCCCAAACAGATTATATTTTTTTTTTACTAAAAATATTTTTTTTCACGTTTTATTGACTTAATATTGAAAAAACACCTTCATTTTCAATCGAAAATTCTCCCGTCAAAATATCAGCTTTTTTTAAAATGTCGGTGTGCTTTTTGTTTGTTGAAATCTCTACTTTCTGATGGGGTGAAAAAAATACACATTACTGTGGTAAATTTTCTTAGAAAATTCGACATTTTTAAAACAGCTGTTATTTTGACGGGAGAATTTTCTATCTTTTTGTATTTTTTAAGCATTTTCCATGCTAAGATTACAAGTTATTTTTAATTAAGGAAAAAATCGGTTGTGAAGCATCTTCACAATAGATGGCGCTACGTCACCTTAAGACGTAAATTAGAATGTGGAGGAAGATTTCGACTGGCGAGCAGGGCGAGCGGTGGCCTTAGTGGTCAGAGCGTCTGGTGTACCGAACCAGAAGGCGCAGGTTCGAACCCTGCCCGCCCGCCGATTTTTTCCTTCATTAAAAATAGGGAGAATTTTCGATTGAAAATGTAGGTGTTTTTTCAATATTAAATCAATAAAAGGTGAAAAAATAAATATTTTAAATAAAAAAAAATACAGTTTATTTGGGACATAAAAGGGTAAGTTTTCACCAAATTTCGTGAAAAAATATTTTTTTTAGAGAAGATAAAAATAAAAAACCAAAAACTTGGTTATTTCAATTTCTACATACATTTTGAGGTTTTGTGAAAAATATGTAAATACAAAAGTTGTAGATCTTTTTATTACCTACAACTTTGTCATTTAACTTTTCTCCATAGGACTTGTATTTTTGCCGGAAATCGAAATAAACCATATTTTACCCTTTAAAACTCACCCCCATCCACTTCCCGACCTCAGATCGCCCGTAAATTATTTTTCCTTTAATTTTTGTAATATTGTCTTCCTTTTCCAATGGGTTTCATCCTACTATTATTTTTTTTTGGTTTTAAAATTATCCACCCTGGTCTAGTACTGAACTCATGGTATTCGGATGTGCGTCGATGTTTCCGCCCTGTACTTACATGCAAGTTTTATGGTAAACTTCGCGTTCGCGATTCAGGATTTGTTTCGTAAAAGTCATAAGTAGCGCGAAAAAAGCTTATTTGTGACAAAATCGTTTGTCCACAGTTTGCGATGAGTGCGCAGACTTTGTGTACGAGTACTGTGCTATTCATGGACCTTTGCTCGTTGTTCCTGATGATAAGGTAAGCAAGATCATTGCCTCGACCATGAGTGTTTCCGACTAGACTCGCTAGCGACGCCGTAAAATATTTGTATGGAAAACCACAAAAACAGCGCCTCTAGCGGTTACGGAAGGAACTAAAATCTGCTATGAGATTACAGCGTTTCGATGCCTAATCGAAAGCCATTCGATAGAACTCATGGTTGACGTACCTAGCCTAAAACATTTCGACATTTACCTAACGATTAACAGATGCTTAGTATTTCTCCACGAGACAAAATGAGAAATGAGAAGATCCGTAGAAGAACCAAAGATTCCGACATAGCCGAAAGTATTAGAAAGCCAAGCTAAAGTGGCATTGAATGCGGCACATAGCTCGTAGAACTGATGGCTGCTGGGGCAGAAAGATTTTCGAATGAAGACCACGCACCGGAAAGTCGTCTTTAACTCCTTATTCTCCTCCATTCCTATTATATAATATATATAAAGGAAGAGGTTCTCAATTCGAATGTATGTTTTTATGTTTGTATGTTACGCGATTTCTCCGTCAATTGTAGACCGATTTTAAAATTTATATTTATACTAAGAAGTTTATTTAAACTTTGTATATGCAAGTATGTTATTCGTTTGTTTTCCAACTTTACCCTTCAAGTCATTTTTCTATGGAGGAAAAAATCGGCTGGCGGGCAGGATTCAGGCTCGCGGTTGCTTAGTGGTCAAAGCGTCTGGTGTACCGAACCAGACGACGCAGGTTCGAATCCTGCCCACCAGCCGATTTTTTCCTTTATAAAAAAATGACTCGTAATCTTAGCATGGAAAATGCTTAAAAAATACAAAAAGATATTTATTTACCCTTCAAGTTTTTATTTTAAGTAAGTATATTTGTTTAGGTTCCATCCAAAACCAATTTTCCGTCTTACGTTCCTCGCGCCGCTCTCACTATTCCTCGCGTGTTCCTGCACCTAGCACCCTCCATAATCCCAGGTAAAGAGACATCTTTTCTATTCCTATTTTTAACCCCCGACGCAAAAACGACGGGGTGTTATAAGTTTGACGTGTCTGTGTGTGTGTGTCTGTCTGTGGCATAGCTCCCGAAAAGATGAACCGATTTAGATTTAGATTTTTTTGTTTGAAAGGTGATTAGTCGGGAGTGTTCTTAGCCATATTTAATGAAAATCGGTTCAAGATGGCCGCCGCCACAAAATTGCGGATTACGTATTTTTTTACAACTCTCTCAATATGGGTATCAAATGAAAGGGCTTACCTAGTAGAATACTGTACACTATGATAAAATTAAAATCCAAGATGGCCACCACCACTAAATGGCAAATAACATTTTGTGACGGGGGTTTTCTAAATTTTTAATTTATTATTTTTTTATTTACATAGTCTATAGTATTCTCCTAGTTAAGCCTTTTCATTTGATACCCATATTGAGGGAGGTGTGAAAAAATATGTCATTCGCTATTTTGTGGTGCCATCTTGGACCGATTTTAATCAAACATAGCTAAGAACACTCCCGACTGATTCACCTTTCAATGTTTATGCGAGATAAGGGAGCGTTGTGGCATGAAAGATGATATAGTAACTCGAATTGAGAAAGGTATATTAAGATGGTTTGGGCATATAGAGAGAATGGATAAACGGAGATTGACGAAACAAGTATATAACATGGCGAGTACAAATGGAAGAGTTGGAAGGGGTCGACTTCGGCGAACGTACCACAACCAGATTGCGGTCGTTCTCAAAAAAGGCAAGGTTAAGAGCACCCTAAACCGACGAGCATGCATGGGGAGGATAATGAACATAGACGAAGTGAAAGTGGTGTGCCAGGATCGTAGCAAGTGGAAATCTATAGTCTCTGCCTACCCCTTTGGGAAACAGGCGTGAAGCTATGTATGTATGTAAGTGTTCATATGGCCGTGCTCGTTACTGTACCTAAGGGCTAAGTTAAACCATCATCCTCAATACTCAATACTCAATATTTATTGCATTCCACAATGTTAGCCTTCTAGCCTTTTTCCCAACCAACAGGCTGAATTTCAGTATTTTACACGGAGCGACTGCCACTATAGACTGGTTGTCAGGCTTTTTGGGTATCTGACTACCACTAACGATTATCATAGGTGTTCGTATGACAACCGGGACCAACGGCTTTACGTACTCTTCGAGGCACGGAGGGGTCTCGATGTGTTAATAATGGTCACCCATCCACATACTGACCTCGGCAAGCGTAGCTTAACCTTGCAGATCGGTTGATCTGCGTAGCCACGTACCTAAGCAACCTATTATAAATACCTAGCTGGCAAGATATTTGTAGGCTGTAGGTATTTTTACGAATTAATAAGGTTTTACTCAGGCGCAGGTCTGGGTGTATTCAGTACACTAACTTTACCACGCGGCGTGCGCTTCGGTCCGTATTGTGGAAAACGCACACAAGAAGTGGACTCCATGTATTGTTGGCAGGTAAGACGATTATATTTCTTCATTTTTAACCGACTTATAAAAGGAGGAAAAATTCTCAATTCGACTGTGGGGGTTCCCGACAAACGTTGTTTTGCCATATAGGGGTGGGTCATTTTAGGGGGATGAAAAATAGATGTTGGCCGATTCTCATAGATACCGGAGAAGCACACAAAATTTCATACAAATCGGTCCAGCCGTTTCGGAGGAGTATGGCAACTAAAACTGTGACACGAGAATTTTATATATTAGACTAGCTGTCCCGGCAAACGTTGTTTTGCCATATAGGGGTGGGTCATTTTAGGGGGATGAAAAATAGACGTTGGCCGATTCTCATAGATACCGGATAAGCACACAAAATTTCATACAAATCGGTCCAGCCGTTTCGGAGGAGTATGGCAACTAAAACTGTGACACGAGAATTTTATACATATATTAGATATAAATGCTACATAACTGTGAACGACCTAACCGGGTAGATGCCGCATGTAGACCGCGCATGCAAGGAGACGACTGCCGCGCTGCGCAAGTCGCTAAGCAAATCAAATCTAATGCGTCAGCAGTGTCCCTACATCGACTGTACTGTTTTTTTTATGTTTGTTACCTTAGAGAACTTTCGTCTTTCTTTTTTTATTTGAAAGCTGGTGCTTCCCGTGTGGTCCTATTTTTCCATCCAATTTGGACTTGGTCCAGTTCTCACAATGGCATCCATGAGAAAACCACGAAATAATCTACTTTCCAGAAAAAAAATTAAAATATATTATTTAAAAATAAAAACAATCCGCATTCATAAACACCCAGGAACTAAAAAGCCAAAAAGTATTTAATACTAGCTTTCCGCCAGCGGCTTCGCCCGCGTATTCTGGCTATTTCTTATAACTTTCATCCCCTTACAGCCCTTTTGTCGCGTTAAAAAGTAGTTCTATGTCCTTTCTCAGGCTCTTTCTATCTGTGTACCAAATTTCGTTTAAATCGGTTCAGTAGTTTTGGCGTGAAAGCACGACAGACAGACAGAAAGAGAGACTTAATTTAACTATACTTTTTAATGCGAAAAAACCCCCGACACGAAATGTAATTTGCCATTTTGTGGTGGCGGCCATCTTGGATTTGAAATTTATCATAGTGCATTGTATTCTACTAGTCAAGCCCTTTCATTTCATACCCATATTGAGGGAGTTGTGAAAAAATATGTAATTCACTATTTTGTGGCGGCGGCCATCTTGGACCGATTTTCATCAAACATAGCTAAGAACACTCCCGACTAATTCACCTTTCAAATAAAAAAAATTAAAAATTTAAATCGGTTCATCCGTTCGGGAGCTACGATGCCACAGACAGACACACACACACACACACACGCACACACACACACACACACAGACACGTCAAACTTATAACACCCCGTCGTTTTTGCGTCGGGGGTTAAAAAGGGCTGTTAGGGGATGAAAGTTATAGGACAGACCACGCGGGCGAAGCCGGTGGCGGAATACCATAATCATAAATTGTGTGCACTACGTAGATATACGATCGTAACAACAAGCGGTCCCATGTGGTGGACGCGGCGGACGGCGACCGCTCTAATTGGATGCGTTATGTTAACTGCGCACGCCACTGGAAGGAACAGAACTTGCTCGCTTACCAGTATAAAGGACAACTCTACTATCGGTACGTTTCTCGCGTATTTCTAGCAAGTTCTTTATCATTTGACAATGTCTGTGGTCTAGTGGTTCGAGTACCGGACTGCTGATCACGAGGTCGTGGGTTCGATTCCCACAAGACACAAATGTTTATGTGATAATGAATATAAGTATTTGTGTATGTCTGGGTGTTTCCTATGTATAATAAGTATGTATTTACAAAAAAAAAGGTATATAAGTATCATATCCATTGTCTAGTACCCATAGTAAGCTCTGCTTAGTTTGGGACTAGATGGTGCTGTGTAAAAATGTCCCCATAACATAAAAAAAAAAACTTTATCATCTTCGTCCCACAACCGTGGCGCACGGAGAGGTTACGCACGTATGCCAAGCTTCGCTTTAAAACAAAATGTATGCATTATTTTTAATAAAAGAAAAAATCAGCTTGCGGGCTGGATTCGAACCTGCGTCTTCTGGTTAGGTAAACCAGACGCTTTGACCGCTAAGCTACCGCGAGCCCTGCTCGCCAGTCGAAATCTTCCTTTTTATTCTAATTTACGTCTTGATTTCGACTGGCTGGTGGTAGCTTAGCGGTCAAAGCGTCTGGTGTACCGAACCAGAAAACGCAGGTTCGAATCCTGCCCGCCAGCCGTTTTTTCCTTAATTAAAAATAACTTGTTATCTTAGCATGGAAAATGCTTAAAAAAATACAAAAAGATAAAATGTATGGGTGGAGCTGTATCCACCACATGCCACGGACACGCTACGCACGAATTGTCGTCATGACACACGCGTGGCTTGCTCGGATACGGCGCCCACGTAGCTCAGCGCCATGCACGCTGTGTAAATTCGTATATAGCGTGTGTTGCGGTAGAAACGTAGACCCACGTTGTCAAACAAATGAATCCACGCAGATTAGGGATGCCGGAAATGCAATAAATATCGACATTTAAAAAAAAATATCGATATTTTTTGAAAATATCGATATTTTCAAAAAATATCGATATTTCGATATATCGACCAACTTAAAAGCCAAATTATAAAACAGCCAAAAAAAGGGTAATTTGTAATCTTTTAACTTAAAAATGTTTATTGGTCTGAAAAAATATCGATTTTGATACCTTTTCGATACTTGGAATTTTATATCGATACATCGATATATCGAAATATTAAATATCGCTCAAAAATATCGATACATTGAAAAAATAATATCGATATTTTTTCAACATCCCTAACGCAAATAAAGCGCGCCGCGTGCCCGTGGACAGCGCACCGCGGTGTGTTTTCGCCTTTATTTGGGATCGGTGCAACCTATCCTTTTCTTCCGCGCAGCCGTAACCTCTTCATTCAGTCCCTTTTACATCATATCTACCATCCATCTTTTCTTTGGCCTTCCTCTATCCCTCTGTCCTTCACCATTCAATGTCATCACTCACAATAAATAAAAGGCAAATAGACCCGAGTTAGATTTTCTATCTCTAACAGTGATACTTTTAGGCTTTTTAGGCATTCATCATCCTTCTAAGGATGCGCTGCGCTGGCAAACTGTCGGCGCAGTGAATCCTCCATAAACCTCTAAGAGGTTTTTCAGGCCGGCAACGCGCGAGTGATACCCCTGGTGTTGCAAGTGTCCATAGGCTATGGTAACCGCTTAACATCAGGCGGGCCGTATGATTGTTTGCCACCTTAATGGTATAAAAAAAAATACACGGCCCTGAAGCATATAGACGAAATGAGAAAGTTGTTCTGTGATAATAATTACGAGATCATTATAATATTGCAGCACAATAAAAATAATTCCCCGCTTCACGGAGTTAATGGTGTTCTACGGCAGCGAGTTCGCGAATGCACTTCACATAAACCTGAGCAAGTACAACTCGCCGCCCGGATATGCTCAGAAATTTGGTAAGTACCTACGTAACTCCCTACTCCTGAGTCCTGACGTTCCTCATTAATCCTCATAGTCTTTTTCAGCTTCCAGTCTAACTAGATGCGGCTGAACATCAGTGTATTTTACACGAAGGTTGTTCCCAAGCGCCACAGCTACGCTAGAGGTCCTGGATAAGGGTTCGATCCCCGAGTCGAACGAAGTATTGTTGGGTTTTTCCGTGCAATTCCCAGTAACAGCTCGGAGTCTGGATTTGTGCCCGGTTGATGGCAATATAGGCTCGCCCCCTATTACATGGGACCTAAATATACCGGCGAAATGTGGGTGTACATTAGTACTGTCACGAGCAAAAACTTGTATACACTAACAAAAGTGCTAAAGCGAATTTGTCCTAAAGTTAGAACTTTTGTGATATTACGAACCAATACTATAGTGGCATTAGTGTTATCTCAAAGTTGCAATCATGAAAAAATCGCTTTAGCACTTTTGTTAGTGCATACCATGTTATTGCTCGTGACTGTACACCTCTATCTTTTTGTATTTTTTAAGCATTTTCCATGCTAAGATTACAAGTTATTTTTAATGAAGGAAAAAATCGGCGGGCGGGCAGGATTCGAACCTGCGCCTTCTGGTTCGGTACACCAGACGCTCTGACCTCTAAGCCACCGCTCGCCCTGCTCGCCAGTCAGTGAAGTTGTGAAGCATTCACAATAGATGTCGCTACGTCACCTTTAAGACGTAAATCAGAATGTGAAGGAAGATTTCGACTGGCGAGCAGGGCGAGCGGTGGCTTAGTGGTCAGAGCGTCTGGTGTACCGAACCAGAGGGCGCAGGTTCGAATCCTGCCCGCCCGCCGATTTTTTCCTTCATTAAAAATAACTTGTACACCTCTACTTATAACCCTTCTGAGAATATAAGCGTGATGGTATGTCTATGTCTACACGGTGTTTTTTTAATGTAATTCTTTTTAAAGATTCTCAATTCGGTTCTATTTGTTTATTAAAACAGGTCATTTCAGAGACAATGAAGGGTATCTAATATGTCATGTTATGTCTGTAACAGGTGCTCCTCCTGCGAAGAAACCTAAAATAAATATACCTCAAGAAAAGCCCAAAGAGAACATTCCTACCAAGAAACAGAAAAATGGACAGACTGACTTGAAGATCGACAGTAAAATTAAAAATAACGCTATAGGAACAGTAAAAAAAAATACAAATTCAGATAACAATTGCGCTATCTCAGAACCTAAAGGTAAAAGTAATTTAAGTAAAGATAATATAATAGAAGCAGTAAGCAGTAGTTTTAGCACATTTAGTAAAAAGGGTCCTTTGATAAAACATGTTCGTATACACACTGGTGAGAAGCCGTATAAATGTGATATATGTCAGCGTAGTTTTAGTATGAAATGTAATTTGATAAGACATGTTCGTATACACACTGGTGAGAAGCCGTATAAATGTGACATATGTCAGCGTAGTTTTAATCAAAAGAGTCCTTTGATAACACATGTTCGTATACACACTGGTGAGAAGCCTTATAAATGTGATATATGTCAGCGTAGTTTTAATCAAAAGAGTCTTTTGATAACACATGTTCGTATACACACTGGTGAGAAGCCTTATAAATGTGATATATGTCAGCGTAGTTTTAGTGAAAAGGGTCATTTGATAACACATGTTCGTATACACACTGGTGAGAAGCCGTATAAATGTGATATATGTCAGCGTAGTTTTAGGCAAAAGAGTGATTTAATAAAACATGTTCGTATACACACTGGTGAGAAGCCGTATAAATGTGACATATGTCAGCGTAGTTTTAATCAAAAGAGTCCTTTGATAACACATGTTCGTATACACACTGGTGAGAAGCCTTATAAATGTGATATATGTCAGCGTAGTTTTAGTGAAAAGGGTCATTTGATAACACATGTTCGTATACACACTGGTGAGAAGCCGTATAAATGTGATATATGTCAGCGTAGTTTTAGGCAAAAGAGTGATTTAATAAAACATGTTCGTATACACACTGGTGAGAAGCCGTATAAATGTGACATATGTCAGCGTAGTTTTAATCAAAAGAGTCCTTTGATAACACATGTTCGTATACACACTGGTGAGAAGCCTTATAAATGTGATATATGTCAGCGTAGTTTTAGTGAAAAGGGTCATTTGATAACACATGTTCGTATACACACTGGTGAGAAGCCGTATAAATGTGATATATGTCCGCGCAATTTTAGTGTTAAGAGCAGTTTAAAAACACATCTTCTAAAACACGCTGGTAAGTAAATAATTATTTCTTCTAGCACGATCAAGAGACTTTATGTACATAACTATGAAAGAATTTTAGAAATCTAAAGGTCTTCTCAATCGCTACTTTGTGTATTACGAGCTAACTGCGTTTTTTTTGCCTAAACAATAATCAATTAATATTGTAATAACTCTGCTTCTATAACCGTGACTTTCGTACTATATGTGGATAACCATTATGTGTTTCGTACAAAATAAAATGCCACCAACTACACCAAAGACAGGGCCTGCCTACTAGAAAACTCACTAGGAGGTAAGTAGTATTACTTGGCAGCTTGGTAAATAATTACATACATTTGTTCCATTTTTTAATATAACCTGCAGTTCACGGTTATCCAGAGGTATAGTCCGCGCGGAACTAGTTGGCCGCACCTTAAGCAGGGACGGGGGTGAGGCGGCGGGTTAGTGTGAACGAAAGCAGGCGCCCCCGCCCCTCCGTCCCACCGCTCACATACCTAAGGCGCGGCCAACTAGTTCCGCGCAGAGTATAATGAAACAAGGCCCGTACAGAGACTGTAGTTTACTTGACCTTTTGGTTTAAAAATATATATTGTCTATAACTAGTTTTCTTTTTTAAAATAGGTTTTACTTATAATATTTTAATAATTTACTTATTGTGGTTATGATTTTTTACAAGAGCAATGACATTGTTTCGTTTTAAGTTTTTCAAGCTTTTTACTTATAATTATTTTGCTTGAAATAAATAGTTTTTCTTGTTTATTTTTTAAGAAAATGTGTGTATTTTTCGTGGTTAAAGTAAGTATATAAATATATTTATTTTAGATTTAGTTATGTAATAATGAGGCGGTACGCCCGTGTTTAGGTTTTAAATTTTATGAAAGGGATAGCTACTTTCCTAATACTGCGGTCTTTTTAAAATCTTGCCTCTGACACAGTACAAAGCTTTGTATTGTGATTTGTGCCTCTGACATTGTTGACATAAACAAAGCCTAGCAATCGGCAGCAAAAAAAAATTATAAATAGGTAGTACCTACCTTTGTAGTTCATTTAATTTAATGATGGATTTTCGATTTGTGTTATTTGTAGGTATACTTAAGTATTATTTTACTAACAGTTTTCTTAGAATTAATAAAATTTTAATTACTTACATAGTTGCATTTTTCTTTGTTATACCTACTTAGTTTTTGAACGACTGCAGGAAAGAAGGAGGTTCTCGATTATATTTTTTAATATTTCTTATTAGGTATCTGATAGTTAGTAGGTACCTCCTGACCAATTTGGATGGTAGCCATAGTTTGGTTGACCATCGATTCTGGTTTCCCAGTCCAGTAGGAATTTTTCAAAATCCAGATCTAGCGGATGCTTACGTCATAATACCTACGGTTTGAGCTGCGCGTTGATAGATCGGTCAGATAGTCATTTTTGTCTTTTATACAAAGTGGAAGGGACATCAACGCACAAAAGTCGTGACAAGGTTTCACTCAAGGTCAAAAATGAAATGACCTAGCTCATTCATGGAGAAAATAACCGGTTATTACAGATATTGTCATTTTTGAGCGCGCAGTGTAGGTATTGCTAAAAACGCGATCATAACATTTATTTACACTGTGTCATAACGCTCCGCGGTGAATGATATCGCGCGCACGATCCAAAATAAATGAAATAATATTTTTTTAATTATAAATCTAAAAAGTTGCGGAAAATTTCAACGCAGGGTCCGGAATCATGTACTGAACTTGCGTCGATGTCCCTTCGACCTTGTATGAAAGTTTTTTTTTGTATATTAGATAGGCTTGCGCTTGACCACAACTCGCCTGATGTTAAGCAACAATGTGGCCTACGATGGAGCGCGCTTGCCTAGAAGAAACCGATTCACTCTTGTCTTGAAGACACCCAAATTATAAGTCTCGGGGAATAAGGATTCCGGCAGTGAGTTCCACAGTAGAGCAGTTCGCACTATTTAGGTGGAGGCAAAACGTGCAAAAAGTGCGGGATTTAGGCACTTTCACCATGTAGCGATACAAATTACCAAATCATCTTACGCCTGGAAGTGTTTTTTTTTAATACCAGGCTGAAAAATCTAGTGTCTTCGCCGACACGTGACGACGGTCCGCAAAAAGGTACCTACGCATTATTTACGCGGGAAATTTAATGGCCTAATAATGGCTTTTAATTTACGAAAGAGGTCTCATCTCAGCTACTCTGAGCTTGAAGAATCAAGATTCGACGCTTATATCTGTAAGTTTAAATTAATACTTAAATTAATTTTAATAGTTTTACTGTATGTACTTATACAAAGAGATTTTCCAAAATAATTTTCAAACGGCTAGGTATAGGTCTAGGTCGTTTTTACGTCACCAAGATGGCCGCCAGTCACATTATCAATTTGCGGGGCTTAGGTATATACGCCTCTGTCTAACCATTCGGGGAATACAGGCGCGATGGAATGTTATCTTGGTAAAGCTATAGTCCACGCGGAACTAGTTGGCCGCGCCTTAGGTAGGGACGGGGGTGAGGCGGCGGGTTACTGTGAACAAAAGCAAGCGCCCCCGCCCCTCCGTCCCGCCGCTCACAGGCTCGGCCAACTAGTTCCGCGCAGACTATAGAGAAGCCGACCTCAAAGGGCTAGAAGGCTAATAATAATAATATCCTGGGACATTTTACACAGCACCATCTAGTCCCAAACTAAGCAGAGCTTGTACTATGGGTACTACACAATGGATATAATACTTATATACTTATTTTGTAAATATATACTTATAATACATAGGAAACACCCAGACAAACAAACATTTATATTCATCACATACATATTTCCGGTCCGGTCTGTCCGGTACTCGAACCACTAGACCACAGACGTCATAAGTTGATGGTGATTATATTTCGCAGACTGCGTTCAATGCACAGACTATGTGTACGAGTATTGTGCAATACACGAACCACTGTTAATCGTACCTGACGAAAAGGTAAGGAAATACTTACTTCTAGATACTAAGTAGGCAGTAGGCATTTGCGTGGTCGCGTGGTCTGGATATTTCTTATAACTTTCATCCCCTATTTCAACCCCTTAAAGCCCTTTTATCGCACTAAAAAGTAGCCTATGTCCTTTCTCAGGCTCTAGACTATCTGCGTACCAAGTTTCATCTAAATCGGTTCAGTAGTTTTGGCGTGAAAGTGCGACAGACAGACAGAGTTACTTTCGCATTAATAATATTATTAAGCATAATGGATTTAAGTAATTATAAGGTTATATCGTTTTAGTTATAAGTAATTTTGTTATTTTTAATGAAGGTAATCTTATCGCGGGGTATCGCGGGGTCGCCTGCGTGCGGTGGGACGGAGGGGCGGGGCTCCGTACCACCGCACGCGGCCAACTAGCTCCGCGCAGACTCTATTATACCTCTGCGTCATGTTGTGGAAGTAGAATGCACTCAGTTGGCAGAGTGGCATGGCAGCATGTCATTGGCCGTAAAAATCATATCTTAGTGTTACGCTACGCCACGGGCAGCAGTAGTAAGTAAATTGTAAACACAGGAATTTACTTGGTTAAACAATCTACGGTAATGTCGGTAATCTACCTACTCTGATTTAGAATTAACATTTATAAACTGCATATACCTACTACCTAGTTGTATATCTACAGGTACTCGTATTATAAAGAGGAAAGTTTTGATTGTACGTTGTATTGAATGGTCCCCGAAACTACTGGACCGATTTGATAAATTCTTTCAGTATTAGATAGCCCATTTATCGGGGAAGGCTAATACCATCACACTACGACTAATAGGAGCTGAGTAGCAATTAAAAATGTTGCAAAACCGGGGGAAATGTTATCAAGACCACGCGGGCGAAGCCGCTGGCGGGAAGCTAGTTATTATTATAAAAGTGGAAGTTTGTAAGATTTCATACAAGCAATGGATATTTGCTACCGTTTCAAATACTAACTAAGAGCTTATTTAAGCTTTAATACATAGACAAAGTCATTTATATTGATGAATTAATTTTGCAGCTAATTCGTAAATCAATAATTTCCTCTAGATACCAGTGAAGACCAATTTTCCATCTTACGTTCCTCGCGCCGCTCTCACTATTCCTCATGTGTTCCTGCACCTTGCACCCTCTATTATCCCAGGTAAGGACCTAACACACACACACACACTAGATATGAGCGCCGCGCCGGCGCGCCGCCGTCGCCGTGAGTTCATGTCGGCGCGCCGCCGCAACTTGCTTTCTCGCGCGCACGACCGGCCCGACCGCGTCCATTCGCCGCGCCTAGAGTTGCTAGGCGTCCGGATAAGGCTGGACATAGTTAGGCTTTTTGATTGCCTGTCCGGCCAAAATAAACTGGCTCTGATAGGCTTTTTACATATCGCAAACGAGCGAGTACCGAGCGTAGCCGAGCGAAGGCGAGTCGACTTTCGGACGCTCCGCCCAGGGATGTCCGGCTTTTTTACCCAAATGTCCAGCCTAACAGGTTGGTCTATCCGGCTATTATAATTGTCTGGTTTGGCGACCTGGCAAACCTAGTCGCGCCATTGACTCACACACAGTACCTCGACCATGAGTTTTTCTCACTAGACTCGCTAGCGACGCCGTAAAATATTTGTATGAAAAACCCTCGCAGCGCCTCTAGAGGTTACGTAAGGAACTAAAATCTGCTATGAGATTACAGCGTTTCGGTGCGTAAAAAACCGTTCGAAAGCCATTCGATAGAACTCATGGTTGACGTACAGGTCACGGAAACCGTGAATCGTATCACAGTCGAGCGCTTACCTGTAGTAGTACCATATGTGAGCAGAGTCACTAACAATTAAAACAAGCCGCTGAAGGGGATCAGTCAGTTTTTACCACCTGTGAAGTGTCACTACCTCTAAATGATGCAGGAGTATACAAGCATGATTGTGACTGTGGTCTCTCTTACATAGGCCAAACATAACGAAGCGTAGGGACCCGCGTAAAAGAACACAGCTAATGTCAAACTCCGCCGTTCCGGAAAATTGTCTGCAATTTATGAACCCTTGACAAGGCCCAGCATTACATCAGATTTAATAAACCACAAGTCCTCGCAAAAGTTAACCGATTCCTACCCAGGATGATTCGTGAGGCTATTGAAATTAAAAAACACCCAAATTTCAATAGAGAAGATGGCTGGGTCCTACCACCTGCTTGGAACCCAATTATAGATTCATCATCAGACCGTATTCGTTCACTGCTGGACGTAGGCCTCCTTTAGTGAACGCCACAGAGCTCGATCTTTAGCTCTTTTCATCCAGTTGCTGCCAGCTACCTTCTGCAGGTCACTCCACCTGGCTGGCGCGCGTCCTACACTACGCCTGCCTAGACGTGGTCTCCACCTAAGAACTCGTTTACTCCAACGATTGTCGGTTCTCCGAGAGACGTGACGGGCCCATTGCCACTTCAGCGTGCTAATCCTTTTAGCTATGTCGGTTATTTTGGTTCTCTGACGTATAACCTGGTTACGAATTGTATCCCTCAGAGAGACTCCGACCATAGCTCTCTCCATAGCTCGCTGTGCGACTTTTAACTTATGGACCGGTCTCGCCGTGATGCCATGCCGAGTGTCCACGTTTCAGCTGCGTAGGTCATGACTTTTGGGACGCGCGCATCGAAGACTTTCGTCTTAAGGCAATGTGGAATGGATAGCGAAAAGACTTGTCGAAGTTTACCAAATGCAGCCAGTCCATCCCAGCTGAATCGTCCACGCGTCGTCCACGTATAACGCGATAAAATCCGTAGTTTTAATTCAGTTATGTATTTTGCAGACTCCATAAACTAATAAACGGCATTTTTTTGTATGTCTTCTTATGCAAAATTAAATATTTTATTATAGGTAGGTATAATATTTTCTGATCCCCACTTATTATGTAGAATACTGCAAAATTGTAATTAAAAAATAATTATGTTGCTATAAAAAGCTTTTTTGGTGACAACAGTATGATTTTCGTTATGCTATTTTTAAGAAATCTCTCCCTTATTAAAAAACACTATGGCCCACGGCCGGCCACGCCGCGCCGCCGCGACGCCGCCGCCGCCGTGGAAATTTTTTGGCCACGCCGCCGCCGTGAAGTTGGCCATCGGCGCTCATGTCTAACACACACACGTACACGCACACGCACACGCACGCACGCACGCACGCACGCACACACGCACGCACACACACACACACACACACACACACACACACACACACACACACACACATAAATGCTAAGCTGGCAACCCATTCGGGGCAAGCATAGATTAGAATACACTTGGGGCAAGCATGCCGACAGCATAATATAGTGGCCTTTGTCTGTAATTAGTTTCTGCATATTATTATATATCTGTTTGTCGGATGTTGTGTGCCTGAATAAATGTGTTTTCTTTCTTTCTTTCACACGCTATTTTAAACGCACCGGCACGACCCAGGAGAAAATCCTACTTCCATAATTTAATTCTTATACCATAATTGTGTAATTTAGGTGCAGGTCTCGGGGTATTTAGCACTTTAACTCTACCACGCGGCGTTCGCTTTGGACCTTACTGTGGACAACGAACACAGAAAATCAACTCCATGTATTGTTGGCAGGTAATATTTGATTTCTTTTTTCTCCAAACGTTTTATATGTCGTGGATAAATAACGAATAGCCTAATCTAAGCCAACCTTTGCTCCTACCGTGGTAATCCGGGCTCCAAAGAGATAGTAAAATCGTTGGTATCGGTTGTCGTACCTATGATAAAATCGTTAATGAAAGCCTGAAAACCAGTTAGACTTGAGGATAACGCTAAAAACGGCTAAAATTGACAACGCGTTTAAGTGTCTACTCCTTATATCGGTATTGTTCGGAAATTAAGTTAAGTAGAAGTTTTGTGTAACATGATATTTAATCCAATCTGACTAAAATTAACGCGAACCTCTTTTCTCAATAGAGCTGGTTAAATGGCTAGAATGATGATGATTACTTAGAAGACATTTCACTATAGATATTAACCTTATGTACTATAGATATACGATCGTAACAACAAGCGGTGCCACATGGTGGACGCGGCGGACGGCGACTGTTCTAACTGGATGCGTTATGTTAACTGCGCACGTCACTGGAAGGAGCAGAACTTGCTCGCTTACCAGTATAAAGGACAGATATACTATAGGTATTTTTAATTAATACTCTTCTATTTTTGCTTTCAAGCAGAAAAAGGAATTGAAATTATATTTGGGCTACGTCTAGTCCACGTTAGGCCTTTTGTGATCCTCATTGAATATTTCAGAACAATAAAAATAATTCCTCGATTCACGGAGCTGATGGTGTTTTACGGAAGCGAGTACGCGAATGGACTACACATCAATTTAAGCAAGTACAACTGTGACGAATATTACAAGGAAATAATTGGTAAGTGAAGTACAAGTATGTACATCTATACTAATCTATACTTAATATTATAAAGAGGAAAGATTTGATTGTTTGGTTGTTCGTTTGTATTGAATAGGCTCCGAAACTACTGGACCAATTTGAAAAAATATTTTAGTGTTATATAGCCCATTTATCAAGGAAGGCTATAGGCTGTATACCATCACGCTATGACTGATAGGAGCGGAGTATCAATGAAAAATGTTCCAAAAATGGGGGAAAGATTTATAAGACCACACGGGTGAAGCCGCTAGTATTTTAAAAAAAGGAAGTCGCTACGCTTTAATATTTCCCGCCGTGTAACCAAAGCTACATTACTAATAAAATTAATATATATTTTTTATTTCTGTCCCTAAACAGCGGGAACCAAAATTATGAAAGATAGCACACAAAATGACTATGTAAGCGCTGATCAATTTTATTTTATCGACGAGGATATTGAAGATAATAACACTCAGAGGAACACTAATATTGGCTTCGAAAGTCATTTAAGTCAGAAAAGTATTAACATCACTAAAACTGATGATGACGGAAAAAGTAGAGATAAAATTAATCTTAATAACGATAGTACAATAGAGAAAAGTATTCACCAATGTGTTAGTTGCCTGAAAGTATTCGCGAAACGAAAATACTTAAGAAAACACGAAGAAATACACTTGGAGACACGGAAATATAGTTGCGAATATTGTCTTTACCAAACCAATCAGAACTACCGTTTGAAAGAACACATTTTAGGCAGACATACAAAGAGTAATACATTTCTATACTCTTGTCAAATATGTCGATATAAAACGAATGTAAAGAATAATTTTAAAATACATTGCTTACGTCACGAAGGTAATATAAAATATTTGCGAAAAATCTACTTTGATTCACCAAAACAATGCGATATTTGTGATTTCAAAACGATTTCTCGGAAGAGCTTGTATACCCACGTATTGCAGCATAATGGAAATACTTATAAATGCGACTTATGTGATTATAGCACTCATATGAAATTTAATTTATCTAGACATATTATAAGGAAACATAGCTAGACTATATTATATTGTAGTCTTTGCAATAATATGTCAAGCATTTTTGCGACGCTATTAGGGTCCAAAGGGGAAATAAATGAATGCTTGCTACATCGGCACGGCAACTGTGCCAATGTTAAATAACAGTTGATTATGATTTACATTAATTAAAAATGATTATTTTAAATTACACAAATAATTTCAAATAAAGAAACAAGATTTTCATTTGCGAGAATAAAGCGGAATGCGACATGTACGAGTTATTATCAATAATTACCTAATTTCTAATAAAATGTTTATAACATACGCACCATGCACTTTTATTTTATACAGAATGAGTTTCACAAGTGGACATGGATTTAAAATTATAAGTTATAGCTCAAAATATTCAAAGAAGTCCCAGGCCTGATTACGATGAAGACTAGATACTGATAATGTAACAATCAATCTTCCTAGGCTCGATATCTAATCGAGCCCCTTGATTAATTAATAAAACATGTATTATAAACTTGTATTATTATGCCTTCAGAAGTGTCGCTAGGTCGCTAGAAAGGATCAAATCCTGGTAAATCATGATTTATGGCACTAAAGGTAAGTTAGGTAATCGAGCGAACTTTAATAAAGCAACAATAAGAATATCTTATTCACTTTTGGCGGTAATTTCCCATTCGATATCTCATGGCGTACCGTAAGATCAAAATATTTTTGCAGTATTTTGATTAACACAGCGGTTAAAGCGGCCAACCAAGGTTTATGAACGAAACCACCTACTTCAAGTTGATTTTGACGTTTGACATTCTTAACAAGTTGACATTGAAACTAACCTAACTTTTTAGGTGGAATTGTAGGTAAACAGAGGCACGTTGTGAACAAAATTTACAAATTGTAAATTAAATAATGCCTCAATTTCACATAGACGAGGTATATCCGAAGGATACAGTATATCCAATGGTAGTAAGCTTTCAAAATGGGTACGTAACTGAACAATTCAAATCAAACGAATGTGTATTACTCGAAGATGAAAAAACTGGGAAAAAAACCTTAGCTACTGAACTATGCAATTTAATTTACACTGGAGAAGAAGAGAAGGAGGATTTAGGTAAGACTTTAATACTGGCACGCAACAAAATAACAGGGAAAGTGCGTTTGATAGAAGCCGAAAATATTGAGTTAAAACCACACATGAAATCCGATTTAGACACTACTGACGCTATGGATACCAGTTACTTAGAACTCAGCAGAAAGTTCGGCTCGAAAAAACACAAACAAATAATGGAACATCGAGAAAAATTGAAAATTAATGTGCAAACGGTTACAGAACAAATGCAGAATGTAACTGATAGTATCACCGAAGATCAATTGGACTTATCATCATACAATAAGGCCGATTCTGATGAATTTTACATACCACCAATCAACAGAGAGGCTGCTAGGGTAGAAGATGTGTACGATATTGACACTATAATTACTCCGGAGCAATGCGAAAAGGTTTATTTAGAAATAGAAGGCAGCAATTTTATGGCAGAATTAAATCCTTTTTTGAAATCTATAGCTACAAAGGAGTTATCGCAGAAACACACCGTACTGCTTGTATATGCCAATACGTTGTTGCAGTTATATGCCACTTTGATGAAAGATATTAGCAAAAAGAACTTTGTGGCTTGTACATACTCCGTAACCCTAAACGAAATAGTGTTGAAAAATTTCTTGAGTAACATAAACGGGAAACGTGGCAGATCCCCTCAGTATAAGGATAAGTCTCTTTGTCATGCGTTAGTTTTTATTCTACTGATAAATAATTATAAGTTTAATTTCAATGATCTGTGCCAAGAATTGAAATTAACACAGAGGACGGTCTTATCAAAAGTTGCTTTAACTGGTGCAACTTTAGTAAGCGTTGGAACAAAGAAGGTTGCTCAATTAAAACTACCGCTCAGCCGGCCAGCATTAAGAAGAAAAAGTACAAAATTTTGAATAAAGTTTATAGTAAAAATAGATTTTTTGGTCTTGTTATTTTGCTAAAATGTGAGGAGACCTGCATGTCTGCGATATTTTCTCGAAGGCATATAAAGTCTGCCAACCGCATTAGGCCAGCGTGGCGGACTATGGCCTAATCACTCTCATATTAGAGGAGCCCTGTGCCCAACAGTGGGATAGATGGGTTGATGATGATGATGTTAGCGACAATAAAATCAACTAATCATTAAGATAATTTTATTTACAAACTATAAAGAACTCAAACATTTGTAATAACATAATTATAACTCATAAATTAACATTATTCAAGTCTTGAGTTTTTAGTGTGAAACAAACAAAATTATAGTAATCGAAATAATAATCACAAGTTATATTTTTTGTAAAATAAAAATAGGCGCTCCTAGGGGCCCCTAGCTACATCGAGGGTACGTCAGCAACACACTCAACGAAAGAACAATAATAGGCTAAATCTAGATATCTTAGAACGTTGTAGCCTGATTTAAATATATTTTTTCAGTATTGGAATTAGTATTATGTAATTATATTTCGCAATAGGTCTTTTATTTAATAAATTAAACACCTGTCAATTATTCAAATATACACGATCGTTGTAAGTTGTCAATACAATTGCTGATTTGGTAGCTTTCTTAATAGTAATAATACTTATTTACATAAACAGTATATTCATATTATACACTCCCGCCTTCTTACGAAATATATGAACGTTTACATAGCAAAAGTATGCAAGAATAAGAAGAAGTAAGCGGAGTTCTGTAGTTCCTGCCTCCCCTATAGGAAAAGGCGTTAGTGTATGTATTATACAAGGTGGAAGGGACATCGACGCACATCCGAATAACATGAGTTCAGTACATGATTCTGGACCCTCCTGCGTTGAAATTTTCCGTAACTTTTTTCGTCAATTTTTCTGCAGGTTTTTTTACTTGAAAGAGTAAAGAAACATTATTTCTATCTACCCAGATTAGATTTATAAGTAAAAAAACATTATTTCATTTATTTGGATCGCGCGCGCGATAACATTCACCTCGGAGCGTTATGATCGCGTTTTTAGTAATACACTGCGCGCTCAAAAGTGTCAATATCTGTAATAACCGATCATTTTCTACATGAATGACCTAGGTCATTTTATTTTTGACCTTGTCACGACGTTTTAGCGTCGATGTGCCTTCCACCTTGTATAATTATTATAATGTAATAGATACTCATAATTAACTTTGTATATTAGAAAACAGTTAATATAGTTATACAGAATTCTCTTATCACTAAGAATATACACTGAGATACATAGTTTCCAGTGTTTTACTTAAAGTACACACGCCAGAAAGAGCGTGAGTGAAACGTCTACAACGTCGAGATTTAAATCAAAATCTGGGTACACGGCAGTGCACAGCCAAGTCCCGTAAAGTGCCAATCTTAAATAATTTAAATAATAAGTATATTCTTACATTAATGTTGAGTATCTTTCTTTAATGTTATCAGTCAAACTTAGTTATATTAATACACAATTTTCTCAAATACTATTTTACTAGTCTAAAGGAAGCAAAGTATTTTTTCCTTTTACTTTACATAAACGTCCTGATGATTAAGTGCAAACCATCGATTATAGGAACAAGAAAGAAATCTTATCTGCCTACGATTAAAAAATCAGGAAAAAAAATATTTCAATACTTTTCATTTCTTCACACATATTTATATTTTTTGTAAGATCATAATTATACTTGTGAAAAGCTTAAAAACCTTATTTACACTAACTTAAACTTTACCGTAACGAGAGCCACCACTGCCGAAATATCAGAAACGGTCGGCAAAGCTACAGGTGCAAAATCGAATTAAAAAATAGTGTGTAAAGTTGAAAACTGAAATAAAGTTACCATAACACCTATTAAAAAAAAATCATTTTTGTAATTGCAATTTTCTTGACGTGTCTTAGGGGCATGATAGGCGTAGAAGTAAGTTCGGGTATTTATGGCTACACGCATATCGCCCCATACTCTTAAATGCCCGTACTTTACGCGGCAATCCAACAGATTTGAAATTTTGCTTTTTCTTACAACTGTTATGTGTGTCACCAACGTCGAGCCAAACAAACCTGCACAAACTTAAAAACCGCGTAGTTTAAGGTCGAACGTACATCACCCCTTTAATATTTAATACTTTTTACCCGACTGCCGAAGGAGGAGGGTTATGTGTTTGACGCGTATGTATGTATGTATGTCCGTTCCTATGTCCGGTCGTAACTACTCAACGGCTCAACCGAATTAGATAAATGACACCTCATTAGATTCGTCTTGATGGCACGACTGTCACAGGGTACATGAAATTTAAAAAAAATCAATATGGCGGATTTTATACGCTTTAATGTGCGAACTGATTTTGAAAATGATCTTTAGTTGTATCAATTTATATTTTAAATCATCATTTAGGATCTATCTAGTGATTCTATGATGATTTATAAACTAAAAAGAAGGAAATAAAATCAATTATTAAAAGAAACAAAAAACCCGACTGCATAAAAACTAATAACTAAAAATCTAAAAACAAGCTCTGTGATGTTGGAAAATGTATTGCAGGCGGGACAAGCTGTTCGTTTATAAACAAAATTGTTTCTTTGCTTGTCCCGCCTGCAATACATTTTCCAACATCACAGAGCTTGTTTTTAGATTTTTAGTTATTAGTTTTTACGCAGTCGGGTTTTTTTCCCGAAAAAAATTAACATGATCACGGTGATTCCGGTTCCGTCTTAATATTAAAACCTATAACTTCATCGGGAGGTTCCAACTTAATATCAGCGGTGGTACTTTCAGGCAGCATATCATGCAGCGCGCCAAATCCAGAGAAATCAGTCTCTTCTTCACTCATTTCAGTAGTGCAAAGCTCACTCAAAATCATTTTACTCCTACAAGCATCTGCATTAGTAACTTTGTATCTCTGTATAGCATATTCCAAAGTATTATAGGAAACTAAGCAATTATCGCATTTAAAAATCTCCGAATCCCGCAAATGTTTCAGCTTGTTATAAACATTTAAATGTGTATCATCATTAAAGTGCCTAACACAATCTTCACACTCAACTGTAAATGTTCTGCGCCGAGAGCCGAAATTTGCTAATTCATCTACATCGAATTCTTCATGGAATTTCTTTATATGTCGCTTCAAAGTTTTCCTAGTACTGAAATCTTTCATACATAAAATGCAACGCGGTAACACTTTCTGTTTTATATTCGGCACCAAATTAACATGACAAACTTCATTGTGACTATCGAATCTTTCTTGGCCCTTAAAAACTAGATTACATTCCTCACATTTGTAAATTTCATCCTCAGCTAAATGTTTAGTTTCTAAATGAATATTTAGGGCTTCATTTGAGCTAAATGAAACAGAACAGAGATGGCACGGATGTGTGTTCATATTAAATGAATGTAATAACTTGAGATGTATTTTACAAGACTTGGCCGATTCGAATCTCTTATGACAAATATGGCATTGAGGAAATGCTGTTGAATTTGGGTGTTTAGTCCTAACATGTTTGCGCAAACTCCTTTTCTCTTTAAACAACGTCTCGCATTCTATACACTTATATCTTTGCATGCCTAGATGAGTATATTCAATATGTCTTCGTATATTTCTTTTGGATTTGAACTGTTTATCGCAATACTCGCATCTAGACCACGAATCGCTGGTATGAACAATTTTTATATGAGACGCTAAATAATATTTATTGCTGCAAATTTTCCCGCATAGTTGACATTCCACTTCTTCGTCAGTTGTATGTTTAAGCTTTATATGATGTTTGAGAGATCGATCGCTATAGTAAATCCTATCACAGTGATCACATTTAAAAGAAACGGATTCTTCTTGGGGATGAAAAATTCGCGTGTGGAATTCTAAACTTGAGATATCCGTGAAAAGCTTATCACAATAGCTACAAGAGTTGACGTTAGGAGGTGGCAAACATATACTTTTATGAGCAGACATAGTTTCCTTACTGAAAAACTTATTAAAACACACATTACAAGTTGATAGGGAGTACTCAGTGTCATGGTTCACTCTCATATGATCTTTGAGCTCATAAACTGTAAGAAAAGAGTGTCCACAATACTCACAGTTGTATTCTTGCGTATCGATTCCATATTGTTTCAGCAGCGACTTCTTACAATACTTATAAAAAGTCTTGAACGAATGCTCTGATTTTACGTGCTGTCGTAAATAAGGTTCTTCTTCAAACACTTTATCGCAAGAATCGCACACAAACTCCGGAGGTTTGTTCTCAATTTCGTTATCTTGATGATGAAATTGTATGTGGCTATCGAAATTCTCCCGTCCAATAATCATTTTCAGACAAAGACCGCATGTTAAATGCTCTTGATTTTCTGTGCTGTGTCTCGTTCTTGCGTGGCGCCGCAAACTTTGATTAGACGTGTAAACTTTGGGGCAGATATCGCATCTATACTCCCCTCTTTCGCCATGAAACATTTCAATATGTCTTTTTAAGTTTCTATTATTGGTATAAACTTTTTCACACAAATGGCATTTGATTGCTTCTTTTTCGGTAACATTATGTACGGACTGTATATGAGCAATTAATGAGTGCTTCCCTTTGAATACCCTATGACAATCATTGCAAGTTGGGTACTCCACATCAGGGTTATGGAGCTGATTAACATGCCTTTTCAAATTTCGCTCTGTAGTGAAAGTTTTGTCACAAAATTTACATCTTATATTGTAACCCAGGCCTTGTAAATGTACAGTGATCATGTGAGAGACGATATTCTGTTTTCTCGTAAATATACGGCCACACAATTCACATTCTGGGAAAGGTTGATTGTAATTATTGTGTCCTCGCGATAGATGCTGCTGTAATCCAGCAGGGCTACCAAAACTTTGGTCGCAGATATTGCACTGGCATGAAGAATTAATATGACAGTTTTCTATATGGGTTTGCAAGTTATATTTTCTGGTGAATGTTCTTGAACAGTAATCGCAGACATAATCTAAGGTGTTTTGAAACATTTTTGCTTTTTTTCAGTTGATTTTCATTGTGAGAGATTTCTTTTGAGACCTGAAATAAAGAAGAAAATGTTTTTCAAATGTTTGAACACTGGCTGTGTTTTAAAATTACAAAATTAACGTTTACAAGACTGACTCGAAAATCTCAGATTAGAGTAAAATAACTAGGGACTGGCATTATGAAATGTTTTCATTTTTGGTTATGGCATGAATAATTTGGTTGATACTAATGCTGTTGAAGCTAATCTTAGGATAGTTTAGCTAATTGCTAAACAGAAGCTTTGTAAGTATCCCTTTTTTTTAGTCTTTGGAACATTTAGTGAGGAAAGCATTAAGAATACCTGAACATAAGAGAGGTAGAGGACGACCTCAGGCGACGTGGTGGACTAGCATGACGAAACTCCTATTGGAGGAAAAACTGCCCGACCCGACAACCCAGGACAGATTGTCCTGGTGCCAGAAAATTAGGAGAGCCGACCCCACCTAAAGTGGGATAAAACTAGGAAGAAGAAGAAGTGAAAACTTAAAATGTATGTAAATTAGTATCAAGCTATTTAGTTTTGTTATAAATAAATAAATAAAGTTTGGAGTTAAAGAAATATCTAATTAAAATATATACCATTTACATATTCAAAAGTTATATTTGCAAAAAAAAAACCATGGCTTTGCTAAACTTGGCAAGGGCCACTAACATGCTCTTAGATAAAAAAGTTTTGGTAAATTTCACTTTACAATGGTATATTTATTTTAAAAATTTAACCATCTTACTGGCATGGTTTAAAAAAACGTAGTTTTAAAGTTATAATTGTAGTTAACCAATATATTTAGGTCCACTGTAATAGATCCAAGTCTCATTGCCAAGCACAAAATCAAACTGGGAATCACAAAAACAAAATCAAACTGGGCTGTTACTAAGAATTTCATAGTAAAACACAATATATTCTGGTCAACCTGGGAATCAAACCCAGGATCGTGAGCAGGCACACTTTCCTAAGCTGGTGGTCATCTACCAGACTAATAATGAGGCAGGCCAAAATCGTTGGACAGACGAAATAACAGAAGTTGCTGGTAAGAACTGGTGGAGTCTCGGTACAGATAAAGAAAAATGGAAAAAAATGGGGGAGGCTTTTACCCAAAAGGGATCCATTTCAAGTTAACTGTAAATACCTACTAACATTAGGATTAAGAAAACACTAACATTTATCATGTAAAATAGGTTAAGAAATGGAATAAATAAGCTTTATTATTATTATTATTATTAAATGAGGCAGGCAGTATCTATTTCAAAACAAAGTTATACATATAAAGTAACAGCTGTCTTATAGTCCGCAAAACTAGTCGCCTCAGGTATGAGAGCGGTGGGACGGAGGGGTGGGGGCGCTTGCATTTGTTCACATTCATTATCAGGCAGGCAGTTAAAAATCTATAATAATATTATAAAGGTTTGATTGTTTGTTTTGAAGAAGTTGTTGAGGTTTGAAGAAGAGTTTGTTTGTTTGGTTGAACGCGCTAGTCTCAGGAACTACTGGTCCGATTAAAAAAATTCTTTCAGTATTAGATAACCCGTTTATCGAGGAAAGCTATAGGCTATATATCATCACGCTACTACCATAAGGAGCGGAGCATCAATTAAAATTGTTGCAAAAACGGGGGAAAAATCAACTTCTATGGGAACGAAATAAAAACGAAAGGTCGAGTCGTAGGCAGTTGCTTCATATAATTTTTACCCAATATTTTCATTTCTCCGATTTTTACGGCCGGGTTAAAGTTAGCCCGTGGGAAATTCAACCCGGACAATAAGTTTGGCTGTTCGGTTTGGTTTTAAAGTAGGAGATTCATTCAGCGGCGACAGGAAAAAAAATCAAAATGTTTTTTTTTTTGCTGTCACAGTCTCTATTTGAAAGTGATACAGATCTGTTTGATACTGATAAATATTAGATCTATTTGATACTATAAACTGATCTATTTGGTACTGATAAATAGTTGCATTAACATAATTTACAGAATTTTATGAATACTTTGTTTAAAAATTAAGACCTTTATACCTTTGGCTGAATAAATAAGTAATTTATGTATTTCGGACTAGTGTTCATAGTTATGTTTCATCGAGAATTTATGAAAAGTGGAAACATTTCAATAGATAAACTCACCATAAAAACATTAAAATATCAATTAAAATTAATTGTTTGATAAGAAATTACAAATAAGAATTACGATTGTTTGACGTTTCTGGCATGACAGCTTAGGGATGTTGAAAAAATATCGATATATCGATATTATTTTTTCAATATATCGATATTTTTGAGCGATATTTAATATTTCGATGTATCGATATAAAATTCCAAGTATCGAAAAGGTATCGAAATCGATATTTTTTTCAGAAAATTAAACCGACCAACTTAAAACTAAATTTGTAATCTTTTAAAAATTTAAGTTAAAAGATTACAAATGACCTTTTTTTTTTTTGGCTGTTTTATAATTTAGTTTTAAGTTGGCCGATATATCGATTTATCGATATTTTTTGAAAATATAAATATCGATATTGATATATTTTTTTAAAAATATCGATACGATATATATCGATATTTTTTGAATTTCCGACATCCCTATGACAGGCCAAATCCAACCCGGATTTGGGCACCGGGGCACGTTCAAAACGATAGTAAAAAAAATTAAAAGGATAGTAGTTACTTTGAATTAATAGATTAAATCAATACCAGTTTGTATAAAATTTACCTCTTCTAAGTTTATCAGTTTTTCAATATTTATTTGATTCTAAGTATAAAATCAGTACAATTTCAACTAAAAAGCACTACCGCCTACGTTTTTTTTTTTTATTATTTATTTTACGGCCCTGGATACAATGTCCTTTAAGCCTTACCGCCTACGCTTCGGATTGTGTTGCCAGTTTGTGTCTTATCTTCGTAAGGTTTATTATACCTACTGAATTTATATTCTCTCACAAGACAAGACTTTTCAACGGGAACTTGAGGAGTGAACTGAGTAAAGTCCTGAAGTTATGTGATTGGTTTTATTTTTTAATTTTGTGGTTTTTTAAATGTTAGATATTCAAAGTAATGAAATTATAGTATTTTTCGTACTATCCTTAGATATGGATACTATATAGTACGAAGAATGAAATTATAGTACAAATACTATATTTATAGTACAAAATCGACAAAATCTAACCCTGCATGACAGCGTCACAGTCACAGACTCACAGCGAATCAGCGACAGATAGCTTGCTACAATATAGTAATCTTTCAATACTCAATACTCAATACATTTATTGCACTCCACAAGTTAAATAGATGTTACAATGGTATAATATAAGAAACATGTGTGGGCCTTGTCGGCACGGCAAGATGTAGGAGAGAGGAGGAAGTTTTATATTTATTTTATTATTTTCATATTTTACTTAAATGGATATTCATTGACTATTAGGTATATTATATAGGTAATTATATAGGCAACTATATAGGTAATTATTAAGCTGCGATTTCTATATATATATATATATATATATTATATTACTACAACTTTTTTTATTATATGGTATTCTATTATGTAGTTATAACTATATTGTTCTATTTATATGTAATTATATTTTTATTAACTATATATTATTGTAGTTATGTCATTATTATCAGTTTGTAAAAAGAAAAGAAATTAAATTAAATGTCCCAGATATTGTTATTATAAATGTATAAATGTATGTCATGTTTGTTTATATAATATGTATATATTTGTGTTTATGTTTTTATTAGGTATATTATTATTCATTTAAATCTCCATTTATTATATTTCATATACTTTTATCATTTAGGTATTCATTTATATGGTAGTAACATTTAGTTAATAGGATATGTTTTAATTTTTTTATAAATATGCTGTCTTTAATTTCATTTTTTATTCGTGGGGGTAGTTTATTATATATTTTTATCGACATGACATGTGGACTAGAAGAGTGCATTTTAAGACGGGAGCTTGGTAGGTTTAATCTATTTTTATGTCTTAGACTCTGGTTTTTGTCTTCTCGTGTTGTATAGAAATTTTGGTGGCTTCTAACAAACTTACATATTTCCAAAATGTATAGACTAGGTAGCGTTAGTATTTTGTGTTCTTTAAAATGCGGCTTACAGCTATCAGTATCCTCTATATGTACAAGTATTCGTATAAGTTTCTTTTGAAAAGTAAAAAGTGATGGTGCTTCTGTGCTGTTTCCTTCCCCACAGGATAATGCCATAGCTGAGCCAAGCGTAAGCATAGGCGTAATAGGTGACGAGTGCAGTTTGGATATCTGTGGATTTTTTTTACTTCGCGAAGAGCATATGAAAACTTAGCTAATTTTGATTTAATTTTATTTATATGAGATTTCCAATTTATATGGGTGTCTATGTTTAAACCTAATAGGGTAAAGTTGCTAACTACTTCTAACCTTTGATCCTGGAACGCAAAATTTAGATTTAATGGGGCTTTTTGAGGCCAGAGTTTTTGGCGTCAGAGTCAGAAAATATTTTCACCAAAAGTACAGTTCGTGCCAAACTTATTGTCCGGGTTGAAGTTGGCGCTAGCTAACTTTAACCCGGCCGTAAAAATCGGAGAAAGAAAAATATTAGATTGTCTATATCTATACTAATATCTATACTAATATTATAAAGAGGAAAGATTTGTTTGTTTGTTTGTAATGAATAGGCTCCGAAACTACTGGACCGATTTCAAAAATTCTTTCACCTTTGGAAAGCTACATTATCCCCGAGTAACATAGGCTATATATCATCACGCTACGACTAATAGGAGCGGAGTAGTAATGAAAAATGTAGCAAAAACGGGGAAAAAATTATAAGACCACGCAGGCGAAGCCGCTGGCGGGAAGCTAGTAATAAATAAAAACAATAGCTCAAGTTGTAGGCTGTCGTTTTAAATCATTCCAATCCTATATTTTTCTTTCTCCGATTTTTACGGCTGGCTTAGAGTTAGCTAGCGCCAACTTCAACCCGGACAATAAGTTTGGCGCGTACTGTAATTGAAACTTATTTAAAAAGATAGATTTACTTAGACTGTAAGACAATATTGTGTCCTGAAAGACATTATTGAATTTGTTCTACGTTAAAATATAGAAATAACGCCATTAGTTATTAAGGTGATTTCGAACTTCGTTTAGAAACTATAGTAAGAAAAAAAAACGTCAAATTTACTTGTAAATGTCAAATTGGTGTTTGATTTTAGGGATGTTCGATCCAGGGGCTTTGTATCGATATTTCGGATCGTAATGGATCGTAATGCATTGTATCGATCCAAGTATCGATCCGACTGATTTGATACGATATTTTGGATCGATCCAGTATCGTATCAAAAATTAAAAAGAAATTAAATATGTTGTAATTTAAAGCTTCAAAGTTTAAGTAGTGGAGAAATATTTCTTTTTTTACATTGATCAATCTTTGTATCGTAGGGTACGTAAAAATTATAATATTTATAGCCATCTAGGCGATTGTAGATTTTATTTAAAGTGGGTGGCCAACAAGAAAAGACGTTCGGCGGGCACTGACGTTCTTACCCACAGAACAATATTACTTGTTTCTGCAACTAACAAATAACGTAGGGTTTGATTGATATATTTTTATGAAATTATATAATTATATATCTCAAGTAATCATGCCGAAATTGAAGTTATATTGAAAAATATAAGATGTAATAACTACTGATTGAACAATCCACTGCCAGAGAAATATTTTTATTAGTGTAATATGAACCTGTTTGTTGTTATAAACCATACTTTGGAGCTAAGGAATGCGGTATTAATAATACGATTAAATATTAAGGTTACAGATTGTTTATTTTAGAATTTAATACAACAATTTTTTCGATCCGATCCACATGGTATTTGTATCGATCCACTAACGGATCGAATGCCATTGTATCGATACAAAAATCGGTTGGATCGTATTCATTTGTATCGATCCACACAAGTATCGGATCGGATCGAACATCCCTATTTGATTTGATTTGATAATTTGATTGATTGTTTGTGTTTGGGTTTTTGAGAAGCTTTACTGAAAAAGGTGAAGAATTCACAAAAATGTTAGATAATTCTCAATTATTATTAATTGAGAACTAATATTTGATAATTCCTAACACTATTTGTGTTATCAACTGCGGGAATGACTGATAAATACTGCTAAGTACAAGTGTTCCAGTTTTACGAAAATTAGTACGTTGATAATGTGATTTTATCTAAGTTTCTTTGTGCTTTTTTACATGCTTTACAACTTTAATTCATTCATGAACAAAAATTACTAGTGTAAAACAAAAGAATTGTGCATTGTAAATCGAATATTGAAATATGATTTGAACTCCGGCAAACAAATTTCAAGCCAAGATGGAAAAGTTATCCATGTGTCGAGTATGTTTGATGCAGAATGTTCGCATGTGTGTAGTTACCAGCAGACATTTGCAGGATGTTTATGAGAAACTAACAAATATTCCGGTAAGAATTTATTAAATATTATAATTATTATAACAATAGGCACAGTCAGCAACGAAAGTAGCTGAACACTATAAAATCTTCAAAACGCTTTAACATCTTTAATATTCAGAATTCACTGTCCCTTGAAGGCAGTACAAATTCTTATAATAAAGGATAGGGATGTTATATCGATATTATTTTTTCAATATATCGATATTTTTGGGCGATATTAAATATTTCGATATATCGATGTATCGATATAAAATTCCAAGTATCGAAAAGGTATCAAAATCGATATTTTTTTCAGAACAATAAACCAACCAACTTAAAACTAAATTAGTAATCTTTTAAAAATTTAAGGTAAAAGATTACAAATGACCTTTTTTTTTTTTGGCTGTTTTATAATTTCGTTTTAAGTTGGCCGATATATCGATATATCAATATTTTTTGAAAATATAAATATCGATATTGATATTTTAAAAAAAAAATATCGATACGATATATATCGATATTTTTTTAATTTCCGACATCCCTAATAAAGGACAATTATGTATATGTTATTATTATCTTAGTCAAAATCTAATGAACAGTTTTGGTACTGTGATGTTTTTAAACTTTCGCCGTATTCAACGATTTGCGTTGCTGACCGTACATAAATAAATAAATATCGGGACATTTTACACAGCACCATCTAGTCCTAAACTAAGCAGAGCTTGTACTATGGGTACTAGACAATAGATATAATACTTATATACTTTTTTTTGTAAATACATACTTATAATATACATATAAGAAACACCCAGACACTTAAGATCATCACATAAATATTTGTGTTTTGTGGGAATTGAACCCACGACCTCGTGATCAGCAGTCCGGTACTCGAACCACTAGACCCCAGACGTTGTATAAACGAAATAAAGGCTAGGAGGAAGATCTAAATTTTATAAGTACCATTTTTTTTTTCAGTTTATAACTGAAGACAGTAGGCCGATGTTAGCATGTTCCTACTGCTACGCAAGACTGAAGCAATGTTACATATTTCTGAAGAAATGTTTACACGCTGAGGACCTGCTTGCGAAGATATTAATTGATTATGAGGTAAGAAATCTTTCATTCTGTACAGTGATCAAGCTAATAGAATACATACAATGCGGTCTCATGGAGCCCTGGCAGGCCACAGACAATATTTATTTTATTTATTAGGAAAGAAACAAACAGTCATTCACAAAATAAAAATCTAGAACAAATAACACAAAAAGACCTATAGTTTCCTTAAATAACTAAAACAACAATATTAATAAATAACAAGAATATCTTTATACTTTTTAAAATAAAACAAGGCCATCATAGAAGAAAGTGTGACTCCAAGAAGTGTAGTAAATTTTTTATACCACTAAGGTGGGAATCAAGCATACGGCCCACCTGATGGTAAGCGGTTCCCATAGCCTATGGACGCTTGCCAGGGGTATCACTCGTGCGTTGTTAACCCTACTTGTGTACTATTGTACACAAGTAGGGTCACAGTCACAGACTCACAGCGAAACTAATTATACGTACCACCTTTTTTACAGCAGAAACCTATAAAAATTCAAGAGGATATCTTTGGCGGTCTCATTACAACGTCAATTCAACATCTAAGCATTGTCGACGACAGTCAACCAGATGGCAGCACTGTCAAAGAAGAATTGTTATCAACAGACAGAACCTATGAAGTTGTTCTTAAAGAAGAACCTCAAAGCGATGGTAAGTATCTAATTTTATATGTGACTAGCTTCCCGCCAGCGGCTTCGCC
Organism: Acronicta psi; assembly: GCA_946251955.1. Taxonomy (NCBI): domain Eukaryota; kingdom Metazoa; phylum Arthropoda; class Insecta; order Lepidoptera; family Noctuidae; genus Acronicta; species Acronicta psi. The sequence goes on along the minus strand of OX276498.1, from coordinate 1,384,993 downwards.
CGCGTGGTCTTATAATTTTTTCCCCCGTTTTTGCAACATTTTTCATTACTACTCCGCTCCTATTAGTCGTAGCGTGATGATATATAGCCTATGTTACTCGGGGATAATGTAGCTTTCCAAAGGTGAAAGAATTTTTGAAATCGGTCCAGTAGTTTCGGAGCCTATTCATTACAAACAAACAAACAAACAAACAAATCTTTCCTCTTTATAATATTAGTATAGATGATGTCTGTGGTTTGAATCGGACTGCTCATCACGAGGTTGTTTGATTCCCATAAGATACAAATATTTATGTGATGAACATAAGTGAATTTAAAGCCCGGCGCCCATTATCGGCATCGGCACGACTGTGGATTTTAGGTGGCAAATAGCAATATACATTAACATAATGGCAATAAAGTAGAAATTGCCGTGTATATGGTCGTAATAACAAAATACAGCAGCTTCAAGCATACCGCTTCGGTATGCTTGAAGCTGCTGTATCGGCAGCCTTGAGAATGCTTCGGCATCCTTCGGTACGCCGCCGAACGTCATAACGCAAATCATTGAATAAATTGTTAAATTCACCAGACGTATACGTCAACCCTAAGAACGTTGCAGCATTCCAAAGCATAGTTTCCGACAGTGTGCGATCCTTTTCCTTGCCGATGCCGATAATGGGCGCCGGGCCTAAAAAAGACAATGTTAGCCTAGGGGCCACTGGATTGCCAAGTCCAAGGTCTCACGCACCTGACTTTTCGAAATCATGTGCGTAATTATCACTCGCTTTAACGGCGAAGGAAAATATCGTGAGGAAACCTGCATGCCTGAGAGATTTTCTTGACGGTGTATGAAGTCTGCCAACCCGCATTAGGCTAGCGTGGTGGACTATAGCCTTATCCCTCTCATACTGAGAGGGGACCCGTGCCCAGCAGTGGGACAGTATAAGGGTTGATGATAATGAAATATTTACAGTTTTAGAACCAGAACTCGAAGAACATGCTTATCCTGAAGAGAACAACCACTCCCAATCAGATTCCGAAGACGATATACCATTGACTAAGATAAAAATTGAAGTGGATGGAGTTAAGGAGACGTTGAAAAAGAAGGGGAGAGTCAAGAGGAAATACGGTACTTACTTTTACTGTGTTAATAGCTGTTCTCCGCGTTCATCAATTTTTTCCCAATCCCGCAGGAATTACCCATAATCTCGTTATAAATTTTAGCCTATATGTTATTCTGATGTATAAACAATAATACTGTAAAGTTTCATTGAAATCTAATCGGTAGTTTTTGCGTGAAATAGTAACAAACATCCATCTATCCGTAAGATCCGCAAAATTTCACATTTATAATACTAGTTTTCCGTCAATGCTCTGGGTATTTCTCATAACTTTTATACCCTATTTCAGCCCCTTATTTCGCATTAAAAAGTAGCCTATGTCCTTTTTCAGGCTCTAGACTATCTGTGTACCAAATTTTATTAAAATCGGTGCAGTAGTTTTGCCGTGAAAGCGAGACAGACAGACGAGAGTTACATACCATCACGCCCATATTCCCCGAAGGGGTAGGCAGAGGCGTACTAATGTACACCCACATTTCGCCAGTATGTTTAGGTCCCATGTAATAGGGGCGAGCCTATTGCCATAAACCGGGCACAAATCCAGACTCCGAGCTGCTATTGGGAATTTCACAGAAAACCCAACAACACTTTGCTCGACCCGGGGATCGAACACAGGACCTCTAGCGTAGCAATCGCGTCTGGGACCACTAGACCAACGAGGCATAATATCATTATAAATTATAGCCTATATCAGTGATGGCGAACCAATGGCACGCGTGCCATTGCCGGCACTTGTCAAAATATTTTGGGCACTAACCTTTGGGCTTTAGGTGCCTTATCGATATTCTTTCCCCCATTAATTACTGGATTAAGATTGTATATCGGCACATCACAGTCTCTTAAATTTTTTTTTAATAAAAATTAGAACACAGATGAGTAAAGGTTCGCCATACCTGGCCTATATGTTATTCTGATGTATAAACAATAATACTGTAAAGTTTCATTGAAATCTGCTCAGTAGTTCTTGCCTGAAAGAGTAACAAACATCCATCTATCCGTACATACATATAATACTCGCTTTCCGTCAATGCTCTGGGTATTTCTTATAACTTTTATACCCTATTTCAGCACCTTATTTCGCATTAAAAAGTAATCTATGTCCTTTTTCAGGCTCTAGACTATCTCTGTACCAAATTTTATTAAAATCGGTTCAGTAGTTTTGCCGTGAAAGCGAGACAGACAGACGAGAGTTGCTTTCGCATTTAAAATATTAGTAGGATACAGGGCGTTTGGCGCAAGGACCGACCAAGGACCAATTTTTTGAGGGATAGGGGGGCCACCTTGCATCCCAAAACTTGTGTCCTGTCACAGTTATTGAGATGTATTTTTTATATTTCTTTAATTGTCAGCCGGAATCTCACCCAGTAAGTGTTGTTTTCACACCAAGTGTGCAAAAAAGTTGGCAATTTTAATCTCTAATTTGCAAAAATTGTAGGGAAACGAAAACGATGGCAATAATAGTCATATATGCGCCCGCATACTGCACATTTTTGCATAGGTTGCATTCTAATCGTGGGAGAGGTAGTCATCATAACATTTTTATTTCAAATAAAAATGTTATATATTATTTTACTTAGGGACCTTTTTTGTTGAAGGGAGAAACCTTCAAAAGACTGCCGGTCTATAGGGGATTAGAACGGGGAGTGTGTGATTGTACTATGCAATAAAAAACATGTTTTAAATTAGGTATGTTATATTTGTTTTTTGCAGGCAGAAAACTAAATGCCAGTGAGATTATTCTCACAAAGGAAGAACAGTTAGAGAACTTAGAAGCCAGGTCCAAATCTGCTAACTACACAAATTGCCCTTTCAAATGCGCATTGTGTTACAAAGGATTTATTGATATGAGGGCTTATTATAACCACAAGATTAAACATGAAGCGGTAAGTTATTTTTATGTCTATCTTTTAATGGTCGTCCATTAATAAGAGACTCGAAAGGGGGGGTAGGGGGCTCACATAAATTACAAGGAGATGGGAGTGTGTTATGAGATACATAAATAAATATCCTGGGACATTTTTACACAGCATCATCTAGTCCCAAACTAAGCAGAGAGAGGGGATGAGAAAAACAACTTTTAATTTGAGAAAAATCATGCCATTTTGGCACACTATTATCTGTTTCGCAATGATTTCATAGTAAAAACTGTCAACTTGACAGCTACCTGCTGTCAGTGTCAGTTTCGGAGTGTCAAACGCACGCCATATAGGCACATTATTATGAGTTTCATAGTGATTTCATGGTAAAAACTCAACTTGACAGCTATCATGTACCTCTGGTACAAATTTGGGCTGACTTGTATGGGCTTTTGATGACCTTTGTTCTATAATAATGCATTATTTGCGAAGGTGTTTTCATTTATATAATATTAATCCTTGCTGAGTCGAAACCTACAACTTGACAATCCCGTGGTCATATCCCTAGGTTATCTCTGCTTAATATTTTCTTATTAATTATTCTAACAGCGTAGCGGTGCGCATGTGTGCGATATATGTCGCATGCACTATCGCACGGCGCAGCACTTGCGCACGCACGTCATCACCGCGCATGCGCGCATATTCAAGTGCAACAAGTGCGGACATACGTCACAAACTGCGTAAGTTATATTTTTTTAAACTTCTGGTTCAATACACCAGACCATATGACCGCTAAGCCACTTTCGAAAAGTCAAACTAGGTGCATGGTTCCTAGGGGGGAACCTCGACCTCCCGGCCGTCGTCAAAGAGATGGTCGGGAGTCCTGACGCCTGGCAAGCGATGTCCTCCTTCTGCGAGGACGTCATCTCGCAGAAGGAGGAGGCGGAGCGGGAGAGGGAGTCCGCTGCCGCCTCCCTGTCAATCCGCGCCCGACGCACTGGGCGCAGGAACAGGGCAAACCGTGCCCTGTTCCATCCACCTTAAAGTGGCCACGGGCGGCAGACTTGGGGAAGTCTGTCGCCCAGCACTATGGCCCGAGTAGGCGACGCGGTCGGAGTGTGCCGCGTCCCACTCAATGGATTGGCAGGAGAGGGGGGTGCACACCACACGCACCCCCCCGAACAGAGCCGGGGGCCGCATAGGCGGCCTGTCACCGCCGGGGTCGCGGAAGAATGTCCACACGTACCCGTGACCCCGGCCGAATGGTGATGAGGCGAACACCCGTCTGGTTTTAGTGGGTAGACGTCCTTTTCAGGGCGGAGTCCCACACACTGCGCCGCCTTCCCCGGGCGGCGTGACGGTGCATAAAGCATTTCCAGACGATAAAAAAAAAAAAAAAAAAAAAAAAAAGGTGCATGGTTCCAAATCAGTCGTTTCCTATGGAGAAGAACCGGCAAGAAACTCCACGGTTACTCTTTTAAATGTTTGTTTTTTTACAATGACATCTGATACAATATTATATGGATACTTACACAAGTATGAGGAAACAATCTAGAAACGTTTGCGAAATCTAATACAAGGTGGAAGGGACATCGAGCACAAATGTCGTGACAAGGTTTTTTCTCAAGGTCAAAAATAAAATGTATTTTGACCAAAATTGTAATATCTCATAAATTTAACATTAACTGTCACTAATTAATTGAACGTTATGTACAGTAATAATTGGACTTCAGATTTATATATTGTATCTTGTCGTAGTTGTGGTGAATTGTCTTGGTCTGTAGTCTGTCACTGTAGTTATTGAAATAAATAAATAAAATGACCTAGGTCATTCATGTAGAAAATGATCGGTTATTACAGATATTGTCATTTTTGAGCGCGCAGTGTATGGCTAAAAACGCGATCATAATGCTCCGCAGTCAATGTAATCGCGTGGGCGACCCGAAATAAATGAAATAATATTTTTTTAATTATAAATCTAATTTGGGTAGATAGAAATAATGTTTTTTTACACGTTCAAGTAAAAAAAAACTGC